>CM057838.1:62134600-63384600 GCA_030068075.1 Paguma larvata | reverse complement strand
GGCTGAAAGGAAAGGACGGCTGAAATCCTGTTGGATTTCAGAGGACCAATAAATCATTCTCCCCTCTTCCTCCTCAGTTTGGAGCCAAATGAGAGATGATCACAGTTATTAGATAGAGATAAACATGGTAGCTTCATTCTTGAGAAAAGATGGATTGGAAGATATGTCATAGGGGGGTAGTTACAAAAGTGTCCTAAAACAGAACCCCAGAATTTGAAAGACTGCCTTGGTCACCAGCATAGCGAAACAAGGACAGGAGTGTCTCTCGCTGCAAGCTTACTGTGGGGAAGAGTAAGGACTGAGCTCAGTCCCTTCCTTGACTCACTAATCACGTAAGTCTTCCCTTTGAGAGAAAAATTCAAGTTTCTTGTTTATTCTTCCTTCCTGGAAAATTCCCTCCCTATGAAAATGCAAGCAGTAAGGAACCAGTATTTCTCCCTGAGAATGTTCACCTCCAGTCCCATTGACAAGATGGAGAAGGTTCCACTTGGAGACCCGGGACCCGAATGGCTTCTTTGGAAACGTGTCTTATGTGTGAGTCAGACAGTCAGGTGAGACTAATAGCCGTAATAAGCAATCAGTCACCAATTCTCCATTGCATATCACCCCGGAGCTCCATTTCTTGCCCAAGACGCAGGCCAGTGTGGGTATGCAGCTGGGTGGCGGGGGCTGGGAAGGGAGTGGAGAACGAGGGGGGGGTTCTGCTCCATGCAGTTATTCAGCGACTCGGTGTCCTTTCAATTAGTAGGGATTTGAAACTTGTGTGTGTGCCATGGTATGGGCTTCAGTGGCTCCGCAACCTCCCAGGATCCTGGAGTCCTCCCCTGAGTTCTCCGGAGGAGGCGAAATCTCAAGAAAGAGCGAGCGAGTGGAGGATGGTGCAGGGGCCAGGCCGAGAGTGGCACACACCATTGCTGCCCGCATGCCGCGGGCCAGCACTCACTCACGGGGTCCCAGCGAATCACGAGGGCAGCTCGGAAACACAAGTCTTCCTGCCGGCCCCCGCGGGACAGCAGCCGAAGCTGAAAGAATACTGTGTGTGTCTCGCACAGTACAGCATTCACGGACACACAGCCCGGCCGAGCAAAGCAGTTTTACGGCAATTCAGACTGTTACTAAGAAGTCTAAAGAACAGATCCAGGACAATGTTTTTTTTTTTTTTTTTTTTTTTTAATAAAAAATAAATATTGGGGCATCTGGGTAGCTCAGTCAGTTAAGTGTCTAACTTTGGCTCAAGTCATGATCTCACTGTTTGTGGGTTCGAGCTCTGCATCGGGCTCTGTGCTGACAGCTCAGAGCCTGGAGCCTGCTTGGAATTCTGTGTCTCTTTCTCTCTCTACCCCTCCCCCGCTCACACTGTCGCTCTCTCTCTCTCTCTCTCTCTCTCTCAAAAATAAATCAACATTAAAAAATAAATATTATCGTATATTGTATACTTAGAAAAGTTGACACATCCTGAGTGTACACCGTGATGACTTTTTACAAACTGAACACACCTGGGTGACTCGCACCCCGATCGGAATATGATATCTCCCGCCCCGGAAGCCTTCTTGAAGTTCGCCCCCCCCCCCCCCCAGTCACCAAGCCCCCCAGGTGAGCCAAGGTCTTGACTTGTACCCACGTAGTAAATCAGTTTTTGCCTGTTTAAATGACACCATACCCTGCATATTGTTTTGTGTCTGCCTGCTTTTACTTAACGCTATGCTTGTGAGAGTCATTCATGTTGTGTATAATTGCAGCGTTTTCGTTCTTGTTGCTGAAACTTATTCCACGGCCTGAATACACCGTGGTTTACTTGTCCACTGTGTGGTTGATGGGTATCGGGGTAGCTTCAGGCTACGACAAGCAGGCTGCTGTGAATATGCCGGGGCACATACGCTGGGGAACACACGGACACACATACCGTTGGGTAAGGCACCTCATTTCTGGAAGGGACAATTGCCAAGTCTCAGAGTCCTTGCGTATCCAGCAGGAGTAGAACCGAGGGGTTTCCCGAAGCCAGCCCTTGGGGGTCTGCCTGTCCTCACTTCGAAGTCCTCCTTCTGCTTTGCTCCATTTTGTCCTCACACTTGAGGGTGTGCTAGAGCCTCGACTCCTCCCCTCTGAGAAAACTACTCCCCAAAGTGAAAGTTTTGAATCCCAACCCCTCCCCGCCTTCTTTTTCTTTCCTTGCTGCCAGTTTGGTCACCCTCAGCCCATTCTCTGGATTCTGTGTTCCTAAAACGTGGGCGCAAGCCAGGCCTGGCCAGAAGAGGACCCACGGAAAGGAGTGGGGGGCACCGGTGGGAGGGGTTTGGGGGCGGGGCCGAATACACAAAGATTAAATTTCCTTTAGAGACAGTGCGGGCAGGGGAGGAGCTGGGAACACTCGCCATTAATAATGTCTGTATCTGTCACACAGAGAAAGGGAATTAAGGAAAACCCTTAAAATCATTAAGATGAAATATCTGGAGGCGTGTGGGGTCTGATTAATATTCACATCCACGTGGCATATAATGGGGGGGGTGAGCCAGATACTGAAGTGGAGAAGCATCGCCCCTAGACTCCCCTGGCAGGGGTGAGGCGAGGCGGGGCACAGGGCAGTAGGGCCTGCTGAGGAGGGTGGAGCAAACGCACCTTTAAACGAAGTCACCCGATGCTGGGGCCTTGCAGCGCTCTCGCCCGAAGGTCACGGGTCACAGCTCTAGTTCACCCGCGGTCCCCCTGATTAATGCGCACCCCAGGCGGGCCCTGGGGCAGGGACAGAGGAGTGGAGCGTTCCCCTCTCTCTTGAGAAATGCATAATCATTAATCAACATTCCTGGGCCCCCACTCAGACTAAGTGGCCTCTTGTGATTAGCAATGGGCCCTTGAAAAATAAAAACGCAGTCTTTTAGCATTTGGAGTGCGTGCATTTGACAATGGCTTTCTTGAGAGCGGTGGGGGGCTGGGCGGGGGGCTTGCCGCGCGGGGCCTGTGGGGGTGTGTGTTGGGGGGTGCAGGCCTGGCCTCAGGGTCTGAGGAACCAGGACGACTGGAGGCCTCGGCGGCAGGAGACGGTCCTCTCTGCGGGTCAGTTCTGACAGGACCCCTTTCCCTGGGCGGGAACTGGAATGTCCAGGGTGACAGGGCGGTGGGGGCTGGCATCCCTCTGGGGCTTCCGAGTCAGGATTGACGACACACCTGAACCCCTAGCTAGAAGGAAGTAATCGGGCCCCCACCTTGAAGGCTGTCGTGGAAACTACCTCAGGCAGTCTGCCTAAATCATTTGGCTCTCCTCAGAAACATTAGTGTCCCTCCCCTCCCCAGCCATGGACTCATTTTGTCTCACAACTGCCCCGTGATGGTTTTACTGTCTTCCTTGCGGACGAGTACACGCGGGGCTCGGCGGAAGTGAAGGACTGCCCTCACCAGCGAGAGGCAGAATCCCAGTCCCCACCTTCTTTGTGGACTGGGGCCAGCGTGGACTGGGGGGTCTGGTGGACCTGGGCAGAGCTGACGCTGCCCTTCACCAGGCCTGTGACCTTGAGCCACGTTCATGACCTCACATAAACCTCAGAGTTTAGTTTCCTCAACTTTGTGAAGAGAAAGGTGAGACGCCCTCATAAGATGATGGCGACACCTCCACGAGCTAATGCTGTGGAAGCAGCTGCTAGAAGGACAGTCCCCAGCGGTGCTCATTCCCCTGCCTTCCTCCCCTCTCCTTCAGTCATCAGTGTGACCCTTATAACAGTCTGATGAGGTTGCCGTTATTGTTACAGATGAGGAAACTGAGGCTCAGAGGGGGCGAGTGACCCTGTCACCCTGCCACATCACAGCCTAGTGAGGCAGCGGTAATGTCACTTAGCACTAGGCTGCCACCAAGCTGGTGGGTTTTATTTTTATGATTTATTTTAAGTTTATTTATTTATTTTGAGAGAGTGCATGCGGAGAGCTCGAGTGGGGAATGGGCGGAGAGAGCAAAAGAGAGAGAGAGAAAGAGAGAGGGAGAGATAGAATCCCAAGCCTGACACAGGGCTCAAACCACCAAACTGCGAGATCATGACCTGAGCCAAAGTCGGACGCTTAACCGACTGAGCCACCCAGGCGCCCCGATAGCTGCATTATTTTTTATAAGCTTAAACTGGAAGCAACCCAACGTCCATCAGCAGCAGGACGGGTGAACCGTGGTTTGCTCCCCTGATGGAAGACTATACAGCTAGGAACACAGCTGTATGTTGCCGTGGAAAGCAACGTCGGGGAATCTCAGAAGCCAGAGGCAAAATAATATCTGCTTTATGATCCCGTTTATATAAAATTCAAGAATAGGCACAAGGAGCCTATGCTGTTAGAAGTCGGGTGAGCCGTTACGTTAGAGCGGGGGCAGTTTCTGAGAGGGCCCCTGGGGGTGCACCTGCCGGAACTGGTAGGTAATACCCTACTCATTGCTATGGGTGGTGGTTCACTTCATAAAAATTTCTTGAGCTGTGTGCTCCTGATTTGTATACGTTTTGTAAGAACCTTATAGTTTAGTTTTAATGTTTGTGTAAAAAGACGATTGGGTAAATTAGAGGGTCTGGGGAAGGCTGGGGGACCCGGCCAGAGGCTGAGTCTCTGGCAGTGACACGCAGGACGCTGCTGCAGGATAGACCTGGCGAGATAGACTGCCCACAGCGAGCATGAGCGGGAACAGCCACGCCGACAGTCGCCGCTGTGCCAGGAATTTGGTCTGTCAGCAGGGGTTCATGGGACAGGCCTGGCCTTGCAGCCGCTGCTGCCTCCCAGCACACAGAGGCTGCATGGGGCTCCTTCTTCACACTCCCCGCTTCTATCCCAATAGCTCCTGCTGGCAAATTTGATTTGTGGAGCCGATGCCCCATTCCCAGCCGCCAGGGGGGCTGACTGAGGTCGTCACTTCTACCTCGAGGTAGGAGGCAGGACCCCCTCCGCAGTAAGGAGACTGTCCCCAGGCGCAGGACACTCCGAAAGCACGGCTCGAGTTCCCTGAGCTCCTGGCCCTTCACTAGGGCCTTTCGGAGACATCGCCTTACTCTAGCGGCCCTGGCGGCCTACAGATGTTACCCGTTGGCCTTCAGCTCGGCGTCCTTTCCCTGCACCGCGGGGGCTGAGGAAACTACATTTTCCAGAGTCTCTTGCCAGCTGGGCCCCAGTTAGTGTTTTACAAACAAAAGACACCTGTGTGGGACTGGGAGGCAGGAGGCAGGGAGGAGTCGTCCTTCCTTTGTGTCAGGGAGGCCTGGGCTCACGGGCTCTGATACCACGGTCTCCATTTGCGCCTTCAACCCTCCCACCACGTGTCAGGAGTTTTCTGTGGCCACCTACCCCCGTTTTCCTGAGGGACATGGACCCAAAAGCCATGGGGTGGGGTTCAGACATGTGTGTGTGTGTGAGGGCTGGCGGGGGAGGGGAGAATCGAGACTTTTGTACCTCACTAAGGAGGAGGATCAGGCAGCCCCTGTGGGTCCCTCGTAGAGTCGTTAACACGTCACAGGAAGGGCCCAGGCAATGACTCCTCACCCGGAACTGTGCCAGAGGCCCAGTAAAGATGCTAGTGAACCCGAGTCAGAGACCCTGGGGCCGGCCTGTCTCTGCCACCTCCCAGTGTGCATGCATCGCAGGCGGCTCACCTAACCTCTCTGGGCCCCGGGTTCCCCATCTGGAAGAGGGTAGATTAATACCTACCCCTGAGGGTGGTGTAGAGGAGAACCCTTTGCAGATAGAAAGGAGTAGTTTTTTCTACAAAGGGAGCCCTCTTAGCATCCCCCGCTCCTCCAGGGACCCTTCAGCTGAGGATGACCTTGGCCTTCTCATCCTGCCGACTGGATCAGTCCCTCAGTGGCTCCCACGAGAGAATGGATGCTCACGTATTCCCTTGGTCAGGCGCCTTCACAGGCCTGGCGGTGTGCTGGGCGCTGGGATACAGGGATGACTGGACTTGGTCTCTGCTCTGCAGGAGCTCTAGTGGGAGACATGGGCACGCAGTCTGACAATTAGAGCTCCCTGGGACCTGGGGGTGGGATCGTGGGAAACTTCTAGAAGCAGGGATTTCTAGCTTTGACCTGAAAGAGGAGCAGGGGTTAACGAGATAAAGGAGCCAGGCCAGGGCCAGGGTGTCAGGTGGAGGGGACAGTGTTTGCGAGTGTAGGCGAAGGGTAGGCAGTGGGGGGCAATGGGCTGGAGGGTGAGTGAGGCCGATCATGTCCTGTTACGGGCTTTGGACTCGCTGGGCACACTGCCTCAGGAGAGACACAGCGGGCTCTGGGCCGACTTATACGCTCCAGCACAAGAGTGGCTGTGTGTCACCTGTTCTGAAATCTGAGGCACGTTAGGCTCTGGGGTGAACGCTCTCTGTGCCTTTGTCCAGTGTTAACCTGAGCCGAGAGGAGAGGCCACCCCGGGGACCTTGTGGACTCTGGCCCTGATTCCGTGCCCCGCAGCGAGCAGGGGAAAGTCAGGACTGGAAGCTGCTAGGAACTTCTCCACCCTCTTCCCGCCTCTTGGCTTGCTCCTGGCCAGGCTCTGATGCCGTCTCTCTGCAGGGCTGTCAGGCCAGGCGGGAGTGACTCCTGTGATTTTCCACCTGCCTCCCAGACAGGTGATTTTTGTAAGGAGACCAACATGTTTCTATGGGAGACGAGAAGGTTGTTTTCTCATCAGAGAGCAAAAGCCCTGTCAGCTCTGTAAGGAGAGTCAGATGGAAGTTAAGTAGAATTGAAAACAAGAAGAGAGAAAAATCTAAGCCTTTATCAGGTTGATTCCGCTAAACCCCATCTCCTTTAATCTTCTTCTATTTGTGGATTACTCTTTTTTTATATATAATTTTTTAATGTTTGTTTATTTTTGAGAGAGAGAGAGACAGAGTGTGAGTGGGGGAAGGGCAGAGAGTGAAGGAGACACAGAATCCAAAGCAGGTTCCGGGCTCCGAGCTGTCAGCACAGAGCCTGACGTGGGGCTCGAACTCACAGATCACAAGATCATGACCTGAGCTGAAGTCGGACACTTAACCAACTGAGCCACCCAGATGCCATGTTTGTGGATTACTCTTATGGGTCTCAACTCAGGGACACCTGCGGGGCTCAGTTGGTTGAGCATCCGACTTTGGCTCAGGTCATGATCTCACGGTTTGTGAGTTCGAGCCCCGCATCGAGCTCTCTGCTGTCAGCCTGGCAGTGCAGAACCTGCGATCCTCTGTCCCCCTCTCTCCCCAAAATAAATAAATATTAAAAAAAAAACACCTCAGTTCAGGTGGCCCCTCCTCTAGGAAGTCAACCATGCCCCTGTTTGGAATCAACGCTGCTGCTCTGTTTCCCCAGTTCTCTCTGTGTATATGTCTAACTGTAGCTGTTGTTGTTGACTCATCTGCCTCCCCGATTAGACTGAGCTCATTATGTTTAACAACAGTGAATTGGATACCTCTTATATGCCGGGCTCTGCTAGGTCCTGTTGGTCAAGGATGAACTGGTCAAGGTCCTGGAATGACCTATGATCAACCGAGGGCATGGATGGGGGGACCCATTTGGTCAGGGCCAGCATGTAATCAGTTTTGTTTCCCCAGCAATTAAAGTACTTGACACAAAGTAGACGCTCAACAAGTGAATATTGAATGAATAGTGTCGGCATTGTGGACACATTTATCAAATTCCTAAGAATTTGAATTTGGAGGAAGATTTGCCCTTCCTTATTCCTTGAGCTCCGAAGACTGTTTGTGCTTCCTATTAGCTTGAGCCCATCAAAGATGAAGTTACTTTGGTTTCTCATAGCTTCTGTTGGGCACAGTTTATAAGGGATAATTAACCTTTTATGACTCAGCTACTTTAGGAATAAGTGCATTGGTGGTGCTACCAAAGACAACTTTGATGCATGACTGCAGTAATAACGTGTCTACTTAAAAAAAAAAATCTGGTTGTGGAGTCATAATATTTCAGTTCCGGTCCTGGATGTGTAACTAGCTAGAAGAAGATCTTAGGCAAATTACTCCTGTTGGGTTGCTCTTTTTCCGTCTCTAAAACAAGGGGAATGCGTTAGATGAATTCCAACACCTTGCATTTGGGTGTTTCTGAATCGATGGCTCATTTACCTGGATTCCTGGCCAGAATCCACTCGAGTCCATTTGAACTTTTGCCTTCCTCAAGCCCGGACCTCTTCGGTGACCTGGCTATACCACGCCCTGGCAAGACCCCTGCTTTCTGCTGTGCGTGCTGCTCAAGGCAGTCAGCACCCCCGATGCCATGACATTTGGCATAGAAATGGGCATCTGAGTGGGTCTGCATCACCCAGAGTCCTTTGTCACTGGCTTCTGGTTGGGCTTGGCCATGGGAGGCAATGGCAGGAGACCGGAGGGCAGGAGGAGGGGGAATGTTGCATTTCTTCTCTGTTTTCTCTTTCTTTGGTCATGTCACCAGCAGCAACTCTATCTGTGACTCTAGCCAAGTGGCCCTGTCTCCACAGTGCCAGCGATCACTGGGTTCTGGTACACTCTTCCCTCTGCTGCTCCTTCCACCCTAGAGGTGGAAATGGCTTCCCACCGTTGCCAGTCTCTGAGTGTCTCGCTTGTCCCCCGAACCCTGCCTGCACCTGTGTTTGAGGTCCCTGCAATGAAGTCCCTTCAGCTGAACCACCTGTGGTGAGTAAGGCTTCCTCTTCGGCTTCTGACCATCCAGCACTAAACCAGTGCTTTGTGTTTGTTGGCGAAGTCCTCACAAAACCCCACGAGGCAGCCATTATCTTCCCATTTTACACCCAAGGGAACCCAAGGCTCAGAGAGGTTGCAATTGGCCCCAAACTACAAGATTTGAGCCGCCTGGCTTCAAAGTCCGTGTTCTTCTCTCCCAGTTGCGCTGACCATGTGAAGTTTCCATCTCCTTCTCTGACTCCAGGCAGAGTGGCGTCTAAACCCTTTTGTTCTTCATAATTTTCCTTTCTGGCATCTTGGGACGGGATATTAGTCTATCCAGGTTCTCACTTTTATGTCTAGAAAATATCAGTGTGCCTACGTGGAGTCTTAAATCGTCCGCGTCACAATAATTGGTGTGAGTCGTTAGTGTAAACCGGCTTTCACACTGGGGCCGCGGGCCGCCCAGACAGGCAGGGAGGCCGACTTCGAGGGAGCTTTGCTCGGGCTGGAGGGATAAGGAAAAGCAACCAGCAGCCTGATGCTACCCTCTCTGACTCAGGGCTTGAATCCTTTAGGTTTAGCCTTGACCTCAGAAGCCAAATGCCTCTCCAGCATTTACCTTGAGGAAATAATTAGAGAAATGGAGAAGAATGATAGAAGATTGTCGCAGCGAAACAATAGCTAACAGCCCGCGTGTCCCTCGGCCAGAGATTGTTAAATAAATCATAGTGTGACATTGGAAAGAGCTCATTTGTTTTATTTTGTTTTAAGTTCTTATTTATTTTGAGAGAAAAATGAGCATGCACGAGTGGAGGAGGGGCAGAGAGAGGCAAAGAGAAAATCGCAAGCAGGCTCTCTGTTGCCTGTACAGAGCCTGACGTGGGGCTTGATCTCAAGAACTGTGCGATCATGACCTGAGCTGAAATCATGAGTCGAATGCTTAACCGACTGAGCCATGTAGGTGTCCCAAAAAATAACTCTTAAAAATCCACTAATTGGGGCACCTGGGTGCCTCAGTCGGTTTAACGTCCGACTCTTGATTTCAGCTCAGGTCATGACCTCACGGCTTGTGAGTTGGAGCCCTGCACTGGGCTCTGTGCTGACAGCTTAGAGCCTGGAGCCTGCTTCAGATTCTGTGTCTCCCTCTTTCTCTGCCTATCCTCTGTTCGCACCCTGTCTCTCTCTCTCTCAAAAAATAAATAAACATTAAAAATAATTTTTTTAATCCATTAAAACTAAACAGCATTTGTTGACATGGAAAAAATGTGTAGAATAAGTTGTGAAGTGAAAGGAACAGATTATAAAACAGTGTACATGGCAGGATGCCATTTTTATAAAAAAAATTTTATTACTTTGCCATCTATTTCTATATCCCACCTGACAATCCTATAGTCTCCACACTTTCGGCCCATTGACTCCTGACTGCTTCCAAACCCATCTGGCAAGGCTCATTTCCCCATCCCTGGTGGGGAACTCCTCGCCTGCCTTCCAGGCAGTTCCAAATGCAACTCCTTCCTCTATTCTTCCTGTGCTCTGCCCTGGAGTGCTTTGCTCTGTGTGACAGCGCCCACAGGGGTGGGACAAAGTCACTTCCTGTCTTCCTCACTAGTGAGGCCATGGGTGGATTCCATTTGGGGACTCCAGAACTCAGCCCCTAGTTCTGTACATGTTTGTCGAATCAATGACTGACATCTGGTACCTCCCGATGCGTCACACCGCGGAGGCCACAATATCTTCTGTTGTGTTCCTGCCAGAATCCTGTAGGAGTCATGGACACGATTGCACAAGTGCAACGAAACAGAATGCCGATGTGAAAGACAAAGAAAGGCCGAGAAACAGTTTCAGATTGAAAGAGAGCAAAGAAGCACGACAAGGAACTGCGAAATGTGATTCGGGATTGGATTCTGGAACAAAAAATTGGTTTAAAGGGCAGTAGTAGCCAATTGGCAGAACTGGAGCATGGGTTGTATATAAGAGACGAATATCTTAGCAATGATAATTTCCTGAATTTGACAATTGCACTGTGGTTATACGGGAAGAGTGCTTTGTTGGAATTTTGTAGTATGAACATTTCAAATGTTCAGAAAAATGGAGAGAATGGAGAGAATAATAACCATCTATGGGCTCATTACCTAGGGTTAACACGATTGTTGATTCCCCATCCTTTGTTTTCTGAAGTAGTTTAGCTATTTACAAGTAAATGACGTATAACTCACCTCTTCATTGTGCATCTTTAAACAATAAGGACATTTTCTTATGTAACCCCAACACCATTAACATACCTAACGATTAAGAATAATTTCGTAATATCATCTAATATCCATCCATACTCAAATTTCCCCATTTGCCTCTAAATGTCTCTTAGAGTTGTTCTGATCAAGACTATGTATCTTACCTGGTTGTTATACAAGAAACGCCTTAAATGTATGTCCTAGATCCTTATTTTCTTTATCTGATTCAACTCAGTTCCTTCCTTCCTTCCCCTGCCCTCCCTCCCTTCCTTCTTTCCTTCCTTTTTTCCTGCTTTCTTTCCACAATCCTGATCAAGAGCCTGACCGATGTATTAGGCATTGGGATGTAAAGATGAATAAGGTAAGATCCTTGCCTTAGGGATCTCTCAGTCTAATGAAGGAGGAAGAGTCACATGGACGGATAATTATAAAACAGTGTGTGAGAGCTCTGCCAGAGATAGATGCTGGGTATTCTTCACAACTTCCATCAAATGATGAGAAGAAAAAGAAAGAAAAATTGGTTTAGGAGCCGGTTGGGATAAGTAATTGGAGCAGTTTTACAGGTCATGATGTCAATTTCAAATTACCCTTAATCTCCTGGTCCTTCATTCTTGAATAACAAGGGTTGATCCTTAACATCACTTGGTGATTGTTTAAAGCCTGTCTTTATTTCTTTTCACGGTTCTTTGAAAGGCTCTACTCAACCCATGCCTCCATTCCCGGTCAGCCTTCCATGGCCACGAACATGAATGCCAGACTCCTAGCACTGAGTACCGTCCACTCCCCTGGCCTGGAAGCGAATAGAAGAATCCTCAGGGTGTATAACCCTCGGGGCACATATTCCATACATCAGCCCTGTGCTCTCCAGTGCTGTGATGGGGCATGGGCCGCGATATCCGCTTGAGGAAGGGCTGGAGCACTGTGGTTAAAAGCACGAGCTTCGAGGCACTTCGGTGGCTCAGTCCCTTAAGCGTCTGACTCTTGATTTTGACTCAGATTATGATCTCATGGTTCGTGGATTCGAACCCTGCATCGGGCTCCGTGCTCACAGCGTGGAGCCTGCTAGGGATTCTCTGTCTCCCTCTTTCTCTGCCCCTCCCCCGCTCACGCTCTCTCTCAAAACTAAATAAATAAACATTAAAAAATATTAAGATAAAAAAACGAAATAAAAACATGGGCTTTGGTCTGAGATGGGCTCATGGGCTTCGGCTGGGTTCAGATCCTGGCTCTGGCACTTGTTAGTTCGTTTCTGTAGCTTTGGGCACGTACCTAAATCCAGTCTTGAAGAAATCCTTCTGAAGTCTAAACTTGACTTCGCTGGTGGGGAAAATTAAGCGCTTTTCACGTGCCCTGGAAGTGCTTCTTTCTTGGGGTCCTAGCCGTTCTTACGCAATAGGCTGATGATTGCCCACACGTGAGAGTCAGAAACACCACCAAGAACTTCTGGAGTACACATGGATTTAGCCATCCCTTAAAGAGGAATTCATCGCGCTAAGGTCAACTCAGTCCTCAGCCTCACCAGGTGCCGGTGTCTGAAAGGTGTATTCACGTCTGCAGGGCGGCTGCCTGCCCAGAGCAACCGGTTAGGTGACCCCCAACAAAGGCTCCCTGTTTCTCTCACGAAGCCGCCGTGAATGTTGCTCGGCTCGGGGAGAGATGCAGAGTGATCCGTGCTGCATTTGGAGAAATATTCTTGAACAGCCTGCCTTCCACTTTTCCGTGCTGCCATTTGCTGCTCTTTAATTAAACACTGTTTATGGGCACATATGCTTCTTCGAAGTTCCCTCCCCGGAGGGCCTGCTGACAATCTCGTTTAGAGCTTTAGAGCTATGGCCCTAAAGTTTCTCGAGCTCACTGCTGTCCTGACAAGTCTCCCCAGCGCCTTCAGTTGAGGGGAGGGGATTTGGGAGCTGGAATCTGGAGACGTTGAAGAAGGGTATTGGCCCAGGCCCCTATAATCGTATCTCTGCCCTAAACCCCCTCGTTTTTCAGTTGAGGAAACTGAGGCTCCAAGAGGGGCAGTGACTTTCCAAGGGTCGTACACCCACTAGTGGTAAAGCGAGGGTCAGGATCCAGGGCTCCCGAACCCTGGGGGTGGCCTCGTCACGGACAGTCATGTGGTTGTGTCCTCTGCTGCTCGACCATGTTTCTGCTATTCCAGGACGCAGAATTGTCACCAGGCAGAACAGTATGGGCAAATGGGAAGACAAGTGTGGTCCGTGGAAACGGGTAACGCGTTCCATCCTGTTAATAGCAGGACACGCTTTCAGTTGGTTTTCCAGTTTCATTTTGCATTTACTGAAACAACCTCATGGAGCCCTGTTGAAACTCTGACCCACACGGTCCAGTCCTAGAACCAGTGATAGAAGCACAGTCCAAAGAAGCCAAATAAGCATGATGAAAAGGGAATTTAGCTTTTATCTCATCTTCTGGAAGAACATTAAGCAGGCTTCCAGGTATGTAACCCATGGCAGCACGCCCCGTATGCTGTTTAGACTCTTGACCAGTTTCCTCTTATCCCTCACTCTATTTGAAGCTGTTCGAAGATTTCTTTCCTTTTCCACTAGCTATAGTGACTTCTACTTCCTGAATTTCCTCTCTTTTCTCCCTCCATTTTTTATTACATAATTGATTAGACCTCTTTCCTTTAGTCCTTCTACTCCCCCATTGATACCTTTGCTGCTGTCCTTCTTTGCTCATTCTAGACCCTGAACCAAAAAAAATCTAGAAATTGGTCTCTCAGGGAGATAGAAGAGAAAGAATTAGGCCATCAACTAGAGGTTCTCTTGGGCAGGTTGGGTGAAGGGAGGAAGTCTGTGGACATTTATGCATTTTGTCCCATCATGGATGTTTCCCCATAAATTATTTTTTTCAAATATCTTCCTACCATCCCTAGTCTGATTAAACTGGTGATACTGCTCGTATAGATTTATTCCTACAACACCAACACATGATTGAACGCATGCTTGCCTTGTCCCTGCGGGCTGGACTCGTCTGCAAGGAGACCATAGGTTTACACGGCAGACAGACACAGAGACAGTATCTAGAATTATAATAAAGACTCGCAAAAGGGGTTTTGGGAACACAGACGGAGAAACACATGATGTGGTTGGAAGGGCTCAGGAGAGGGTTTTTGGAGGGCACGATACTCATCTGGGACTTGCATGAGTCATGGGGAGTTTGCCAGGTAAAGAAGGAAGAAAATGGAAGCTCAGGCAACAAGAAGGAAGAAAAAGAAAGTCGGGTGCAAAGGCACCAGGAGAGAACCTGGAGGGTGTGGGGGCACTAAGTGGTTCAGGATGGGCTTGAACAGTGTGTGTGTGTGTGTGTGTGTGTGAGAGAGAGAGAGAGAGAGAGAGAGAGAGAGAGAGAGAGAGAGAGAGACACGGAAGAAGGGAGGGAGAGAGACATGGGACAGGGGAGAAAGTGGGTGCGAGGTTGGGAGGTACAGGCTGGGCTGAAGCCAAGAGGAACTTGTATGTAGAGCTGAGGAGCTCGGGTTTTGTTCCGTAAGGCAGTGGGAGCCACCGACAGGCAGACGAGGAGTGTGACCAGACTTTTTTGGAGCAACGGTTCCTCTAGCCGCAGTCTGGAGAACGAGAGGGGCCGGTAGAGGTGAGACTGGGCAGGACGACAAGCGAGGAGGCCGAGCAGGGAACCAGCTGAGGGGCTGGATGATGACAGTAGCAACGGAGGTGGTGGATGGCTCATCGAAGAGATATTTGGGGGCTAGAAGTGAGAGAACTTGGTGTTTGGCTAAAACCCAGGGAGGAATGACAGGTGAAAATTGTTCTGCCAGATTTCTGGCTTGGGCACCAAGACGGGAAGTGTGGGGGCAGGTTATGGAGCAGAAGATACGTGTGTATTCCTTAAATTCCTGCAACTCAAATTTAACTTGACCTGTTTGGTTTCTGGTCTGTATTATCATACTAAGTATATATAGATATATAGATATTTATTATTTTTACATTTATTTATTTGAAAGAGACTTTAAATAATTTAAATTCCAGTACAGTTAACATACAGTGTAATATTAATTTTAGGTATACAGTATAGTGATTCAACAATTCCACACATCACGTGGTGCTCATCGCAAGTGCATTCCTTAATCCTCATCGCCTGTTTCTCCCTTCCCCCCACCCACCTCTTCTCTGGTAACCATCAGTTTCTTCTCTATAGTTAATAGTTTGTTTCTTGGATTCTCTCTCTCCTTTTTCCCTTGCTCATTTGTTTTGTTCCTTAAATTCCACATGAGTCAAGTCATTCAGTATTTGTCTCTCTATGGCTGACTTATTTCACTTTGCCTTATACTTTCTAGCTCCATCCATGTTGTCACAAATGGCAAGCGTTCATTCTTTTTTTAAGTTTATTTATTTTGAGAGAGAGAGGGTAGAGGCAGAGAGAGAGAGAGAGGGAGAGGGAATTCCAAGCAGGCTCCCTGCTGTCAGAGCAAAGCCCAGCTCCAGATTCAACTCGTGAGATCATGACCTGAGCCGAGATCAAGAGTCCAAGGCTGAAACAACTGAGCCACCAGCTGCCCCAAGATATAATTTATGTGCCACACTATCTACCTGCTTGAAGCTTACAGTTCAATGGCTTTTAGTATATTTATAGTTGTATAACCATCACCACAATCGATGTTGCAACATTTTTGTTACCCTACAAAGAACTCTCACACCTCTGAGCTCTTACCCCTAATCCTTTCCTTACACCCCCACCACTTTCTGTCTTTATAGATTTGCCTATTTCGGACATTTCATGTAAATGGAATCATAGCCAATAAATTTTTAAATGTCCTCTAATCTGCCCTTGCGTTTCCAGTTATCATCAGTTCTGCAGACACGTGCCGGGCAGTGGGGTAACAGTATGGGTTTTACTCACGACTCTGTCCTTTCCAAATGACAGTAAGGCAACTCAGACTAACTTCAGCAAAACGGGGATTTATTGGCGCACTAACCGGGAAACATGGGTGAACCTAACTTTAGATTAGCTGGATCTGAACACTCTAATGACACCAGACTTTTCTTTGTTCTCCCCCTCTCCCTCACAGCTTAAAGTTTTATAAACTTCAAGAAAATGGTTGATTGGTCCCGCTCGAGTCCTGTGAGTACCCCTTGGACTACTCGCAGAGGTCAGAGAGGAGTGCTGCAATTGGCCAGACCTGAGTCACATGACTCCCAATGGCTGGAGGGCCCTGAGCTGTGCTGGTGCCCATAGACAGCCTGTGGTTGGCACGGGGAGAAAGCAGGTGCGGGGAAGGGGTAGGGCCCAGGGGTCCCCAGTGGGGAGGGACGTGAGTGTTGCTGAAAGGGAGGGGAAGGGTTGGATGCTGAGAGGGAAAAGCAAAGGATGTTCAGCCCACTTCCGGACTAGAGGAGCATCACACAAAGAGGAGGTTGAAGGACAAACCGTGTGTGGTTAGAATAGCTCCTGTTGCTGGGGAACTCAGGAGTTCAGAACAGCAGGGCTCCCCGAGAGCCCGGGGGTTATGGGTCCTCCTTAAAGCCAGCTTCCCATCACCCTTACCTTTGTTTGGTCTAAGCTGGGAACCTGTACGGACCCAGGGAGTGCTTAGCAGGCCGGCCGGTGTGGCCATAGGAGGAGCTTGTGCAAGGAATTGGAGGATGCATTCGGAAGGACGGACCCGGCTCCAAGTTTTGTGACCCAAATTCAGCTGGGGGACGCAAGTCTGAGGTAAAAGACTTCAAATACATTTTGTTTCACTTTGCATCTGTTTTATGTAATGTTTTATTTGTTTTGGGAAATCCCAAGCCACCTTTTGATTTCCCATCGTACAAGCAAACAGCATAATCTTTGGCTGTTTTTCAGGTTCTTTCCAAGTAGATCATCACTTCTGTTTTTTTTCACGACTGGGTTTGAATTCAATTGGTTGTTTGTCAGAATTGGTTGTTCGAGAGGGATGGTTTCTTCTTTTGTTACCCATCATAGACTGCTAGACGGATTCTCAGTACTTAACACTCTGACACTGTGTACACTCATTTCTGCTTCGTGTGCCGCCTTCTCATTTATCCACTTGGCAAACTCCTACTAATCCTTCAAAACGTGGATCAAGGTTCCTCGAAGAGGAGACAGACTATGCCTAACTTGTCTCTCACCTGGCGGTTAGCACAGGGATAAATAAGTACAGGTGTGAGCGAGGGGACTCGCGTCTGTCCAGAACGTATGGCACACCGGGGTTGTGTCAGTTATGAATACATTTGATGGCAAGTATCAGACAAATCCAATGAGCGGGAGGGGTCAAACGAATAGAGATTTACTTTTCACGTCAAGAAGTTTAGAAAGGAAATCTTCAAGGGCGCCTGGGTGGCCTAGCCGGCTAAGCATCTGACTTCAGCTCAGGTCATGATCTCACGGTTGGTGGGTTCAAGCCCTGCATCGGGCTTTGTGCTGACAGCTCAGGGCCTTGAACCTGCTTCGGATTGTGTCTGCTTCTCTTTCTACCCCTCCCCCACTCATGCTCTGGCTGTCTCTCTCAAAAATAAATAAACATTAAGACATTAAAAAAAAGAAGAAAGGAAACCTTCATCCACTGTCGGTGGAAATGTAAATCGGTGCAGTTACCATGGAGAACAGTACGGAGTTTTATCAGGAAATGAAAAATAGAACTACCCCACAACCCAGCCATTCCACTTTTGGGTATTTATCCGAAGAAAATAAAAACATAATTTGAAAAGATATATGTACCCCTCTGTTCATCGCAACATTATTTATGATAGCCACGACACGGAAGCAACCTAAGTGTCCACGGAGGGATGGATGGATAAAGAAAATGTGGTGTGTATACATATGGTACGTTATATATAATGTATAATATATGTTGGTGGAGTATTACTTGGCCATAAAAAAGAATGAAATCTTGCCATTTGTGACAACATGGATGGGAGTTAGAGAGTATTATGCGAAGTGAAATAAGTCAGCGAAAGACAAATACCGTATGATTTCACTTAGATGTGGAATCTAACAAACAAAACAAACAAAGGAAAACAGAAACAGACTCGCTGATGGAGAGAACTGGAGATTGCCAGAGGGGAAGGGGTGGGGAGGCAGGTGGAATAGGTGGAGGGGATTAAAGAAGTATAATCGTACAGTTGTAAATCCCCAAGTCATGGGAATGTGATGGGCAACCTAGGGAACACAGTTAATAACATTGTAATAATGTTGTAAGGTGACGATGGTGGTAACCGGACCTGTCATGGTGATCACTTTGTAAAGTAAAAAATAGCAAATCCTCATCTCGTGCCCCTGCAACGAATAGGATATTGTATGTCAATTATGACTCGATTAAAAAAATAGTTTGAAACTTTCTTCTGAGGCGCAGGTTCAGGGGCTCAGTGAAGCTACCGGAGACATAGTCTAAAGATCACCGGCACCTACTAGGTCAGGAGGGAGGAAGGAGAGTGGTCCTACCTGTGCGGTGGCCTTCTGCCTGTGCGTCATTTGCTGTTCCTAGCAGCAAGGGAATGGAGTTCCCACTCGGGGCTGGGGTATGTTAGTGCCTGGGCAATATCTTGGGCAAGAAGAATGAGGGGATGGGTATTAGCTAGGCCACCGCCACGCATTTCCTCTCACGTTCCAAGGTTAATGGATTCACGGTGGAGTTCTGGGTTAAATATTGTGAAGTCTGTCCAAGCCTGGCAGGGAGAGGCGCATCGATTATTAATGTCTGTCAGAGGTGTGGAGGAGGGCATAAGGCATGCTTGCTGTATATTTGCCATCTTTGGTCCAGCCTTTCCTCCCTCTTCCCCCTACCCCACCTGCTCTGCGTGCTGGGAGCCAGACTCTGGTGGGCTGGACCGACAGATCCCCTTGCCTTCCAGTGTCTGATTGGGTTTGGTCATTGGACGGCAGTGGCAGGAGGGCAGAGGGCAGAAGGAGAATGATGTCAGGGTATCTATTCCCCTGACTCCATCCCTGCTGGGTCACCATGGCTTATTTCCTGAAGGTCACATCCCCTTTCAGGTAGCCTCCTCCGTACACCTGTCCGCTAGGAACTGCCCTATCCCTTACCCCTTCAGGCCAAGCTCCCGACATCCTCCGTTTTTGGTTTCCCCAAACCCTGCCCACACCTTTGTAAACCATAAACCTTCCACAAACTCTCCCTAAATTACCCAGTTTCAGTGTTCCATCTCTTTCCTCCAAGGATCCAGACGGAGGAAGTCCGTAACGCGTTGGGGGCTTGTTCTGGGTGAAGGTGTTAAGAGTTATTGATGGACGCCTTTGGTTCCCCCTTCCTCAAAGTCAAGGGCAGGGTGCCTCGTGCACTCTGCAGGATGCCTGACTCGCTACATGCCCTGGGATGCACAAAAGTCTTTTTTTTTTTAATTGATTTTTATCGATGAACCCCTCAGCCCTCAGGGACAACGATGGTGTCTCTGCTGTGGTTTACAAGTACATTCAGCTGCGAGGCACTCCAGAAGCGAGCTTTCAGGAATCAGTAGGATTTGACATCCCTCCTGGTTCTCTCCAGCCTGTGTGGTGGCAGGCCGGCGAGAGCTGTCATTTCCGAGAGCTGTTGGCTGGAAGCGGCGGCGTGCCAGGTGGCCTTGAAGGACAAGTGTGCCCACACCTGGGGCACCACGTGCCATCCATCTTGTTCCCGACCGTGTCTCCTAGCTCCTCAAGGCCCCGGAATCTACATTCTGAAAACAGTTTCTGTGGTGTTCGATTCCACGCACCTCCCCCTGCCCACGTGCCACAGGGGGTGGGGGAGGAGCCTGTGGAGGAGCGGGGCGGGGGTGTTCTTGACTTGAACGAATATGTGGCTCACCTTAAGGTCAGCGTCAATTGCAGATTCTGAGTCAACAGGCCTGGGTGCCAGCCAGAGAGCCTGCATTTCTCACAAGCACCCTGGCGAGGCGGGGGCCGGGGCGGAGGCTGCTTGCTGACCCAGGGAACACACTTGAGTAGCACGGACTCAGAGGCCAGCCGTCCAATAGGGACACGCCGGCCACGGGGGCTAGGCAGATTCAGTGTCTTTCCTTTGATTTTTATCTCATAATCTCAGAACCCATCAGAATGGAGTTTCTAGTAGCGGGTTAAGAAATATGTTGGTTTTGATGAAACTTGGAGAGACAGGATGCTGGTCTTGGGAATGGCAGGGCCCAGAGACTCCAATGATGTTGCCATTGTCATTGTCATCACCGCCATCACTTTCTTTCACTGCTCTTCTCCTTTTCTTGATTGTTTTGGCCTCTTTCTCTCTACCTACTGGCTTCCTGTCTCTGGCAGGGGCTCCGGCTGCTGGCGCCTCCAGATTAATAACACACTGTCATCTAGACGGAAAAGGGAGGTCTTCCCCCAGCACAGAGAGCTCCTGCACAGCCCTGACCCGGCTCCGAGTCAGGGCTGGAGTGCCCCCGGCTCGTCCTGTGGGAGGGGCGGGTCACCGTGATGGGCAGCCCCCCCCCCAGAATCAGACGAGCAGAGGGGGAGATGAGCGAACCCCAGAGAATGGGGCAGGAGTACAGAGAGGTATGGGGCCGACAGAGCAACAGCTGTTCGGCCCACTCCACGGCTCTCCTCCGCCTCAGTGACAGTCCTGTCCCTCTCTTCCCCATAAGAACCTCTCCGAGCTTCTGCCACCCTTTGTTAATCGTCCCCAGGTGGGCAAAGACGGGTTGACACATATTTTGCTCGATGGTTAAAAGAACACAACCATCTTCCCTGTGTGTTTGCATTGCAACCAATTATCCAGGCTTTCTCTTCGATGCGGAAATTAAAATAAAAAGACAAATGTTCTGGCTGGGTCTTTCCCTTTGGTTTCTTCAGGCATTCGACGGCGTCTCACGCTGCCTTGCTTGAAGAATGTATTTACGTTGGTCGAGAGGGACAAGCGGAACCGTCAGGGCTGTAAGTAGCAGGAGAGGAAGGCAGATGTCTGCCAAGGGGGGAGCTGGAAGCCGGATTTGGGCCGACATTCGCTAACGGGCTGGAAGGACGGACGGCACGGGGGTGGGGGGGATGCGGCCTGTGGAAGGTCCGGTGCCGGGAACCCGGGAACGTCGGTACAGGCGGGGACCGGGAATGAGTGCACTACAGCCATTTTCCACTTTTTTTTTTCCTAATAAGAAAATTCCACGTTGGATTTTGGGGATTGTTTCGGAAGAAGGGTGTAGGGGGAGTTGGGGGGCCAAGGGAAGGCAGGAGAGTAGTAGCTACACACGGCCAAGTCTCCGAAGCCAGAAGCACAGGTGTCTGGAATATCATCTCCTAGAACTCCGTCCAGCTTTCTTCCTGTGTGCCTTTCTCACATGGACCTCCCGTCCGGGCGTGGCAAGGCACAGCCGTCACACGGCCTGGCCCGCTGTCACTGCTCAGTCAGAGCAGCACGAGAGGAACGAACGTTAGTCGAGCACCGGTGGGCTGGGCGCTGCATGTACTTGCACACAGTCAGTCCTCACACGGGCCCTGGGGCAGAGATCTGCACCCCCGTGCCTCAGACGAGGAAGCAGGGCTGCGGGAAAAGTTAGGTAAACCGCACAAGATTGCGTAGCTCGTGAGCCACGGGGCTGGGATTCAAACTTGGGTTTGTCTGATTGACGAGCTGGCACTCTAAATCCATGCACCTGGTAATCTGTCCAACTGTCCATCCATCCACCATCCTTCCATCCCACAAATATTTAGGGAGCACCTACTACATCCTGTCCCTGAGCTAGGGCTGGAGGATGCGGCAGAGGGAAGAAGGCAGGCACAACACTTGTCCTCCTGGAGGTAGCTTGTAACGCAGTGGGATATGAAAGACAGTAAACAGACAGATGATGACACGCTGTGAAAATGCAAGATGGAGGAAAATGAAGCAGGGTTGGAGGAAAGCACGGCAGACGGGCAGGGCTCGGGTGAGGCAAGTATGGCGCCTAGGATGCAAAATTTCAAGAGGTGCCAACTCGTAGGGTCCTGCACGTTCAGGGTTGGCACTTGCATGGCCTTGGTTCCTTATGTTTTGCACCTGTAGGTGGCTTGCTTGCCTCCGTCTCATCCCGTCTGGTAGGTAGGGAGTCGTGGAGGGCGGGTGACGTTGGAACAGAGAACAGGTGCCCCTGCAGTGGTCCCGGTGGGGGTGTGGTGCCCGGAGCATGAGCTTTGGGGTGGCTGGTGGGGACTGAGTGGATTCCGCTAAGCACGAGGCATCTCTGCCTCCTGACTACGTAGGGGACCAGGGGATGGGGAATGAAAAGGGGGTGCAGAGATTGGAGGGCAGGTATCTCCAAGGCAGCCGGAGCCCCCACACCATGCCTGCTGCAGGACTGCATGGTCTTTTAGCCAAAGGCCAGAACTCTACGGTATTCAAGATGGAGGGCATCTTCCAGAGAAGGCCAACTTATTCGGAATCCCTGCTTTTTCAGTGTTTCCTGTGTTTGGGGAAGCGGCAGGGCTACCTGAAGAACATCCTGACACATGCTTTATGCACAGGCTTAGTTTAGACAAACTGGCCCGAAGTCCATACGTCCCTGGAAAATCAGGTAGCTAGACCAGAGATTCCCAAAGTGGGTTCCATGGGCCAGCAGCGTCAGCCTTACCTTGGAAACTTGTTCGCGAACAGATTCTCGGATCTCGCTCCAGACCTACCGAGCCAGAAACTGTAGCCCCTCCAGGGGATTCCGGTGCCTGCCCAAGTCTGAAAGCCACTGGGTAGATGAGCGTCGCCCCTAACAGCGAGGGATTCTTCAAACCTTACCTGGGCAGAGACACAAAAGCCAGTCTTCTCTGAGAAATGGCAGCGTCCCGGTCACCTGTCGGCAGCAGACTAGGGAGGGGGAGGTGACTTACCTCGCTCGGGTCGCCGGAGCACGAGCGGCGGTCTTGCCCACGGCCTGCAGATAGCTCTCCTTCCCACCCGTGCCCTTCGCGGCAGCATTTCGTGAATCTGTCTGCGAAGACCCCGGAGAAGGGAGGACCTATCACTTACTTCTCTGCGTCCAAGAGAGATGGCAATTCCCACATCAACATGCACGCCCTGTTTTTAAAGTCCCATTTGTGCTGTCGGACCTCACCAAGCCGGAAAATGAGAAATGTCACATGAATCTGTCATAGCCGCTTTGAAACGAGAGGTGGCTGACTTGGAAACCCCTGTGTCCTTGAAGCCAGACAGCAATGAAGAGCGAAGAGCAGAGGAAAAGGTTATAAAAATGTTTAGTCTTTGCTTTATTGAGTTACAACAAATGAGCAACAAGTTAGAAAAAATGTGTTTTTTTTTTTTCCAAACTCCCTAGCATTTTATTTGTGCAGTATACCCAAGTGGGGGGCGGTGGGAGGGGGGTTGCAAACACAATTCATATCGCAACATTTACACCAGATATGTCTCTTGGTTTTTCCTCTTGAAAAGTTAGGACTAATTGAAAAAACAAAACAAAACAAAACAAAACAAAAAAACCAAAAGTGCACTCAGGAATCTAAAATTGGCCCAGAAACACACACACACACACACACACAAAATCAATTCATGGTGAGGCTTCGGGCTGAAATCTTGTCATATACCACACTGAGAAAAGGCAGTGAGGAACAGAAATCAAAACCAAAATTGTTCATCTTTGTACCATCTAGATAGGAAGACCTCGTTTTGTTGGAGTTTCACAAAAGTAACGATTATGCTGAAAACGTGGAAGCCCTTTCCGCTGGTATCTAACAAGACGCTGAAGGGGAAGCCACTTGCTCTCTGGTTCTCTGGTGCTGGCTCCGCCCAAGGTCAGCCCAAGAGGCCAGGCGGTGGAGAAACCAGATCCGCCTGTTGGCAGTTCAGAAAGCCGTGTGCGTGGCGAAACCGGGACCCCAGAGGTGGCTGGCGGGGGAGGGAGACCCGCCAATGGGTTCGATCTAGAAGACGTGCCATCTGTAAAACCCTTTCAGAGTTGAGACAGATGCCCAGATCCTAGCCCTTCCCACGGAGAAATCTCCCGCACTGCAAACTACCTAAAAAAAAAAAAAAAAAAAGACAAACTCTCCCTACCTAAAATCCAGTAGATATAATGGCACTAATGCTAACACCCCCCCCCCAAATTAATAAAATAAAGATTAAAAAAAAAGAAAAGGGAAAAGAGAAAAAGCACATGTGATCAGCCCTCCCTCCTGGAAAAAACCTTACAACGGTAGTGCTGGAAAAGGAGGTTGCCCTTGATTAAAAAGGTAACAAAATCCCCACATCGTACAAATTGGTTCCAGTATAGCAAGAGGCGGGGGCCGGGGCGGAGGAGCAAACTATTCACAAGGCCCCATTGAAAACGCAGTAGTAGGACTTTGGCACTATGAACAATTCCCGCCGGTCCTCCGGGCGGGGTGCGTGTGAAGCTGGGGCTCCGGCACCCGGCGGCCACACGCCAGCTTAGTAGTTCCACTTGGAGCCTCTGGCCAGGGTGGCCCACGGCCGGGGAGGGCAGTCCTCTTCTTTCCTCAGAGACAGAGCGTCCCCTTTATCAGCAATGCAGTTCTGACGGACGTCCCTAGAAAGACAACGCACAACCAGAGAGACGAGGTGTCAGGAGACGTTCAGTTCCTAGGTGGCAGGGGGCCGGGGTCGCTCTTCCCCCGCTCTCCTGGAGAGGACCCCTTCCAAAGCCATCCTAGGGCTTGGAGGAGAGACAAATGGCCCCGTGTGGGGCCAGTTCTTAAAAAAGAGTGTATTTTCCCGAGTACAATCTGACGTCACAGGAAGCGCCCCCAGGAACAGGCCTTGGAAAATAGGACGACGTGCTGGGCAAGGGGAGGGGGTGGCCTGGGGTTCTTTTCATTGTTACAAGGCCCTTTTCTCATTCCTGGAGGGGCAGCCAGTCACGGGGGTTCCTCAAGAGGTTCCAGAGTCTGACAAAGTGGGATTCAGATCCTAACTCTTCTGTTTACGGACAGTGGGGTCGTGTGCCTGTGACATAACCTCTCTAAGGCTTAGTTTATTCTTCTGTAAAACGGGCGTGATAATGGGGGCTGGCTGTGATGATTCAATCGACACGTGCACTAGCATTTGGAATAGTGTCCAGCACACGATTACACAGTAAGTATTATACATAGTAAGCATACTACACGGCATTATAGACTTTTGTTGTTTTTGTTGGCTGCAGCCTTTTCCAAGCACGATAAGGTATACAACAGTGATCATAACAAGATGAAACATTTTAAGTGTATTTAAAAAAATTTTTTTTAAATGTTTATTTATTTTTGAGAGACATGAGACAGAGAGTGAGCAGGGGAAGGGCAGAGAGAGAGAGGGAGACATAGAATCTGAAGCAGGCTCCAGGCTCTGAGCTGTTAGCACAGAGCCCGACGCAGGGCTCGAACTCACAGATTGTGAGATCATGACCTGAGCCAAAGTTGGCCGCTTAACCGACTGAGCCACCCAGGTGCCCCTTAAGTGTATTTTTAATTTGACGCTCACATCAGCCTTCAGAGGTGTGCGGCCATTGTTCCCATTTTACAGTGAGGAACCGGAGCACAGAGAGGCTACACACTGTCCGAGATTGTACAGCTAGGAAGTGGCCCTGTCAGGATTCGAACCTAGGCAAACTCCAGAGCCTGTGCTTCTAACACACCGACAGTATTAAGAGCCTGAATAGAGAAATGTTTTATCTTACGGTTTTTGATGTTATTAAAACAGTGTGAGTTCAGCTGTGTCCTCCCAAAAGGATACACTGACGTCCTAATCTTCAGTACCTCAGAATGTAACCCTATTTGGAAATTCCTTTACGGAGATAAGTAATCGGTTCCAATGACATCATTAGGGTGTCCCCTCATCCAACAGGACGGGTGGCGTTATAAACTGGAAACTGGACACTGAGACGGATTCACACAGGGCGTACACCACATGAAGACGAAGACAGAGACCGTGGTGATGCATCTATGAGCCAAGAGACGCCAAGGACTGCCAGCAAGCCGGCAGAAACTAGGAGCGAGGCGTGGAACAGACTTTCCCTCACAGCCCCCAGAAACAACCAGCTCTGCCAACACCAGACTTCCAGTCTCCAGAACTGTGACAGAATACATTTCTGTCGTTCAAGCCGCCCGCTTTGTGGTACTTTAAGGCAGCCCGAGGAAGCGAAGACACGCCGCCATGATTACCCCTGTGGGCTCCCAGGATCTGGAGCTCCGGGGAAAGGAAGCCAAGGGGAGTGCCCAGTGACAGTAGTATTCCATGACAGACTGGAAGTTTATCCGATCTGTAGATCCCTGAGGCCACTGGTTTTGTCTTTGCCTCCCTCTTGGAAAGGCCACTTCTAGGGGAGAGGGCCCTAAGAAGTGCCTTTAGCACAGGGGACCACGAGCACGTGGACTTGACTTCCCAGCCAGAGGCATCAGCAGATCCTTCTTTCCTAATGTCAGGAGGTCTGCTGTCCCCGCATTTCCTAGGTGCTCCCGACTAGGAGAACGAATGCTGGAGTTAAGAAGCCAACTTGTGAGGGAAATGTCTGTGGATGCAACTGGATTCTGGGGGTGTCCTTGGGATCTGGTACCTCCTGAAAGTGACCCAGCAAAAGTCACTGAAACGTAAGAGCCACAGGGATCCTTATAGGTGGTGCTGCCAACATCGCTCAGTTCCCAAGGGGAAGCAGGGACGCTCCGGGAGGAAAGGTGAGTCCCCCAAGTCACGAGACTTCTCAGAGGCACAGTCAGACACAGCGATGACCTTGGTTGTGACAACAGTGACAGGAGCTGATACTTCTCTCACTACGAGCCAGGCCCGGTGGTAGGTGCTAACGGCAATGCATCGGTCTACTCCTCACAGGAACCGGGAGGCAGGCGCCTGTTAGCCCACCGTGGCGGGCACAAAGAGGGGCTGAGACTAAATGATGTCAGGCACGTAGTAAGTGGTGGAGCCCGCATCCCTCCAAGGCCAGTCCAACTTCAGCTGCTCCTTCCACACCTGAGCTGGGCCCAGGCTCCCTGTCCTACTCGCACAGTCTCCCCCTGCATGGAGCCACCTGGGGACGGGGAGAGCCTGTCTGCTTCAAAGGCGGGGGCTGGCGGTTCCGGGCACCCAGAGAGGTCCACGTGCCTGCTGCTGATCCCACAGACGGCCACAGGCACCCCCGGGTGGGCACGGGGACCAGAGCCAGCCTCCTCCCCTGCTCCGCAAGGAACTGGGTTTTCCCTAGCAAACAGGGTCTTTCACCACCCTGGCCAAGGGGGGTGCCCCTGGTGGGGTGTCCACTGGAACAGTTCTCAAGACTCCAGGAGACAAGGCCCAAGGTGGGAAGACTGCTACTGTTCTTCCTTCTCCCAGTCAGGCTGCAGAACCCCAGCTCAGCACGGGATGGTGGGGACTGGCTGTGGCGCGTCAGAGCGGAAGGGCCGCGGAGTCGGAGTAGCTGGGATCCAGGCTCTGCCACTTCCCAGCTGTGTGCCGTGTTGCTTCCTTAACCGCCCTGACACTCACTCCCATCCATCACGCCCGCTGGGCTGCTGGGAGGGAGGAGTGCCGAACACGCAGGTGCTTTATCTTCCCTTGAGGAAGGTCAGGCGTGAAACTGGGGCCTTAGGTGTAAGTGAGCTCATGTGTGTGTGTGCGCGCACGCATGCACGTGTGTAGACGTATTTACTCTCTCTCCCTCTCAAAAATGAAACTGAACCCTGTCTCTTCAAGCGAATGGCAAAAACTCTCATGTTGTTCGATATGTCTCAATATCAACGTGGTTCTTCATCTGCCGATGTGTTATGATTCCCTGGGTGATATTTTGTGGACACGAACACACACAAGCCTCCAAACAGATGTATTCCCGAAGAAAAGAAATACTGAACAAAACCCTTAAAGAAAACCCCAAAACAGACTGCAGAGGGAAAAGGGTGACCCGGGGAAAGGACACCAAGCTGTTTCTGCGGAGACCCCAGGTGCCTGTGGGTGGCTCTGGCCCTAGGAGCACCCTCGGACTTCGGCTCTCCTTAGACCTCTCCCAGGGTGTGTGGCAGCGGGCAGGACTGCGGGAGCTGGCAGTGCTCTCCAAGGGAGGCTGGGAAGTCTCTGGAAACAGAAGGCCGGGCGGTTTCCCTTCCCCATGAGGGACACAGCTGTGGCCCAGTCACTTCCCCTTGGGCAGCATGTCCTAGCCACAGGCTGCTTCCCTGGAAGGTCTTACCCCCAAGGACCCTCAGGTCTCTGTCAAACACCGCTGCGCGGCGATCTCCAGCACGGCTGTATCGCGCTGTCTTCAAACGGTGAGGACGTGCACGGGGCCCACAGTGTTCACGGCGGACCCCGCGCCCCTCCCCTTTCTGCTCTGGATCTGGCCCACGCAGTATGCCCCAATGTTGATCAGTGAAAGAAAAACAGGACAAGCACGGTGCTCTCAGAGCGGTGGCTGGTTATACAACGTTGGTGACAAACTCCCATCTCGCGTTTTTAGTTTAGAGTTGCTACTAAACAACAGTGATTTCGACTGTGTGGCCTCTCGCTAATCCCTGGGGCTGCCAACCGCAATCCTACCACCAGGGCGGAGACATTCCCCACAGCGGAGAACCCGCGACCCGATGGACTGTTCGAGCACCTGTTTGATCCTAGAGCACCGGACCTCTGCCTTGGGAGGAGACAGCAAGGTCATCGGGCCCTTTGCTTATGGCCACTCTTCTACCAAGCGGGTGTCCGGCCTCTCCCCGGACACCGCCCAGGACAGAGAACCCTCTGCCTTCACGGCGGTCACTTTCTATCTTGGGGACAACTTGGAAGGTTAAAAAGTACTATCTAATTCTTTAGCAAAATCTGCTTCTTTATGACTTTACCCATTGGGGAAACATGAAAAAATTAGAATTCTTCTCCCATGTGATACCTTTCTGTTTCTGTGTCTCTTTAATTTTCCCTGTAGGGATTTCCCTCGGCCCCGCGGCCTCAGGAGAGAGTAATACTGTACTCCGTGAGAAAGAAAAACAAGCACTGTGATAGTGATTTATTATCTTAATAATATTTGAGTCAAACTTTCTTTTCTTGAGAGGGGGCATGGTCTGATTTTAATTAGAATTGGGAAAAGGAAAACATGGCGGCAGGGAGAGGGAATTAGCGACTTCCCAGTGGAGCCATCTTGGATCGTTCCCACACCCGGCCCTGGTCACCTCTGGCACATCTGGCCAAAGCTCTTTACCCGCAGCAGTTGGGGAGCCTCTGGGCTTGGGGAAATTGCTGAGACTTAACAAGCCAGGCAAGTCTCCCCCAGGCTGCTTGCAAGGAGGTTCAGTGGGAGAAGGACTCAAAGGGGCTGTTGGCTCTTCCTGCACCTTTTTCCCATCAGAGGCTAGCATCCAGAGGAGTCCAAAGAATTTGAGCAAACAGAATCATATTTTACACTCCTGAGGCACACCCCCGATGTGTTCACGCGCGTGGATTCAGGCCTGAATGCCAGCTCCCCCACTGTCTAGCTCAATGATCTTGGATGAGTTACCTTTCTGTGCCTCATTCTCCTCCACCCTAAAATGACAGAACAGTGTTGACTTTGGAGAGTCCTCAACACATGCAAAGTGCCTGGCACAGTAAGGGCTCAGCAAATGTTACCCCTTGTCATTGCTCCCCGTCCCCACCCCCACCTGAGGTGCAACTCACACACAACAGCATGAGCTTGTACAAGTGGGGCCCCGACTAAAAACGCCAAGTTGGAAAGGTGGGAAGCATTCAGCCAAGTTCTTCTCCATAAACAAAAAAAAGAGTGTCAGGGAGCCTGGGTGGCTCAGTCAGCTGAGCACCCAACTCTTGATTTCGGCTCAGGTCAGGATCTCATGATTCACGGGATCAAGCCCCGCACCAGGCTCTGCAGTGACAGTGTGGAGCGTGCTTGGGGTTCTCTCTCTCTCTTCCTCGCTCTGCCTCTCCCTATCATCTCTCAATGTCTTCATAAACATTAAAAAAAATAATACACTAAAAATAAAAGACTGTCATTTAGGAGTCAGCAACTAAGCAGTTGCTGACGCTAATGCCGGGCCCCCGTTTAGGGGATTTCACTTGTATTATTTGATCGAATCCTAACAACAACAGAAAACTCTACTAGTGCCATTGACTGAATCATGTCCCCTTTCCCACCATTTGTACGTTGAAGCCTAAACCCCAGTATGACTGTATTTGGAGATGGGCCTTTAACTAGGTAATTATGGTTAAAGGAGGGTCATAAGAGTGGGGTCCTAGTGTCCTTTTAAGAAGAGGAGGAGACACCAGGAGGACACATGCACAGAGGAAAGACAAGGAAAGGACAGGACAGAGAGAAGTGGCTGTCTGCAAGCCAAGGAGAGAGGTCATGCTGGTAACCGACTCTGCTTGGAACCTTGATCTTGAACTTTCGGCCTACAGAACTGTAAGGAAATATATATTGTTTGTTGTTTAAGCCACTCAATCTGTGGTGTTCCTTTCTGGCCACCCTAGTTGACTAATATCGTTAAGTATTAAGGTTATAGAGACCTACTAATAATAGAGAATAAAGTAAAACGTATGGGCATATGGATGCTCTAGAATTTTCCACCATCCATCCTCCATTTACCACTAGGGCAGAAAGGTCTGAACGCCCAGATAGCTGCAATATGACTTCCCTTTTACTCCTTCCTTGAGTATCTCAGAGCTTCTAACCTTTCTCTACAGGGTCATACACACCCAATCACCTTTAGTCTTCTTATTGGGGAGGTAGACAAGTTTCAAGGGAAATTAAAATCCCTCTGGTTTTTAACCCATGAACTTCTATGAAGTGTGAACTCGGGCAAATCACAGCCACAATGGCCACCTTTTAGGTCCCCTGATGTGTAAGTTCCCTCTGGCCTCAGGGCCTTTGAGTATGCTGTATCTTCAGCATGGAATCCTACTTCCCTTCTCCCTGCTCAGCCAACTCGTATTTGACTTTTTGGATTTTAATTCGTTTATTATCTCTTCAGAGAAGCTCCCCCGACATCAAGTCAAATTCCCCTATTCTATATTCTCACAGACTGTGTACCTTTCCTTCAAAAATCTTGTCAGCATGGCAGTCTTTCCCTTTTGTTTGATGGAAGTTTCATTCCTCATTAGACTGTGGGCTCCATGAGGGCAGGGGCACGCTGGGTACCACAGCCTCCTGGAGTCTGGCACGCCGCAGGCATTCCACAAATACCTGGTGCATGAATGAGCCACGTCGCTTATTACAGATGTCTCTGGACCAGTTACTTCCTCTCCTTGGGGCCCACATCCTTCCTCTGACAAATGAGGGAACTTAGACTTCACGATTCCTACCGTTGCTACCAGCTGCCCAAAGCACGGTAAGAATGCCTAGCGTGCGAAGCTCCAGAATGAGGTAGATGCGAGTGGTAACGGTTAACTCTCCTAACTCTCGCCGGGGCAGCGAGGCTAATCCCTGAGACGCGGTCCCTGAGAGGCTTCACCCAGTAAATAACCCGTGATGGGCTCTCCTGCAGACCTCTTCCTGGAGCTGCTCACACGCACGGAAAGCAAACTGTCCCAACTTCTCTCTTCTGCCCGCTGTCAGCTAATGAGGCTAACGAGTGATGGAAAACGATGAGGAAGGGGAGGAGAAGGAGGGGGAGGGGGAGAAGGGAAAGGGGAGAAGGGAAAGGAGGAGAAGGGAAAGGAGGAGAAGGGAAAGGAGGAGTGGGGGGGAATGAGCAAAGGACTGAAATACCAGATTCCAGACAACTGAAAGCCAACTATGTTTGTTAATTCTCAGGTCGGTTCAATACATTGCTATTAAGCATCCACTCCTAATTAGGCAGTAGGGACTCAGAGATTAATGGGATATGGTCTGGTGGAGGAGAGACAGGGAAACAGATAATTACATTTTCATCCATGCATCCATCTATCCATCCATCCAACCATCCATCCATCCATCTGTCTGCTCATTTAAGTACCTGTATTTAGCTCATCTGAACAGACCGTGGGGGCACCCACGTCCCGGATCCTAAATGGCAGCCAGGATGCACCTCTTGGTAGCTTTGAATTTTTTAAGCAAGCTGAACTCTGGAAAATATTTTTCTGACATTTCACAACATTTATCTCGTGTCCAAAGCCATCCCTAATCATGAGTTGGACTCTGCCAGAAATTGGGAGGTCGCAAAGTTAGGGCACGAGTCACTGTGTATCAGTGTTTGTCTACACTATTAAGAAACAGCCAAGTCCTGTTGGTCCGGCCTGACCTGTGGCGGGGGTACCACCGTGGCTGGGACAGGCACTGGATGCCTGACAGACGAGTGGTGGCCTCTGGGCTCCACCAGCTGCTGGCTGAGGAACCCATGGCAAGTCTCTCTCAGCCTCGGTTTGCCCTTTGCACAACGGGAAGAAAGCCGTACCTATGTCGGAGGGATGAAGTGAAGTTTAAAGGGTTTAATGGATGTGCTAAGAAGAATGCCAAGCACATGGCGATATTCTGGGAAATAGAAATTCTTAGTAGTAGGAGTACTGGGATGGTCCATCTGGCCAAACATCGAGGCATATGTCTGGCAACGTTTGGCTCAAGGATTCTGACTCATTTTTAGGAAAGGAGGAATTCACTGTTCAGCCTCTTACCACCGGATGGCTCAGTAAGTGTTTGGACCCAGAGGCTGAATCATGACAAAACAATTCAAGGTTTGGAAAGGACTCCTTAAGTTTCCACCTACCCTCAAGGTTGAGCGAACCCGGCCCGAGTCAACGCCGTCATGAGCTTCTGACGCTTCAGCAGAGGGGGTGCTGACCTGCGACAGAGGAGGGAACCCCACCCTGGAGTCTGCTCCCAACTGCTCACCCGAGTTCGTTCTCAATCTCTCTCTCTCTCTCTCTCTCGTCTGTACATCCCATAACACCTTTTACGAAGCCCAAACGGCATTATTTTCAGGACTGTCGTATGTGTAACAACTGAACCCAACTGCAGCTTCCTAAATAAATATGTGTTTAAATAAAGGCATCACTGAATATTTATGAATTTCAAGAGACCCATGTGTTCGGTTCATAAAAGCTGTGAAGTGATTTGGAGGGATTTCTTCCCTCCAAGTTGAAAGGTTCCTCTAAGCGGGCACCTCTGTCCAGGACGCCATCACCGGGCCAGATCCCCAGCCCTTTTCTCAATATGGTGGCACCTCGGAAATAGCAGGAAGCCAATTAGGGGTACTGGATGTCACCAGGTGTCAAGTAGACCATAGCGTCTTGTTTTGGAACATTTTTCAGCTCATACTTGAGGGCATTTGCCATAAATGAACATAAAAGGGGGTGCTGGGTATTCCTGGGTGTGTGTGGGGGGGGTAGAAAACAACTATTTCCTTCATCTCATCTCTGAATTCTCTAATGTCAGTTGTAAACACCTCCCAAGCCCACCCTGGGGGACATCCAGAGACGGAGAGTTTCTGTCGGAAATAAAGAGGCGGAGACAGCAGGAGGAGCCAGGGCTCTGGAGGGGAGCCGAGGTGCTGGCTGGGAGGAGGTGGGGACGCTTCTTGGTTTCTGAGCCTCAGTTTCTGGATCTATGCAAATATGGAGCAGCTTACCTCTCGGCGTCACTAGGAGCACTGAGGAAGGCCATCTGCGGCAGAGCACTTAGCTCAGCCTGACACTCAGGAGGCCCTGCACCCGCCCTTCCGCCCTTCCGCCCTTCCCTCCGAAGCTGCTCTTTATGGGTTTAGCATTGCCTCCCCCTTTTCTGTTTCTCTTGGGCCTCTCGTGAGGGGCAGGCCCAGCGGCAGCCAGCAGAGCTGGGCGTTTCCCGCTGTCGGTGGTGGAACAGCTTGGGGGAGAAGAGATGGGGACAGGTGGCCTCAGGGCCCCTGGGGAGCTGCTCCCCCTAGAACAAATCCCACTCAGCGATGCGGGCCTGGAAGTGCCATCCGAGCTCACTGTGGGACACGGGACACTTAGCATTCTACTCAAACTCGGCAAACGCAGCTGGTTCAGAATAGCTTTTGCTTGCTGTGGAAACCCACGGTCTTTTCTTTGAGTTGCCTTTTCTCGTCGTCTGCTGACCCCCAAACCTGGCTTTCTGGCTGTGCCCAAGCTCTGTTGGTTCCTCAACTGTACCATTCCTTTTCTCATCTCTGGAACTTTCCTTGTCGGTCCCTTCCACACGAACCACTCTTCCTTGTCGGTGTACCGGCTAGCTCCTTCCCTTCAGCTAGTCCCTGAGACAGATGTCCCTTCTTCCAGGAAGCCTGTCCTGACAGCCTGGGTGCCCCTCCTGTGTGCTCCCGTGCACAGCCGGGCACGTCCCTATCACGCCGTGGGTCACCCTGGCTAGTAAAGGAAAGAGCAATTTCCTCTCCCCTTGGCCTGACTGAGCTCCACGTGAAGGACTCCCATCTGCCCTCTTCATCCCGTTTTCTCTGGTAGCACAGCGACGGGCACACAGTAGGTGTGCAGAATGTATTTGTTGGATTGAACTGAACCCTCTCGTCTACTCCGTGGTAGGAGGAAAGAGCAGTCGTGTTGATTTATGTCATGCACTGGAAAAGGTCAAGGATAGAAGACAGGCCAAGCCAACTCTCAAAGGAAGGTAGGAGAAGGGCCAGAGGGAGGAGCCAAGGTAGCCAGATGGGGGGGGCAGTTGGTACTGTGGGCCTTTAGTCCCCTCCTGCCACCAGGCCCTCCCCTCTGGGCTGCATCCGCACCTGTGCCCCGTTAACGTTCCTTCCTGAAAAGTCGGCCGGGGGGGGGGGGGGCAGGGAGGGGAGAAGGCTTGACGGCATCTTCGACTGGCAGTTCTTAAATTGCTCTTTCACCAGCCGGTGGAACCGGCTAAAATAAGGTTTCTAAGAAGACTTTATTTTTTCGCTTATTTCTTTATCGCTGTATCCTGCTACAAAATACACGAGCTGGTGCGTGGCATGGCCAGCCGAAGTTGTCTGAAGGCGTTAATAAAGAAGTATGGTAATTTCCAGGGCTCCCTCTGGGACCTTATCAATCATTCTGGAGATTCTTACCTTTATTTCATGATTTTTAAAGATGATATGGGTCGGGGGTGGGGCGTTCCTGTTGCCTTCCAAGTGGCCTCTGGGCAGAGTGTAAATCACACCTCTCCCTCCTGGTTCCAAGCTGCCCGTGGAATGTGTCGGCTTTGGCCAAGGGCCTCTGCCTCCTGCACCCCTCTCCCGGCTGCCCCCTCTATTCTAAACCTACCGCCAAGCAAGCTGCTGTGGTTTCAGGCCTTGATTTGCACAGACCTCTTGTGAAAGCACGAACACCAGGGCCTGGGTGCGTGTCCCATCATGTGGATGACACGGCCATTAGTAACCATGGTAACCTCCCTTCCCAGGCTTTTGTGGCTCCACAGGCCTAATTTACACCAGTCTCTTCCAGATCCGAAGGGGTTCTGGGGATCCAATCAGCACAATTACGAGCTGGGTCACATAGTGAGAAACTGTGCCTTTCTCCAGCCACGACTAGGCAAACCCCAAAACCTGTCAGCTTGAACGACACAACCCCAAATCTCTAGCCAGCAAACTTGATTAACTACCCTGAAAAATCCAAAAAAGGAAAGAAAATGAAAAAAACCAGAAAGAAATAGGAAAAGACACATCCTTTTCCCGTCTGTTTCCTACAGCGGCAGACACAAGGCAGGCGGAGGCCGTGTCCCTGCTACGACTGCACGTAGGCTTAGGAATGAGGAGGCCCCAGAGGGTGTGTCCAAGACGCGCCGCGGCCGGCAGCACTGTCACTCATGGGCACGGCCTTGCAAACGAGGACACGAAACCCACCAGCCCCTTAGTGAGACCAGGAAACCGAGGGACTCCATAAGAATCTGCTCTTTGCTCCCTTTCCTGCTTCTATTCTCGCAGGACCTGCACCCCTGCCCTACGCACGCCTTAATGTATGTCCTCCTTATATGGGACCAGGAGTTCAGGATTTCTCTGGAGCCTTCCACACAGTAGATAACACCTCAGGAGGGACCGGGCGAGGCCGTCACGGGGCATATTCCAGACCACTGGCTGTAGACATCTCGTCGCCCCAGTCCCCTGGCTCCAGGGAACGATGGACACCTGGACCCTGAGTTCCTGGATGCCTGAGAGGACATGTGCTCCAGACCACAATGGTCAATAAAATCCCCAGACCCCGAGCAAAGACGAGACTCCTGCTCCTTTCCTTTTTGAGTCTCCCAGATGTGGAGTCCGGGTCTGCTGGCTCTCTCTCTCCCTCCAGTAAACTCTGCTCTCACTTCCTGCTGGGTGGTATCTGATCTCCATCCTGCCCGAAGCCAAGGACGCTTCTGACTGGTCCCGCGGGACCCCCTCCGGGTCCTCCTACCTGGCCTGCTGGCATCCTTGGGTTTCTTCTTTTTTAGAACAAGAACCTTTAAAAAGAACCCATCATCTGTGTCAACGTCTCCGTGCCCTACAACCCATATGGACTCTGGCGATACAGAGGAAGCAAGCCAGCCTCCTCCCCTAGTTTCCCGGGGGGCGCAGAGGGGGTTACCTGTTAGGCCTGGCCAGCCTCGGCGGGGATGCTGTCGGAGTCCGAGCCAGCCTGCTCGGCGTTGCCTTCGGCCGCGGTCTGACTCCAGCTATCTGACCTGTCTGAGATGGCGTCCTCCTCTCCGACCGTGACCTCCACCCAATCCACCACGCCCGACTCCTCATTCTCGTCGCTGCCCTGGCCGTCCCGGCTGCTGCCCTCCGACCTGTCCGAGGTGGCTTCGGAAGGCTTGGCCGGCACGCCATCCTTGGCTTGCTCGTTGCTCGCTTTCACCCTGGGTACCAGCTTCTCCAAGTCCTCTTCGCAGAGCTTCTTGGGGTCCTTGTAGTGCTGCTGACCCGGGTCGCTCCCGTTCTTTGGGCTCTCGGTGATGACGGCTTTCGCCGCTCTCCTCGGCGCGGCGTCGTAACCGTGATCCCCCGCTATGTGCTGGTGCTGGTACTGCTCCATCCACTTTAAGGTTCCGGTTTTTAGCAAGCATCTGTTCTCCTTGAACCAGCGCACGATTTCAGTCCGGACCAGGCCCGGTCTTGGCTGCTAACTGGTCATACTCCTGGGGCGTAGGCCACTGGGTTCTCGCGAACGTGCTCCGCAGGAGGTGCACCTGTTCCTGATTTTTCGCGATTGCTGGTGAAGGACTGGGCAGAGAGCTGGCTAACTGGGCACCAGAGAGCTGGTCGAGTCGAGCCAGAGCACCATTGGGGGCCACCACGTCTTGGCCTTTTTTGCCAGTCCCCATGGACTCCAAGACAGCTTGCTCCATGCTGTCCCGAAGCTTCCGTCTCTCTGAGAACCAGGATTCCACCTCTCTCCTGCTCAGCTTGGTTTCCACCCTTAGTCTGTCCAGTTCTGCTTGAGTCGGGAAAGAACTTTTCAAAAAACTGTCTTCCAGGATTTTAACCTGACCCTGTGTTTTTTCTTTGAATTTCTGCGGGGCAAAGTCTGGGTATGCGTGGTATGTGCGGCCGTGTCGGGAGGCTGTGAGGGCCAACTGGTCTTTGGCAAGGGATTCGCTGGTGATGTGGACGATGCCTTTTTGACACCGGTACCGGTGATCGCTGAACCACTTCTTGATCTCGCTCCTGGCCAGGCCGGTCACCTCGATGAGCCGATAGACCTCAGCGTCATCAGGAAACTGGCTCTGGAGAAAGCTCGCCTTGAGGTGCGCAATCTGCTCCTTTGTCTTCTTGCGGTCGCTGGCGGCGGTCAGCGAAGGGTTGGCCACCTTGGGTGGGGGCTCTGGCGCCTGAGTGACGTGTGGACGCTTGGGCTCAGGGGCAGCTTGGGGAGTCGCTAAAGGTCTCTTTTGGCCATGGTTGGTCACTCCGGCCACGGCGAGCGTGATGGGGGAGCAAGAGACGGTTGTCGACCCGCTCGTCACCTGAGTCAGCACCAGGCTGGTCTGGCCGAGAATCTGGCACGGTAGCGCCGTCTGGAGGATGGGCTGTGACATCTTTGTGGGCGCCAGCTGGGCCGGCAGCACGGTGATCGTGGGGGGCACTGACTGGATGGTGCCATTAAACATCTTCTTCCGGGCCTCCTCCACCTCCTCCGGGGACCAGCTGATGCCGTGCTTTAAGCGCTGTGTGGCAAACCAGATCCTGATGTGCTCTTCTGGGTGTTTGGAAGCAGCTGTCAGCCAGGACAACTCGGCCTGGGTCGGGTAAGGGAACTTGTTGAAGGAGTTGATCATGGTGGCATTCGTGTCCAGGGCAGAGTTATATTTGGTAGTATTCAGCGGGACGGGGACCTTCGGGACAAGGTTGATATTTGGTGGGAGCTGGACGGAAGGCGTGACGTGCCCTAATGTGTCCTGGAGGAGCTCCACGCCTCCGAGTCTCGAGAGGATCTCGGCCGCGTCTGTCACCAGGCGGGCAGTCCCTTCCACGTGGTTCTCGGGCGTGGCCTCCTCCGGCTTCTTGGGCGCCTTCTTGGCATCGGCTTTTGGTTTCCCTGGCTTCATGATGGGGGTTTTACTCACTGAGATTCCAGGATCGCCGTCGCCGCTTCCGGGGCCGCTGGTGGTGATGGCCACGATGTGGTTGGTGGCTTCGATGGACTGCTCTAAGACAGTTTGATTATTGCGCTTGATTAACTTCAGCTTGAAGTTGGTCTCCCCGGGATGGAACTTGGAGTTGTGGTCAGACAGGGAGTCGTACTTTTTGGTTGTGAAGTTACATTCGGCACACACATAGAGGGGGTTGAGAATCACATTGGGGTGCTGCGTGTCGACGTGCTCCGTGAACTCGTTCAGGTTTTGCGTGGAGTAGGGGCAGTATTTGCATTCGTAACCGCCTTGGAGTTTTTTGGATTGGTTTTCCCCTGTGGATTTCACCTCTATCACTTCATTTTCTTTGGAAGAGTTCTCAGGTTCCACGGTCCAACTGTCCTTGGTTGTTTCAGGCTGTGGCATGCCGGTTCCTTTTTCTTTGGCCCTGTCTCCCTCCTCGGGCACATCTTGTTCTACTACTTGCGATGCCCGAACCATGCACGGGGTTGTGGATTTTCGCTTGCTCGCCATGCCGCCCGTCCGTGTGCAACGGCTTAAATTTGGGGAGGGGGTGGGTAGGCAAGGGGCAGGGAAATTTTTGGAACAAATCAGATAAAAGGCTTTGGGCTTTATTCCCCCTCCAATGGCTTTGGCTTCCCTTGAATGCTGAAGTCTAATGTTTGAGCGTTCAGAATGATCTCAGCACAAAAAATTCTAACTGCTCCAATGGCTGAACACAAGAGGCAGCATCATATCTGTGGGACAAGAACAAAGATAGGGTCAGCGTCTTTCCAGAAGGCAGAAGAAACTAGCATTTCTTTCTAACCCACCCCAACTGGCATCCACAATAAAGCAAGCACCCAGGTACGCACGGACAGTGAGAGAGGGTGCACGTGAACACAAAAGATCACATTCTTCTCTTCTGTTCTTTGGCAAGGGCAGTGGGAACCGGCCCCACACAAGCAAATGGGGTGCCGGCCGCTCGTTCACGTTTAGAGGCAAACAGATCCAGAAATGCGATGAAGGCACTAAGCTCGGAAGCAGTGGGTGGGGTGGCGGAGACGAGATGTTGAGATGTTGTTGGGCTCTCAAGCTGCTTTAATTGACGGTACGTCAGAAGCAAGACGCTGATCTGGGGCCACCGAATGGTGTTTATTTGGGCATTAGAAAATGGATTAGCGACTCTTGTTTGTTATCATAGAGGTAAAGTCACCAGCATAGAAAAATCCAGAAAATACTTAGAAGTATAAAGGAGAAAAAAAATCCCCCAAATACTGTGGGGTTCCTTCATTTCACTTGAAAGGTTCCCTGTTTCTATAAATATTGAGCAGACTAATGACTTTAAAAATGGCTGCCTGATACCACCTGGGAGGGATATACACACGTGATGTATTTAGTCATTGAACTTTTGGTGGACATTTAAGTTATTTCCAATTTGTAGCTCTTCTCAACAAGATCGTAGTCAACACCCTGAGTCCTGATTTCTGGTAAGTCGTCATTTCTACCTTAGGATGAATGCTTAGACACAGTAGACTGGGTTAAAGAATATGCACATTTTAAGTTCTCTTGACTCATATGGCTAACTTTTGCACCAGCTGGCCCTTCCCCTGGACGCGGACGAGAATGCCCGACTTACCACTCAGCCCACATGCAATATTACCATGAGAACGCCTTGCCGATTAGGTAGGGTTAAAGCATTTTCTGAAAATAGATTTTTTAATGTTTATTTATTTTTGAAAGAGTTTGAGAGACAGAGTGCGAGTGGGGGACGGGCAGAGAGAGAGGGAGACAGAACCCGAAGCAGGCTCCAGGCTCTGAGCTGTCAGCCCAGAGCCCGACGCAGGGCTCAAACTCACCAACTGTGAGATCGTCACATGACCTGAGCAAAAGTTGGACGCTTAACCGACTGAGCCACCCAGGCGCCCCCGGGTTAAACCATCTTAATACACTTTTGTGCTTTCCTTCATTGCTAATCAGGTTGAACTGCTTTCAGAGTTTACTTGCCCTGTGTGTTCTTTCGTTTTGAATTGCTTATTCATGCCATTTCACTCTCATGATGATCAGTGGTTTTACTATTAATTTACAAGAGTTCTCTCTATATTCAGTATCAGTACTTTATTACATTCATTGCAAAATGTTTCTAGTCAATCACGTACCTTTTATGTTGGTATATGGCATTTTTCATGGTTTTACCCGCAGAAGTTTTAAGTTTTAGGCACCCTTTTCCTTTGTGACTCCTTTTGCTGTGACTTTATATATAGAAAGTGACTCCCAGTTACAAACTGCTGGTTACCAGAGAGAGGAGGGGTTGAGGGGTCGATGGAATAGGCGAAGGGGATTAAGAGGTACAAACTTTCAGTTATAAAAAAATAAGTACTGGTATGTAATGTACAGCCTAGGGAATATAGTCAATAACATCGTAAAAGCTTTGGATAGTGACAGATGGTAACTCTCTTATCGTGGGGATCATTTCATCGTGTGTAAAAACATGGCACCACTCCCTGCACACCTGAAACTCACAGGAAATTATATGTCAATTACACTTCAATAGAAAAAAATAAATAAAAATCACTTGGGCATTAAAAACAGAAAGTGATTCCCTGCCTTGATGGCTATGACGTATTATTCTATGTTTTCTTAGAGTGTTTTCGCTTTATTTGTTACATTTAACTCCTCTGGAACTGAACTGATCTTGGGTTAAGCTGTAAGATACAATTCTAATCATTTTTTTGAAAGTTACCAATTATCTCATAGCGTGCATTATGTTCTCACTAATTTGTGAAATCATTTCTGTCATACATCGCATTTTTATATATACTGGGGCCTTTCTGGGTCATCTATTCTATGCCTCTTATCTAGCTATTGACACTCATACTTATGCCTTAATTTTTTTTTTTTTTTTGTTTTTGGTAGATTAGAGTATGTTCTACTATCTGGTAGAGTGAATTCCTCCTTATCACTCTTCGTTTGCAAAACATTTCTGGGTTATTTTGATCGTTTCTTCATCTAAATCAATTCTCCTAAGTCAGAATCATCTGCAAAATAAAATCCTGTTAGAATTCTGATTGGAACTGCATTAAACAAATATTAATTGGGAGTACGGGAACGATTCGCTTATTAGGAGTAGCAAAGCCAGGGGACTGGCAGGGTCGAGCGTCTAAATGCATGGGCTGGTGTAGAGGGCACCTTTCGTTCTGCGGTTAAAGAAGAAGGGAGATGTGTTTTGAAAGCAGTACAGCTGGCATCCGGAGAGAAGGGCAAGGGAGGAGGTGGCGTGTTACCTCCTGCCCCTCCCGTTGGCTTCGGGCGGAGTCCCACTGAAGAGAGTGCTCAAGGGTGGATGTGAAGACGTGCCCACGCGTCTGCTTAGGGGCTCGGTGACGCGGCTGAGCAGGACTCGGGAGGGGCACTTCCCCTGCTGAACCCCGAATGCGGTTATTCTAACGAGGAGCCCTGGCATTCCCAGGCTGGGCAAAGTCATCAGCAGTGGGTGAGTGTCCCTCAGGGCACTGGTGAGGTGAGGACGGGCATGGCAGAGCAGAGGGGACCGTGTCCTTTTGCTGACCACACCCGAACTGACATCTTCAGCCTCCGTGTCCCTGCTGATGAGACTCTTGATTTCCCCCTCGGCCATACACTGTCTCCTCCAGAGTTTCTCATCTCTGTCAACGGCTCTTGGGCTCACCCCAACTAACCCATCAGCAACCCTATTGGCTCTATCTTCAGAATAAACCTAGTATCCGACCACTTCGCACCACTTCCACTTCCCCCGCCCCTGCCTTGTCTAAGCTACCATCGTCTCCCACCTGGAAGTCTGGGGGAACCTCCCAAGGGTGTCCCGCTTCCTTCCTCTCCAGAGCAGAGGGATGGTTTCAGATAAGAATCATTCATGTCACCTTTCTGCACAAAGCCCTTTCCCCAAGCCTTTGTAACAGCCTGCAGACCCGGGCATGTGCCGGCCCATGCTTCCTGCTCCCCCTTGCTCGTCACATTCCGGCTGCTGGAGCAGGTGTATCCTTTCCATCTCAGGGCCTCTGCCCTAACCTCCCACTCTCGAGCTCCTCGGTGCTCCCGTCTCAGTTTCAAAGTCATCCTCGGGGCGCCTGGGCGGCTCAGTTGGTTAAGCCCCCGACTCTTGGTTTCGGCTCAGGGCACGATCTCACGGTCCATGAGTTTGAGCTCTGCGTTGGGCTCTGTGCTGACAGTGTAGAGCCTGATTGGGATTCTCTTTCTCTCTCTCTCTCTCTCTCTGCCCCCCTCCCGCTCGCTCTCACTTTCTCTCTCTCTCACTTAAAAATAAATAAACATTAAAACAAAAATTAAAGGGGTCCTCCCACAGAGAGGCCTTTCCTGACCACGACCCCAAGTAAATCAATGCCTCCCTCATGTTTCCTTACCCTGCTTGGCTTTGCTTTTCTTCACAGCACAGTAAGATTTACTTATGCATTTCATGATTAAAGGAGGGAAGAGAGAGCGTTTACCTACTTATTTCTTCCTCTAGAACTTTCGATATGCCAGCCACTAGGCAAATGTGCTCTTTGAATATCGATTTAATTAAGATAAAAGAAAAGAAAAAAAATTCAGTTCCTCCGTGACACCGGCCACATTTCAAGTGCTCGAGAGCCACATGCGGCTGGTGGCTACGGTATTACGCGGCACAGAACTTTTCTGTCATTGAGGGACCCTCTCTGGGACGGTGCTATGCGAGAACACAGACTCCATAAAGGCAGAAACTTCACTGCGGTTTCCCCAGAGCCCAGAACCATACCTGGCCCGTAGTCAGCTTTCTATAAATGTCGGCTGAATGATTAAGTTACCTGCAGGATGGCTGCCTCGTGGGGCCTGTGGCTGATGCCGAGAGAGGAGGCACGGCAAAATGTCTTGCTGTGTGTGCACACGTGTATGCGTGGGTGCCCCTGGGGGCTTATATGAGCAGAGGGGCTCTGTAAGGGGGAAGGAGGTCCTAAAGTTCCATCGAGGGTGCCCCCGACGCAGCAGCTGGTGGCTCCATCTGCACACCCTAGCCAAGAGACTTGGGCATCGGAAATACAATTTTTGGAAAAAATTTCTTTTTAAATTTTTTTAACGTTTACTTATTTTTAAGAGAGAGAGAGGGAGAGAGAGAGAGACACAGAGTGTGAGCAGAGGAGGGGCAGAGAGAGAGGGAGATGCAGAATCTGAAGCAGGCTCCAGGCTCCAAGCTGTCAGCTCAGAGCCCAACACGGGGCTCAAACTCACGAACCACAAGATCATGACCTGAGCCAAAGTCAGATGCTTAACTGATTGAGCCCCACAGGCACCCCTGAAATACAATATTTAAGCGAGGGAGCAAAAGGAGACTTTTCTCCTGCAGAACAAAGAAATTAGGCAGGAATGGGTGCAGGGGAGAAGAGACTTTTCTTATAAAAAACTCCTCACAGGCAGAATGACTTAAAGCTGTTGACAGATGAGGCCCAGAAGTGAACCAAACTGTGGTAAAACATCCGAAAACGTCTCAACGTTCCAAAAAAACCATGGTTCAGAATAAACAGCATCTTCTAAAATTCATTTGGCAACCAGGAGTCCAAACCACAGCAGATCAAAAAGAAGGAAAGATGAAGGAAGAAAAAAGAGAAGGGGGGGCAGGGCTTGGGAAAACACAGAGGCTTTGAAGAATTCATCTCTCGGCGGTCCCCGTGATGGAGCGACGGGACCCGAGGCCCTGGGAAGAATCGCCCTGGCACCACGAGGGGGTGAGTGTCTGCAGAGCAGAAGCATGGGGCATCTGTCTTTTTGAAAGTCTGGGAGCCACCGGCGAGGTCAGGACCAGCGCCTGTGAAGCCTGGTCCTCGCCGGCACGGAGGCTACAGTCTTGCCAGCCGTCTTTGGGCTCCGATGGACACCCGCCAGAACTGGCAAAAATAAAGACGTTAAAATGCACGTTAAGAGCCCAGCACATCCCTTCCGTGCTGGGGGGCGAGCGTCCCGACACACCAGCTCTGTGCAGCCGGTCTCACCCTGGCCGGCTTCCCAGCGGGTCTGACCCGGGCACAGGCCCATGGTGTGCCAACCTGAGAACCTTCCACTTACGGGCGGCAGCACTGAGTTCTCCCCTGGCTGACCAGCAGCGGGAGCCTCAAATGCCATCCCTGCCTTCGGGCGGGTGGCCTGAGTAGGTTGGGACTAAGCACATTTGTGGTTAAGATCCTGGTGCCCGGAAGGAGAGGAGAGGAGAGGTAAGAAATCCCCTTCGTTGGTGACATTCCGGGTGTCCCAGCCCTCACAGGACAATCAGGACAGAGCGCGACAAGCACATGGTCCATGGAGAGGGAGCCGAGGCCCCAACCCAGACTCTTGCCTCCTTTGCATGTTTTTGACATTGACTCGGTTTTCCTTTCAGCCACTACGCATATCGCGCACACAAAGCAACCCCACGATGAATGAAAAATGACAAAACCCTGGAATAAGTAACATGTAATGAAAACAGCCAGACCATCACGAACGACTCCCTTCTGGGCATCTGCTGGGCTTTCTTTCCCCCTCCCCGCCTGGTGCTTCTGCTTCTCCAGCAGCCCCCTCCGTGTTGCGGGTGGAACGCACTTCCATTGGACCCCCGGGTACGGAGTTTGGGTATGGAAACGGGATGCACAAAGAGGAGGAAACCGTGTCCTTGTCCTCAGGAAGCACACAGCCGGGGTTATTACTCAGTCAGGGCTGCTGCACGGAATGGAGCACCCCAGACCGGGAGGCTTAACCAACAGGAATATTCTTCTCACAGTTCCGGCAGGCAGCTGGGAGCCCACGACCGAGGTGGCTGCAGGGTTGGTTTCTCTGGAAGCCTCTCTCCTCGGCTTGCAGACGGCCGCCTACTCTCTGAGTCCTCAGCATGTCCTGCCTTGGTGTGTGTCTACTGCCTGGTCGCCTCCTCTCAGAGGGACAGCAGTCACGCTGGACTAGGGGCCGCCCCGAGGGCTTCCTTTAATCTTACATACCTCTTTAAAAACCCTTTCTGAAATACAGTCACATTCTCAGGGGTAGGACTGTAACTCGCGAATTTGGCGGGTGGTGAGGCAGACACTATTCGGCCCATAACAGGCGGGCAGGGCAGTGCCCACCGAACGCCCTTGACGGTGCCAAAAGTGATTTATTCGTGTAGACAACAGACACCAAGCACTCCGAGTGCAGATGCGGTTCTGGGTGTCCAGGACACGCGGGAATCTCTGCTCTGGCGGGGCTCGTGTTCATGAGCTTACATGCGCAGAAGCCCGAGAGGCGACGAGCTCTATGGGGAGAAAGTCAAGCAGGTGATGAGGCTGGGGTGCGGAGAGGGTGAGCTGCGACTTTAAGCGGGGAGGTCAGGGACTCCCTCCACGAGAAGGTGCCAGCGGGGCCTCGGGACGTCACACAGACGAGGAGGAGAAACACAGCGGGCTGCGCCTAATTCCGTAGGTCAGGGTGGGAGGATGGCTAACGGCTTCACTTAGAAATAAAATGACCATGACTCCGATGAACCGAATGTCTCCTTACTACGGGGATGAGCCCCCACAACAACCCTGCAGGGCCGTTACTCTAAGCCTCAATTTATGGAAGAGAAACCCAGGCCAGGAGAGGCTCAGTGCCTTGCCCAAGGTCCCAAGGCGAGTGCATGGCAGGGCTGGGATTTGAACTCATACTCTTGGCACGCGACGTGGCCTCTGCCGGTTAGGCAGAGCTCCAAGGTTGGAGTAGGATCCTGGAGGACAGAGAGAGGGGCGGGGGACTCCAACCAGAGGAACATGCCCCCAGGCAGAGGAGCGAGCAGGAGCAGGGAAATAACTGAGGAATGGACAGGACAGGGGAGGAAGGGGAGGGCAAGAGGGTGGACGCTGGGAAGAGGCTGGCAAGGCAGAGACCGTGGAGGGCCTTGAATGCCACGCTAAGGAGCTACAATTTCATTCCGCTGGCAACAGAGTCATGGAAGCAGCAGGGTCTTAGAGAGAAGTTTGTGGGGCGGTGGGGGGATGGCAGGACGAGAAGGCACGGCAATGAAGGTAAGGACCCCCAAACCAAGCAGATGAATGATAATCTTGACTACCTCCCAAATTAAACAGCGAGGGCTCAGGCTGCGAGAGACGCTCCTCTCTCTATCCTTACATTTGTTCTCGAAGATGATGTTGAGGGCCCTTCCCTTTTCATCTGGAACTTTCTCCCACTCAGTCTACACTTCCTTCCCCACCAAGGGATAAATGATGATCCGGGTTTAAATGTGGTAAAACCGATTCTCCCTTAATCATCTTCCCAACAGCAATGACAGCGAGCATTCACCGATGTCCTAGCATATGCCAAGTGTTCAGTTGTTCACTTTTCAAAAACCTGACGTAGACACAGAAGCTCAGAGAGGCTAAGGAGATTGGCCAAGGTCACACAGCCTAGAGCAGCAGAGCTGGGCTATAAGCTTTATGGGGACTTTGTTAAAATATAGATTCAGACTCGGTAAGTCTGGAGCGGAGGTGAGGTTCAGCATCTGTAACCAGCCCCCAGGGGAGGAGAGCGCATAGGCGGGCCCCAGGTGGAGTGGCAGGGCCCGTGAGCCTCCCCAAGGCAGCAATTCCCCACGGTCGTCCCTTCTCCCCGCCTCCTTTCCAGAGACGGGGTGGCAGCATTTCCTGACCTCTCCCTACAAGTGTCCTGCGGCCCTCAGGGGAAGTAAAAATGGGTCACACCGTCAGACCGGCCCCTGGAGTCTCTTCACAAGGTGGCTGACGCACAGCCTGGCTGTCAGAGGAGAGACACGTCCAGGCTCTTGAGTTCCCGAGGAAGGCATGTGGGGGAGGTAGAGTCACAGCCCAAGGAGGGTCAGAGGTCAGAGGTCAGAGTGAGTGGAGAAGCCCAGGCCCCTCGGGCCTCCGGGGCAGGCATCGCGCCTATGCAGGGAGCACATGGGCCGCTCTTAAGGAACCGAACCTGCGGGTTTTGGCGGGGATGCCACTTTTCATTTCGGGGCTTTTCACTGGGGCTGTCAGAGGAAATAACAGGGCTCTGTCTGCGCTTTCAAAGGCAGCATCTTGTCAAGACATCAAAGCCCAAAAAGATGCTTTTAGCTCTGCCAGGTCTTCTGACAGAGCTGTTAACAGATACCGCCTCGGTTCATAAGGGTAGACCTCGTGTGTGTGTGTGTGCGCGCGCGCGTGTGTGTGATTGTTCCTTTATGTTCTAAAGTCACAACATCCCCCCACCCCTCCACTGCCCAGGGAGAAGGAATTTTGAAGGGTAGGCGTGTTGTGGTGGTGGCAGCTGGCGGGTGGAGTGGAGAAAGAAATTGGACGCAGGGGTGGTGGGTTTTGCTCTGCCCTCGTCCCTAACCAGCTCACTCCTCATCTGTCTCCATCCTTGCCTCCATTCTTCTCATCTGTTAAATGGGAATTGCTTTTGAAATGTCACCAGAGACCCTGCGTTAATTCCTGAGTTTTACTGATTTCTCCCTAGTCTACTTAAATCGAATTTGGGGGTGGGCCTACAATGCGGCTCCCAAACCATGGGGCACCACCTGGGGTACTTTGTAGAAAATATCCTTCCTGTGCCCCCGTGCAGACTCACTAAACCCAAACACCCAAAAGCAGGTAGCCACGGTGACCGCCGGGCAGCCAGAAGTGGCTGGGTGGAGGCCAGGTCTGTGCCACGAGGGCGGGAGAGGCTTCTCGCTGCAATCTGTGCTGGGCTAGAGTGGAACAGCATGTCCCCGAAGGCAATGGCGGTTCGGAGGACAATGCAGAGATGGGGGAAGAAGTGTAAAAACACTGACACCAGAAGAGAAGGCAACACAGAACGCTGGGTGCTCGGTAATGCAGTAAAAGACACCCGTGGACGCAACAGGGCCACAGCAGCGGCACTGGTGGCTGGGGGAGGTGAACTTTAAGATGCTATTTCTTGGGGTGCCTGGGTGGCTCAGTTGGCTAAGCATCTGACTTTGGCGCAGGTTATGATCTCGTGGTCTGAGTGGGAGCCCCTGGTCGGGCTCTGGGCTGACAGCTCAGAGCCTGGAGCCTGCTTCGGATTCTATGTTTCCCTCTCTCTCTCTACCCCTCCCCTGCTCATGCTCTGTCTCTCTCTTAAAAATAAATAAACATTAAAAAAAAAAAGGTGCTATTTCTTGTGTTTTTATGGCTCGGTTACTCAGCCGGACAATTTTTTTTTTTTTTTTTTTTTTTAAGAGAAGGGGTCTGCTGACCGGGTTAAGCATGGGCAAGATGGCGTGACCAGGGGTCATCTCCATGCACGATCTACGTCATCCCCACAACACCAGCGCGCGGCTACCATCTCCATTTCACAGGTGGGGAGACAGAGGCTCAGAGAGGTTAAATGGCTTGCTGAAGGGGGTGGAGCCCAGACGATCCTGGCTCCACACCCACCGCTTGGTCCCTGGAACACACAGTTAATTGTGAACAATTCCGTTTCCCGACACTGAGTCTATAAATTAGATTTCTCACAAATTCGGAGTGGCTTTCACCCTCTGGGAGTGTTCAAAGGAGTAAGAATTTAATTGAATTGTAATGTCTTTTTCCACTTGTTACTCGGAGATGCTCTCTTATTAGGTAGGAAAAATCTTGCGTGGCCTCCTGTAGCCAAAAACGTTTCAGGGGGTGAAATGAAGTCTGCGGCTGTGGCGTGCGGCCCCCGGATCAGCGCCGCCGTGCATTCAGGCAACACGGGGCTCCGCGGGGAGGCTGGTGCCCGGCTAGCCGTGAGGTAGAAGGGGTGACCGGAGACAAGGCAGTAAGGACTCAGGGGCAGAGAAAGCCAGCTACGCCTGGGACGGCGGACCCGTTCTGGGCCCACGTGAGCCAGACCCCAGAATTTGCTCATTTACTCAGAAACATCGAATGCCACAGCTCCTGCGCGAGGCGAGCACTTAGCCTCCAGCTGTCTTTCTCTCCCTCGGTCCTCGCCATCAGTGCCCACCTGGCTGGCGGAGACGGACACAGGCTGGAGCCAGCCCTTCCCTGGTTCGAATCCCGGCTCTGCCGCTTCCTGATGGAGGAGTCCCTCCTTGTCTGGCCACAGCCGGGATGCCCACCTCACATGCCACAGACCCACAGGCAACTCGGAGCACCCCAAACGCAGCACACTCATTCGCTAGGGCCAGCCTCAGTTTCCACTTCTAGAAAACGCGGGGGGCGGGGGTTGGTTCTCCAGCCGCAGGATCGGGCTGAATGAGAAGCTATACCGCCGGCCTGGTCTGGTTCCCCAAACTGGTGACTTTGGTTAGCGAGCTGGTAATAGTGGCACAGTGAGGTGAAGCGGTACCCTTCGTCCTGCACCCACACCCCTGCTCAGTCCACCCTTGGGTCACCTGACCTCATTCCCCAAGTCCCCCTTCTCGGCTGCCAACCCCCAGGGAAGGTGCTGCACCCTTACACCGACTCAGCTCATCTGAGTCGTGCCGCTCCGGGATTTTCTTTCTCATGTTTTGTTCATGCCCATAGAAATTTCTATGGCAACTCTGCCAATATTTTTAATCTTCCTAACTTTGCCTGTCTATTTTAAAGGTTTTGCCTTCTATCTTGTTGAGAAGATCAAGGTCACGAGACAAAGGTCACCTTTTCTTCATCTCCACACTCGCCTCTTTTCTCTCCAGCTCAGAGGAAGTAGCGGGTCTCCCCACTACGAGGCTACCCCCCCACCTGGCCTGCGGCCTCGATGCCCAGGGACTCTAGCCTAGCACTGGTCGGTGCTCTCTACTCCCGTCCTCTCCCTGGATTCCCTTCCCTCTGGGAACACCCCCGTCTGCCATTTTCCTAAAAACAATAAATGAAGCAAAACAACTGTAAACAGCAACACCGAATTTCCCAAAGCTGCTCAATTCTGCCCTGGTCTGCACGTGATCATGCCAACTCTTGCTTTCTGTGGCAGAGGGGAGGCCTCGGGCCCCCAGTGAGGAGGGTCTGCTCCTGTCGCTTGTCTCCATGTGAGCCTGGACAGCTGCTGTCAGGCTTCTGAAGCCTCAGCCTTTCTGTCTGTAACACGGGCATGAAAGTGGAACCCACGTCAAAGGGTCGCTGAGAGTATCCGGCGAACCACTGGCCACTATGTTTGGCTCTGGGGCTCCGACATGCCGCGAGCTCTGAGCTTGCGATATGGGCTGTTGAGACCATGCAACCATCAAACATCTCGAAGTTGGAGAGGACTGTTGCCCGCCTCTCCCAGGAGTGCACCGTGCGCCCCCCACCTCTGCGTGTCCTGCCCTCCCGGCTCTGCCGACGCTTTTCTCTCAAGCTGCCAAATCTGTCCCCCATCCCCGACTCCGTGGGGCAAACGGCCTTCTTCCAATTCCTCCATCTCGAAGCTCGACACGCAGTCTGGCAGCCAGCCAGCGACCGCTCAGCCCGCCCGGCCCCCGCTCCTCTGGGCTGAGCCTCAGACCTTCTGCTCCGACTGCGGGCCGACAGGGAGGCCGGCCTGCGCGGACAAAGGTTGGGGGGGCCGTTCTCCACCGAAACCTGATTTTGTATTTTTTTTTTTAAAACAAGGCCCAGATGATTCATGAAAACCAAGGAAAATAATAAATTTAAAAACTAGAGGATCCAGCCTGCTCAGTTGGAAAACAGACTCTACTCAGTCGCTCCGCCTAGAAGGTGTGGCTGAAGTGGAAATTTGGCAGAGGCCGGGCTGGATGGCCTCAGAGACTCTTCCGGGTGTGTCTTCTGGGCATCTCTGACCATCACCGGGAATCTCGCGGGCACCCCGAATTTAACGCTTCTAGAACCAAGGTGATTCCTTCCCTCCCAAACCTGGTCTCCCTGTAATGCTTCTCCTTCCCAATGAAAGCCCAGTAATCTTGTCAGGCTGGGAATCCGGATTCCCCTTCCCCTGCCCTCCCCTCACCCCTAGTTTATTACACCGGCTCTTCCTGTCTCTGCTGCTTTTACCATGCCTCCCGGGCCCTCCTTCCTCGGTGCGAGGTCCAGTTCTCCTCACGCCCTCCCTCGGCAGCTGCAAACACTCCCTACATCCGGGCCTGGCCACGGCAGTTCCTTCTTTGCCGAGAGGACCCACTCTTGGTCCCTGCGGGCCCTCCGGCAGTGGACACGGGACTTGGTTCTGACCGCTGAGAATCCCATGTCCTCCGGCAACGGCAAGTGATTAAAGACGGGGCTCGCAGCTCCAGCAGAGCAGTCAGAACCAGTCGGGTTCACTCTGGGGCTTCTTCTGGAACCACCGGGAGACACGTGCTCCTTTCCGGTGGCGTTACTGACTGGATGCCGGCGCGCGGTTCGCACCATGGCTAGTGGCCTTCCTGCCACGAGAGGGGGAGCCGAGTGCTGAGCTGGGAGATGCAGACAGTGAGTCCTGAAAACATCCCACTGGACGCCGCTCTGCCCGAAGCCAACATACGTGTGTCAGTTTGATGGGGCTTTCCGTCACCTGTAATTGAAAACACCTCGACAGACACAGTTTCAGGCCAACCTCCTCCCTGCTGCCATTTCTTCCTAAAACAGCGATTCTCAGCCTTTTCCTGCCATGACAGACGTGCTAGGTGACATGCCCATTTGCCACATTCCCTCTTTCTTGTTGTGACGGCCATTATTCCACGCCATCCCTTCCCACGTAAGGAAGACTCTCAGGACGCGAGCGGGAGTTAGCTTTGCGTCCTTGCTAATCAAGAAAAGGAAGTCATTCGCAAACTTTACTGTTTTACTTCTAGAAGCACATTTCTTGCCGCTACAGGCCTCGCAACCGGCGCCATGACCAAACATGTTTCTAGACACGAATCTGGCCACATCCTCCTGGTCTTGAGAGCCTCACCAGGAGGAGGGGGAGCTGGTTGCGAGATGAGCTTTGCACCACCCGGTTCCATTTGGATCCCCCCTTCCTGTCCTCAAACCTTCCCGGGTTTTTAAAAGGGAAATACAGGGGCACCTGGGTGGCTCAGTTGGTTAAACGTCTGGCTTCGGCTCAGGTCATGATCTCACAGTTCATGAGTTTCAGCCCCACATCGGGCTCTGTGCTGACAGCTAGGAGCCTGGAGCTTGCTTCCGATTCTGTGTCTCCCTCTCTCTCTCTGCCCCTCCTCTGCTCATGCTCTGTCTCTCTCTGTCTCAAAAATCAATAAACATTTAAAAAAAAAAAGGGAAATACAGCACGGGACCTATTTTTTAGCAACAGAAACATGGGCCTTGGAAAAGAGAACACAACTTCTACGTTTGTTCATTTGTTCGTTTCTTCACTCATCCTCTCGCTCACTCATGTCTGCTCTCTCCCAGTCACTGCCTTCCATACTAAGAAAAGGGGCGCCTGGGGGGCTCCATCCGTTAACTGTCTGACTTCGGCTCAGGTCATGACCTCGCGGTTTGTGGGTTCGAGCCCCGTGTCGGGCTCTGTGCTGACAGCTCAGAGCCTGGAGCCTGCTTCGGATTCTGGGTCTCCCTCTCTCTCTGCCCCCCTCCTGCTTGCGCTCTCTCTCTCTCAAAAATACACGTTAAAAAATTCTTAGATACGGAGGAAATACAAGATTCCTGTTCTCAAGACATCTATGATCGAGGAGGAGGGGACAGAAAATAAATGGAAAACGATTTATAGATACTGCTGAGTGCCCTGCAGAGAATTTTCAAAAATGTTGTGATGGTGACTGAAGGGCCCTGACAGTGAGGTCATCAGGGGGATGCCTCTTTGAGGAGCTGAGTTCTGGGCCTAGAAGTCTCTGTCGAGAACGAGCTGCCTCGACGTGATCATGAGGATCGGGGACAAAGAGGCACAGACTCGCCGACTGCTGACGACACTCAATGTTCGCCGCAAAGTAATTTTCAAACCATTCAGTTATTATTTAAAACTTCGATTCTCCGCAGTGACACTTCCTTGAAAGGTTTTAAAAAGCTTCACTTACCAACGTGAAAACATAACTCTTCAATACTTTTATAATGGGAGAAAGTTCTTTTCCTGACTTCAGACAGTTGAGGAAGAGTTGAATCTGAGGTAAGTGGAGAGCTCCAAATGGCTTGAAAAAAGTTTTGGGGGGGGGTGTCATCTGTGAGTCTAGATTAAATATCAGAAAACATTTTAATCTCCAGGAATTGTTTTTTAAAAATTTTTTAATTTTTATTTATTTTTGAGAGAGAGGGACAGAGCACAAGCCAGGGAGGAGGAGAAAGAGAGGGAGACACAGAATCCAAAGCAGGCTCCAGGCTCTGAGCTGTCAGCACAGAGTCCAACGCGGGGCTGGAACTCACAGACTGCGAGATCATGACCTGAGCTGAAGTCAGATGCTCAACCGACTGAGCCACCCAGGGGTCCCCAGGAATTGTGTTTTAAAAAGTGGATTAAAAACCAACACTAGAGCATACAGTTTTTTTTTGAAGTAATTAAAATGAAGCATTGTCTTGATGGCTTATATATGAGGACTTTGCATACTCTGTTTTCTTTTATAAAAAAATTTTAATATTTATTTATTTATTTATTGAGTGAGAAAGAGAGAGAGAGCAAGGCAGAGAGGGTAGAAAGAGAGGGAGAGAGAAATCCCAAGCAGGCTCCGTGTGTCAGAACACAGTGTGATGCGGGGCTTGAACTCATGAACTGTGAGATCATGACCTGAGCCAAAGCCAAGAGTGGGATGCTTAACCGACTGAGCTGCCCAGGTGCCCCTATATTCTACTTTCTTCATGGAAGAAGTCAAAGGCTAAAAACCAGACCTGAGAAGGTCCACGGGGCATCAAAGTTGGAAGGTTCTCCAAGGCGACCTCAGTCTATCCATTAGGTAAAGCCAAACAGGAGATGAGGGCGGGGACAGAAGGCAAACACGGCGAGAAGACACACAATCTTATCCTTCGCCGCCATGGTAAGACTTCCGTGGCCCATGTCCCTGCGCAGGTGGATGAAGTGTCTCCAAGGTGGTTGTGTTGGGGTGGCGGGTCTGCTGGGTGGCTGTCTGTCCTCAGTGTCGTGGAGTTTTTAGCTGAGAAGCCAGTTAAGCAGAGCGAATGAGTTCACTAGCTTTGGAATTAGAACAGACCTGGGTTTGAAGTGAGGCCCCACCTAACCCTTCCCAGTTGTATGACATTGGCAAGATATTTCGCCTCTCCTAGGTTTGGTTTCTTTATCTGTAAGTCTGGAGCTGATGCCGACCTCATAGGACGGTGGGGATGTCACAAACGGTGTAATGCTTGTAAAGACTCCATCATAACGCCACGTGTCTGAAAACGCTCAGTAAATGGTAGCAGTGTTGACGATGAAGCAAGGGACACTCCTCTATGATGTATTATACGCCAGCAATTATTATGGTAGAAAGCATACGTCAAAGGCCAGGTTAATCTGATCCCCTGGAGGGGCTCAAGGGAGCTTAGACGCAAGCCGGGATGATGGGGAAATTAGCTCTGTGTCTGCCTGGGTTTCACATCACAAATCTATCACATGGTACCATCTTCACGCCCTCTTTCCCTGAGCAATAATCTTGTAAGAAAAAAAAAAAAAGCAACAAGATTAAGACACATGTTGAAGCAAAGTGGCTTCATTATTTCTGTAGTTAATTCCTGGTGCTATCATCCTCTCCAAGGCAAAGCATCCTTTTTCTCGGTAGAAAGAATCATAACAGCCGCCACCACACACAGGCACACACACCCACACACCCACAAACATGGCAAGCCAGGGCTGGGAGCGGAGCGATGGGTTTCTGAAAGCAGGAGGAAAAAAAAAAAAAAAGTCTGGCTGAGACAGAGGGGGGAAAGGAATCAATCCTGGTTTTACGTGTCGCATTACATAAATAAATAAGGTGCCATCAAATGTTTAAGACGGGCCTGCTCTGATTTACGACCCATCGAATTCTGCTATCAAAACACTGAGAGAGGCTGTGGGACCACAGGCATTCATCAAATCGACAATTCCCGGTGTCACCTTTTCATTTCCCTCCTTGCGGGTGATGCGTGCTCGCTCCACCTTCCCGGAGTCCCGGGAGGAGAGAGATTCTCTGCTCCCCGGGCGCGCGCGGCTCAGGGTGACATGGGGCTTTTTAGCAGTCGCTTAGATTCTCCTGTCAGACCCTCTCTCCTTTCTGTCCCCCAACCTGCCGGCAGCCCCCCAGCTCATCCCATGCGTCCCCCAAACCACAGCTTTCTCTGGAACCCCTTTCATCCCTAGCTCGAAGAGACTTCCCTTTACCTCAAAGCCTTGGATAAAGGCCGAGGGTTTATTACTCTCGTGCTCTGGTCGAATGTCCCCCACAAAGCCATCCATCCGCGCCAGTCAAATCCTAGACAAAAATCACGCGGGTTTCAACTGCACCCAGGGGCCATGGTTCTGCTTCTCTCTGCACAGGACTCAGGGGGTAGGAGGTTGAACAGCGGCCCCAAAGATACCCAGGTCCCAACCCCTGGAACCTGTGAATGGGACCCTGTATGGCAAAAGGGACTTGGAGGATGGGATTTGGCTAAAGACCTTGAGACAGGGAGATTGTGATGGATCACCAGGTGGGCCTCAACACAACCTGATAAGGGGCGGGGGGAGGGGCAGGGGAGATGGGACTCCAGACGAGGAGAAGGTGTTGTGAGGCCACGAGTGGAGACCTTCAAACGTCCTTTGAAGGTGGACACGGGAGCCACGAGCCAAGGAAGGCAGGTGGCCACTAGAAGCTGGGAAAGGACAGGGAGTGGATTCTCCCCCTGGAGGCCCCAGGGGAAGCTGGCCCTGCCCACATCTTGGCTTTAGCTGGAGGAATCTGAACTTGGACTTCTGACCTCCAGAACTGTACGGGAATTTGCGTTGTTTTGGGCCGCTTGGTCCGTGCCAGTGGGACCGGGACACGAACCCAGGGCCCGGGGAGCCAGGGCTGCGGCCCGTGACCTTGGTTTCACCCCACGCTGCCTCTCGGGCGAGCCCCTCCCTGCTACCAGGCAGCAGCTGGAGGCTCCGGCCTGCCGGCCCTGGAGAGAGCCGGGCTGCTGTCCCCTGGGAAGGAGCCGGAAACCCTGCTGGACTTGGACCCACGCGGCCCGCGCCTGCCTCCCGTCTCCATAAAATTGCCACGGCTAGGATGATACCTCTGCTCCGCCGCGTTCTAGAACAGCAGTCTTCAGAGGGACATGTGTGAGCACGACGCACGTTCACGCCCTGGCATGCACGGCCCGTGCACCCTACCCCCAAGTCAGGGTCACGCACCACCTGCCATCTTCACCTTCCCACTCACGGCCCCTCCTCCAAGCCATTAATCCTCCAGAAAGATCTTTTAAAGTCATAAACCACGTTAGTATAAGTATCCCGATGCTCGGACTACACCCTGGAGGGCTTACCTCAGAATCTTGGGGTGAGGACTAGGCGTCAGCACATCTGAAGGTTCCCCAGTGATACGGACAGAACCACTTGGGGACTCCCCTGCCACGGCGAGCAAAGGCGGGGCGCACCCCGTGTTTAGAACACCTGCTCTGCGAGGTGAAGACCTTCCCCTGAGCCTGTCAGAGTCGAACTGTCTTTTTTTTTTTTTTTTAAAGTTTATTTATTTTTGAGAGAGCATGGGCAGGGGAGGGGCAGAGAGAGAGAGAGAATGCCAAGCAGGCCCCCAACACGGGGCTCGATCCCACAAACCGTGAGATCACGACCTGACCTGAAATCAAGAGTCTGACACTCAACCGGCTGAGCCACCAAGGCGCCCTGGGCTGAACTGTCTTTAAGGTGACCTGAGACACATGTTCCTTCTCATTTCCCAGGGCTGTGGTGAGGTTCGGATGAGGCAATGGGGACAAGGCGTCCTCCTGCCTTCTCTGCTTCCCCAGCCCTGCCTCTCTCCCCTCCTTCCTTCCCCGTCCTTGTCCCTAAACCCCTCCCCTTTCCTTTCTTCCTGCTTTTTTTTTTTTTTTGAAATTTATTTATTTTGAGAGGGAGAGAGGGAGTGTATGCGAGTGGGGAAGAGGGAGAGGAAGGGGGAGATGGAGAGGAAGGGGGAGAGGGAGAGGGGGGAAGAGAGAGAGAGAGAGAGAGAGAGAATCCCCAAGCAGTCTCCACACTCAGTGTGGGAGCCTGACATGGGGCTGGATCTCATGACCTTGAGGTCATGACGCCTCTCCTTTCTTCCTGCCTTTGAAGATCATCTAAAGACTGAACGTCCCGGAGTAGTCACCGAGCGGAGGCAGGTTCCTCGGCGGGGCGAAGGCGAGAGGCACGGGGCCCACCGCTCGGACTTGAGCTCCTCCCACGCGGCCGGCAGCTACGGCTCCCACACAAAGCCTCGGGGTCCCTTGCACGGCTGGGCCCCACCGCAGCTGAACAGCGTTGGTCAGGCGAGGTGGAACCCAGCATTCCCGGACAATTACGGACCACAGACTACCAACCCGAACCTGACCTGTCTAGCTCCTCTCGCTTTACAAGCGAGGAAACTGAGGCGTAGAGAAGCATCATGGTCCATGCAAAAGACCACGTGGCCTCTGGCAGCCCAGTGGCAAAGCGCGCCCTACCTGGACCTGGAAGAGTCCCCCGACTGGGGAGGGCTCCGACGACAACACGAAGGACCAGCTTTGCGCTGAAGGGCGAAGGCTCGGGGCGCATTGCCGATGGGACGTCTTGGTGGATGGACCAAGGACGGGGGCTGCAGGCGTGCTGACCACCCACTCCCTCTTACAGTGTACAGGCCTGGCAGTGTTCCCAGTCTCCCTGCTACCTGTTTGAGATGCAGAAGGAACGCAGGAAGAGAAGGTCCTTTTTGGGATCACCTTCATCTTGGGGGCAAAATTCTTACCAAGTCCGTCCAGTATGGGAGGACTCCAGAAAAGTATGATTTTTCTTTTTTTGCCCATTCTTCCAAAATTCATCTTTCACATTTTCTAAGCAATTGTGCCAACGGCTGCTCTCTGGTAGAAAATCGCTGGCCTTCTTGTTCCCTTTTGCCAATAATCCCCCCATCTCCTCCACTCTGACAGTAGTAATGGTCATGGCGCCGTGGCGACGAGCACCCCTCCGGGCTGGACTGTGCGCCGCAGTCCGCGGAGCACTTTTACAGACGTCATCCCGTAGGAGCGCCTATGCCCGAGGAGGCAGGCGGAGCGGGAAGTAGGATAACCTCTCTTTTCCCATGAGGCCACTGAGTCTGAGAAGAGGTTTTCCTCCGGGATCCGATCGGGAGCCTTCCATACGCCAGCTCTCTGCTGTGGTGCAAACAGGAGACACGGCGCTGAGCCCGCCTCCTCAATGAAGGAAGAGCCCAAGCTGGATTCTTCTTTTGCCTTCGTGGTTCCTTGCTTTGGGCCGATGCAGCATTAGTTCATTATAACCGCGTGGCATCTGCAGCTTCCTAGACAGTCCCATCTCTACCAGCAACTACGTGCTCCACGGATGAGTGTGAGACATGGGTATGTAAGTGTGTTGTGGAGATAGAAGGACAGGAAACAAAAAAATACTTGGTGGATTTCTCTTCAGACACGAGGGGCCTGTTACTATGATTGCTTTGTCCTTTTCTAGAGCAATTTCCAACTGACGATTTTAATGTGCCCACGTGCAATGACCCTGGTACAGGAGCTTAGTCGAAATATAAAGAAATAGGTGCCGATGATAGGAAGATGCAAAATCACACAAATAAGAAATGGGTCACTTCCTGGCTGACTGAATGGGCCGCAATGTGGGGGCATCGAGTTCTCTGTCACCTGGGGCTGACAAACACCAAGTCACCTTGGATGCCCCTCCTGTGCTGTTCTTCACGTGTGTGCCCAGGGCATGGGACATTAGCTCATGAGTCGGTCTCTCTCTCCCAATCTGAATCCAAGCTCTGTCACTTGTTTGTAACATTCTAGATGGTTCCACACTCAAGTTATCATCATACCTTGTCTGCGTTACTGACATGGAAGGACTCTTCTTCCTTCTGCCATCCCGTGTACCTCTCCCTCCGATTTCACTCCATCTCTCGTTTCAGTAATGGCCAGTTATGGCTCCCGGTTACCTACTGAATCTCATCTGATGAGCTTTTGGGGTCTCCCAAGACACCATTCTAAGGCTCTTACCAAAACTCACACACTCTTCTCCCCAAACCTTCTTCTGCCCTAGCAGGCTCTTTGCATCCAACCCCTGCCGAATATTTTTAAATGACTTGTCAGCCAGGCCACTAGTCGAGGCACTGGGGAATGAACTCACTGTCCAGTTTCCCCTCATAAGCCAATATTCTCAGAAGCAAGGCTGTCTGGCTCTTGACAACCCGTTAGTTTGAAGTTCCTTTATTCACTTGACAGCTACTTGAGTACTCAGTGAGTGCCAGGTTCTGTCCTGGGGGCTGGAAATAAAGAGGGGGGCAAGCTAACCTTACAGCTGTCCTCTGGAGCTTAAGTCTAGTAGAGGAGAAAGAAAATTACAGAAGCGATGATAACGCAAGAGTGCCAGGTACAAGGGGCAGTTTGGGGTGTCAGGGGAGAGGGGAGAGCAAGCTGGGAGAGTCGAGGGGGGAGCCTCACTGGACTCTGTCCTGAGGGTAATGGAAAGCCATGGAGAAGTCAGGGATGCGTGGCAGGAGCCGATACGCACTTTAGAAGGCACCAGGTTAAACCTCTCTGTGTCTGGCGCTTCCTCCCACGGCTTCCTTCGGCTCTCCTCCCGCATCCCTAGCAATCTGATTCGAATGCAATCTGATTTCGATCGGCCAATGCACTGAGCTTACACTAGTCACCCACCCCACGGCGTCACTGTGTCACGATGTTCCAGGCACCGCACTAGGTTGTAAGCCCACAGAAGCAAATAGAAATAACATACCCCCCAAGGCAGGCTGGATAATGGCTCTCTGAAAGATATCCAGGTCTTAATCCCCGGAATCTGTGACTGTGACCTTACGTGGCCGAAAGGATTGTGCGGATGTGATGAAGTTAAGGATCCTGAGATGGGGAGACATTCCTGGATGAGCTGGATAGGCCCTGACTGCAATCCGCAGTGTCTTTAGAAGAGGGACGTGGTAGGACATGTGAGTTGGGAGCGAGGAAGGCCATGTGACACAGCAGAGGGAGGCACAGTCAGGGAGAAGATGCTGGCTTTGAAGATGGCGAAGGGGCCGAGAGGCAAGGAATACAAGGAACACGGCTCTAGATGGTGGAAAAGACAAGGACGCAGATGGTCCCCTAGGGCCTCCACAGGGAGTGCAGGCCTCCTGGGGACTTCCTTATGACCCATGCAACGAGGAGGAGAACACACTGGGCCTGGTTTCCAGATGCTTCTGCACGGCTGGACGCACAAACTGTCGGAAAGTGAACAACACCCAACCAAGTGCGGCAAGGGGCCACGGAATTCTCTGGTCTTTCCGTGTTCCCCACGGCCCTGACGCAGCCGGCTTGACAGAACGGTGGAATGACCTTTTGAAGGTTCCGTGGCAGCAGCCACAGGAAGTGGATACAATTCCCGTTCTCGTGAGTTTACCATTTAGTGCAAGGCCTAGCATTTAACTAAGAAATCCTCCAAGCTAATAGCTAATGACAAACTGACAGCAGCTGGACGGCCTGACTCTGTACAGGGAGACTGTTCTCTTAAATACCCCTACCCTCAGGCCACGCCCCACGCCAATTACGCGCCGGATTCCCCGGGGGTGGGATCCAGGCCTCTCCCGACCATGGATTCCAAAGCGCCGCCCAGTTGGAGAAGCACTGGTCTCAGGCTGGTCACGTCCCAGGAGCGGAGCTGGGGAGCATGGGTGTTGCTTCTGTCGGGGATGCTCTAAGATGGGGGTTATTCCAGCTCCGTTTCCCTGTTAGGTGTGGTCATAGTCTGGGCTGCATCATAAAGTCCTGTCCTTTCCGTGTGTCAGGTCCTCTCCGTCCCACGTCCCTTCCCTCCTCCCCCATCAGGCCTTCCTCCCGTGTCGCTTGCACTGTTAGGAGGCCTTCCAATTATTTTCCACCCTCTGCCACTGGGCTTTCCCAGGGCCTTGTCCAAACTGCTGCTCCTGTGATCGGCCTAAAAAACAGATCAAGGCACGCCTTCCTCTAAACCCTTCCTCGCTCCCTACTGCTCCCCAAATATTGTCTGAATTCCGCAGCATCGTCTTCAAAGCCCTGCTGACACGGCCTGGCGTGTGCTCACGGCTCCCGGACCTGCCCTGCCCTCACCTACCTCCAGGCCTTGCTCACACTCTTCTGTCTGGAATGGCCCTTTCTCCGAAGGATTTCTATTGAAGGCCAACCTAGCCTGTCTTCAAAGTCCAACTCAAATCCCTCCTCCCGGAAGAATCTCTCTGGTTTCTCTCGGTCACACTGGTTGCTCCCTCCCCTATTCTCACAGAACACGATTTGAACTTTCCCAAGGGATCTATGAGTTACCCGTCTGGGTAGGTCTTTTCCCTGGTGGGGCAAGAGCTCATTTTGGGTAAGGGCCTGGTCATCTTCATCCCCGTTTCTCCCACAGCCCTGAACACAGGGGCCTGCTCAGCAGGTGCTCAATCGTCATTTTCTGAAGATCGATCACACTCCCATTACTTTCTCCTCATTCCTGCATGCTTCCTCGGCGCCTAATGCAATTTGCAGAAGACAGGCCCACTAAGAGCCTCGTTTGGCCATTATCTGATGTCAAGGGGAACGGCAAATAAGTAGTCCCTGCAACAACCATCCACGTACCAAATTCTATCCAAAGCAGTCTAACTCCCTCCACAGACCCAAATCTCAAATGCCAAGCTGAAGCCTCTGCCAGCTTTTCAGTGGGACCCTCCCCCCACAGTTCTCTCGATAGCAGAATGTGCTGACACAGCTGCACGGAACGAGACGCCTGCTCGTCAGTAGCAAAAGTAACTGCAGCAGTAACTCTGAGACCCTCAACTCCCTGGCCACTTCGGATCGGGCCCCAAGGGGTAAGGGGCATGCCGGCCCCCTGGTCTGTCAGGGCCACTGGCTGCTCAAGGACTGGCTGACTGCTTCATGTTTTCCTTCCACCCACTCTCCCTCCCTTCTTTCTTTTAATACAATATGTATCGAGGGCCTAATATACACCAGCGCTGTTCTGGGCAGCAGGGAACCCTGCCCCTAGAGCTTCTATTTTGGAGGCCCAGGTTATGACCCCTAGAGACAGAGACAGGCTGGGAGGGAGGTGGCCGCAGGGTCAGGGTTTGATCCCATGTGTCCCTGCTCGCCACCTGTTGTGGCTTGACTTCTGTTTCTGCTAAAAATATGCCGGAGCCCTAAGTCCCAGCACATCTCAGGATGTCTGTGTATCTGGAAACAAGATCTTTACAGAAGTCAAGGGCGGGCCCTTCCTCAATATGACTGGTGACCCGGGGCACCTGCGTGGCTCAGTGGATTAAGCATCCGACTTCAGCTCAGGTCACGATCTCGCGGTTGGTGGGTTTGAGCCCCGTGTCGGGCTCTGTGCTGACAGCTCGGAGCCAGGAGCCTGCTTTGGATTCTGTGTCTCCCTCTCTTTCTCCTCCTCCCTGGCTTGTGCTCTGTCCCTCTCTCACAAAAATAAATAAAAATTTTAAAAAATGACTGGTGCCCTTATAAAGAGGGGAGATCTGGATGAAGGGAGAGACTTGCCCAAGGGAAGACGATGCGAAGAGACACAAGGGAAAGACGGCGGGTGACAGGCTAAGGAACATCTGAGGGTACCAGAGAGCGGGGGACAGGTCTGGAACAGGGCTTTCCCTGGTGCTTTCTGGAGGAGCATGTCCTCGCCAACATCCTGGTTCAGACTTCTGGCTTCCAGAATTGGGAGATGGTAGGTTTCTGTTGTCTTAAGCCACCCAGTTTGTAGTGCTCTGTTGTGGTAACCCTAGGAAACTAATACACCCCCCAAAGCAGGGACCTCTTCTTTTCAGGCGCCCATGGCCCAGGGGAACAGCTGGCAAAGCCTGGCCCGGGTACTTTGGCCAGTTTTGAAAATCCGGCCCCACCTTTCATCAGGAAAGCACGCAGTGACTGGCAACGGAAACGCCTCACTGTAAGCAGCCCTGGTGTGTGCTCTTGGCGTTTACCTTCAAGAGAAACTGAGGCTGGTTGTGTTATGGGTAGGAATCTGTCAGAGAGGATACCCAGGGCGCACTCACAGGGGCTAGTCCCAAACTCTGGCTGGCAGACAACTCTCCGAGGAGCCAGCTCCCGTGAAAAGTGTGCTACCTGAACTCTACCTTCATCTGCGGTCAGTAATGCTTACCCCGCCCTTTGGTTCTGCTCCCAGGGTCCACCATCGGCTTCTCGGACCTTCCCTCTAGGGCAAGGAGGCAGGTAGGTGCGGTGACTCTGTGGCAGATTAAAAAAGGCCACAGTGGGGCCCCTGGGTGGCTCAGTCAGTTAAGCATCTGACTTCAGCTCATGACCCCATCCCTGCACCCTTGAATTAGGGCTGCTCCATGACTGATTTGACCAATAGAATGTGGCAGAAGTGACGCCATGACAGTTCTGGACCAAGGCCTTTAAGAGGACATGCAATTTCTGCTTCCTTCCCTTGGGAGCTATGGACCCCCGTGTAAGCAGCCTGACTGCCCCAAGGCCACCATGCTGTGAGGAAGCCCGAGCTAACCACATAAAGAGAGAGAGTTATTCAATTTTCCCAAGCCGTTCTAGTCCCATCACTTCAAGTCATCCCAACTGAGGTCCCCAGACATCATGGAGTACCAATGAGCCCCAACTGCTACACTCTGTCTGAACTTCACACTGACAGATTTGTGAGATATACAAGATTTCTGTTTGAAACCCCTAAGTTTTGGTGTAGTTTTTAGGCAGCAATAGTTAGGACAGAGACAGACCCAAGATATCAACCAAGAGTATGAGAAGATGCTCTACCTCTGGGCTCTAGACCAACAGGTGATTTTAAGAGGCAATGAATGAGTGACACTGAGACAGGCCTGAGGTTGAGTGTGGTCCACTCCGGACCGGCCACCTGGCTGGCTCTGTTGCAGGAGGACAGACGCAAACTGAACCACCCCTTCTGCAGCCTCGGCAGCCCCCAGCGCCGAGAGAAATGTAGCCAGAAGGCATGAGAATTTCTATCACACCACACTAATACTAGTAATACCTCTGGGCTGCCCACTGGGCCAGATGCTCCCTGAGTTATTGCTAAACGAATATGGAAACTGCAGCTCAGAGACAGTGAATGACATGCCCAAGGACCAGAGCTGGCAGAGGTGGGGTTCAGACCCAGGCTCCAAGGCTTGGCTTTTTGAAGGAACCCAAGGGGGTTGAAGATCGAATGACCTGGCACAGAAAATGCGGGTGGGGAGAGAGAAGAGGAGGAAGGCCTTTTGAAAGAAATAAATGCAACGCAGTCCAGTTATTCCAAGGTACCCCCTGAAAGGCTACCATGTCATCCATTTGGCCAACATGGAAGGTTCCAGCTACCAACCTAGAAATCTCCAGCAGCCTCACAGAGTTCCGTGGGATGATGGCGTGAAAATGCTTTGCAGTTTTCTGCAGGCCTGAGAGACTGACGCTGTGTAAGCCCTAACATCTGCTGATTTTGTAAGTGGATATATTTAGTGGTGGAACACTTTTTCTTCCAGTTTCGTAACACTTTAAAAAAAAAAATCCTGCTTGTCCTATTTTTTTCTTTTTTCCTTTTCTTCCTTTTTTTTTTTTTTTTCCTCATGAACTCGAAGTGATATTGCCATTCTTTCCATAGCAACACACTAGGATACTGACTGCACTTTACTGGGAGAAGTCTAAGCAGGACCCAGGAGGAGGGAGACGAAAATGCTGGGTTGGGTGGTGAAGAAGCTAAAATTTCATCACCTAGAAGGCAGACGGAAAAGGCCTGGAGCCATTTTGGTACTAAGAGCTGCCAGCGTCATCCCAGATCCTGCTCCCGTGCTCTGTGCTTGGGGGGTGGGGGGGGGGTGTCTCCCCTACCTGGGGGGAGGGGCAGGTTCTGGAGGCCCCTGTGTACTTGTTCCCAACAGATCCCAACCCTGACAGCTGTGCGCCCTTCCTTCGATTCTCTCTCCATCTTCTGCTGCCAGTCAGGAGGCAGCTTCCGGCGGGTGACAACCTGTCTTCAACACTTTTCACTAGTCTCGACTCCTCTCTCCTTTGAAAGGGAAGGTAGATTCAGACATTTGGAGACGGAAGCAGGGAATGGGGAGGAAGGAAAACCGGCCCAAACGCCCAGCCCTGTGGTCCCCATAGTCACCCACGCTGCCACCTTTCCTCTACCCGAATGCCCTGGGGTGAGCCTTCTTCTTGCCATTTCCTCGGGGGAAACCCTGGATCTGAACCTAGGAACCCAGAAGGCGCCCCGTCCAAGCAAGGGCTGTAAGGGCATAGAGTTGGCTGCAAACGTTGGCGCTATGCCCTGTGGTTTGGTCTCGCCCGTGTGCCCACGTGGAGCTGGGCCACCTCGCCTGGAGTCAGAAGAGCCAGCGCCTCTTGTCGGGAGACACGCAGGCCGCGGATCCAGTCTGCCCTTGTCCTTTCCAATGTGACCTTGTACCTCTCTCATTTCTATTCTCCGAGAGGCTGCCGCGGCGTGCTGGAGAGCACGTGGGATGGAGAGTGCCAGGCAGTCATTAAAAACTAATACTTTTGAAGAATATATAATGACCAGGGAACATACTCGCAGGATATTAAGTGAAACGCGAAGCTATGACATACTGGATGATTCCATTCAGGTGACATCTGGAAAGGCAAAACCATAGAGACAAAAACCGGCGGGTTCCAGGCGCTGAGGGCCGCTGGGGGCGGCTATGAGGAGCACAAGAAAATTTTGGGGGGCAGACTCGTTCTAGATCTTGAATTTGGTGGTGGTTATTTAACTTCATGCATATATCAAAACTCTAAGAACTATACATTGCAAAGGGTGAATTTCATTGAAGTCAAATTGGACGTTAATTTTTAAAAGGGAAAAGAAATGCAGCTATATATACACAGACGCACAGAATTCCAATGTTTTGCAAAAACACACAGACATTTGTGAGAAAAGACATGCAGATAATGGTAACATTGGCTGTTTATGGCATAGGGTTTATTAGGATTTATTATTTTCTGCTTTATATATTTTCATTTTTTTAATGTTTTTATTTACTTTTGAGAGAGAGAGTCAGAGTGTGAGCAGGAGAGGGTCAGAAAGAGAGGGAGATACAGAACCTGAAGCAGGCTCCAGGCTCTGAGCTGTCAGCACAGAACCCGATTGTGGGGCTTGAACCCACGAACTGTGAGATTGTGACCTGAGCCGAAGTCAGAACCTTAACCGACTGAGCCCCCCAGGCGCCCCTATATTTTTCAACAATGTCTGTAATAACCCAGATTATTGCCTTTAGAAGCAGAAATGTGATTTTATTGTTTTAGGAGAGAAAACGTGGCTAAAACATTTTGGGAGTCAAGCTCTATTTCCTGGAAGCTGTGTGACTTCCACCCGGCCACAAGCCTCTGACTTTAGCTTTCTCATCTGTAAAATGGGCTAATATTGTTCACCTCTGAGAGCTATTGCTATGATTAAATGAGATAATGGATATAGAGCATTGGAAGATGTAGCTTGACTAGTAGTTACTGTCACCCTCTCATCTTTGAGAATTTCTTTCATTTCTTAATTTAGTGGTTTTTCAAGCGTGGGGCCATTACACATTTCTGCTATGAATAGCTTGAAGCTACTTCCGTGTGCGGATTATGAATCCAGCATGTTGCTCCCTCTAATGGCCCAGTTGAGGACACTTATGCTGGTACTAGATGCAAACCCGTAAGAAGAAAAGAGAACCGGGTGAGGAGGTGACCGGCATACAGGCAGTGAGGTGGTGCGGAGGGGGCTTTCCCAGCCAGGTGAGACTACACCTGCGTCCCAAAGGGCAGGAAGGAGTAGAGGTGACAACATGAGGGGATGTTCCAGGTGACAGAAAAGTTTGGGCGAGGGCTTGGCAAACTATGGCCCGCCTCCTGCTTTTGTAAATAAAGTTTTATTGGGATGTGACGGACACACCCGTGTCCGCGCTCGCGCTTCACCGCAGACCTGAGTAGTTGCAATAGAGACCTCCGGGCCCACGCAGCCTGACATACTGAGTCTCTGGTCCTTTACAGAGGAGGCTGGTTGATCCTTGGTCTCAGCCAAGACTCACGGGTCTGAGTGAAGTGCAGTGTCCGCTGAGGACCAGGTGAGAGGCGGTCTGGGTGTGAGAGGAAGCAGGGCGCAGGCAAGGAACAGGCAGGACAGGTAAGGGGCTCAGGGTCAGAAGGTGGGGGAGGCGAGGAGGTAAATGGCCCGGGGCCCTGGAAGCCGGCGTGGAAGTCTGTGTTTCCAGAAAAGCAAAAGAGCATTGCTGGGTTTGCTGGGGCGACAGAGCTTCCGGGGTCTGGACCAGCGGACACCAACCCTGGTGGGGCCTGGAGGCCACGGCCCTTCCCCTCATGACTGCAAGGGAGTCTCCGTGGTGGCTCCCGCATCCCGCGCAGGGCTGCCAGCTGCCTCTGTTGGAGCAGTGCAACCGGGAGGCCGGGGGGGGGGGGGGGGGGGGGTGTGAAGGCCAGGGCCCTTCCCCAGGCTCCCGCCCAGGGGGCTGTGGCTTTTTCACAAACTCTGATGGCCTCAGCTAAGCCTGGGGTTGTCGAGAGGGAGGAGGTAGCTCCCACAAGAACAGCGGGGGCTGTCCGGGAATAAAAGACATTAGTCAGGCTCCAGCTCTATTCCCTCCACTCTCATTCATTTTAAACTCCTTGAATGAGATTACTCCTTCGGTCTCCAATTCGGCTTCCCATTTCTCGACTTTGCTCCCATCCTCTCTCGCCATGAAAGTGGCCTCAAAAGAAATGATTTCTTAAGGGCTGCACCCAAGCATCATGCTGGGTTCTACTTTTGCCCTTAGGGTCTACTGCTGTGCCGGGCCCACGTCTGTGCCTGAGAAAAATGATGGCCGGATCACAGAAGTGACAAAGGTAGGCAGGGCCCAGGGTCTGACTGGGGAACTCTCGTAATTCCTGGATCCGAGTTTTCTCATCTGTAAAGTGGGGATGGTAATGGTACCTACACCATATGGTTGTGAGGATTAAGTGAGCTTGATTAATGACAGGCACTCAGAACGGTCCGAGTCAAGGGAAGAACTCAGCAGGTATTAGCCGTTAGTTGTATTACTGCAATCTGGATGAGCCCAGACAAGAACAGTGGTGGCGGCGGGGAGGGGTTGAAAGGTAAAGGAACAGTGGAATCATTTCTAATGAGGGGACCCTGAAAGCCTTCAGAGTAGAGGTGTGGTCCCTTTAAGTGTCCCTTAAGTGCGCTGTACTGAGAAGAAGCCGAATGGTTTCACGAGGCAGAAACTGTACTGTGATTGATTAGTGATGTCTGCTTTGGGCCAGGAAAGTAGAAGGGGGGTGTGGATGCTTCCTCAGCCTATGTTGGTTGTTTTAGGATTCAAACGTGTCAGGGCACACTTGGAATTCTGGCAGGACAGGACTGCCAATAAGTTTTTGAATTCTAAGGCCTGAGGGTTGCTTGGGAAGCAACATATCTTTAGGGAGTACATGTACCCTGTCTCGAGAACGCTGCCTTAGTCATCAGAAGGAAATGCAATTCTGACTGCGGCCTGGTGCCTGATCTTCGGCAGATCATCCTTTGGCCCAGATCCCAGGGATCCATTTCTGATTCCAAGAGGTGGGGACGAGAAAGAACTGACAGAGTTGTTTCAACAAAAGTTTCTGTGTGAGGCGGCAGAGGCCCGGTGGTAGAACGTGACACGTGGGGTGTGTGGCGGCAGGATTCTCCCGGTCACGGCACAGCCCTCCGCGGGCTTGAGTACTGTGGGGACGGGGGACAATGTGGTAATTTGGGTGCCCTGTCAGATGCTGTGTGGCCTTGCAGGGGCAAGGAGAGGAGGTCCAATTCCGGCAGGGGCAGCAAGGGGTCTCCCAGTGGCTCCTTAGAGCGAGCAACACCGAGAGATTCCTTGAGGACTCCCAGAAATACATAGGTGGCTGGAGATGATGGGGGTCTGGAGGGCCCACCACGGCACGTGGGGTCAAAGCCTCATGCGTAGTGACCCGAAGGTGAGCTCAGGGCTGGGAGCCCCCGAGAAACACAGGTCATAGCTTTAATGCCGCATGGGATGTGTGCCCCAAGTGCACAGAGGAGGGAGTTGCTAGCTGTCTAGTGTGGGGGGCAGAGGTGGGGGGAAGCTTCAGAGACCAGAGCCAAGCCACGTGAGGTTGTGGGTGGGGCTCTGGGAGACGAAGTGCACCCTGGGCGGGTAGAGATGCCTGAGCCCAAGTGCAGAGACAGGAGAGGGAACACTGGGCCGGCGGAGGGCACGGGGGTTGGACGGATGGAAGTCAGGGGACAAGTGGTGGGAGACGGAGCTAGAAGGGGCAGGGGTGGGGCAGGCAGGCTGCAAGGAACGTGCCCGTCAGGAGCGAGGCCTTTGCTTTATCCACAGTCACACTCCCAGCTCCTAGGCCGGCAGCTAGCCCAGAGGGAAGGCTCCGTAAGAAACACGTAAACAATAGGATGGATAGACAGAAGGAAGGAATTCTAGCAGTTTGGGCAGGATAGAAGCTCGCCTTTCTTTCATTGAGAGCAATATGGAAAGGAGAGCCCGTCTGGGCCTTTCAAGCAAAGGGAACCTGAAAAGCAAGAACGGTGAGGAAATGCAGCCGCCATGAAGGAAGGGTGTGTGTGTACACGCAGACATAAAGCGAAAGCGCAAGACATGCACTGTGTTCTCAGCCCGGAGCCTCAAAAAAGTACCTCTAGGTTTAAAAGAAAAGAAAAAGGGAAACAAAGGCACCGAAGCCCCTCTCCGCTGGATTGAAGTGGAAGGCACAAAGCAAAAGGGATGATTAGAGCATTCCCAGGATGCAATGCAACTTCCTCCCGGCGCCAAGGGGGAAGGACCCCTCTTAACCTGGTCCTCGGCGCTCCCTTCCCAGCCTCCACGGCTCAAAGGGACGCGGCTGGAAGATGCACAGGCCAGGTCGCCCTGCCCAGCGGGGACACGGGCACCAATGAGCCTCCTCTCCTTGTTCTCGCCTCGATGCTTGTCTTTGGAGCCTTGCTGAGAAGGAGGAAAAACGGGGCCAAAGCCGAGATGAAAGCGCCTGTAATCTCATAAAAGAGCCAGGCGGACGTTCTGAAAGGCACAGAGGAGCCAACACCTGCCATTTGCACTTCAAGGCAGGCGGTGTGAAACCCACCAAGGCGAGGGGCCTGTCCGCCCTTCCCTGCCAGTGCCTGTGTCTAGGGACCAGAGTCTGCTGGTCACACATCCCACGGGCGGGCGGCAGGAGGACGGGGAGGAGAAGGCGCATCGCCGAAGCCCCAGGCCCGGAACCTGCATTTAGGAGACTTCAATATCCATCGTCCCCTCTCCTTGCCTGACACAGAATCGATTTATCACTTTCCCTGGTCTTTAGACCACTGTGCCGCGGGGAAAAGTCCCAGCCACCACAAGCCACCCTTTCCCATCGCTGTCACAGAGCAAGGTTGCTCCAGAACGGGGAAAAGGACCTTACGCTTCCCATGAGACACTGACGGAGGCTTTCCTGCTTTTCTTTGCTCTCCTGAGAAATTCTGCAACTCTGCTAGGACCCAAGGCCCAGACGGGGTCCTATTAATCCCCCCGAACTGGGAGAGGAGATGCTTCCTTGCAGCGTAAAGCCAAGAGAGCAAAAGCAGAAAGAGATGGATGATTTCCCAAATGAAATTCACCAAATGATCGCTGTAGGCCTTCTTACAAATTTCTTCCAGTTTCTTTTCTTTTTAATATTTTTAATGTTTATTTAGTTTTGAGAGAGACAGACAGAGCGTGAGCGGGGGAGGGGCAGAGAGAGAGAGGGAGACACAGAACCCGAAGCAGGCTCCAGGCTCGGAGCTGTCAGCACAGAGCCCGACGTGGGGCTCGAACTCACGAACCTCGAGATCATGACCTGAGCCGGAGTCGGACGCTTCACTGACTGAGCCCCCCAGGCGCCCCATCTTTCAGTTTATTTTCTGTTTTCCACAAAGGACCAGGGAGGAGCGCTCGGGGAAATCTCCGAGTTTGAAGAGAACGTGCTATTCCTTTCAGGTTAGGAAACACCAAGATGGTGGGAGACTAGGGCAAGCGGAGTGACGGTCAGAGAGAGCTGCGGGCCAAGTTCAGGGCACTGGCCAGCTGCGTTCCGGGCCAGCGGGCGCTCGCCGGTCTGCAGTAACTGTGGCAAGGCATCTGCGTGAAAGGAGCCTTCGAAGAGGATTTGGGAGACCTGGCTGTCACTCCGGGTCCCGTTCCTAACAGGTGTCACTACATGGCCTGAAAGGCACAGACACCGGCTGGATGAGCTCTCAGGGGCTCAGCTGCGACCTGCCAGGACTTTGAGACGCTAAGGGAAGCGTCTCAGAAGGGAGAGGGGGTCTCACCTTGCAGTCAACAGCGAGGGGGTGTGGCCCAGAAGATGCCCCCATATGACTGCCAGGAACCCGACGTGACAGACCCAGCCTCAAGTTAAGTTTGGAGAAGGCGGAGAAGAAAGGCATCTTGATGCTCCCCTTTGGGAACAACGGTAAAAATATTCATTGCGGCAGGAATCTTAGAGAGACGAGCCACTGCGAAGCAGTTTCTCTGGGAATAACTGCGTGACAGGCTTTGAACATCACAAAAATCCAAGAGAGAGAGCGCTGAAAAAGCTCAGATAACAAAGCGGTAGGGGGAAAACCGCTTCTGCAGGAGCCGACTTCCGCGTCTGAATTAACCCGCAAGATTATGAGCAGAGGTCCACCGTGGAAGAAAGGAAATCGGTGGCAAGTTTTAATTAGTCGGGGTTTTGCTAAGTGGCGAATCTTGGAAGCAGTAAAATGCCAAAGGATGGGTCTGAAAGGATAGGTCTCAGGAACCAGGGGGACAGGGACAGGGGGAGCGTTTCGCTCCGGCGGCGACATGTAATGAGCTTGAAAGTAGGCCAGGCTGAACGGAGGCCTGCAGGCGGGGCCGGGAATAACTGGTGGGGCCCTCGTGCCTGTCAGGGGTAGGCAGGAGCCACCTGCTCTGGCCGCTGTCCCCGCCGCCCCTTTCTCTCCCCACTTCGCTGTTTGTGGTTCTGGCGACCCTGGCCTGTGGGACTCCAGGCCCTTCAGTGCTCTTCTGTGCCTTCCGGTTCCCTCTGCCATCTTGACCCAGGCAGCCTGGCAGGGAACGGGCTGCGAGGATCGGGCAGCAGAACGAGAGCGGCGGCGCCTCGGGGCTGCTTTCTGGCTTGCTGCTTCCTTCCACAGCCTTCCTTGAGCACCTCTGAGGCAGCAGGGCCTGGGCTGGGGGCTTGGAGGACAGCAGGGAGCTATCTGGTCTCCCTGGACTCAAGGGGGAGCCATATAAGAACCCAGGCAGAGATGAAGCAATGGATTGATTTCTGTGAATGAATGGGGCATAGAGTTCAACAGACAATCAGAGAATAGATGTGTGGGGTTTACGGGTGGAGATCAGGGAAGGCTAGCTCTAGGAGACAGCTGAGCTCATTAAGGCCATAGTCATAGGCTGGATTCACCCATGGACTTGGTAACTTGCTGGGCTCTACACACACAGCCTTCCTTTCCTTTCTACCAACCGCTGATGGTGTTACAACCTTTCTTTTGCCATAAGAGAGAACCAGGTAAGGAGGTGACTGGCTGAGGAAAAACCCACAGGTGACTTAAAGCAAGTGCCATGTGGTCGCTGAGCAAGCCCAATGCAGACGCGGGCCATTTCTGATGCTCCCCAAACCTCTCAATTAGCCCACGAGGCCCCTGAGTTCCGGGTCGCTCAGGACAGAGCGCCTCAGCCTTTGCTCTCTGCCTGTCCCTGTCACAAGGGGCAGGATGGAGAGCGGCAGAGATGCTGGAGAACTTCCTGGACCGCCCGCCTCCCAGGAGCTCGGAGGGAGTTTCACACCTGCCCACATGTCTACCGGGCTCGGCTAAGGCTGTGGTACATGATGATGAATTCTTTCCCTCGAAACACGAGGCGGGAGGCTCATGAAGGCATGGTCTTTGGGGGCATGGAAGCTGCTGAGGGGCACAGCAGCTAGGCCTTAGAGACGGGCAGAACCGGGTTCAAATCTGGGTTCCTGCTGTGCAAATGCTTGTACGTGAATGTTCACAGCGGCACCGTTCTTAACAGTCAAAAAGTGGAAACTTCCATCGATAGAGTGCGGGTAAACGAAATACAGTCTATCCGTAAAATGCAGTCTCGCGTGGCCAAAAAAAAAAAAAAAAAAAAGGGAGGGGTCTGACATGCTACAATTCATAGGAGCCCTGAAAGCATCACATGAAGCGAAATAAAATGGTCACAGAAGACCACGGATTGTATGATTCCATTCGTATGAAATGTCCACAGTAGGCAAACCTAGAGAGACAGACAATAGACTAGTGGTCGCCCCTGGGGCTGGGGGACATGGAGGGATGGGCTGGAAGGAAATAGAAGGCGACAGCACATGGAAACATGGTTTCTTTTCTTTTCTTTTCTTTCTTTATTTTGGAGGTGATGGAAAGTGTTCTAAACTTGTGGCCATGTTCGCCCACCTGCGAATATACCGAAACCCACTGACGGTACACTTCAGCGAGCGAGCTATACGGTATGGGAATTATTTTCTCAACAAACCGTCCAAAAAAAGGTCCAAGTTCCCACCCACCTCTTCTTGGTTCTCGCTCTACCATTAGGTTTACAAAGGCAAGGATCCCTTTGTTTTTCCCGTCATGGTCTTTGAGGACCTGATGCCTAGTAGGTGCGTTCATACTTGCTACCGAATGAATAGGCAGCCTTGGGCAAGCCCTGTGGGCTCTTCGAGCCTCTGTTTCTACATCTGCAAAGTGGGAAAAAGAATGCCTTCTGCAAAGGGCTGATTCGGAGACAAGGCTTTTGAAGTCCTTGGCGGCCTGAGGTGCAATGAAAGGGTCCTCCCTGGATGTGTGGCACAGTGCCATTGATGGGGCTCCTCGAGGGGTCCCCTGTCCCCGGGAGAATGGTTTCTTAGCCGTCTGCCCCACTTCCCTTCACATGTCCCTTCTAGAGCCTAGTGGCCACACTGTCACACGGGGCAGCCCACACGATGCATGATGCTGGAGACGGCTCTGAAAGGACACACTCGCGTGCTGACCAGTGCCCAGGGCCCGGGCCGGCAGGGGGCTGGCGGACACGTCAGATTAGATTTTCTGTTTCCGTCTGGAGATGCGTCTGACAGCCTGTCCCAGACTGTGTCTGTCACTGTCCGTCAGGGCTGACACCAGCTCTGAGGCCATGCTGCGTGTTAATGGCGCACACACAGAAGGCACAGTGTTTGCAAAAACGGTTAGCTGTGTGAGGGTCAAGGTCATGACCACTGGAAGCCATGCCACCATCCTTATGAAGCCATCTTGCAAAAAAACGGGAAAAGGAACTTGCAGGCCACCAAATATTCAGAACCCTGAGCCTGTCTCTCTCTCCTGTTCATACCTGGGCTCCCAGAACCTTGGCCAGGGCTCCTGGTGGACAATTCCTCAGAGGCACCTGGGTCTCCCCTGGTGCAGGAAGAGCTGAGAGAAAGGAGAGGGGGAAGCAGGTATGCGTCCACCCTCACCTCTACCCTCCCCTGCCCACCGCTCACTTTGGCAAACCCCCTTCTTCTTCCGTGCACCCCGGGGAAAGGGAACTGTTTAAAGCTAGCAGTTGAGGGGTGCCTGGGTGGCTCGGTTAAGCATCTGACTCTTGGTTTTGGCTCAGGGCATGATCTCACGGTTTTGTGAGTTCGAGCCCCACATCGGGCTCCAAGCTGACTTGGGATTCTCTGTCTCCCTCTTTCTCTGCCCCTCCCCCACTTGTGCTGTCTCTGTCGCTCTCAAAATAAATAAATAAAAACTTAAAAAAAAAAAGCTAGCAGTCGATAATTGACTATAAGGGCCCAAGGCCCTGGTTTTCAGACGTCTTTGGCTGCGAGTTACATTAAGAAATACATTTACTGTGGCCATCGTGTGTGCGTGTGTGTAGACCTACGTATAAAAAAACAGAGTGAACAAAATAATACTCTCACTATGTACAGTGTATTCGAATACCTTCTTCTGTTTTCTGTTTCACTTCAAAAACCAAACACACAAACTTCCCATTGTGACCTGCTAACGGGGACACATGACCAGTACTGTGGACAGGGCTCACGGGGGCGTCCTGTGCTTGGGCTTTATGCTCTGTAGTCACTGTCTCCAAGTTTTTAATAATTTTATCTTCACAAAAACAGAGAGGGAGGCAAACCATACGAGACTCCTAAATACAGAGAACAAACTGAGGGCTGCTGGAGGGACGTGGGTGGGGGATGGGCCAGATGGGGGATGGGCACTGAGGAAGGCGCCTGGGACGGGCACCAGGTTCCTATGTAGGACATGAATCACTGGGTTCTACTCCTGAAGCCAAGACTACTGCATGTTAACTTGAGGATAATAACAGTAATATAATAATAATAATTTTATCTTGAGACCTGGGTTTTGTACGTGAAGTCTGACAGGACACACGGCCATCTGCGGCCTGCCCCCACCCGGCAACTGCCACCGCCCTCTCCCTGGCGGTGCCCGGACGGGGTCTGCCCTCTCCCACGAGTCTCTCCGTGTGCCCGAGGGAGTGTGACATTAGTGAGGAATAAAACAACACCGTGACAGCCTAAGAGACCGCAGATGAGGGGGAGAAGCTTTTCCCTGTTGTTCCGGACAAGGGCCCTGTGTTATCATTTCACCCGGGGCCCCGCAAATTATGTAGCCAGCTCTGCCTACTAGGCCGATTTCACCACTCCCTAGTGAATTGTGACTGGCGGCCTGAGAAAACACTGCACAGGGCGGCAGAAGGCCGCAGCCGACTAAACGCAGCTTTCGTCAGACCCACTGAGGTTTAAACCCCTGTTCTCCAATGACTTTGGGCAGGTCACTAAACTCTTAACTTCTGCGACCTCATCTGCAAAACCAGGATAATGGCAGGACCTCCCTGTGGAGTTGGGGCAGAGACTACGTTAAGGGAGTGTGCCAGGGCAGTGCCCTGAATTTAAGAAAGAAATGAGTCAGGCCCCTTGGGTCTTTGGCCTGGCTCTGATTTTTCCCCGTTTGATTCACTTCCCGGAAGAGGGGATTTTTGAACAGGGTTTTGGGGAGCGAGCGGGAGTTTACCAGGTGAATAAGAGAGGGAGGAACGCTACCTGGACAGACAGGCTGCAGAACAGAGGCTCCGAGGCGTGGTCTGTTTAAGGGACATGAGAGCTGCTCGGATTTGAGGGTGTGCGCAGCTGTGGGTAAGGGTGGTGGGGAGCAGCCCGAACCGCCGGGAGGCCCCCTGGCTGAGACCGGAGGTGGGAGGGGCCTGATCACGGGGAGGAGGGGCCCCAGGTAATTGGGACTCCCGCAGTAGCCAATGAAGGCAGAAAGGATTTTAAGCAGGTGAAAAGCATGCTGGGACCTGTGCTTTCAGAGATCACCTTGGCTGTAGGCGGCAGATGGATGAGAGAGGGTAAAATCGAAGGTTCTGGAAGAGACCAGACGTGGGATGAGGCCCCCGGATGAGAGAGTGACGGTAGGGATGGAAAGCCGATGGAGGAGAGTCACCCAGGAGGCTGGAGCGAACGTGGGAGGTACCTCCCAGCTTTCTGCCCGGAGCGAGTGGAACCGAGAGGAAGAACAGGTCTGGGGGGAGCACGAGGGATGTTTTCTGGCCTGGCCCCTCGAGGCGAATGAATCGGAATGATGTGTGTTTAGTCTATTTTTAGAAACCTCCAGGGATGCAAAGTCTATAAATTAACCTAAAGAGCAATGAGTATTCATTTGTCCTATTTTTTTTAACCACACCTAACTCCTTTTGGCTTACTAAACCCAAATCAGATAAACTTTATTTAAGCTACAATGCAGGTGCATTCTTACCTTCGCTGGCTCAGCACCACAGATTTCTGGAACCAGATGGAAGAAATGTTAAATTATAGAACAAGTTGGAACTAAGTGACATCTATGCAATGGAGGAAATCACAAAAGAAGTTTGAAAAGGTGATTAATCCACTAACCCCTCCCCCACCCCCCACCTCTCTGGGGCAAACTAAGTTCCCAGCTGCCAGTGGGGTTCAGGTAGGCACGGGAAGGGCGCTCAGATCAGACCAGAAGCCAAACACCTACTTCTAACAACAATGCCAAGAACTGCCTTCTTTTCTCAAAGATGTAAGCTTTCCCACTCCACAGTTATTACCCTAGCCATAGCCATCCACTGGCAAGTGTTTTTTGTTTTTTTTTTAATTTATTTGTTTTGTGAGAGAGAGCGGGGAGGAGGCAGAGGGAGAAGGGCAGAAGCAGAGGGGAAAAGAGAGACTCCCGAGCAGGCTCCATCAGCACAGAGCCTGATGTGGGGCTCGAACCCATGAACCCTAAGATCATGATGTCCTGAGCCAAAACCAAGAGTCTGACGCTTGACGGACTGAGCCACCCAGCCGCCCCTGGAGAGTGTTTTTACGCACTCCTAAAATTAATTTTGAAGTCGGTCTTTGGTACTTGAATGCTGGTGGGCATGGGAAACACACTTCTCACAGTTTACGGTCAGATTAAATAGAAGACAGCGGTAACGAGGACTTTCCGTGTGGACAGGGCTTTACAGCTTATACCATGCTCTCACACGAGCGCTCTCGTTTTGTGTTCCCAGCAGCAAGATAGAGGGGCTAGGTCTGTCATCCCAATCCCACCCACATAGAACCCGCAGCCCTCTGAGAACTCAATTGCAGGGTCACGGGCCAGGTCTTCTGTCTTTTGCCAGCTGTCCCCGCCGCATACTGTCACTCGAGGCGAACCCCTTATATGCATATTTGGGAAAGGTAGCAACAGGCATTACAATCCGTTTGGTCCAGATTAAAAAAAAATTCTCGCACCCCAGTATTGCTTTTCACGTGCCTCTAGCAAGGCTCTGTTTGGGGGCTGGCGGGGCTGGTATAAATAACTAGAGACACCAGCCACTGCACTTCTGAGCACCTACGATCCAGGCACTTGACCTCACGTAATCCCTCACAATGCCCTTCTGAGATGGGGGTCGTTAGCGACTCAGTGGGTCTGGGCATCCAGACGCTGGCGTCACGCTGCCTGGGCCCCTTCCATGCAGCTTTTCCCATTTCATTTTCCCAATGCTCCTGGGAGGTTTCCCATTTTGAGGAAGCTAAAGTTCATGCCCACTGTCCCGTTGATTTATTTATTTAAAAAAAATTTTTTTTTGAGCGTGCCAGCAGGGGAGGGGCAGGGAGAGGGAGGGACAGAGGATCCTAAGCAGGTTCTGTGCTGACAGCAGAGAGCCCGATGCGGGGGCTCCAACCCACAAACTGTGAGACTATGACCTGAGCCAAAGTCAGATGCTTATTAATCCGCTGAGCCACCCAGGCACCCGCCTCTCTCTGTCCCCTTTGAGACCATTCTAACTTTTGCGTCACGCAAGCAGCCTGTGATTCCTACAAAAATCTACACGACAAGGAGTCTCTACCGTATCCCCCACCTCTTCTCTATTTCCACCCCCCAGAAGTAACTGCTTTGAACAGTCTAATGTGCATCCTTTTCCCAGGCACAAACACACCCACACATGGAATTTATTTTTCACAAACGGGATTGCACTGGATGCATTCTTCAGCAACTTGCGTTACTCACTCAACCATGTATCCCCGTTATCATTCCCCATCCACACGTAAGGAGTAATCCTTATCCTCTCCGACAGATTTCATGGTCTCAATGTAACATAAACCACTCCCCTACTGATGGACTCTTAGTTGTCTCTAACTTCTCATCAATTCTGCACCGAACACAACTGTAAATACACATGCTTGAGATACACGCTCCCAATAAACACTAGCTAATTTTTTAGCCTTCTCAGATGGCTTTGTTTACCTGACGGCCTCCATTCGATTCCTTTGGCAAGTGCACACTTCTAAGAGCTGGCGTCAATTATGTCTGTCTCCTGCTCATTATGGAAACCGGTTACTTTCACGGCCCAGGTGTTACAGGTACCTAACCCAATATGGAAATTGGGTTTAGATAGGTAAGTTTTGAACTGATGCTACTTTTCCAAATTTTCAGACTTGTTCTCTAACTGCAGCTTGATTTTTGCAGGAAACTACAGGGCAGTCTAAAGGAAGTAAGGGCGTGTTGTAGGTTTCGAAGACAAGTTGTTTAACTCTAAGGGAAAAGGCTGGACAGCCCTACATTTCAGTTCTAGCTTGTTTTATTCTACCAATTCAAACAAGAAGATGTTGAGGATATCAGTGGCAGACCGTGTCCCCCCATCAGGTCCCCAGACTACTTATCCACCCTGGGCGGAAACCAAACCATCTTCTCTTCCTTCAAGGGTCCTTAAGACTCAGACTGTCTTCCTTTTTCAAAACCTTTGGACTCTGCTTTGCTTTTTGTGGTCCCTTTCCTTCAAGATGGGAGGCAAAGTAGAAAACAGGTTTGAGTTTTCTTCCCAGTGTTCCAAGATGCCTTCTTTAATAATTTTTTTTAATTAAAACGATTTTTTTTTTCAATTTTCTGAGAGAGAAAAACATGAGTGGGTGGAGGGTCAGAGAGATGGAGACACATCCAGGCTCCAAGCTGTCAGCACAGAGGCTGATGCGGGGGCTTGAACTCCCAAACTGAGATCATGACCTGAGCTGTGTCAGACACTCAACCTGCTGAGCCATCCAGTCACCCCTAGTCATCTTCTGTCCAGAGAACTTCCTTTAGCCGTGTTGGAGGGTATATATGCTAGCAACAAATTCCCTTAGCTTTCTTTCATTGGAGAATGTCTTGATTTCACTTTCATTCTTGTAGGATATATTTTTGCTGGTTGTAGGATTCTGGGTTGACAGTTATTTCAAAAACGCTGTGTGACTTCCTTCTGGTCTCCATGGCTTTGGGTAAGAAATCTGCCAACTTACTGTTTCTCCCTGTAAGTGAGGTGCCATTTCCCTCTCAGTGATTTCAAGAGTTTTTGTCTTTAGTTTTCAGATGGGTTAGCTTGAGGTGTCTTGGTGTGGCCTTCTTTGGATTTATCTTGTTTGGGGTTCACTCAGTTTCTTGAGTCTTCAGGTTTGTTGCCAGATTTGGGAGTTTCCAGCCATTACTTATTTGAGTAGTTTTTGAGTCCCTCTGTCTTTCTCTTCTCTCTCCATGACTCTGATGACGTGAATATTAAACCTTTTGTTTGAGTCCCACGGATCCCTGAAATTCTGTTCTCTTTTCTCCCCCCAGTCTATTTTCCCTTTACTGTTCAAATTGGATAACTTCTACTGTTCAATCAAGTTCACAGATTTTTCCCTCTCTGTCTCCTCCATTCTTTTGGGGTCATCCAATGAGTTTTTAATTTTAGTTACTATATATTTTAGTTCTAAATTTTCCATGTGGCTTTTTTTCCTTCTATTTCTTTGTGGAGGCATTCTATTTTTTTTTTTTCCTGTTTCAAGCAGGTTCATAATTGCTTGCGGAAGCGTTTTGATAATGGCTGCTTTAAAATCTTTGTTAGGTAATTCTGACATCTGTGTCAGCTTGGTGTTGGCATCCATCGATTGTCTTCTTTTCATTCAATTTGAGATCTTGATTCTTGGTACGAGTGATTTTTAAACTGAAATATGGCCTTTTGGGTATTACGAGAGTTTGGGTCTTTCTTAAACCTGTTTGAGCTGGCTTTCCTGGATCCTGCTCTGATGGGGTGGGGGGCACCTCATTACTGCCAGGTGTGTGTCCAGGTTCTTTATTTGGGCTTCATGGACACGCGAGTCCCCCCTGGGCAGGGATGGGAGTTCCAAGTCCCCACAAGGCTTCTATTGACACCTCCCTAGCTGGGGAGCGTTAGGTGTGCCTTCTTACTCCTTCTGTGTGGCCTTTACTGACACCAAGGTGGGTGTGGTTAACCCCTGGCTGGTGGTGGTGAAAAGTGTCCTCTCTTTACTCTGCCTTCTCTGACACCCCTCCGGTGGGGGCAGGAGCGGGGGCAAGGTTGGGGCACCTTGCTACCAATGTAGGGTGGAAGTCTAGGTTCCCCACTTACTCTTTGCTGGAGGGAGTGGGGGCTGGGGCAAAGTTTTTCCGGTGATATGTGGCTGGGGTAGTGTGGTTATTATCTCCTAAGACTTTCCAGCTGAAACTGAAGGTGTGTGACTTAATTTGTCAGTTGGGATTTTAGCTGCGTTAAAGAGCCAGGGCATGCTGGATACATCCTCGTCTTGCGGCACGCAAGGGGATATGATAAGTACTTTTTTTTGGAGAGAGTGACCAGAGGTTCTTGCCTGTCTGTGTGAATCTGCTGTCAGAAACTCTGCACCCGGTAGATAAAACAGACGAGCTCTGGGCAAAGTTGTCTTAAATGCCGATGAGAAAGAAACAGAATGGCAGAGTTTGGAGAATGTACTAATAAGCAAAGTTATTAATACATCGAAATCCAGAGTAAGCTTAGAAGCATGCTAGAAGAGGCACCCAGCTAGGGGGTGTGTCCTGGCCTGGGGAAAGCCCCCGGAGCCCGGAGGCAGGTGGTACAGATGCCTGGCTGGGACCACGGATGTATGAATTCCAGAACTACCTTCCCTGAGTAGGCTCCGTGCTCACTCAGGTGGCCTCTGGAATCCAGCCTCCTAATGGCGCTGCTGGACAGACAGTGTCAGGGAACTGACCCACAGGATGCAGTTGTCTGGGCCCTTGGCCATCTTATTTTTCACTTCAGATAAATGGTCTCTGATCTCGTAGGAGTTTGGTTGGTCAAAATCCATTTCTAATGGCACTAATTACAATAACGATACAAAATATCTGAAATTATTCAGTGTTTATGGCATGCTGGGCTGGCCTGGACATCCCCTGGATCACCTCATTTCATCTTTACCGTCACCCTGTGGGGCCAGGGGCGCGATGGTCCCATCTCACGGATGGGGGACTTGAGGCTCCGAGCTTGGCGAAGCTCAGAAGAGCGAGGATTCGAACCCAAGTCTCCTGACTCCAAAGTCTGCCCTTCACCATGGGGCTTTCTAACATAGCCCTTTCTGGGCCAACATGGCAGAGGAGGAGGAGGGGGACCCAGTATTCCCTTTGTCTTTCAAACTAAGAAGGACTGAAACCAAAGGACTCTCAATCCCAAGAGTCCGGGAGGAAAGGTGGTGCAGTCTACAAGGAACGGAAAGTGAAACCAGAAAACGCCCCAGGAACCGTGAGTTTAATCTGACACAGATAAAACGAACTCGGTACGGAGCTGAGGGGAGGGAGAACTTGGGTACAGAGCTGAGGGGAGGGAGAGCCGTCTTCGGCGAAGCCAGGAGAGTGCGGAACAGGCCACACCCGAACGAGAGGGACAGAGAGGGTGAGACCACCACATCCAGTCCCTAAATGCAGAGCTTATGAAGAAAAGTTCTGTGGCTAACAGCAGAACTCTCCTCCTGTCGGGACCGGCAGCGGCCCAGTCAGCCCGCGTCACGCAGGAGCGCCGAGCCGCCTGCGGAGCGCTTCTAACCCGGGCACGCAATTTACACCGCAGTCGGGCGAAGCAGGCCGAGAGCGGGGCGCGCGACCGCCCAGCAAACCGCACTCCGCCGGCGCCCTTGCAGAGTGAGGACAGAAATAAAGCGCCAAATTGAGGGAAGAAGGGACTGGAGGGACGCCATTGCAGTCTCACAAGACCAGAAACACCGGCCCCAGGAGGTCACCCCCAGAGCCATCCCTGCGGCAGTGGAGGTGGGACCCGCCTACACCAAACCACGCCCCTCCTCACGGGAGAGACAGCTTTCAGCGGGAGCTACCGGTGCAAAGTTCAGACTGCTGCCTGGAGTCACTCCAGGTCAATTCTCCTTTTTTAAATATGGGCTCTCCTTTCTCCTTCTTACCGCTCCCCCCCCCCTGAGCTGGCCATCCAGGGTCCTGGCTGGCTTAAACAGACCTTTAACCCACTCTCTCAAGGCACGTTCTACACCCGCTTCTGTACTTCCCTCTCTCTCTCTCTGGAATAACCAGGCCGCATAAGTTCATCTGGGCACCATCCATCCTTATTCCTTCTTCCTTGCATCCGTCCTGATTCTGATCTCTCTCAGTCTGGATTAAGCCCTTCAGTCGCTCTACCTGGGCAAAGTCCATTTCCTTCTTCTCCCCGCACCTGTCATTATTCTCTCTGTCTATGCTCTGCCACCAGCACACCGCACACCCTGTCCTTAACGTGTAGCTGGTACTTCAGGACACTGCCCTCAGAGTGTCATTTGTTATTCTTTTTTCTGTTGTGGACCGCTTGTCTGTATTGTTTGTCGGTACGTTTGAGTATTTCTGTTTTCTGTTTGTCTGTCAGTCTGTTTTCCTTTCCAGGGCGACTTCGAGAAACGATCCAAAGCACACCTAGCCAAAATGACGAAACGGAAGAATCCTCCTCTAACATAGCCCTTCCTGGGTGCTTTACAATATGAACACATATAACCCTCCACGCAACCCCTTGGGGTAGGTACCGTTTCTACCCCCAATCTACAGCCGAGGACACAGAGGTACAGAGATGTTATGTGGCTTGCTCTAAGTCACACAGCTGGTGTAAGCGGAGCAGGATTTGAAGTCAGGCAAGACGGCTAAGGACCGTTCTGTCATGCGGCCTCTGTCGGGGCACCTGCCTGACTCTGACGGACCTAAGCCTCTGGAGGGAAAGGACCTGCTCTTCCTTATTTTTGTACCCTCCCCGGCTTCTCTAGTGCCCGGCACGAAGTAAGCTTGTAATACCTGTTGGTTCAGCTGAGTTCTCCTGGAAGGGCGGCCCACTGGCTGGCCTTCCCAGCTCTACTCTGACTCTGTGAAGTCCCTTGAATTTACCGCCGATCTGAAGTAGGTTTACCCCAGGCTGCAGGCTACTCACTCTGCTTCATGCACTTCATAAAGCATTGTTTTTTTCATGGGGCTCAGGGCTCCTGAAAACAGAGAATACAAATTCCAGGCCCATGGAGTTACGAATACTTTCTCCGGGAGCTTATGTTTTCATAACCAGGGACCTGAATTTTCAAGTAACTCAGTCCGAGTCGAGTCGTGGGAAGCTAGCAAGTCCCTTTTTCACCCTCATCATCATCTTTTTTTTTTTTTTTTGAGAAAGTGAGAGCGCCAGTGGGGGAGGGGCAGAGGGAGAGAGAATCTTAAGCTGCACGCTTAGCCCAGAGCTTGACATGGGGCTTGATCCCATGACCCTGGGATCATGACCTGAGCCAAAATCAAGAGTTGGGCGCTCAACCGACGGAGTCACCCAGGCGCCCCTCGCCATCATCTGAGTCTGGCTGTGACTGGAAAGGTTTCTCAAGTGGAATAAAGTTACCTAAGTAGCTTGGTGGGTCTCAGTGGTGGCTGGCTCGGTCTCTAAAGGGGACACTGGCCAATGTCTGAAGACATTGTTAGTTGTCACAACAGTGGGGTGTGGGGTGTGCTACTAGCGTCTAGTGGATAGAGGCCGGGGAGGCTGCTCAACATCCTGCAATGGAAGCAGAATCCATCACGACAAAGGATGAGCCAGCCCAAAGTGTCAGGAGTGCTGAGGCTGAGAATTCCCGACGCGCCGAGCAGCCCCCAAATCTGCGTGTACAAGTGGTTTTAGAGAGGAAGCGCCGCTCAACAATGAAATTAGGTTTTGTGAGATTTTATTCCCAGAGAGCAGGCGCGGCTCAGTGCGGGGGGGGGAAGTGAACACGAACATTCTGTGCCAGAGTGGAACCGCCTTTGTTCGGAAGCCAGGTCTGAGGCAGTCCTTTGGGACTTCAGGCCTTAGGACCTCCTACCACAAACCCACCCTGGAAGCTCATTAACATGCAAATTCCAGGGCCTCACCTCAGTCCCGCTCCACGAGGCTCTCTTGGTGAGAATACAAGGGAATCTACATTTTCAGGACGCCCCACTGGGATCAGATGCACGCTGCAATGTTTTCTTCCGGTCTTCCAGGAGAAGGGGTAATTTTTAGAAAGTTGACTGAAAATGCTCACATTCTAGTACAGTTCTTCTAACTTACAAAGAAATATTTTTTAATGTTTATCTTTGAGAGAGAGAGAGCGCGCCGCGTGCGTGAAAGTAGGGGAGAGGTCGAGAGAGAATCCAAAAAAAACAGAATCCAAAGCAGGCTCCGGGCTCTGAACGGTCAGCACAGAGCCGGATGCGGGGCTTGAACCCACAAGGGTGAGATCATGACCTGAGCCCAAGTCAGACACAACCGACTGAGCCACCCAGGCACCCCCAGTTCCTCTAACTTTAGTCATTTTTACCACACGTTGTGCGTTACACCCTAGACAAATAGGACTTATACTGTTCTTTTCTCAATAATTAAAAAATTGTTGTTACATTTTTTCTTAATATCCTGAGAATACATGCATAACCATGAAAATAAATACTGTTCGTCTCTGCCCCTTAAAACAGACACGCAGTACGTGTAGGGAGCACTGCGTTATGACGAAGCAATTACAGGTGGCCAGAGTGCTGGGAAGAGCACCCGCGTGCTCTGTAAAGCAGACATTCGAAAGCTCGAAGCCACCTTTTCAGGGATGGATGACAAACCTCGTGGCTTCCTGGAGGAGGAAGAGAGCGGGCAAAGGCTCACACCCGACCAGGACACTGTGACCTTACGGAGAGCTGCCAACCGCCACTTACGAGCCTTTGAAAAAAAAACAAAACGCGTCACACCCAGCACTAGGACACAACGAAGGCCCAGCGTTTTGAATGTCACCGAGCCTCAGAAACTGGAAGCCATTCCAACCATAAACAGGCTTCCGGGCTATCCCCGGGCTCCCGGAGGGCGCCTTAGGGGAGGCGTGCACAGGGGGAGAAGCGTGATACCCCGAGAGCCGCGGAACCTGGCATGTCTCTGCTACAAATTAGAACAAACGTCTGCAGTTCGTTTTCCATTCGCATTCTTTTCCGGGAAGCCTCAACCCGACGTGATGTTCCCTTTAACTGGGTCGCGCACATGGCCGGCCCGGCTGTGAGGGCAGCGGATAAAGCCGCCGCTCGGAATCACCCGGGTGCCCGGATTCGCTCGCACCGCTTCGTTTTTGTCCTTCCCTCCCATTGGCGTTAAGCTGCCCGCATAATTTCCACCTCAGGTGAAACCTCTCCCTTAGTTGTTTCCTGCCTGAAATACATGGATTTTCCATGTAAGTCAGGCTGCGGGGATGGGACGTGGGGGTGGCAGGTGGTTAGAAAAGACGCCGAGGTGGAGCATTTTGGGACACAGGTGAGACAGATGGGGCAACACCCCCCCCCCCGCCATGGCATTTGTCTTTGGGGTCAAAATCAAGGCAAGAGGGCGTTTCTGAAGGGGGCCCCGATGGATACCCTCTTTCTGCAGCCTTTTATGGCTGTTATTCAAGAAGTTTCTTTGTGCAATTGTAAACCAGCCCTGTTTGGCTCTAGCTGGTAAGACAACACCGGGGACCCGCTGTGACTGTTGTGCATTGATCGAGCGCCTTCTATGAGCCAAGCAGGTTCCATGCGTTGAAGCCAAAACTCCTGCTTCCATCACACAGGCGTTGGGGAGGGGGGAAATGTTAACACGTCGGTGCTCTCGGTGCCGTGGGACTCTAGCTCTGGAGAGCGAGGGAAAACCCACACGGGAGGCACCCCAACCCTCGGGACACTGGGAATTCCATGAATACAAGGACAAGGACCCAGACTCGGTGCCCAGTTGGGTGCTTCGAACCCAGCAAGGATTCGGACAGGTTTGCCGAAAGGATGGATGTCCCAGGGCCGTCGACAGAAAGCCCTCACCCCGGACACCCAGGACTTTGCAAAGCCGTGAGAAGATCCAGCGAGGGAGGATTAGACAAGTCTGGGCAAAACGAAGCTGCAGCTGGAAGAACGAGGTCAGGAGCGGGTTGTGCTGAGCTGGGGCGGGAGCCCGCAGGTGCAGTTGGGGGGTGGCCTGCCTGGGCGCCCATCCCTACCGCCACTTTCCAGCCCCGTGACCGCAGTAACAGACTTAGCTTCTCCGTGCCTCCGTTTCCTTATCTGTGAGATGATTATGATGAGGGTCTCTGTCTCGCAAGATTCTTGTGAAGCTTTAAGGAGTTAACATAAGTAGGGGCGCCTGGGTGGTTCAGTCTGCGAAGCGTCTGACTTCGGCTCAGGTCATGGTCTCGCGGTTCATGAGTTCGAGCCCCACGCTGGGCTCTGTGCTGACAGCTCGGAGCCTGGAGCCTGCTTCGGATTCTGCATCTCCCTCTCTCTCTGCCCTTGCCCCATGCTCTGTCTTTCTCTCAAAAATAAATAAGCATTAAAAAAAAAAGAAATTAATATAGATTTGGCGTGGCATACAGACAGTGCTAATAAGTATTAACGGCTATTATTTGTCTGCGGGCACGGCATGATGGGATGGCTTGGTCCTCTCTGGACTAGAAGCAAAAACTTCTACAACATGAAGCTTGTGAATGTGAAGGAGAGGAGGAAAGAAAGCCGGAAGCGGGCTGGGCTGCCTGGGCTCGGTTCTCCCTCTGACACTGGGAATTCATGCCTGCCTGTTTTGTTCTTTTTCATTTTTTTTTTTTAAAGAGTGGAATATGTATCTCTTAGTCCATTTTTAGGTCCTTTCCTGAAAGTGAACAGTTAACAACATCGTCACAATAAGTGGCGCCGGTTTTCCACGGATGGTTACCACCACCTCCTCCACCACCGCCGGGCTTTTTCTACTGTTTTCTCCTCCCAAATTCTCCCCCAGCGGGTCACCGGAACGACAAGCGTTCTGGAATAAAAAGGGCCTTGCTCCACAACATCAGAGCTGTGTCCCCTTGGGCAAGTCACTTCACCTCTCTAACTTTCAGTTTCTTCATCTACAAGGTGGGTTTCGGGCGAAAACAAGTGACTGCATGTTCTGAGCGCTTAGGAAAGGCTGGTCCCACACGTGGGGCTGTTGAATGAACGGTGGCTTCTCTGCACAGAGGGGACAAATCAGCGAGGACCATGTTGCTGATTTTCCCTTTGAAGGTCCCACAATGTGCCATTCACTTCGCGAGGACCCACAGCCATGATTTCTCCTCACGAATGTGGGTTTCCAGGCTGAGCCAGACGGCTTGCGGCCTCCAATGAGCCAACACGTGGCCTTCCAGTGATCTGGGCCGTCGCGCCTGGCAAGAACAACAAAGCTGTCCTTTACCCACGGACGGGGATTCGTCCCTGTGTCTAGACGTCTGGTTCACTCTCTTGGCCCACACTTCCAGCTGTTTGGTTATACAGAGGTGACCTGGTTTGAGAGAAGAGGCTTCACCGCTGAGCAGCTTAAAGGAAAAACAATCTCTTGGTTCTTTGTCAGAAAAACACGACAAGCACCCGGCATGTGAGCTAACTTCCTGGGGGCGGGGGGACCTCGTCATCAGGCTGCCTGTTCTTTTAACAGTCTACTTTACTAAATAAGAATGAAATTGCTCCATTAGATTTCTGGACACCACATTAGAGAAACAAAACAGACAGACAACGCAAAAAACACCTAGTCGGAAGGGGATGAACCTAAAACTGAATAGAGGGACACGATGTTTCCCAGAAGCAATTAGATTTGATTTTCAGACCAAGAAATGCAATCCTGAGATGTTTCAGAATCACAGGGTTTTGCTGAGCGGGTAAGGATGGTGCCACGGTGGGGAGATCGCGGAGTCGTGGCGGCCACTGCCATCGGGACACCTCACTCCCGAAACAACCCTCTGAGGCAGATGCTATTATTATTCTTCCCATTTCGCAGGTGACGTGACTGAGATGCAAGGAGTTTAGTAACTTGCTGAAGGTCATATGACCAGTAAGTGGGGAGCTGGAATTTTAACCATGCTCAAAGCCGCTAGCCTGTACTGGTTCTAATGGTCTAGAAGGAACGAGGTGCCCAGGGCCAGGAGGAGCTGAACAGGCTCCCAAGACACCCAGGGGCTAGCAGGGCCTGAAGAAACAACTCCTACTGGCTCAGGACATGACGACTTTTAAACTACATTCCCGTATCCTGGGTGTTGGGAAGTTCATCGTCATCGGAAGTGTTAGATTTATCCCCATGTCACAGCCGTGAGCACTGAGGCTCAGAGGGGTTAAACAGCTCTCTGAGATCCCACACATTATCTCCTAATTCCCAGGCACCGTTCCCTCCCCAGTGACATGTAATCTAGCCTGAGCGAAACAGGGCGAGGGCGCGGGGGAAGCTCCAGGCGTTGACAAAGCTCTGGCACACCTAGCACTGTGCTCAGGCCCAGGAAGGCAGCAAGAACAGAAGAGCGGGGACTGCCTTCAGAGCCAGACAAGTGGCCGTGTGACCTGGGCCGTGTGACACTGTCTCTGAGCTCTGGTGTTTTGGTCTATAAAATGGTGTAACGGCAGCTATGAGAACCTAAATTCCTTCTTGGCAGGGAAATCCGCCTGTTCGTGGCTGGATTCCCAGGTCATACATTATCTGGCATGTGGTAGGTGCTCAATAAAAGGTTCTACGGAACGAATAAGCATATGAGCCAAAAAACCCACTTCATAGTGTTTCTGTAGAAATTAAATGAGATACTGCATACGTGGTGCCAAAAACAGAACTGCTCAAAATGACAATCACCGTCATCACGTCCCAGGTGTTTGTATTCACCATCTCCCAAGAATCCTATGGAATAGATCCCTATGGACGATGCCCATTTCGTGCAAGGGGAAGACCAGAGAAGAGGGCAGGGAGTAAAAGAATTCTTAGAGGAGAGCTCATCCTTTTAATAATAGTAATAATAATAATAATAATAATAATAATAATAATAATAATAATAAAAGTGTCTTAAAAAAAAAACAACAACAGTTCCAGCAGGGAGCTGTCGGGAGCTTTTAGAGGGAGTCCAGGGAGAAGAGAAGGCTGTGGGTCTAGACCGACGGACTAGTCCGCCTCCCTCCTAAGTCCTCTGCCTCCAAGGGGTGTCCGTGGACTAGGCGAGGCGGAGTCCCCACCTCTGCATTTGCCACCGGCCCCTCCCGTTTGCCCAGAGCTCCGGCCCAGACCGCCAGTGCCCAGCTGTGCTCCTCTTGGCGACAAGAGCAACCCTTGAGGAACTGGAGGCTGATGAATCGCTGATTGCAAGAGAGAAGCAAAATTAAGACTGGGCTGATTGGAACTCTTAATAAAGCCCGTTCTTTGGGGAGGGTCTGCCTTGGCACAGGTGGGAAGACTAGGGATCCTTCCGTGATCGGAGGAGAGATTTTTAAAGGCAGTACTAGGTACTAGTGAGAACGACCAGGAAACAGGAAAAACAGAAAAAAACCCTGCCGGGGGGGGGGGGGGGTAGCGCACACAGATTTACTTCTGAACTCCAATTGTAAAAGGGCTTATAGAAATTGATTGCTTGCTAAAACTTCAGCCGTGCAAAGCCAATTACGCTGGAAGTAATCCCGGCGGCCACGCCCTCTTCCTGTGCTCTGCGGTGGCACCCCCCCCCCCCGCCCCCCCTCCCCCGCAGCGCCTCTGAAGAGCAGCCAGCTCCCCGGAGGCAGGCAGCACCTCCTTGCTGTCCCTTCTTCAGAAAGCGAATTTCTCCACCTAATTTAATTGCAAAAGCCCTCGCCAATGCTCACACCTCCCCCACGATGCGATTACTATCGGCTCGTCAGTTTGCTACCACCTGTGTGCCCCCTTGAAGGAAGGGCAGGGAGAGGGAGACAAATGCCAACATTAATTGTAATTTCATGCACTTCACTGGCAATGACCCAGCGGAGAGGGACGACGGGTATCAATTCTGGCGACTGAAAAACAATATGAGAATGACGGGGCCACCCTGAAGTTTTCTGGAATGGGCGGAAAAATGCTGCTCAGAATATTCGGTCCGTGGTCATTGAGGGTAGCACCACTCAAACATTTCTTGACGACGTGCCTCTGTCAGGCGCTGTACAGACACAGGAAGACACGGAAGACCAGGACGAAATCCGGGTCCTGAAGTGGGTTTCTCTGCGGCGGGAGCAGGACGGGGGTCTACATGGAACACGATGGGTAAGAAAGGGATGAGGCAGAATCGGGTGAGAGCACCACCACCTGCCCTTCCGTGTATGGCATCGCCTTAGAAAGCAGTGAAAATGCCAGGGGGGGCAGCTGGCCTTTCACTTCACAGTGACGTGCTCAGAAGCCCCGAGGAAACCGGGTGGTTCCGGACAATTCATTCCAGCACGTTTCGAAGGAGACAAGCAGCGGCCTCTGGGCTCCGAGCACAGCAGGCGCTACCTGCAGGACTAGAGGTGGCTCTCTGGGACTAAGAGTCGCTTGTCCCCATTTAAGCATGGGATGGCTGCTGCCTGGTCCCCATGTTCCTTTTGAAAACAGAATGCTGGGGCGACTAGGTGGCTCAGTTGGTTAAGAATCTGGGGGCGCCTGGGTGGCTCAGTCGGTTGAGCAGCCGACTTCAGGCTCAGGTCATGATCTCGCAGTCTGGGAGTTCGAGCCCCGAGTCGGGCTCTGTGCTGACGGCTCAGAGCCTGGAGCCTGCTTCCGATTCTGTGTCTCCCTCTCTCTCTGCCCCTCCCCCACTCATGCTCTGTCTCTCTCTGTCTCAAAAATAAAAAAAAATAAAAAAAAAACAACATCAAAGAATCTGACTTTGGCTCCGGTCATGGTCTCACGGTTCGTGGATTCGAGCCCTATGTTGGGTTCTGTGTTGACGGCTCGGAGCCTGGAGCCGGCTTCGGATTCTGTGTCTCCCTCTCTCTCTACCCCTCCCCTGCTCATGTTCTCCTCCCCTGCTCATGCTCTGTCTCTTTCTCTCTCTCTCTCAAAAATAAATAAACATTAAAAAAAAGAAAAGAAAAGAAAAGAGAATGCTCCTGGAGAAGGGGGCGGGGACTCCTGCAGCTGGCTCGGAACCTTCTGTACAACCTTGGGCAAGAGGAGCTATCCAGGACCACCCAGGGCAGGGAGGAGGCTGGCTTCAGATGCAGCTCTCAGGCTGGCCAGCGCCCAAGGGAAACACTGGTCAGCCTGGGTCACCGCCGCAGCCCATCCCATGATGCACCTTGGTGGGCAGGCAGGGTAGAGGTTTGTAACACCCACAGGAAGAGACCCAGACATAAGGCGGGGGGAGGGGAGAAACTTCATTTGTGTGTATGTGTATTTCCATTTTTTTGATGCTCTTCCTTCTTTCCTTTTATCCAGTCACTCGCTAATCACCCCATCCCTCTTCCTTCTATGTGGTACACACGCGTACACACACTCCCACGTGTGTGCGCATGAGCCCAGCAGTCAATGTGATCTGATTCAAATCCTGCCTCTGGCGCTCCGTGACCCTGGGATTGAGCGTTCACCTCTCTGAGACTCCATTTCCTTGTCTTATAAAACGAAGGAGAGGATAACAGGAGCTGCCTCCGAGGGCGGCAGTGGGGATTAAACGCCTAAGGGTCAACATCTTACCTGCCTGGTCCGAAGTCCTGCTCTTTAAATGAGGGCCGTTCCGCCTACTCAGTTCTTCCCTTACGTCCTCGCCGACGGTGACAGCGACAACTTTTTATTATGTGTTTGCCTCTTTGGAAGCACTCAGTAAGTGTTGGTTATTAGGATAATTATAATAATTTTGTTAATTCTGTTATATTGCTTAATGTTTTAAAAAATTAATAGACTAAGTTTTAGAGCCGTTTTAGGTTTTCTGGAAAAAATGTGCAGAAAGTAGAGAGTTCCCATATCACTCTTCTCTCCCTACTTCCTGTTTCCCCCACGAACTTCGGGCACTGGGGTGAGACTGACGAACCCTTATTGATACAACCACAGTGATTATTCACCAAAGTTCGTGGTTGTACACCAGGCTTCACTCTTTGCGTTGTGCATTTAAGGGGTCTCGACGCACGTGGGACACATGTCTGCCCTTACAGCATCACACAGGACAGTTTCCCTGCCACACACCCTCCCTGTGCCCCCCCCCCCTCCCCCCGGTCATCTGGCTCTCCCTCCCTGCTTTCCCGTGGCAACAGCTGGTCTTCTGAGAGTCTGGAAAGTTTACCTCTAGTAGGTAGCGTGATCAAGTCGAAATCCCACAACATTAACCACCTTGACTGGCTTCTGTCATTTCCCGATCTGCATTTAAGCTTCCTCCAAATCTCTTCCCGGCCTGTTGGCTCACTTCCTCTTACGACTGAATAACAGACCGTGGGGTGGATACACCACACTCGGTTCCTCCATTCACCTACTGAAAGGCATCTTGGTTGTTTCCAATGTGGGGCACGTACTGCTTAACTTTTAATGGCATTTTTATGCATTTTAATTGAAGTTTCCCCCTGAATTGGCAGCCTTTCAGAAACGTGGAGCTAAATCTATGTGTACTCAACTCTCCATTAATGCGCCTTGAATATACAGAGCAAGAAACTCCCGTATCAGGTGTAGACACCAGAGCCTCCCGGGCCACGTGATCAATGTTCTAGACTCTGGGATTTTGTAACAGACCCGAAGAGGCCTCCCGTCCCCTCCTCCCCCAGTGTTGGGTGTTCAGGATATAATCAGGGTTTCTCAACCTTGGCACAAGTGACATTTGGGGCCAGCTAACTTCTAGTTGGGGGGGGGGCTGTCATGTGCATTGTAGGGTGTTTAGCAGCACACTAAAATCCTTACCTACCACGGGGCGCCTGGGTGCTCAGTCGGTTAAGCCTCCGACTTTGGCTCAGGTCACGATCTCACAGCTTGTGAGTTCAAGCCTCGCATCGGGCTCTGTGCTGACAGCTCAGAGCCCAGAGCCTGCTTCAGATTCTGTGTCTCCTTCTCTCTCTGTCCCTTCCCCACTCATGCTGACTCCCTCTCAAAATTAACATAAAAATGGTTTTTAAAAGATTCTCCTCTGTCCCCTCCTCCACTCTTCACTGCCCTCTCTAAAATAGAAAAAAAAAAAATCCTTCACTGACTGGATGTCAGCATCAGCCCTGCTTCAAACTGTGATGAATCAAAAATGTCTCTGGGGCGCCCGGGCGGCTCAGTCGGTTAAGCGACCGGCTAGGCTCAGGTCATGGTCTCACGGTTCATGGGGTCCAGCCCCGCGTCGGGCTCTGTGCTGACGGCTCAGAGCCTGGAGCCTGCTTCGGATTCTGTGTCTCCCTCTCTCTCTGCCCCTTCCCAGCTTGTGCTCTGCCTCTCTCTCTCTCTCTCTCAAAAAATAAATAAACATTAAAATTTTTTTAAAAAAAGTCTCCAGATGCTGCCAAACGTCTCCCCCCCCACCGGCGGGGGGCAAACCCCCCCCCCCCACTCCTCCTGCTGCCGAGAACCACTGTTTTAAATATTTTGTTGTTTGCTGTCAAGATGAGAACTTTCAACGTCACCCTAAATCTCCCACATAAAAAGCCCCACTTCCCTGGGAGGGGCCGTCCCTTCACTAGGTGGCAGGTGGTGCCCACCCCGCCCCTGGTGCCCTCCCCACCTCCCAGCCCCCCGCCCCGGCCTCCCGAGGCCCCTGCATGTCACTCTCGCTGGGTGTGTTTGCTTTGATCACAGCCAAGCACTCCAGAGATGACAAATTCAACATCTAGATGATTTTAAGCTGTCACTGACTTGCCAAATACCACACTGAACGCGGGTCTGCCTGTCTCCTGACGGTAATCCGGTGACTTTCTCATGAGCCACGAGGGTCTCACCAGGAGAGTCATGACAGGCAACAACTCGCTCTTCCACTCGGCCCCCCCCCCACTGTTTCTCCATCAGCAAGTCTGTCAGCTCTTCCTCCAAAACGCACCCTGGACCTGCTGCGCTCCCGCACCCCCGGTCCAAGCTGTCACTGCCCTCCCTGCAGCAGGCCAGCTTCCACACGGCTTCAGGGCTGTATTCAGCGCAGCCGAATCCCACCACGTCTGAAGACCCGGAGGCGGACATGGAAGGATGAGGCCAGAGCAGGTGCCGGGCCCGGCGCCGAGGCTGGATCTGCTGGGCCGCGCGGGCCCCGGGCATCCACCCCGTCTGTCACACGAGGGCCGGCTTCGGAGGGGCCAACGTCACCCCCTCCGCACGGGGGCGGCCGCGGCCTCTGGGCTCGGGTCCCACCTGACCAGGCCTCGGGGCTCTGGCTCCTCCCGCAGGCTCAGCCCCCTGACGCTGACCGTCCTCGCTGGCGGGGAGCCCTGACCGGTGAGATAGCTGACCGAGACCTCCCCGCCCCCCCCACCCCTGCCCGCCACCTGACGGGCCCTTCTGAGACACAGCCCTGTCAGGTGGGCTGCAACGCCTGTCTTGAAAATGCAAATGTGTCGCAACAGGACCCCGGCGGAGCGCGCCGGGCTCTGGCCCAAGCTTTCGCAGTGCTCTTGCCCGAGGCCGTCCGTGAGACACCGCAGGTGAACGGACTTCACCCACCTGAACCGAACCCCGCAGAAACCCACGACACGCACACACGCGCACGCCTCGAACGTGTGCCAGAGACCTCGGTTTATCTTGTGTGTAATGAGCCCCAACCGTCACAGCTGGTGGCACAGCTTTCATCCGGCGTCACCCTCCCTCTGCTGCACCACGGTGACCCGCAAGCTGCCACCTCCTGCCGCCCAGTTCCTCAAACACCCGGCGCTTGTGGCAAGAAAAAATGCTGTATTTCCTGCTGTATTTGCGTGTCTCTAAACCGCGTGTAATGTGGAGAACTGTGCCATTACTTTTATTAGGATATCTATCGTTTCAGACGTGACGCGACCAAGTTTTTGAGGGGTGCATCCCTGACTTCGTCTTCCCCGCGACTGGGCCCTGTGGTTTTTCCCGTGCGGTTTTGTACCATGTGCCGGGCTTGGGGACTGTGTTATGTGGCATCGCAGTACAGCTGACGACACTCCACACCGCCGTCCGCGTATCACAGCAACGGGCCGAGCTCCTTGCGAAGCGGTCAGCCAGACGAACGATGCACCCGGAGGCCTGGTGTCTCCTTCTCCCCTCCTTCCCTTTTGCCTTGTTCTCCTTGCTTCCTGGCATGGCGCGTCTGTCCCCACCCCCTCAGAAACCATTAGGAGCTGTGCCTCCGCCTCTGTTTTCTAGGGAGCCCGGGACAGAACGTTGCACACGGAGGGGACAGCGAGGGCACGGGGGAGAAGCGAGCTCGGTGTCCCTTAGAAAGGGAAGAAAGACGGCCTGGCCGGCACTCAGTGGAGGAGACGGCGGAGGCTTGATGGGCGGAGAAGGGCGGGATCTTTTACTTAGCGTCTGGTCGGCTGGGTAAGGAGTTTGGACATCAGCTGAACTGCAGCGAGAAGCTCCCGATGGTTATAATCCTTGGGAGCGACGCGATTTGGTTTGTACAGTGAAAAGGTTAAATGTGGCGGAGGTGTCAGGATGGACTGCAAGCCTCGCGACTATAAGTGAGGGGTCCATCAGGTCCAGGTGAAAGATGGGGTCTGGGCCAGGGTGGCAGAGGAGGCCTCGGGGGTGGCAGGCATCACCGTTGCCCCCCTGGACGCGGAAGGAAAGGGAGACGGTCCGCGGGACCCACGGTCCGGTTTTGTGCGTTTCGTTATTTTGCAATTGGGGGCAGGTCACTGTTCTCTAGCGAGAGGAAGAAAACACATTAAAAAAAAAAATTAATGAAGATCCTTGAGGGCGGAGGCCACGCTGCAAAAGTGCAAAGCTCATCGGCTGGCTTTGGAATTAAAAATAAAACGAGGGGCGCGTGGGTGTGGGTGTCTGACAAATTATGCAAGGGAAGGCGGGTGCTTCCATTCATCCCTTGCAGGAACAATAACCACACATGATAAGCCGCCGCGCAGTGCTTGTCTCGGTCTGAAACGTGGCCAAGGAAAGGAAAGATTAATCACACGGGGAAGGCTGATATCTCAGGGGCAGATTAAGACAACAAGCTGGCAATTTTGAGTCTGATTAGAAACAGCTAAAATCAGAACTTCCAGTTAAGGGACTATACGCAGCCCTCTTTTTTTGAGGGGGGCTTGGGAGTAAGGAGGGAGATTGATTTAAGTTAATTAAACCTAGTGCTTAATTAAGTGTTCTCAGATACAAACGGTATCCTTTCTGAATGGTTAATGCAAACCTGGGTTCACAGCTCCATGAAATTTGCTGGCTGGAAGTTTTCAGGTGACGGGGAGGCTGCCGGCAGGTACGTGAGCACAGGCAGGTTGCCGAAGGGCAGGGCGGGCAGCTGAGGGATGGGACACAGCTCCTGCTACGGACAGCCAGGCAGCCTGGCAAAACAGAAAGGAGCTAGTTTTGGGGGTCAGGTGGGTTCTCATCCCCGCGGGGCCTCTCCCCAGCAGAGTGACCTTGGCCATCCCTCCTCACGGATTCCTCAATATTTTCATCCCATCAGATGCCTGTCGTGACTCCGTCCTCACGCCCGGGAAGGATTTTTGTCCACGAACTACACTCATCAAACCCTACTTTATTTCCGTCGACAACTAACCAAAAACGCACACGGAAAGGGCAACGGGTAACACTTAGCGCACGCTCCGTATGTTCCAGGCACTACTGTAAGCACACGACACAAACCGCTGAAGCCTCTTAACATTTCTAGGAGGTAAATGCTATTGTCCCCACTTTACAGAGGAGAAAACAGAGGCACAGAGAAATAAAGTAACCTCCCCAAGGTCACACAGACAGTAGTGATAAAAAAGAAAGCTGGACCCAAGATTCTGACAGAACACAAAGAAATAGTTTTAGTTCGTGTTGGCCTTGACCTCTTTTGCCTCCCCTGAGGGCCGGCAGCCAAAGTCTCACTTCTCCAGCCTTTGTTTCTTTAGCCGTAAAACAGACCCCGTCCCTGCTTTACCATCCCTCCGGGAGTGCAAAGGCCCCACGTCGAGGTGCTTAGAAAGCTTGACAGATACGTGTGCATAAGGATGAGAGCGGAGGGGCCGTGTGCTCAAGCTGGACCCGGTCGGCCGCATTCACGCGCCCAGCAAAGGAACTGACGGCCACGATGCATCTCAAGCAGAGGGATTTGGTCACGGAGGCCGTTCGGTGCTCATCGAGTGTTCGGATTTACAGAGTCGAGGCCACTGCCCTCTGAGTCACGGGGTTCAGGGAACTCACGCTTTGGTAGGTTTCTTTTCCCTGTTGTGTTTTGGGGTGTGACCTTGGGTTCTCTAACACGATGCTCCTATTGTCAGAAGGGACCAGACGCTTGGGCCGCGTCTGTTTTAGATGCTTTCTAGAGAGGCGTCAGAGTTTTGCCTTCGCTTCCACTGCGGCACGTTCTCCCCTATGTGCGTCTCGATCTCGGGCTTCCAAAGGGACAAGGACAGCTAGGGTTCACGGTGTCCTTGCTGAATCTCTGCGCGGGAAGCAGAAGTTCACAGGCTCTGGTGGCGGACAGCCTGTGTCCAAGCCCCAGCCCGACGTTAGTGGGGCCGCTGGCAGCTCACTCCGTCCCCGGACCACAACTTCCTAGCTGTAGAGTGGGGTAAGGACGATACTTCGCTCAGAGTTTTGAGGATTCAGGGAGAGTGTTAGGAACATTTCCAACTTCAGGGCAGGACTCGAATCTCAGTCCTTAATTTTGAACTCATTGACTTCTCACGACAGCCTAGCAGGGGGATAAGATTCTCTCCAGAGGCACAGAGAATTCGGCGAATGACATATCCAAGGCCACACGTCTGCAAGAGGCAGAACGGGGACGTGACCACAGTCCCCAGGGCCCAGCTGCAGATCGCTGGAGGTAAAGGGGGGGGGGGCTGGGCTACACAGCTGGCTTTGCCACTCTGAGAAAGTCACTTGGGCCCTCTGGGCCTCGGTTTCCTCGTCTGTGAAGTGGGAACAACGCTAGTCCTTACTGTCATGAGTACCGAGAAGAACACGAAGTCCAGGTATGCGGCCAGCAGTAAGAACACCATGTGGACGAAGGGAATTCCTCAGACAGGCCTTCCTTTCATTTGGCCTGCATTTCCAGACAGACCGCCTCCAGGGCAAACCGCGGGCACCCAGTTCTGCAGGAGGCACGCGGCCGACCTGGAGTTCCCGGGGCTGTGCTGTCCCTGCCGGGCAGGGAAGCGGCTTAGGACAAGCAGCGCGTCCAAACCGAGGGCCCCCCGGGAGCGCGCCGGGTCCCCCTTCCTGTAGTGACGGGTTCTACTTGTCACTGCAGACGCCTCGGGTCAGGGATTAGGTACGATGTTGAAGACACAGATGCTGACGTAAATGCCATGCATGAGGACTCACTCTGGGGTCAAGGTCACCCTGCAGCTCTCAGACTAGAAGAAATTACAGGACTATTCCAAGTCCGCCTCTGAGGATTCCTCCTCCCAGACGGCTCGATGCTTTCATCTGGTGGATTTCGGGAAATGTGTTACTGGTTACGACAATCGTCCCGATTCTATGTCCTTCTCTGTATCCATCCATACTCTTTTTTTTTTTAAATTAAAAAAAATATTTTTGAGAGAGAGAGAGATTGAGAGCAAGCATGAACGGGGGAGGGGCAGAGAGAGAGGGAGACAGAATCTGAAGCAGACTCCGGGCTGTCAGCTCAGAGCCCGACGCAGGGCTCAAACCCACAAACTGTGAGATCACGACCTGAGCCGAAGTCAGAAGCTTAACCAACTGAGCCCCCCAGGCGCCCCGTCTACACGCTATGACATGTAACCCTGCTGAACACTCCCACTGTGACTCAGGCCACGTCACTCGCTTTGGCCAACTGGAGGTTCGTTACCAGGTAGGAAGCACGCCAAGGCTTGCAAAAACACCGGCACCTTGCACCCCTGCTCCTAGGCCTGGGCAAGACTACTGGAGGGTCAACCATGTGTGGGGCGTCATCCACTCACCCCTGTCATCCCAGCTGAGGTCATCTTAGGTCAGCCAACCCCAAAGATGTGGGTAAACATCCAGCCGCGAGCAGCAGAGCCAGGCAACCTTTAGTTAATCTCAGGTTCATGAGTGAACTCGGTCCACGAAGGCTAAATCCTGCAGGTTATGAGCTAAATAAATGCTTTTTGTTGTTCACGCGTGAGGTTGGTGGTTGCTTGTTATGAAGCACTATTGTGGCAATGAGTAGCTGATACATACATACATACATATACATATATATATATATATATTAAAAATACAGTGCATTATGCCTATGGTTATAATCTGCTACACAATCTAAACCTTCCTCTCTCTGCTTTTGGAGATATTGGGGCGAAATGTTTCCATTTTGCATACACACACACACTGGATGCAGTCCCTGTCATACCATTCCAATGAAATCTGATCCAAGAAAATGGAAAATTCTAAAGGCTTTTCTCTCCCCCTGATGTCTCATGCTTCCTCTGCCAGTCCATTTGTTTTAAATAAAAGTCCCACGTGCACTTTGGATAGATAGACAAGGTCCCACTGGATGCCGCGGATCTGCCCTTCGGACGGTCGAGCAGACTCTGCTTCTCCTACACACGCAGCTCCTTGGAATTGCTCCTCTGCCTTCGAATCCCATCCGCTCTCCACGAAGATGCTGGAGCCTTCAAGCTGCCTACAGCCGCTGCCCCCAGAGAGCCCTCCCCGGAGCCGCCAGCAGGGCACCCGTGCTCCCCCAGCGCCACCGGTGTGCTCCCTGTGGTACGGCCCTTGGCGTTTTGTTAGGTGGCGAACGCAAACTGAATTCCAATTCCCTCTTACCCACGGCCTCGCAGCTTCAGGCAAGTTCTCCAACCCCTCTGAGCCTCAGCCTCCTCGTCTAAAACAACGTGGGGATAATGAGCGTATCTGTCTCACAGGATAAATGTGAGGATTAAATGAGATAGTACGGCGCCGGCGCTCAGCATTGTGCGAGGCACAGTAAGCCCTTAATAGATGTGAGCTATTATTATAATTGTATGCATGGTACCATGGGAACCTGAAATCCTAGCTAGCAGTTATTTAATACTTACCATGTGCCTACTGTTTTGGGTATTTTAAGAACCGTTTTAGTGCTTTTTATACGTTTATTTCATTTTTTAAACCTCAGGACAACAGTTAGGTTGTCTTATAGGTAGTGTTATCTCCAGTTTATAGATGAAGAAACAGAGGCACAGAGAAGTTAAGTAGCTACCTAAGAGCACACAGCTAACAGATCACCATGATAGCACTCTCCACTCTCCCTACGTTCTTATAGTTATTCCCCCATCCTTCCCACTGGGGGTCTGGAAGGCGTAATTAATTTGTGCCTTCTCAGCACACATCAGACCACCATATTGGTGGCGGCTGCCACAGAATGTTCTGCGTCTCCCTGCTCTTTTCTCTCTCAGCACCGGCCCCCTTGAGGGCAGAGGACTGGGTCTCCTGATCCTTGCACCTGCTCCTTACTGAATCGACCGGGTGGGACCAGATGGCGCCTTGAAGAGGAAACCAGCCCCTTCTCACAGCGGTGCACGCACGCTCTGGGCTCTCCACACGCCGTCTCACAATCCGGCTTGATTCAAGGCCCGGGAAGCAAACAAGGCTTTCAGCAGCCTCAGGCGAGCTGCGGTGAAATTAGTAGATTGGTGTACAAAGAAGCGTTTAATAACGCTATCACGCTACCCGTCCTCGCGGAGCCGTTGTGACATTCTGCATTAGAAAAGTGACAACTCTCAATTGCGGCATGTAACGGAGGCCTGGCATCACGTTGGCTCCCAGCCCCCAGAACACTTGTGTTTTCTGGCGACGGATGGCATACAGGGACCGGGGGAAACTGATGGCTTCATACAAAATGTCCTCGTAGACACCTCTAAGCCCTTTGCAGGTGATGGCTCTTCTGCTCACCTGGCAGGAGCATAATTTTTGTTAAATATTAAGGAGCTGTTTGTTGAAATAATGTTGTCATGGTAACCGGGTGGGGGGAGGGGTGCTGAAATAGTCTGGTGCTGCCCGAATCACAGCATATTAATCAAGTGCGTGGTGCTGTTTAATGAGCTTCCCCGTGTGCCTCCCCACGCTCCCCGTAACAATGAACGCAGAGGACCCAGGGACTTGGGGTCGCCTCTTTGTCACTCTTAAAGATGTGTTCTCTCGGGATGCCTGGGTGGTTCAGTCAGTTAAGCGTCTGACTTCGGCTCAGGTCACGATCTCACGGTTTGTGGGTTTGAGCCCCACATTGGGCTCTGTGCTGACAGCTCAGAGCCTGGAGCCTGCTTCCGATTCTGTGTCTCCCTCTCTCTCTGCCCTTCTCCTGCTTGTGCTCTGTGTCTCCCAAAAATAAACATTAAAAATATTTTTTAAAAAAAGGTGTGTTCTCTCACCAGTTCCTGGTGCTATGTTTGTTGGATGGATGGATGGATGGATGGATGGGATGGATGGGCGGATGGATGGGCAGATGAATGCCAGAACCAAAATTTTACATGTTCTCTCTCGTGAGAGCTGTTTCTGACCTCTCTCCCACTTCACGGTGGGAAGGAATTTTGCAGAGAGTCAGGGAAAGAGAAGTCAGGAAAGCAAATGGGGGAGGCACAGCCAACGATTGCCCGAAAGAACTAACAGCAACAACGGGGAGGCAAACGTGACGAGTAAAGACTCGACTCCCTGGGTTCAAATCCCTGCTCCACCTCCTCCCACCGCGTCGCTCGTGAATGGCCCGCTCTCCCAAGCGGCTTGTTCCCCCGCAGGTGCACTCGGCTGGTGAGCGGCTTACGGGTGAAGCTCTTACCCACGGTAGGTGCCCAACCACTACTGACCACCACCCCTGCGCTCCCGCGCCCACCCGGAGGGAAACGCCCCGAGGGAGACCTGTGCTTTCAGAGTCTAAAGGTCTAACTGGGCCAAGACCGTGCAGTCCAGGATCCAAACCCAGCTGGTCGGCTCTACTGCCTCCGTCTTTCTGAGGTTGGCAAACTTTTTCTGTAAAGGGCCAGATAGTAAATATTTTAGGCTTGGTGGGTCACATGCAGTCTCTGTTGCATATATATATATATATATTTTAATCCTTTAAAAATATAAAACCATTCTTAGCTCACAGGCTGCTCGGAGATAGGCAGAGCTGGCTGATCCTTGCCATGCTGTCTTATGAGGAAACAGGAAAACGGGAAAGCAAAGTTAAAGGAGACAGATACATGGCTTTTTCTCCCACTAGGAGTGGGTTGTAGCTACACATAAAAAAGAAAAACTTGGGTCTGGCAATTTTACTTTAAAAATCAAAATCAAACCAGCCCTGGTGATTTCTTGGAGTCCTGCAAGGCTCATTTTATAGTTTATGAAGGGAGGCACAGAAAAGTGGGGGGACCGGGCCAAGGTCACAGGGCTCGTAAGGAACAGAGCCAGGAGGTAAACCTAGGGGGTCTGGCGTCAGAGAACGCCACCACCACCCCAGCCATCCGTGTCACTACGATGAAAAGAATCTCTATTTTCTCTGACACTCCTGACGTCCTCCACCAGCTGAATTAGTAAAGAGCCAGACTTTGGGGTCTGGCAGGTCTGTGATCCAGCCCCAACTCTACCGTCGCTGACTCTATGACCTTGGAAAAGTTTCATTTTCTGGAGACTCAGTTTCCTTGATGGTAAAATGGGGGTTATTTGCTGTACCCTGCCTCTGGGTGGTTAGGAGGTTAACAAACAGTGACGGCAAATGTTGCCTAAATATTACGACAGTTACGGCAATATCTGTGGCAGGTGGGAAACAGCCCCCAGAAATGCCCAGGTCCTAATCCCCACCCAGAGCCTGCGAATGTTACTTTGAATGGCAAAGAGGAATTAAGGATGCTAATCAGCTGACCTTAAAATAGAGTATCCGTAATCACAAGAGTCGTTAGAGATTGAAAAGAGATGCAGAAAAGTCAGGGAAATGCAGCGGGAGGGAAACTGCTGGCTTCGCAGATGGAAGAGGCCATGAACTAAGGAATTAGGGAAGCTTCTAGAAGCTGGAAAAGGCAAGTCATAGATTCTCTTATAGCCTCCAGAAAGGAATGCATCTTGTTGACCCGATATTAGCTCGGTGAGACCCATTTCAGATTTCTGACCTCCAGAACAGCGTGGGCGGTTTCAGGCACTGAGTAGTTTGTTACAGGAGCAGCAGGAACCAGGGAACTGATACGCTGTTTGCAATATACCAGAGAAGCCTCATCAGCTGAGAGCGCCACTTAAAGCAAAGCTAGCATCCTGCCCGGGCTGGGGGTGAGCCCGCCTTCTCTGTGTGCTCACCGATGCTGCTCCAACAGCAATCCGTGGCTTAGGCATGGACATGTGACCCGAACCCCTCAACCCCAGGGCATTTGCTGGGATGGCCACCAAAGCAAAGCTCTCCTTCTGTGGGTGTTGCCGAGAGAAGCTGGTGGATCTTTGCGGGGAAACTCACCTGAGCGAAGCCCACACAGAAGAAATCGGAGTCTAGAGGTGGGGAGAGGCGATGCCGCGGACACTGTTTAGATCCAGCTGGGCTCGAAGCCAGAGCAGCTCAGACTTTTCAATTACATGAACTGCTTTTTTGTTTTTTATACTTCCATCAATTCGAATTAGATCTCTAAGCTTGTAACCAAAAGTCTGACTAATATAATCGAATACCCACTTGAGCCTTGTTACCTCCTAGTTTCAGGTGTTATCATTTCCTTGGCCAATAAACCACGGGCTCTGAAATCGCATGGCACAGGGCTCAGGGCAAGTGTTAGATGGACGGGAAGGAAGGTGGGATGCCATCGCTCCTGTTCAACTCAGATACACAGTCTCCTGCTGCTGGAGGAAGGAGCAAAGAGCCCCCCAAGTAGGACTGAGTGGGAGTGGGGTTTGAACCCGCACCTGGATTGTGCAGAACCACACGCCTTTTGTGGGGTCTTCGTGTCCAGTCCAGCAGCGCTGAGTGAATTTCTTATTAGTGGCACCTGGGACGGTGGTAGCTGTCCTGGCTGAGTTGTTTTTTCCGGTCCTGCCTCTTAAATATGGGTAGCGTCCCAGAGTTCTGTGCCCTGCTCTGAGCGGTCCCTGAGAGAGAATGCAATCACCCCATGGCCTTGCCGTGCTCCTCCGTCAGCTGTCTGTCCATCTTCATTCCTTCCTGGTGGGTCTGAGGGATGTGGCACACGCCCTTTGGGAAAGGTGACAGTCGCCCAGGTTGATTTTTCACAGGACGGCGAGGGTGGGGTGGGGGAGGGGCCACAGCTGGGGAGGGTGACGCAATACATAAAGAACCCAGTTGACGGTCATCCCTTCTTCACCAGGACCACCCCCGTCAGGTTGCCAACCACTGACCCCTACGTGGATGACTCCTGAATGACTCCATCCTGTCCTGGGCTTGCGTATGCCCACGCTGGACATCCCACTAGGATGTGGGGACACAAATGCCAACACTAGAATTGATATCAAGACCACTGCTCATATGAGGCAAGGTTGCTCTTACTGAGCACTGTCCGTCAGGCATAGCCCCTAACGCTACCCATACTGACCCCAACGGCCCCTCAAGCAGCTAATAACTGTGTAATCCCCATTATATAGACGAAGACACCGAAGCTCTGGATAAGGAAATGACCCCTCCAGGGTCACACAGCTAGAAAATGGCTGACTTGGGATTCGGATTCACGCCATTTGGGCTTCCGAGACCACCTGCCTGACCACTCGCTTTACGCACCTCCCAGTCCCTGGGCGTCCTGCAAGCGCGTCAACTACTACCTTTCCAGCGCCTTCTGTACTACCTGGCACATTGTCTCTGTTCACCACGCTTAGCAGGAGCTCGCTCAGATTCCAAGCCAGGAGCGTAGGGCTCCCTCTGGACTCCTCTGTTCTCACGTTCCGGGTTCAAGGCCAGTCAATGCTTTCTCTGCATTGGTACACTGGAGGCAACTCCCCTCACTCCACCCCTGCTGGGACTGTCCCTCACAGTGCACACAGTCACACCTCCTCTCCAGCGCCATCTCTCTGCAGCTGCCTCCGACCGCGTCTTGCCTTTGATCTGTCTAACCCGCAGCCCACCCTCTGCACGGTGACCACGTCGTGTTGCTAAACCAGAGACTGCATTGTGTCACCTGCCTGGTTTAAAACTTTTGAAAGCCGTGTACTGCTTCTGCAATGAGTCCAGTCCTGACCGTGGCATCTGAGGATCTCCAGGCTCCGCCTCATCCGAGGTTGCCCGGCTCAGCTGCGTGTGCTCCTCCCTCAGGCCCCGCCTGCGCCAGCAGCGCCGGACTTCTGGCACCCTTCAAACGTCCCGGCCTTCCTCTCCCTCCGCGTCTCTGCCCACGCCTCCGCAGCCCACCTCTCTGCAGAAAGTGTTCCCCTCCCTCAGGCTCTAGCTGAAAGCCTCCCTGAACCCGCAGGCAGAAGAAAGGACGTCCCTGTGGGTAGGAACTTACGATCTTGCTGGTGTCAGGCAGGCTATCACATGACACACCGATTTCTGTATTTCTTTACTCGCTGATTTTGATTTACTTGCTCTGTGCCAGTCCCTGTTCTAAGCGCATTCCATAACCCAGAGAAGTCCTAACTACCCTGTGAGCTGGCCCATTTTATGGATGAAGAAACTGATGTACACAGAAGTTTAGTAACTTGGCCACGATCGGGGCCAGCAGGGGCGGAGCTGGGATTCTAACCCGGCCAGTCCGGCTCCAGAGTGCATGGCCGTAATGACCCTGTGGTGCTGCCTCACCCTGGGCGGTGGGACCAAAAGGTCCGTGGGGTGCAAAGAGGCGACAGGGGCCTCCGAGGAAGCTGCAGGGCTGGCCGAGTTTCAAGTGCTAAGGAGACAGCCCTGACTGCCCAGGCCTCCGGGTGACGGCTCCCCAGGAGAGCCTCTGCTGGCCATGCCCTCTGACCTCAAGGCCTCCCCTTTGCTCCAAGCACGCTCCGCCCCGTCCTCAGGAGCGAGAAGATGAGGCTGGACAGGGATGAGGACAGGGACCCATAGCCGGGCCGTCACACAGGGAGTGGAGGCTCAGGGGAAAGAATGAGAGGGAGGGGGAGGGGTCCATTCCCCTCTTCCCCTGCCCATGGGGCAGCGGGCTGACCGCTGGCCGGGCCTTCTGCTGGGGCGGGCACGGGAGCAGGGCACGGGCTGCAGGCTGTTCTGTTCCGGTCCAAGGAGAAGCACGAGGCTGTCCACGCTGGGGCCAAAGATGACGGCTCAGATGCTCCGGGCAGCCAGAAAAAAGGGCGTGCACCTGTCCGGTGCCCTTAGGACTTCTGCTCTCAGCCAACAACCCATGAGTCCTAACCAGCTTCCCTGGGCTCCCCGGGCCTGCCCCCCGACCCCTGGCTCCTGTGCCCAGGGAGGACTGCTCCTCCGCCGTGTGGGTTCCTCTCCCTGCCTCACGTAGACTGAATTGGTCTTGATTTCTTTGAGTGAGAACGTCTTTCTCCTGAAGGTTCTCAGGCTAAGGCTGACACAGGAGTTCCATTTCGGATTTCTTACCCATTTTTTACAAGCAGATCCCCTCTTTGGCAGGCTCACACTCAAATTCACTTGGTATCAGTTTGGCATCTGACCCCGTTGCTGTCCCGACTTTCCCTATGGAGTGGCGTTTGGGTGTCGACACCTGCGGAGCTGAAGGGCAGACAGGGACACGGTCTAGTCCCTGTGCGGGTCAGCACCCTCCGGGGAGACCTGCAGCCGTGGCTTCACGCACGTGCCCGTGAGGGCCCTCGGAGCACCAGCTCCTTTACCCAGAGGACCGAGCGCAGCTCCAGCTGAAGGTCTAAGCGGACCTTTCCCATTGAAAAAAACCATTGAAAAGAAAAAGGAAGAGGCTCTGAAAAACAGCAGTCATTTGAAAAGGATGATACTATTTTAAAAAAATCTATCTGTAACAGCATTTTCTCGAACATATTGTAAGAAGAGAGCTCTGCTTTCAGGGGACTATAGATAGGAGGTGGTAAGGGGGAGAAGGAACGGCATTTTTTGACCAGCTTTTGGGCACAAGACCGCCTGCTAGGTCTCTGCCGTGTTTGTATCTCGTTTATTCGCCCAAATAGGCCCGTGGGGCGTATTATTTCCCCATTTTACAGATCGGGAAGCTCAGGGAAAATCTAGTTCCGGACTGTTTTGTCTCATCTTGTGCATATAATTCTGGGAAAACAGCTTATTCCCGGCTAGTGCAGCCAAGTCTAATTCAAATTCTCCGGCAATTTGAAATAGAAGTCAAGCTGCCCATTGAATGATTTTCTACCTCAAAAACACTCTGCTTTTATTAGAGTTTCGGTGGCATCCGTCCTGGGCACACAAACCGAGTAAGCTGTCCTGGAAGTATAGGTCGGGAGCGCTCAGCCCTGTGGTCAGACTTGCTAAGCACAGACGACTGTGGCCCGCGTCCTGGGACCAGTTAACTAGTTGGGAGTTCGTCTCATTCCATTCACTGAAAGGGAACAAAACTTCTGAACGCAGTGGACACCCAAAGATGAAGACTTTTTGCTCACGTGGGTTGGTTCTAAATTGGTCCAGATTAATGAGGTTTTGCTGTGCGTTGCCTCTCCGATGCAAAACGAGGCTGCTGACATAAAACCATCAAGCACGGGGGAGCGGGGGTGGGGGTAGTGCAGGCATGCCCCCAAACCGCCACAGACGCTCCCGTCCTCTGCCTGAGCAGACATCACCAATCCATTGTAGCACACCACTTCTTGGCTCGTCCTCAGAATCCTTCCCAACGCCCTGCCCCTGGGAGCCAAGACCAATTGATCAGAGTTGGCAGAAGAGAAAATCTGTTTACCACCCCTGACCTAGCCCGGTCACCTCATCTAAATAGAGGTGGCACAGAAGCTGAGAGAAGCTGTGTGACTGATGGAGCCTCTTTCCTCTGACTGCTTCCTCTTTGAAGCTGTCCAGGAAAGCCCCTCCTCCCTGCACCCTCCCCACTAAAGGGAGAAGTGAAATTGAGGTCACTCGGCAAAATGTTAGACATTTTTGAAGATCCCACAGGCACAGGGATCTCACGTGCTTGTGTGCTGCGTGATTCTGGCCCATGACGGTCCTACTATCCAGCTAGGATCACGGTGTGACAGGAGGGGGAGGTGAAAGGTGGGTCCCTGAGCAAGCTCATCCTGCCGTCCGGGTCCACTCCTAACGTCCGGGTCTAATAAACATTGCAGGCAAATGCAATTTTTTTAAGGTAAAAGCAACAGCAAAGAGTTTACTGAAAGGGAAACCACGTCCTCAAGAAGGGAGTGCCAGCTCTGAGCTAGCCCAGGAGCCCTGGGTCTCACCCGCTGACCGGGAGGCTGAAGGGAGGGGTTGAATACTCATGGGAGGGGTGGGGGATGTTTTCCTGTAATGTTGGAGCAGCTCTGAGGGACCTCGCACCTACCTAGGTTTGGTCACCTGACGGATGCGTCCTAGCACTTGCTGGGAATATACCCCGAATCTCAAATATACTCTGTGCCCTCTAGCGCCCCTGGTGGATAGGTCATTCTCAGTCCTTTAAGCCACTCAGGGGCATGTGTGGGTCTCAAAAAAAAAAACCAAAAAAACAAAAAAGGAACCTGGCAGTTTTTATTGGTTAGGTCCCTGACTACTTGTAGGCTGACTGTTGCTTAACGCATGGGATCCTGTTTCTCGTTCTGTTCCCTCAGCCCTACGCTAACCTGCCTAGAACACCGTCACCCTTCCTCGCTGCACAGTTGGCTCTCCTGAGGGTCCCTGGCTCCCCGCACCCGCGTGGCTCACACATATGCAGCAGGCGCTCCTTTACCCATTTGGGGGATGCTGGGCCCCTCTGCCTGTGGCGCTTGGCCCACCCGAACAGCCCGGATAGCTCCTGGGCAAATGCATTCTGCCCTGGACATGGTTTCGGAGGTGGCCGCTCCAATGTGCCGGCAGCATGCCCCCATCTAGCCTGCCTGCCTACTCTGGTCTCCGGCGGTCAAGGCTGCCTCGGTGTCTCTTACAGGCATGTCCTCGCACCAGCCCACAGGGGCCCTCCCTGGCAAAGCCCTCCAGACTCTCCTAGGTCTGCTTTCAGGGCAAATATGGGCATTTTGTGGAGTCTGAGGCTTGGAGTTAGGCAGATGTCAACTATACCCAGTTCAGGCAAGTGCAAATTTTTATTTGGAAACTGCTTCAGGTCCTGGTATAGTAGGTGGTGTCTGCATCGTCCGGAGAACTGGCCTCCTAGCGGAGGAGGCGTCCAGACCTCACCGGGGAGGCGACTGGGAACGGGCATCGGCCGGGAGGCTTGAGATTATGCCACCCAAGCTCCAGTCTTAAATGGTTCTCTGTTTCCATCAATAGAATCTTTCTTTTGTACGGTGCTTTTCAAGTAGTTAAGCCCATTTCTGCGAGAGAAGAAGGCTCGCGCTGGGTGTCCGTTCACTGGGGGACGGGGAGGTCCTGAGAAGCTGGACCACTTTCCAGGCGGGCCCCCGACAAGGAATACATAGCTGAGCTGCCCCTGCCTTTGGACGGGTGCCAGGACCCCAGGGGCCCCTCAGAGGGAGAGAGGGAAAATAGAGCCGCCTTGATCACCTTCTCACGCATCACGGTCTTCGAGAGTGGGCTCCGGGATGACACTGCTTCCCTGTGCCCGCCCCCCCAGCCCCCCGCCCTTCAGCTGAGCCAGGTCTTCTGACTCCCAGCCCAGAGCTCTTCTCCTCGGACTCCCGGCACTGACCCTGCGCCAACAGTGGACGCTGTCCTGTCCCAACCTTACGTCAGGGTCATGCCCCACGTGCAGAACAAAAATAGGGCTAAGGTGTATTGGCACTTACTACGTACCGGCCTACGGCCCAGTAGCTAGTGGAAGAGGCGAGATTTGAACCCGGGCAGACTGACTCCAGGGGCCCTGGTCCTCTTGACTAGACATCGCCTCCCCGGGTGCCTCCTCATCGTTTTCCCTTTCAGTCACTTGACAATCACTTACTGAGCACCTACTATGTACCAGCTCCTGTGAGTCAAAGAACACAGGCCTTGCCCTCAAAGCCCCACACTGTTTGAAGACTTGCCCAGGAAGCATCACGCCGTGGCTCAAAAGTGTTGTTCAGGCCTCCATTCCCATTGCTTGTCTTCAATTCCATCGCCCCTCCACCCTCCACAGCCCCCCCACAGCGCTCAGGACTCAGCTGAACAGACAGCCTGTGCACCGCGACTGTCAAACTCAATTCTGATCCATGCTGTCAGTTTCTTAAAGAAAAACCCCATCTCTGGCCTCCCGCGGCACCCTGCCCTCAGGGGCCCTTGATAAATATTTACAGCTGTGGCTGACCCAGGCCCAGGGGAGGGAGGCCGAGTCACAAAGCACGAAGGAAGCCTGGGGGCTCATTCCTCGGACCTTAGCTTCCCAGTGGGTGTCATTTCCCCAGCCGGGTCTGGGTGCCATTCTTCTCACGCTAGCTGGAGTCTGGGGTACTGGTCTTGCCGAAGTGCCCCAACCCCCTTAGGAAGCCACCCTCACTCTCCTTCCTCAGCGCGGGGGACCAGGAGAATCCTGTCACAGGGTCGCCTATGCCTTTTTTTTCTGGTCTGTGTGGCCTGGATCAAAGCTCTGGATGGTGTGACTGGCTGGTTCATCTTTTGCTGGTCCTGGCACGGGACAGGGCTGCCCAAACCTCCCCTGTGCCTGGAGAGCTGCCCGCCCCGTCACACGCATGAGGGACTGGGGTCGCACCTGTGATGCGTGTGTCTGTCTGGTGGTAGCTCAGGAGTAGAGGCCGGCGGACAAGAGGTCATAGGAAGACCCGAGGGTCATCTCATCCAGCAATTTCCGAACAGTTTACAGCAGAACCGCACCAAACAGGTAGTGCTGAGAGAGTGTGCACACTCACAAGCCCCCCTCACTGTCCCGAAGCCGCCCCCCCTCGCCCTACGACCCCGGGGGTTCTAGGTCATCACGGAACAGTCTGTAAAACACTGCCCTAGTCAAAACCACTCCTTCCTTCAACACAGATGCTTCTGCAACCTGCACTTGAATTCTGCCAGTGACGGGGAACTCACCACTTCCAGTGGACACCGATGTCACCTATGTCATACCTCTTTTGTTAGGAATTTCCCCTTAGGTTGAGTCAACGGCTGTCCACCTTTCTTCAATGACAGCCCATTAAATGTGCAAAGGTGGCTTTCTCGCCTCTCCCTCATCAGGTCTTCTCAGGGCTATGGGTCACAAACTGGTGTGGACCAGGAAACTGCCTCTCTCTTCTAAGAATGCCTCCCTAACCCTGGTTCAAGGCTCCCTGAAACCATTCCGAGCCCAGGCCTTCTGGATGGTGCATCTGAGCTACTGTCATCTGAGCAGAGAAAGGAAGCTGGGCCACCTACAGACTTGGTTTGCTTCTAGGGAGGGACCGGCAGGACCCCTGCAAATTGCAAGGGACTCATGCCTAGACTCTCTGCACGGTGCCATTTCCACGTGCCTGGAGGGAAATAGTCTGAAGCTGCAAAAGTCGGCCGCGCCCTGGACAGGCTCCAGGACCCGCTGCCCCGCGCCCCTACTCGTCCCCTTCCCCTTCTTGAAACCCAGCGGCGGCCCCGCCTCCATCCCACACATCGTCACTCACCAGTCCCAGAGTGCTTACATCCTGGGGACCTTGGTACGCTTGGGCTCCAAGAGCAGTCAGTGTGGCGAGACCTACGGAGAAGAGACACTCAGTGTTAAAAGCCGGGCGGAGCCCCTGGGGGTCCAACTCTCTTTCCAGGTGGGACGGAGGACGGGGAGACGGGGATGGAGAGGATGGAGAAGGGAAAGGAGATGGTAAGGACGAAGCTGCTCGTGAAACCAACCTCCAGACCTCTGGGCTTTGCGGGGTTGCTGAAGGGGGGGGAAACAAAATGTCCCTCACCCTGGGTGAGTCAGCAGCTTGTTGAGAAGCAGGCCTTTTAGGAGTGGGAGACCAGAAGCAGGACGGGGTGGGGTGGGGTGGGGAGGTGTCTCCTGAACCTCACTCCGGCTCTCCTGGAGTCTCTGGGGTCTGTTCCTAGCAGCGGCCAGCCAGCTGTGCTTCCATTTTGAAGAAGGTGAGGGGGGAAAAGCCTTGGGCGCAGGCCTCGAGTCAAAAAGATACTGCAGTCCTTAAAACAAAAGCCCCAAATGCGTATTTATATCCTGGGAGGCTCCTGCCAAGCGAACCCTGTGTGCTTTGAAAATTCCTCAGGAGAGCTGTAGCCGGAGGAGCAAGGCGTGTGCCCGGCTCAGAGGCTGCGTTCCCAGCAAGGCAAGTTGAGGCCTGAGCTCTAGAGGTTTCTGCAGCCGGCGGAGGCCCACCTGCGGCGCACGTGTGCGCGTGGAGCCGCGTGCTGATGAGCCACGGAGGCCACGCTCCTCACTCCCCACACCCGGCCTGCCTCGAAAGCAAAACTTGTTTTTTCTTGTTTCCCTAAGAATTCAGAGGCAGCAGAGGTTTCTCTATTCATTGATGCCTGTTTGCAAAAAAGGGCCTTTCGACTGGGGTGGGGGAAGAATCTTCATGTCAATAGTTTCTGTGGACGTGTTACCGCGCACCGGGCACCGTGTGCACCTGCTCTGTACTCTTGTTCTTCAGAAGGGAAGTCGTATCACCTGGGAGCTCGCGGGAAAAGCCGCGTCTGGGGCCCCACCCAGCCCTGCAGAGTCAGAACCTGCCTCCTGACAAGCTGCTCGGGCGATTTCCGGGCACAGCGCAACCTGCAAGGTTCTCGTCTGTAATCTCGGAAGGAGTAGCAATATTCATCAATAACCGTGGAAGGAAGGAAGCCGTAGCCCGTTCTCCAGGTGAGGAAACAGGCTCAGGCGGCCACAGCTTGCTCGCTGCGGGCGGGCGGTAGGGCTGATCCAAGCCCGCGTTCCTGTGATCCCCAAGCCAGTGTTCCTTTCCACTGTGTGATTTTGGGGAAGCAGAATGAGAGGGCGAAGGGGTGGGCGGGCCAAGGGAAGGGCAGTGGGCCGGTGGCAGGGGGATAACCTCAGGCCCCAGAGAGGGAGGGTCCTGGGCGTCCGGGAGAGCGATCAGAGAGGGAGGTGATGCCTGCCGCGGACGGATACCCCTTCTCACTTTTTGTGAAGGCCCACAAAATTTTCCAGTTAAAGGCTCTGGGCCTTGCTCCTGCAGGAGAATTCAAGCTTTGTGTTAATCCCAGTGATGAATGTATTCAGACGGCGGGGAGTGTGGCTCTCCTGCCCACCGTACTTAGAACTAACCATCCCGAGGAAAAAGGCCCCGGGAGATCGGCTAACCTTACTTAGTATTCCAGGCACTGACTTGTGGGAGGGACATACTCTGCGAAGCCCTTTTTAGTTTTAGAAGGAGCTTTGCATCTATTAACTAATCACTTAAAAGAACTTGGAGAGTGTCACCAGTGCTATTTTGCAGTTGAGGAAAATGAGGCACAGAGAGGCTAAGTGAACTTCCTGAGGTCACACAGCTTGTGGGCAGGCTGGGGTTGGGGCCCTCTGACAGCCCCGCTGCTCCTGCTGGGGAAAGAGATCACGCCCATCACAGGCTTACGATGCTCTCACTGAGTTTCGCCCAGCTCCTCACGGCTTTGCTCCACACTCTGCTCACAGAATGGCTTTGCCGGACAGACGCGTGGACCAAGAGGAAAATGGTCCACAACCCACACGCGGTGTTCCCCTTCAACATGGCAAGCGGCCAGCTGGCCTTCTGGGCTTATCGGTTAGTCGCATATTACACCGTGCGTCGTTCCTTCTACCGCACCGGCTTCCATAAAGCACAGGAGCTCACGCGACGACTACAGGGAAGGACGTCCCTAAAATCTGGAGGAGGCAGCGGTTCACAGCGTTCCCGCGCACAAACGCTTTGCCCCGGGTGACGGCAGCTGGATGCAAAGCCCCCAAGCACAGCCGAGCGAGCGGCAAACCAGGAGGCCGCCTCGCGCTCCACACTCCGCCGCCGCTCAGCTCTGCGTGGCCATGTGCTCGGGCCTCACGGATCTTTGTGCAAAGGCCGTGGGTTAGACCATCCGTCTCTGCTACCCTGTGGCAACGGCTGCGGCTGCCCTCCCACGCGGAACTGCTTAGAAAGGCATTGTCCCTTCTGCCTTCGCAGCCTCAACCCTTCTCTAGCCCCTCCCATCGAGTCCCCCTCTTCCTGTCTAAAATATAGCCCCTGTAGTGACTTGGGCCCTAAGTTACTGATGTATTTTTTTTTTTTAATTCAACATCTAGCATGTCCTTTGAACTGTGCTCGTGTCAATACTAGGATTGTGCCTTATGACAGAGTTGCATGGATAGTGAGCACTCTGCTGTCCCCCAATTGTCGCAGGATGCTGCGATTTTTGAATTATCAGTTATCATTACAGTCATTCAGTTGAATATAAGTTGCATTATAGGTACTAATATCTATATGTAATGTATTCTATATACGTTAATCGAATATTGAGCATGTCAATACTAAATACTGACAATATTAAACATTTGATTAAGTCTTTTTATAAGTTTTTTAACATTTATTCATATTTTGAGAGACAGGGTGTGAGCGGGGGGTGGGGCAGAGAGAGAGGGAGACAGAATCGGAAGCAGGCTCCAGGCTCTGAGCTGTCAGCACAGAGCCCGATGCGGGGCTCGAACTCACAAACTGCAAGATCATGACCTGAGCTAAAGTCGGATTCCTAACTGACTGAGCCACCTAGGCACCACGTGATTAACAGTCTATATTATATACCCTCATATACCTGATTCTGTGCTTAGCACCAGATAGACATAAACAAGTAAGACTCGGTCCCTACCTTTAGGAAAAAGGAGGAAGATAAAGAATAGACTGATGGTTGAGCGTCCAACTCTTGATTTTGGCTCAAGTCATGCTCTCAGGCTCGTGAGATGGAGCCCCATGTCAGGCTTTGCGTGGACACTGTGGAGCCTGCTTGGGATTCTTTGTCTCTCTCTCTCTCTGCACCCCCCCCCACCAAAATTAACATTTTTAAAAAAATCAATAAATGATTGATTGAGTTTGAGAAACGACAATGTGACAGAGGTGGTGGGGGTTGGGGGGAGATGCTAACGGATGCCTCATTTGTCTCAGGATGAAGACCACACTCCGTGGGATGAAGCCCCACCAGGGGCTTCCGAGGCCCTGCAAGGTCCAGCCCCACTCATCCCTCCCTGCCTCGCCTTGCCCCCATGCGTTCTGGGCTCCCTGACTGCCCAGCTCCCTGAATCCATCTGCCGTGCTCCAGGCAGCCACACGGCTACACTTAGTCCCGTTCCTTCAATGCCCTGTTCTCTCTCTTCCCCTAATTAACCCCAACTTCCCCTGTAAGACTGAGGGAGGCAACACATCAAATGCTTAGAATCTTGTCAGCGAGTGTGCTGGCTACTATTATTACTGATGGTAGTTATTATTCTCCTCAGCCGGCTGGGTGCTGCTTCTTGAGCAGAGAGAAGCAGAGTGACCCGCACGGGGTTGCACAGTGAATTACTGCCAGAGCTGGGAGCAGTCGCCATGAATGTGTCCTGTCTTCCCTGCTTATCCTCGGACCCAGCCCACGAGACCCCTGATCCTGACCAGCACGGGGGAGACTTGGACAGGACTTCTGAGTCTGAGCCTCACACACTCGTTCTGTGCCTTCCCGCCGACGACTCCTCTCCTCAGGACGCTGGTTTCCTCACCAGCCGAGCAGGCCTCTGCCAGAACCTCCTCCCCGGGCGGCGCGGGGGATCGAACACCTCGGTGCCGAACACCGTTCCTGCATGTGGACAATGGCGGCTCTTGTTACGGGCGTTACAAGATGTTCTTCAGGCTCTAAATGTGCACATATTTCCAGTCTTCCTGGCTCAGAACTCCTTTCGCCAGAAAGTGTTGGTCATACGGAGCAAAGTCCCGATAAGGAAAAACCTGCCCGCGGGATTTTCCCCACAGCTCCCCCGCTCTTCCCCGGTCGCCTGCGTCAAGCCTATTGGATTGCTAGACACCTGAAGGAGGAAAAGGGGGAAAGCTACTCGAACAGTTTGTAGGGGAAAAACACCCCCCACCCTCCCTGGTCACCCCCACAATTTATTCCGTTCCGTTTCTTCATTCAGCAAACATTTAGCAGAGGAGTAAGAAACTCCAGGTCTGGTAAACAGGTCGGTATGTCCTGTGGTGATGGCTCATATTGAGGAGAGGGAGAGGAACCCATGGAATACAGGGGAGGAGGTGGCGGGCCCTGGCTGGGGCCAGTCCAGGCTAGACATGAGGCGAAGGTCAAGCACAAAGAAGGTGGGGAGCTACAAGCCGCTTCTGAGAAGCGGCCATTCTGCAAGCTGGAAGTGCAGCCTCGCGTGGCCGGTCTTTGCTCTAGAAAATGTTTCACCTTGATCACCAACAACTGCCTTTAATTCAAAAAGAGCATCACTAGGGAGGGACTAACGCAACGGCCACCACTTCCTGAGCTCTTGTTCCGGGCCAGGTACTGAGCGGAGTCCTCCAGGTGCCGTATCTCTCTCCCACGGCAACGCCGAGGAGCGTGTGTTCACACACCCATTTTACAGATGGAAGCTTGAATCTCAGAGCGACCAGATACATTGCCCCAAGTCACAAGAGTTAGAAGTCCAGCAGTGGGGTTTCGAACTCGGCCTGACTGGATAGTCCTTCCATTTTTCCCCCCACACTGCCTCTTAAACTGTGGCTTCATGGCTAGAGTTGCTGGCAAACTGGGCTACCTCTGCCCCAAGCCCAAGCTACTCTTCTACTAAGACCCCCAAGGGTACAGAGAATGCTGAGTTCACAAACTCCCTGTGGTGCGTGGGTGCAGCTTGACATCTCAAACGAGAACACCGAATCCTACTTCTAGAACTGAGCTGTATTTGTTTCCAAATATTTCGTCTTCAAAACTGTGAAGCACAATGGACACCCTGGGAGGAGGTGCCCGTACCGGGCAGGGCGGGGTCTGTTTTGCTTACTATTGTCTTCATTCCCCCAACAACGCTTCACCGGGCGCTAAGGACCAGGGCTGGGGAGGTAGGACGAGCCCTTGCAGCGGGGCCAGAGAGGAAGACTTCAAAGGCATTCTTGTGCCAGCGAAGCCCATGGCAATGGCGGCAAGAGCACCAGGAGGGGCACACGAGAGTACAGCAGATGGGGGCAGACCTGAAAGGGGAAGAGGGGAAGGAAGACAAAAAAGCTGGAGAAAGGTGTGGGGGACCCTGCTGGACACAGACACTGGAAGCGGCTGGAGTGGCCGTAGCCGAGCAGGCCTCAGAAAGAGCAGGGGCCAGACTTTCCAGAGACCTGCAGGCATTTCAAGAAGTCGGGTCCTTAGACCTGTGAGTGTTGGCATTCTCCGTGCCTGCAGTGCCTGGCACACGGTGGCCCTCAAAAGTAGCTGCCGAATGGACAGGGGAATCCTGTTTACCCCCGGGCCCTCTTCACGTCCTCCAGCAATCTGAGAGGCATTGCCTGGGACCCTGCCATCTTTACAAAGGACAACCACAGGGCAATCTGATTTGCGTAGGGAAAAATTGTGCCCGGACACCTGGCCTGAGCCTGGAGGCTTCGGGGAACCCTGGCTCCGGTGGCTGCTGGCAGATGTTTGGGGATGAATACACCTTTGATTACAGCTCATGTTTCAGAGGGAAAAACACAGCTCCCTGGAGACTGGGATTCCATGAAAATGAGCCCTTGCAAAAGAGAGGAAAGGGAGCTAGAAACACAAGCCCTCTGGGTGGGTGGTGGTTTCTTTATTTAAAATAAATAACAACAGCAAAGAGGATCAGCCTGAATGAGAAGCAGATTCTTGATAATCCCTAACGGGCAAGACTTAAAAGCAAGTGGCGGAAGGTGGTTGAAGAGACTGGTCTGCAGGAAGGTTGTACCTGGTTCTGATACGCAGACACGATCTCCAAGAACGAGTGTGTCTGCCCCCCTCCCTGGTGGGAAACAGCTCCCATGCAGTTCCTAGGGACGTTAACCCTGAGAGGGAGACTGAAAGACCCAGTTTAGGATATGGTTTCTAACATTTAAGAGTTCTGTGTCCACGGACAAATGTTTTACCATCTCTGAGCCTTAGTTTTGTCATCCATACAATGGATATGATGGGGATTAGATAGTATTACGAATGTAGGGTGGCGGGGTTCGAACCCATGTGTCGAATACAGTTGTGCTATCCTCCCCACACCGCCTCTTGAACTGGAGATACGTTTCTTCCCCTCCCATCCCGATTCTCTGGCATATAATAGGTGCTTAATAAAGCCTGGTTCTGCATCCCTTCTCTTCCCCACCATATTTAGCACAAATCTGGGTATCCAGGAGGTGCCTAATAAACCCATGCAAATTAGACCTTCCTCTGTGCAACGCAGTGGCTGAGAACACAGAAGGAAGGAAAAGGCGGTTAGCTGTGTTTTTTTCTCCACTGCATCCTGTTTCGAGCCCTTTATTAAATTCTTAAGTATTACTTGCCTTCAGGGTCAAAATAAAATTTCCACAGATTTCCACTTTGCACTCATAAATGATTCTCACTAAACTCTTTTTCTTTAAAAAAAATTTTTTTTTTGATGTGTGTGTGAGAGCATAAATGTACTGACTCATAGCTGGAAAAACCCTCCCTAACGCATTCCAAATTTGTGGAGTCACATGAATTGAATAAAAGCGCTTGATGTAGCTGCTAGTCCCAGGCTGGCGAGCAGTTACGCCAGCTTCGGGGCCCCATCTCTCCCTCCCTGCTTCTACGCCAGGGACCTGGGAAGGTTCTAAACGGGCACCAAGTACCTGATGCAGGTTCAGTGACTGCAAGGGTTAGAAAGGATTTGGCACCTTATCTAAACCCACACTCAAGCTCTGCAAGGCAGTGCCATGTATATTTCAAAACATCAAATAAAATTTTGCACAGAGGGTCCCTGAAATTCAACAGCTTCATTCATTGACTCAAGTCTCTGCCGGGCACTGTACCTGCACAGCCTCCCTGGTTGGCGAGGTGATTACAAGTGAGGAAACTGAGGTACAAAAGTGTTAGCAACTCTCCCAAGGTCTCACAGTGTGCAGATGGCGGAGCCAAGATTCAGCCCAATGCAGCTCTAGAACAGATGCTCGTCCACGCCCAGCCATTCATTCTGAAAGGAAAGAACCCTTCTGCAATGAAGAAAGAAAACTCCATTTATTCCACAATTATCTATCCAACACTCAGAATACAAACACTGCACCAGATGTCCAAGGGAGGCTGGTGGTAGGCAATTTCGTTACTGATTTCAGTGAGTTGGAAATTGCATAGAAGAGCTATGATGTATGCACAAATAATCACAACAAAAGTAAGCGAAAATGCCAATGGCAGGATTATAAGGTGGCGTGCACAGGGAAGGCTTGGGAAGGCGACAGCTCTGGCTGGAGCGATCTGGAAGGGCTTCCTGGCAGAGGTGTTATTTAAGCTGGATTGAAGGATGTATACGATTCAGACAGGAGATGGCCAGACGAGGCACTGCCTGCGTGATACTGGGGAGAACACACAGGTGGCCGATGGCCGCGAGTTCCCATCTTGGTTCTGGTTTGAGACCTACCACTCCCAGGTGGGAACCTCTTTCTTGAGGTAGCTGAAAACCTCTGTCTGGCAGGTGGGAAGCACAGGCTGAGAAGAACAGAGGGAAAAAAGGGTTCAGGGTGAGAAGACTGGGGAGAGAAGGCAGGGCACTGGAGGGAGGGTGCAGGGGTGCAGATGTGGCCAGAGCAGGAGCTCCGGTCCCGCCTTCGACTGCGTTGCCTCTGAGCAAACCCCTTGCTCTTGCGCTTCAGTTTCTTTATCTATATGGAGGATATGCCGGAATATCGCAGCTGGGCGGAACCTTGGAGAGCTCCCAACTTATCCCATTGCGTTTTAGACCAGAGAACTGAGGGCCAGCGAAGCTGTTAGTGGAAGTCCTTGGATTTGAATCCAAGGGGACTCAGGGACCTCTTCTCCCCGTATAAGTGCTCTTCCTGCACCCACACAAGGGGTCTGCAGGCCTGCATGAGGAGGCCGGCTGCAGGAGGGGAGACAGAGGCCCCAAACAGGCCTGAGCTAGTCTATTGGCTTAGGCTCTGACTCCTCCAGGGCGGCCCTGGAAGGCTCGACCGTGGACCCCCAGAGGTGCAGCCCCAGGCCTCCAGCCTCGGCCCTGCCCGAGGCACATCCTCCGCTCTCGGCTGTGGCTGGCACCTATATCCTCGGAGGGCCCCTCCCCCGACACTCAGGAAGTTTCCAGGAAACCATGACCAGTGCTCTGCGGCCATGGTTTTCTCCGACAAGATGAGCATCTGGTTGTGACTCACGAAGCTGGATTTCCGCCCAGGGCCTTACATCTTGAGTGGGGAGCTCATTCTCTCGAACTGACAACCTGCCCGGCCTGCCGTGACCACGGAGGCGGCTGCCCTTGTCGGCCCACGCTGAGGTCATCCAAATGGCGCCCTGGGCATTCTTCTGAGGCCCGGCTCTGGCTGAGGCAGTCTTTGAGGGTCCCCTCACATACCAGGCTCTTCAGCCAAATTCCCCCTCCTCTGGAATGCTGGCCTCCCTCCCCGCACACCCTCCCCCCTGCACCAACAGGCCTTCCTGACCACTCCAGCCTTCGCTGAGCAGCCCTCTTCTGAAGGCCTAGTTCAGGGGGCACTATACCCTGAAGGGCTCGCCAGACGTCTTGTGTCCCCACAAGTGAGGCGGGCTCCAAGGGTGGGGCCACGCGCAAGATAAACACGACAATCACAGCACGCAGGAACAGCTCATGCAGGCAGTGAGTGTGTCCACCTGCAGGCCGTACACTTCCTCTTCCTCCGACCGGAATCCTGACTCAAGACTCTGTGTGGCCGTCAGCTTCTTGACAAAGTCACCTCCCCAGGGAGGGCCTTTCTTCCCCGGCTGCCCTTAGTTTACCACCTGGTTTATTTCCTCACGGCCCGAGCCCCATTCTCAAACGGCTGCCCTGTCGGTTATCTGATCGTATATTCACTTATTATCTGGCTCTTCCAGAAAGAGCCTGAGAAGCAGGGATCTGCTCGTCTTGCTCACCGCCGGGTTCCCAGCACCCTGCAGAGCGGCCAGAACAGAGGCTGTGCCCGGTGTCCCCCGAATGCACACAGGGGCGCCGTCAGGCATCGCGGATGTACACTCATCTCCCTCACTCCTCCAACCCTGCGTGGCTCTGGGGGCCAAGGGCACTTGGAGAATAAGTGCCCGAGTTAGGCTTCAAACTTGAAGTCCTCTGAGATGAAAGCCCATGCTCTTGGCCACTGGACTCTCCTGCTTGCCTTCGAAGTTTCCAGAATTCCCACGGTAAGGGCACAGGGAACACTCGTCACCGAATGATCTGGAAAGCCATGTGTTAGGGACTGAATGCGTATGCCCCTCCCCCCAATTTCATATGCTGAAGTCCCTTCAGCCCCCGAGTGTGACTGTATTTGGAGACAGGACCTCTAACGGAGGTTTGACGAGGTCATAACGACGAAGGCCCTGATCCCACGGAATTAGTGTCCTTGTAAGAAGAGACACCCGAGAGCTCGCTCTCTCTTTCTGTGTTGCGCGCGGAGGAAAGGCCATGTGGAGACACAGCAAGAAGTGGCTGTCTGCAAGTGAGGAGGAAGCAGAATGGGCCGGAACCTTGATCTTGGACCTCCAACCGGCAGAACTGTGAGAAAACGGCCATCCGGTATAACGTATAATCTAGTACTGGCCTAAGAGACCATTTAGAGAATATACCAAACTGCCAGGTCTACGAAAGTAAATCCTTGCTCCCTCTCTCGCTCCCTCCCTCATTTAAGCACGGACAAGGTAGAAAATGCTGGGGCCTCCCAGGAGTCTCATAGCGGCGGCTTGGGTTTCAAATGCCCACAAAGTTGTTTTGTGGGGCTGGCCGGCATGGTGTTTTTAAGAACAATGAGGAATCGGGGCGCCTGGGTGGCTCAGTCGATTAAGTGTCTGACTTGAGCCAGGTCACCATCTCACAGTTCATGGGTTTGAGCCCCACCTCGGGCTTGTGTTGACAGCACGGAGCCTGCTTGGGATCCTCCCTCTCTGGCCCTGCCCCCTCCCCTCAAAATAAATAAAAACTTAAAAAAAAACAAAACAACAGACAATGAGGAATCAGAAGGCCCTCTGGCAGGGCGTGTAGTTGTCACTCCTTCCATAAGCCATACTGCTCCCTGCTGTCCTATGTCCCCCAGATCCACAGGCTGCACTAGAGGCTGGTGACCCCCCCCCCGTGAGCTGCGCTAGAACAGAAAGAGGTCCAGGGCGCCCTGGGACACAGTGACGTGTGGGTGGGGAGAAGGGTGGCGAAGACGGCGGGTCTGCACGAAGAAGGTGGCTTTGGCTTGCTCTCTGAAGAATGGGTGGGAAATCCCAGTCAGAAGTGGGAGGGAGCGTGAATTCCAGGGAGGGCAGCAGAGGGGTGAGGTCCAGAGGAAGGGCATGGCCCGAGCAACGAGCCGCAGGTGGCTGAGAGTGGCTGCCAGTGACGTCAGTGGAACTAGTGCGTGGGCTGGAGGGGCAGAGGCCGGGTACAGGGGGCCCTACACACCATGCCAAGGAGGCTGGACATTGTCTTGTCCAGGAGTCGTGACCAAGAGGCCCCCGAGGCTTCGGCCAGGGAGGGGACATCCGACAACCTTGGTTAACACAAACGGATGCCGGGTTTACCACTTCCTACCTGTCGGGGCTCGGGGCTCTGTGGCCTCAGGCACAGGGACAGCCGTCTTGATGATGGGTGTTTATTACTAATCTAGCGGTGGCAACAGTGTGGGAGGTGGCTGGGAGCAGTCAAAGGTATGCGCGAAGATTATTACAGTAAGATAGGAAAAACCCCAAGGAAGGACCCAGGAAACACTCGGAGGAGGGCAGGAGGAGGGAAACGTGACCTCGAGATCCGCCTTCTCAACCTGTCTCTGTCTGTTTCCTCATCTGTGAAATGGACTCTCCCTGCCTGTCCACATGCGGTTTCTGTGCGCATTTAGAAAAGAGAGGTGAGGCTGCTTTGAAGTTAACACCGGGCGACCGTCAGGGTTTCATTGTCCTTTTCCCACGCGCAGGGGAAAGACGTCTGGGGGGAGATATGCACCTGTGCGTTCTGTCTGCAAACCGCCGAGGCAAGAAAAGTAGCAAATGACAGCATGGGGAGATGCGAGCCGGGACCTGACAGGCAGGAGCCTGCACCTCGGACCTTCCCTTGTGATCTCCTTGCTGCAGCCCCGCTCACCTACGTCCGCATGCACGCCAGTGACTCAAAACTACTACCCGCTTCTCCGCCTCCAAAGTATATATTTTTCAAGCTGGAAATATGATGGGATGCGTTCCCCCACAATTTACAGATGAAGCTGAGTCACGAAAGACAGTTGGTTAAAACTCACCCTCGGGAGACACACAGCCTGAGTTCATATGCTAGCTCTGCCATTTCTTAGCCGGGCGACTTTGGCCGAGCTACTTAACATCTCTGTGTCTCTGTGACGAGGATTAACTGGGGTTCTTAAGAGTGCTTACGCCCAAGGGCGGTTTGGGGAATGAAACGAGTCAGTAAGTATGAAGTTTGGAAGTAGCACCTGGGGAAGAGCTCCTATTGTTCTTTAAGGCCCTGGGGTATTTTAGCGGTTGAGTTGGAAACATGCTCTCTGCATGGCCCCGCACCAAAATATTTTATTCTGATCAATATGCCAAGTTCACTGAAGGGAGAAACACGGAGTGACCTGTTCTGAAATACAGGACACCTTCACGCATGCATGCCCCATTTCTAGAACATTCTAGGCCACCCAAATAGGACAGTAGTGGACGAGAACCACGATACTTCATAGACACCTTTCTTACCACTTCACATCATATCATCCAGGGAGGCGGCAAAAACTGGTTCTCGAAATTAAAAAAAAATTAAACACGGAGGCGGCCCAGATGTGTTCTGCTAGGGCTTGGCGACTGCCTGTCATTCTGGTTCCTCCACGTAGCACATTTTCGTTTCCAAAGGTCTTTCACCGCCTCATGACAGATGATGGTTTAGAAAGTCGGCTCTGGAGTAAGACTAGTTAGCTCAGACCCTGCCGCTATCAGTCCCCATGGGGACGGGGGACATGTGTATACTCTCTCTATACCTCCAACCAGTGAGGACAGAACCGCACCATCGTCGGTAGTTGTTGGGAGATACTAGGTTATGTGTACAGTGCCAGAGCCTGGTCCGTAACAATGCCCTCCTCCAGGAAATGTCTACCGCGCGCCTCACGTGTGCCCGGGGTTGGGGACTCGGCAGGGATCACGCTCCCTCCTCTCATGGAGTTGAGTGTGATGGGGAGAGCGGACCATTCGACAAGCAGACAAACGTATAGTGCCAAGCCACCATGTGCTTTAAAGAAAAAACAGGGTCAGGGAATGGAGATGGATGGGGGATGCTGGTTTAGCGACGACCCTATGGGGGTCCGGGAAGACCCTTCGAGGGAGTGACTTTTCAGCAGAACCTGAATGAAACAAGGGAGAAAAGCACAGGCCGCTGGGAAAGAATGTTCTAGGCTGAGCAAGCAGCCCGTGCAAATGCCAGTGGGTGTGTGTGCGTGTGTGTGCGTGTGCTGTGTTCCAGGCTGAGCCGGAGGGGGTGCGCAGAGGGCAGGTGATTGTGTGGGGCCTTGTGGGTTGTTGCCGTGAGGGCTTCGGCCGCGGCTTTGAGTGAGAAGAGGCGACGAGGGGAGGGCTGAGGGCAGGCGACTGACAGGATCTGATCCACGGTCTGAGAAAGCAGCTGAGGGGGGAGGAGGCAGTTGTGGGGTGTGTGCAGGAAGTGGAGGGAGGGCGGGGGGCAGGAGACGCAGCTGGGAGGGCAGCCAGTGGAACTGCTACGGTCCACTCCAGAGGGGACGGGGGCTTGAACGGGGGGCGGTGGCAGAGGTGGCAAGAAGCAGCACCAGCCGGGGGGCCGCGAGCGTGTGCTCACATGTACTACAAAGGGGCCACTTGCATCCACCAAAATGGGGAGGGTGCCCCTTGGAGTGGCAACACGGTGCTCCCCGAAACCAATGGTGGATCGGTGAGGATTATGAGAAGAGCAAACAGTGTTTGCTGTGTGCTGGACACTGGCCGAAGGACTTTAGTTATTCGGGGTGGGTTGAATTGTCCCCCACCCCCCAAAGAAGAGGTTCATGTCCTTGTCCCCAGAACCTGTGAATGTGACCTTAAAATATTTTTTAACGTTTATCCGTTGTTTGAGAGACAGAGACGGACAGCACGAGGAGGGGCAGAGAGAGAGGGAGACACAGAATTGGAAGCAGGCTCCAGGCTCTGAGCCGTCAGCACAGAGCCCGACGCGGGGCTCGAACCCACGAATTGTGAGATCATGACCTGAGCTGAAGTTGGATGCTTAACCGATCGAGTCACCCAAGCGCCCCTTTTAAAAAAATGTTTTTAACGTTTTTTCATTTTTTGAGAAACCGAGAGAGAGGCGTGACCTTATTTGGAAAGAGTCTTTGCAGGTGTGATTAAGTTAAGGCTCTCAAGAGGAGATCGCCCTGGATTATCTAGACAGGCCCTAATCCAATGACAAGTGTCTTCAGAAGGCACCCAGAAGAGAAACACAGAGGGAAGAGAAGGTGATGTAAAGACAGAGGCAGAGCTGGGAGCGATGCAGCCACAGAAATGTCAACGGCCTCTAGAAGCTGGAAGAAGCAAGGAAAAAACTTCTCCCAGAGCTTCCAGGGGGAACATGGCCCAGCTGATGATACTTGATTCATGAACTCCAGAACTGTGAGAGATGAAATTTCTGTTGTATTAAATCTCCAGATTTGTGGTCATTTGTTACAGCAACCACAGGAAGCTAATACGACCAGGAAAACCATGCACAGAGAGGTGAAGTAACTTGCCCCAAGTCACACAGCAACGGAGCAGCAGAGCTGGAAATGCAGGGTTCCAGAGCCGCTCACTCTGCAGGCAGGTGTTGTTAACCCCGTGTCTCCAGAGAGGAAGTGGAGATGAGAGCCACAGGGACGTGCCAAGGACCAGAACTGGGGAATGGCAGCACCAGGCTCCTTGGGGTCTCTACCAGGGGGGCCCAGATGCCTTTCCGGCCCTGGATCCCCACCTCTCCACTTCGAGGAGCCCCAGAAAGGCCCTTGTCCAGCCTCTCCGCTGCTTCTTGGCAGCCACCACATGACCCGGGGCTTTGCTGGGACTTCTGTCCCATCTGGTGATTCCAGTTTGCAGCCGCTGGGTGCCCCCATGCCAGCGGCCACGAAGACACTCTGGTGGGGTAGCGGCCGTGGTAAACAGAGTTCGCGGTGCCTCGGGATCCCGAACGATCGCTCAGGAACTGCGGCCGGTCTGGGTTTCTAAACCTGCCTCCTCGCTCTGTGACATGCGCCCGGAGAGTCTCTTGGCTCCCACCCCACCCGGGGCCGCGAGGAGAACGACGGGGAGGGGAGAGAGCTGGGGGCTGGGGGCACGGGCCGCTCCTGAGCCTCCGCCGGCAGGCCGACATCAGGCTCCGCAGAAACAGAGATTGTCCACTTCCTCTTCCTCCCAGGCCCAGGAAAACATTTTACTGGACGAGACCCAAATATCGGGGATCCAGGGAAAACATCCTCCCCAGCCTCCGCCCGCCCTTGCCTTGTCAGATTTTCATCATTTCTACAGAGATCAACGGCGGGGCCACAGGGCCTGTGAACAGAGCCCACGTCTCTTCCCACACAGAACCGTGTTGTTAGAACCCTTAATGAGGAGAGGTCAGTTAACTTTGGGGGAGGGGTGGGAATCGGGGCAGGGGGGAGGTGTTCCCTTTATGAAGAATAAAATAATTAAATTCAGGTCAGTGGAGGGAGTCACTGGGCTGAAACAAATTTGGGGGCCCCGTGAGGGGCGGCAAGAGGCAAAGGAACAAGCGTTATGTCTGCTTGAAAGCAGCGTGGTCTTCTTGGGGGGGGTGGCGGGTTCTGCAGGCCCCCCGGTCAAGGCACACAGGTACACAAACACACGCAAATGCGAGGACACGCACACTCCGGCCGGGAGCTGATGAGGTTTTACCCAAAGGCTCACTCGCTCGTTCACTCCTGTCTGTGGACAACAGTGACCACGCTCCCAGAACTGACTCCGTCCACAGGGAACCTTCGTCTCCACAGGTTCCCCGCGACAGACTTTTTCTACCCATCCCGGTGACAGGACCCCTGCTTAAGACACGTTTGGAAGCCCTTTTCTGGAGCTGTCGTCGCTGTCAGGTCGTGGGGTCAACAGCAAACTGGGCACAGTACTGTAGAACTGCCCCTTCCTCTCAACACCTGTCCCCTGTCCCCCCCCCACCCCCAGCCGTATTCCTGAGGGGAGTCACATTCCTGGTTCCACAGACAGGACAGCTGGAACCACCTTCAAAGGACACTGGTTTTCCAACCTCAAGGCCAAGAACGTGTTGGGGGGGGTGGGGTGGGGAATGTTCAGGGGCCTGGGACGTACTGAGCTGTGTCACCACCTCTGGAATTCGAGGTGAGCTCCCCACGGGGACGACTTGGACGAGCACACCACCTATTTGCCCAGGTGGGTTCTAGGCATGATTATGGCACCTGCTCTGCGCTTGGCCCCGGGCCAGGAACACGGGGCAAGGAGAGCCCCAAGGTAAAAGACAAGGCCTCCCTCTCTCTCCATGTACCCAACGGGGGAGCTGAGACTTACACGCGAGGAGTCACCTGGGGCCGAGGAGGTCACGTGCCCTTCCACAGTGCCCACGGTGGCCCTGCTTCAGAAGTCCCTTGGAGAGGGTGCCAGGAAGGGTGGAGGGCAGAGGAGGAGGAGGTGGTGGAGGCGGGGCTTGCGCTCTATTTCCCAGGATGGGGAGGCACAAAAGATGATGGGCACTGGGCCGGCCGCTGGGGCGGGAGGCATGGCGGGAGGACGGGCTCCTGGGCGGCCTGCTCCCAGACCTCAGGTAGAAAGCAGATTTGCAAGGGAGCGGTGTGGCAGTTGCTGGCCGCCACCGAAAAGGAGCATTTCGTGGGGACCCAGCCCTGGCAGCGGCCTTTCGGTCCACCTGAACATCACTTTGGAATATAGATCGCTTTTGAGAGCGGCTTTCAGAAGCACCGCAGAGCGCACGCGCCGGGGAGCCGGTTCCGCCACGGTGTACGTCATCGCCTCGTTGTGCCTGGGTCTCTCTAGAAACTAATCACGAAAACAACAGCTAACGTTCCTGCGCCCGGCCCCGTTCCGAGGGCCTCCACTCTTTTCATCTACTACTACTACTGTTATTATAATTTTGCATGCTCTCGGTACCACGCTCCTCGGCCTCTCCAACACAGCTAAACACGCCGTGCCTCTTACCTCGGAGATTTTCCTGAGGCTAAAATAAAATAACGAGGTGTTTTCATTCAATGGAAGTCTACGAAAGCTTGTTATTGTTGTTGATGTTCTTGTAATTTTATTAGGCTTCATTTGGAAGCCACTACCAGGGTAAAGGTTATTTAAGGCCTGAGCACAACATAAAAAAAGAAAAAAAAAAAAAAAAGAATCGCTTTCAAATGTTAGCTGAGCAAAGATCCCGAGGAGATTGGCAAAAGAAAAAGTTACCGAAAGCCTGAAACATTAGAAGGCAGGACATTGGGGTTTTTTGTTTGTTTCTTGTATCGGGCCCAATGTTCTGAGCAGGGGTCATGCCTGGCTCCCCGGTTCCCTGGCGGCTGAAGGGATACGGCGCCTCGCCAGGGCCAGCATTCTTCACAGACAGGCTGCCGGGGATGGGCCTGAGCTCACCCCGCTCCCTGAAAGCGTTTATTCAAGACCCAGGAGCAAGTGAAGACCACGAGCTCTTCGCCATCAGAGGACCAAGTGTTTGGGGAAATATATCCTCCTTCCGAAAATAAATGCAAATGGCTCTCCCGGTTCCCCGCCGCCCGCCTCCGAAACCTGTCCCTCTGCAGATGCCCCGTCATGTCACCAGCCACCCGCCAACCCGCCGGGGAGCTGGGGGCCGTCCTCGCCTCTCTCCTCTCCATCAGCACCCGCGTCCGGTCCCCCGGAAGGCTGGCGCGTGACCTCCGTTTCCGACCCACGCACGTCTCCTTCTCTCCCCAAGCACCGCACCTCCCGCCTGAACTTCCGCGGCCGCCTCCTGAGTGGCCTCCCTGCTTCCGCGCCTGCTCTTTCTCCCCTCACCAAGAGATCTTCCGAAAACATGCACCAGATTGCAACACTCTTCTGCTTAAGCCTTCGAAGGCTTTCCACTGAACTCGGGACAGCTCCCATTCCCTGACTGAGTCCTACAAGGCCTGGTAGGCTGCGGCTGCTGTCTGTCTTTCCTATTCGCATGGCGCCACTCTTCCCGAGACCCCGGTCTCTCCCCAGCAGGTCGGGTGGGATGACATCCGCCTTCTAGGCCTGCGGTGAGGCCACCGGGGCGTGGGGATTATAAAAAGGGCTTCGTAAACTAGAAAGCGCCGCATAATGTAACCTCCCTCCCGTTGACAAGTGGGCTTTTGTGTTTTTCCTCCTGTTTTCGTGGTGTCCGGTTCTGTTGTTTCAGTATCCTTTTATTGTTTGCAATTTTATATCCTTCTCAGATACGGGGATACTTACGCGCACAAGGTAGTATCGGAAACTAGCTCGGGAGCATCTCGGTGCTGCGAAGATAACAGCTCGGCGCTGGAGTGTTTAACACTTGGACAATATTTGTTCTTCCCTGGGTAGAAAATTAGAGCTTTAACTATGCAGCCAGATTGCCGGAGGCCTAGTGAGATCTCATTTACATGAGAAACCAGTCAATTCTCTTCCGAAAATGATACAGCAATCACATGATCTCCAACATCCCTCCAACATTCGCAGTAGCGGCCGATTAATGTTTATTGAGCCGCTACTTTGTGTCCGTCCCGGTATTAAGCACTTTTTATCCTTCTCCACTGTAAAGGTGAAGCCTCGCTTCTCTCTTAGGGGCTATTATTATGGTCCAGATGAGGAAGCTGAAGCTCAGAGGTTAAGTATTGTCCAAGGTCACACTGCTAGCGAGAAATAGAGCTCTGACCCTCTGGCTGTTTTAACTGCCCACGTTCTTCGACTTCATCCTCTGTGTGTTGGGGGGGGGGGGCGACAGGACCAGGAATGTATATCTCTGTGGGAGGGGAACAGGGGGACTAGGGGGCTGGGGGTTGAGGCGAGTCCAAGGCCACAAGCCCAGGGATGCCAGAGAGCTCGGGCAGTGGACTCTCCCTGGCTCGAAGCTTCAGTCCTTCATGACCTTCATGTCTTAGGAAACAAGTTGCCAGGTCAGATGATGCCTAACGGATTTCCCGCTGATCAGTGAAAAAGAGTGGTTCTCCCCTGTGAAGAGCGGTCACTGCCTTTTTCTACCGAAACCAAGAGACGTGTCTGTGTGCGTGAGAGAGACAGACAGACGGAAATACAGAGCGACGTGCACACACACAAAGAACACCAGAGTCCTCGGTCCCGACGCGCTATCCCGGAGGCTGAGGAAGGTGCTCGGGCCAGGGCTCCCCATCGTCTTCCTTCCGCTTCCCCACTCGCCTTGCTCGCCGTTTACAAACCAGTCCCGCGGGAGGAAACACACCATGCAACGCCTTGCTTCTACTTCCGATTCGGCTCTTTTGCCCTGAAGGTGCCGTGCCCCCTGAGCCCCGCTTTCTCATTAGTGAAGTGAAACCCCTCGATTTCTAGAATCTCTTCCGGCTCTCAGATGGGACGGACGCTTTCCCACCCGCCATCTCTTTTCTTTCACAACCTCTCAGAGGAGACGGGCAGGTCGGACCGGCCGCCTGAGGCTGGGAGAAGGGGGCTGGGTTCAGGGGCGGATCCGGGACTACAGCTGGAACGTTCAACGCCAATTCCAATGTCAGCGGACTCCACCGAGCTGCCTTCAAGGGGGCACGTCTATTCGCTTAAAACAGAAAGGACAACACTCTGAAGCCCCTGCGTGGAGGCCTCTGGCCACCCTGAAGGGTCAGTGTCTTTCCTGCCCTCCTTCCTTCCTTTTCTCCACAGAGCCAAGAGCACAGGTAGGGGGAGTGGAAGATACCGCAGGAAAGGCACGAACAGCTTGGATAACTTCCTGAGACCCCTGAGATTCCTGCCAGATGTAAAAATAACTCGGGGCGAAAGAAAACCAACAACAACGGACCACACACAAGCACGGTGTGTGTGCGTGTGTGTGTGTGTGTGTGTGTGTTGGTGAACCGTGAGAATAAAGACCTAAGCATGGAACGAGCCCTCACAACCACTTGGATTTCCTCTCTCATGACCGTCCTACGTTTCTTCACAGATTAGGGAACTTGCTATTAAACAATGGCCAAATCTTCACAAGTTGGGGGGAAGGAAGCTCGCCACCAAAGATGCCCCAGAGTTTGAGGTATGACGCAACCTTCCCCACCTGTATCTGCTGAGCGCTTCCCGGGATCTCGCACCAGCGGTTCCTGTCCAAGGCCGCTGCAGGCGAACGGAACCTCAGCCGGGCCAGAACCGGGGCAGGGCCCCACCCGGCCGGTGGTCTTCTGAGAGCCGGCAGCAGAGCCCGGTTTGCACCCAAGGAGCTACGAGCGCTGCATACGCACACCTGTGGGTCCATGAGGGGTCCCCTAGAAGTGGGCTAGACAGATGATGAGATGAGGGGCCAGCCGCCCTGTCCCGCGGGCGTGGGCCAAAGGCCGCTGGCAGCAGGGTGCCTTTTGTGGGGAACTAATGCGAGGCTCCAGGCTCCTCCTACCAGCCGCACCGCTCCCAGCCCATGTGGTGAGCCGCGATTCCCGCAACAGAATCAGTCATGGCTGAGGCAGTACCGAGAGGCCTCGTGGGGTAAGGAAATGAGCGGGAACACTGCTCTAGAAAGTCCTCAGTGCCCTGGTCGTAGGTGCGATCTGAGCTGAGCACTCGCTCTAATGGATCCTCGAACTTTGAATCTGCAAACTCCTCTTTAAGAACAAGAAACACTGACTCTAGACATCTAGCACGGGGCCCAGCACGTCACGGCGAACACGAGCTTCTGTCATGACCATCTAGATAATGTTGACGGTCTCCGTTAAAAGAGGCCATGTGCTGACAGGGCTTCCCATGGGCGAAGATTCCCTTGCTGGTCGCTAGTTGGGGTCTTGGGGACTGAGCCAGGGCAGCTGGTTCTCAAAGCGTGGGCGCTGCGTCACCTGGGAAGTTGTTCCAAATGCAGATCGGTGGGCCGCGCTCAATCCTGGAGTGGGGCTCAGTCATTTTATAAGCCCCCCTTCGTGATTCTGATCCCCACTCGAGTTCAAGAACCACGGAGCTTAGGCACGAATTGTCAAGCGTGGCTCACAAGCAGAATTTCCTGGGGGTGGTTAGGGAAGAAATGCAGGTTCCCAGGCCCATTTCCCAGGGACTCGGAGTCCTCAGGTTCTGGGATGCAGCCTGAGATTCAGCATTTTAACATGCTCCCTCGGTGATCCCGCCGAGCTAGTAGTTGGGTTTGTCGGGGAGAGGAAAGCATAGGGGCCGGGAGGAACCCAGGATTGGGGGTAGCTGGGGAGGGGCTGGGGGCCGAGACAGAAGAAGCTACTGAAGACCAAGGTTCTCGATCCCAGCTTTACAGATTCATGAGTGGGGATCTCCTACCACCTTCTCGTTTTCCAGCCAGGGAAACTGAGTCTCAAAAAGAAGCGACTATTCTAAGTCCTGCAACTCATGCTTGGCAGAGCTGAGACCCAAGCCAGGGGGCCTCCCTTCCTTTTTTTTTTTTTTAATGTTTATTTATTTTTGAGAGACAGAGAGAGACTAAGCATGAGCGGGGGAGGGGCAGAGAGAGAGGGAGACACAGAATCCGAAGCAGGCTCCAGGCTCGGAGCTGTCAGCATGGAGCCTGACCTGGGGCTCGAACTTACGAACCATGAGATCATGAGCTGAGCTGAAGTCTGATGCTCAACTGACTCGGCCACCCATGTGCCCCCAGGGGCCTCCCTTCTGAAGCCAGCGCCCTTTCTACTCAGCCCCATGGCTTCTCCTGTGCTCACTGCTCTGCACAAGCACCGAATCCAGGCCCCTTTGCCGTGTATTGACCAATTAAAGGTGAGATCCATGGTGAGGTGGGAGCCATTCCTCAGATCTGGGTGCAAATGTAGGCTCAGTCACTAAGGAGCTGAGCCCCCAAGTCACCTTCTCAAGGCCTCAGTTTCCGAATCTCTAAAACAGAAATAAGGTCTGACCTCACAAAGATGCTGAGCAAATCAAGTAAGAATCGTATAGTCGAAGGTCCTTTCCAAGCTGTCACCTGCTCCCACAAACACAGGGGCTACGAAGAAGAGGACTCATTGTGATTTCTTGCTAGAAGCGCTTAGAGTCCAGCTGGGGGAGAAGAAACATTCAAAGCAACCAGACAACACTGAAGTGCTTTGTGCACGGTGACACCGTAGGGTCTTGGCTCAAACCTTCCTCTGCCTGCAACACACTCCCCCAAACCCTTACATGCACGAATCCTCCCGTGATTTGGTTCACAGTCTGTGCCTGACTTGCCCCACCCGTGAGCCCCTGGAAGGCAGGAAGTGAGGCTCGTTCAGCTGGGTGGCCCCAACACGTCTGACGCCTCAAAGGTGGGCTCAGGAAGTGGTCGATTCAGGTAAGGAGGCTTCCGGTAGAGCCCGAGATGGGCAGGCCCTCTGGAGCCGGCACGGCGGGGACAAGGGCTTCAAACCAGCCAGAAGCCACCAGCCGACTCTATGCGTCTTCTTGCGTCCGTCAGACACCCACCGCCCGAGGTTCTCAGGTTCCTGCAGAGCGCAGTCAGGTGGAGGCAGGAAGGGAGGAAAGGGAAACAGGAACCATCGCCCGCCACCCCCCTCCCGGCGGTGGCATCTAAAGCTCCGAAATGAAAGAAAGACGCTACGCAAGCAGCAGGCGTGCAGTGACTGCTCAGTGATCCAGACAAGGGTTCCTGGGGAGCTGCTTATTCCTTTCTCTCATTTCTCCCTATTTCCCTGGTCTGGAGGATTAAAGGAGGCGTGCAGAGAGGGCACCGCGGAGGGAAGAGCTCTTAGATTTAGCTCTTTTCTCCCGCTCTGCCCCAACCAGGCGCGTGACCTTGAGCAAGTCATGGAGGACAGGTCAGCTGGGCCTTGCTGCGCCCCCTTTGAAACGTGAACTGGGCAAACGAGGAGCCGCTGGGTTGTTTTTCCCCTAAAAGATAAAGGAAGCAACCCAGCCAAAGGGGTGACTGCCGCTGGTCTGGCAAAGCAAAATGGGTTCAAAGCTCGCACTGCGTCCGAACTATGGTCCTTTCATGGGACACCGACAACACCAAGCATGACATCAGAGGCCATGACTCATCTTCACCGAGTGCGCACTGGGTGCCAGGCACTGGACGAGCACTTTTCATTCATGAGGTTGCTCGAGCCTCACCAACGCCCCTTCGGGCACATCCTATCATCATTCCCGTTTTACAGCTAGGAAGTTTAACCTGGGGATCCTGGACTGGTGAGGGAGGGAGGCAGGATTTGAATCCAGGCTTTCGGAGTCCAGAGCTCACCTTCGTTCCCTCTGTACCCCCACTGAACCCGGAAGCCCGTGTTTCTGCAGTCGGAAAAGACTGAAGGACCCAGAAAGGCCATGAAAATAATCGATCGTCTTCCAGGCTGACAGCTCAGTCTGGACAGAAAGACCGCTGTTGGAGCGTGCGTGAATCCGAAGTCTATTCAATCGTTTCCGGTGCAGGTAACACATCTCGGGGGCTTGGTGTAAACAGAGAGCCGGAAGAGGTGCCCTGGAGACAGCCCTGGCCTTCCAGGCGGACGGCCTGGGTCCAGGCCCCTGTCTCCGTGCACTGGCCTCCTCGGCCGGGGTCAGGTGGCCGCTCGGACTCCGCCTCCTCCCCCGTCAGGCATGCCGGAACATTCCCGTCCTCTCCACCTCGCCGGCCTGGCCCAGACCAGCAGAATCCCGTCAGTGTCTATCTTCTCCACATGCCAAGGTTTTGAAGATTCTGTCTCTCATACACTAATTCGTTTCTCCATGAACAAAACAGCAAAGCATTTGTAGAACCGCCGGAGTCCCGATCACAACAAGGTGACCATTGTTATTCAGTTCCAGCCCAGAGCCAAAGCCAAAAAATACCCTCCCCCCCCACCACACACAACCCCGTGATATTTTTAGGCAGCCAGTGCCACCGTATCCTGGGTACCGTACAATTTCCACTGGCTTCTGGAAATAGTGACTCTCATTATGCGAACTTTTAGGAAAACACCGGCCTCGACAATTTCGGAGGTCTCTCTCGACACCGAGTTCAGCGGCTCTGCAAAATCGATGATGTCTGTACGTGTGCTCTGCTAACTGTGCATGTATCCTCGCGGCTCTGATTTTGTTCGCTCGAGGCTGCAAGAGCAGAACCGGGGAGGACCCCTTGGCGTGGGAAGGAGGTCATCTGAGGATACGTGACAGGCAGGCCTGGGCCACTTCACACAGAGGGTGGAAAACACATGGAACTTGTTGGGCCCGAGAGGCTGTACCAGCTAAAAATATAAACAAGTTCAAGAAGGGTTTAGATGAACTCAGGGCGGAGGGAATGGCAGGTGAGGGGGACTAGGTTCAAGGTTTGTCTTGTGCCCCTGTAGTTCCGTTCCCTGTCAGCAACTGAAGGCTTGGCTGGGCAGCACCTGGACGGTCCCACTGACAGCAAAGCTAATGTCCTTGGGTCAGGAGATAAGAAAGGAAAACGAGCAAAAGGAAAGAGGGTACATGACAGTTTCCTGCTTCGACACTGAACTTCTACAATCAGAAAAAGAGCCATTGTAGAAAATATAGAAATAAAGGAAGAAAAATAATCATCTCTGATGTCATGTCTAAGAACGAAGCGTGGAACATCTTGCTATATTTCCATCTGCATCATGTTTTTTCAAATAAAAGCTATATACCGTACATAGTATGTATCCTGCATTTTTCTTTCAATGCTTTTACTTTTTTTAACTTTTAATATTTAAAAAATTTTTAATGTTTATTTATTATTTTTGGGAGAGAGACAGACAGAACGTGGGTGGGGGAGGGGCAGAAAGAGAGGGAGACACAGAATCGGAAGCAGGCTCCAGGCTCTGAGCTGTCAGCACAGAGCCCGATGTGGGGCTCGAACCCATGAACCGTGAGATCATGACCTGAGCCGAAGTCAGAGACTTAACTGACTGAGCCACCCGGGTGCCCCCAACATTTAACACTTTTAAAAAATCACAGTACTGAGTAGACTTGCTGTATGGGTTTCTGCTACTTATTTAATCATTCATTCATTTAACCATTGAATTATTTTACTCTTCACCTGTTAGTGGACCTCGGTTTCTTCTTCCCCACTTCCTGCCATGGAGATCATGCTGGACGTGCCTGGTTCTTTTCCAAGCATGACAACGAATCTCGCAATCTCGGAGGGCAACATTTAATACGTTTCTCGGAGCGCCTGGCTGCCTTATTTGGCAGAGCATGCGACTCCTGATCTCGGGGTTGTGAGTTTGAGCCCCAGGTTGGGGGGGCAGGGCTCACTTACAAATAAAATCTTTAAAAACGAATGTAGACAAAGGGCATGTGAGGGACAGGTGCGCAGGGAATATTCGCCAGGGCGCCCTGCAGCTTGTTACAGGACCTGAAAGGCTCACGCCTCCCTGGGTCCCAGCAAACTGAGTGCTTGGAGAGCTAAAGACACAGCACACGGCGCAGCCACAGGGCTGAGGTGCACCAGGACACGGCCCTTATTAGAAATGCAAATCTCTCAGCTGACAAATCCCAAACGCCAGCCTGTCAGAGCCCCCCACCGCCTGCACCCCAGTTGGGTGGCCTCTGCCTCCCATTTTACCTGAAAGAGCTGAAACGGAGTTGGCTGGGGCTGGGGCTCGGTAATCTGAGAAGGCAAGGATCTGTCTGAAAAGGGATTGTCTCCCCGGTGTTTCAATTTCCCCCAATAAGAGAAAGTCAGTCCCTTTCTTCCCTGCCTTAACGCCACTAAAAGCCATTAAGCACCGCCAGAGACAGGAGACATTTATCTGCTGGCAAGTGTGAGCGCTGCATTCTGCACGTCCAGCAGAGATGGAAATTAGGCTGTTTACTTGGTGGCCACCCCGAGGGACCGAAACGAAGCTCTCCGAAATGCGATTTTTAAAGCTCGCGTTCTCGTCCTTCATTCCCCCACCTGTAAACCCATGAGGACTTTCCAAAATTAATTTCTCTGAATGACACCCTGACCAGCTCTGACCGCCGAATGCGAATGAGGGGACCGGCCGGTGACCTCACTAAACCGGCTCTTGTTTCGGAAAGGGGGGCGGGCGCCTGAACACAGGCGGCTGTAGCGGGGCTGGCGGATTCCAGCCGACCCCACGGAGGCGGGGACGCGCCGCTCAGGGGCCCTTCTCTCGCACGTTCGGTCGCACTCAGAACTGAACATGATAAAGTCCGTCAACATGAAACATTCGGACTCTCCCCATCTAGAGAGGAAAACGTGCAACCAACCCCAGCAGCTGTCGGCTCTCTACAATCTGCTCGCGCCGCTCCTTCCCGCCGCCGGTCTGGGGCCATTCCTCCTCCAAAACAGCACTCCCAACTTTACCTTTCACCTGCAGGAGACCTGTTAGGTGAATTCCATCGGGGGTCGTTTACTTTGTATCCTCTCCGGCACTCTTAAAAATTGAGAGCCCTCAACTCCTGGGGCGCCTGCCTTGCAATCGTCTGAGGACTTTGCTGGTTTCCAACCCTACGTTCCAATGTGGGAACCCTGCGTTTCCAACCCGACGTTCCTCGGCACTTGCAGGTGGAATCCGTCTTCCATGTTTGGCCCCTGCTGTACCGAAAGGTCGGGTCCCCCTAAAATTTCTATGTGAAATCCTAACACCCAGTGCGACAGTGTTAGGGGGTGAAGACTTGGGGAGGTGATTCGGTCATGAGGGTGGAGCTCTTATGAATGGGATTAGTGCCCTTACCACCTCTTATTAGAGACCCCCTGACCCCTCCTGCCGCGTAGGACGCGGCGAGAAGATGGCCATCTGTGAGCCGGGAAGCGGGCTCTCATCAGACATTGAAATCGCCAGCCCCATGACCTCGGACTTCAGCTTCCGGAACTGGGAGAAATCCATTTCTGCTGTTTGCGAGCCACCCGGCCTATAGTGTTTTCACCACAGCTGTCCAAAGGGACTCAGGGTCCCCAGGAGAGCAGAGGCTTTCTTGCCCACTTCCTAGAATGAGGCGGGAAAGTTCTCATCTTGTTCTTCATCTTACTTCCCCATGTGTATGAATGTGTGTACCTGCATATCCTTTTGAAGGGACTATCCGCCCAGTACGGAAGAGTGGAAGAGCACGGAAATTCTAACCACTGCTGAAAGTTCTCGAGGCCCTTTAATGAGAGAGAAAGGCGACAGGTCTTGTTTGCGTGCAGATTTTGCAGAGTCCACTGAGTCACTTTGGACTTACAGATCTGGAGTTAAATCGCATTAGAAGGTGCCCTCTGTAGCGTAGTAGAGTCATGATTAAAAGGACATACCCTGGGGTGAATCCTGGCTCAGCCACGTACCAGTTATGTGACTTCGGGCATGTCTGGATCCCTTAAAAAAATGTCACTCTACTACACACATGCTTTGTATATTACTTGTTTTTACCTAACGTACCATACCAGCAGCTATCCTTCCTGTCACACGGTCCTTATCAGCGCCATTAAAATGTGCCTAATATTCTAGGCCATCACTAGCTCAGAGTTAAGTAAGTGTCTTCTAACTTTTTGCTGAAATACAGGGTTTTAATGACTTTTAAAAAGAGCGGTAGCCTCAGTGTGTAGGGAATATGTATTGTTATCCACCGTCTCTAGACACTCTGTGTGAAATGCCAGCCAGCCCACAACATCCTGGTAGCGCCCCGACCTGCCGTGCTGTGTTTCTATTCCCAGGGGACTATCCGTCATTAGCCATCCAGAAGCCCATCCACATATATGATCCCTCAGCCCCAAGAAGGGGAGGGAAAAATACAAGAGATGAGATGAACCACCCACCCTTCAGGGCAGCCCCCTCCCCCTCCTCCCCTTTTATCCTGCAGCCCGCTTCAGCGCACGCCCACTGAGCCGTCTCTCCCAACAGCATGGCAGCAGTGGCGCAGGGGGGGGGCTCCCCTTCTCAGACAAGGGGAGTCACTGGATGACACTTCTCAAGGTTCCTTTAGTCAGGCACTGGTGGTCACAGACACGGGGCATGGCGGTCCCCGTCTTCCTCGGTTCCAGTTTCCCTTCCGATCAGGCATCTCTCCCTTTTCTTCATCATGACTCAGGCTGAGCCGGTTTGAGGACATGCTCTCCCTTTCAAGTCACTCCTGAGGGATGTGTGTGAGTGTGTGTGTGTGTGTGTGTGGTCCTCCACGCACACACACACACACGCACGCACATGCACACTCTCCAGGCATTTGGTCTCTTCCTTCCCCCTCCAGTTCCTAAAAAACCAGGAATTTTGTTTAGTTCCTCTCCTGAGCCCCAGGTCTGTATTTCCGCTCTTGGGTCAAAGCCGCTCCCTGCAGACACAGAGCCCAGGTCACAGGGCCCCGTCCCGTCCACCCTGCATCTCACTCTGCTCTCTCCACCAGCACCTTCCGGGCGCCCCTGGCGCTCTCCTGGGTCCCCACGCTTTTCTCCTTCATCCTGTCTCTGCTCTTAATACTGTCTGCTAGCCGCGTGCCCGATGCTACCTTTTCTCCATCATTCACTTATGGGCGCTCTCCTTTTCTTGTAAAGATTCTGACGCCGCAGGCAGGTCTGGGTAACCTCCGGTTGGTTACTTGATCTCTGAGCCTCGGTTTTCTCATTTGTGAAACAGGGATAGAGGAATACTAACTCTTGCTTCACAGAGTTGTTAGGAGGACCAAATGAGGTAACACAGGCCAGCTCTTGGCACGGTGCTTGGTATAGAGAAGGCACGCAAGCGTTAGCAACTATTACCATTATCACGGTTAGTTATAATAGTAATAACAACTGTTACTCTAAGAAGCCTAAGGCCCTCTCACAGCTTGTCACCTCTACGTTCCTCTGTCTCAGGCTTCCTAATCTCCCTCCGGAATCCTATCCAACGCTATTTCCCAATTAACTTTTTTCTTTTCTTTTTTTTTAAGATTTTCTTTTTAAGTAATCTCTACACCCAACATAGGACTTGAACCCACAACCCCAAGATCAAGAGTCGCACGCTCCATTCACTGAGCCAGCCACGTGCCCCTTAATTTCTCTCCCCTCTGGCCCTGCAAGAACAACAAACCCGGATTAAGAGTCAGGGGATCCGAATCCCACTTTCGAGGGAGAGTAAAAACGGCCTGGGCGAGTAACAGTCTTTCCAGGGTCTCGTCTCCCTCACTTGAAAAAGGAAGAAGTTGGACCAGAGCGGCAGTTCCCAAAGCGTATTCTGGAAGCTTCTGCCACACTCGTGCCCCTGCACAGAGCCCCCACGGCCGGAGCAGTGCCATGAGTGACCCACCCAGCCCCCAGCCCCCAAGCTCTGTTTGCTTGCTGTCTGCATTTGGATGCTGTCTACACGGCCTGGCGCCGCAGCAGACTGTTCCAGGGCTGACCCAGGCCCTCATAAAAAGAGATTTTGAATTGGCGTAAATCTCGGCTCCGTAAGGAAGGAAAATGAACTGCCAGCTTGCTGAGAAACTAGGACAAGGTTCTCTTTAGCAAGTCTCCAGGTACCGTTCAGGCAATCGCTGGGTATCACGAGCCTTAAAACACGCCCCGCCTGGTACGATGTCTCCTGATTCAGCTGGCTGCCAGGCCCAGGGCGGTTCAGGCAGGAATGGGGAATTTGAAAACCACACAATTACTAGTAGTTTGGAAAACCCTTTTGAAAACACCATGCCAATCACTTAATTCATTTTCCAAGTCCTTTTTGATGCAAAATATGCTAATATGTTGTTGGCGTGTTCAGCAGAGAGACCTGCTGGAAAGCGGGGCTGCTCTTGCTGGGAGGTTAGGCAGAGAGCTGGCGGGAACAGGCTCGGCAGGGAGAATGGCCCGGTTTCCCTCCGGGGAAGAAAAGCAGGCGATGCCTCTGGGCTCAAGTGCTCCTTTGTACTCCCTGCAGCCGCACAAGGTGCGCTCACCCTCACAGTCGCAGATTTGGGGCAAAACGGGCTTCTTTTCTGCCCGAAGCCCACGCCCCGCCCTTGGTAAGTGAGATGTGTCCTCGAGTCATCTGCTACCTCCTCCTGGTGAGGAGGGGACAGGGAAGGAGGGAATGAGGAAAGCGAGACCGAGAAACTCATGGCTTGAGTTTCTTTGACCCCGAGGAGGGGAGAGGGGGCTGCTGCCCCGTGGCCTTTGACAAAGGGCATAACCCAGCAGGACTCCATGGGGACTACCTGTATTCCTGTGCTGGTCCTGGTGTGTGTGTGTGTGTGTGTGGGGTACACGGAAGTACAACATGCGGACCTAGTGCTTTATGACTATCATTAATTGAGCACCTACTATCTTCCAGGGACAATATATGCCTTGGTTGCAAAGACAGAAACACACATCCAGGTGCACGGAAAGCGAGGCACGCACGGCGGCATCCCTGAGTATCAAAGTGGGTTGCGATCTGCCGAATTTCTGGCCCGAGGCTTGCAAACAGGTGGCGGGGGCCGGAGTCGACTCTCACACGTTTTCTTTGACCTGTACAATGCTTTAGCCATTTTGGAAATGTCTTATAAAAACCAAGATTTCAGGGGCACTTGGGTGGCTCAGGCAGTTGAACGCCTGACACTTGAGTTCGACTCGGGTCATGATCTCGTGGTTTGTGAGTTCAAGCCCCATGTTGGGCTCTGCACTGACAGCGCATGGCCTGCTTGGGATTCTCTCTCTGCCTCTCTGCTCCTTGGCCACTCATGCTCTCTCTCTCTCTCTCTCAAAATAAATAAACATTATTTTTTAAATCAAGATTTCTGACTTTCCTTGAAAAAACAAAAAGGAGCTGTCTGGCATCCCTGGGTCCATATTCCTGCCTGGGACCATTCCGCTGGAGCTCAGCGGCGAGCGTCCCTTTTAGACCGGGCGTGGCCTTTCCGATTTTGTCCAAGTTGCCACACTCCCCATTCCTTACCTCTCACTCGTCTCCCTCATTCCCTTTACCTGCCTGACTTCCACACGCACTTGAGTTTGCAAGCCTAACATAGGACGGGCCCCTTACTTTGCTGGTGAGGAAGCTGAGGCCTAGAGAGGTGAAGAGACGGCAGACAAGGGCGGACATGAATCCAGGTTTCTGCTGGACATCAGGGTCTGGGCTGTTTCTCCCATATCACACTGCGGGTCCCCAGGGGCAACTTGGGGGTGCACGGGGCATTCAATACAGCAGGACCGCCGTAATGACCTGGTGCATGGACTAGCCGACGAATGAATGGACGGACCGGCCCAGGCCGTGGCTGCTGTAGGGTGAGGCAGGGGGCTGGAGGGAGGGGGGGAGAAGAAGAGCCTAAAATAGCTCAGAAAGGGAGGAAAGGATATTAGGCTGCCTGAAACCCCATTAATTCAGTGCTGTTCGTTTGTGACTTTTAAAACAACATGCAAATTGTTTTCAATCGTGTATGATTTTTTTTGGGGGGGGGTTCCTGTTTTCTTTCTAAAAGCCATCAAAGATGCTTCAAAATCAGGACTTTTTTTTTTTTTTTTTCAATCTGCTCTCACCCCAGATAAGAAACCACCCTACCCTCAGGGGCGCCTGGTGCTCAGTCATCGAGCATCTGACTTGGGCTCAGGTCATGATCTCACGGTCTGTGAGTTCGAGCCTCACGTCGGGCTCTGTGCTGACGGCTCAGAGCCTGGAGCCTGCTTCGGATTCTATGTCTCCCCCTCTCTCTCTGCCCCGCCCCAACTTGTGCTCTGTCTCTGTCTCTGTCTCTCTCTCAAAAAAATAAACATTAAAAAAAATTAAAAACTAAAACAAGAAAGAAACCACCCTACCTCTTCCAGCCCGATACAGCATTAACAGAAACCCCAGGGGGTGAGCAACCGGGGTGTCCAGGTCCCGACCCGAAAACGCAAGGGAGTTTGCTCTCTCTAGGCCTCAGCTGGGGAAGACGGGACCAGGTCTCTCCGGGGTGCGAGAGCACCTCTAGGATTCTGCCCGGTTAAGGATACCGTGGAGAGCGGAAGGAATCTTCCAGGATGTCTGTGAAAGGCAGGACAGGGATGCCACCACTTACCGGCCCAGGCCAGAAGCAAAACCGTCCTCGTGGTGACATGAGAACCAGAAACCGGGTGGTGGCCACTGTCACAGGTCCCTCCAGGTAACCGGATGTTGGTGAAAAGGGAACTAGAAGTCGTGGGCTCCGAGCCCCTCGCTGATAGCTGAGTGCACAAGTTTGGGTGAAGAATGTGACTTGCTCAAGGTCTGATACTGAAAATTAAACCACAGGCTTTTCCTCCGGCCTTTGTTCCGAGTGTAACCTCTCCCAGGGTCTGGAGGTCTGGGAGTGTGGACAGGAAGGCTCCTCCTCCGATCAGGCCACTCACTCACAAAAGGCTGTAAATTGAAACTTTTGACACAGTCCATGTGAGACACAACTGTGTGAGGCTGTCTGAAGTAGGGACTCTAAGACCTGCACAATACCCTGAATTAAAGAATTTATTTTTTATTTTTTTTTAATTTTTCTTTTTTTATGTTTATTTATTTTTGAGAGAAAAAGAGAGAGAGAGACAGAGTGTGCACAGGGGAGGGGCAGAGAGAGAGGGAGACACAGAATCTGAAGCAGGCTCCAGGCCCTGAGCCGTCAGCACAGAGCCCAACTCGGGGCTCGAACTCTCAAACCGTGAGATTGTGACCTGAGCCGAAGTCGGCCGCTCAACCGACTGAGCCACCCAGGAGCCCCTAAAGTATTTTAAATAGAGGGGCATCTGGGTGGCTCAGTTGGTTCAGCATCCGACTAATGGTCTCAGCTCAGGTCATGATCCCAGAGTTGTGGGATCGAGCCCCGTGTCATGCTCCGTGATGAGTGTGGAGCTTGCTCGGGATTCTCTCTCTTCCTCTGTCCCTCTCCCCTGCTCTCTTGCTCTCTCTCGCAAATAAATAAAATGAAATAATATAAGTATTTAAAATATAAACCTTGTGCTAAAGTCACAGCTCGATTCCCTGGCAGAGTATTTCGGATGTCAGGGGTAAACGTGCTGATTTAAGGATTTCACGGACCCGCCATCTCTGGAACCGGTTCTCACACGTTTTCCGTACTTTAATACGCCAGCAGACCAAAGCCGCCGCTGGGGCCGGGCTCTCTCTTGCTCTCTTTGTGGACTGATCCCATGGCAAAACTCAAACAGCAGAACCTTGGGAGGGGGCTTCAGTTCACGGAGCGGAAGCAGGGGTGGCGCAGCAAACCGAGGTGGACTACATCCACCTCGGCCAAGGCAGCGGCACTTCCTACGTGCTTTCTAAGCGCGGCTCTGTGCTAACTAACGGCCGGGTACAGGGATGACCGCCCTGCCCATGAGGAAGTCATGGTCTGGCCGGGCAGCCAGACGCTGAACGAGCCATAAAGTGATGTGACGAGTAGACGCAGAAAGGGCTGGGGCACCCCAGTGGGGAGGAGAGTGTGCATTTGCCTGAGGGTGCACCAAGGGGCAGATGGTGTGACGAGAGGTGTGGCAGACAGAAAAACGCCCCCTCCAAAGATGTCCACGTCCCAATCCCCAGCACCTGTGAATATGTTAGCTTACACGGCAAGAGGGACTTTGTGGATGCGGTTAGATCATGGATGTAGAGACGGGGAGATTGTCTCGGCTTATCTGGATGGGCCCAATGTCATCACGAAGGTCCTCGGAGGTGAAAGAGGGAGTCAGAGTGATGCAGTCTGAGAAAGACCCAATGGGCCATTGCTGGCTTTGAAGATGAAGGAAGGGGCCATAAGCCAAGGTATACAGGCAGCTTCTAGAAGCTGGAAAAGTGAGGGAAACGGATTCTCCCCTAGAGCCTCCTGAAGGAACAGCCTGCCTGGCACCTCGATTTTAGCTCCGTGAGACCCATTTCAGACTCATGACCTCCACCAAGCTTGTGGTGGTTTGGGACAGTGGCCCTGGGACAGGGACACGAGAGGATAACCCGAGCAGGACACAGGAGCCCCGGGGACCAGTCCTGAACTGGCAGCACTTGCCTTCTCAAAGCCTCTATTTATCTGTTTCTCCCTTTGAAAAATGAGAGCACTGGCAAGCGTGGGGGATGGTTGGTGCAGTCGATAGAGCACGTGACTCTTGGTCTCAGGGTCATGAGTTCAAGCCCCAGGTTGGGCGTGTAGCTTACTTAAAAAAAAAAAAAAAAACCACAACAATAAACCAAGGGCACTGGATGCAGATGCTCTCTGATGTCACTTCTCGTTCTGACACTTGGCGGTTTTCTGAAGGAGAGGAGTAGCCACCGTAACGTAATGACTGGCAACTGGTGGCGAGGGCTGACAGAGAACAGCCCGTCCCAGAGCGTGTTTGGTGGAATTGAAATTCTATGGGCTGCTGAGAAGGGTCAGTCATAAAAGAGGGCTACTCGTGCAGCAAATCATCATCCGGCACTTACCAGGCACTGCTCCGAACCCGGGGGAGTCGGTGGCGAACAGGACAGATGACCCCCTGCCCCCGCAGAGCTCAGAGCAGAGAAGTGAACTAACACGCTCTTCGTCAGGAGAGAGCTGACGAACAGGCCCATTCCCACCGGTCGTTACACCACAAGGGAAATGAGACCCGGTGATGAGCCGGTGCGGGGCAAGGAGGCCGGCTCCTCTCAGTAGGATGGTCAGGCCGGCCTCTCAGGGTCAAATCTGACCTGGGCCGACGTGATGAGCTGCGCTGGGCATTTAAAGAAAAGGGGGCAGAAGTATGAAAAAATATGGGGCTAAATAAAATGAAACAGAATTCTATATGGACGAGTCCTGAGGGTTTGAATATATTAATTGGCTCATGTGTTCACTGCCCAATGACACACTGTTTTATTGAACCAGGCAGTGTCCTAGACACAAAGGATACGATACTGAATAAAACAGACGAGGTCCCTGGTGCGTGGAGCACTGTCAGTGTGGGCGAGACAGACAATACAAAACTCAACAGGTAAATATAAATCCAGGATATAAAAGGACACGGAGGGGGCGCCTGGGGGGCTCAGTCGGTTGAGCATCCAACTCTTGGTTTCGGCTCAGGCCGTGATCTCATAGCTTTGTGGGTTTGAGCCCTACGTTGGGCTCTGAGCCGACAGTGCGGAGCCTGCTTGGGAGTCTCTCTCCCCGTCTCTCTCTGCCCCTCCCCTACTGGTGCTGTCTCTGTCTCCCTCAAAATAAAGAAACAAACTTAAAAAAAAAAAAAGTAAAAGGACTCTGAGGAGTAGAGCAGGTATGGGGATAGGTGTCGGGCGGCGGTGGTAACGGCGGTGTAGGAAGATACGCGGGGGAGATATCTGAGCAGAGAATAAGGTGCAAGAGGAAGCAGCACGCAGCATTTCCCAAACTAACACGACAACGCAACCCCTTTGTCACAGAGCATCATGCGGGACTCCTGTTCCTTGGAACGCACTTTGAGGAACACTGGCCCAGAGACCACTGGAGCACCGAGGGGGCGTCTGCACGCTCTCCCAGGGCTGAGGCTGGCATGTCAGGATGGAGGCTGGATCTCGTGAATGCAAAGGAAGACGTTTTGTGTAGAAGTCCCCCGTCCAAATGCATATGAGACAGTAGGAGAGGGGCGCCTGGCTGGCTCAGTTAGTACAGCATGTGAGTCTTGACTTTGGCGTCCACGGGGTCGTGAGTTCAAGCCCCATGCTGTGTATGGAGCCTACTTAAAAAAAACCAACAAACAAACAAACAGGAAGCAGGAGTGACTGGGAAGTCTCTGCTTGACTTCCAGCTAGTAGAGCCCCGCACACTCTCCTGAGGTGTCATCCTGGAGTCCCCGTCGGTGCTGCGGGATTCATGAAGCTTGAGAGGAAGGTAAGCCCAAGCTCAGATGAGTCGGCACCAGCGCGAGCTAGTTTTCCCCAGAGAGCGGAATATCAGAACAGGAGTCCTTTTTCTAGGCTGTTAGGTTTCAAAGAACATGTATGTATGTTTTCGCGTGTATCTGGGTGACAACGATCAATGTCCACGTTTCCAGGGATCTTTACCCGAGTCTCCCGCCAGTTCTGATGAAGGAACCAACGGGGCACCTCGGGACCAGAAACGAGATCCGGGCCTATCCTCACGCAACGTGCGCACCCGGAGAAAAAGGCCAGTACTCTCCCAGGAGGCCACAGGGAGTTTCGGCGCGAAGGAACCCCACGTCCCTGCCATGTCCTTCCCTGTCTCGAGAAGGCCGTCTGGACGTTCTCAGGGCTCAAACCCGAGGCGGCGCATTATGTATTCAAGTCCTGCCGCAGCACGCCTTCCGGCCCGCCGCCTGCCCGGGCTCCAGCAAAAACGCCTCTCTGGGGAGCAGGCTCCGTTCGCAGGGAGCCGGGCGCGGGGTCCGGCCGAGGGACCGCTATGAAAGCCCGCAGAATGCGGCCTCGCCTGGCAGGCGGGAGGGGAGCGCAGACAGACGGGAGGTCTTCCCCCGAAGCTGCTGCCTTTCCCCAGCCTCTGCTTCCCTGGACGGCCTGCCCGAGCCCCTGTGTGGTTCCTCCGCTTGGATGGCCCCCCAGCCCCCTCATCACCTTCTTGTCACCTGTCATCTTTTTCATCTCCGCTCAGTGTCACTTCCTCTGGGAAGCCGTCTTGGTCAGATCAAATACCACCATTTGGGGTTCAGACAGCACGTCATGTCTCTTTCACGAGCGCCTGCGGCAGCATCGAGTCCCAGGTCCTGCCACTCACTGTCCCTCGAACAAATCCCATCACCTCTCCGGGTCCCCCAGTTACGGAAAGAAGGGAGGTGATAAGATGCTCGGTGCTTGCCATGGTTCCCTCCCTGTTCCAGCCCCCTGAGATTTCCCTTCCGAAGACAAGAGTCACAATCACACAGCCGCTGGCCAAGCAGAGGCCTTGACCTTGGGCTGTGACCTCGGGAAAATCCCCTTCTCTGTCTTTACTCAGCATCGAAGTGACAGAGTGAGCCACAATATTGGTGTCTGCACTTTTTGAGACATGACGTTCCTTTTCAAATGACGCCGTCTAATACCTAAAGCAGGTAACAGTGGAGCCACTTTGAAATGGGCCAAGGGTCTGGAAGCCCTTTGTCTCTCGGCCTCTGAGGTACCTCCCCCACCTAGGGCTCCTGAGGCACCGTTTTCAAGCCACTCCCTGAGACAGGCCTTCCAAATCTAACGCCTGGGCAAGTTCCGATGTCCGCCCACTCACACCTCACGCCGACGGGTTGCCTGAAATCTGTGGGGTCCGTGGATCTTCTATTGATGAGTGTCCAAAAGATACAAAGGTTTGTCTGTTCCTCTTTAAGCTTTCTTTCCCATGTAGCTCTGGAGCAGGCATGAAGTGGGGATTATAAAGGTAGGAGAGGAGAAACCAATCAGTAAGCCCACTTCCAAATCTTTGCTATGGACACAAAGGCCACAAGCACTGGAACGGAGGATGCGTGTGACCCGTTAGCTCTGCCTGCTCTCTGGGAGAGGAGGCACCGGCACCCATGCGGGGGTGTGCTGGCCCTCAACACATCCCGGGCGCCTGAGTCCCATCATCCTCCACCGAGCCCCCCTAGACTCGACCGTGGAGGGCCGGGCAGCAAATCAGGAGACCTGGCCATCGGTCCCCAGGGGCACCTAGCACGGCCACGGGCACAACCGAGGACTTCGGGCCCTTGCGGTTGCGGCCCGCCCCTCCTCCAGAATTCAGAATTCGCTGGAACATCTACCGATCACTACCACCCAGGTGTGAGCGGCCGGTGGCCTTCCACAGCCAGAGCCACACGCTCCTTGATTTCTTTATTCTCTAGCACCTTCTAAATTCATCACCCTCAATGTGGAGAGCAAAAAAATATGCAGACGTTTGCGGAGAAGGGGTGAGAGCCCCTGCTTCCTCTACGCCAGGGAGACACCAAAACCCATGAGAAATCACCTGGGAGAAGCCTCCTGGGACGGGCCGCCGTGGGCCCTGTCCGAAGGTTCTGATTTAGAAGCCACGACAGCTGACGGTTTGGAGCCAGAGAGAAAGCTTTCATATACTGAGGCGACTGATTATTATTATTCTTTTAAAGGCTCTGAAGCCTCCCCTGAAACCAACTCCTGTAGTGAAACGTTCCTTTAGTTCCCCCCTCAATATTTATTTGGCTTATAAAAACGCATAAAATCCGTAGTCACTCTGCTATCTTAAATGTGTCCACTCTCAGCCCCATGGCCCGGGGACAGTTCTCTTTCTCGCCGAGACAGCAGCTGAAAGTCCTGCAGGCCCTGGGGTCTCCCCCTCCTCCCCGCCGCCTGCCCCCTTGTCCTGCCGGGCCCTCTCCAACTTAACACTGGGAACGCTCGGTGACAGACACAGCAAGCTAGGAGGGGAGGGAGGCGGTGCTATTTATAATTCGGCGGAGTTGGCCCTCAGAACACGGCCATTTTTTCCAGGCGGCCTGCCAGAGCCCACATTCCCCAGGCTCCCTCCATATATGGGCCTCCCGCAGGCCCCTGTGCCCACGGCCTTGCCTCTGAGGGGACCGAGGCCGCCTGGCCTGTCAGGAAGGTAAGGCCCGATCTGCTCCCCCATGGCCACGGGGGCCACAGCCAGCCCGGGAGCCTGGCCTCCCCTGGGGGTGGCCACGGAGCGGGGAGAAAGGAATAAGAAAGCCCGAGGTCCCTTGCCTGAAGGAGTTGGAGCGCAGCCGGCTCTCCCTCCAGGGCCTGAATAAGAATGGCGAGGAAAAAATGTATTCTTGCGACGAAACATTAGGTCACCCCTTCTTTTTTGCCAAGTGGTTTTCAATTGTTTCCATCGAGATGTGACTGAGGCCCGTGGCAGCCCTGCCAGCCCCCGAGGGCTCCGAGGGCTGGATTATGGCCGCCCTCGGAGAGGCAGATGGGCGGGGAAGCCCAGGGCGGGCGGGCGGGCGAGCCGCGGAGAGGGAGCAGGGCTCTGCCGAGCAGATATTTTCTGCAGGCTCTCAGCCTCGATTAGCATATATTAAGGGCGCAGAGAGAGAAAGGTGTCCAGCCCCGTCGCGGGCATTCGGACGTAAACGCCCTCCTGCCCTCCAGAAGCCACGCACTGAGGCAAGGGGAAGGGCCCGGCGGGTTGACTCGTCACTCCAGGTTTTTCTCATCTCTGTCCCTTCTAGGCCAACACCTGTCAGGCCAGGCCGGGGCCACAAACGGGCGGGGAGGGGGGCCGTGGAGCAGGAGGCCTGGAAACCCCCCTCCACGTGCATGTGGGCGATTTTTACTTCGATTCTTTGGACTGTTTCTCCAATCTCCTCAAGGATGGCCTGGCGGGGACACAGCTGTGTCAAATCAAGTTCAAGTCCTTTCTCTAAATAGCCTTCTGTGGCCATCTGGATGTCTCTTCCTTAGGATGGAGAGCATCTGGTACTATTATGAATTGGTATTATTAATATCAGTAACAGCAGTCTGGCTTTATGGAGTATTTACTATGCCATCCGCTTAACATATAGCATCTCATTTAATCTTCCTAATACCCCCAAGAGATGGGTGTTCTTTTGTAGGTGAGGAAACTGGGGTGCCGAGGGGTGAAGCGGCATGTCCATGCTTACTCGAAGGTAAGCAGCAGACCCCCGCATCTGTCCAGCTCCTCACTTCCCCCCTCTCTGCTCTGGGTACCGGTTCCAATCGCTTGCACCTGTGTCGTCTTTGTTCCTTTTTTCTCCTTGCAGGGGGAGGCCGCTTCTTCAACGAATTGCCCCTTCTCTTCTCTCCTGTGCATTTAGGACAAACTAGACCCACAGAAAATCTTCACGCAGGAGGCGGTTCTTCGGCCAAGGGCGCCTCTCACCTGTGAGCTCTTTTCAGTGTCGGAAGGATTCTGGATTCTCTTTGGACCCCATGGCCTTTGTAGCCCTCCCCGAACGGCCAGGACCCTCTATCTGTGGCGGTCCCGGCCGTCCCGTTACTTGCTTGCCTGTGACAAACACGGGGCTGGCACTTCAGCAGAGAGACGGAGCAGCAGGAGTTGATCAATTCCTAAGCAACAAAGATCCTGTTTTCATGCAAACGTCCTCGGCATTAAAACAAAAACAAATTCTTCCCAGGGCGCGTCCTGGATGCCAAGTCTCGTTGCAAGACACATTTTTAAGCGGGGTTTTGCGCCTGCGTGAGAGACTAACAGGGACTGGGAGGAGAGCTGTGTGCCAACTGCCAAGTGTTAGGAGGCGACGTAGGACCTTAAGGTGGAATGGCAACAAGTGCCCCGAGTTCCGAGCAGGTAGGGACCACTGAGGGCTTCCTGGAGGAGGGTGTTATTCCTATTCAACTCAGGGGTCTCCTAACACATGGTGTCGGCCTGATCCTGCAGGACCCGGGTGCCCACCAACACCAGCACTACTGGAACACCGCCAGGGTCACTGGGCTTGCCCCACAGTTACAGAAACATCCACGGGGCATCTGGCCTCCAGCTGGCTCCAGCAGTTGTGTCCTTTATGAACACAGGGTTCAAAGGCAACATTCGCTAACAGCTCAAGGGCAGGCCACGCGATTCGCCTTTGGCAAGTAACTAGCAATACCAGGATTGCGGCACTTCAGTGGCTCCGAGATCACCTGCTACCACCCCCTTACCGCTGATGCCTTGCCCGAGGCTCAGGGTCCAGCCAAGCCTCCAGCTCAAACCTCTTTCCTCCTGCTCTCTGAAACCTTCTGTGCGGCCTCCTTTCCTCACACCGTGGAGGTAGTCCCCGGCTTCGGCGCATGCCCAGAAGCACTCCAGGGCCGGGTACTGGGAGACGCAGAGAACACAGCACCGGGCCGCAGTCTTCCCAAGCTGGCCCGCGAGCAATTCTCTCTCCCAACGCATCTCTCTTCCTAGCGCCTACCGCAGCAAGGGGGTTGGAGCCGGCTAAGGTCTGGTGCTGGGCACAGTAAACGGACAAGTCTGGCAGGAGACAAGGGCCCATAAAGGGGCTTTATGACAAGAATCAGCTAAGTAGAGTGGAAAGAGCACGGACTTTGTGTACAAAGGACGTGGGCTGGCATCCAACACTGTCACCGTGTCAGGGACTGAGAGGGTTCCCCTTTATCCATGTTCTTCTTTTTCTGCCAAGCACGCAGCGGGACTGCATTTCCCAGTCTTCCTTGCGGTTGGGACGGTCACGTGACGACATTCTGCCCAATGGACTGAAAGCGGAAGCAATGGGGGGGCAATTCCAGGCCTGGCCGGGTGCTGGAAAACCTCCCACGCGGGGTTCTGTATCCACTAGCTGACCCGGGAGCGCTCCCAAGACTGGAGAGGGAGCCTCAAAGGGAATGAGCCTGGCTTCCCGAATCACCCCGTGGAAGACTACCTGCCAAACATCCACACTGAATCGTGGTCGCAGGAAATAAACTCCGAAAGCATTAAGCTATTAAAATTTGGGGCTTACCGCTGTTAGCCCAACCTAATACAGTCTCTTACTAGCCATGTGGCTTTGGATACGTTTCTTAAGGTCCTGAAGCTTCAATTTCCTCATCTGCAAAATCAGAATTTAAAAAGCCTTCCTGAGAATGCCCGGGCTCACATTTGGGAAGATTCTACAGGCAAGGCTGCATTATGACTTTTGTGAGCCCTACACATTTTTGCCTGTATGGGCCTTCCTGCATTAAAAAAAATGATAATAAATAATAATAATAATAATAGAAATGAAAACAAAAAACTGGGTGTTTAATATTACATCAGTATAAAGATGAATATAGTCCAGGCCAGGTAAATCATAATGCTTATTATTGTTTCTTATTCTATATTTGATTTTATATTATTATTATTATATTCATTTTTTTCTTCTGATTTTAAGAGAAATTAAAATCAAACATTTTCTGGGGCCCTCAAAGCATTGTGAACACTAGGCACTATGCCCACCTACCTAACAGAGAAGCTGACCCTGCTTACTACAGTGCCCGGCCCGTGATGCACGCAATGAATCAAAACTATTACAGATTTTTAAAAAAAAATTTGCTATTTTGAGAGACAGGGGAAGTAGGGCAGACTAAGAGGGAGAGAGAGAATCCCAAGCAGGCTCCACACCGCCAGCACAGAGCCTGACATGGAGCTCAAACTCACAAATGGGAGATCCTGACCTGAGCCAAAATCAAGACACAGTCAGTTAACTGGACATAGCCACCCAGCCGCCCTAAAACTATTATGGATTAAGAAAAAAAATAGGAAGATGGAAGCCCGAAATAGCAACAAATGGTCACGAAGCCCCTTTGAGAGCCTTCATTTCCTCCAACTCTCACTTCCACTGTAGGAGATGGTTTTCACTTGTATTTTCCAACGAGAAAGGTGAGGCTCATGGAGATTAAGGGTTATGCCCAGGAGGGGTAGGAGCCCTGTGCACGGTGCCCTGTGTCAGGCACAATGCTAGACCCCTGTCTTCATCACTTTTAGTTTTCTCAATGCTATGATGAGCTAGGGATTCTTTTTTTGATGCCCATTGTACGACTGAAAAAAAAAAAGATACTGATGTAAGGACTAGTGGCTGGGCTGGGAACCGAAACCACTTCTGGTGCCAAAGCTAATGCTCACTCCACCACCTCGCCTTCCCATCTATCAATAGCTCTGTCACGGGAATTGATAAACGGCAGTGTCTGCGGAGGGTGTCAGACACCCCGACACCTTCTTTCACAGAGCGGAGAAGAACCTGTGCGAGGCTGAAATCCAAACACATCATGCCAGGCCCGCCTTGCGCTTTCTCATTCTCCACCAAAATGTTCTCCTCAGAAGGTCTAATTATAGTGACTTCTATTTTCTTGTAAATAATCACATCTGTCATAACTGATTTAACTGATCCAAGGCTCCGAGTCGGCAGTCTTGGAGGCCCGAGCCAATGTGTCAATTATGCCAAGAAGGCTGTAAGCAAAAGTTGCACGAAATGGAAGAGAGGAAAAAAAATTTAGTGGCAGGCATATAGATGGTGGGGACCAATATGTGCTTTTTCACAACAGTAACATCAACACAAACTCTTAAACGTGGCCAATGGGTGTCAATCCGTCGGCAACCTAATTTAGTAAAACAGACACAGCCAGCCAGCTCCTAGGGAATAAAAACAATCTTTTTTAGTGGAGACTCAATCCTAGAAACCGGTTTCTCCAATGTATTTCGAGTCTATGTAAATACCCCCAGGAATTTGCCATGGCTCTTTATGCTTGTTTTCAGGAGAAAAGATGGGCTGAAGGGCTCACACGATTCAGGAATATACAGGCTTCCCCTTTTTGAAAGCAGGTGTTATGCCACTTCACCTTTATGAGAGATGTGCATAGGTAGCTGGTTTCGCTAACAGAAAGAAATCCGAAGAGGACTTTCTATGGAAAGAAAGGCACAAAACGAAAATGGCATTCAGTATTAGTTTTGCAGCAGCTGTTATAGAGATAGCTGCACCCCAAGCAGGGAGCGCAGCCCCACCAAGCTCCTTCCCCGGGACCTACGCTTAGCATCTCGGCTTCAACTGCCAGGGCTTTGACCTGTGTCTCTGAGCATCTGGGCTTTATCTTGACTTATTTTGTGCATCCTTTAGCAACATGTGTCCTAAGGTATCAGAAAAGCCTGGGAGAGGTTGATATGGGGGCTTGGGAGGGCTAAAAAATTTCCTATATAAATGAATGCTAATTGCTTCTTTGCTTTATGCCATTTCAGCTTGCTCAAGATGGGTTTCATAGGCACGCGCTACCCTCGGACAGTGGGGGAAACTGGCAGTCCTAGTGGCTCTATTTGAGTGTGGCTGTTCAGCCCCCCCTCATAAGTGGTAGCTAGAACTTTCGATGTGGACTTGGATACAAGTCTCTCTCCACTTATCGCTAGTGTGACTAAGCAAATCATTTAACCTTCACCAATGCATCTCAGCTTCCTCATCTATAAAATGGTGACAACCTAGAACCCTTGTGGGACTGAATGATACAATGACTAGGTGTGACAGCCTGTTGGAAAGTGTAAGCATCACATAAATGCTCATGATCATTATTAACAGAGCAGCACAGACTGAGAACTGTTTTCAATCCATGGGGATGGCTTCTTTCTCTCCTAAAATAACTCCGAGCAGAAACAGTCATGCTTTCAGCCACAGAGGGGAGGTGAGACTTCTTTCCTAGGGAGGTGTTTGAAAGTCGTCTTGCCAATTAAGCTCCGAAAGCCCGTGTGTCTGAAGGGAAACTTTGAGATAGGAGCATCTTTGAGGTAAGAACGTGGGAAAGTGAAAGATGGCTCTCATCCACTCCCCAGTGGCCCACAGGAAATGGACATGCTTTTGGTGACCCAAATCCTGCAGCTGGTGTAATCCCCTTTGGACCTGGTCCATCGGTGTGCGCAGAGGGGTTAAGAGCAGCCTCTGAAGGCAGACTTGCTGAACTCTGAGTCCCGCCCAGCTCTTTACATATGGTGAGATCTTGGGCACGGAACCGGTCTGTGCTTCAGTTCCTCACCTATAACAGGAGGGTAATCACAATACCTACCCCGCGGGTGGTAGTGAGGAATGAATGAATGAATACACGTCCAAAGCTCACAGTAGGACCGGGTACGTAGGAAACAATTAGGTACACGTGGTGGCAACGGCCATATTACCGTCAACGGCCTCTCCCTCATTCGTGTTCATTAACATGCATGTTTACCAGCTTTTCCACGCCAACCCCCTTACTAGGAGGAAATTCCGTAGTCCACACGGAAGAGCTGGCAGCCAAACATGGTGTTAAGAACTCCACGATCTGTATCTATCTGAATCTAAAAGAGAGGCCCGGGGTCACCTCCTTCAAGGGAAGTTCATGTCCAGGGCAGAAGTGTGGGGGGAAAGGCTCTGGGCGGAGAATTGGACCCAAGTCCTAGGCCAGTGCCATCCTGCCCACTCTGTGGCCTTGAGCGAGTCACTCCTTCTCTCTGGATATTAATTTTCTCAGTTGTAAAATATAGAGGACTTGTGGCTGTGAACCTCAGTTTATTCATCTGCAGAAAAGGGTAACAGGAATAACTATCCTAAAACACCACGTCATGTAGTGCGAACCAAATCATGCGTCCCACGTGAAGAGGGCCGAGGGTCCTGAGCAGGGCCCACAGGGCTCTGGGCCATCCAGTTCCTGTGTCTCCCGGCCCACAGCTCTCCCTTCGCTCGTTCTGTTACACACACTGGCCTCCTGGCTTTTCTCCCACTCCCCAGGCACACTGCTGCCACAGGGCCTTTGCCCCAGCTTTGCTCCTCTGCTTGGAATGCTCTTTCCATAAACAGTCCCATGGCTCATTCCGACACCATTTTCAAATACTGAATTATTGTTTCCACAGCTACCATCGCTTCCTGGCAGAGCACATAATTTCCCTGCTTACGAGGACCACCCTTATTGCCTGTCTCCTCCCAGGCCAAAGAGGTACGTTCTGCGAGGGCAGGATTCTCTGTTGGTTCTGTTTCCCCAAAGCCTAGAAGACTACCTGGCACGTTACCAGGTGATCAGTAACTACTTGACGATTCACTGAATGAAGGGATGAATGGATGCATGGATGGATGGACGGAGAGCACTCTGTGTAGCAAGATGGTGCTTACGGAATTCGGGGCAGCCTTCCTACACGTGAAGGGGAGATTCTTACTCCTCCCCTGCCTTCTTTCCATGAGGAAGGATCCTTACTTAGTCACCCTGGACCCGTTTCCACCCCCCTCACCCACGTTCACTTGCAAGTGGAGTAAGGCATCTGGGTGGCAGATGAGTCACCGGTCCATTTCTCAACTCAATGAAGTTAACCTGCAAACTTCACAGATGCGATTTCTTTGCCTGTTCTGGCTCCGCCATCAGACAGCAGCAACGGCTCTAAGTGAGTGAGTCTGCTTTGCAGGCGCACAGCTCCCTCCTTGGATTCTTTCTGGTGTGGAGGGCAGGACAGGGGGCATTGGAAAGACCTTCTAGCCAGCAGATGTACGTAGTCGTGCTCATTAGCCTGGCTTTGTCAGGAACAAAGTGGACATTTAAAAATAATTATTTTAATGTTTACTTATTTTTGAGAGAGAGACAGAGCACCAGTGGGGAAGGGCAGAGAGAGAGGGAGATACAGAATCCGAAGCAGGCTCCAGGCTTTGAGCTGTCAGCACAGAGCCCAACTCGGGGCTCAAACCCATGAACCATGAGATCATGACCTGAGCCTAAGTTAGACAGTCAACTGAGCCACCCAGGTGCCCCCAAGGTGGGTATTTTGATCTCCACCTGTCTGACTCTTGTGTCTTTTATTTTTCTTATGTTTATTTAATCAAGAGTCTGATGCTTAGCTGACTGAGCCACCCAGGCGCCCCTCTGTGTCTCCCCTGATTGGCCTTGAACCTGGTCACGCAACAGCGTTGTGCCATTTACCAACCCCTAAAACTTCAACTAAATATTCCAAGTTTTAACAAGTGAAGCCTTATGTTCCCTGTTTCCAGACTGTTTTCAATCCTAGTCACTCTCCTTCCACACATTAGTTTGAGGAGGTCCCAGGCTGCACACAATACCGCCAACTGTGGAGCCCAATTCCGAGAGGGGGCGTGTGACCCAAGAGAGAGGCGCGGTTACCGGTGCTGCAAATGAATACCTCTGCATCCCTCTCCACGCTGCCGGTCCTTCCTGGACCTGTCCCACCGGGATCCGTGGGGCCTCAGGGTTCTGTCTCCCGCTCGCGTGGGACTTGATGCTGTTCTGCAGGTCACTAGCTCCGGCTCATTCTTCTTGAGATCCTCTAAACGGCCGTGTCTATCCTCCAACAAACTCACCGCTGCTCCCAGCTTCGTGTGACTTCTGGCCACCGTGAAACGCAAGTGACCGCTGCCTGAAGGTCTGCAAGGCCTCAGGCGTGGCCCTAGGCGCGCTCCTTGCCCTGTCCCTTAGACAGACCAACGGGGCAGGCGTTACTACCCCCACTTTACAGATGAGGAAACTGAGGTTTTCAGAAGTGAAGCAGCCTCATGTCTCACGGTAGCTTGTGAGAAGCAGTATGAGCTCCCGAGGCCACACGCCGGCTGTCTTGCAGGGCCAGCATTTAGGTCAGAACAGGGGTGAGCCCAGAGAGCCAGGCCCACCACCACGAACCTCGGTCCCGACAATTTCACTCAGATCGGTCACCACCCTTCAGCGCGGCCGCTTAGCCTGCAAACGTATCCAATGACATTATCCGACATTCCTCCATCCTGTTCCCGAAGAACTCATGAGTGGCTTCCTCGAACACCTTGATGAAAACCAGAGATGTTTGACTTGGGGCGTTTTCCTCATCTCCCCAGCTCAAAAGCCATTTTCGAAAAAAATGAAGCGACCTGGTCCACTCTGATCTGGGTGAGCCCACGCTAGATTCTACGGACTGCCGTTCTTCCCTCTCACAGCCCTGGCCAAACCGTCCAGGGGACCCGGAGATTTAAGGAAGCTAAGACCATCACCAGCTGAATCCAGGGGCGAGCGAGGCGCGGTCTGCCTTCCCCAGCATGCGGGTGGCGGGGCGGGGAGATATGGCATTAGAATCAGGAAGCAATATGATTCATTTGGCAAGAAGGGATCGGTCCAAACCACTCGCCCCTCGTCATTCCGGAGCACGAGGCTGCTCTCAGCTGAAGCAGCCACCCCGGACCGCCCTCCTGAAGCGTTCAGGAAAGAGTGCCAGCAAGTCGACTATCTAGGAATCCAGACATTAACAGCCTGCATTTATTAAACTCTTACTATTTGCCAAGCATGGTGCACAGTGCTGGGTTTACATGATCTTGTGAAATGCTTTATCTGTTTTAAGTGTACTTATTTATTTGGGAGAGGAAGAGAGGGAACGAGTGAGCAGGGGAGGGGCAGAGAGAGAGAGAGGGAGCGAGAGAATCCCAAGCAGGCTCTATGCTGTCAGCGCGGAGCCCAACACGGGGCTCCATCTCACGATACTAAGATCATGACCTGAGCCAAAATCAAGAGTTGGACGCTTAAATGACTGAGCCACCCAGGCACCCCTCATAAAATGCCTCAAAACTATTTTTAGCCAAGAAATACATGCTCATAATTAAGCAGTGAAATACGACAGAGGCTTATAATGAAAACCGCCGGCTTATGATAAAAACGAACCCCCTCCAACATACTCCCCAAAGGCAACCTTTCCTAACTCTTCCGGTTTCTAGTTCTTTCGGCAGCCGCCTCGCCAAGTATAGGATTTCCTCTAATCTGCAAAAATACTGGATTATGTAGACAGAGTGATTACCTCTCTGTACACATGATGGAACGGTGGCACACTGTGGCCTCGGGTCGTGCAGCTGGAAGAGGGCGGGGTCCAGTCTCCTGCTCTTAAACCTCACCCCCTCCCCCAAGCCCACCCGTCTGGAGCTCACCTAGTAAAGGATGTGGCTCAGGTCATATCAGGACATCGGCCCCCGATGGCTTGTGAGGTTGCCTGAATCACCCTACATCACTCGTGGTGGACTAAGGAACACCATGGGATCACGCACAGAGTGGTCTTTGCCCCTGGGAGGTTTGTTTTCACCCCTTCTTTCTAGTTTCTTTAGGTTCTTCCTCCTCCAGCCACCTCAGCAGTCTCTGCCCTTTCCGTTGCGCTACAACTGCTAACGGGACTTTGGAGGGTGGGGCTCTGAGGCCCCTGTGTCCCTCGCGGCTTCCTCAAGCTGGTCCCAGAAGGTGGTACAAGGGGCATCTGCCATCATCTCTGTTAGGATGTTGCAAAAAAAAAAAAAAAAAAAAAGACCAGTCCCTTCCAGATTCAGGTTCTATAAAGAACTGATTTTCCTTCATTTTGCGGCCGTAGCTACGGCTTGAGAAAATGTGTGCGGTGTGACACGCCACACTGACAACGCGTGCTAATAATACAGCTGCTGCGGGAGGGGTGGGGGCACCTGGGTGGCTCAGGGGGTTGAGCGTCCAGCTCTTGGTTTCGGCTGGGGTGATGATCCCAGGGTTGTGAGGTCGAGCCGTCGGGCTCTATGCTCAGTGTGGAGGTTCTCTTCTCTCTCTCTCCCTCCCTCTGCCCCTCTCCCCTGCTCACATGTGCGTGCTCTCTCTCTAAAATAAAACAATTAACAAAATAATCACATAGCTGTTGGTTAGGAGCTCCAACCCAGACTAGTCAGGGGCAAATCTTAGCACGTGCCCTCACTAGCTTCCATCCCCGGCAAGGGAGTCAGTCCCCTTGCTGTAACCGACTGCTCGGCGCCGAGCCTGGAAGTGGTGTGCTGAGCATTACAGAGTATGAATGGTGAGCTGAGTGGGTTAGTTCGTGGCCTTTGAACTCTGCTGACCGGGGCCGGTGCTACTGTTATTTACCAGAAACCTGCTCTAGCTCCCTGCAGTTTACTGGAGGTGCCCACGTACGTTGTATGTGGTCCTCATATCTAAAAGGAGTCAGGGCAGAAATGATTATTAGTCTCTTTAAAGTATTAAAGGTAGAATTATTAGCCCCGGTTTACAGATGGGTAAGAAAACTGAAAAAAAAGAAAAAAAAAAGAAAGAAAAAAGGTCAAGTGAGCTGTCCAAGGTGACAGGACAGTTCTGAGTCAGAAGGAGTCACTAAGACCCTTTTGAACTTTCTTACTAAAAAGGCTGGGTGACTTTGGACAAGTCGCTGTACCTCTCTGAGCCTTACTTGTAAAATAAGAGAGCCTTATTTTACAGAGAGGCAACAACACCGCGGTTCAGAGAAGGTATCCCGAGTCTTCCACTGATCACCTGGGTGACTTTGGGCAAATTATTTAATTTCCTGGTGCCTCAGTTTCCTCATCTGCAAAAGGGGCTAATAATAGACCCCACCCTAGAAGGGAGTTATGGGAATTGAAGGAGTAAACCTGTGTTACCAGCCTGGGACGAGGTGGGCACATGAAAGCCCAACACCAGCGATTACCACAGAGCCTAGCCTGGTCAGCCCCAAGCCCCGTGTGTCAGTACCAGGGTCCCTATCTGGACCGTGGGGCACCCACTGGGCAGGGTGTCAGCTGTGGTTTCCAGGTTGCGTGGCTTCAGTCGGGAGTGTTAAACCTTCCATCGAAATCCGAAGGCCACCTGCAAGTGCCTCATGTTTCAATCTGAATGGAAAACCCTATTTTTCCACTTCTACCTACGACATTGACGATGGTGTTTTGCCTTCCTTCCCATACAGCCTGGAAATCCTGAATAAATGTCAAAAAGAAGTCACGGAGTCCACAAATATGCAAGAGTATTAAAACTCTTAGGAGCGAACCATTTCCTACATTACCAGAAGCTTAAAGGGATGAGATTTTCAATTTCATTACTCAGGATCCGTGCCCACTGAGGGCACAGGTGAGATGGCTACAGTTGGCAGCTAAGAAGGCCGCTGGAGGCTGTCTGGGCCCACCTGCGAGCCCGCGTCGCCTCATACGTTAGGGCCCGACCACAGCGACGGCAGTAGCGGCAGAAGCGACAGCGGCTCCCACTCACCAGCTGCACAGACCAGAGGGTCAAAGAACAGCACGGTCCCACCCGAGGTGCAGAAAACATGAATCTTTCTGTGCCTCGGCTTTCCTCTCTGCCAAATGGGACAAAGAGGAATACCCCATAAATGCGGCTTAAATGATTTAGAATAGTGGCCGTAGCACGCACGCAGTCAAGGTTGGTCCTTACTCTGTATTGTCACGTAAGACGGCCCCTCTCCAGTTCCGGGGGCCACCCCTCCTCTGGCTCTTTCGGGCCCTGCAGACGTAGGCCCTTCAGCTGTTGCTAGCCCAGGGTTTCCTCATCTCCTGCCGGCTCTGGTCACCCCTGCACAGCCACCTGTGAACGGCCCAGTCACTGATTCTCCTCACTACTCCACTTTCTGTCCAGGCCCTAACTCAGGTACCTGTGTGTACTGTGTTCTAGGCAGTTCTCATGAATTTCTTTAATGCTCCCAACACTCTTGTGAGGGAAGCATTATTGTGCCCATTTCTAAGGACTGGAAAACTGAGGCTTAAAAATCCAGCCCCAGCCGCACAATTAGGAAGCTGTTAAGCTGAGTTTGAAATTCACACCCAGGCCTGGTTTAACGCGCAGTGAAAAGGACACATGTATCCACGGCCCCCCCAAAGCTTACAGAGAAGACGTGATGACAGCCTTGTATGACGACTCCTCTGATAGGAGTAAGAATCATGGCCCTGACAATAGCCAAGGGCACCTGGATTGGAGTGTTAGTCAGAGATGGCTTCCCGGAGGAGGAGATATTAACCTGACTCCTAAGTTATTCTGAGAAAAAAGAAGAGGGGCTAGCATGTATAAAGGTCCAGAGGGAGAAGAGAAAGGGAAGAAGCTTTTTCGGGAGCTGCAAGCCCTTCCAAACCTCCTGGGGCAGAGCGCTCCAGGGGGAGGGAATGATGAGAGGGAGCTGAGGAGCTGGGCCTTTTTCACAGCGGTGTTTGCAGAGGTGAGGCTGACACAGACAGCACTCTGGTCACCCGTCTGTGGCCGCCAGCTCCTTCGGGACAGAATGTCTATTTCAAACCTTCAAACCCAGCCTGGAGCTCTGTATACAACAGGTGCTCAAAAAATGAGACTGACAACTAAAAAAAAAAAAAAAAAAGAATGATATTCGAGAAGCACTCCTTTGGGTCTGAGCAGATGCCGCCCAGGCCCCACCGTGTGCCCTCTTCTGCGCGCTTGACCTCACAGAATTCTAACTGCCGACACCTGTGTTTCCTCGCTTGGGGGCTCTCTCTGGTTTCCGGGCCCACTTTGCTTCCTGAGCGGCAGGCCTGAAGTGCAGGGCGAGGACAGCCCCTTCTGGAGCAGCCCAGAGCAGCGACGGCGGGCGCTGGGGAGTCCCACGCCTGCCCTAACCCTCGGGTGGGCCACGAGGTCTCTGCTGGCCCAGAGGCTCCCGTGAGCTGCGGCCCCAGGTGCCCACCATGGTAACTTGCTGGCAAGTGCTCCGTGTCCCCCCACCTTCTCTTCCTAGGTTCCCTTCCTGGCACCTCCCTCCCCCACCGCCAGAGCTTCTCACACTTCTCAAATAAACTATCCTCACTTCAATCTTTGTCTTGGGGTCTCCTTCCGAGGAAGCCAAATGAAAACAGTCTGATTCTTGGTTTCATAGACTGAAAGGGCTTCGGGGGTAAAGCTCTTCAGGGGCAGGAGACGTACGGTCTACGGCAGGTTAGAAGTAGGAGCGCCGTGCATCCTACGAGCAGGCTGAGGGCACCGAGCAGCTGCGGTGCACAAAGCAGAACCGGGTCCTGTGTTCTAGTCTCGGCTCTGGATGCGGCAGCATCTACTGGAAGGAGCAGGGGCCTTCGAGGGGAGGCAGATCTGGGTTTGAGTCCAGACGGGGCCACATTCGGGCGGGTGGCTCGTATCAGAACTTAGGTGGCCTGCCAGGACCTCAGCTGGCTCAGCCGCTGTGACGTTACCCGAGTGTCGAAACTAAGTAAACCAGCTCGCTAAGAGAGACGAGGCTCCCTTCCGTGCCTTTTTAGGGACTCCTGGTTCTCTGCTCTAGCTGCTTTCTGCACACCGCCAGTCTAGCGATGATCTCATCACATGGGCAACCTCGTGTTTCACGTATCTGCCTCCTCGGAGCCTGGAGGCGCCCAGAAGGCGGGGGTTCGCTTTTGCTCAGCTCGGCATCCCCACCACGCCTGGCCCACGGCAAGCATTCGATGAGTGTCTGTTGAGCGAATGAATGAGAACGGCGCAAAAACAAAGCACACCTACTAGTGACGACGGGCTCTCTGGGGCACTCTCGGGGTCTCGGTGCTGAGTCCTACTGTGCGCCGGGCACCATTCTCTGGACCCACAGCTGTGGTCAAGGCCGCCACACTCCTCCCTCACGTGGTGGTTTACCCGCCAGAGGGACAGAGCAAAACGTTCCTCAACCCAGGCTGCCCAGCCGACCAAGCCCGGAAGCTTTTAAAGAGTCTCTCCCAAGACTGTGGTGGAATTACCTGGGGTGGGGCCCGGCGGCAGCGGCGGCGGGATTTGTCTTGCAGCTTCACAGGTGAATCTAATGTGCTGCTGAGGCTGAGCGCCAGCCGGATCACGGGAGAAAAACAAGGTCACGGCAGAGAGGGAAGAGGGCTGTGGAGGAAGCAGAACAGGGACCGTGATTCGGCCCCAGGGTCGCGGTGCGGGGGGGGGGGGGGGGAGGAGCCCTCTGGCTGCATCTGGAGGCCGTTTGGGGAAGGCGCCGCTGGGATCTGGAGGAGGAGGACCAGGGATGCTCCGCACGCCTCGACAGGCGAGGCACGACCCTGAGACCAACAACAGCCTGACTCCAAACGTCGCCAGTGCCGAGGCAGAAAGCCTGCTCTGGAGGGGCAGGGGGCAGAGCCCGCTTCAGGGCAGGCTTCCCCGTGGAGGGGACAGTAGAGCTGGCAAGTGAGTTCTAGAACGAGTCTCTGGAGGAAGCGCCGAGAAGCGCCGAATGTGAGGTGGGCCCGGAGCCATCATCGCAGCCTTGAATAGAAAGACACCAGATGGTTAAGCCACCGAGTCTGGCGCGCACCACCTACTAACCTAGGAGCCCTCGCACCTCTGCTCCCGGCGTCATTTTGGGGTTGTTCACCGGGGTGGGGTGGGGCACGGGAGAGGGAAATCCGGCTGCTTTTGCTTGGCCGCTTTCACTTTTAAGTCCCCACCCTCTCTCCAGGCTCCAAACCATACCGGGAAGGGGGAAGGAGAGGGTGTTCATCAGGCGGTCTGACCACTCAGACCGTGTTGGGGAAGTCCCCAACACCACCTGCAGGCCCACCTCCTCCTCCCCTCCTAAGGCGCCTCCTATCGCCAACCCTCGGGGTCCAGAAGCTCTAACTGCTGGCGGCGGGCAAGGGAGACTACTTTGGAGACATCCTGCCAGCTTCCCCCAGCCCTGGGAGAAGTGATTTCCCAAGAGAAACAGGGATCCACAGAGCCGTAAATAAACACAGCATTCCAGAGGAGGAGGGGCGGGCGGGCAGGCCCGGCCAGCTTCGTCCCCCTCGCGGAGATGGCCCATTAACTTTCCCAGGCAGGCGCGGGGGACCCAAGAACCTACCAGCCCTCTCTCCAGCCTCCCCCTGCGCCCCCCACCAGCCGCCCCTTCTCGGAGCTTCCCTGTAAGCCAGCTGCAGACCCCACTGCCTTGGGAGTCTGGACTGTCGGCAGCTGCGCGGAGCAGGCTGCTCGCTCAACACCACGTGGGTTTTCCAAGGAAACGTCACCATAGTTCCACGGGCAATTTCAGGGGAAAGTCGAGTTCTTTTGTACAAGGCTTCCAGAAAGGTCTGAGTCCACAGGCCGCTCGGAGGCAGCCAGGGCGGCGGCGGGCCTCTGACAGGCAGCCCTACCTGCGGAAGTCCTGCCGCCCTGGAGGGGACAGAAGGAACCCGCCTTGCAGACTGCGGAGAAGGGAAGTGGCTCAGAGGCTGTAAGGTCACCCCTACTTTACGAGCAGGGAAACTGAGGCTGGAGAGGGCATGAACGACCCTCAAACAGTCAGCGGGCAGTGGGCGGCTGAGCTGGGCGTCTCCAGGCCTCCTGAGCCCATCTGTGCACGGACTTCCGACCAGGCCACACGCTTATTCCAGAACAGCGGGGAAGTTCTGTGGGGACGCGTCCAGAACTGGCAGCCCTCTTCCTCCAAACGTGCATTTGGTGGGGGAGGACACCGCCAAACAACTCTGCTTCCTTAGTTTCTAGATCTCTCTTCTGAAACGAAAACATTCCCCAAGTGTTTCCAGAGTCCCCAAACAGAAGCTCCGTGTCAAAATCCTGTTCATGAGGAAAGAGGTCAAGTCCCAACCTACGAAACTCATTTCACAAAAAGGGGCATTATGGGAAATTTGCAGGAATAGGTTTACTTAAATAATTATTTTATTAAAAACTACACTTTTCCCGATTTTGCCCAATATACCCTGAGAATTTTAGTATAGGCACCCACAACCAAGTAGGTAGTTAACAATAAATAGTCCCATTCTGCAAACCTAGGATTAAGAATTTTCTCGTGGGTTGCTATTTTAACCAACCATACACAAACATAGTCTCTTCATTCATTAAAAGCCTTGATTCACAGAGCTGAGTATCTACAGCTCAGACCTTACAAAACAAACTATTAGCCTCAATGTATATTTTCTGCGACTAACCTCGTACACAATACCTATGCCCTGTCAAATAAAAGGCTCACAGATATTAAACTTTTCGTCTGTGCTGTGTTTTAGCTGTGCGTGTGTACATGTGTGCGTGTGCACCTGTGTGTGTCCGCGTGCACCTGTCTCCACAAGATATAACTTCCAGTTGCAGGTTTTACTTTTGCTTTTGCAAGTCTCTCAGGCAAGCCTCTCACATGGTTTTCACTGGGGGCGGGGGACCTGTGTTCCTTGTTCTTTCATTCCCGCGGTTTCCTATGCTTTCCAGCGTCTCTCCCTCCCACCCTGCCTCCCCGCCCTCCACTGCTCTCTCCTCCCTTGGGAAAAGACTTGGCGTGTGAGTGACCACTAGCTTTCCTCATGACTAACGCAAGCATTTGCTGTTAACCTGCACTGAGGGTTGCCGATAGCACATGGTGCAAAGATGTTTCGTTAGTTGCCAGAACAAATGACCCATGTGCCAAATCTCTAACAGCTTGAGTCCCGGATAAGGGTCACAGTGGGTTCACTGGTGCTGCCTGCCTCAGGAATTCCACAAATATTTACTGAGCAACTACTCTGCACAAGGGGAGGCCACCACAGCTTGGGGCTCCACCGTGCTGTCCAGGACGTGGTTCCTGCTCCTCCTGGAAGGGGCTGCAGGCCTGGCACCGGCTTCCTTGGAGGGTGCCTGGCAGAGCAGAAAGGCTGGGGGCCACCACCACCCCGGATACACCTACCACGTGAACCCAGGGCAAGAGAGGAGGGCAGGATGGGATGGAGCCGCGATGAAAGAGATAGAATAGTGACTGGTGTCCTCTGTCATCAAGGGCAACTGAACTTTAGGACAGACGGACGCTAGCTATGCCAGATGAGCCACAGGAGTCAAAAGCGTTTGGTCTTCCTCGTAAGTAAATTCAAACACCTGTCATTCGTGCAAAGTGGAGGCGGAGGGTTAGTGGGCGGGCAGGAGGACAGGACTCCCCCAGAATCTCAGAATGAGGGCGGCTGCCCACACCTCCGGGTCCAGCCCCGTCACCTGGCTGGAAAGCTTCTCACAGTCAGGAAGATGGAGCCCCGCCGGCTCCCTCCTCGGACTACCAGGACCACGAAAACCAAGTCCTCCCCTCCGAGGAGATAACCGAGTCACATCATTACTTTCTGGGAACCAAACTCCACAACCTAAACCCTGTGTGAAAAAACGTGATGTTCACCGAAACCAAAACTAATAGACATACTTCCCCCCACCTCCACTGCCCCCACCCTGAAAGTCTAAAATGATTAGGTTTTGTCAGAGAACTTGGCATAAAATTCTAATACCGAAAAACAAGCAAGAAAACACACACACACACACAAAGCACAAGCAAAACACACAGGATAGGAGCCCAGGTTCCATTGCTAATAATTTGACCTTGGACGTGTCCTTTACCTTCTCCGTGATGGAGGGACTGCTGCCTCGACCAGCCCCTCAAATCTGGGGGCTAGGTGGGAGGTGAGTCGGGTCGGCTCTCCTGCCCTGGGCACCCGGGGTAAGTGAACACGCATACCGTCTAAGGCATACAGTGCCTAAGAGGGGTAGAACACCGTATCCTCAACATTCCTGAAAGGAAGTGCGGTAGACAGAGGAACACGCTTTGCATCTTTGGTAAAATCTGTCGTTCTGGAACGAGCTCTGAGACTGAAACATTTTAAAGAAGCAGAAGGGCCCTGAGCATTTCACAACCTAGAGAGAGCCTTGGTTGCCTCCACTGCGTAACCTCAGAGGGGTGGACTAGGTGATCCCAAATGTTGGCTTTCTCACTGGTTGGCTGGCCGTCTGAGGCAGGAACTCGTGCAAAGCTGGTAACCAACAAACGCCACGCTGCTCAGTCGCGGGATCCGTTGGTTGAAGGGGGGGGGGGTCCTTGCTTTCTAAGCAGAGCCCAGGTGCCACCTGCCGTGTTTTCGAAGCCGAAACTCAAATACGTGATCATTCCAGGGCAGGAATGATCGAGGCTCTGAAGTTGTCTTTCAAGGACATTTCTGAAAATCTAGAAAGTCCCACAGAGAAATAAATCAGATTGAAAGCACCGTAGCATCTCTAGTATTTACCAGGGTGTCCAATGCACAGTAGGTGCCTGACTATTTCCTGTACGAATGAGCAAAACGTCCCAGCATCTGTAACACTTCCGGCACGCCTCGGCATGGGGAGGCATGGCGGAACACCCCCAAAGCATCGAACTAATCATCCGAATAGCACTGCTACTTAATCCTTGGCCTTTGCTGCATTCCCCAACATGCTCCCAACCGCACGAATTGAGCGTTGGGTTGAGAATCAGCTAGAGCTGCCTGGGAGGCTGGACTCTGCCCCTTCCTGGCTATGTCACCTCTCAGAGCCTCAGTTTCCTCATCCATTACATACAGATCATCAGGCCTCTCTCGGGAGCAAAGGACCTCCTAGGGGAGTTGGGTGGGGTATGTAAATGTGTCCACAGAGGGCTGAGAATCCGCCCAGCACACTGCGCTCTCGGGGTCGGTGCTGGCCATCACAGGTGACTCTTGTGCTCGGCACCATTACTGTGTGGCAGCAGCTACGGGCTCGCTAGCGTTCATTTTCTTCACGCCGCACTGGATGTTCAGGGTAAAGCCAAATTGCAGTGGTATTCTATATCATATAGAAAGGTACAGATGTGGCCAAAAATTTATTTTTAATGTTTGGTGGTCCTTCTGAGCCTTAGGACCGACCGCTCCTCCACCTCCCAATGGGTGAGACGATTGAGCACTGTCCTTAGAGCCAAAGTGGCCCTGGTCTGTGTCAGGACGCTGCGTGTCCTTGCTTTGCCGCTGACCCTCTTTCCTCCCTGGTCCTCAGCCAGGCTGAGAGAACAATGACTCGCTGAAATATCACAGCCAGTCCCGCTTCACAGGAGAGAATTAGGTATTACTCGCCAAACATTCACATACCGCCCCCTCGCCTCTCCCCACGCCCTGACTTTCCAGCATCCTAGAGTCAGGCAGGGTCGTGTGAGTAGAGGGGATAGCTTCAGGGAGTGCATATGCGAGCCCTTAATTTCCTCTTCCTCTGCTCCAGCGGCCTGAAAACTGATTGTTTCAAATGATGTGCCTCCCAAGTCAAGGCTGCCTGGATCCCTAAGTCCCAGCTTGGGAGAAAGCCACCTTGGCCACCTGTTGCCTTACAGTGTACTTCCTAAGACTAAGGGATACACCTTGCTTTCTTAAGCCGCTAGGATGCTGGGGCTGACTGGTCACTGCATCACAACGGACTGCTCCCGGGTCTCTCTTCAGTGCCTATTCCGGAGGGCTTGCGCATGTCCGTCACAGAAGGGCCAGTTACTCTCGACTACACGCTCAGTACTCTGAAATCTCAGTGATGCCATTTTCCCATCACATAAGATGGCCCGGCAAGATTACGAAGGTTTAGTAAATCTGGCCATCTCTCTCGTGACAGGTGTGTTTTTTCTTCCCTCCCCAGAGCGGGGAAACATCGGTGACGAAACTGCGAGAGGACAAGTATCTTGAGAATGAGAAGCTGGCCAAGAAGTACCTGGTAAGGGAAGGGAAAAAGACCCTCCTGTTACTAACTCTACCTGTGCAGCCTCTCACAAGGAACATCTTACACTCTGGAAGGAAATACGACGGAACTAGTGTCCCTGGCATCCCATTTGCTAAGGCGCTTAACATAGACTTTTTTTTTTTTTTTTTAAGCAATCTCTACACCCAACATGGGACTCAAACTCATGACCCTGAGATCAAGAGTCACATGCTCTTCCAACTGAGCCAGCCAGGCGCCCCAACACAGACTCTTAATACTTTTTACCTAACACTCCAACGTTGTGACGTGGCCAGTCCCTGGGTCCCTGGGGTCTGATGTCACTCAGACCTGGCTTTAAATCCCAGCTCGGCCATTTCCTGCATAACTCAGGCAAGCCAATTTTTAAAACTTCAATTTCCTCATACATAAAATAAGTATAAAAACATCTACCAAGTGGGGTTATTGGGAGAATTAAGCAATTTAAAACAAGGTGGAGTATACACCATGCTTGGTTCGATGGTCGGTACGTAGCATTCAATCAGTTTGCTTTCCTTCCTCTCTATCTCCGTTACGGTAGAGTTTGGTCTCAAGTTCAGACTTGGTTAAAAAAAGAAAGAAAGGAAGTTTAATATTGAAAGTAGTAGAAAGACCCTGCAACACCTGTGATATTGCTGTACGTGTCACATGGGAAGGTAGAGACAAGCGTTCCCAAGAGGAAACAAAGGTAGAGCCAAGTTGGAGGGAGGAAGTGGATCCAGGCTGCACAGACAGGCCAGAGGTCCAGAAGACACAGTGGGGCTCAGGCAGGGAGGCAGGGAGGCTGGCAGAGTTTGGTGAAAAAAAATCTCGAATCTGGGACAAAACCAACCTGGGACGGAAACTTCCTCCACTGCTTCCCTGTTACGAGAGGGTCCAGGGACTGTCCTCCCAAGCAGTGTCAAGGACCTGCCACCAGGGGCAGCAGCGAGCAGCGACCCATCTGGCTGCTAACTCGTGTTGACCTAGAGCGCAGGCTTCCAAAAAGGCTAAGTGAACGGGTCCTTGACTCACTCTCAGTAACAGTCCAATCACATGAGAGACATTCATTTTGAACCTACTAAGTGGGCCAGCCTTGTGCCGGTGCTGGGAACTTGGAGACAAACGAGAGACTCCCTTGCGGCGGGGGGTGGGGCGCGGCGGTGCTGCGAAGTTTTCCAGGGAGACAGATATGCCAACAGATAAAAACCCATGTGCTAAGATTTCTAAGGGATTATTTCTATGGCACACTAGCCTCTTGGAAGAGGGAGCAAGTTATCTCTACAGCAGGAACGAGTAGGTCTGGCTAAGTTTGGGGGATGAGTCCTTCCAGGGAAAAGGACGTATGTGTGGAAAGGAATGAAAAGGAAAGGGGGGCACACAAGGTTCAGGTGTCAGTCTCGTCCGGCCGGAGTGTGGGGCGTATGGCAGAGGGGGCGGGGGAGCTAGTTACAGCAGAATAAGCCTGGGAGGCAGAGGTCAGCTATACAAGAGCTACCACAGCAGGGTCAGGAATTTGGACTTGATCCTATGGGTTAGAAGTTACTAAGTGGGAGTCCTCAGAATGGACAGGAAAGCACATTGGGAAAAAACTGATTTTGAATGCCTTCAGACTGGGCATATGCTTTCCACTGTGACCCGCTCCCTACCGCTTCCCACCGCCCTATGCTTCACCCCTTCGCTCTTCTATACCACCTGCAAAGCCCCTGAAAGCATTTGGGTGTGTGACTCCTGGACAGCCAGGGACACGGGGAGGATTTCAGGAGGGTGATCAGATGTGGTGTTTAAGAACCGCAACTTCCTATCCTTTTTGTAACTGGCATGTAGCTTTCGTATCAGGAAATTTGGAAGTTGATTCCACGACTCCCCTACCAGGATCATTCAGCGTACCCCTCCCAACTCCAAAAGACCAGGAGGCTGATCTGGGTACAACCGAGGGCCCTTTCTCCCAGCGGGGGAAAACCAGGGCACTGTCAGTTCGGCAGGAAGGACGGGAAGCCACCTGTCCCAGCCTCCCCTCGGCCCCAAGCATTGTCCATCAGGCAGTTTCTCACACCCGGAGCACAGGAATCACACTCGGGCTTTGGAGGTAACAGAGCCAGACGTGAGAGTGTCCACGGCCCAGCCCGGAAATGCCAGAAGCTCAAGAGGAGCCAGCGCTGGGCTCTGGGGAGGGGACCCACCACCGCCACGACAGGCTCGGCAGGTCTGAGGAGAGCCTGGATGATCAGTTCCTTCCTCCCCGGCCACTTCCTGCTCGCTGGGTGATGGCCCCTTCTGTGGGGCGGGGCGTGCCCCTCATTATTGATTCGAAGCACGAGGATATCCCTCAAACTGCAGTGACTCGAGGCAGCCTCATAGTACGTAAGGTCAGAGATAGGCCAGTGACCACAACGCAACAACACGAGCCCACTGGGCAGCCTCCCAGGGCACCGCCTAGGTGCCAGGTGCTGTGCTAAGTACTTTACAGGTGTTCTCCCCTATAATTCGCACAGCGGCCTTAGGAGCAGGGGTTCCAGCCCTGCAAGTCCAGCTAGGCCCGCTGCGCAGACCAGCAAATGCACACGCTCCCCAGCTAGACTGAGAACACCTCCAGGGAAGGAGCTGTGGCTTGGTCATCTCTGTGTCCCTTTCCCTGCTCCCAACACTGAGCACCGTACCCTACACACAGGGAGCAGGGTAGTGGCAGGGCCAGGACAAGGGTGAAATGGTGGCAAACAAGGCACCCGGGACACGGTACTGAAGGAGGTACTCCCTCTCAAGCACCGACCCTGCATGTGCAAGAGCCTGGGTCGCAAGAACCACTTTCTATTTTGCACACTGGGTGCCTCGTTTGCTTCGGCCTGGTCCGGGCGCTGGGTAGCTCACTGGCCAGACCGGTGCGTGCACCCTGCCCCACTGCTCCCTGGCCACGTGACTGACCTTCCCCACCCTGTGCTCAGTTTCCTCCCCTGCACAACCAGGCTTCCAACAACGCCAAGGACTGGAGAAGACGTGGCGAGATCAGAACCCTCGTACGCTGCTGACGGGAATGTTCGAGGGTGCCGCCACTTTGCAGAACGGGGTGGGGGGTTCTCAAAAAGTAAAACACAGACCGGCCATCCAATCCAGCCATCCCACTGCCAGGCGTCTTTCCGAGAGAAACAAAAACACGCCTCCCCACGGGCGCTGCACACGAGTGTTCACAGCGGCATTATCATAATGCCCAAAATGCAGAAACCCAATTGTTGACAGGTGAATGGATAAACAAAATATGGGCTGGATTGTGTGCCCCCCCCATTCATGCATTGAAGCTCTATCTCCTGTACCCCAGAACATGACTGTACTCGAGATAGGGCCTTTGTTTTTATTTTTTAAATTTTTCTTTATTTTTGAGAGAGAGAGAGAGGAGCAAGCACGGGAGGGGCAGAAAGAGAGGGAGAAAGAAAATCCCAAGCAGGCTGTGTGCTATCAACTCCGAGCCCAGCCCGATGCGGGGCTCAAACCCACGAACTGTGAAATCATGACCTGAGCTGAGGCAGGATCCTTAACCGACTGAGCCACCCAAGCGCCCCTGGAGATAGGGCTTTTAAAGAGGTGATTAAGTTAAAACAAAGCCATTAGTGTCGGCCCTAGAGCAATGTGCCTGGTGTCCTTATAAGAGGAAATGTGGACACACAGAGGGACACCAGGGAGGTGTGCGCACAGAGACAGGGTCGTGTGAGGACGGAGTGAGAAGGCGGCCACCTGCGAGCCAGGGAGAGAAGCCTCCGAAGACATCCAATGTGCTGACACCTTGATCTTGAACGCCCAGCCTCCAGAACTGTGAGAAAATAAATGCCTGTTGTTGAAGCCACCCGGTCTGTGGCATTTTGTGGCGGCGGCCCTCGCAGGCATGGGCACACAATGAAATACTATTTAGCCATAAAAACAATGAAGAACAGATGCATACTACCACACGGATGCACCTCAGCAACATCAGGCGACACGAAAGGAATTAAACAGGGAAGGCCACGTATTCCACGGTTTCTCCTCTGTGGAATGTCCAGCAAGGCAGGTCTGCGGAGACGGAAAGCAGCTGAGGTTGCTAAGGCTCGGGGACGCGTGCTGGGGAGGGAGGCTGGGAAGGGACTACCAACGGACACAGGCTATGTTTTTGAGATGGTGGAAACGTTCTAAAGCCAGATCGTTGTGATGGCTGCCCAACCATAAACACGTGAGATAATCAGTTAATTGTCCATTTTGCACCCGGGTGAATTCTAAGGTACGTACGTTATACCTTCAGCTACTTTAAAATAGGGGTAATGCCACGACCCACGTACAGAGCTGCACAGGGCTCGGCTTCTGGTGCCCCGTGTATTATAATTGGTACTTCTTCACATGTATTCGCTGCTCAGTGGAAAGTTGCCTGGAGTGCCTCGGATTCCTTTACTTTTAGGGGCGTGTCAGGGAAACTGACCCGGGCAGTCACTGGTGCTTCCGTACCCCTAAGTGACCTGTCCCCGCCCGCAGAGGACTCCCGACCAGCTGGTTACGGCTGCGGCACGCCTCTGTGGACAGGACAGCTCTGGTCTTGGATTCCACAGACCCGTGCTGCAATCCTGCCTCTGACCTTCATGCTGTCTGCTCTGCAGGGCTGCCGGACGATGGTGTGAGGGTGCGAGGAGCCTACACGCAATTGGCATTCAACGATTTGAAGGAAAATAAAAAACAACAACTGTGCACAAGAAAGCCCTCTGTCCGCCTTGGTGCCTCAGTCAGCGAAGCGTCTGACTCTTGATTTCGGCTCAGGTCATGATCTCCCGGTCTGTGAGATCGAGCCTCGTGTTGGGCTCTGGGTTGACAGTGTGGAGCCTGCTTGGGATTCTCTCTCTCCGGTCTCTCTGTCCCTCTCCCACTCACGTGCACACACTCTATCTCAAAATAAATAAAAAGCATTAAAAAAAAAAAAAAAGCCCTTTGTCAAGCCCTAACTGCACATGCATCCTTGTGTTATCCTCAGCGCTGGCTGGTGGCCCAGCCGCTGGGTCTAAGCAGTGACAGGGGAGCCACGGCCCTCCTGCTGGAGCCGCAGGTGCATAGAGGGCAGGCCAGGCGGCACAGGCCCGTGCCTGAGGAGCAGCAGGTACGGAAGAAGACTGCCCGGCTCTCGGAAACCTTGGTCGAAGGGCTTCCCACTCTGCTGTTCCTCGCCTGTTACGTGAAAATTAAAGAGTTCTTGTATCTCTCTGGATTCTCACGAGCTAACCCACAAAAAGTGCTCAGCATTGTTCCTATGACATCAGTGTGACGATCACTGCGGAGGCTAAGGGCCAAACGACTGAGAAATTCCTGAGGGCAGGGACGTCGTTTTCGTCCTCTGGCGGGTGCTGAGTGTTCGCTGACTGGACAGAGGAAAAGAGGAGGTTAGGGAAGGCTCCAGGAAACAGAAGAGCCGCAAGCTCCAGAAGAGGAAAAGTAATACTCTGCTATGTATGTGATCGTGTGATCTTGGGCAAATCCCTTACCTCTCTGGGCCTCAGTTTCCCTAAGATGGGTGCGGTGTTCCCTGAAGTTTCGTCCAGCTAGAACATTCCTCGATCCTACTAATGCACCATGTTGCTATCAGACTCATCCCCCGCTCCCTAATGTCTTCCTCCAGGGTTCCCAGAGAACATTAGACTTTGTACCAGAAGATCCATAAATCCCACTTCTGAAAGTGCTGAAGTCAGGCTGTGTTCAATTTCGCACTGCCGAATGCAGCCAGGGAGTGATCCAAGCCGTGGCCCCTCTGCAGCTCTGTGCACCCAGAAACCCCCGCTCTTGGGTGCACCGTGAGGTCCTGCACTCTCCCGGACTGCATGGCTCTGGCAGAAGTTCACTGCAGTCTCGTAATTAATTCTCTAGCACAAACTGTAGCACAAAGTTCCCCGGAAGAAAACTACGGGGTAACAAGCCCTGAGCGCTCTGCTGGGCAAGGAGGGTCTGCGCTTCTCCTCTGCTCCTGCCTGGAGCCACCGCCACCCCTTCCTCTAAGTTTCTTGACCTGGGGGGCAGTCTTCCCGGCTTCTAGCCGTCAGCCTGGGTCTCTCCATTTCCCACGGCCCTCTCCCAAAAGCAAAGACACACCCCATCCTTTCCCGCACTGGCATTCTGGCCTCTCTCTGCCCCTTCTGGGTCACCCCCCTTCCCCAAACAACTTGGCTGTGACATCCAATTCCGACCAGACTGTGGGCAAATATCTTACAGGAGCTGTTTCCAAAAAGACAAGGGTACAGAGCAAATGAAAATAAGTTCTAAATGTCCTCCTCCGCAGGCCAGGGAGATTCCGTGGGGGCTCTGGGTAGACCCGGGGGCTGGGGGAGCCTGGGATGGCTTTGTCCTTACAGCAATTCAGCTCAGTCCTGTATTTTAAGAACAGCGGGAAAGTAATATCTGCTGAAAGGAGTTTTCTGTGCGCTATTTAACTAAATGGCTGTGCAGCTGGAGAGAGCCATAGGCAGACGTGTTATGATTCAAGGGCTCCCAATTACAATGATCCTCTTTTATTGTATAAAAACAGCAACACAGCCATCTCCACCCTCCCAACGCCTGCTCCCTCCGTCTCCTTCCCCCATTGGCTGGCAAGGCTGTTCAGCATCCTGAAAGTAGCACCCGGATTCTGAGTCCTGGGAGCACAGCCTGCAGCCCGCTGGGATTCCTCCTCCCTATAGCCAAGGAGAGGGTGGACAGGGGGCAGCACCCCCTGAGGAATGTTCTCTTATAGACACTGCTGGAGGCTCTAGAGTTCTCTTCGGGGGGCAGGGGTGGGGGCAGTTGGATCACAAGCACGGATTTGGAATTCTCTTCTGTTTTGACTAAGCTTACACACGCGTACCCTCACGCATGTATGAACGCCCACACCCCTACACCCCTTGAGCAGAAAAGCAATCAGACTGTCTAGAAGCACATTTTAAAACTGTCCCTTCTCCCCAAACTTCCTTCCGGGCTGGGGTGGGGTCCCTCCACAAGAGTTCAGAAAGAGCTGGTGATGATTAAGAGCATCAGGGACACCAGGGTGGCTCAGTCAGTTGTGCTTCTGATTTCGGCTCAGGTCATGATCTCATGGTCTGTGGGTTCAAGCCCCACGTCGGGCTCTGTGCTGACAGCTCATCAGAACCTGGAGCCTGCTTCGAATTCTGTGTCTCCTTCTCTCTCTGCCCTTCCCCTGCTCACGCTCTGTCTCTATGTCTCTCAAAAATAAACAAACATAAAAAAAAAAGAAGCTTTGGGGGACGCCTGGGTGGCTCAGTCGGTGAAGCCTCAGGCTCTTGACTTCGGCTCAGGTCATGATCTCGTGGGTTCGTGGATTCAAGCCCTGCATGGGGCTCTGCGCTGGTGGTGTGGAGCCCTCTCTCTCCCTTTCTCTCTGCCCCTCCCTGGCTTATGTGCTCAGTCTCTCTCTTTCTCAAAATAAGTTTAAAAACTGAAAAAAAAAAATTACTTAAAAAAAAAAAACAAACCAGCTCTGGGATCAGACCGATCTGAATTTGAACCCTGACTTGGCTACTTTCTCTCTGTGACCTTCAGCAAGTACCTGACCTTTCTGAGCTGTGGTTTCCTGTCTTTAAAACGGGGCTACAGCCCTGCTCTCAAAGTACTCCTCGTGCTCAGACTGAATGCCACAGCGAAAGGAGAGGATTTAGCCGAGTGCCGGGTACACAGTAGGTGCTCAACCTGGGGCACCGACAGCAACACCGTGTGTCTGTGGCGTTCTGGGTGTACAGGGAACTTTGTATTTGTTCAGCCTCACTGGTCAGAGTGGACAAGGCGCGGGGTGGGGGTTGGGGGGCAAGACAGCTGGGGGAGGGGCACAAACGTCAGCCCCACTGAGGAGCGTTTTTCTCCAGTCTTTCTGCCACACTGACTTAAGCCATAATGTTTGCACGGCCCGTGCATGCTGCCCCAATGGAGACTTCTGGTCTTTCCTGGGTTTTCTGCAGATGTTTGGGAGTCCAGAAGCTGCAGCTGCAGGCATCCTACCAGGCCACGGAGAACCCGTAGCCCAGAAACTCTTGCTCATGTCTTCCTCTTCCTTTCTCAACAGCAGGCTCCTCTCTCCCACTGAGTGTGTCCGGGGCCCCCAGCAGGGAGGAGTCCCTCCCAAAGAAGGAGCTAGCTCGACCTGGCCACTCTCTGGGGCCCCAGGGTCCACCCCCCGCACCGCATCTGCCAGCGAACGGTTCCCAGGATTTTGCTGGTTTCCGATGGGGGTAAACCAGGCATGGCTTGGAGCGCAAAAGGAAACCCATATGCTTCTCACCTTCCTATCCCAAACCAAGCCTGTGCACCCCCAAAACATACCACAAGTCTCTTACGCCAGCGTGAATGCCCGGGACGCGCTGCTTAATATTGATCCCCCGCGGGTCAACAGTACGAGTATTTCATTCACTGCAGATGCTGTGTGGCAACTCCATTGCAGTGAAACTCCCCGTGATAAGATTTAACGTCCACTAAGTGATTCCAGTACTAGAGGCTTGGGGGCAGGCAGAGGGGAGGAAGAAAGTGTGTGACCGTGGCTTTTTATAGGTAAATTGTTCGCCAGGGTGGTAAATGCCGGGGTAAGCAAGAACCCCGGTTCTGGCTCTGGCCTCTTTTATTCCATTTTAAAGTTTGGGGGGAAACCGATACACTGTTGTCAGGACTGTTTTTCTCCTTGGGGGGTCTGTTATACACCCACGCACACACTCACGCCTCCGCCAATCGGCCCCTCTTAAAATCCAGACTATAAGCATAGGAACAGGAAACACAATTGTGGGTGGATGTTCTTAAAATCACAACCTGTTGGACGTAGGGTGGGGGCCTTAGACAAGGGTGGGGGAGGGGAATCAGGAGGGAATTTTTTTTTTTTCCTAGTTCAAAACGAAACTACCTTGTCCATACTAAAAACAGTGTCTACTTTATCCTCTACCACAGGGCCATGTGAGTAGCCAGGCATCCTTTCAGAACCGCGCTGTCTGATTTGACCATGACACAGCACATTATATAGTACCTGAACACTGCACCGGGGTCTCCCTGCGATTTGCCGGGAAGACTTTCCGTTTCAGTGGTTACTCAGACCTGCCACTAACCAGTGCATACGCGTACGGGGGGGAGGGGGGCGGGGGGGAATGAAATAAGATGGGGGCAGTCTGGGTCTTGGAATCGATGATAAAATCCATGTATGTTAATCACTTGGCATCTCAAGGATACAATAAAGCTGCATGCCAGAGGTCGTGGCAGTGACCATGATGATGCTGGTGGTGACGATGGTGACAGCAGGTGAGGTTTACTGAACGCGGCGTTAGGCGCTGTGCTAAGTTCTTTTCTAAATTTCTTCTTAAGCTTTACGACAACCCATAAGGCAGCTATTAGAACAATCTCTGTTTTCGAGATGAGGAAATTGAGGTTTAGAGAGGTAATAGCCCAAAGTCAGAAAGCTAATGAAGTGAGCGGAGACTTGGTCCTTGCTGGAGGAATCCAGAGAGGGGAACCTAGCAGAAGGGCCTCTGTGGCCTTCTGGTATCATCCCCTCCGTCTAGAGCAAAGGTGAAGGGTCGTGACCAAAGTTATTCTGATGCGGGTAATACCCAGCAGTCCGGGGGTCAGGAGAACGGCCCGCTGTAGCGTCTGGGGAGTAATGGTCCCTACCTCCACAGTTTTCAGTACCTGAGCTAGGAAAAGGGAGAGCTACTTCCGTCCCGGTAGCAGCTGACTAATATCGGGTTAATTCTGGATTGCTCTGGGCAGGATCTAAAAGAAAAGCTCCCCATCCTCCCTCGCTTCCTTACTGCACTCGGTCTTCTTTTTGCCCTCAGGCAAAACTGGTCCCCCGGTCTGAAACTTTTTATTTCACACCGGAACCAAGCTGATTTGTCTCTACAAGGCACACTGCTGTCAGCCTGACCTTCCTAAACGCTTGACATCCGTCCTCGGAAACCCGCCATAGCTCCCCAGTACCTACGGATTACCAGCCACCCTCCTCCACGCCCACCCTCAAGTCTGGCATCATCTCTGCATCCCCCCCTCCACCTCCTCAGAATCTGCTCGGCTTCCAGGACGCAATTTTACCTTCACCAGAAACACCTTTCTTCCTCTTCTCTTAGGCCACACACACGCTTCATCTGCCAACTCAACAACCGTCCCACCATTCACCCCAATTTGTTGTGGCAGCAACGTGCCCACCTTAAAAAGGCACGGCTGCCCCTCCCTGGTACGTTTGGGTGACCAGACGCCGCGGTTCTGGGTGACGAGCCAAAGACGGAGTCCCCGAGAAGGGCATCTCTTCCCAAATGTAACAGTAAAACCCTGCTAGGCACCTGCTCCGTGCCTCGTTCATCCTGCTTTCTCTTTCCTGGGATGGAGATGTGAAGCCTGGAGACGCGGCAGCCACCTTCCCACCTCAAGAACACAGACCTAGGATCAGAGGCCTAAACCAAAGGATAGGGTAGTAGAAAGACAGAGCCTGGGTCCCCAGGGGTACAGCCCAGGCATCGTCCTGCTCACCCTTCTTGTTGCCTGACACCAGTGAGCCCGTAGTCACCGGTGGCCAGGATCTCTGCGAACAGCGAATACAATCATATCTGACACACCTCCGGACATTGTTCCTCCTCATTCCATGGGTCAGTTCCGATGCTACCCCCTTTAGGAAATCCTCCTCGACTCCCTCAGAGCACAGTAATTACGCCCTTCATTGTGCTTCCGCAGTGGTTACTTTTCTCAATTACAGCACTTAGCTAATCCTGCTTGATTTGGCCTGCCGGTCTGCTCGGATTCCTCGGGGCAGGGGGTCTGGACCCTGCCGGCGTCTCCGCGGTGCCTGGAGCAGGGTTTTGCACTGAGGTTAGGGGGCTTTCTGTCACCAGTATCTCCATAACACCCCGAGCAGCGCACTGGGGCGTAAAGTGTGCAGGTTCTGGGGTCTGGCACTCCGCTTACTGTTTGGTCTTGGGCAAGCTGGAGACCCTCTCTGTGCCTCCCCTTCCTCATCCATAAAAAGGAGAGACTGACAGTACTTACTCCCCAGGGTTGTCACGAAGACAAAATAATCACAAGCACTTATAAGGGCTCTTGGCATACAAAAGTGCTTAATGACTGCAGACTCTTATTAAGATGATGACTATTACGGGTGCTGAATGAACAAATAAATCAACACATAGCTGCTAAATAAATGCATGGAAGGAATAAAACCCAGGAAAATTCGAGAGTGCAGACCCCAGGGCAGTGTCACTGTTCCTTCTTTCTCATAACTGCACCTGCCCCTTTCCTTTTTCATTCTAACGGGGTGAACTGTGTAACGGGACTGTTTAAGGCTAAGAAATAAGGCCTGGCTCGGAACACTGACGTCACTTCCCGCTCTGCAGCTTTGGGCGAATTTCTTCACCTCTCTGAGCCTCAGTTTCTTCAACTGTCACCTGAGGACAATAATTGTGCTTATCTCACAGGGTTATGGTAGGAATTAAATGATCGAGCACATGAAACATTAATAAGCATCGTGTCTGGCCTACGAAAACAGTAAATATTAGCAACCAGTATCAAGCGTTGTCATTATTCTTTTTGCCGAACGCCAGGCATCCCACTCGACCCCACGGCCCTGACGGAGGGGAGACCCTCGGTGCGGGGGGGGGGGGGCGGTGTCACTTTTCCACATGTCAGGACACACTGCAGTTACATCAGGAGAATACCCTTCTCGAGTGCCCACACTGTCATTTTGATCTTTTCCTTGAAATGGGGCTTCGTTACTCTATCGGACGGACAGACCCTAAATCCTTGACCTCTGAATTTCTCCTTAAGGGCTGTTAACTTCAGGTGGACCCTAGGTGGACCCCAAACCTGGCCAGAAGGTACGGGTGTACACAAGGACAATCGAAGAGCACGGCGTTTTCTCACCAGCGACATTCCCGCAGGTCACAGGTCCCCGTTCCGGACACATTTCAGCCTTACTTGTAGATGCCCCCCCTCTGGCCGTGAGAGAAGGCATGTATATGGCTTAATATAATTTTCCCTTTAAACTTGAATCAAACCTTTATGTTCGTTCCATTCAAGCACTTGAGGGCTCCCTTAATCTATTTTTACTTTTAAACATGCCATTTTACAAGATATTTATTCCACTTGGTTGTCATCCAAATGCTTTTTGACATTACTGCCCTGGGACTGAACTGCTTAGACTCAGGGCCCTCGTAAAGAGAAAAATCACCTTTTGACTGAAATCTCGAAGAGCTCCCAGAAGCTCATCCCCTTCAACAGGCATGAATTTCTGCTCTACATAAAGGAGCGTGAGTGTACGTGTGAGAGTGTGTGCATGTCCGTGTGTGTATCTGTCTGATATTTTAAGAGGGTAAGTCGGGAGGTCTGAGCTACCCAGGGGATGAAGAAGGGGGACTTCCTGCCCCTCCAAAACCTGCCCAACGGGGCCTGCTTCAGACCTGGTGAGCCGCTAACTTGGAAATAAGGAGATCATCAGAGATCAGGTGGGGGAAGAATTCTAGGGCCTGACAAGATTTAGGGGACCCCGGGGCGCGCCAGGGCAAAACCTCTTCCAAAGGGGACGGGTCCAGGGAAAGTCATCGTCCCCTCTCCTTCCTCCTCCCCACCTCCGGACAAACAAAAGGCCATTCCCAAACAGCTGAGGGCAGGCAGAGACGCCCCCCCTGGCTTTGAAGCCAATCAATCAGGTGGAAGCCCGAGCAAATCACAACTTGGCTTCCTCAAGTTTTCTCCCCAGCCTAACGAGTCACCCCCTCCTCCTCCTCCGCCTCCGAGCTTTCCGCACAGCTACGGGGCCAAGGGGACCGTCCTGTGATGCTCACTGCTTTCCAACTTTCCGCTCCTCTCCGTCTGCGCAGCCCCCTGCAGAGCGGCTGGGGGAAAAGGGCAAGTTTGCAAAGGCGAGGATACCCAGTCCCGGGGAAGCCACAAAGACGCCGCAACACCAACAAAGATGAACCTCTCGTGGGGCGGACGCCAGCGCCAGCTGCCGCTCCGGGGGCGAGCGTGGGCTCGGCTGGCAGAGGCGGCCGCGGGCGTGGGCCGGCCGGCGGCGGACAGCGGGGGATGGGAGACCCCCCGGCCCCCCCCAAAACACACGCGGGCGCCCCGCCACCTGAGCCGGCGCGGTGCCCGCGCCGCGCTCCGGCCCTGCCCCCCGGCAGGTAGCTCGGGCGGCCGCCCGCAGCCACCAGCGGCGACGAGAGCAGAGGCAGCCTCAACCCACGGCGTCATGCTTCCTGCCACCACAGTACGGCGAATCGTCACCGGGAGAGGGGAGAAGAGGGGAGCCCGGGGGAGGGAGGGCAGCTCGCACACGCAGCCCCCCCCACCCTGCCAAACCCGCCGGGCCGGGGCCACGTCCCGCCGGAGTCCCCGCGGGACCTGCCCCGTTTGCACAAAGCGCCGCAGCTGGGCCACGGAGGGGAGGGCGCCGGCCACGAAATAAATAAATAAAAACAGAGTCGGGTCTACGTAACGCCCTGTCGAAAGCGGACGCCATATTTTTTTGTGGCTTATGTCGACATAGGGAAACGTAGACATGTTTTTCCTCCTCCTCCTCCTCGGTCTGGCTCCCATTTATCCAAACTTGTAATCAAAACTCTTAAAAAAAAAAATCTCCCCCCACCTCCGGATCCTCTTCTTTCCTCCCACCCGCCGACAGGGCCCGCACCCCCCCCCCTTTCCGCACCCCCTCTTCCAATCACAAACCCGGCCAAGTCCCATTAACAACACATTTTCGGGAGCCGCGGCGGCGGCGGCGGCGGTGGGAAAGTTGGGCTGGAGTGGCCGGCGCCGGGCGTGCGGGGCTCGGGGCCGGCGGCGCCGGGCGGGGGGTGCCGGGCGCCGAGGCGAAGTTTCTTACCTGCGCCGGGGCTGGGGACGCGGGGACCCGGGCTGGGAGCGCGGAGACGCGGCACGGGCGTTCCAAAATGGAACTCTGCTGGCTCCCCCCACCCACTCCCCACTCCCCACCGGGCGCCGGGCTCGGGCTCCGTGGGAAAGAGGGGCACGGCCAGCCTGCCAGACAGACGGACAGGAAAAGCCCCCGTACGGGGAACAGTGGCCAAAATTTTAAAAAGAAAAAAAAAAAAAAAAGAAGGAAAAAAAAGGGGAAAAAAAAATGTCTCGATCAGTGGGGAATCTACGCCAAAACCCACATGATCTGTAACGTCAGCATGCGTATTTGCATACGATACCACCACCCGAGCTGCCACCCGGGCTCGGGTTCCGCAGAAAGTTACAAAGTGAAATTCAGCCCCCTCCGGAGACGCCGGCGAAATGTCATTTTCAGGCGGGAGCTGAGGTGGAGGGGGGGGAGGTTAGCCCTAAAGGCGCTGGTTACTAGCCGAGATTAGGGGGAGGGGGGTGGGCAGTAAATTAACTTAAAAGTCTGAGCCCAGTAACGGACTCGGTGGAATTTCTGCGAGGGGAGGAGGGGAGGCGCGAGCGAGATCATTGAATATTAAGCACGACCCGGCCCAGCGGCCGCGGCCAAACCCTACTGGTGCAATACCCATTTTCTTTATGAAAAGTTCAAGGTGTCACTGATGAGCTCAACAAACTGTTGATCCTGACCACGTGGAGTGGCAGACGGAGGGACCGCGGGGCGCGGCTGCTGGCCCCGAGCGGGTGGCACCCCAGATCGTCGCGTCTCTCTCGCAGCGCGAGGGGTCGTGCGCGGGTGGGGCCGTCACGCGCCCAGGGCACTGGCTGCGCTGTCTCCCGGCCCAGGGAAATAATAACTAAAAAAAAATGTTTTTGTTTTTTAAAGCGAGACACGTTTTTGCTCCTGGAATAGTAATAAGAGGGGTTGGGATACGGAGGGTGAGAAAGAGCCCCCACTTATATAACGACTTGAAATTAGATGACTTTTGCTGGGGAGATTCGGGGATTTGCGCTTGCGCCAGGTCTGAGGTTGGTTAAAGATCCTCAAACTTTTTCCCTTAAGAGCCAATAAACAAACAGACGCCCAGGGAGCTGACTTAAACTCTTGTCGGGCCGGCGTTCGCTGGGATTCTCAGACTCGGAGAAATGCACACCCCTGCGGCGCTCGCAGGGAAGTCCCTCGGAAGCAGGGCGGGTCGCTTTCGGAACTGGGACTCTGGCGTTCCCGGCGGGAAGAGATCCCTAACCGCCGCCCCCTGGCTCCCCTCGGGCGTTTTAGAGTCCAGGCGGGCCGGGATGTCGCTGCCCTTCGTCAGCAGCGCGGTACCCGTGAACTTGCGTTCTGGGCGCGGCGTTCTTGCGGCAGTGCTACGCTGAGGAGCCCTAAGGAATTCGGGATCGAGGGGACGCTTCGGAATCGCGCCGGGCAACCTGTCTGCGCCGCGCATTCCTGCCCGGACGGACCCCGGTTCGCCTCCAAGGGCATCTCGACGCGTCAGCCTTTCCCGGCTTGAGCTGGGCGCAAGCGCGCACTAGCGGAGCCGGGGCCAAGGGATGTTGTCTGGGGTCTACTTCTGACAGTCTGAGCGCAGCGAGAAAACAAAGGGAGCCTGGGGCTGGGAGGCTCCGCGGAGTCCCCGCCCGCCCTGAGGATTAGCAGGCGCGGAGCGTCGGGGCTTCCCGGCCAGCCTCTGCTCCGGGGAATTAGAACGAACTCTAGCGGCGGTTTGCGACTCAGCTCTGGGCGCCAGGGCAGCAACAGGTGGCGGTGCGCGGCGGAGTGGCCGGAGGCGAGGACGGGGGACTGGAGTGGGGACGGCTGGCCTTGGGGGCTGACTGCGTGGCCAACGCACTGGGTGACCTTTTGACATTTTTGTTTTCTAGGCTGGGGAGAAGAAACTAACGGAGAGGTTTTTCTGGGGTCTCCCCTGGGGCTCCAATTTCCGGAACATTGCTCCTTGGGTCTCCAGAAATTTTGACAATAAAAATAGCTCGTATGCAAAATTTTCTTACTGGTCTGCACCTGTTTGTTCGGTTATTGCTCATGTAGGGTCTGTCTGTTGGTTTTGTGGGGTTTTTTGGTTTTGGTTTGTTTTGTTGTTTTTTTGTTTGTTTGTTTGTTGTTTCTTTGTTGTTTTTTTAATGGCGCAGACAGTAAGACCCTGGCCTGGAAGGGGTCTCTTGTGTGATGCTCGCAGACCCGAGAAGCGAACTGATGCAGCTCTTAACGTATTAATTAAGAACTTATTCAATGACCATGACCCCTGTTGCATGTTTCTCAAACTCATCTGATAACTTCTAAGAGCCTAATGTATTTGCCATCAATGTGAGAATCTAGGATTACTGTTTTATTTTTCTTCCCCCAAGGGTGTGCCAGAAGAGTAAAAGGAAAAAAAGAAAAGGACCCCTTCCTACCAAATTTAAGAATTTTATTTCGCTTACTCTTGACTCTTCCAGGTCTTGCTCTTACCTACCCTTCACTCATTCGGGTCATTTTGCGCCCCGCCCCCCAAAGTAAGTAGAGTTCTCAGTTTGTTTCCATGGAAATTATGGAAACTATTCCCATTTTGAGACTGCACCTCCGCTTGATGGTCCATCCCTTAGGAGCATTTTCTGTAAGCCAAGCTTCCTGTGCCCACACCTTGTTACCGTCTGCTTCTGGCTAGTGAGAGGTTAGCAGGGCGGGAAGGGTCAGGGTTGAGCCTAGCAGGGTAGTTCTCTGGACTGTCCACTGGGCACCCCCTGTCTACAGGGCACTGATATGTCATGGACACTGTGGAGGTTTCCGATGGGCTGCAGTGTCTGCAAATTGTTCAAAGTTTAACATGGACTGAACTTTCACTATATAAACAAACAGAAGGGAATACACCAAGGGTGACTTTGCATTAAGTGCTATGATTTCAGTTTGCTTTATGTGTAGGGGGAGCGGATGGACCCTTACCTGATATGATTCAGGAGCTTTGGAATCAGTAATGATAAGGGTAATGTTTAGTGAGTGCTTTGTATGCATAGGCCAGTTGCTACTTAATCTTTCTGACGATCCGATCAGGCAGCGATTCTCATAATATTTTGTTTCAGTTCCCTTTAAACTCTTAGAACTATTGAGGACCCCAAATAGCTTTGGACTACGTGAGCTATCTATATATTGATAGTTACCGTATTAGAAATTAAATTGAAAAAAATTAAAATAGGAATTTACAGACACACTTTCCATTAGCCATCAGAGCAATGACACCATGACGGGTCTAGAGCCTCAGGAAAACCAGTGTACAGCTGTGAGAGAATGAGAGTGAAGAGGGCAAGTATTATATTTGCCCTGTTATGAAAACGATTTTGACTCTGAGGACCTTAAAGAGCCTTGGGGGCCTCCAGGGCCCTTGGATCACATTTTGAGAACCATTGTTAAGGTAAGTTATATTATCATGCCCGTTTTACAGATGAGGAAGTCAAGGCCCAGAACTGGGTTCATCAGAGGCCTGAGCCAGAGTTCTTGATTGCATGATTCCAGCTTTTGGTAACAAGCTGAGCTCCCCTCCTCCACCCCCAGCCTAGACCAGCATCTAGTGCTTCCCGAGACTCCTTTCACTAACAGCAATCACATTTTGAGGCTCTTCTAGGGGGCAGCCCTTACTATGCATTATCTTGTCAAATTTTTACAACCACCTACCCTGCGAGTATTGTCTCCTTCATAGTATAAATGACAAAACTGCTGTTCAGAGAGGTTAAGAAGCTTCTCCAAAATCGCCCAGCCAGGAAGTAATAGAAGAACTTGGATTCAAATCTTTGTCTACTGGCTTCAAAACCGAAGAAGGACAAGAGTCCATCAGGGTATTTTGCAGACTCCTGGTGGGGAGAAAGTAGCTTCTGTTCATAATGGGTGAGAACCAGGCCCGGCTGTGAAGCCTTGCACATTTAGAAATTGCAGGAAGAGAAGCAACAAAAAACACAGCGTATCCCCAAGGAGCCCCTAATCTAATGACAACAAATCCACCCCGGTTTATAAACCCCAAGGAAAGGTGGCCGAGCAGAAAGACTTGGAATTAAGATGTGAATTGCAGGATCGCCCCTTCCGGCTGTCTGATCCCTAAATAAATATGTTTTAAATGAATGAAAAAAGAAAGCCCAAAATACAGAGATGTAAGCAAGAAGAAGAAAATAATTATCAGCAGTCCAAACAGGTACTGGGTATAATTTTGGTATATATCCCTCCACATGTTACATTCATTTACTTTCTCCATTATAAGACTCATAAGAGAAGTGAAAACTATTAAATATCAGTTTACCAACTGTGGCACAGAACAGCCACTACGGACACAACTTATAAAAGAGCGAGATAGAGTGTGACCTTTTGGAACATTCAGATTGCTTTGCCAAATACCTGCAAGTAGGAGGGGGAAAAGGAAGCAAGCTAGACAGATGCCATTTCCTTCCACGTCTGCAGCCCCTCACCCCGGGGTTTGACACAAAATGTTTTGTGCTTTGAGATGGAATCCCATGTCATTGGCAGGACCAAAGCTGGGACTTGATGTTTTCGAGTTTATAGCAGGAGCTTGACTTAGCCAAAGTCTGAACCTGCGCGAGGTGTAGAACAGAGAGTATACGAAGCCAGGAAAATTCAGAGCTTGCTCTTTATTGGACTTCACGGTCTAGCTTGGTCCTTGCAGCATTCCTGTAAGGTAAGCAGGGTAGGTTCCACCGCCTACATTTTACAGAGAGGGTTACTGAAGCTTCTAGAGGTTGCGATGATTGTATGTATACAGTGTAGGGCAGTTTTCAAGCTCTCAGACTAAATTCAGAACCGCGATTTGACTCCAGGTCTCATCACCGCAAGGCCAATGCTATTTCTGCGCCCTTTTTCATCCTTTGCTATTGTATTAAAAGGGGACCAAAATATGGCCCTATCAGACTCTCTTTTGCAATATTCTGGGAGAGAATTATCACCTGGCAAGGTCTTTGTTCTCAAATGCTATGTTATGTGTCCTTATTCATTTGTGGGTGGTCTCTCCACTATAATGTAAGGTTTCTGTAAGCAGGTACTTTGTTTCATTCACTATTTTCTTCCCATGCTTAAAAGCCTGACTGGCGTATTGTGCATAGGCGCACAATAAGCGATTGCTGAGTAAATGAATATACTCCAGGCAGGGCTCATCCGGTCCTAGGGAGCCAATGCTGTTCAAGACCGTACACATTTTCTGGGGCGCTCGGGTGGCTCAGTCAGTTAAGTGTCTGACTCCTGATCTCAGCCCAGGTCATGATCTCACTGTTCGTGAGTTCAAGCCCTGCATCGGGCTCTGTGCTGACAGTGCAGAACCTGTTTGGGGTTTTCTCTCTCCCTCTCTCTCAAAATAAATAAATAAATTTTTAAAAAAGACTGTACACATTTTCTGTTTACCTAGAATAATCTTTGCTCAGCGTTTCATTTCCTGTGGTCCAGGCTTCTGTTTCTATGGTGCACGGGCTTTGAGTCTTATGTGGAAAGACCTCGCTGGTCCGTTCTTCTTTGGCTTCCCAGCCATTCCCAGCATGAGAAGCATCAGCGCGGCCTCAGTCCTTAGGGATCTGTTTCTCCAACCAGCACATTTTACAGGTGGGAAAACGGAGGCTTTCGGTTGGTGGCAGTGCCAAGATCAGAACACAAGTCTCCTAACTTCTGGCTCATATTAATTCTTGTACAGGTTTGCTTGTTAGCAACAAAGCCCCAAGCCTGCCGCAGAGAAACAGAGCCATGTCTTTAGTCAGTGTGCAGTGGAACTAAGAAAGATGTGCCTAGCCAAGTATCGTGGGGGAAAAGGCTGATGGGGGCAGGGGAGGAGGAAACACCTGTTGCCAAGATGTGGTAGGAGGCAGATGGCAAGACACAGTCATATGGGCCCAAGACTTGGTCTTTGAAGTGGGGATAATAATGCCTGCCGGCTTACCTTCATAACATTTTTGTGAGTCTCCGATGAGACAAGGTGTGTGAAGGTTGCTATGTATTCCTTATAATGAGCTTCTATATGCATCCTGATGTATACATTTTCGAGTTAGTTATTTGGCGATAGCATAGAGGCTCTGGGGTTTGAATTCCAGCCCCGGTGCTCATTTAACTTCTATAAATGTTAGTATCCTTATCTATGAATACTAAATGGGGGTAATGATTATACCTGTCTCCCAGGGAGGTTGAGATAATTCATGTAAAGTATTGAGCTTTAGTGCTTGACCCACGGTGAGCGCTCAGTAAATGTTACCTATTATTATCATTTCTCACATGAAAATAATACATATTAATCATGGAAAATGTCAAAAATTCACATAAATAAAATATATTTGTTGAAAGAATGCGTGAGCAAAAATAAATCCATTAGGGAAATGGAGAGATGGAGAGATAACACTCAATTTTACCACCCAGAAGAAAGCGCAGTGAACATTTTGCGATATATGTATGTCTACATTAAATTTAAAAAATTGTCTCCTTTGTTTCGCACGTTGTTTTTAGGATCTGGGCTACACAGTGTATATTAGAGCTAGATGATAATTAAATATATCTAATACAACAGGTAGTGATAAATTCCATGAATGTGAATAAAGCTTGGTAAAACGACAGGAAGAAATGGCCTCTTCGTCAACTGATGTTTGGGTGAGTGATGAAGGCAAGCCGGTGGGAGAGAAGTACAAACATATTTTAAGTGGCCCTGTGTATCGTGAACCTTCTACAGTGAAGGTGAGCCTTATATAAGGCCTGTTTTTTTCTTGTCATTAAGAATATTTTAAATTCTTAATGGTTTAATTATTTATTTTGAGAGAGAGAGAGAAAGAGAGAGAGTGCACATGCAGGGGAGGGGCAGGGAGAGAGGGAGAGAGAGAATCCCAAGCAGGGGATTGACAGTGCGGAACCTGACACAGGGCTTGATCTCATGAACTGTGAGATCATGACCTGTGCCGAAATCAAGAGTAGGACGCTTAACTGACTGAGCCACCCAGGTGCCCGTTGTCATTAAGAATTTCAATGCCTTTTTTATTGGCTACCTTTAATGGGATCATTAAAATATTGTTATTGCAAGATTGAACAACAACAAAAACAGCATTGTTTTTGTCACGGCAGGCTAAAATCTGCTACAGTAACAAGTAACCCCCTGAGCTCCGTAATAAAGAAACTTTATTTTTTGCTTTTGCTACTCATCCCTGAAGGGTCAGCAAGGAGACTCTGGCCATCACAGTCACTCGGGGACTCCAGCTAACAAAGCGGTCAACACGTTCATCAGACTTTACCACTCATTCCACAAGAGGAAAACGATCTCGTACAGACAATTAAACGTTCAGCCAGGCAGTAATGTATCACTTTTACTTCTTACTTACTGGTTGGAGTTAGTCACAAAGTTACCCACCTGGAGCCATGGAAGTGTTATGTGCTTGGAGACGGGGAGAACTGGAAATACTTGTGCTAAAACCATAGCACTAATGACTACAGATAATAACGGCAGCCCACACTGAGTGATCATTCACTAAGTGCTGAACCTTTTCCATGTCTCATCACAACAAATCTATATTTGATCTCCTACAGTTCTAGAAACTGAGATGTACAGAGGTTAATTAAGTCATCCAAATATTAAGTGGTGAATTTGGGATTTAAGCTTAACTCTGTCTGCTTCCAGGGCAGAGACCCTCAAAACACTGTCCTCAAACGCCATTGGATTTAACTGGTCTACTAGTGTTGAATAGTAGGTAGCTTCATTTTTCCCCTCAATGGACAACATTGTGTTGAATCATCCATGATTACTTCCTTAAAATAAATTCCTAGATAGATATTTGCCGGTTGAAATATATACATAATTTTAGAGTGACAACCCTTCGCAAAAAGTGAAAGCTTTAGGAGGTGTGGTACATGGTCTTCTAAGATGGCTGCCGTCAATCCTTTCCCTCCCTGTATGAAAAATACTTCACCATTAAGACATGGAGTTTATATCCCTTTCCTTGACTCTGGACTAGTCCTGTGATTGCTTGGATGCAATGAAAGTGATATTCTGGGACATGTGAGCCCAGGCCTTAAGAGACTGGCAGTTTCCGTTTCCTTTCTCTTGGAGTGCTGCCGCCATTCTGTGAGAAGCCCAAACTTCATGGAGAGGCCACATGGAAGAAAACCAAACTACAGGGGAAAACAGCTCTGGCTGATTTGTGGCTAACCCCTAGTCAGACTATAGCCATGTGAGTGAGCCATCATGGATGCCGTAGACTAATTGGCACTCTGGGTGACAACAGCCCTGGCCGATATCACCCAGAGCAAAAGAACTACCCAGTGTAACCCAGTCAGCCCACAGAACTGGGAGAGGTGATAGCAAAATGGTAGACGTTCGGCATTACTAAGTTCGGGGGGTGGTTAATTACACAGCAATAGATAACTAAAATGGGAAGTATTTTCTACGTGCCTTCATTTGCAGAATATTCCAGACCCACTTCCGACTGTTCTTTGCAGGAAGTAGCATTCTGAGATCACAGAGAAGGTCAGGACAAGGCACTGGGTGCCTGCGCCGGCCAATCTGAGTCAGAAGCTTTTCCTAATATAAATGGTTTCCCTCAAAACAGCTGGATTCAGCCTAAAAACCGCCCCCGCCCACAGGTCCCGGATACTAAGCAGACGAATGCCCTTAGGTGATTTTTACCAAGCACAGATACTCTTTAAGTGCTGGAGTTAAGTCCCTGTTTGGTGTTGCCCCAAACTGAGGTTTCCTTCTTCAGAGATGCACACCGTGAAGTCCACATGCCTACTACGTATGAGGCATCTAGAAGAGTCTTTCATTTTGTTTCATCTAATCGTTACCACCTTCTGAGTAGGTAGATCATCTCCTTAAGGAGGAAACTGAGGCACAAAGAGGTTTATGAATCATTCGTGGGTCGTCCAGCTAATAAGTTAGAAGTGGGGGGCGCCTGGGTGGCTCAGTCGGTTGAGTGTCCGGTTTCAGCTCAGGTCATGATCTCACAGTCTGTGGGTTCAAGCCCCACATGGGGCTCTGTGCTGATGGCTCAGAGCCTGGAGCCTGCTTCAGATTCGATGTCTCCCTCTCTCTCTGCCCCTCCCCCGCTTGCATTCTGTCTCTCTCTCAAAAAATGAATAAACATTAAATATATATATACATATATATTTAAAAAAAAAGAAGTGGGACTCATACCCAAAGACTGACCGCAAACCCTGCCTGCTCCCCCTTACCTGTGTGTCCCAAACGAACTCATTCATAAACTACCTTCACAGCGTTTGCCCCGGCAGCCTACATACCATCACAGTCGGGGAAAAAAACCCAATACCGATTGTAACAAATGAAAGGAGCAGTAAAAGCAATCTGCAGAAAGACATAGTGCTATTAATCTAGCTAGGTACTGTTATTCGAAGAAGGTAGGACCCGAGGATAAAGGTGTTAGAAAGGTCTTAAAGACAGACTACCTCCAAAGTGAGAAGTTTTTCCTGGGCTAATTAAAAGGACGGAAAGAGACTTGGAAAGGAGTAGCTTTCTGTCTGAGTCAGAGCTACTTACTGCACGTCCACGCCTCATTTAAAACCACCTCGTGTACCACGCACGTTGCCGGCACCGCGTGTCTCCTTCCACTGACACCTGTCTGCCCCTCACGGGGAAATCCATTAGAGTACTGCTCCCTCTGAAAGCAGAGGGTTAGTTTGAGGAACTCGAAATGCAGTCGACGCCAACTAACTCATCTTGTTGGCTCCAATATCTGCCCTCGTTATCCCTGCTGTCACCAAAAACACAGATCTTGCTAGGTCATTTCCCTGCTTACCATCTTCCTGTTGCTTCCCGTTTCTCTAGGATGGAATGTGTCATCTTGCCAACCTACTTTTCCAGCCCACTCTTCTTTCTCTCGTCTTCTAACCTTGCCCTCCAAGACTCACCATGGCTGGGTTCCTTGTCCCTCCCTAAATTTGCTAGTCTTTTCCATCCTTGTAAGTGGAACACCCTCTCCCTGGAATGCCTTCCGGCTTCCTGTGCTTCAAGACTCAAATCAAACGTCACTTCCTTTGGGAAGCCTTCTCCTCCTCCCAGGAGAGTGAAACCTGCCTCTTCTGAAGTCCTACGGAATATTGCATTCTCCTTGAATTAGAATTACCGCCTCGCAAGCGAGTCCCTTCTTTGTGTTTCCCATGGCCACTCGGCTGTACGTCCCTCGGGGATGGTTATTTTGCCAGGCGTGTGTATCCTCACTCTTTGTCAACGTGGAGTTTGTGGTAGGCGGAACTCTGAGATGGCCCCGGGGCCCCTCGCCCCTGGTTATTCCAACACTAAGCTGGGCACTGCCGTGGAAGGGTATTGTGAATGTAATTAAAGCCTCAGATCAGTTGGCCTTAAAATCTGGAGATTATGAAGATTATCTCTAGATAGGCCTGATCTAATCATACAAGCCCTTTAAAAGCAGACGGATTTTTCTAGCTGGTTGAAGAAGTCAGAGACATTGAAAGCAGGAGAGGGATTTCGCACAGGGGAAGTCCTCCGTTGCTGAGATGGAGGGTTCCATGTGGCAAGGACCTGAGAGCCACCTCCAGGAGCTGAGAGCGGTCCCTGGCTGATAGGTAACAAGACAACGGGGACCTCAGTCCTACAACCCCAAGGAAATGAATTCTGCCAAGAGCCACGGAGCTCGAAGGAACACTCTGGGTCCTAGAGCAGGCCTGCAGCTCTGGTCGACACCTCTTTTTTGTCCGGCGAGACCCTGAGCAGAGAAGCCAGTGGCGCCGTGTCCAGACTTCTGACTGCACGTTGGGCAGTGACGAATTTGTGCTGTTTTACGCTGCTCGGTGTCTGGTAATTCCTCACACACCAATAGAGCCTGATAAAGGACGATGCTGAGGAAATGCCGAATGAATAAATGCCTAAAAACGTATACTTTTCGTGGTTACAGATGACAGCGGAGGGGATGCCTCTCCCTACTCCTGGTTCCCCTGAGGAGGGGTTGTCATTAAAACCTCCTGCCTTCTGCTTCTGCCTTTCCGTCTCTGGACGGGTTCACCTCAGCTCTACACTTCCTCCCCTGAGAGCGCGGGTCTCCTTTGTTCTGGTCTTAGCCTGGGTGGGGGCGCTTCTCACAACACCCCCTTCCTCTTGTGGGCATGTCAGCTCATTCTGGGTGCTGGGAACGCAGCCCACACAACCAGCAGACTACCGTAGTCTGCTCCGGCTGTCATACCTAAGCACCGCAGACGGAGCGGTGGTGGTGGTGGGGGGGCGCTTAAGAAACAAACATTCATTTCTCCCAGTTCTGGAGACTCGGAGTCCAAGGCCAAGGTGCCAGCAAGGTGGATTTCCTTCCAAGGCCGCTTTCCTTCTTTCTTTCTTTTCCTTTTTCTTTCTTTCTTTCTTTCTTTCTTTCTTTCTTTCTTTCTTTCTTTCTTTCTTTCTTTCTTTCTTTCTTTCTTTCTTTCTTTCTTTCTTCTTTCTTTCTTTCTTTTTCTTTCTTTCTCTCTCTCTTTCTCTCTCTTTTTAAGTTTTTTTTTTAATGTTTATTTTTGAGAGAGAGAGAGAAAGAGACAGACAGAACATGAGTAGGGGAGGAGCAGAGAGTGAGGGAGACACAGAATGTGAAGCAGGCCCCAGGCTCAGAACTGTCAGACTGCCCCGACATGGGGCTCGAACTCACGAACCGTGAGATCACGGCTTGAGCCGAAGTCGGACGCATAACGGACTGAGCCACCCAGGTGCCCCTCTGAGGCGTCTTTCTTTGGCTTGTGGGCAGCTGCTATCTCATTGTGTGCTCACGTGACTTCTTTGTGTGAACATGTTGGGGTGGGCCTAACCTCATCACGAGAGGCTTTATAGGAGGGAGGCAAAGGGTTGGAGCCAGAGGAGGTGCTTTTAGCTACGAGCCAAGGAATGCAGGCAGCCTGTGGAAGGAGGAAGAGGCAAGAAAATTTCCAGGAAGGAATGAATGTAGACCCGCTTGACCCCCAAGAGACCTGTCAGACTCCTGACCTCCACATCCTAACATAATACATTTGTGCTGTTCTAAGCTACTAAGTTTGTGGTAGTTTGTTACAGTGGCCATAGGAAACAGATATAGAAGGTACAGGTGGGTGCAAGGAGCCTTACAGGTGGAGCCCAGGGGCTGCGGATTCATGTGGACCAGTAACTCGGGGATGATGGATGACGGATCCCCAGAAGATGGCAGTGTGGACAGAGGACGCTGCAGGTAGGAAGGTGCTCCTCCCCTGCCCCGGCCCCCCCCACCCTCACCCCACACTGATATCAGACTTCATGTAAGTTTCCCAAAACTTGGGCTGTCTCCCCAGGGAACGGAGCAAGGGGCAGGAGCTAAATTGCCTGAGATGATTTCTACCCCATTGCCTGAACAGCTCAAAATACAAATGAAGTTGCATTTATGGGAATTAAAGAAACTTGTGAGTTGAGATCTCTGATTTATAACTGATTCGCGCTTTGCTGAATGTGTTCTTTCCAGAGTAGTGGGTGTGTCTATCTAGTGGTTCCCTGGACATACAGACACCAGGACCTGCATTTGTCTGTGGTCTTTTAAGAACTGATTGAAAGTAAGAACATTAGAATATTAAGTGGGTTTTTTTAATTATAAATTTTTATTTTGAAATAGTTTAAGATTCCCAAGAAGGTGCAAAAATAGTATAGGAAGGTCTTCCCCCAACGACCCTAGGACATTTTTCAAAATGAAGGAGTTGATGCTGGTACAATACTAGTCTAAGCTTTATTTGGATTTCACTAGTTTTGTGGGTTTTTTTCAGGCACTCTTAAAAAATTTTTTTTGTTCTATGAAATTTGAAGTTTATTTTCTGTGTCGTAGTTATTTCTTTAAATTTTTAAAATTCGAGATAATTATAGATTCACGCGCAGAGGATCCCTCATGTTGCCCCTTTATGTCCTTACCCACTGGTCTTCCTGGCAGCCATCCATCTCTCGCCATCGCTATAATTTTGTCATTTCGCGCATCTTATGTTAATGGAAGCACACTGTATGTGACCTTTTAGGACTGGGTTTTTTTCTGCTCGGAATAATTCTCTGGAGACTCAAACAGGTTGTTGCATGTACTATTAATTTGGTTCTATTCTCGAGTAGTATTCTTTGATGCAAATGCAGTACAGTTTATTTAACCGTTTACATGTTGAAGGGACATCTGGGTCTTTTCTAGTCTCTGGCGATTATGAATGAAGATGCTATAAGCATTCATATACGGGTTTTGGGGTGAGCCTAAGACTACATTCATCTGGGATAAATGCCCAGGGGTGCGATTGGTGGGTCATGTGATCAGTGCATTTTTAGTTTAGCTTTTTAAAAAAATATTTTTATTTATTTTTTAATGTTTATTTATTTGAGGGGGAGGAGGGGCAGAGAGAGAGGGAGACGCAAAATCTGAAGCAGGCTCCAGGCTCTGAGCCGTCAGCACAGAGGCTGATGCAGGGCTTGGACTCACGAACCGCGAGATCATGACCTGAGCCGAAGTCGGACGCTTAACTGACTGAGCCACCCAGGCGCCCCAGTGCACTTTTAGTTTTGTAAGAAACTGCCCAACTGTTTCCTTGGATGGCTGTATCATGTTATAATTCGACCAGCAATGAATGTGCGCGTGACCCAGTTTCTCTGCATCTTCACCCACATTTGGTGTTGTAAACATTTTTATTTTAGCATTTCTGATAGGCGTATAGTGGTATCTCATTGCGGCTTTAATTTGCATTTCCCTAATGGCTAATGATATTGAACATCTTTTGATGTGCTTACTTGCCATCTGTGAATGTCAAATTCATTTCACTTCGGTGAAATGTCTCATTGTGTCTCTTGCCCGTTTTCTAATTAGATTGTATGTTTTTACGCTGTTGAGTTTTGAGAAGTCTTTATATACTCTCAGTGGCACTCCTTTGTAGGATATATGGTTTGCAAATATTTTTTGCCCACTCTCTAGCTTGTTTTTTCATGCTTTTGACATGGTCTTTCACAGAGCAAAATTTTTAATTTTGATGAAGTTCTGTATTTACTTTTTTTTTTAAGTTTTCTAGTAGTATTTGGAAATTTTTCTGTTATCTCACTGTGATTGATTTCTGTTTTTTGTGGTTGGAATCTTCTGCTCCCCCTTCCCCGGACAGGGTGATGTTGTTGTTTTTAATTGAGGTATAGTCGACACACAATGTTACATTCATTTCAAGAGTGCGTTGTAGTGATTGGATGGCCACATTGACATAGTTACTTTTTTTTTTTAATGTTTATTTATTTTTGAGAGATATAGAGACAGAGTATGAGCAGGGGAAGGGCAGAGAGAGGGAGATACAGAATCTGAAGCAGGCTCCAGGCTCTGAGCCATCAGCATAGAGCCCGACGCGGGACTCGAACTCACAGACTGTGAGATCATGTCCCGAGCCAAAGTCGGCCGCTTAACCAACTGAGCCACCCAAGTGCCCCTAGACTTTACCTTTAAAAGGTAAAGGAGAAGCTGGCTTGATGACATAGTTACTTTTTAATGAAAGAGTACATTTCATCTCCTTTGGAGCACTTGTGAAGAGAACTTGCCCACACCCTTTATGCTAATTGCAGAGCGCCAGGGATTCAGCACAACTGAGGATAAAGCATCCAGCCCTTCTCTGCCCTGCTCCTGGACTGTGACTCTGGTAAGTGCCAGGGTGGGTGACTGCCCCCACAGCAGGCCAGACTTCCCACTGACAGCTGGACAGCAGCTCCCAGGAGGGCTGGGAAGGCACATCCCAACTGGGGGTCCGAGTATAGGACTCTAGTTTCTCCTTGCAACTTACCCACTGCCTGTCTGGAATGCTCCATTACATTGTTTTGAAGTGTCGTAACATTATGAGGATGGCATCACTGCCTTTTTAAAAAATTCATGGCTGCGTCTTCAAACACTTGGAATTATGTCTGGATTTGGCATGTAGACTCTCAATAAATGTTTGTCGAATGAATAAACTCCATAGTTGCATTAATTGAACTCTAAATTTTATGAGGCAAGGGCGGTTTCTGTCGAACTGGATCTCTAACACTTACTACAGTACCGGCACATAGTATGTGATCAGTAAATACCTAATGAACTGAGCTCCTTCTGGGATACTTCTGAGTTTCTTAGAGGAGTTGCTGTGGCCTTGTAGTTAGGAGCAGGGTTCAGAGTCAGGCAGTCCTGCCTGTAAATATGGACACAGACGTTTCTCTCTGCGGTTCACGTGGCAAGGACAGCTTTGACCTTCTGTTTCCTTTGTGAACGATGTGGCTAACAAACCCACCCATTTACTTCAACCCACAGGTTGTTGACTGAAGGCACGTTGCACTTAATAAATGGCAGGTACAGTTATTATTCCTGTTGATGGTATGTCTGATTTCTGTTTCTTACGCAGATAATCATGCCCACTCCACTCAGTTGGGTTTTAAGTGGTGATAGGTCAGGAAAAGCTGGGCAGGGCCTGAACGATGTATCCAGGCAGTGGCCCTTTGTCTAGAGCCCATAGGGTGGTGGCGTGGGTGCTTTGAGGGTTACCTGCAGGTTGTAAAAAAGCGCACTGGAGATCCTAACCCGTCCTTGATGAGACCGCAGTGTGTGTGTGCGTGTGTGTTGGGGGCGGGTCGGCGTCACGTGTTGATAAGCAAGGACCGGTAGCCACGTATGACTTCGAGAAAACACTGAGATGGTCATTACATAGTAAATGGTATCCGGTAGACAAAATATTTTAATCCCTGGGAGTTGTGAGGGGAAACGACAAAAGGGGCCTAAATGTTACTCCTAAATGACCCACAGTCGTCCCCTCTCCCTGATGGCTGGAGAAGAGAGGTAACGAGGCACCGCAGTCACACACAGGAGCGCTTGACCCGATGTCTGGGGTTGGACTCCTGACTCCGCCACTTACGAGCTTTACTGCCTTGGGCAAGTCACCCTTCGGTCTCTTCGTCCTCATCTGCGAAGTGGAGATAATGGCGGTAGTGACGATGTAATTAATGGTAATCACGAGGATTAAATGAAACGACTCACGTAGAGAGCTTGCAACCGCACTGGGGCAAGGCGGGTGCCCAATTCGTGGCACCTGCCATTGCTGGATAATCCCAGTTGCCTTACCTTTTTCACAGGTGTCCTCCTCCAGCCGGCGTTCTGGCTTCCCTCTCAACACCGCCCTGTTCTCCTGCCTCGAGCTGGTGGTGGGGCACAGACGCGGACCTGCACTTGCCTGGGTCTGCCGTGACAGTGTAAACGGAGGACGACCTCAGCCCCAGGAATACTTCCCGATGGCCACTGGCTTCTATTCATACAGCCCACTGCTGGGCATGCCTGGAGGATGCCCACGTTACATATCCGTGACGCCATCCACTTGTCGTTCAGCCGGAATCTGGAATCATCCTTGGCTGTTCTCAGGCACCCTGGAATGAGGGCATGTTGGAGCTGATAACCAAACCTCAAACGCTTCTCAAATCTTACGGATAGATGTGGTCACAACCGGGTCCAATGTAGCAAATACGGAAAAGCCCAGTATTTGCGAGCCCTTGCTAGTTTCCAAAAATATGTCTACAGACTCTCTCTGTCTCTCCCTTTTCACTGTCATCTCTTGCTCAGACTCTACAAGGGCCTCCTAACCAGTCTTCCTCCTTGTATCTTTGGGCGTCTCTCCTGTATTCTCCAGAGCAGGGGTTGGCAAATTTTTTCCATAGAGGGCCAGGTAGCAAACAACTTAGTCTTCACAGGCCACAAGTCTGTGTTTCAACTCCTGAATTATCCTATTACAGCATAGAAACAGCCTTAGATGATACATAAATGAACTTTGAGCAGCTTTGTCTCAATAAAACTTTATTTACGGCTGCTGAAATGTAAATTTCAGAAGATTTTCACCCATCAGGAAATAGTCTCCTTTTTCTTTTTCTTCTTCTTCTTTTTTTTTTTTTAAGCCAATGTAAAAATGTTAAAGTCATTCTTTGCTTATGGGCAGCACATAAATAGGAAGCGGGCTGGATCTGGTCCAGGGGCCATTGTTCGCCCAGCCTCCCTCTAGAAGGATTTTTCAGAAATGCACTACAGCTGCTATTATGGCCGCGGCTGCTGTGAAGCCATCTGCTGAGTGTGTACAAGGCACCAGGCACCGAGCTAAGAGCTCCCCCGGGATGCACTTGAACCTCACACACAGTACCAGAGGCACTGTTTGCCTCCTTATTGAGAAGCGTAGGGCTGCCCCAGGGCACCCAGCCAGAAAGAGGGAGAGCCAGGACTTGAAGCTGGTTGTCTGAGCCTGTGCCCTTCCCTGCCTCGGGTAGGACCGCAGTGGCTTCCCACCGCACCCGGAACGTACCCCTGGCCCTTGCCATGGTTTCTGGGAGCTCAGGATGTTTTCATTCCCCCATGCCTCCAGCTCTCCCTCCCAGAGTTCACTGCTCCCAGCCATTTTGATTGTCTTCTGGTTCCTCACGCTCTCTCCAAGTTTATTTCTGGCTCAGACCTCTCACCTGCAATGCCCCTCCCTCCTCTGTTGGCTAAGCAGATGCCTGTGGGTCTGAGCTTAAGTGTCCCTGTCTCAGAAAGGCCTTCTGTAACCCCAGCGGGCTTCTGTCTCGCAGAGCCGCTGCAGTATTTACGACAGCAGGCGACTGCACAACTCTGTATTGATTTCACAGCCTTCTCCCCCACTAGACCGTAACCCCACGATGCAGGATGGAGGGGGGGCTAGTCGCTGGACACGGATTGTTAATATAGAGAGTGAGCTCAGGGCCTGACCCCGAGTCAGTGCTCTACAAATATCTGGAGAGTGAATAATAACCAAATACGCTCCGCCTCTTCACCTTCACCGTCCCTGGGAGGCGGTTATCACTCTGCCCCCTCCTCGGCCTTAGCACTGAGGAAACCAGGATTCGGAAACATCAAGCGGCTTTTCCAAGGTGACAGAAACAGTGACCAAGTTCAAGGTCTCTGAGGTCACGTCCAGTGACTTTTCTGATGTGCCATGAACTTCCCTTATGGTTATTCATGTGTATGTGTGTTTACACAGATAAATTAATTTTGGTAAAGGTGCCTAAATTCAGAAGGTACACAGTGGGATGGAGCAAACAATCTTTGTCCCACCTCTGTGTCCCAGCCACCTAGGCCCTTTCTGAAAGCAACTGATGACGCCAGTTTTTTATGTCCCCATTTAGAGGCTGTCCCTGCATATACAAGAAAACATCTGTATTTAACCTTTTCTTCCCCATGGTTCACATAATGGCAATGCAACATACATGCTGTTATGACTTTCCTTCCTCAGCAGTGTGTTGTGCATATTCAACTCCTACGTATTCTTACAAATCCCTTCCGTATCCCTCCAGATAGAGTTTATTCTTAAATTTTTTTCGGGCAGCAGAGTATTTCATCATCTGCACATTCCACGATTTATTTAACCATTCCCCGATGACAGACATTTGGGCTACTGCCAAGTTTTTGCTGTTACAAACAATGAATAACTTGGTAAATATGTCAATTCACACATGTGCAAGTATGTCTGAAGGATACGATTCTAGAAGCGGAGCCCCTGAGATAAAGGACATGCTACTTTTTTTCTTTTAAGTCTGTCTTTTCAGAAGGCGCGACGCACCGTTTCTAAGATTCCCACTGACCATGACAACTGGACCGTGGTCACGCCAGGTCGGCATCTAGAGAGAAGCCAGTGGAGGGGAGCTCTCTTCCCCGGGGGGGGGGCAGGGTGGGGGGAGGGTCCGAGGGTCAGCCGAGGGCATTCTCCTCCCAGCCCCGACACTCTCCCGCCGTCCCGGCTCTTCAATGAACTCTCACTCCTGTGCGTTCGGTCTTTCAAAGACAGGCAGCATCATATGGTAGAATCGGCCTGCCATCTGAGATCAAACATATGTCAAATAAGGTACCCGCTCTGCAGTTTATGAGCTGTGTGACCTAGGCAAAGTTACTTAGCCTCTTGAGCCTCAGTATCCTCACCTATAAAATGGGGCTAATAATTCTACCCAGCTCACAGGGTAGTTGTGAGGATTGAATAAACTAACCCATGCAGCGTAGTAAACACACAACACACACAAGCTTACATAGCTTATCATCATCATCATCATTATTATTATTATTGTTATAATATAGATTACTATGATCATTCACTTTGAGGTCATAGACCCTCAAATGACAGATGTCGCCTAGACACAGAAGGGTTAAAGCAATGGTCTGGGAGTCTGTGGGTCCGGGAGGGAGAAGGAGATGGCGCAAGGCAATTGACTAGGAGTCAGCCTCAGCCCACACGGTGCCGGGGCCAGAGGCGAGAGGGTGACCTAACAGCTTCCGAGATAACCTTTGTCTGTTTCCCTGCTTGGCTAGAGCCGGCTTGGTTAATAGTTAAGTGAATGGCGCCTGCGACGTGGTGAGTGGAGAAGTTCTCCCTGCACACTCGGGTCTAAACGTAGCCACATTAAAAACATCCTCTCCAAGTAGAGGCTCTTCAGGTTGTCTCTGCTGGAAGAGCTGGGTAGAAGTGCGATCAGGACTGATACTCCCTCCGCTCGAGAACCTCTTGGCATCCACAGGGAACTCCATCTTTTTAAAAGAATTATTATTCTTATTCTCAAGTTAGTTAACATACAGTGTAGTCTTGACTTCGGAAGTAGAACCCAGTGATCTGTCTCTTACATGTGACACCCAGTGCTCATCCCGAGAAGTGCCCTCCTTAGTGCCCGTCACCCATATATCCCACCGTCCACCCCCATCGGCCCTCAGTTTGTTCTCAGTATTTAAGTCTTTATGGTTTGTCTCCCTCTCTGTTTTCATCTTATTTTTCCCTCCCTTCCCCTATGTTCATCTGTTAAGTTTCTCAAATTCTACATATAACTAAAATCATGTGATATCTGTCTTTCTCTGACTGACTTATTTCTCTTAGCATAATACCTCCCGGTTCAATCCACGTTGTTGCAAATGGCCAGATTTCATTCTTTTTCATTGCTGATTAGTATCCCGCATCTTCTTTATCCATTCATCAGTCGATGGACATTCGGGCTCTTTCCATAATTTGGCTCTTGCTGATAGCGCTGCTATAAACATTGGGGTGCACGTGCCCCTTTGAATTAGCATTTTTGTATCCTTTGGACAAATACCTATCAGTGCAATTGCTGGGCGGTAGGGTAGTTCTATTTTTAACTTTTTGAGGAACCTCCACACTGTTTTCCAGAATGGCTGCACCAGTTTGCATTCCCACCAACAGCGCAAGAGGGTTTACAGGGAACCCCAGCTTGGCCATTGTTACTGCTGCTGTTGCCCCCCCCCCCCACTGTCGCAGCCAGTGTGCATCAAGTGTCAGGTACTGTGCTAAGAAACTGACATGCACTTCTCTCTTCTCAATGGCACCATGAGGGAAATACTCCCATTTCACAGATGAAGAAACTGAGACTCATTGAAGTTAATTGCCTAAGATCATTCTGTGAGTAAGTGTGGAACTGGAATTTGAACCTAAGTCCCCGTGAAACTCCAGATCTCTCTCTTTACCTGCTGCACTGTAACGTGAACACCATCACCACTGTTAACACCACCTCTCCCCCAGCATCACCTCCCTCATCACCACCACTGTTGTCATTCCTGGAATTGTCGTCCTTATCGTCAATTGCACATGTGTCCTCTTGGTCATATTCCTAACGTGTGATAAGTATCGTGAGTACCTTCCCTCCATTTAGTAGATGTATTAATGAGTTCCTATGTGTGTGTTCAGAACAGTAACTATCCTAGAGTCTTAGGATTAAACTCGATTACTGTCATTACTCCTTCTCCTACTATTATTATCATCTCCATACTACCCAGATCAGACCTCCTGCAGAGTCACTGGGGTCTAAGTCAAAGCCCCTTCCCTCGACTCTAAGGCAAAAAGGGGTGTGGTCTTTGTAAGGTGACCCCTAGGGCCTCTGCCTCCCAGACTACTGCTGAGGTGCCCAGGGTTTGGACCCAACGGTGCTGCACCCTTGAGATTCGTGTTTGGGCTGAGCAACCATCTGTCTGCTTAAGAAACCATCGCACAGGGTCCTACAATGGGACCATGAACCAAACCCCATGAAGGCCGGCTCCCAGCTGCCATCCTGGGCAGGCTTGGTGTTTGTAGCTGGTTCCTTTCTGGGTTGCTGTTCCCGGGATGCCCTAGTCCTCCTTCCTGGAGTGTGTGGCTTCCTCCCACCTGGCGCTTTTTTTTTTTTTTTTGAACATTTATTTGTTTTTGAGAGAGAGATTGAGACAGCACATGAGCAGGAGAGGGGCAGAGAGAGAGGGAGACACAGAATCCAAAGCAGCCTCCAGCTACGAGCTGTCAGCACAGAGCCCGATGAGGGGCTCGAACTCATAGACCACAGACAAGATCATGACTTGAGCCGAAGTCGAACACTTAGCCGAACGAGCCACCCTGGCTCAGTTTGTATTTCAAGTTTGTATTTCAGTGACGGTTTTGCCTCACTTGCTGTTCCAAGTCCAGGTCCTACAGAACTTACTAGACACCTGACTGGAAAAGCTGACCGCATATTGATTTTGGGTGTCATGGTTATAACTTTCCCAATATCACACAGCCACAGAGAAGGTGGGGCAAGGGGGGGGCAGGGCAAGGCCCAGATCGAGCTGGGACTTAAATCCCTGCACAAACGTTGGATCCGCTTCTGGGGGTGACCTCAGCCCTGGAACTTATGGGTTGCTGCCTGGTTGCTCAGACAGGCTGTGTGCTTCACCCGCCAAAGCCGGCAACTCTTTGGATGTAGAGCTACGTGGAGGTGGCCCTGGGAGCCTCCCTCCCTTCCCACTGGGTTTTCCAAAATGCTGAGCTCGTCATCCAAAGAACACATCGTAAAGATACACACACGAGAGGCAGACATTCAAAGCAAGGTGTGTGAGGGGGGAGGGGAGGGCCGTACGCTTTTGCGCACACACGTGTGTGGGCCACACCCAAACGACCACACACCCGGCATATGTTGAGGAGGGAAGAACAGTAGAGCTGGGCATCCCGGGATCTAGTTCTGCTCCTGCCCTTAGAACCCCCCACTGTCCTCCTCATGGGAGACAGAATAAGGGCCCTGAAAACTGTGGGCTCAGGAGTTGGTTTTTCTGGGTTCAAATACTTTCTGAATGCTGATTATTAGCGGGACTGTAGAGAAATTGTTTGGTGTCTCTGAGCCTCAGTTTCCCTCACCTGTGAAATGGGGATATGATTGTAACGATCTGTACAGCTGTCGTGAGATCGCGGTGAGATGCGTGTGTAACAGGCACCGCCCCGGGCTTCCGAGTAAACGTGGAGGAATTGTAGCTGCTAGTTTCTAAGTACCTGTTACTAGGCCATTAGTTATTCTTTCTTTTTAATGTTCATTTTTCTTTATTTTTAATTTTTTTTAATATTTATTTTTGAGAGAGACAGAACTTGAGTGGGGGAGGGGCAGAGAAAGAGGAAGACACAGAATCCCAAGCAGGCTCCAGGCGCTGAGCCGTCAGCACCGAGGCTGATGTGGGGCTCCAACTCATGAACTGAGAGATCGTGACTTGAGCCGAAGTCCGATGCTTAACTGACTGAGCCACCCAGGTGTCCCAAATGTTTCTTTAGTTTTCAGAGAGAAAGAGAGAGAGAGAGAGAGAGAGGCAGAGAGAGACAGGGACAAAGGATCCGAAGTGGGCTTCGTGCTGATAGCAGTGAGCCCGACGCGGGGCTCGAACTTACCAGCTGTGAGATCATGACCTGAGCCGAAGTAGGATGCTCAACCGACTGAGCCCTCCAGGCCCCTGAGGCCACTAATTATTCTTAGTCCTTCTCTTTCTTCTGTCACCATGTCTGAGGAGAAAGGCTGAGAGATCTTGGAGCTGCCTCACCTCTTTCTGACCCTCTTCTGGTCTGACGCTGAGACTCGATTTGCCCGCTGGAGTCATGTGAACGGGAGACAAAATCCTCGTCGGCGTTTGCAGAGCCAAATGGTCGAGATGTCAGCCATCTGGGCTGCTTTCTCTCCTTTCCTGGCTTCAGAATTTCCAACCCAGTGACTTGGCTGGGTATCCTCAGATTTCGCCGTGAGAGGAGATTTTGGGGGCTTTCCCACTGGAGCCCTTGCTGGAGATGTTCTCAGGCCAGAAATATCCCTCCCCTCTCCTCTCCCCTCCCCTCCCCTCCCCTCCCCTCCCCTCCCCTCCCCTCCCCTCCCCTCCCCTCGTCTCCCCTCTTTCCTCTCCCCTCCTCTTCTATTTTCTCTCAAGGATGCCACTTACCTAAAGGACGCAGTGAAAGAAACATGGTGGTTGGGTTTCCCAGATTCTGTTCTGTATTGCAGGTTGCCGAGGACCTCTGGCCACCCCATGAGGTTCTCAGTTTAACGGGTGGCACCCCATGTACTGCCGTTGAGGGGCGGGGTGACAGAACAGTGGGTCTGCACAGAGCCCATGGGTGCTCCGAGATGAGAACTTAGCACAGGGCTCCTGGCGTGGGTGGAGGGTTCTCTTCCCCACCTGGACCTCCCGGGAGAACAAGGAAGGATGGAAGGAATCGAAGGGCTCCTCGCTCTCCCCTGATTCCGGGGGAGACGGGGAGTCGATGGAGCACAGGGCGGGCTCTGACGCTGTTCTCCGAGGGGCGGCATGTCCCAGTCTGTCCACCACAGCAATGGGATCGTGACTGACGGCGGTTGGCTCCACCTAGCTGGGGGTCCCCTGTAACTCTCCCCACCCCTGCCTCGCTCATCCCAGGAGGGGCAGTGTAGCGCAGTGGGGATGACACTGGTTAGAGTCGAAGTGACCTGGTCTTGAATCCTGCCCTGCCCCTTATTATCCGTGTGACATCGGATAAGTTACTTAACCTCTCAGAGTGTCTGCTTTCTCTCACACAAAGTGGGGGATCATAGCATCCACTTGGTAAGTTTGTGGGAAGATTGAAACGACATGTGAGTGGCATGGACATGTGACACCGAATAAAAGGAGATGGTTAAAACATTAAAAAAAATCATCTCATGGGATTCCTTCAACTTGCGGCATGGCGAAGCAAAACTGAGCAGTGGAGAACAACGGAAGTCAAGACATGGAGTAAACTGAAAACAGCTTACCGAACTATACCTACCGCTATCCTGTCACCCGGGCCTGGGCTTAACTATTTATTCTCTGGCGTCGACGCAGCTCACGGCCGGGGGATATTGTTGTCCTGGTCCTTCCTGATCTCCTTTGCCGTCCGCAAGCTGGTGCTGGGCCGTCCACCGGTCCACTTCCCCGTGTTCTCTCTCTCTCTGCTGATTCACGCTGGAACACTTCCTTTCTTGTAACAGAGCTAATGGAAGAGTTACAGAGAATTCTTGGTCTCCCTGTCTTGTAATTGCCGACTTCAAAGAACCGAGTCTCCTCCAGCACCATGCCTGGAACGGCTGCAATTTACATTCCTGTTAGCCACTGCACAGATCCAAGCAAATGCCGGCTGAGCCGTTCGCGGTCCTGCAAAGTGCCTGCGCTGTCACTCGGTGGATGCTGTTAGAGCATTAAGAAAAACCTCCTCACTTCCGAAATGATTATGGACTCACAGGAAGTTGCAAAGATAATACAGAGAGGACCTTGTCCCCTTTAGCCGGTTTTCCCCAATGACTGCATCTTATGTAACTATAGTGACCAGGAATGTGACGTGGATACAGTGTGTGTGTATGATTCTGTATCATTTATCACATCTGTAGGTTTGGGTAACCCCAGCACAATCAAGATATAAACGCTCCCATCACCATGGTGACCTTCCTCTTGCTTCCCCTTCATAGTCACACCCATGCCCTGTCCCCACCATCCCTCACCCTTGGCACCACTCATCTGTCTTCCGAACCGGCATACTCAGGGGGAGTGAGAGGGGATTCTGTCCATTATTTTGCTAACATGGCAGGTGTAACCTGCCATGTTTGGTCCCCTAATTACATGTTTTGTTTCTGGGTGATGGCGGTGGTGGTGATGGTTGGTGGCGGTGGAGGTATGTGTGTGTGGCTGGCGGCGTGACAGGGAGTGACGCTCTCAGGGAGGCTCTTTAGCTGTCCTAGGGCAAATAACCTTCCCAGAACTTCCTGAGAGGTTTTTCCCTTTGGCCTGTGAGTGTTCTGCTCTGCAAGCTCCGTCCCCACATGAAATCACTCTACCCATTCCCACTTGCAGCAGAGCGAGCAGCTTTTGTCCCCTTTAGAGTCACCTGGAGGACAGGTTCAAGAACAGTTTTGCGTTGGGACGCTGGGTGGCTGTCAGTTACGCACCTGACTTCAGTTCAAGTCATGAGCTCACGGTTTGTGAGTTTGAGCCCCATGTTGGGCTCTGTGCCGACAGCTCAGAGCCTGGAGGCTGCCTCGGATTCTGTGTGTGTCTCTCTCTCTGCCCCTCCCCCGCTCACACTCTGTCTCTCTGTCTCTCTCTCAAAAATAAATAAACATTAAAAAAAAAAAAGAACGATTCTGCATCTATCCCAAACCACAGGGCTGCCCTCTGCTCCCACCACGGCAGGGAACTGTCACCATCCAAGTCGCCACGGACTGTTTCGTGCTACATCCCACCCTCGACAGTTTTCCGGAGTCCCAGCCCAGTCTCCCCGCTCACCCCGCACTCACCCTCACGCCTGCTGCATCGTCTCAGCCCAACGCTGGGGCGTCGGTGATCACTCCAGGTGATGACATCATGTTGGTTAATTTCACAGCTTATTATTCCACATGCTGGCCTGGCCCCCTGCGGCAGGGCTTCATGTCACCACACTCCCGGTGGCATTTCTTCCACTGCACCCCCCCCCATTTGAGAATCTGGTTCAACATTGTTATTCTTTGCACTTTTCCCCTTCAGCTGGTCTCCCTCGCCTTACCTCAAGCCAAACAGGCCTCTAACCTATAGCTTATGTGCATGAGGCCAGGGCGCCAGATTCATGTTTAATAAACCTGCAGAATTGTTTTCACTTTTTAGCGTGATCGGAAAAGACTTACCTTTTGATTTGCTTTTTGCAATTTAAATGGAAGCGATATACCAGCAGGTACTCCACGTTTTTTTCCCTGTCACCTTCAGAAATGTGACTTCATGCCGCTCGTCCTCTCCCAGCCCGTGCTTCTCAGCTCCCCTTTGTGCCTTATCGTTGTCATTTTTTCATCAGCTGGTATTTTGATGTTGTTTTCCAAAATGGATGCCGAAGACAGCAGGTGACATGAAAAATACACCAGTGTGGGGACTGCGTGTCCTGGATCTTTCTGTCTTTGATGTCCAGCTCGGATGCCACATTGGTCATAAAACCTTTTCTAATTTCCCAGTCAGAAATTCTTTTTAGTTCTTCCAGGATTCTTAAGCACTTTGTTTTTCAGTTTTGATTCACTCTGCCTTGTGTTATGGGACATTTCATACCCCTCCATTAGTCTGTCACCTCCTTGAGCATGTAGACCATGCTTTTTTCATCTTGGAACCACGTCAAGTGATAGAATAAAGCCTCCCATGTGAGCGATGTTTGCGAAGGGCTCGAAAAGTTTGTCATCTTAGGAAAGCCGCTTTCCTTCTCTGGCCATCCTCCATTTCCTTATCTGTAAAGTGATCTGTAAGCTTCCTTCCACCTCAAGAACCTTCAAGAGAAACAGTCGTCTCCCCGGTCAGCTCTGCCACTTCAGGAACTATCACCTAGAGCCAGTCTGTGTCCTCTCTGGCCTAACCCCAGAGAGCTATGAGGCAGCCTTCCATGGAATCAGCGGCCTGTTAGATTTTAACGGCACATGCATGTATTATTCTATCAAAAATAAAACTCAATGCCACCACCCCAGACAAACAAACAAACAAGGAAAAACAACAGACGTTGGCGAGGATGTGGAGAAAGGGGAACCCTTTTGCACTGCTGGCAGGAATGCAAACTTGTTCAGCCATTCTGGAAAACAGTATGGAGGGTCCTCGAAAATTATAAATAGTGCTACTCCAGGGCCCGGCAATTGCACTACTGTATATTTATCCAAAGGATACAAAAATACAGATTTGAAGGGGCACATGCACCCCAATGTTTATAGCAGCACTATCAACAATAAATAGCCAAAGTATGGAAAGAGCCCAAATGTCCATTGACTGACAAATGGATAAAGAAGATGTGGCATATATATATATACACACACACACACAATGGAATATTACCCGGAAATCAAAGAGAATGAAATCTTGCCATTTGCAACAACGTGAATAGAACTGGAGGGTATTATGCTAAGTAAAATAAGTGAGTCAGAGAAAGATAAATATCATATGATTTCAATCATATGTGGAATTTAAGAAACAAAACAGATGAACATGGGGGAAGGGAAGGAAAAATAAGATAAAAAACAGAGAGGGAGGCAAACCATAAGAGACTTAAATACAGAGAACAAACTGAGGGTTTCTGGAGGGGCAATTGGGTGGGGGGATGGGCTAAATGGGTGATGGGCATTAAGGAGGGCACTTGTTGGGATGAGCACTGGGTGTTATATGAAAGGAATGAATTACTAAATTCTACTCCTGAAATCATTATTACACTATAGGTTAACTAAATTGAATTTAAATAAAAATTAAAAAGACTAGGAAAAAATACACCCACACAAACATTCAGACATATACACAGGTGCACACATACTCTGTGAGTGTGCGCATGCACACACACACACACACACACACACACACACACACCTTGTTAGTTAAAAAGGAAAGATTTGGGGGAGCTGGGGCGCCTGGGTGGTTGAGCGACTGACTTCAGCTCAGGTCATGATCTCACAATCTGTGAGTTCGAGCCCTGCATCTGGCTCTGCGCTGACGGCTCAGAGCCCGGAGTCTGCTTCAGATTCTGTGTCTCCCTCTCTCTCTCTGCTCCTCTCCCACTTGCACTCTGTCTCTCTCTCTCTCTCAAAAATAAATAAACATTAAAAACTTTTTTTTAAAAAAGAAAGATTTGGTTTACACAGGGAAGGGCAATGGGTGAGGAAGGACACCAGATGCATCACTGGCCGTGTATGTACTCTGTCTGCTTTGGATCTCACCTCCTGAAATTCCAGTTGTAATTAATTACGTGTTGTCCCTTCCTCACTCACATTAGCTATTCTTTCCCCTTGGTTATTATTTACAATTTAAATATACCCATACTGTTCCATGCAAGATATTTCCAAGTCCGGTTTGTGTGGAAAAACCTTAGCGAGATCATGGCCTTTGCATATTATTTCTTCAAAGATCGCAGAAGAGAAAAGACAGACCATCCCTCCAACAACATCCCATGGTCTTTCTGAAATCAACTTTACTTCTTTTTTTCTAAAATTTTTTAACATTTATTTATTTTTGAAAGACAGAGAGACACAGAACGAGCAGGTGAAGGGCAGAGAAAGAGGCAGACACAGAATTCGAAGCAGGCTCCAGGCTCTGAGCCGTCAGCACAGAGCCCGACGCGGGGCTCGAACTCACAGACGGTGAGATCATGACCTGAGCCACCAGGCAGCCCTCAACTTTACTTCTTCATTATCCCAAATGGACAATGCAATCTATTTCATATGAATATAAAAGTGTGGATACTAATTAAGGAAAAAGAAAAGCACAAATAACTAGTAAGAACTTAGGATTCTTCCCTATATTTGTATAGGGCTTTACAGTAAGAGAAAGTATGTTTTTCCAGGTCTTATTTTATTTAATGATGAAAACAACGCGTTGGAGGAAGTAGGGGAAGTATTATACAGTAGCCCTCTCTTATCCACATAGGATGTGTTCCAAACTGAAGTCAACTGAGCCACTCACACCCAGCGCCCCAACAGATTTTTTTTTTAAAGGAAAATTGCATGGGGCTGTGCATGTGCCGACAGCTCGGAGCTTGCAGCCTGCTTCGGATTCTGTGCCTCCCGCTCTCCCTGCCCCTCCCCTGCTCTCGCTCTGTCTCTCTTAAATAAATAAATAAATAAATAAATAAATAAATAAATAAAATAGCATTAAAAAAAAAAAACCCCTGTCAAGGAGGGTTTTAAGAGGGCCTATTCAGTGCCAGGGTCTGGGCCTAAGGAGGTGAACGACACAGACCCGGCCTTGGCCTCATGGAAATGTCAAGCGGACAAGCGGGCATCGACCAAACACACACGGATCTGTAATTACAGACCGGCGGCAGAGAGAAGGAAGCCGGTGCTGCCCATGAGAGAGAACAAGAGGGGGCTGAATTCAGAGCGGGAAGTCTGAGCTCAGAGTACATATCAGGAAATCTATTTAGTGAGCTTGACCTGCTTTTAAAAAAAATGAAGTGAAATGAAAAAATCTTACAGCATGATGGATGTAGTAAAGATAAGCTGTGCGTGTGTGTGTATGTGTGTGTGCGTGCGTGTGTTCAGTTCGTTTGGAAGTTTCTGTTCTGATGACACCCACACCCACACATGCATGCGCGTGGATTGCAGGGTCTGATACGGGTTCAGAGTGATTTTTGTGGCAGCTCTGCGATCCAGGCTCACGGACTGCCCTCCGGACTGCCCTCCGGCCTGGACCTGCACCGTCTAGAACATTCAGCCTTTTTGTAGACAAGCCAGGAGAAGAGGGTTCTGGAGGGGCTCCAAGGGGCAATTAAATGCTTGGGCACGAGAAGGACACACAGCACCTGTGCTCACGCTATTGGTCAGAACAGGTCACGTGGCTCCAGGATCCCAGGGAACGCAGAGCCGGAATGTGCTTTGCTCAACTCCTGCCGACCCCACCCTCGGTCCTGCTTCGCCACCTAGGTCCCAGAGCAGTGCCGCGTGGGCCCCCGACTGCATAAAATACTTCAGGAAAGGAGCCTTTCGGCTCTTCTCAAAGCATCTCTCTGCTTGCGGATTAGGCAAGACTCCAAGGGATAGATGCCATCTTTTCTGTTCCTCTACCCCGTCGCGTGTGCCATGTGAAAACAAAGTACCGACTTCTGTTGTAGTCATGAAACCCCTCAGCTGTTGGAGAAGAGAAAAAGGACATTATTATTATTGAACACAAGGAGAGCCCATCTGGGACTTGATGACATGAGTTGACTTGGTAACATGACTTACGCATTATGCCGGGTAGCTCATTGGTAGAGACGGTGGGATAACAAGTCTCTAAGGCTGGTGATAAGCAGAGTAGGACTGTGGACAAGACATGTATTTTAAGCGGCTGGGAAGATATTATTGAAGACTGACCTTGGGGCTTTGGATACTAGGAAAGAGAGGTACTGGGACAAATTTGAGGGACTAAGGTCCACAGAATCTGACACTTAAATGGGCAGGTCATCGACCTTCCCCATGACCTTGTGGATGGGTAATATTATTATCCCCAATTAACACATGAGGAAATTGAGGCTTAGAGTGCTTTTATGATTTGCTCCAGCTCAGAAAAAGGTAACCTGTAAGAAGGAGCAGCAGGACTAGGGCCCAAGTTTGTTTAACACTAAGAACAGTGTCCTCTTCATAGAGACACAACAATGCAGTTAGGAAAATACCCATATATGTGGCACCTGGGTGGCTCAGTTCGTTAAGCATCGGCCTCTTCATTTTGGCTCAGGTCATGATTTCACAGTTTGTGAGTTCGAGCCCCATGTCGGGCTTGAGATTCTCTCTCTCCTTTTCTCTCAAAATAAAGAAATAAACTTAAAAAAGAAAAGAAGAAAAGAAAGAAAATACCCACATATGACAAAGAGTCCATACATGCATCTAGGTAGCCATTGTGGCTTCCTTCCTTCCCAGCTCAGCCTAGGGGAGCCCAGAGCTCTCCATCCACAGGCTGTGGAGAATGGCATCGGGAGGTATAATAATGTCTTCTTGCCCATGGTCCTGTGTGCTAGCATGACAGGTAAAGGTCACGGCCGTGGAAGGGGATTTGCCATCTGTTGATACTCAAGTTCTTCAGCCGACCACTCCAAAATTGAAATGCATATTTAATAGCCGACTCTCTGGAACAAAGCAATTTAACTCACTGATAATTATGCAGGTCCACCTCTCTCAGGATGCTAGCTTCACTCACGGTGTCCTCGATTTTGGCATATTGAAAACCCTTACATATGTCTTGGGCATTTAAATTCCCAGCGATGTGATCATTATTTTGGAAATGTCAAGAATTTAGAGTCCTGCAAAAGTGCTGCCTTTTCACCAGGTCTGGCAGGTTAGATTCAGGATGCCCAGCTAAATTTGACTTTCGGACAAACCAAGAAGCATAGTTTAGTGTAAGTAGTCCCAAATATCACATAGGACATACTGATTTTTTGTTAAATATTCCAATTTTGTTGGGCACCTTACATTTTTATTTGCTAAATCTGACAACTCTACTTGCCCTTTCCACACTGAATTAAGATTTCTAATTGTTCACACATTTCGGTTGAATCTTTAGTTCTAAAACAAAAGGAATCTTGAGCATATGAAGGGGACATAAATTTGGGGACTGTAGTCCAGCTTGCAATGACTGTATTTTTTTTTTAAAGTAAACTCTATGCCCAATGTGGGCCTCAAACTCAGGACCCCAAGGTCAAGAGTCACATGCTCTACCAATGGAGTCAGCCAGGCCACCAACACGGACTGTCTATTTTAAGAGGCAAAAGATTTATACATCTGAAGAGAAACCAGAGTATCCGACTGTCTATTTTAAAGTTGTTCAAAGCAGCCATGTTTATCCTGTGGGCTCTGAACTCTCCGCAAAAGTTGATTGGTTGAAGTTTGATCACGTGAGACAAGTTGGACCATTCAGATATGTTTCCGAGAGTTGGGAGTCAGAGAGGTCCAGTCAGTTTCGTGATGAGGTGATAGCTGGTGAGATACCCCGTTATCTATCTCTTCCACAAATTTTCCACTTTTCCCTGAGCTACACTGACTTGATTTTTGTTCCTTGAAGCCACAGAGGACTTACCTGAGGAAGAGTGGTACCCCTGGACTGAGTTTGGTAGCAGCGTGAAGGAAGCCTCTCATGGTGTGGCTATGTCAATCTCTTTCCCATGTCTTAGTCCGTTGGGGCTGCTGTAACAAAATATCACAGACCAGGTAGCTTATAAACAACAGAGATTTCTGTCTCACACTTCTGGAGGCTGGAAGTCCAAGATCAGGGTGCAAGCCCGGTTAAATAAGGGTCATCTTTCAGGTTGCATGCTTCCGTTGTATCTTGGCATGGTGGAAGGAGCTAAAGGTCTTTCTAGAGCCCTTTTTATAAGGCACTAACCCCATTTATGTGGGCTGCACCCTTGGGATGTAAGCACGTCTCAAAGGCTCTACCTACTAACACCATCACCTCTGGACTGCAACATATGAATCTGGGGGAAACACCAACACTCAGACCAGACGTGGCACCCACCCGCCCAAATCATACTCTTCAAGACCAGAGTAAGTTCCAGCTCCCTCACGAAGCCCTTGTTAATGGTCCAGCACGTTGTGCATTTTAAAAACTGACTCCAATTTTCGGGTTACCAAGGGCTTCTTCAACTGAAATGTGGGTACATGGAATTCTGTCAGAAGACAAAGCTTTCGTGGAAGCTGTAAAGAAGATATTTCTTTTCAATTTCCCTCATTTTTCTTCTTAAAAGCTCCACAGGCATCCTGTCATTACCTGAGACCCCTCCAGGCTGCACCTTCTACGAGGTAGAAGGCGGTGTGTTAGGTACCAAAGCGTGACCTTGGACCACTCCCTTGGGATGCATTCTTCCTGCGTCTCACCTTCAGTCTGCGTTACTTTTAAGTAGACAAACAACTTCCTAACTAATGCTTTATCTTTAGCTTTTCCCCACGATAACTCCATACAGTATGACGGATTAAGTCTCTCATTTACAGCGCTCCTCGACAAGGGAATGCTAGCCCTGCTTTAGAAAAAACTTACGCAAACTAATAAGAAAATCACTCTGACCCCAAAAGTCTATGCCTTATCACATCTGGAAGTGACACCGCTTTCTTTTCTTTTTTTTTTTTTTTGCACACACTGTTCCCTCTGCCCGGAATCTCCTTCCTTTGCTCTTCTCCTTCTTCAAGGCACTGCTTAACTGTGGCTCTTCTGTGGAGACTTCAGTCTCTTTCCGAGCCCCTCTCTCACAATGGGACGTGCTCTCCCTTCTCCGTGCTCACCTGCCAGTTGTACCTTCTTGCCTTATATTATTTATCATGTCGGATTGTACTGACATTACACATATTCGCTTACACATCTGCCTCCTCCCACAGGCTGAGAGTCCTTTGGGGGCAACAGTGGGTTCTTCCCTGTGTATTCAGGACCTGGCACAATCCCTGGAACATATCAGGAGTTTGTATTTCAGCTCTCAGGATGAGAGTAAATCCTCCCTCTCATCCCTGCTGCCCTAGAGGTTCTCGGCCAAGTCATATATAAGGAAGAGTAGTCAAATGGGGAATAAAGTACAGGCTTGCTTAATGATCTGCAGGCACCATAACCCGCCCCCCCCCCAAGATGGCCTCTTTTGATAAAAGCTGGAGGAGATTGGGGCCTCAGGGCAGAAGAAAAAAAATGGGGCTTCTTTCTCCCTGTTCTCTCCTATCTAGAATTCTCCCTGTTCTCTCCTATCTAGAATGGCTGGGTCTGTAGAGCCAGCTCTAAGCCCATTTATCTGGCCAGCTGGCACCCTCACACAGGAGTGGGCACAGAGCCAGGCACAGAGCGAGCTGGGTCCAGCGGGCTCTTCCCTGTGACACAGGAATTGCAAAGAGGGCTATGTTCATGGATGCAGGATGTGCAGGGTATAGGAGGTCCATCTTCAGGTAACGCATGGTCCGGTGAGCACCCCCAGGCTCTGGTCGATGACAGGAGCTTGTCCCTCTCTTTGGGGGAAAGCGATTAAGGGACGGAGGAGGCTGAAGCACCAGAAGTGATAAAAGGGATGAAAATTCCTCTAATCCTATTGTGAGAGAGAAAAACCAGAGGAAGGCAGAAGGCTTTCCTCCTCTAAAAGTCAGAAAATATATTTTGAGTCAATGTAAAGATTCTCCCTACATTCTCCTCCTTTCCTTACTTAGATCCTGAATCCCACCTCAAAGGATAGTCAGAGAATACGAAATGATATCAAAAGCAAACTGAAGATCAGAGATTAGAAACCACTCCCCCCCCCCCACCACCCCATTAAAATCTACTGGTAGCTTCATAGAATCAACATATTTTAATCAGTCCTCAAACAACATAAACCAGCAGGTAGCCCCAGTTCAATGATTACAATTTGGAGGTGGAGAAATTTACAGGGAAAAGCATTTAATTTCCTTTTCTGGTCATGGCCTGTATCTTCTGGTCGGAAAAGCTGGTGTTTTTCAGAGACGCACAGGTCTCAGACGGAATACTTAGGGACTGGAGGCCAGCCTGTCTCCCAGGGTTCCTGATCGCAGGACATTTCATATGAGAGAAAAATGCGAGCCTACGTGGACAGGCAGCAGGCTGAGTGGTGTTCTGCCTTCCTGCAGACCTTCCGTGTTGGCAGCCTGGTGCTGTCAGAGCAGCCCTACAGCACATGAACACTGTATTTTAAAAATACAGATAAAGAGGGGCGCCTGGGTGGCTCAGTACGTTAAGCATCTGACTTCGGCTCAGGTCGTGATCTCAGAGTTGGTGAGTTCAAGCCCCGCGTCGGGCTCTGTGCTGACGGCTCCGAGCCTGGAGCCTGCTTCTGATTCTGTGTCTCCCTCGCTCTCTGCCCCTCCCCCACTCATGCTCTGTGTCTTTCTCTCTCTCGAAAATAAATAAACATAAAAAAATTAAATAAAAATACAGCTAAGGGGAAAAAAAGGAAATTAGAATGCAATCCAACAACTCAGCTATTATCACTGTCATCATTTTCAGTCATTATCTTTCCGGGTCTGTGTGTGCATGTGCCTGCATGTGTGTGCACATGTATGTGCGTATTTGCACGCGTGTGTGTGCATGTGTGTGTGCTTATCCCATTACAGCTCTTATTAGATCATATCACACATATTAGTTTATGTGTGTACACATCTGCTTTTTAAAAACAATTGAACAATATCACGGTTGATATTCAGCCACATTAAATATTTTTGTATAAAATGATTTTCAGTGACTGCTGGGGATTTCAATGTGGGGATATGCCATGGTTTAATTATCCACTCTCCTGTTGGATATCTGGATTGTGTCCAGTGTTTCACTATTACGAACAACTCTGGAAACGAAAATGATTTCAGTCGTATTTTTGTGTACGTCTATGATTATTCATCTAGGATAAATTCTTTGAAATAGAATTGCTGAGTCAAAGGATTGGCAAACTTTTGAGGTTCTTTGGATAGAAATTTGACATCACCTTGTACTCGTTCCCTGCAGCCATGGTCCAGTCTCTCAGAAACATCCCACGACAGGGCAGTAGCGGGTCTTCAGCATATCACTGTCTCCATGATGGGCGTGGCTCTTTGTTAGGGGCTCTCCCTGGGTGAGCTTCGCTTCCCATGAAGATGAGTCTCGTACACACACTCTCTATTGGCTCTTCCTTTGCTGGGTCTCATTTCCCCCTCTGCCTTCTTCGTCTTCCCCTGGGATCACTTCCCAAAGAAACTCCTTACATCGAAGTCTGTATCTCAGAGTCTGATTTTGAGAGAACCAGCACCAATTTTAGGGAACCCTAACTGAGGTGTGTAAGAACACTCTGGAGGGGAGGGGCCGTTCTGCCCGACTTAGTCCTTTTGGGCTGTTGTAACGAATACTGCAGACTGGGTTGCTTATAAACAACAGGAATTTATTTCTTCCAGTTCCAGGCTAGAAGTCCAAGATCAAGGCACTGGCAGATTTGGAGACAGGTGAGGGCTGATATCCTCACGGATGGTGCTTTCCATCTGTGTCCCAACATGGCGGAAGGAACTAGGGAGTTCTCCAGGGTCCATTTGGTAAGGGCGCTAATCCTATTCATGAGGGCTCCACCTCCATGACCTGATAATTTCCCCAAGGCCCCACCTTCTAATACTATCCTGGTGGGCTTTAGGATTTAACGTGTGAATTTAGGGGGAACACAAACGTTCAGGCCACAGTACTAGGGAGCGCTTGTAGTAGTAGCAGTTGTTGATAAAGTAATAATAAAAATACCAAAAGGTGGTACAGCGTCAGGGCTTACTGTGTGCTTAGTGTGTGCCAGGCACTGTGGTAAGCTCTTCATGGGCATTGGGTCCCTCAATCCTCACAATTCCGCCCGCATGTGCTATTGTTATCTTCCCACTCGATGGGTGAGGAAACCAAAGCCTAGGATGGTCAGGGAGCTTGCTCTAGACACCTGGTCGGAAGCAGCAGAGCTGGGATTTGAAGCTTGAGCCCAGGACCTGTGTCCTCAGAGAAGGGGGCACCTGAGCTTGTCCTTTGAGGAGGAGTGTGGAGGCCTGCCAGATGGACAAGGCAGGACCAGGAGCAAAGGCATGCTGAGGCACAGTGAGTCTTGCAGGAGGGCTCGAGGGGAGACTGGGGCCTGTTGGGAAGGGACGCCATAGAAAACGGAAGTGGAAGCACCTGGCTGGGCCGGGCTGTCCTGAGCTTCACTTGCCCTACTAAGATCTTTGGGCTTAGAGCTATTGCATGGGACACTTTTCAGCACAGTATGCCACGCTTAGACCGGTGTGGCAGAGAGGAGAAGGGACAGGGAAGGGAGAGGTGGCAGGGAAACCAATTAGGGAGCAATCGTGATTTGATTTGTTTCAATCCTGCCATTCTCCCAACTCCCTTTGTGGAGACAGGTCTGGCTGGCAGAGGAGCTGAGCGGGTCCCCTGGGATGACCCTTTCAGCGACTGGCTGCTCTTTCTATAGAGGAGCCAGCTTTGCAGAGCAGCCCACGGACTGTCCTGATCCATAAATAAGCCTTACCTGTCTCCATTCACCCCTCCCCCAATGCTCCCGGCAAAGCCTTTTCTAGAATTCAGACAACCAGAGAGATCTCTGGAGCCTCCACTTGGTGAGTGAGGAGCAGGTGGGCAGTTCTGAGGGATGAAGTTGGCGGAGGGGTGCGTGTTTGAGCTGGACAGAACCTCGAGAGAGGAGGCCTAAAAGGCATGGGGAAACAGAGGCCCAAAGAGGAGAGCCTGAGTCTCCTGACTCCCATTCAGGACTCCCATTCACATGGCCCCACCTTAGTCCCTTTGCTTTAGCTATTTCTGTGCCTAAAAATGTTCTTTCCTCAGAGAGTCCCTTTGAATACGCCCCTCCTCCTTCAAGTCTTGGCTTAAAATCTCACCTGCCCAATGACCATGACATCCCCATATTCCTTTTATAACTGGGAGTTTGCAACTATTGACCCCCGTCTTTCATTTTGCCCATCTTCCTATGCCCTCTCTTCTGACAACCATCAATCTTCCCTCTGTATTTATGAGTTTTGTTTTTTCTGTTCATTTGTTTGTTTGTTTTTTTAGATTCCATATATAAGTGAAATCATTCAGTATTTGTCCTTCTCTATCTGACTTATTTTACCCAGGATAACACACTCAAGGTCCATCCGTGTTGTCACAAGTGGCAAAATTTCATTCTTTTTTATGGCCGAGTAATATTCTATTATATATGCCACATCTTCTTTATCTATTCATCCGTTCATAGACACTTAGGTTGTTTCCATATCTTGACTATCATAAATAATGCTGCAATAAACACTTTGGTACATAAATCTTCAAATTAGTATTTTGTCTTCTTTGCATAAATACCCAGAAGTAGAATTGCTGGATCGTATGAGAGTGTTATTCTTAATTTTTTGAGGACCCTCATACTGTTTCCACAGTGGCTGCATTAACTTACCATCCTGCCCACAGTCCACAAGAGCTCCCTTTTCCCTACGTTCTCACGAACACTTATTACTTCTTGTCTTTTTTACTTGAGCCATTCTAACATGCGGTGATACCTCATTGTGGTTTTGCTTTGCGTTTCCCTAATATCTAGTGATGCCGAGCACCTTTCATGTGCCTGCTGGCCATTGTAGGTCTTCTTTGGAAAAATGTCTATTCAGATCCTGTGCTCATTTTTTAAGCAAATTTTTTTTTGCAACTGAGTTCTTCTTTTAAAAAATATTTATTTATTTTTTGAGAGAGAGAGAAAGAGAGGATGAGCAAAAGAGGGGCAGAGAGAGAGGGAGACACAGAATCTGAAGCAGGATCCAGGCTCTGAGGTGTCAGCACAGAGTCCAAGGAGAGTCTCGAACTCATGAACCGTGAGATCATGACCTGAGCCGAAGTTGGAGGCCCAACTGACCAAGCCACCCAGGCGTTCCTGAGTTATATGAGTTCTTTATATACTTTGGATACTAATTCCCTATCAGATATATGATTTGCAAGTATTTTTTTCCCATTTGGTAGGTTGTCTTTTCATTTTGTTGATGGTTTCCTTTGCTGTGTAAAATCTTTTTTTTTATGTAGTTCCACTTATTTATTCATCTTTTTTTTGTCTGGGATTTTAGAGTCAGATCCAAAAAATCATCACCAAGACTAATGTCAAGGAGCTTATTGCCTGTGTTTCTTTCTAGGAGTCTTATGGTTTCAGGTCTTACATTCAAGTCTATAATCATTACGAGTTAATTTTCGTGTGTGGTGTAAGATTCTCATCTAGTTTCATTCTTTTGCATATTGCTGTCCTGTTTTCTCAACATCATTTGTTGAAGAGATTGTCTTTTCCCCATTGTATATTTTCGCCTTGTTTATGATAAATGAATTGACTATGAGTGTGCGGGTTTATTTCTGGGGTTTCTACTCTATTCTATTTATTAATGTGTCTGTTTCTATACCAATACCGTACAATTTTGATTATGATAGCTTTGCAATATAGTTTAAAATCAGGGAGCCTGATTCTTCTAGCATTGTTATTCTTTCTTATGATTGCTTTGGCTATCTAAGGTATTTCGTAGTTCCATACAAATTTTAGGATTTTTAAAAAATTTCTACGAAAAGTACTATTGGAATTTTGATAGGGATTGCATTGAATCTGTAGATTGCTGTGGGTAATATGTACACTCAAACAGGATTAATTCTTCCAGTCCATGAGCACGGAGTATCTTTCCATTTCTTTGTGTCATTTTCAATTTCTTTCATTAATGGTGTATGTATAATTTTCAGTATACAGATCTTTTACCTCCTTGGTTAAATTTATTTGTAGGTATTATTTTTGGTGTAATTGTAAATGGGATTGTTTTCTTCTCTCTCTGATAATTTGTTGTCAGTGTATAGAAATGCAACTGGTTTTTGCATAACGATTTTGTACCCTGCGACTTTACAGAATTCATGTAGCAGTTCTAAAATGTATGTGTGCGTGTATGTGTGCACTTGTAGTCTTCAGGGTTTCCTATATATAAAATCATGTCATAAAATAAAATAAAATCATGTCATCTGCAAATAGCGGCCGTTTTATTTCTTCCTTTCCAATTTGGGTATCTTTTATTTCTTTTTCTTGCTAAAATGGTCTGACGAGGACTGCCAACACCGTGTTGAATAAAAGTGGTGAGATGAGGCCTCCTTGTCTTGTTCCTGATCTTAGGGGAAACTTTTAGCTTTTCACCGTTGAGCATGATGATAGCTGAGGGCTTGTCATGTACGGCCTTTATATGGTGAGGTGCGTTCCCTTTATGCCCACTTTGTCGGGAGCTTTTTAAATCATAAATGGATGTTGACTTTTGTTAACTGATTTTTTGGTATCGATTGAGATGCTCGTGACTTTTACCTTCATTTTGTTAATGTGGCGTATCGCATTGATTGATTTGTGGACGTTGAGATATTCTTCCATCCTTGACAGAAATCCCTCTTGATCATAGTTATGATTCTCCTAAAGGATTATATATGGCTTGCTAATATTTTGTTGAAGATATTTCTGCATCGGTTTATCAAGGATATTGGCCTGTGTTGTTATTTATTTATTTATTTATTCACTGATGGATTGTTTGATTGATTGTTGTGTCCCTGTCTGGTTTTCGTATCAATGCTGACTTCATAAAATGGGTTTGGAAGCATTTAAAGAGTCTTTATTAATACTAAAATGTTTGAAAAGGAAGGCAGATTAGAGGCAAATTCAAGTAAAATATTTGAATAAAAATATTTAAAAATTTTTTTAAATGTTTAGTTTTGGGAGTGGGAAGTGGGGGAGGGGCAGAGAGAGAAGGAGACACAGAATCGGAAACAGGCTCCAGGTTCTGAGCTGTCAGCACAAAGCCCAATGCGGGGCTCAAACTCGCAAACCACGAGATCATGGCCTGAGCCAAAGTTGGATGCTTAACCGACTGAGCCACTCAGGCTTCCTGAATAAAAGTATTTTTATTTTTCGGCTATGGAGGTCTATCTCAGAGTTCCTGAGGACAAGGGGACTATGATTAGGAGGCAAATCCGAGACGTGTGTAGAGGAGAATAATGAACATTGGTCAGCTTATGACGCCTTGGAGTGTGAGCTCCCTGGAGGCAGGCGTGGTGGCCTCTATACCTCGGGGTCCTTCACACTGCCTGGTCCATAGGAGGCTTGCCGTGGAGAATTCCATTCAAGCCTTCTAATAGTGATAGAGGGGCAGCAGGCAGGGGTAATTTGTTTTACAGATGAGGAGCTGATACCTAGAAAAGGGTGAATTGCCCAAAGTTTCCAGCAGGCCAGACCTCATACCTCCTGAGCCCCTGACCAGTACCCCTACAGTCCCCACCAGGCTGCTCAGTCACCACCACTGATGGGAAGTGGACCAGCTCCTCTCTGTGCATCCAGGCTCCACCCTGTCTCCAGAACACCATTAGGTGTCGTAGGCAGAGCAATGGCCCCCCTGGATGTCTACCTCCCAGCCCCCAGAATTCGAGAATATGTAAGATCATGTTGCAGAGGGCAATGAAGGCACAAGGACTTAAGGCTGCTAATCTGTTCACCTTGAGATAGGATAATTACCCTGGGTTATCCAGTAGGTGCGGTGCTGTCCCAAGTCCTTAACTGGAAAAGGGCAGCAGGAGAGAACTAGAGATGTCAGCATGAGAAAGGCGAAGCCCGCTGCTGCTGGTTTTGAAGACAGAGGAAGGACTGAGAGCCAAGGAATGCTCTAGAAGCCGAAGAAGGCAAGGAAATGGATTCTCCCTCCGAACCTCTAGAAAGAATGCAGCCCTGCCGATACTTGGATTTTGAGTTTGCTGAGACTCAATTTGGACTTTTGACTGCTAGAACTGTAAGATAATAAACTTGTGTTGTTTCGAGCAACCAAGTTCCTGGTAATATGTTAGAGCAGCAATGGCAAACCAATGCAACAGATGTTCCTGGATTCCTGGATGGGAACCTTTGAAAAGAGAGTATTCTGACCTCCCTCTGTGACGGGAGAGGCGATGGGCAAAGCCCACCTCTTTACAATTAGTCATCATGCTTAATTTACTGTTTACCGATCCAATTAGCAGTTTATCCATAAGCTGTGATTAAATCATTTTTAGTTCAAGGTCAGGTAAAGTTCCTAGTGAAGCATTGGAGGAAAAATACCCTAAAGGGAGGCCTGTGTGAACCCTTATGACCAGACTCTGAAGCAGGTATTGTTATACCCATTTTATGGATGAGGAAACCGAGGCTCAAGAGGGAATCAGTGCACTGTCCAAAGTCCCAGAGTGAATGGCAGAGTCAGGGCTTGAATCCAGGTTTGCCTGGCCTCAACTACTTTGTTGCCGAATGTGTTATAGGCGAATTTCAGATTCTCTCTGTGGAGACCCGTTCTCTATTGCCCACTACAGTTCTTGTGCTAAGTTACCACACGTGCTCTCTGTGTTGGCTGGACTTTAATCATCATTTCCCCGACAGAGGTCTTGCCCTTTTAATTAGATCACACACTCTAAGGGGTAGTATTGGCTCCTTGTGAGTTCCACTCAGTACCCGGAGGCTGCTTTCGGGGCTCACCAAAATCCTCCCTGAGGAAAGAATGAAATCTGCCAGGAGAGAAGGAGAAACCCCTTCCTCTATTTCAATCTGTGGGAAATTCCCACCCCCTTCCCTGAAATCCTAAATCTACTTTGCATTAGCCGCTACTGGATATTACAGCAAAGGTGTGTATTAGCCAGAAATTCTTCTAGTAAAAGTTCTAACAACTCAACACTGAAGGTAGGAAATGCTTGGTAGTCTTTGATGTATGTGACAGAAGTTGGCTAGAGTTTTGGTAGGGGGTGTGACATTACACGCACACAGACACACACACACAGACACACACACACAGACACACACACACACACACACACACACACACCTCTTTACCAAATATGATTTTCTCTGCTTCCTCAATCTTCGAATAATGGTTGTTTTCAATTCCTGGGAGCCTGTCTTCGCTGTTCTGGGTGGATGGAGAGGTCTTTTGCTTTACTTTGCTCAGGAAAATCCTTTAGGATTCCTGCATCCCTTCATCGCATAGTGCTACAAGGCCGCCAGGGAGTTTGGGCAGCAGTGTGGGGCGGTAGAAAACACACCAGCCCTGAAGCCACAGCAGGAGGAATTCTCCAAGGTCGGGCACCTCAGTCCGGGGCCCTGAATATTCCTTCCCCCATTTCGATGAAAGTTACACATGTGAGTACTCAAAATCTACTTAATTGACAAATTGACGTGTGTCTCTGGAATTGTTTGTGCAACCAACTGCATGCGAATCTCAGAGAGGCGAGGGCGTCAGAAGGGCGAGCTGGGATATTTTAATATTCAGTATTTCCAGACTCAGCAGGCAGCAGGCTAAATCTGTCCGCTGATGGGCAGACATGCATGAATTATGAAACCACTCACGTAGGTTGAGAGGTTGCCCGGAGCTGGGGAAGGATCGCCACCAGTGTCTCCGCAGGCTGGCTGGGGGTGGGGTCGCTCCCCAGTCAGTAGAGACGGTCTGCGGACAGGTGCGTGATCACGGCGCGGGTGTGGTCCCACTGCAGTGGGACCCACAGGGGCCCAGAGACCAGGTGGGCGGCGGATGGGGAAACCGGAAAGGAGCCACGGGCTGACCCCAGTTTTCTGTGTGGCTGGAGGGGGAGGCTGCCCCCTAGTGGCAAAGGTCCGCACGGGGCCGAAGTTCAACTGAAGATGACCTCCTTCCTGCTGTGGGTTCTGAGGCCTCCTCCCACGACCGGGGCGGTGCCGGCTGCGGGGCCCCAGTGTGAGACTGGAGGCTGGGAGGCCAGGTCTAATCATCAAGGCGAGAAGACCTAAGCTAGGGAGAGGGTAGGGGATGGTGGTGGTGGATTGTGTCCAAGGGCCAGGGAAGAGAATGAAGGAGTCAATCCTCTGCGATGATATGTAACAAGTCAATATTAACCCTTTATTGCTGGTCCGTGTCTAAGACGGTGCTGAGCATATGGCACTGTTTTCTCAATTCCTTACAGCAACCCTATTCATTAGATACCATTACTTCCCCGTTTACAGACCAGAGGCAAAGAATCCAGTATCATTAATGTGTCTGTGATAGTTAACAGTTGGGGAATGTAACACGGGCACTTTGCAAGCATTATCTCATATAATCTTCACGCTTATTTTAGGAGGTAGATCTTATTATTCCTTATTTCAATTATATCATTGGAGAAGGCGAGGCTTAAAAAGGGTGTGTATCGGTAAGCATTTACTGATGGAAACCACCCCCAAATTTAGTGCCTTGAGACAGCAAACCCTCATCTGGTTTTCAGGGCAGTGAGTTGACAATTTGGGCTGGGTTCCCCTGGATAGTTCTTCTAGTCTCAGCAGGTCCAGGGAGAGTATCATGCACCTACGGTCAGATACTGGTCAGCGGGGTGCCTCCGCTTATGGGGACTGGTTGGTTGTAGGCTGGGGTAATATTGGAGACAGGTGCATGTGTGTCTTCTCATCTAGTCGGCCAGCCTGGGCTTGTGGCCCGGCAGGAGTCTGAGAGGGAGCTTGGAAACACGAAAGGTTTCTTGAGCCCAGTCTCAAAACTGGTATAAAGTCACGTCTACTGCATTCTATTAGCCAAAGCAAGCCTAGGATCAAGGGACAGGGAATACAGACTCCCGATGGGAAGGGCTGTGAAATCACAGAGCACAGCGCGAGTGTAGATACAGGGAGGAATGGAAAACCAGGCCCAGTTTTTGCAATATATCGCTAGGTGGGCATGGGGAGCAGGTCTGGGGACAGGTCTGGGTGGAGGGAGATTCCCAGGTGGGAAGAACAATACATACAAAGGCCCCCTAAGACTTCGAGGCGGGAAGGAGCGTGTGTTTCTGAAGGCAGGCTGGTGCGCCTGGAATACCGGAGGAGAAATTTGAAGCAGTTAGGGATGGGGTGTTATTCTGAGCTCTCATCTGGGTTAACTCAGTTCCCGCAATAACCCCATGAGGTAAGTGCTATGGTGTCTTCCCCTCTTTCTAGAGGGGGAGACTGAGGCATGTCGCTTTCAAACAATAGTCTAAGTCCCACAGCTAGAAGCGGCAGTGTCAGGTCTCCAGCTCAGGGGGTCCAGCTCTAGAGCCCATGCCCTGAACCACTTGCCACACCGCTGGCACCACAACAGGGAGGAGAAGGGACACAGGAAAGAGGAGTTCTGGTGTATAGTGTGAGGGCGGGTGTGGAAACTACTTTCCTAAGAGGCCTAGAGACACGAAGGTAGAGATTCCCTGACTTCCTTTTTTTGAAAGTCTATTTATTTATTTTGAGAGAGGGAGAGAGTGGGGGAGGGGCAGAGAGAGAGAGAGGGAGACAGAATCCCAAGCAGGCTCCGTGCTGTCAGCACAGGGCCTGACGTGGGGCTCGAACTCACCAACTGTGAGTTCATGACCTGAGTTGAGACAAGAGTCAGACACTTAAGTGACCGAGCCACCCAGGCGCAACCCCCCCCCGCCCCCTTGTTACCTTCTATTTGCCCAAGACTAAGAGTGCTTATTTCTGTTTGGAAGTGGGAAGGAGCTAGTCTTTCTGACTCTGTGACCCTACAAATAAGCGCATAATAATGTCAAATGTATTCACGAAGATACTTTTTCTTTAAGCAACAGAAACTGATTCCATCGAGCTCAAGTTTAAAATGAAGTATTCCTTGGGAACTGTCCTAGGAAGGGCAAGAACTAGATGAGCCCCCAGGACCTGGGCGGCAGCATTTGGGGGGCTCACTTTTTTATTTGCTGACAGCCACGTGATTTGGGTGTAAAAACCTCCCATCGCTATGACTTCTTGTTTATGTCTTGACTTCCCACGAGAGAGAATCTGGCCCAACTTGGGTGGCATTGTTTTTACACTGGACAACCTGGATCTGTCAAGGGGAACAAGGACATGGGCACAGCCAAGGCCACTGGGGGAATCTCGATGAAGCCATCTTGCTTGGTTTCTACTGGTTGGCAGCGGAACTAAGTTCTAAGCACTGCTACCTACATCCACTTGGACAGTTCCAAGGACATAGCTTGTCCCAAGGAAAGGAATAGGCTTCCCTCTCCCAGGGATCCTGAAATTCCAGACCAAACTCGCACCCTGCAGCTTTATTGCAGATACGAATTCTCAGCAAGAGCATTTGAATATGATCTTATTAATTGCGTTTTTTGAGTCCAGCAGTTTTCATTAAATTATAACAATCCGAGGCAGTTGATATCCTTAAGCTCAAACAGTTTTGCCATGCAAAGATTATATTTATATGAGAGTGCTTTTCAGTCCTGACTTCCTAAGTGATCGCCTTATAAAATATTTATTAGTGGTTCAAAAGCATTGCTTTTGCAAATTCAGTATCTTCTCGAGGATAGATTGTAGAGCAGATGGCTCTGTTGGGTTTGAGCTCACGGCGTGATGTGCACAGGTGCTTCCCTGTGTTTCCTGAGGGGTGAAGCCAGCCTCTGTAGGTGCTCAGCGCCTTGTGTGATCGGCCCCAAGACCGCAAAGGCCACTTGCACAGATTAAATGAAATCCATGGTTTTCAAAAATAAGTTTGGCTACTTAAATTTCTAGATGGGAGTTCCTTTTTTTCCTCTTTTTAAAGTTTACTTATTTATTTTGAGAGAGCGAGAGAGAGGAGGGGAGGGGCAGAGAGAGGGAGACACAGAATCCCAAGAATCCGACGCAGGGCTCGAACCCATGAACTGTGAGATCATACCTGAGCTGAGGTCAACAGTCTGACGCTTAACCAGCTGAGCCATCCAGGTGCCCCATGGGAGTTTCTTATACATGGGCACAACTGGCTTCCATATAAATATTTTATAACTGCTCTTTCTGATTCGTGCCATAAATATGATTTTCATGGGCATGTAGTCTATTAGGAGAATATTTGGAATGGGAATTTAAGACTCAAGATACTCATCAGGGCTGGATTTGCCATCAATCAATTCATGATATGACCTTGGGCAAACATACCAGCATCTCTATATTTTGTTTGTTTCAATATATCAAACTCGAATTGGTAACTACCAGTTAGGAATGTATTTAGCTACAAATAATGGAAAACCCGATAGGAGTTTATTTTTCTAACGTGACAAACCAAGAGGCAGGGAGTCAAGAACTAGGATGCTGTTTAGGACCCAGTCTCCTCTGTTTCTGCGATCAGCCTGTGGTTTTTTTTTCTTTTTAAAGTTTATTTATTTATTTTGAGAGAGAGAGTGAGAGCGTGAGCTGGGAGGGGCAGAGAGAGAGAGAGAGAGAGTGAGAGCGTGAGCTGGGAGGGGCAGAGAGAGAGAGAGAGAGAGAGAGAGAGAGAGAGAATCCCAAGCAGGTCAGTGCAGAGCCCGACATGGGGCTCAGTCTCACAGACCATGAGATCATGACCTGAGTTGAAATCAAGAGTTGGAGGCTTCACTGACTGAGCCACCCAGGCGCCACCAGCCTGTGGTTTTTGTCCTGATGGCAGAAAAGTTGACTGCCGTGCCTTTAGAAGGAAGAAGAGGGAAGGGTAGAGGGAAATGTTAGCTGAGTTCGTGCCCCCTGTCTTTTGGGAGATAACTAATGTCCTAGAAGTCCGCTGCCCACAGATAGTCTTCTTACCTCTCGTTTGCCAGAACTGAAATATGGCCGCCCCTACTCACAAAGGAACCTGGGTAGGTGAGCCTCTTATTTGGGCACATTGAAGCCCTGCATCAAATCAGGAGTCTGTCAGTAGGAATGTAACTGTGTCCTTTTCTCCCAAAGGGGCAGGAGAAAACAGTCACTCATTGGTTCACTTGGTCTTTTAGCGGCAGTAAGCGTCATATTAAGCCCTTTCAGCAGCCAACTCGAGTTAATTAGTGTAGATGTGGCAGGCAGGAACTCTACGGTAGAGATGAAGAAACTGAGGCTTGGAGGCATTAAGTAAATTGCTCAAGGGAGCAGAGCGCAATGCATTAAAAAGTATCTCACCTGGGTGGCTCAGTTGGTTGAACACCTGACTTTTGATTTCAGCTCAGGTCATGATCTCTAGGTTCATGGGATCGAGGCCCGTGTCAGCCTCTGTGCTGACAGCATGGTGCCTGCTTGGAATTTCTCTCTCCCTCTCTCTGCTCCTCCCCTGATTGCTTGCACCCACACGTGTGTGCATGCGAGTGGGCTCTCTCTCAAATAAATAAATAAACTTAAAAAAAAAAAGTTTTTCCTTAAAAAAATATCTCCTATCAGCCTCAAAAGTGGAGGAGGTCTCAAGTTACTCTGACTAACTCTGTTGGGCCTCCAAGGGAGGAGCTAAAGCATTTTCTCCCTTCTTTTCATTCCTCAGCCTGAAGAAGGTTGGATTGGGGGTAAGGGAGGATTCCCAGAGGCTCCTATGTCCATATTGGGGGATGCCGAGACTCTTGTCCAGACCCGTGCTTCCCTGCTACAACATCCTCTTTCCTTCCCGGATTTTCTGGAGCAGAGCCGTGGCTGTCTCCTCCCTACGGCAGGGAGCAGGATCACTACCTCGCTGTGGCCCCACTGCTAACTTCATGCTCCTTACCTTCAGTGACTCCAGAGCAGTAGAGGAGGGCTCAGTTGCCCCCAGCTCTTGATAGTAAGTAACATTGATTAGCCGGCTCCTGCTAAGGGGCAACATTGTGAACAGTCAAGCACGCAGCTTTGGGAGTCTTTGAGTCACACGTGGCCACTTCCTGGCTATTTGATTTGCAAGTTGATAGCTGTACCCCTCAGTTTCCCCTTCCGTAAAATGGGCGATAATAATAGTAACCACGTCATACGGTTGTTGTGAGACTCTACGGTACATAACGCACTGAGAACAATGCCTGCCGTAGCCAACACCTGTGCGTGCTTAACTCGGCTCCTTCTGAATGTCTTTTCAGGCATCTTTATGATTAACTTGCTTTTATAGATTCGTTCTTTCGAATCTTGAAAGCCAAGTCTCCTGGGGTTGTTCTTAAGTTACTATTTGTTTTTAATGAATCCTGTAGTTATCAATTAATGCCTCGGTTCCTGCTGTTGAGGCAGAGCAAGAGAAATAATAGCTAATATTTCAGCTCTTACTCTTTTGCATTTCTGAAATACAGATTAACAGTACAGTGTGAGGTATGCCCCCTGGAGTCGTGTCGTATGGTGGCCCCCTCCGATTCGTCAACTTGGGAGGGGCGGGTTGGTAAATAGTGAAGACCACTTTGTTTCCTTCACAGTTGGGGCTGAGCCTGCGTGTTTTTCATCCACTATTTTTCTTGGCACCGGCTCTGCTTTCTACACACACATTTCAGTCATGGGTGTGTGTGCTCACGTGTTGGTGAAACATATTCCTCAGCATGGATCATGGTGGGCCCAAGGGGGGACTGCCTTCAGGGTGCTGCTTTTCTGTGTTTCCTCAGTCGCCGCCAGTAACACGCCATCTGGAGACAAGAGGTCAAAGCCCCAGGTTCCAGACCCTCGTCCTCGTCCGCTGTCGCCTCGGGCCATGATATCAGGCGGTCCCTCTCTCACGCGGGCTTTCAGCCTCCCCTTCTGTGACATGATCCCCTTCCAGCCCTCCAGTTTCCCAGGATTTTTCTGAAAGACGCTCTTGGACTTTGGAAGTGCCTGGGAGATCGTGGTTTTGAAGTTTTCCTTTTGAGGATTGCCTTAATTTCTTGGGCATCTTGTTGCTGAAACGTACAATCAAGAAAGAGCAGACTGAGGTTCCTTTTCCTTCCCCAAATGTGATGCTTAAATAAAATTCCGTTTCATGAAGCGGACACAGAGGAGTAGAGACGAGGAGGGTTTCCCTTGTCTTTGAGCAGCCCCAGAGGAGGCTGTAAACAGCAGGACGTCCCTTCCACCAGATGGGCCTCCGAGCCTGGAGAGCCAAGCAGGCACAGAAAATAGAGAAATCAAGGGCAGCAATGAGGAAAGGCTGTCTGTTGTGATGTCGGCTTCTTCCCGCAGCTGAGTGGAGTCAGCCTGGGGACCAGGGACAGGAGGGAGGAGATTCCCACGGGCTGGCGGGCTGGGGGGCTCCACGTCACAGTTCAGGTCTGACGAGAAATTGGCCCGTTGAGCTAGTCTCAGGGGACGCTGGGACAGGGCAGGGCTAGCTGGTACTCGGCCTCCCCTTTCGTGGCTTTGCCTCATTTTTCCTGAAGCAGGTGCTAGGGCTTCTCCCTGCCCCCAGAGCCCCGCCCACACGCCTCAGCTGGGCCGGTCTTGATTTACCCAGTAACACTCTCGTTCTCAAATGTTTTCCTGCCTCCTTCCTTTCATCGATAATCTTATTAAAATTTTTCCTCGGGGGATCGCACGGCGGGGTAGCAGGACTTATGGCCTTTGGACTCAGTCTTGCATGGTGATCGTGGTCTTTTCGCTCACAACAATGGGGCCCTGGGTGAGTTACTTGATTGCCCTCAGCCTCAGTCTTCTCACTTTTGAGATGGGTGCAGTAATACATAACATAAATAGTCATTCCCCTTATCCTTGGTGTTTTCTGCTGTTTCAGTTACCTGCAGCCGACAGCGGTTTGGAAACGAGTGATCCTCCTTCTGACGGATAATCAGAAAGTCACAAGCAGCCTGACGCTACGTCGAAATGCCCACGTTATCCCCTCCCTTCATCTCCTCACACACGCATTTTGTCATCTCACGTCGTCACGAGAAAGGTGAGTACAGGGCAGTAAGCTATTTTGAGAGAGAGACCACATTCATATAACTTTTATTACAGTATATTGCTATAGTTCTATTATATTATCGTTCTTAATCTCTTACTGTGCCTAATTTATAAATTAAACTCTATCATGGCTATGTAGGTACAGAAAAAACCTAGTATGTACAGAGTTTGGTACTAACTGTGGTCTCAGGCATCCGCCGAGCATCTGGGAACAACATGTCCCTCGCGGACAAGGGAGGCTACTGTAGCGTTATTGAGAGAATTTGATGAGATACAAAGGTTAGCTCAAAAAAAAAAAAACCACCGCAAGAAATATTATTTCTTCCTGGGTCCCATGTGTACTTCCTGTGTATTACAAACTGGGGAATTGAAAAAACTTACGGATGCCCGGGACCCACCCCAGCTCCCAGCAGGAATCAGTACGCTTCAAAAGCTCCTCAGGGGGCGCCTGGGTGGCTCAGTTGGTTAAGCGGCCGACTTCGGCTCAGGTCATGATCTCACAGTCTGTGAGTTCGAGCCCCGCGTCGGGCTCTGTGCTGACGGCTCAGAGCCTGGAGCCTGCTTCGGATTCTGTGTCTCCCTCTCTCTCTGCCCTTCCCCTGCTCACTCCCTGTCTCTATGTCTCTCAAAAATAAATAAACATTAAAAAAAATTAAAAAAAAAAAAAAGCTCCTCAGGTGGGCGCCTGGGTGGTTCAGTCGGTTAAGCATCCGACTTCAGCTCAGGTTATGATCTCGTGGTATGCGAGTTTGAGCCCCGCGTCAAGCTCTGTGCTGATGGCTCGGAGCCTGGAGCCTCCTTCAGATTCTGTGTCTCCCCCTCTCTCTGCCCCTCCCATGCTCATGCTCTGTCTTTCTCTGTCTCTCAATAATAAATAAAAATGTTTAAAAAATTAAAAAAAAAAAAAAAAAGCTCCTCAGGTGACTGGTGCAGCCTGGGTGAAGACCCGCTGCCCTGAGGCATTGCTGATTAAGAGTTTGCTTTCTGGAGCGCCTGGGTGGCTCAGTCGGTGGGGCATCCGACTTCAACTCAGGTCATGATCTTGCAGTCAGTGAGTTCAAGCCCTGCATCAGGCTCTGTGCTGACGGCTTGGGATTCTGTGTCTCCCTCTCCCTCTGCTCCTCCCCTGCTCACGCTCTGTCTCTCTGTGTCTCTCAAAAATGAATAAACATTAAAAGAAAAATTTTGAAAAAAAAAAAAAAAAAAAAAAGAGTTCGCTCTCCGTACCCAGTGCTGCTTCGATTCCCATCCCATTGGACCCGACTCCCAAAGTCTGTTCGTCTTCTGTGTTTTCACCTGACAAAGGGTGGATGATTCATCAAGGTTTGTGTGCTGGATCCCTCCCCGAGTCCAGGGTATTTGTTTTCATTGGCATCTTGACAGGGGTAGGGCCATATTCTCGTCTGGCACTAAGGGGAGGGAAAGGGTGGGTAAAGATTTACTGAAATGTTGGGGCAGAGATGATTGGCTGAAGTCGAGACACGCTCTGGGACATTGGCCGAGACTCAGTGGGGCCAGGTAGGGCTGGCGAACCGGGCTGGGCGGATTTCCTGTCTACATTCGGCAATGCCGAAGCAGGGAACCAGGCAGCCAGGCCGGGATGAAAGTGGTGAATTTAGAATTTAGAATTTAGGATGTGCCTGACCGTCACGTGTGGCCTGGGAAGGGAGGCCGGTGTTTATGATGGAAAATGGCTTTCTGGGTTAGTCCTTCTTCCTCCCAGTTACATCTTTTAGGAGACTGTCAAACTGTGTACTCTTGACCCAGCCGGGGGTCGTCTAAAGATAATTCGCTGACCGTCCAAAGCTTCCTGCATCTCTCTGCTTGGGGGTGTTCTCAGGCCATGGGAGCCTGGCCCTCACTTGGCGGAGGGCTGGAAGTGTTGGGAAATTGCCAACCTTCACATGGAGGAATGTCAGGTGGTGGGTGAATGCCCCAGCTTCCCTGCCCTTTGGTGGGACAGTCCTCAGGCATGTTCTGCACAGGGTCTTAGAAGTCCTCCTGTGTGACTAAGCCCCATGTGCCCCAGCGACAACTCCCGCATCAGGAACCCTTTGCTAGCTTTCCTTCCTTCACTGTCTCACTTTCCTCCTGGAGTCTTCACGGATGGAGAGGGGAAGGACATCATGGTAAGTACAATGCTTTCCAATCTGCAGGTTGTGACCCATGAGGGAGTTGCAACATCCATTTTCTTATTTTGGGGCGGGGGGAGGGGCAGAGAGAGAGAGGGAGAGAGAGAATCAGCAGCAGGTTCCATGCTATCGGTGCAGATCCTGACACAGGGCCTGATCCCATGAACTGTGAGGTCATGATCTGATCTGAAATCAAGAGTCGGACTCTCAGACGACTGCGCCACCTCGGCGCCCTGCAACATCCATTTTTTAAAAAGTGAAAGGAGGGGCTCTTGGGTGGCTCAGTCGGTTGAGCGTCCGACTTCGGCTCAGGTCATGATCTCACAGTTCGTGGGTTCAAGCCCCGCATCAGGCTCTGTGCTGACAGCTTGGAGCCTGGAGCCTGCTTTGGATTCTGTCTCCTTCTCTCTCTGCTCCTCCCCCGCTCATGGCCTGTCTCTCAAAAATTAAATAAACATTAAAAAAATTTTTTTTAAAAAAATGAAAGGAAACAAATGTGACTTACTGAATATGCTCCACATTGTAAGGGTACATACTGTCCTGTGAAAATTTCGTTTCATCCTGTGTGAATATACTCACATGCATGGATCAGGCTCCAAGATTTTGAAGGCCCTAACATCGTGGACCTCTGTAGTTTTTGTCTTCTCAGGATCCATTCTTCCCGTTTTCTGCAGTAATAGCACCTCAGTATTCATCTCAGCAAAGAAAGGGGACTATGCCCCTAAATGGACATAGTCGTGGTGGGACCATCAATCAAGGTGTTGCATCATTTCTTGGTCAAAAGATGGTCTCATGACCCATGGCAGGTCAGTCAGATGATTGTTCCAGAGAACTTCAGTCTAGAGAGGACACATGAAAAGGCTGAGAATAGTCGAAGATGCTTCATTCAAAAAGGATGTCTGAACATTAACATATGTATGTTTCCTGCTACCTAGATCTTTGAATTTCTTTATTTTTTTTTTCCCTTCCAGGATTTGGTTCTTGAACCATTGGGTTGGTTCTGTGAAATACCTGTGGATTATTTCTTTATTGTTATTAATTATTATTGTTATTATGTACCCCTTCTGTTGCTAGAAACCAAAGAGCCCTCCCATCCCTGAGGGCTTTGGAATCAGCCGATCCTAACTCTATTGCCACTTGCCTGTGTTACTGGAAAATTAGTTATCTTTTCTAAGCTTCAAGTTCTTCTCTCATAAAATGAGGATAGTAACGCCAGATTGGAGGGTACAGAGGGTACCGATATGGCCATTGGCCCTCGACCTTCAATTATTGCAGCTACTATTCTGAGCCAAATTTTAATAATCTCTGCTTTACTAGTGATGACTCTCCACTTATTAAGTATCTGTGGAGTGGATGAGTGAATCCACATGGCAAGGTAGAGTTTCGTAACTAAAACCCACAGCTGAATTTCTTTAAGGAGTTACAGCCCTTTGTATATGAAACATGTGATTTCTTGTTCAGAGACTTAATATGAGAACATCTCCATGACCTGGGGTCAGGCGAAAGAGTTCTTGATAACAAAAGCAAAGTCCATAAAAGAAAAAAATTGATAAATTGCACATCATTCAAATTGAAAACTTCTGCTCTGTGGAAGATAGTGTTAAGAGAATAAAACAACAACGTAGGGACTGGGAGAAAATATTACACCAATCACATATCCAACAAAGGTCTTGTATTTAGAACATATAAAATCTTAAAAACACACAACCTAATTTAAAAATGGGTAAAAGGGGTGCCTGGGTGTCTCAGTCGGTTGGGCGGCCGACTTCAGCTCAGGTCATGATCTCGCGGTCTGTGAGTTCGAGCCCCGTGTCGGGCTCTGTGCTGATGGCTCATCAGAGCCTGGAGCCTGCTTCAGATTCTGTGTCTCTCTCTCTCTCTCTGCCCTTCCCCTGCTCACGCTCTATCTCTATGTCTCTCTAAAATAAATAAACGTTAAAAAAATAAAATAAAATAAAAAAAATGGGTAAAAGACGTGAACAGACATGTTACCAAAGAGGGCAAATGCGGGGCACAGAGGTAAATCAAAAGATGTCCACATCATTAGGCATGAGGGAAAAGCAAATTAAAGCCGTAATGAGATACAACTACATACGTATCATAATGGCTAAAATAAAAATACGGACAATAACAAGTGCGGAAAAGGATGCCGGGCAACTGGAACTCTCCCACATTGCTGATGGGAATAAGACACGGTCCAACTACTCTGGAAGACAATTTGGTGGATTCCTATAAAGTTAAACATACACTTACCACATGGCCCAGCAATCCCGCTCCTGAGAAATGAAATGAAAACTGATGTTTACACAAATTCTGTGGACATATTTACAGCAGCTCTGGTCATAATCATCCCAAACTGGAAACAATTCCAATGTCCGTCAGCAGCTGAATAGATATACAAGACTGTGGTGTATACGTACAGTGTGTTAAAACTCACCAGTAAAAAGGAACGGAGCATTGGGGCACATAACACACTTGGATGAATCTCAGAGGGATCATGCTGAGTGAATGAAGCCCGTCTCAAAAGGGTACCGACTGTATGATTCTATCTGTACCGGGACTGACGGAGGATGGAAGGTTTGGCATGGAAAAACCATTGGCGTGGATGGAGGTTGGAAGGAAGAGATGGTACCAAGGAATTCTTTGGTGGGGATGGAATTGCTCTGTATCCTGATGATGGTGATGGTTACATGAATCTCTATGTGTGTTAAAATTCATAGAAATGTAAATTAAAAAAAATCAACCTTCCAGTATGACAGTTAAAAAACCCTTTTCATCATGGAGCGTGAGGTCGTATTCATTTGGGTATTTTCCTATCCTGCAGACCTACGCCATCCAACATGGTGGCCACGACTCCTAATGTCTAGTCCCAGTGAGGTGTAGAGTAAGAACAAAGTGCACAACGAATTCAAGGCTTCGTACAAAAAAAAAAAAAAGACATGCAGTATCTCAATAATTTTTTACGTCGATTACATCTTGAAATAGAACTCTTTTGGATAGATTTGTTTAAATAAAACATACCGTTAATTAGTTTCACCTTTTTCTTTTTCCATTTAAAAATCTGGTAACTAGAGAGTTATAATACATAGCTTGGGTGATATTTGGATTGGACAGTGCTGCTCCGGATGACGCAATCAGGGAGGAATGGGGAGGTCCGGCTTTTTCTCTCTTCATCTGGATCGGCAGGTGTAGGATTGCCCTACTCAGGGCTGAACAAAACACACCCAGGCTTCTGCATTTGGGGGCGGCTCCCTCCCTCCCAGTCTGTGCGAGAGGTGAACGCCATTTTCCACATCGGCTGTGTTTCCTGTCTGGCTGGCTTTTGCTAGGCTTTGGAGGAGAAGTGGGCGAGGGCAGGGTGAGACAGGGTGTATCAGAGATAGGGCCAGGTGATGGGTCAGACGCGGGAGAACGTCAGGCTTTGGTTGGACTTGAGTTTGAATTCCATTTGAGCCACTAGTTAGCTGTGCCACCCTTGCTCTTTCTTAGCCCTGGTTTCTTCCTGAGCAGGAGACAGTGGTATAGCCCCCCAGGGGTTTCCTCACAGCCTAGGGCTGTGGTAGGACAAACAGGAGGGAGCGTGGACTGCACCCACCTGGGCCTCCAGGCTGTGGTCATTTTGCTATTGCTGCTACTGCCCTCCCGCCCCAGGCTCTGGTCTCTCCCTCCCTTCCCCTACTCGCCTCCCCCTCCGTTGAACCTCAGCAGGCACTCTGCCCAACTTTTCTCCCTGATTCAGCACTGAGAAATGCCAAGGCAAGCGTTCCCATGAAGCTGCTTGTCAGCAAACTCCCACTCCTGCCTCTGCTCTCCCGCATGTGTCAGAGACGGGCCTGGACTCCACGCGGGGCCCCGGGCCGCGCTGGCTCCAGGGCTGACTCACGCACAGCCTGCGGCACCGGAGACTCCGGGGCCGCGCTCCCAACCCGTGAGAGTCCAAATCGGAGACTCCCCAGCAGTGCAACAACCCCAGGGAGAAAAGCCCTCCAACCGTCCGCAGGCCAGGCATTACTGCCATTTCCCTGCATTCTGTTTCAAAGGCATGAAAGCCTTGGTTTCAAACATTCAGTCGGTGCCTGGTCTTTGTCCCTTTTTTCCCTTTGCCTTTAGTTTCAAGCGACCTTCTCCCAGCTTTTTCTTGTTGGATGCTCCCTACTCTTCAGCATCGGCATCAAATATTAGGCAGGTGCCATGTCGCCTTATCGGCTACATAGATTTGTCTCAAAGGACCCGTGTGGGCATGGGTGACCCTTCTGGCAGGGAAGTCAGACAGCTCTCCTAGGGCTGGTGCACACGGTGGTCGTGGTCGCTACCTGGCAGGGCTATCTTGATCTCCGCCAGGACTTTGACTGCTACAAAGGTTCTGTGGGGTCCCAAGCTCAGAGGTCTGTGTGGTTTGAGGACCTCGGAATTAGGCCCAGAGTGGGACATCGGGCCATCAAAACAGGCCCTGCTCTGTGATGGAGACAGTGTGGGATGCTGGTCGAGCACGTAGGTTTCGGCGTCCAGCACGCAGCCGTATGTTTGCATCTGGACTCTTCCACGTAGGCGCCCCCTGGCTGGGCTGCAGAGCCTAATCTTCTTAGGCCTGAGTTTCTCATCTGACACCCGGGTCCCAATACCAGTCTCCTAGCTTTCGGCGAGAATGTAACACCTGTTACGGAGCTGCTGCCATGTCCCAGGTACCGTGCTGACTACTTCTGAGGGCTTTTCAAATTTAATTCTTCTAACAACCCCATGAAGCAGGTGTTGGTTTTTTGTTCAACTTACAGATGAAGAAATTGAGGCTTAGAGAGGTTAGATAATATGCCCGGATGTAAATTCTAGTACGCTGCCCCACACGCTGCCTGGCCCAACCTTCTCCATGTAGGTACTCAGGTGAGGATGGGGAGGGGGGCTTCCGGAGCACGGCGGTGGGGTGGGGCATGGGCAGCTGAGAGTCCTCCCCCTGGGAAGCCGGGAGGCGGCAGGAGCTGGGACTGGGTGTGAGCTAAGGCTCTAGGCCTCTGAAGCATGCTCCATTGTCCCGTCCAACTTCACTTGCAAAACACATTCTCAGGGGTGGAATCTGAGAACCTCAAGATGGTGACTGCAGAGCATTCAAGGCCAAGCTCGGGGCCTCTGTGGGCTGGGCCTGTGTGACCGCGCTGGGCTGACATTCACAAAGCTGACACTATTTTAAATGCTTTTTATGGCATAAACACTTCTAAAGCGAGAAGTAAATGCGCTGTGTGTGTGTGTGTGTGTGACTTGCTATGTATTGAGTTTCCTAACCTGCGAGTGGACTCATCCGCACGGATATGTAACACAGCAGCAGCTCGGTCCACGTGACTCGGGGAGAACGAGTGGAGTGCCTGGCAATACACAGGGTCTCTGCTGTCCGTTCGGTGGCCACACCAGGGACCCCTGGCCAGGCAGTGCCCCTTCCTGCCCAGCTTGAAGAATGTTGAGTTCACACCTTCCTTGGGAGAGAGAATAGTGCTGTGGCTGATAGCTTCCATTCCAAGGGCTTCAGACACTTGGGGGTACTGACCAAGCTCATGACTCTGCAACTTTCTTGCCACTTGGCCTCAGGCCAACTACTTTTCGAACCTCAGGTGTGCCTTCTGTAAAACAGGCATATGGCGCCCATCTCCTGTGACTCCTCGAGGATTCCAGAGACCAGGGCATGAAAAGCACCCAGCACAGTGCCTGGCATAGACCGACCGTTCAGTAGGCGTTGGCCTCTATTATCGTTCCCGAGTTTGAGAACAGCAGCGGAACCCAAAGAGTGATGTGTGTGGGTAGTTAATGATCAGACTGGAATGGCAGCAGGTTTAAGATGAATGGATGAATTCTGAGAACTTTTCTCGGTAGTTGATTATCTAATCATAATGCTTGAGATGAACTCATCATTTCGTAGTTCACACAGCACTTTCTTACACACGATTCCATTCTAACCCCACAACAGCCCTGCAAAGTAAGAGGAGCAAGAAATTTATTATCCTGTTTTACAGATCGAAACGCTAGAGGCCCAGAGATTAATGACCGCTCCTTTATACAAGAGTCATGTATTGGGCACTTACTGTGTGCAAGACAGTATGTTAGATTTGGGGATAAAAATGAGTAAGAGTTTTTTTTTTCCTGCCCTTTTGAAGAAATTATTGTGGGTCAGGGTGGCTAGAGCAGGCTTGCAGGAGGGTGCTGACCTTAAGGTAATGTATCCGTCAGGATAAATCAGGTGATGGTGGCAGAAATAGCAACGACAAATTCACATGGCTTAAAAAAATGAAGATTTATTTCTCATTCATGCTATTAGTCCATCCTGGGTCAGTAGGGGATCGGCTCCCCCTAATTTCACTCCAAACCAGATAGATAGAGCAGCCGCAGGTTGGGATTTTGCTGGTTGTTGTGGCAGAAGAAACGAATCTGAGATTGGGAGGGTCTCACAGCAGCAATCAAATTCTCCACTCGTGGGCCAGCCTTTTAATAGGGTCGCACCCGCCCACAGCAGGCAGGGCAGGAAGTAAAATTCCACTATGTGCCCAGAAAGCAGAGAGCTGGAAATATTCGGTGAACAGATGAGTAAGGACTCCAGCCGGGTGGGCTCTGAAGGACGGATGGAGATCAGCGAATATTGGCGGGGTGGCTTTGGTGGGGAGAGTAGAGGGACAAAGAAGATGAAGGGAGCCATAAAGAGAAGAAGGCTGGTGCCGGGATGGGAAGCAGAAATGCACGAGGCACAAGGGTTAGAATAGCGAGTCTGCCAGTCTGGCTGGAAGAGTTTGATTCAGCTCCTATTGTGTATTAAGCTCTGGGGACGCCAAGAAGGAAAAGCATGGTCCTTACCTTCGAACAACCTACAGTCCAGTAGGAGAGCTAGATTTTGTACATGGAACAAAGGGAATCAAAATAGAAGAGTAGCCAATGCTTACGTTTGCCAGGTACTCTTCCAGGATCGGCACCTATTTGAGCTCATGTAATCGGCATTGTAGCTTAATGAGGTGGTTGCTGTTATTATTCCCATTTTATGGGTGACAAAACTGAGGCATGGAATGGCTGATGGATAGCAGAGATGGGCTTCAAATCCAGACACTCTTAGTCCAGTTTCTGTGTTCTTAATCTTTTTTTTTTTAATTTTTTTAATGTTTATTTATTTTTGAGACAGAGAGACAGAGCATGAGTGGGGGAGGGGCAGAGAGCGAGGGAAACACAGAATCCGAAACAGGCTCCAGGCTCTGAGCTGTCAGCACAGAGCCCAATGCGGGGCTCGAACTCACAGACCGTGAGATCATGACCTGAGCCGAAGTCAGACGCTCAACCGACTGAGCCACCCAGGCGCCCCTCTGTGTTCTTAATCTTAAAGCTTCACTCTACTGGTTTTGTTTGTTTGTTTGTTTGGTAACTTGTGAGTTGGGGCTGTGCCTATAATCCTGGATGGCAAATAGTTTTGCCTGGAGATCCAACATGATAGATTATTATTGGCAGCTTGGAGCTCCATGTTGGGAAGGTTCCAAGACCAAGCTGGGACTCAGGGAGGGAGGAATGATGTGATTAATTAGTAATGCCTGCCATGGAAGGAGAGGTGGGATTGTCAGCATAATATCTTTGGTAACCCTGGTCTATTTAATGCCTAGAGCAAAGTAGATTGAGTCAATTTATTAACAAATAAAGTCAAACCCAAGCAACTAAGTCATTGACTATTTTCCTCACTTTTCAATCGGTTTTCTTACTTCAAGGCTCTATCACATTTATGGGAGCATAAGTATTCCTTGTTTGAACAATTAGCTTTCCTTTCTGGAGATTAATGTTTAAAATATCAAAACCACCACCCCTCAGGCAAACGTAACACCTTAATTATCAAAACAACAAAAGTATCCGACGTGGCAAATGTTCAATCCATTGCCCCCCCTGGTGTCGTCAGCAGCTGGGATGGCATGGCAAAGATAATAATTAAAAAAGGATTCTAAATGTTGAATCCAATTTCTGTGCAAGGAAGAATCCCTCAGCTAACTTGGGGAATTCAGCCACGAGAGAACCCAGCTGTAGCATGCGTCATCAGTGGAATTTCCTGCCTGGAAATATTATAGGGCTTTCCCCTGCAGGCAAAGTTCTAGTAACATTGTTTCTCTATACCTCTAGCCCCCATGGCTTTTCTTGACTTTTCTTTCTTAGGTATCACTCTATCTATGCCAAATCTTCCATTGCTTTCCTATGATTTCCCACACATTCCTAGGGTTGGACCCCAAATCAGCTGCATGGAGATATGGATAGAACTAGGCGCTGAGAGCTCGGATGATAAATAGGTCTCCTCTCCCGGGCCGGCTCTGGTCAACTGCTCGTGGTGGCCGAGATGCTGAGTTGAGAAGGTCCGCAGCGGACTCAGCCTGAAAGCACACAGGGATTTATTAGCGATGTCTGCTGTGAGTGTGGGCGAGGGACGGTAACGTGAGTCAGCTTCCACCGGCTCTGCCGGGACAGAAAGCTTGCACTGTTCCTGCAGCCATGAGTTGAAAGATGAACTTGGGGCTTGATCTGAGGAGATGCTCGTTCAAGTCCTATCTCTTCTCTTTCTCTGTGAATCTTGGGTACGTCCCTTATCTTCTCTCAGTTTTAGTAAAACTCGAGTAAAAATAATTCTTCTTATGGAGTGGTTAGAAGTGTTGTAGGGACGATGCACACTCACTCAACAAATATTTGTGAAGCACAGAGTAGGCTCCTCAGGGCACAATGGGGGTACGCCATGGACATGGCTCCTGCCCACACAGAGCTTATAGTCTAGCGGGGGGATACATTTGTTTTCTGTTGCTATAACAAATTACCACAAATTTAGAGGCTTAAAAATATACACCTTTATATCACATTTCCTGGAGGTCTAAGATCTGGGCACGGCTTAGCTGGCTCCTCTGCACAGGGTCTTGTAAGTTTGCGTTCAAGGCGTCCACTGAGTTTGTTCTGATCTGGAAGCTTGAGTGGGGAAAACCCTGCTTCCAAGCTCATTTAGCTTGCTGGAGGAGTTTACTTTCTTACCATGGGAAGACCATGGGCCTCACTGGCTGTCAGCTGGATTCCACCTGCAGGCCGTAGAGGCTGCCCATGATAACGAGAGGCCTCTTACATCTCCTTGCCATGGGGGTTTCTTCAACACAGCAAGTGATTGCATCAAGCCAGCAAGCAGAGTCTCCTGCTCTGTTCTGCTAGATGGAGTATTATGTAAGCTAACATCACCATGGGGGTGACATCCCTTCACCTTGCTCTATTCTCTTGATTAGAAGCAAGTCACAGGTCCTGGCTCTATTCAAGGGACAGGGGATTATACCAAGTCATGGACAATAGGATGTGGGAATCATTGGGGTCTCTCTACCGCAGAGACACGCAAATAAGAGTTCATTTATAAGAGAGAGTGTGTATATAAGGAAGACATATAGTGTCATAATTGCTTAGAGTATAGGAGAGTACATATTGGGGCACTCAAACAGTTTCAGGGTTGTTAGGACTTTGTGGAGGAAGTGATTTTTTTTTTAAGTTTATTTATTTATTTTGAGAGAGAGAGCAAGAGCACAGAAGGGACAGAGAGAGAGAGGATCCCAAGCAGGCTTCGCACCATCAGCGAGGAACCTGCTGTGGGGCTCAAACTCACCAACCGTGAGATCATGACCCGAGCTGAAGTCTGACACTTTATTGACTAAACCACCCAGCGCCCCATGGGAAGGGATTTTTTAAGCTGAGACCGAAAGGATGACTGAGGCTAGCCATATCCCACATCCTAATATACTATCCGGATGTTACTTCTTTTCATTATCGTGTACCACCCAGAACTGGATCAAGTCTTCAGAGAAGGTCTTTCCAGCACTTAGGCAAGACCCTTTCCACACTTGCTCTGGGATCTTTTGTTAATACACCCCAAAGACCATTAGTTCCTGGGCCCAAGTGTCACAAGTTGGCAAGGAGAGGAGTACCAGGAGTACTAGGCTGAGAGGGTGATGGAGGGTCAGGAATGGGTTCTAGGGATTCTCTTCCAGCTAGTGTCAACCCCCGCTGATCCTCCCTTGGAAGGAATGGAAGCTGTTGGGGGGTCTAGGACAGAATGAGGAAACCCCTCTCTGTTTCAGATTGGGCCTGTGGTTGAAGAATCGATGGCCCAAACAAAGCTTTTCCCATTCCACGTACATCTCTTTAGAAATACCGAGAGCATTGACAGTTGTCATCCAGAATCTCGTTCCAATTTGTTAAGCTTTTAATAGACATTACTTGCTATTATTGAGAATAATGCATCATCATTTTGAACACTTGATATGTGACAGGTACCGGCTAAGCCCTAAGCGCTTGAGCTGGATTATCTATCTTAAGAAGAAGCTTCTCCGTGGCTTCTAACTCATGAAATGCTGGTGGGAAGATTGTCTTCCCTTTTTCTTTCTGCCTATTAAAATTCTCCTGATCCTACCTGCTGCATCTGAAGTCCCATCTCTTCTAAGAAACTGCCCATGAGCATTCCAGTGCATATTATCCCTACTGCTAAGTTTATCACCCACTTACCCTCTGTCTTCCATTGCTTGTAATGAGACTCAGAGCATTTGGGAGCTCTGTTTCTCCTGTCCCTTTCGAGCTGTACTTCTACCTTATGATTTGTCCCCCCAGACAGTCTGACCACAATCAGCCTGGTCTCTGCCTACAATTCCTGTATCCCTCTGCTCCATCCTGGGCGGTGTAGACAGGCTGGATTTTCTAAAGTTCAGTCTTGATTGTGTCAATTTATTATCACTCAAAGATTTCTAGTACCTAATCCGTAATCTGCACCAATTTCCCCTTTTCCCCCCCAACTGTGAAGCTTGAACTCATGATCCCAAGATCAAGAGTCACATGCTTTACCAACTGAGCCGGCCCGGCATCCTGAATCCACACCAGTTTCACTTCTAGGAATTTACCTCAGACATACTTGCCCACGTGTGAGGTCACGACTGCTGTACATACCGAGTGCTGTATCACTCGCAGTAGTGGCAAATCTGAAGCAGCCGCATATTCATCAATAAGAGCTTGGCTAATGAGTTCTGGTATGTTAATAACTGTGGTTTTCAGGCCTGGTTGCACATTCAGATCACCTGGGAGTGGTATATTAGGGTGATCTCAAAGTCTCTGCCACTTCTGTTGAGAGGTAGAGTCTAATTCCCTTCTCTTAAACAGGGATAGTCTCTTGTTTAGGGCTTGCTCGACCAATTGAAGGGGATCACATAGATAGTCTGAGACCTCCAGGGCTAAGTTACAAGAAGCTTTGTAGCTTCTGCCTTGACCTCTTGGAACTTGAGCCCTGGGATGAGCCAGCTGCCAGCTGCCATGGAAGATGTCTGGCTATCCTGAGACCACCATACTGTGAGGAGGCTCAAGCCAGCTGCATGAAGATTGGTGGTGGGTGGGGGAGAGAGAGAGAGAGAGAAAGAGCGAGAGAAAGAATGAGAGAAAGAGAGAGAGATCCATTCAGCCCCAACTGTTATAGCCATCCAGCCCAGGCACTAGGCATGTGAGTCAGAAAGCATTTTTGGATACTTTAGCCTCTGCAGATACGACGTGGACAGTAACCAAACATTCCAACTGATGTCAAAATCAAAGCCCCAGATACATGGCTCCAATCAAACCATTCCTGCCATCTCCCGGCCATCCAGACCACCCCACCAAAGCCCCCTATCACTGTGGAACAGAGACAAGCTGTCCCCACTGGGCCCTGCAAGAATTCTTGGCCATCCCAAATTGTGAGCATAATAAAACAGTCGTTGTTTTATGCTTCTAACTTTTGAGGTGGTTTATTGCGGAGAATAGATAACTGAACTCCTGGGGATCTTTCAAAATCTCCCTAGGCCATTCTAATGAACACCTATGAGGAGAGTCTCTGGCCTATAAAATTAAATGCTACCTATCCATTTGAAATGAATAAAGCAGCTCTGTTTGGAGGTGCCCAGCTGGCTCAGTTAGTAGAGCACATGACTCTTGATCTTGGGATTGTGATTTCGAGTCCCATGCTGGGTGTAGAGATTACTAAAATATAGAAATAAACTTAAAAACAGTTCTCATAGTCTTGCTCTAGTGTGATATCCAGCTTATATTGTTGAGGGGTAATCAGGAAGTTACCGGAACAATTTGTATACGATGCTACCGTGTGTGCGAAGGAATTATGTAGGCAAGGATTGTTTCTGAAATAGTGTATAAGAAAGTGGTAAGTCACATTTGTTGGTCCCACAGAGGGAAACTGGGTGGCTGGCGATCTGAGGAAAGCTTTTTTATACCCTATGATAGCTTTCCTATTCTAAAACATGTAAACATACCGATGGAATGTTAAAGAAATTCTGCCTGTCGCTTACCAAAATCTTTAGCCTCATCTGGCGTCAACCTTCATTTCCAGGCTTATCATTCACTCCTTTTGTTTCACACTAAAAACCGGGTACGTTAAGCAGAATAATGCCCCCAGACACCCAAGTGGTCCTAATTCCTGGAACCTGTAAGTGTTACACAACAAAAGAGACTTTTGCGATGTGAAATTAAGTAGCTTGGGATGAGGACGTAACACCGGATGACGTGAGTGGGAGCAGGGTCATGGCAAGGGTTCTGGTGAGGGACAGAGCAGAGCGGAGGTCGAGGAAGATCGGGGGAAGGAAGTGGAGGGCGCAGGGATGTGATTGCTGACTCTGAAGACGGAGGAACGGGGACCCTCTGAGGCAGGGAATGTGGGTGGCCTCTGGAAGCCGGAAAAGGCAAGGGGGCAGACCTGACCCTCCCCCAGGGCCTCCAGAACAAACATAGCACCTTGATTTTTGGCCTAGGGAGACCTGGTTCAGACTCGTGACCTCCAGAACTGTAAGATAATAAATTTACGATGTTTTAAACCACTGACTTTGTGGTAATTTGTAACAGCAGCCATAGGAGATGAACACACTGGTGTTTCTCCAGATGGTGTTCAGAGGAATAGGCCTTTGGAGGGAATATTAATGAAAATAATCAAAAAGTTTTCCAAAGTAAAAAAAAGCAACCAACCCATTGAATTATTATAGTTTTTAGACCCATTTTTTTTTTTTTAATTTAGAGAGAGTGTGCAAGTGGAGCCAGGATATGGGGGGAGAAGAGAAAGAGAGAGAGAGAGAGAGAGAGAGAGAGAGAGAGAGAGAGAATCTTAAGCAGGCTCCATGCTCAGCCTAACATAGGGTGGCATCCCACCTCCCTGGGACCATGACCTGCTGACCTGGGCCAAAATCAAGAGTCAGACGCTTAACTGACTGAGCCACCCAGGCCCCCCAACAAATTGTTATAGTTTTTAATCAAGTTAAATGAGGTATAATTTACACATAAAATGTATAGCAAAATGTGTACATTCTGTGTACAGGTCAATGAATTTGACATATACATACATCCATGTCACCTACCATCCCAGTCAAGACAGAACATGTACATTAGCCCAAAATGTTTCCTCGTGCCCCTTCCTATCCCCATCACCTGCCCCAGCTTGTTTTTTTCACTAGAGAAATTATTTTTTTTTAGTTTATTTATTTTGAGGGAGAGAGAGAGCATGTGCGCATGAGCAGGGAAGGGCAGAGAGAGAGAAGGAGAGAGAGAATCCCAAGCACGCTCCCTGCTGTTGGCGTGGAGCCTGATGTGGGGCTCGATCCCACAGACTGTGACATCAGGACCTGAGCCCAAATCAAGAGTCAGACGCTTAACCGACTGAGCCACTCAGGCACCCCTAGACAAATCCTCCTTAACTGCAGGGCTTCTCAGGATCGTTCTCATGTTAAGAGAATTGTGAATGTCCAAGGAGACGCGCTGTAATAGGAGGTGGTATCTCCAGGTTTTTTTGATCACGGATTCTTTTGTTCTGGAACACCTCACAAGATGAGGGGCTATCGGAACACACCTGAAAAATGCTTTCCCGCTCGCCTGCTCAGCCCAGGCGTTTCCTTCCTCTTTCAGCGCTCATCTCCGTCTTTCAGATCTGTTCTCATGGTTGAGCGCCTCCATGCAGTAGACCTTTCTCTCTGCTAAATCTCCTATTCTTTGTTTCACGTCTTCCGCAGCACACACGTGGCATAATGGTTAATATTACAGCAATATTGTATTTGCATTATAGAGACATGGTCATATAGTCTTTTCAGAGGGCAATGAATGCTATGCGCTTTGCTATTACGCGATGGCCAGGGAATGCTCCAGTGTTCATCGGAGAGTCAAAGAAGATACGCCCTAGTGTGACTGTTGAGCCGCCCTCGACTTGGAGCCCTCACTTGCTAAAACATTTTTAAGCTCTGCCTCACTAACCCGTAGCTGTGTGAGTTTAATAGGCTGGTGGTGAATGACTCCCTCGTCTTCTGACGCCATATCCAGCCCCAGCACATCCCTGAGTACTGTGGATTTTACTTCCGGACGGTCTCTCCCATCCTTAGCTTTCTTTCTATGCCCTCTGCCGCTGCCCTTGTTCCAGTTCTCACCAGCTCCCACCTGCACGGTTACAATGGCCTCCTGGGCAGTCCCCCCGTCCTCAGTCTTGCTCCTTCTCTCATCTATGTTCCATTGTAATGCCAGGATCCTGATCTTGTTCTTCTGCCTAAAAACCTGAACACAGTTGCCCAAGTCTTATAAGGTCACGTTGGCAGGGCTAGCGTGGCACACATGGCCCTCCCCACGTGGGACCCTTTGCCTCTTAAGCTTCATCTCCTCTCCTGCTTTTCCATGTACCCTCTGTTCCAGTGACCGCGGCTCTGCACGGCTTCATGGGCACACTGTGCCCTTTCAAGATGCCGTGTTGTTCCTTCAACTTGGGATGCCCTTCCCCTTCCCCACTTGGTGAATGTCCAGTCGTTAGAAGACCGTTCCAAATATCACCCCAGGAAGACTTCTCATCTTCCCAAGGTGCAAGGAAAACTTCCGTTTCATTACCCGTCAGTGGCAACTGTATACATTTCTTTGGCAGAGCTCGTATCTAAATTGCATCACAATTGTCATGGATGTGTACTGTTAATATGAATCGTGTGAAACACAAATGACCCACTTTACTTTGCATCCCCAGCTCTTAGCACAGTGCCGAGCAAAACATATTTGTGGCTAATAATGGCTAACACTTAATGAGTTTTTACTATGTGCCCAGGCCCTGCACTATGTATCTTTGTAGGCTAGCTTGATTATGTCACTTGTTTCTCGCACGGCCCTATGAGGAACGTTCTGTTAATTTTTCTGTTTTGCAGAAGAGAAAAATGAGCCTTGGCATAGTTAGAAATTTTCTGGTGCAGCTATTTCTGTGTATTTCACAAAACTGGTAAGTGGTAGAACTTCTATTTGAACCTGGATTTATCCATTTGTTCTCCTTTTAGTTTTTAAAAAAATGTTTATTTATTTTGAGAGAAAGAGAGTGAGAGAGCAGGGGAGGGACAGAGAGACAGGGAGAGAGAGAATCCCAAGCAGGCTCTGCACTGTCAGTGCAGAGCCCAACGTGGGGCTCTATCCCACAAACTGTGAGATCATGACCCCAGCCATAATCGAGAGTCAGACGCTTAACCAACGAGGCCACCTGGTTGCCCCTATCCATTTTTCTCCTCAGACGAGCTATTAGTATTCCCTGAATGAATGATGGAATAAATGAATGAATGTATGAACACAGTCAGTTATTTGAATATTTAAAATGCGTGTCTTTAAGCAGCAGACCAGGACCACTTCCCTGGCTTGGAAAAGGGAGAGGAGGCCTCTGGGCAGAGGTGATAGCACCAACAAAGCCTAAGATAAGGGTCGCAGACTCAGGGAAGGGAGAACACGGACCCCAGGATGCAGAGTAGTAAGCGACGGAGTCAGGACTTGAACTCAGATAGGTCTCCAGTACGGGGTCCCTGAAGCTTGGCTTCTGCTGCCAGCAGCCCCCGTCTCCAGGGAACTCCCAACGCTAAGCACTTCCCGTTGCAGGTTCAAGGAGTCAAGAGGGAGCATCAGGTTCTCTGGGGATGGCCACTCCTGCCTTCACTGCCAACCCCCCACGCTCTCCTCGTCTGTAGACTTGACACTGAACGTGGCTGGAGAAAGACGAGAGGATGCCGCCGTGTCACTTAATAAGCACACGCTTCCCCGGTCTGTTCCCCCTTCTACACAGCCATTTCAGACCTTACCCTCCCTGCTGTACTTCTCCTTCTTCTGTCTCTCAACTCATGAACTTGATTCCTATTACAAGGAGAACTTGGAAACCCTAGAGGGAACCTCTGGGAGCTGTGCCACTTTATTTGCTAGCTTACCCACACTGGGCACTTAGGTTCCAGCCTCCTTCACATTACCGGTCAGAGCCTCTAAGCTCCCTGATTGGGCTGGCCTCTCTCGTGTCCTCCATTTCATCCTTGTCCACCGATGAAAACATCTTCAGCAATTCTTCTCTCTCCCTCAAGCAATCCTCAACGGGTCCCTCTCAGCCGCACATACACATGCTGTCATTCCTCCTCCCCGGGGCTTTGCCTGTGCTGTTCCCTCTCCTCATCACGCTGTTCCAGGAAATATTTGCAAAGCTTGTCTCTTTGTTTCCTTTGGATCTTTGCACAAGTATCCTCTCCTGACCGTGCTGTTTAAAAGTGCAAAAATTGCGGAGCTGCAGTCTCCTTTCCTTTCGGAAGCAAAAAGAAGGAAAGATGTGAAAACAGAGGAAAGATTTAAAATTTTTTTAAAAAGTTCAAAAATGTCACCCTCCCTATCATGTTTTAATTTTTCTTCATAAGTATTTACCACCACCTGACATGCTATAGACTGTTCATTCGGTCCGCGGCAAGGCTTTTCCTTTCTTCCTTCCTTCCTTCCTTCCTTCCTTCCTTCCTTCCTTCCTTCCTTCCTTCCTTTCTTTTTCTTTCTTTCTTTCTTTCTTTTTTTTTCCATTGTTGTATCTCAACACCTAGAACAATGTCTGGCACACAACGACCCTAATGAATGTTTGTAGAAAGAACGGTTCAGTGGCTTCCCTTCTCTGATACATCCCTGCTGGTTGGTAGCGACAGGGTGATTTTTCCTTACAAAGAAGGACAGCTCTTCAGAAGGATATTACCACCCACCGCTTTCACTCAGAAGTTCTTAGAGCAGAGCTTCTCAAACTTTGATGTGCATTTCAATTGCCTGCAGATCTCGTTAAAATGCAGCTTCTGATTCAGCAGGCCTGGGAGGCCTGAGACTCTGAATTTCTAACCAGCCACCATATATGTCATATAGCTGTTGCGATCCAGGCCACACATTGAGTGGCAAGGCTGCTTGGTTTATCTTAAGCATTGTTCTTTGTTCTTTTCTTAAGAAATGGAGTGAGTATACATATTTACATAGCGTATTTACATGTTTACATTGTAAGCGTGACCCTGAGTTCAAGTTCTTCTGTGGTCAGTGCAGCCGTACCTGCAGGATACGGCATTTGTGCAGAGAGTTCCATCCATCATTATACATGCCACGGGAGGAAATATTTGTAGTCTGTTGAGTGATGACTGTCCATTGTTCTGGGCAGATTTAGCTTTGTTTTGTTTTGGGGTGTGTGTGTGTGTGTGTGTGTGTGTGTGTGTGTGTGTACGTGTGTGAGAATATTATATTGATGCTAGAATATTTTATTGATGCTAATAAGTTTCCTAGCAATCGTCTGTTGCAATTTGCCATGTTTTGGCGTGAAATCAATACAAAGACAAGTCCTGTCTTTCTGCTCAGGTTTTATTCCATCACTCTCCTTCTGCCTGGAGAACAATGTGGAGGGCTTCCTATGATAATCGCCAGCATCAATTAGATTTAAAATCACGGTCAGGGACTCCCCGCGCGGTGCATACAGTTTGTGTGTGCCACAGAGGGGCCCCCGCCGGAGAAGGGCAAATGGAAACTGAAAACCTGTCAGCACCCCTTTGCCAGGTCAGGTGCTCTGGCTGGAGTTGCAATGCCTTCTTCACCGAGAGGGCACCTTTTTGCAAATTGAATAAAAATACCTGATGTTTGATGACGGGTCCTAAAGCTGAGAGAGCCACAAAGGCCAGATAGGGTGCGCTGAGCAAAGCACTCTGGTCTTAGGGAAGTGGGGATACAGGGGGTCACAGCCCTTGTCCGGGTTCTTCTTGGCATCAGCATGGAACATTTATTGAGGTCTTCTGACGCACGAGGCACCGAACCAGTTGTTATACATAGATGGTCTCATTTGTTCCCTGCAATAGCACCCCCAAGGTTAAGTATTATTATTATTTACGTATTCTTCTTATAGAGATATAAAAGTTGGAGAGGTTAAGCGACTTGCCTGGGGTCACGGAACTATGTTAAGTGTAATTTTAAAAAATGTGCGTGATGATTCTCAGGTTTAGCATTAAGTATTAAAGTATTTAAGTATTAAATGATCACACGTCAAAGATTTAAGTCATTAATTTGTGCGAGAACCAATAAGATATTAAAGCTTACCCAAAGAGCTTTAGAGAATTTGGGTAAATAAGGATGCTTTAACCAAGAAATACAATGAAAGCATGGTAGCCTAGATAATGCTCCCCCCCTCCCAGAGATGTCCACACTCTGATGCTAGAACCCAGCAATACAAGCCCTTAAAAGCAAAATGAGGGGCACCTGGGTGGCTCAGTCGGTTAAGCGTCAGACTTCGGCTCAGGTCATGATCTCACCGTTCCGGAGTTTGAGCCCCGTGTCAGGCTCTGTGCTGACAGCTCAAGGCCTGGAGCCTGCTTCAGATTCTGTGTCTCCCTCTGTCTGTGCCCCTCCCCTGCTCATGCTCTGTCTGTCTGTCTCTCTCTCAAAAAATAAATAAACATTAAAAAAATTTTATAAAAAAAAAAAAAGCAAAAAGACTTTGCAGATGTAATCCAGTTGTGGGTTTTGAGATGAGGAGATCACAAGCGTCCTCATACAAGGGAGGCAGGAGTGTCGGAGTGAGAGACAGCAGAGCGGAAGCAGAGGCTGGAGTGATGTGCTTTGCAGACGGAGGAAGGGGCCACAAGCCACAGAATGTAGGGGACCCTGGGGGCTGGAAGAGGTGAGGAAACACACCCTCTTGCAGAGCCTTCAGAAGAAACCAACCCCGTTGGCACTTGATTTTAGCCCGGGAACCTGATTTTGGACTTCTGACTGCTAGAACTAAGATAAGTTAATGTTGTTTTAAGCCCTGAGATGTGGTAAGTTGTCGTGGCAGTAGGAAAGTAACACAGAAGGATTCCTGGGTTAGAATAAAAGCTGGTTAATGTCCAACAGGGCCATAAACCATAACCCTTGGAGCTAATTGCATGACCAGAGTTACCGTGTTTGCATCTTCTCTGGACCAAAATTTACAAGTTAACCTTTGCCCCTACAGAGATGAAATTTGCCTACTCAGTAGAAAGTCAGTCCAACAACTGCACCAAAAGAACACCCAGTAACCTCTTCTGCATATTCCCAAGTTTAGGACGCTTTTCTGGAGAGCTAAGAAGCAGAGGCGCTAGGATTTGAACTGGCTTCTTCCAAGTGCAGAGCTTATGCTCTTAACTGTTGAGGGACATACCTTCTCACTAGCATTAGCTGGCAGAGTAGCGAGGCAGTCCAGGACAAAGAAAATTGTACATAGAAACTGAGAACCGAGCTCAAAAATTGCCAAGGTGAATTTGCCAACTCTTTCATGGTGCTTCCACTGAACAGAGGACTCATTCCCTTCCTTGAGCCCATGGTGGAAATTCCTGTCCTAGGGGTGTCTGGTTGGCTCAGTCAGTAGAGCATGCAATTCTCGATCAGGGTTGTTAAGCTTAAGCCCCATATGGATGTAGAGAGATTTCATTAAAAACAAAATCTTAAAAAAAGAAAGAAAGAAAGAAAGAAAGAAAGAAAGAAAGAAAGAAAGAAAGAAAGAAAGAAAGAAAGAAATACCTGTTCTAGCTCTCTGAGAACTTAGAATCAAGTTTTTAGCAGGTTGTTTAGATAGGTTCCCGGCTGGCATAACTTGAGAGACGCAGTGCAAAGCTTGTCATACCCCCCTCCCCACCTTGCTCGGAAGCAAAGGTCCCTGAAAATCCCTTCTTTAAAAATACATGATTTGGTTAAGCGTCATAACACCTCGCCTAGTAAATGCTTGATAAAAGCTTGAATTACATGTGATTTGGGGGAAGGGAGAGGTGAAAACTCGGGAGTCGTAGACTGGGGAGAATTAAGAAACACTAGCTCACTGACCCTATGTTGGTTTGCTAGGGTTGCCATGACAAAGTACCCCAGAAGAAGTAAGTAAAAACTTACTTTCTCATAGTTTTGGAGGCTAGAAGTTCAAGATCAACTTTTTTTATTTTTGAAGTTTATTTGTTTATTTCTTTTTAGAGAGAGAGAGCATGCACGAGCAGGGGAGGGAAAGAGAGAGAAGGAGAGAGAGAGAGAATCCCTAGCAGGCTCCACGCTCAGCACAGAGCCCTGACACGGGGCTCAATGCCACTAGTATGAGTCCCACTAGTATCATACTAGATGCTTTCTTGAGACTTCTTTCAGTTCTAAGATTTCTTATTCTGGAAGCAGTTGTGAGGTTAGTTTCTGGTGGTGGTGAGTGCTGGAGGAGACAGGAGGAGTCACTTTTAACGTGCTGATGGCCACCACTGCAGCCATCCCAGCCCTAAAACCATTATCACCTTAGCAACATCACCAACCCCACTGGGTTCACCACCTTATTAAATGTTTATTTATTTGTTTCAGGAGAGAGAGAGAGCCTGCCCATGAGTGGGGAGGGGCAGACAAGGAAGGAGAGAGAGAATCCTAAGCAGGGTCCATACTATCTGCATACATCTGCCTGATGTGGGGCGCGATCCCACAAATCGTGGGATCGTGACTTGAATCAAAAACAAGAGTTGTAGTCTTAACCAGCTGAGCCACCCACGTGCCCCTTCACCGCCTTTATTATAAGCACCATCACCATTGCCAGCGCTCTCTCTACGCTTGCGGCCATCGCCCCTCTCCCACAGGCATCGGCACAACATCGCGGAAATCGCCTCCATCAAACTCGTATCCCCTGTGCCTGTGCTCCGTACTTCCGCTTCCAAGGGACCGAAATGCTCCAGTTTAAGGCTGGGGTATGACCTTTCTTTTAATTTTTTCACTTAGGACTGGGTCAGTAAACAGTGCCATAACATAAACCTAACCAAACACGGATGAAGCAAACCAGAAACTTCTTGGCTCATATAAGTGAGAAGACCAAGGGCAGCTCCGGCTTCAGGCCTGACAAGATTCAGGGCTCCCCGATCTAATCACGTGTGCCTCCTTGCTGCCTGCTTTGTGCTCTGTTGGCTCAGTCGCAGGCTCCCTATAGTGGCAAGGGGGCAGGTCTAACTTCTGTGTCCTTTCAGATTTCTGGTACAATAGGAAAGAAAGTCATAGAATTGAATAATTCAAAAAATATTTATTAAGGGGTCATTACGTGTCAAGCGTTCCTCTACATGCTGGGGCTAGAGAGAGAAAGAGAAGACCTTTGGGTCACCCTGGGGCTTTCACACGGGAGCCCTCGGGGGCTCTGATTGGACTGTCTGGACACGGGCTATTTGTGGACCAATCACTGTAGCCAAGAGTATGTGATGCGCTAATTGGCTTGGACTGGTCCCGTGCCCGGCTTTCAAAATGCTGGGTTTTTTTGAGTGTCGGGAACCAAGTCATAGTAATATTTATGGTGTGCCCCCAGGGCACACATAGCCCAGGGGTTTGCCCATAAGAAGCTACTGAGAAATGACATGAAATCAGTGAACAAATGAGTAAGCCAAAGAGAGAAAGCGTATGATAGGCAAATATAGAAGAACACATTAAAAGCGGACAGAGGAAACAAGTCAAACCATACATACGATACCAGTTGCCAATCAGAGAATAGATATAGTATTCACCGTAGATTATTTGCCAAAAATATTTGCACTGTGTTTTTCTTATCAGGATAAGAAAATCCTCATTATTCTGGGCAGCATTAGAAACAAAAGGAAAATTGTAGTTACTTTCGGAGTTGCTCTTGGGGGCGGACAAACCGCCGGGTCCCTCTGGGTCTAGCACTTTGAGGAGCAGGTGAAAGAATTGGAGACAGCTCACAGCTGGCAGCTAAAATATGTTGATGTCATCATGTAAATGTCTGCTACCTTCATTTTTCCTCCTCTCACTGTCTGCCTACTACCAGCGCCTGGGAAACGTTTCTCCCCAGTGCCTGGTGTTCTTGGGCACAGCTTCTCAGTTCCTTTGATATTGGCTGCCCTCCGTGTTCCTTTTATGCATATTTCAATTGGTTAAAAAAAAAGTACAAGTCAAGAAAAAAGTCTAGAAGAAAAATTTATACCTCTAAAACTCGGCATGTAAAAGAGCCTTGCACTGGTCTTGGATACTAAAGTTTGGTTCCATCTATCTTGTACAACACCTAGATGGATCAGCACTTGCAGGAATGTGTGTGATTTTAGTCATTCTACCACTCAAGGAAGGACATATAGAGGACACATCAAAAGAGGCAAACTAAATTATTAAGAGGAGCCTACATCTGAGCAAGAGCTCAAAGGGTATGGATTCAAAGACCAAAGCTTTGAAGAAATAAGCAAATGCTATGAATTCATGAAACATAGAAAACATGTCTGTAAATAAACTTGTTGACGAAATTTCAATGGACTCAAATAAGAGGGGCCTCCATGAAGTTTCCAAAGGCTAAAAGAATTGCAAATATTGAGTGTGAGTGTTTTTAAACAATGGAGATAAACACATGAAATTCAGTGACTTTAGAAGGAACAATGTTTGAGAGGACAAAGTCCCTTAAGAATTTGGATAAATTCATGGATGACAGACCAAGAGTGAGTCTTCAGAGCCCGGAGGACGGTTTAGATACAGCCCTGCCACAAAGGACAATCATGTTTACGCTCGATGCTTCTGTCAGAGATGGAGGGTAAGACAAGTGTGCACATGGATCGTGGGCAGGCTCAGGACAGCTCTCAGAATAAACTCTGAGAATAAAAAAGGGGATCTGCCATATATGTGAGGGTCTGGTTTTTGGTTTATGTTTTTGTTTTGACATGGATGGTTGTCATTAGAATTAAGACCATGAATAAATGATAAAGGGAAATGATGAATAGAGCGCTTTTTGTAACTTTTAATTTTGAAATAATTATAGACTCATCGGAAGTTGCAAACCGAGCACAGAGTCACATATATCCTTCACCCGGCTTCCCCTCATGGTGATATCAAGCCGTAGTGTGATATCAAACACCAGGGAATCGACATTGGGATATTACTGTTAACTAGCCTACAGACCTCATTTTTTTAAATAATTTTTTTTTAAGTAGGCTTCACGCCCAGGGTGGAGCCCAACGTGGGTCTTGAACTCACAACCCTGAGATCAAGACCCAGGCTGAGATCAAGAGTCAGACGCTTAACTGACTGAGCCACCCAGGCGCCCTTGTTTTATCATTTCTGAAGACTGCATTCATTTGCGTGTGTCCGTGTCTGTGTAATTGTATTTCATGTATAGATTTAGATAACTACTGTCACGAGATACAGAACTGCTTTGTCCCCACGGAAGAGCTCCTTCATGCTACCTCTTGTATTCCCACTTCCCTGTCCTCCCCTGGCAACCATTAGTCTACTCCCCATTTCCATGTGGGTTTTTTTTTTTTTATCATTTTTTATAATGTTACAGAAATAAAGTCCTACTTTAAAAGATATGAAGTGTTTACAGACTGACTTATTTCATTAAGCATAATGCCCTCGATCATTCAAGTTGTTGCATGTACCAGCAGTTCATTTTTCTCGTCGAGCAGTATTCTATCCTAATGGATATATCAGAGTTTGATCTCCCACTCACCTAGAAAAGAACGTGGCGATTGTTTTCAGTATTTTGCTAGTTTAAATAAAGCTGCTATGAACATTTGTGTACATGTTTCTACATGAATCTAAGTTTTCATTTAATTTGAATAAATATTCAAGGAGTGTGATTACTGGGTTATATGGTAAGTGCATGTTTAGTTTTATAAGAAACCGCCAAGCTGTTTCCCATAGTGGTTGTACCATTTTACATTGCCGTTAGCGATGCCTGAGAGACCCAGTTTCTCTGTGTCCTCACCAGCATTTGATATGATCACTATTTTTTACTTTAGCTGTTTGAATAGGTGCATAGGGAAACATCGTTGCGGTTTTAATTTGCATTTTCTTAATGGCTACTGATGTTCCATAGCTTTTCTTGTGCTTACTTGCCATCTGTAACTCCTCTTTTTTGAAGTATTTGTAAACGTCTTTGGGCCATTTTGTAATTTGATCCTTTGCTTTTATACTGTTGAGTTTCGAGAGGCCTTTATATAGTTTTCATACCAGGCGTTCGTCAGGTACGTGACTTGCGAATATTTTCTTCTAGGCCGGAGCTTGTTTTCTAATCCTCTAAACAGGGTCTGTCACAGCACAAAACAAGTGGAGGCTTTTATTCCCATTTAGAAAAGCCTGACCTCTACTTGAGAGTGTTGGACGCGGTCACTCCATTGGTTACTGCTCCTGAGGACAGATCATGGGTCTCATTCCCATTTAGGTGTGCTCATTCAGCTTTAAAATGGCTTACCCTCCCCGCCTCCTCTCCCCACCAGCTCTATTCAGCGGCCACGGATGAGTGTTTTTCAGAACATCACACAAAGGTGAACTGTGAAAGAGCGGTCCACCCCAGAGAGAACAGTTCAAAGGGCATGTCCTTGCTGATCCAGGAAGTGAGCCGGGAGCATCAGCCCTTCTGAGAAAACTGGAAAAGGCACCATCACCAGTACGGAGTGATGAAAGCCAGCGTTCCCAATGCCAGGCCATTTCACCGCAACCTCAAGTAATAAACAGACTTGAATTCTTTCAGTGGATTTAGCCAAAGGAGAGGGCCAAAATACACATGGAATTCAAAACCAGAAACAATCTCGAGTTTGAGTCATCCAGCACACTTGTCTCCATCAATTGCATTCACCAGATGAAAGCCAACTCCACTCCTTGAGGCAAATGCAGCCTTAGCTCGGGTGAAGGGTTGCCGCCATGCGGGGCTGCCAGAGTGGAGATTTTCTGACATAACGCCGGCAGGAAAGGAGTGGATGACAACTCTGTCTTATGTAAATTTCCACTGGGGAAAAGAAGATGAAAAGGAAAATAATCACGCTTTAGTCATTTTCATTTAGGGTCATAAGATCCTTTAATTCCTTCTTGGAAAAAGAGGCAACAGCTGTCCTGTCATAAATGGTAGGACACTGTACTTGACATTTTGCAGGAAACCAATCTTTAGCCGAAATTTTGACCTAATGATCGCACCAAGTTATGTTTTTAAGAGAAAGATAGATTTTCTTTAAATATATGACCTAAGCCAACTGGCCCCGGAATGAAGAATTAAGTACACATCATACCAACCTCGAGCCGGCTGGAAGGAGGGTGAGCTATTAGGTAAATACTGTTCCACAACGTTGGTAAGTGAACATTGGATGTTTGCTTCTGTGACATTCATTGTCTTTCCATTTTGGCTGCAGTCTCCAGCCTTCATGTGACAGGCACCGCAGCCAGCCCTCAGTCCATGTGGTTCCTTGAATGAATGGCTGCATCTCCGGCGCACGGCTCTTTGATGTAGGTGCTCTCACTGTTGTTATTGCCATTTGCCAGTGGGTGGGCTTCTCCTCGGACAGGGTAACTTGCTCAAGGTGTCAAAACTGATAAGTTGGAATACCAGGACTGGCACCCAGTGGTCTTACTCTGAAGTTCATGTTCTCTGCCCTCTCTCGGCCCCTGTTCAGCTGAATGTCCATCTTAAATATCCATCTGTAGCCCACAAGAATAGCTGCTCATTGTTTTTCTCAGGGGCACGGAAGTGTGGACTGTTCTTTAGGTGACTCGCCTGGAGAAGTTTATCTTACTTGGGGAATTCTATTGGCAGCTTGAGTAGGAGGGAGATTTTGTTTTTCCCTCACCTCCTCTGGGTTCTACAAGGAAAAGAGAAAAGTTTGTGAAGGGATAATGTAGAAATGACTGTATCCTCTTTGCTCAGGTAATGGGTAAGTGATTTGCCAGCTATGAAGTTTAGGGGACTAACCTCTCAGCTGCCAGAGATGGGGCCCAGTGTCCGGGAACACCTGGCTGAGGGGTCACAAGGACCTCGGAGTCAAGCGGATAGCTCAGATTCCCTAGGAGAGCCCAAACTCATGTATCAGAGGCATCAAATACCCATGAGAACAGGGGTTTGTCAATTTTGTTCGCTGCCGGATCACTGGTACCTAGACTGGTGCCTGGCCAGGTAATGGCTTCATAAACATTTGTCAAATGGATAAATGAATGCAGGAGAGAATGAATGTATCAGATACTGACAGGACTTCTTATTTCTTCAGTGTCCATGAAGGTGAAGGAGTTAGGAAGTCGTGCCAGCATCTGATACATTCAAAGTCTTCCCTGGGAATTTTGTTAGAATTATGGAGGAGACAAGTTCTTTTTGGAGACAGTTGGCTCTAAGTATCACATGAGTCTGAGCCGTGAGAGACTATCTTCCCTAGGAGGAGAGCCTGCCTGAGAATAAGGTCAGAACACGGAAAAGCAGAGTGGAGAGGCATGTTGTTATCATGGTACCCCTGGATCTAGCTTATCTGAGGCTTAAATTAATCCCGACTCTAAAGTTGTGTGAACTGGTAATTTCATGTCTGTGTGGATTCCCCATATGTATGCCTATTAAATTTGGTTTTCTCCTTTTCTTTTCTTTAAATCTAAGTAAGCTTTAGTAGCCCAGTATGGGGCTTGAACTCACAGCCCTAAGATCCAAGCAAGCCCAAGAGTTGCTTGCTTTACTGACTGAGCCAGTCAGGCAATCTCTGAATTTTGCCTATTAATCTATAGCATATCAATTAGATTCTAAGTCCAGCTAGAGGGACCATAGGACAGAGGAAGGTCTTCCTCCCCAATAGTTGGTGGAGTTGGCAGGATGATGTCACCTTGCTGGACAGCACTCACCCTGCACTTGCATCTTTGGCTAAGCCATTAAGTCTTATGAGTTTGAATTGCTATTAGATCCTACTTGCCCATGGCCAGATGATGGATCCTTTAAGTTGGCTATCTTTAAAAGAAAATATTCTTTATAGAAAGCTTTTAATTTTCTTAGTAGTATACTGGCTGGCATTAGGGACTCCGTTGACAAGATAAAACCACAGAAATTAGGCTTAAGACTTAGAAATAAATGTCCATATCCGATGTAAATTTCCCTTAAAATCTGGCCTCCTTTGCCTATAGGGGCTCATCTGCCCTGTAAGATTTACAGGGAGCACTCAGCCCTAATCTCTCAGTTCAAAGTATACAGGTTGCTCATGTAAATGCTGAAAGCCAGGATATAAATTCAACAAAAATATCTGAGACTGGCAATAAGGCTTGCTTTGCTCCTACCTTCCAGGGATTGAGAATTGGGCTCTGCCAGCTTTGGGCGTTCATATGCGATGTCCTTTGCAGGTGTATCCTAGACACCCTCCACCCTCCCAGTGCAAAAGAAGTTATCTCCTGGGTAGTGGCAATATTTTTTTAAATTATAAGTAAGTCCTTTTACTTCCACTTTTAAAAGGTCCTACAAAATTCAGAGAGAAATTTAAAAGGTTAATGACTTACTCACTACTTTCCCTTCAGAGGAAAAGGGAACCAGAATTTCTCCCAGTCCCTCCTACAAATGATCTGTGAAAAGACCAGTATTTAGGGACTAACAGAAGCCAAAGTTGAACCAGAAAGCTCTTATTGAAATGCTTTATACAGACAAAAATCTTTTGATTCCAATTTTAGTTATAAATTTCCCTAATACAGGGAAGCAAATTTTGTTAAAAAGACAAGCCAATGGTGTAATATTCAGGCTGCAATCTGGTTCTTTGGGCAATTAAAAACAGCACGTTGTCTTACAAATCCCTATGAGACCGGAAATGGAACTCCAGAAACGAGTCAAGTCCCACTTATCTACCAATCCCCAACGTTGCCTATTCCTCTTAAGTGTTTGTGGATGTTGTAAAAAAGATCAAGATTGGGACAAAATTGTCCTGTACTTAGGAGGCAGGAAAGTGAATTTTAAATCGCAATTACCCCGAAACTCTGGAAAAAAAACCCCAAACAAGCCAAAAAAACTGTTTTGCACTCTTTCCGTGCCACAAAACTATAAATCTTACATCTTTAAAAAGCAAACACAGCCTACAATTGCCTGAAACTGAAGAAATAAAAGGGAAAAAGAGTTTCAACTGCCAGAATGGTTTTTGTGTCCAGACACTGGCATCTCCTAGACAGACATGCTCCAAATCTTTACCTTGGACAAAATGTAGATGGTTTCTCTCTGCCTTAGTGATGTACGCTTTCTGCCCCCATATTTTAGAGGACCTAAGAGCGATTCTCTGAAATAGAAAGGATTAGGAACTTTAGTGAAACATTTTTCATTAAAAAAAAAAGAGAGAGAGAGAGAGAAAGAAAGATATTTGGAAATTGAGCTTTTAATGTCTTTCCCACAAATATTAGTAAAAACAAAAGCTAGAAGATTATTTGCATTTGTCTGTGTTTTCATCCATCTCGTCCGTATGTGTGTCTATCTGTGTTGTATTTTTTTTTGCCTCTGGATGGTAATGCTAAGATTCATTTGTATAAAAGCTCTATTTAGTTGGTTTGAAGGCAAGCCCTTGAAAGAATTGGGCATACCAAAAGTCAAAGTAACCCAAATGTTTTTTCAAGTTCACATGACTTTGGGATAGTATTTAGTACTCAAGCTAATTTAAGGCTGTTGGTTTAATTAAAATAAAATTGTCTTTAGAGTTATGTATTAAATGTAAGACTTTTCTTTTACCTATGTTTAATGAAGGTCAAATGGGTTCTTATTGTCTCTTGCAAATTTGTCAATAAAAATTAGAATAACGGTTGACTTTGTCAGTGCCTCATGAAGTTTTGGGGGCAATCTAAACATCATTGTTAAGAACGAGTAGATTAAATAGATGTAAATAAGATTAAAATGTTTATAGGTAAACCTTTGGGTGGTAACCTGAAATTTCAGCATTTTGCTGAGTCCAATGAGCTGAGTTTGAATAGCTAGGCCATTTCTAAATAAGATAAAATAATGAAATATTAAGTATTAAACATAGGTTTGTCTATGTTTTTTGTTTTATTGCAGAGAAACCAAAGATGAATACAGCTCTATTAGTAAACTTTGTGCTTCATTAAAAAATTATACTATGAAAAATACATGTTTTTAGAAATTATAAAATATATTCATAAATTTGCTAACCAAAAATACTGGTGTAACAAACTATTCACAATTGCTCACTATTTAGTGTATACTAGAAATGAAGTTTTCTAAGCATGAAGAATTCTAATAAATGCAATCGAGACCCCTAGAAATAAGAGAAACAACTCCACATACAAGCAGAGTAAGATATGTGTTTTGGGGAAAAAATATGTGGAATTAGAATACATTTCTGTTGAGGGAAAAGAAGGTGAAATGAGACTCCTTACTTAAAGAAGAAAAACTCAGGACAAACTGTGAATGTAAACAGGAAAGTTGCAGGTTTCTGGCAAAGAAATCTTTACAAGGGAATTCTGTGTGTGGTCTACACTGGCGAAATTAGAATACATTTAAGTAAGTTCATGAATTTTAATAACAAAACTCACTGGTGCAAAAACTAAAATTTTTGTTTTTTTCTTTGTTAAAAGAATAAAGTTTCCTTAAACTATCGATCTGTTCTTAATAATAAATTGTAAATATTGTTTTCTTTAACGTTATATGCCTAAAAAGCAAGGAATCTGATTTGCCAAAATAATTTCCTATGTTTATCAGGTCTTTGATTTACTTAAAAAACAAAACAGAACAACAACAAAACCAACTAGATTTTGTTCATAGCTATGTACCTTTATGTATTTATTTTTGATATCTTTTGTTGTCACTTTGGTGAAATGGATAATTAAATGTTGTCTTATAATGATCTGTGATCCTGCTTAATCAAAAGTTTTGATTTTTTGGACATACTTCCCCAAATCAAATTCTAAAATAAAATGTTTTTTTAATTAAAAAAATTGAAAATTTTAAAATTAAATTTTTAAATTTAAATTAAAAATTTTTTAAAAATTAATGTTTACTTGTTTTTGAGAGAGAGAGAGAGACAGAGCAAGAGCAGGGGAGGGGCAGAGAGAGAGGGAGACACAGAATCCAAAGCGGGCTCCAGGCTCTGAGCTGTCAGCACAGAGCCCAACATGGGGCTCAAATTCAGGAACTGTGAGATCGTGACCTGAGCTAAAGTCAGACGCTTAACTGACTGAGCCGTCCAGGAGCCCCTGAACCGTTTTAACTTAAATTCCAATAGAGTTAATATACAGCGTAATATTAATTTCAGGTGTACAATATAGTGATTCAACACTACCTTATATCATCTAGTGTTCATCGTGACAAGTGCACTTCTTAATCCCCATCACCTATTTAACCCATCTCCCCTGCCCACCTCCCTCTGGTAAACCAGTGTGTTCTCTATAGTTGAGCCTGTTTCTTGGTTTGCCTCCCTTTCTCTCTTTCTTTTCCCCCCTTTGCTTGTTTATTTTGTTAAATGCCACATGAGTGAAATCATACAGCATTTGTCTTTCTCCGATCGACTTCTTTCACTTGCCATACTACTGTGTAGCTCCATCCATGGGAAGATTCCATTCCTTTTTTATAGCTGAGTAATATTCTATTGGGTATATACACCACATCTTCTTTATCATTCATCAATCAGTGGACACTTCGACCGTTTCCATAATTTGGCTGTTATAGATAATGCTGCTATAAAGGTCAGGGTGCATTTATCCTTTGAATTAATATTTTGTATTCTTTTTTTTTTTTAAATTTTTTTGATGTTTATTTTTGAGAGAGAGAGAGACAGAGTGCAAGCAGGGGAGACAGAGAGAGAGGGAGACCAGAATCCGAAGCAGGCTCCAGGTTCCGAGCTGTCAGCACAGAGCCTGACGCGGGGCTCGAACTCACAAGCTGTGAGATCATGACCTGAGCCGGAGTCGGAAGCTTAACCGACTGAGCCACCCAGGTGCCCCTGTATTCTTTTTTAAAATTGTATTTAAGTAAAGTCTACCCCCCAGTATGGGGCTTGAACTCATGACCCTGAGATCAAAAGCCACAGGCTCTTCTGACTGAGTCAGCCAGGCACCCCAGGGTAGTTCTATTTTTAACCAGTCCATACTGGTTTCCAGAGTGGCTACACCAGTTTGCATTCCCACCAACAGTGTAAGAGGGTTCCACTTTCTCTACATCCTTGCCAACACCTTCTATTTCTTGCGTCGTTGATTTTAGCCATTCTGATAAGTGTGAGGTGATATCTCACTGCGTATAGAAACACAACAGATTTCTGTACATTGATTTTGTATCCTGCAACTTTACAGAATTCATTGATCGTTTCTAGCAGTTTTGTGGTGGAGCCTTTTGGGTTTTCTATATACAGTATCATGTCATCTGCAAATAGTGAAAGCTTTTACTTCTTTCTTTCTGATTCGGATGCTTGTACTTCTTTTTGTTGTTTGAGTGAGATGCTAGGACTTTCACTATTATGTTGAATAAAAGTGGTGATAGTGGACATCCCTGTCTTATTGCTGACCACAGAGGTAAAGTTCTCAGTTTTTCCCCACTTAGGGTGGGCGATGTTAGCTGTGGGTTTTTCACATATGGCCTTTATGATGTTGAGGTATAGTTCATCTAAGCCTACTTTGTTGAATGTTTTTTATCATGAATGGGTGTTGTGCTCTGTCAAATTATTTTTCTGATCTTTTGAAATGATCATATGATTCTTATCCTTTCTTTTATTAATGTGATGTATCATGTGAATATTGAACCACTCTTGCAACCCAGAAAAAAATCCCACTTGTTTGTGGTGAAAGATTTTTTTAATGTACTATTGGATATGATTTGCTAGTATTTTATTGAGAATTTTTGCTTCTATGTTCATCAGAGATACTGGCCCGTATTTGTCTTTTTTGTGTGTGATATCTTTATCTGGTTTTGGTTTCAGGGTAATGCTGGCCTCATAGAATAAATTTGGAAATTTTCTTTCCTTTTCTATAGAATAAAATCCTTTGAGCACAATCTGAGATGTTCCAGAGTTCCTGGAAGATTTCAAAGATTTTATGAAATATTAGACTTATTTGGTACATTAAATTAAATAGGAAGCATTGTCAAGTAAGTGATACTAAGCTTTGTTAAGATTATATTTGTGTAGATACGTAATTAAGTGTTCTAAAAATTGTATAAAACTAGAAATCAAATATCCTGATATGTTATTATCTCGAATGTTGTATGTCATATAAATAAATTTCCTTGCCAATTGCATCATAATGAACTCTAATCAAATCTTTAGTCATTGGGGTGCCTGGCTGGCTCAGTTGGAAGAGTATGAGACTCTTGATCTCGGGATCATGAGTTTGAGCCCCATGTTGGGTGCAACGATTACTTAAATAGATAAAAGTTAAAAAAAATCTTTAACCATGGCTATTTTTAAAATTCTATTTATTTATTTGGAGAGAGAGAGTGTGAATGGTGGAGGGGCAGAGAGGGAGAGAGGGAGAATCCCATGCAGGCTCCATACAGTCAGTGGGCAGAGCTGCACAGAACCTGATGTGGGGCTAGAACCCATGAAACCGTGAGATCATGACCTGAACCAAAATCAAGAGTCAGACACTTAACCAACTGAGCCACCCAGGTGCCCCAACCACAGCCATTTTAGGTTTTGTCCTTTATATTACTGTCTACATGGATACTTTTACAAATGTGTTTTATCTTCAGTGAGACTTAGAGAAAAAAAAAAAAAACTCTTGAGTACCGGTTTCTAATAACCTAAAGATCATAAAACTGACTTAAATAAGGATTGCCAAGACTAATGGAAAATCTGGATTCAAGCAAAACAACAATTAGTCACGTGGGACTGAATACACTAAAGAGGAGGATGGTAATTGTTATGAGTTTTTGTTTAAAACATTGGTGATTAAAAAAAATTTTTTTGTGGATGCAAGGAAATCTTTTCTCTTAACCTAACTGACCTGAAGCAATTTGATAAATTATACTATTATAAGAAGGACTGAAAAATTTATCTTTTCTTTCTACCTGAACTCTCTAGAATTAAAAAACTCAGTGAGTATTCTTATATGTATATACACATATATATATATATATACTGATATATAAGAAGGTATATATTATATATAATATATATTATATGCATATCTATAAGAAGGTATATATATTTTATATATAATATATATGTGGTGTTCCTATATTTTTATGGCAATATACTTAATTACATGAGCTCAAGACTAATGTAAGAGGACACCGTTGGAAACATTGGTTATTGTTACCAAGGCTTTTACTGGAATGTGCTATTTGAGACATGTATAGACTGAGATATGACCAGACAGATTTAAGGGACTGATACTGACTTTACAGAGCCAGTAGAGCACCTTGGAGATGTTGGCTTGATACCTTACAGTTTCCAGCAGCCTTACCAGGTGCAGATAGAAGGTCACTTCCTGGTAGGTACAGGAACCTCAGGATACATTGGGGACTCGGAAAAGAGAGGAATTCATCCAAATCTATAGGTATAGTAGGCAAACTCTGGCAAGTATTTGATGCAAGTATTGGTTTGACTTCTGGCTTTGAGAGGCTTTTAAAAGTTCAATCTAAAAATTCCTTATGAAAAATTCTAGGAAAGCAGATTTAAAGGAACCCGTATGGGTCAACCACTCTTCTTGCTGTGCTTATGTAGATAATTAGACCAAGTTGTTAAAAACTAGACTTCTTTTGCAAACACATATTAATTTGGCTATCTTTGGTAAAAATGAGGGTTATTATAGCAAGAAAACAAATGCTTCGATAACATATCTGAGTAAATATTAGATTCTAATGCCGTTCATGACAAATTAGACCAGATCCTGATTTCTTCTGGAGCCTGACTACCACTCTCCAAACTAACATTTCTCATCTTTCGGCTGCCCCTGAGCTGGATTCCTTTGAGAACTAAAAGTGCCTTTTTTCCTGAAGCCCCGTAGACCGAATATGAATGATTTGATTGTAAACTTCAGAGAAATCACCACAACAGCTCACGGGTAGGCAGTCTTCACGCCTGTTGCTGTGTGGGACGTTCAAAGATCTCCAGACATTTGAACTACAAACCAGGAAAATCTGTCGACTGTCACCGCCTGAAGATGCTTCGGGCTTAACATCTAGAGATCTTCTCTGCGGGTCACCCTCAGGACTCAAAGACTCATTTATATTATGACCTAATCATTAAGGATTGTTTTTCTTTTGTTTCCGTAGAAAACGGAATACCTGATTTCTTGAACCATAGACTTAACTTTGAAAGCACATCTGTATCACCACCTCCTGAAATGAGTTTAGCTGAACTGATCTACGGTCAGGACTGAGACTTGCTCAGTAAGATGGAACAATTTACCAGCTCGATTTTTAATACGTGGAACTTCTAGAGAAGTTCCGGATAGGGGAGCCGTAGGGGCCCAGGGCAGGCTGCCCACAAATGTGCCACTTTGGCATAAAGATTATTTCGAGTGAAAAGTAGTAAAAACCCAGCAGGTGTAGGAAAGGTGTCCGGTTCCCCCATAACTGCCTAAATCTGCATCGGAAAACACAGCCTGCAACAGGAAGAAAAGTGTTAACATAACCCCTCCTTTATCAAAGGAACTCAACTGCATAATAGAACAATCTCATTTTTTTTTTTCTGGTCTCCTTTACCCTCTTGCTAATGAGTTTTCTCCCCTTTTTCCTTAGCTCATATAAGCTTCATATTGCCTCATCGAATTTGGAATTCTTTGTTGGTGTGGATTCCCTGTCTGGCCTACCTATTAAACTTGATTTTGTCTGGTTTAGGGGAAAAAAAGATACGGGTGCCTGGCTGGCTCAGTGGGTGGTGGAGCATGGGACTCTTGATCTCAGGGTCATGAGTTTGAGGCCCACGTTGTGTGTAGAGCTTACTTAAAAAAAAGTCGTGTGAACTAATATATCCTTTTAAATAACTTACACTGTCTTGAGTTGTGTTTCTGACACTTGCAACCAAGAACCCTGAACAACATACCTTGTACTATCTCCAGTATGGTTCTCGTAACTACAATTTCCCCCTTGCGTTCAAAGGGATTAATATAAGATGTAGAAATGGCACTAACATTTCCCTATTTAAGATCCTTCGATGGCTTCCCAGAGCCTGCTCAGGGGAGGCGAGCTCAAAATTCTTAAGGGAACTGGGAGACAGTGTAAATGAAGGAAGGAGGTCAGGTGGAAGACAATAGAAAGGGGTTTGGTGGGCAAGTAAGTGCCTTGCCTCTAGCCATTATATTCAGAATGCAGACACTGTGTGCTTGCCAAAGAGAATACATCTGGAGGTTGGGTTTGGCCTCTCTAGCTGTGGAGTCTGCAATTTCTGGCCTAGATTATAGGTTCAAGCTCCTGCACACAGCCCAGGCAGCTTTCGTGACCAAACCTCTGACACTTGCTAAGACTCATGTCCTATTGCTACGTGCTCTAGTATTGCTACGTTGGTGCTGACATCTCGCTCTTTCAGGATTCCATGCTTTTGCTCATGTCATTCCTTTACCTGGAACCTTGGCCCACCCATGCTTTTCATTATCATCTTCATCTTCATCTTGCTAAATCCTATCCATTCTTTTTTATATTCATCTCAGGTGTTATCAGCTCTAGGGATTCTCCTCTTGGTGCAGCAGGTGTGCTTCCTCCATGCTCCCATAGTTGGCCTTACCCTTCTTTGTCATTGTGCCTGACACGCCCTGTTGATTGCTCACCCACAATGGGTTCCTTCTCCTGTTGACTCACTGGCCAAATTTGCCTCTCCCTACAAAGGCTAAAAAAAAAAAAACCCTGACATTTTCTTTCCCTGCCTGCCTTGCAGCTAGAGTCTGGGAGTGATCCAATCCTGCTTAAACGGATTGGATAGGAAATCTACTAAGGCTTCTTGGGAAAGATTTTCCTTCATGACAACAAAGGAATGATGCAGAGAACAATCTCCCTCTTCATTTCTGCCCTGAATGTAGTTCTGTGAGAACTGGGGTTTGGAGCTAGAGCAGCCATCTTGCAACTATGAGGGGAAAGCCAAGAGAATCACAGAAAGAGTGAAACAAACCCCTTCCATCCCGAAGGAATGCTGCCGAACCACATTAGGAACTTCCTCCTTTACCCTTTTTGATATGTGAGATACAGAAAGAACCCCCTGTTGCCTAAGTCACATTTTGGGAGTTATTCTGTTACTTTCAGGCGAATATATTCTAATGATTCAATATATACTCATCATGTTGCCTTTGTGCCTCCTCTATTCTGTAAGTTATTAGTGGGGAGGGCTGATCTATACTCATCTTTGTATCCCCGATGACTAGCACAGGGTCGGCACTCAATAAATGTTCATCGAAGTTGTATTTATTTTTTCATAGCTTTTTCCACTAAGAGCTACAGTAAACGGTGTGTGCCAGGCAATGTCTGTTCTATTTAGGATATAGCTCTTTAGTGTTGAGGCGTGAGAAATATGTCAGCGAATCTTATATGAGTAACCCCTGGGAGTTTACCGGAACGAAGGATCTCATGTATATCATCAATGTTATATCATCTCAGTGACTAGTGCTATTCATATTGTTGATTCAGACCATATGAAAGCTTACTACAAAGCCCAGCGCGTATGTCAGAGGCAAGGGTGGTGCATTGGTTGCAGAAGGAAAGAGGTAGTGTGTACTTACAGCTCCCTCCTTCATGCTACCCCATCTCATCTCCCGCTGTGGTCCTTCAGGCCCCTGTCTGACCCCATCCCTGAGTCAATGGGACAAAAATGATAGCTGCTTTCATAAACTTAAATCCATCAAATCCTGTGGACTTCTCTTGGTCTTAGTGGCTGCCTAAACTCTGTTATTAGAAGTTGGAGGTTGCCCTTGGCTTCTCAGAGGTTGGTGAGATTCTAGTTTTACTGAAGTGTCCAGAGCATGATACCAGCTTTAACTAAAAATGGTGCAGTGAATCAAAAAGGCAGAGTTACTTTGGAGAATCCATTTTGCAGCTCCGGGCCCCTAAATACATACATTTAATTCTATGGTGTGTTACACAAATCAGTTGAACTCGTCATATCAGAGAAATCTCATGTATTTTGGAAAGCCCTGTAAACTAAGAGCAGACATTCTTTTACAGGGTATGTACTATTTTGTTTTTACCAATAAGGGAGGAAAGTCACTTTAGATTTCAATATCGACTCGCAGAGAAGCCATTCTGCTTTTCACATGTTCACATCCGTGCTAAGCCTAATCTCCTCAGATCTTAACTGAAATTAGATAGCGGTGTTAGATCCCTATGTGATACAGAGTTTGGAGTATGGGGCCTCTGTAGCCCGGAAAGTGACTTATACAACAGCACAATTGTGGTGGTGGGTTTGTGTGTCATTAATGATCACACACAAGAGAAGTCCAGTGTCTGAGTGTATGTGGGGTGTGTGTCTTCCAAAGAGAGGAGGTTAGATTATATTTTCATTTTTTCATGGCCATGAATTTGCTTCCCTTTATTTTCAGGGAAGTAATATAAGTCTCTCAGCCTGGATGAATTCCATCCCATGGCCAAGAAACTAGCTTATATTCTTAAACTCTTAGGTGAATTTCCCTGGCCAGTATGGCTTACCTGAATTTTGTTTCTTCTCCAAAGAAACAACATTCTTGGAGCCCCCCTCAGTTTCATTCTGTTCTCCCAATACCCTTGGTAACCCATAATGGAAAGATGCTTTTTGTTTTTTCTTTGATCAACAACACACTTTTGAGATATTTACACTGTTCCCTTCATGTAATACTTCCTTTGTGGCCTATTCTATCTATCTACTTATCTATCTATCTATCTATCTATCTATCTATCCATCCATCCATCCACTCACCCACCCATGTACGCATACATCCACCTTCCATCCATCCAATCATCCAACTATCCACTCACCCATCCACCCATCCACCCATTCACCCACCCAACCATCCATTCATCTATCCATTCATCCATCCAACCAACCAATGAATATTTGTTGGGCACATTTTATCTGCCATGAATTTTCTAGGAGCTGCGGATACGGTGGTGAACAAGCCAGGCATGTCCCTATTGTCATAGAGCTTATATTTTAGCTGTAGGACAATAAACAAGCACTAAACGTAATGTCAGAGGGTGAAAGCGCTATGAAGAAAAATTGTGGTGGCCACAAGAATGGGACCCTCTGATCCCACACTGCAGGGTGTGTAAGTGACCGAGAGAGCCTCAGACACTGTATTCTGAAATCCATCGCTGTGTTTGACAGGCACCATGCTTCTCAGGGACTGCTCCCCACCAATCACTGAGCATGGCAGAGACGCTAACACAGATGCAGGACTCTGCGAAGGAATACCTGAGCTTGGATACCCTCTGATGGTCTCGTCCAAGTTTTCTTAGGAACGTACCATGGTCTCTTACCATCTCTCCTTCCTGTCTGCTCCCCCACTCAACTCTCTTTCTCTCGGGCACAGCCCTTCACTGCAGCCTGTCAGCTCATCTCACACCCCTTCTTTTACTTTCTTGTATGTTCCCTCTGATAAAAGTTTGCACTTCTCCCATCTCGACATCTGTTTCTCAGAGCACCAGGGCTAACGCAAGACGGATGCAGCCTGAAAGAGGAGGCTGTGACTTGGGGTTGGAGTTACTTTGGATAAGTGGCAGGAAAAGCCTCTCAGGAGAGGTGACATTTGTTCAGGGACCCGATCAGAGAGGGAGCACGATCCATGCAAACACCTGGGGGTGGCGCACTCGGGCAGAAGGAAGAAGAGCGCAGGTTCAGATGTGGAGACCGGGGGTTTCGAGAGGTCCCCAAACTGCTGGGAGCGGCGGGAGAGCAAATAGATCTCTGGGTTCTCTCAAAACACCCTCCCATTTCAAGTGGCTCTAACTTTATCTGCTTTGCATATTTGGCCTCCCCTAAGATTTCAGACGAACAAAGACTTCCAGGTTTAAAATAGAAATACTCTGCAAATCACTGCTCTGCATGCACTCTGTGACCTCTGTCCTATTTTATACCTTTATCTGTCAGTCCATTGTCCATGGAGAGAATAGGCAGCAGAAGAAATTACCTTTGTTTGGAAGCCTAATTGTCCCATGGAGATACCGGATTAGTACAGGGCAGGTGTTGATAGGAGAGTGAGAGTCTGTGATTAAAGGGCGGGATACACGGAGGCAGCGAGGCGGGAGGCCTTGCAGCTGGACAGCAGCCAGAGGAGACCGGCATGGAGTAAGTAGGCAGAGGCCGGTAGACACAGGACCTCCATGCCTGCTAAGTCCGGGGAGAGTGTGGGCTGTAAATGGTTGTCCTCTATGTGAGATGGGGAGGCGTTTCGAGAAGCAGTGGAGGAAAACAGCTGTGCTCAAGGACTTTGGTTTCATGTGTAAAAATGTTAATACTGCCCAGAAAAAAGGTGACCGAATTTACCTGGTGCCAGAGGGTTCAGTAACTGGTACTACGTTAGTGGTAAAATTTTACTCCTCACCCCCCGCCCCACCCCGAGTTTTCAGTAGAGAGAGAGATCGGTAGCAGTGATGCAAAGACTGAACTGGATATGAGAGGATCTCATTTTTTGGCAGTTCTTTACGACTGTGTAGAGAATGCCAGAACCACTGATAGGAAAGTGAATGTATATCACACTGAGATAAAAATGTGTTTACCCATTGAAGTATCAGGAATCTTTGAATGTGCTTTTGAATTCTTTTTATTTATTAATAAGAGGCTCAACTACAGTGGCTAAAACATATAAGAAGTTATTATCTCATGGAAAAGAATTTTGGAGGTAAGTAGCAGGGAGCTGCTAAGACAGCTCCATGAATCGTCGGACGCGCTCATGCCTTCTATTTTTCCACTCTGCCATGTGCACCTTCCATTCTTAAGGCCCAAAGTGGCTGCCAAAGCTCTGCCATTACGTCTAAATTGTAGGGAGCAGGAAGGAGAAATGGAAAAAGGCTTGTCCTTTTCCTGTTACAAAGTCATTCAAGATGTCACACACAACATTTCAGCCTATATATCAGGGGCTATAACTTAGTTTCAGAGACACACCCTCAGTGCAAGGGAGGTTGAGAAACGAATGATAATGTTTTCAGCTTCAAATTCAGGTTTTGGTGCCTAAGGAAGAAGGAGAGAATGGCTTTTGGGAGGCAACTCCCTGTCTGTGTAAATTAATAAGTGCACATACCTGAAACGAGACCCAGCATTCATTAATTCTTTCACTCACTGAGTCATTTGTTTGCTTCCTCACTCATTAATTCCACAAATATTGAGTACTTAGGGGCGAGGGACCTGAGAGTGAACAAGACACTGGTTTTGCCTGTAGAGTGCTCCCTAGGTGTCCAGAGATACGAGGAATGACATGTGAGAAGTGATCTGATAGATGAGTCTATGTCCGGTGAGAGCCCAAGCCAAACGTTTAGTTCTGGTTGGACTGGGGAGCTTTGTAGAAAAGGAGACACGTGAACTGGGACTTGGAGATGAGGCATTCTCCACGTGCAGATGGAGAAAAGGCATTCTGGGCGGGAGGGCTGGGAAGATTGGCAGCATCTGCAGAGTCCTGTTGGTGTGAAATAGTATGACAGACCCGTTCGGAGACTGCGAGCACTTTCTAAAACGACACCAGAAGAAAGCTAAAGAGCCGGACGATGAAGCCCTGTTCTGTTCTGCTAAAGACTTTTGAAACATGCTTTTCTTTGATAGTCTATGTGATTTCAATACAAAATTGAAGACAGTGTAAGCCTTTGGGACTTTATCCTGTAGGTAACAGGGAACCAGCAGCAGGTTTTGGCCAATGGAATGTGGGCTGAAGTAGGTGTACCCGTTCTGAGCCTAAGGGGACACCTTTCTTTCCGCTTGCCCCCCTCAGACCTCCCGCCATGGGAAGAACACGCCCCAGTTCCTGGGGTTCCTTCAGCTTGGGCTCCAGAATGCGATGCATGAGGCAGACCTGAGCTTGATCCACAGGTTGACGCAGAACTACCCCAGCCACCTCTCACAGCCGTGAGCAATAAATAAATGTGTATTTTCTTTGCCGCACAAATTGGTAACTGTTTGTTAGGCAGCAGCATCGCAGTAGAAGCTTGCTAATACTCCTGGTCTTTAGGTTCCTCTCTCTCGTGTCACACTGTGCATGCTTTTCAGGGGGGTGTGGCCAAGCCTACCTGCTTGGTAGACCAGATGGCCTCAGGGATCATGTGAGGGAATTGCCACACAAAAGCGGGATTCCCCAAAACAGGGATGTGGGGCTCATCTGGTTGGAAAAGCTGGCACCGCGGAGAATGCCAGGATCGGGTTAGCTCAGGGCTTCTCAACCTCGGTGATACCGACACTTTGTTGTGGGGGCCTGTCCTGTGGATAAAAGTTTAGAGGCATCTCTGGTGTTTACCCACTAGGTGCTGGTGACACCCCTTTCCCCAATTTGTGACAGCCAAAAATGTCTCCAGACATTGCCGACAATCACGCCCTGTTGAGAACCACTAATTTAGCTGAATTTAGTGTTTCGGTAGGGTAAGAACAGAAAATGATAACTAATGACATTATTTATTGAGCATTTACTGATTTTGAGGCTCTTTCTTAAGTACTTTTAGGAATTAATCTAATTTGGAAGTATGTTAAAACTAATATTAGTATTAGTATTGCCATCACAAAGTACCACAAACTGGATGACTTAAATATCAGAAATTTATTTTCTCGTAGTTCTGGAGGCTGGAAGTCTGAGGTCACAATGTCAGCAGGGTTGAGACCCCTCTGAGACTTCTCTCCTTGGCTTGGAGATGGTTGTCTCCTCAGATGGTCTTTCCTGGGGCACCTGGGTGGCTCAGTTGGTTAAGTGTCCTGCTTTTGATCTCAGCTCAGGTGTTGATCTCAGGGTTGTGAGTTCACGCCCCACGTTGGGCTCCTGTGCTGGGTGTGAAGTTAACTTAAAAAAAAAAAAAGACGGTTTTTCCTCTTTGTGTGTTGTCTGTATCCTAAGTCCCTCTTTAGGGACTCTCATCATATTGGATTACCCCAATGAACTAATATTAACTTAATTACCTCTTTAGGAACCAATTCTCTAAATACAGTCATATTTTGAGGTCCTGGAAGTCAGGAGTTCAAACATATGAATTGGGGGCGGGGGGCACAATTCAGCCATAACAGAAAGTCTATAAATGAAGAAACTCAGGACGCAGAGGTGAAGTAACACTTGCTTTGGTAACACATTTACTGTGTAGAAGAGCCAAGTCCAACTCTAGAATCCATGCTTTCGGTCATACGCCGTATTGCTTCCCCAAGAAATTAATCCATGGGAGAGCCAGGAAGGGAGACACTACACAAGTATACGCAATGAATTCTGTGTGTGTGTGTGTGTGTGCACATGTGTGTGTGTTAGAGTAGAAAAAAATAACAGATTGTTCAGGTGTGATGCTCACTCCCCTTATGTCCCTGTGCATGAGAACGTATTTCCCTGGTCACGTGAGGGAAGCTACACAGTTTGTAGGGAGTCCTCAGCCTCTGCAGGGCTGGTCTGAACCACTCAATTCACTCAGTGAAAATGTATTTCTGGACCCTGTGCTCTTTGATGATTGAGCTAAAATGCCTTTAAAATTTCTACCTGTTAGTCTAGCAATTCCATTCCTTGGAATTTATCTTTAGGAAGGAAGCAAATATGTGAACAAAAATTTATGCATAGGGTATTTGATTTTAGCGTGATTTGCAAGAGCAAACATTGGATAGATCTTGGATAAATAAATTACGGCACGTCCATATGGTGGAATGTTCGACTCATAGATGAATATTTTCTTCCAAGGGAAAAACCTTCGTGATATATTATTCTTTGAAGAAAAAGCATTTGGATACCATAAAGAGTATGATCTGAATGTTTGAAATGGTATATGTCAACATACTGGGCCAGAAGGCGCTTGTGGGATGCAGGGGAAACGAAGTGTATTCTCGGTTTCCTGCTGTCCTATCAAGTGCGTCCTGGGGTTTTTATCCTTCCCTGAGAAAACTGGGGCAAGACCCAGGGCTCTTTTGGTCACTGCTCTCAGAAAACCCAGTCTCCACTTAGTAATTAACGTGTCCACTCCAGTGTGAGAGCTCAAACTCTCAATTTTCATGGAAAACGAAAATTTCTTCCATTTCCTTCCTCGGCTGCATCAGGCTGGCCCCCATAGGGAGAACGGGTGGAGGGCTGTTTTGTCTCTTCCTCTTCACTGGTTGCTTTGGTTCTTTCCCCCATACTCTTGGGGCTTCTTCTGGTTCCCCCAGAATTGGGAAGAGGGAGAGAGAAAGAAAGGAGCAGGAAAAGACTCACTAGACTGGTGTTGTCCTGGCCGCCTGGGTTTTCTCAAGCCTTCCTTCATGAGTCCTTCGCAGCCGGCCTCTCACTGTTCCTGGTGGTCACCTGCAGTTTGCTTGACCAAGAGCTTGTGTCTCTTCTGATTGTTCTTGTGCTTCTCCCTCCCCTGCTGCCCCAGCGCCTGGCCGCACACCTCCTGGGTCAGTCCTGGTTTATGGAAACCTTCACACATCCTTTGCCTTGATGACTTGGGGAAAGCAAGCCACCCTCCACACAACTCCTTACTCCACCCTCAGTGCAGTTAGTTGGCCATGGTTGACCAGCATGACCAGACACCAGTCTCCTGAGTTCTGCATGTTCCGGGAACATGCATTAAAACCTCTAAGAGGTGTCACTGAAGCCCCATGCCTTGATTTTTGGAGGGACGACAGAACTCCCACAGGAAGCATGGAAGTCTAAACACTGACAGCTCTCTCCCCAAATCCTTACCTAACACCAACCCCTATCTTGTCTCTCCAACTTTAAGATTCATAGGTGGGTAGATTGGGCTTTTTTTTAAAAAGTAAACTCTACCCGAAACGTGGGGCTCAAACTCACAACCCCCAAGATCAAGAGTCTCATGCTTTACCACCTGAGCCAACCAGGTGTCCCTGGATCGGGCTTTTAAAACCTGACTAAGTCAGGCTGTCTTACCCTAAGTCCTAGTGGTCTGACCCCTCACCTGAGATGGGAAGCAGTCAGCTCTTGACTTGGAGTATCAGCTGATCTGAAACAGAAAGAACCTCTTTTCAACATTCTGTTTTGCACAAACATAATAAAGAGGTGGACAGTACGCACGGCAGTCTTGCAGAGGCATGTCGGGAGAGAGGAGAATGGGGGTCTGGATAGAATGATCTTTGGGGTCCCCTCTAATCCAGAGATCGTACCGCAGGCTGGCAGGGACTACAGGAAAGTATTGATCGTATTCGCTGACTGATGTTGGAGAGACAGGGCGCTTACAAAGCCTGATAGCAGCAGACCATCAAAAATGTTCTCGAGAGTGTGGCGCCTGGGCGGCTCAGCCGGTTAAATGTCCGACTTCAGCTCAGGGCATGATATTGCAGTTCATGAGTTCAAGCCCCACGTTGGGCTCTGTGCTGACAGCGTGGAGCCTGGAGCCTGCTTCAGATTCTGCATCTCCTTCTCTCTCTGTTCCTCCCCCTCTCGCACTCTGTCTCTCTCTCTCTCTCAAAAATTAGTAAATTAAAAAAAAATAAAAAAAGAAAATGTTCTTGACAGTAATAAATACAATAACAGTGTGAATAATCAAGTGTTGAGTGGTATGGGACGAGCTTCACGTCTCAGAGAATGGAGAGGATTCAGCTCACTGCTGCAGGGGGTGTCTGAGAGGAGGTAGGTGGACAATGAACTTGGCAGTCAGCAAGGGGAGACACGCCTCACTTAAGTCTCCATGACCTCAAGCCTTGCACTTGCTTGTTCTCCCAAATGCCAGAAAGTCCTTCCCCACCCCTGAAGCTGGAGGTAAACGTGGTTGTCTCTCATCACCATTGCATGTTATCTACACTCCCGTTTGCCCTGGGACATGGTGAGTAAGACACACACACACACACGCGCACACACATGCACACACGCACACGTTGTTGTTGTTGTTGTTGTTGTTGTTGTTGTGGTTGTTATGGCCTGAGATACTGAGTTAGTTGTTGGCTGAGTCAGCATGAGGGGCTGGGTTTCTGGGTTTTTCTCGAGGGCTCTCTCCGCCCCCTCCTCCCAGGTGTTTCCAGAAGCCTGGAAAGCACTTTGCTGGATATTCTGAACCTGTCGGCATTAGCATTTGGGATTGCGTGCCCAAATCCATCTTGTGTGTTTCCAAGTCAAAGCCTCCTGGGAAGGAGGTGCTCCCCAGAGACAAGGGATGTGGTTGCAGAGAGCTGCTGTCCCAGCATGGGTCCTGCTGAGGGGGCCTGGCACTTCCAGTCCCAGCCGCCCTCCCTTCTGTGTCTCTTCATTGAGCAGTCGGTCCTGCGTTTCAGGCAGACCTGGGCTTGGTGCTGGCCATGGAGATGCACTCTGAGGAAGCTCTGCCCTATAGGAGAAAGGTAAAAGCCTGGCCTCGGCCTGATCAAAGCCTTACTTCTCCACCAACACTATGTATGAAACAGGCAGTTGTGTTGAATGACTGCATTTTGCAGTAGAGTCTGCTCAAACCCTCTTCTTGGACAAGATGGAAACCACGCCTCAGAGAGGAGTAATGATGCCCGGGTCCATGCATCTGGTTCAGCAGTAGGTGCGGCCACCACATAGGCTAGCCAGGGAGATGTCTGACTCTGCTCCGACTCTGCCCAATGCTACCTCTTCTGGGGAGAGCTCCCTGCTCCTCTGGCTGAGTTAGACGCTCCTGCGTGTACCGGTGCCACTGCACTCAGCCTTCGGCTGTGGGAGCCCCCCACCAAGCTGTGTCTTTGGAGGGCCAGAACCAGGCATTTGTCGTCCCACTGTGGGATGCCACCCTGGCGTCAGAGCTGGCTTTTCTACGGGAAGTCAGACCCAGCTCTGCCTGCCGACCATCCTTCTCTCCTCTTTCATCACAATGAGCCTCAGAGAGCTGAGCAGTTTCTTCCAAAAACACCATCCTGTTAACACCAGGAGGGCAGCCCTGCCAGGGGGTGGCCAGACATTCTGGCCAGGTTCCTCATGCAAAGAAAAACTGGAAGAGGGTCTAGAACAGGGCTGACAGGAAAATAATGTGAAAAAAAAGACAAAGAAACTGTGAAATGAATTTTGATAATATATTTTTTTAACCCAAGATATCCAAAATATCATTTTCACATGTAATCAATACAAACCATCATGATGAATGAGAGAGTTGGCATTCTTTTTTTTTTCTTTTTTGTACTGAGCACTCAAAATTGACATGTATTTTATACTTACAGTACATCTCAATCTGGACACTCAATTTTCATCAAAAATACTTGATGTGTATTTCAATTTTATGAAATTTGCAGTTGAAAAAACAGATTCACCCACCCACGTAGTTCCAAACATACTTCAAGTTTTTCAATAACTGAATTAAGTATCAGTTTTTAAATTTAGAGCAGTTTAAATAAAGTAAAACTTCAGTTCCTCAATCTCACTAGTCACTTGTCAAGTGGACTTTTCAAGTCCAGTGCAGACTCTAGAAGGTGGGCTGGGAGGTGAGGGAAGAAGTGATTGGATCAGGGAAGAAAGCCCAGTGGCTCTCAAGGGTGGTGGCAACTTCAACTCATCACCTCTGCTTATCCAAACACACTCTGCACTTAGGTTTCCTTAAGACGTCAGGGGCTGAAGGCAGATGGCAGTCCTGACGGGAGGCTCAGCCGGCTTCCAGGACAGTCTACAGTGGGATTTCATTTCTTTGCATTTTCAGCGGCACCAGAAAGCTCCATCGGCGGTGTCTTGCTGGGGGGATGTGCAGGACTGAAACTCTGGGGAGGGATTCCTAGTTCTAGGGACCACAGAGAAGAGCTGGGGGCTGAGGAGGCCCCTGGAGCTGACGGAGGGAACAGTTGCTCCCCCTACCGGGAGTCAAAGGAATAGCAGTCCTGCCTGGCCGCAGGGGCCACCCGGGTTCTTGGGCTGAGGCTGCCTTTTGTAGACTTGCCCTTCAGGTCCGGCAGACAGTGACCTGGGTCTGGCGGAGCATGGCAGGCAGGGGCCAAAGGCTGGATCCTTTATGGGCTCTCAAGTCTCGGAACACAGAGGTCCCTGCCTTTGGAAGCATAGAAATGTGAGCGCAGAAGTGAATCTTAGAAAACAAGGGTTAAGAGGGCGCCTGCTGGTTGGGTCGGTAGAGCATGCAACTCTTGGTCGTGAGTTGGAGTCTCATGTTGGATGTAGAGCTTACTTAAAAAGAAATAAAAAGGAAAAAAGAACATGAGGGTAAGATGATTTAATAAAGTTCTGTGATTTCCAAACCCAAACCAATTTTTTTTTTCTCTAGAGTTAGTAAGCCAACAATTATTTGTTAGGAATCCTTAATCATCATGGTCAGAAAGACCTCACATGTGAAACATACATTTTAAAAAATGACATATTAAATCCCTTCAGTGTATCTTCGAAAATATAAACCAGAAGCAATAATGTAATGGTAAAAAATTCAAGGTTCTACAATGGAAAGTAAAAGTTTTTTCTTCTTTCCTTGAATGTCTTTTAAAAACACTTTTTAAACATTTATTTATTTTATTTTTGAAAGAGAGACAGAGAGACAGAGCGATAGAGAGAGAGAGAGAGAGAGAGAGGCAGTGAGAAAGAGAGACAGAATTTAAAGCAGGCTCCACACTGTCAGTGCAGGGCCCAACTGGGGCTCAAATTCACAAACCGTGAGGTCGTCACCTGGTGGAAATCTGAGCCACCCAAGCATCCACCTCCCCCAACCTTGAATGTCTTTTTATGATGTTCACAGCACCTAGCATGTAGGTAGTAGCTGTTCAGTAAATGTTAGTTTGCTACTGAGGAAGTTTGAAAATGGACAAGAAAACTAACAGCAACGAAAACAGTTGATTAAGCCACAAACCAAGTGTGCAGTGTGTGAGGGACGGGGTAAGTGGAAGGAGGTGTGGCCTACACATTCAGCAGCATTGCTTTTTGAATTCGATAGCTTTAAATATTATTTAATCCAGACACGTGACCAAACATTTAGAGAAGGGTCTCTGATTTATTCTGGGTCCAGAGAGCCCAGCGTAGTGGGGCAGACAGTGACATTGCTCTTGAGGGCCTGTGGACCGCAAGTGGGGTCCCTGTGACAGACATGCCCTGGGAAAAGTAAGCTCTGAGTTGGGTTCTCTCTTTGGCAGATGGGTTGAGTGACTTGGGGCCAGTTCAGTGGATATCCAGGCTAGTGGATGGGCATTCCAGAGGGTGAGGAAAGTCTTCATTCTCACGGAGTCTGCATCTGGGGGAAGACAGAGGGTAAACCACTAACCAAGAATGCAATGCAGACCACGATGCTAGCTGATGGCAGATTTCCTTGGGGTTCAAAGGAGGGGTCAGCAAACAACAGCCTGTGGGCCAAATCCAGCCCACAGACTATTTTTGTAAATGAAATTATATTTCGCCCCCAGCAGGTGGGTTTGTGCCTGTGATGTCTGAGTCCGCTTTCGCCCCCTAATGGCAGAGTTGAGTAGTTGCAGAGAGCAAGTGGTCCTCAAAGCCTAACATACTTACTGTCTGGCCTTTTAGAGAAAGGAAGGAACAGCTATTTTCAATAGAGAAGGATGTGGTCCCTGGTCTAAAGGAAGGAACAGCTATTTTCAATAGAGAAGCATGTGGGAGTGACTTCTGGGAAAAAAGAGTTGAAGAAAGGCAATTCGGGACACATGCAGCAGTGGGGGCAAAGGCCTGGGGGCCCGATTCCAGGACAGAGTAGCAGGCCAGGCTCCCAGCCTGGGCTCCTCAAGCCTCTCCTCGCTTCTGAACGGAAAGGAATTGAATCAATTTTTCCACACCTTGTAGAAGAGAAACAGAGTGAGGATGAGTGAGCCCAAGTCTGTAAATGCTTTGAGAATAATGTGAAAAAAAAATCCATTAATCAAAATACATTATTTCTATTTTATTGTTAAATAGATGCTAATTTTCTTTTTGTTCTTTGCAAGCCCTGGCTGCCAGTTTCCTTCTTCCTGTTGTTCTCCCTTGAAAAACCAGACCAAACCAAACTGAACCCTAGGCATTACTACCACTGACCACAAATGCGTTTATTTTAGGAAATATATTTTCATTCTTTCTCAAATAGGCTCACAGGATCCAAACAGGTGCAAGTAGGTTTAGATAGATTCCACAAGGGCCAGAATTCAAAAGGTGTAAAGGCTGGGAAAAGAAACGCCTCCCTCCTATTTTCGAGGCTCCCTGTTCTTCACTTTGGAGGCAGCTAATGGCACCAGTCTCCTGCAGTATACAACCTTCTTGAGATATTTTAGGCAGGATCAAACATTTCTACATATATTATTTTTTCTTCCTTTAACACAAATGATTATCTCCTATATATGTCATTTTGCAATTTGCTTTTTTCTCTGGTAATGCCTTTTGGAAAGTGTTTTACATCCGTACACACCCAGAACTTGCCCATTCTCTTCTTTGTGGGATAGTGTCTCATTACATAGATGGTAGATGTCCCATATTGTATATAAGTGTTACAGTGACGAATGGAGCAGTTGCTCTCCCCCTCTTTGCTACTAGCAACACCTTGGGTAGCACTGCAGGGCTCAGGGAACAGAGTCAGAAACAGTGCCTACGAGGTAGCCGCTCATCACACCGAGGGCTTTAAAGATGGCTGCCTCCTGAATCCTCCACGTGCCAAGCAAAGGGGGAGGGACATTGCATCCCAGCCATCATGATTGCAGGGTCCTTCTGCCTGCTTGGCTGCCTGTGGGGTTAACCCTGTCCCTGTGATTGCCCTTCCTCAGGCTGCATTGGGAAAAGCATGTATAATAACTGGAAATTGAAGGCAAGATCATTCTGATATATTTGGATCGGGTGGTGGTGGTGGCATTTGGCAGGCATATTAATCGTGACTTTTTTACTGAAAGTTATAAGTGCATACCTCAAACTAGCTTAAGGAAAAAGGAGGATTTGTGGACTTAGATAGGCAAATGAAGTGACTGGGGAGTTGTGGCAGATGCCACGAGGTGCCTACCCAATAGACATGGTCTCCATCTTCCCAGTGTGCCCAACTAAAAGCACTCAGCTCTTCAGGCTCCCTTGGAGCTAGAGGTGTTCATGTGACCCTTTTCTCTTCTTTTTAAAAATTTTTTTATTTTTAAAATATAATTTGGGGCGCCTGGGTGGCTCAGTTGGTTAAGCAGCCAACTTCAGCTCAGGTCATGATTTCACGATCTGTGAGTTCGAGCCCCACGTTGGGCTCTGTGCTGACGGCTCATCAGAGCCTGGAGCCTGCTTCAGATTCTGTATCTCCCTCTCTCTCTGCCCTTCTCCTGCTCACGCTCTGTCTCTATGTCTCTTAAGAATAAATAAACGTTAAAAAATTTTTTTAAATATAATTTATTGTCAAATTAGCTAACATACAGTGTATACAGGGTACTCGTGGTTTTGGGGGTAGATTCCCGTGATTCATCGCTTACATACAATACCCAGTGCTCATCCCAACAAGTGCAGGCTCCATACTGCCCATCACCCATTTTCCCCTCGCCCCTCCCCCCAATCAACCCTCAGTTTGTTCTCCGTATTTTAAGCCGATGTGTACGGGTGGCACTTCTGAGAATCCTGACACTTAGCTGGCATATGATGCTTGTCCTTTTGACCTGGAATGTGGATATGACACGCAGAGATGCAGGAATCATCTTGGGAGATGAGAAGGATGGCTAGGTGATGAGGACAGTGGAGCAGGAGAGAGCGGGGTCTCTGTTGTCACCACCTGCAAACTGGATCTTTCCTGCCAGGTGCCACCTGAGAAAAATAAATTCCTCTTTGGTTAAGTCTTGGAGTTGGGCTCTTACCACACGCAGTTAAACACAGGCAAGGTCTGATTCTGTGTACCTGGATTCTGGGATTTCATAGTGTCAGGTTTCTCTGTCTTCTCTCTAGTTCATTCTTCCAGAATCCTCAGTGAGACAAGAGACATGGCACCAGCAGCTTTGGAATCCACTCTGATGGTTTCCAATTCAGGGGAAAGAGGGAGCTACCCCTTTGATGCCAAAAGGAGAGAAAGAAATCCAGTTGAGAAATGTGACTGTTATGGAGAATACTTGTTACACCGATGACAATGGACAACAGGATGAGGCAATATGATTGGCTAGGTCTGTGTCACCTAAGCTCACCTGGAAAAGAGAACGAGAAGCAGTTTCCAAAGGGGAAGAGGGCGGAGAGGTGGGGTGACAGGTGACAGCAACAGGTGGGTCTCTAGCAGGCACTCAAGGTTTAGGGGAAGTGGAGAGGAGAGAAAGAGGCATTTCAGAGAGATAGTCTCCTCTGCTGGGAAGCCTCTGATGGCCTGATTTAGCCACTCCTCTCTCCACCACATTAACTCCCTTGCTTATTCTCGCTGAGCCCCTGGCTCCTCAAAAGTGGGCGCTTCATCTTATGGATCTGTATCTCTCCCATCACTGCTATGTAGTGTCCACTCAGTGTGTGGATGAATGAATGAAGGGACGGCACGAACAAAGACACAGAGAAGGGAAGTCACCTTTGGTTTACTTGGAATCTTGGATCTGTGATTAAAAAAAAACACAAAAACCCAGTAAATCCTAAAGTGGGTTAGAGCTAGATTGTAGGGTGACCTTGAATGTTAGGCTAAGGAGTTTGGGCTTGTGTTATGGAAATAGGGAGCCATTAAAAGTCTTTGAGCCAGGAAGTGGCGTGATTAGGGTTGCTGTGTCCTGAGCCTAGATCCTTTTGACGCCTGGTCACTGTCTGTCTTTATTTTCCATTCTTTGCCTTCTCCATGATTCTTCTTGGCCTGGCTCTTCATCTGTCTTTGGTCCATGTTACTCACCGTTGCTTCTCTCCTGCCTCACCTCTTTTCACCAGTCAGTTCTGGGCTGATTTTGGTCTTCCCTGTGCAGGTGGAGAAGATGGTTTTCCCTGACTGGTACCAAGTAGGTGTCCCTCTAAGGAAGATTCCACCTGAGCAGCTCTTGTCTGCCCTCTTCTGGGCACTAGTGGGTACAGCTACCTGCTCTTTGGAACTGGATATAAACTGGTCTCAGCCTCATGATGTGGCTTGTCTTCTTTTATCTGCCCCCAGGTCTCTCTTAATTACTTACAAATCAAAGCAGAAGTTGTTGTTATTTTTTTTGAGTGACAACCATATGTGTAGGTTTGTCTGGTAACAGCCACATATAGAAAATGCTTCTGACTTCCCACTGTTCTAGATATTTTTCATTGTGGGCTCCAAGTGCTGCATAAATGGCAGAACATTAATTTTTGCTAATTTACATGCTATTTTATTTGTCTGAATGGAGGTCACTTTAGTTTATTTCACCGTTGAAGAGGTAATGCATTTAAACTTTATAAAAATGCAAGCCTTACATTTTTACATTCCCCTGGAGAATAATCTTCCCAATAAATCACACCGTGGTGCTTTCATCCAAGTACACAGGTCCATGGACATATTTTTATTGTTCACAATAGAATCGAGGCAATGTCCTAATTAATGATTTTTATAAGAGGTAATTTCTGCTTACAGGGAATTTGGGCCCATAACATGGATCAGAAACCATCTCTGGGGTTTTCTGATCTCAAGAAATGATGGATACACATCCTAGCAGAACACCGGATTGGATTCTTGGCCTCACTGTGGGTGATGGAGCTATTTTTTTCTGAATATGTGGTTTTTCTTAGGTCAAAGGCTAAAGTTTGCCTTCACAGTTTGGTTAGTGGACTCATTCAAATGCGTTGGCTCTAGAACTGCAGTTTCTGCATGGTTGCAGGACCACATCTTGCTCCCCTGGATCCATGTTTTGAATTACTCCTTTCCCCTATCCGTTCAAGTCCAGCCCTTGAACCTGGACCTACTTTTAATCTCTCCTCTGAGATTCCTTCCCTGCATCATAATCTCTTCTAAACAACAACGCATCTATAGTTTCTGGTATATATTTAACAAAAGTCATGCATTATCATGTGACATGTTTTTACTTTTTAATAAAACATTATTTATAAATTTGTATTGCCATTTAACTTTACAGAAGTTTATGTCCTGTGTCTTTCTCTGAATAATGAAATCTTCCGTGTCAGAAACTCTATCATACACTAGGTTGTTTACCCCACAGAATGTTGACTCTCTATTGCTACATATTCAAGAGTTGAGCAGCAAGTGCTGTTGATTGATGGGTTGTTTTATCATTTGCCTATCCTAGCTCTAATTAGTATACTTTCCTGAGAACTATTTACAACAGACAGATTGGCCCAGGCCATCATTAACACTTCCCTGAAATATTTTCATGCATTTAGATGCTTTGCAAAATGTATTGCCCAAATGGTGCTATGTGTCTATGTGTGCACATAACAAAGGGAAGCCAAATTAAAACCATCCTTTTAATTCACTGTTGATGCACGATCATTTTAAAATGTAGTTTTCATTTTTATCAAAGTTATGCACTTACATAATTTTAGGAGTTGTCTTAGTCTGCTTGGGCTACCATAACAAAATACCATAGACTGGGTGGTTTAAACAACAGACATTCATTTCTCACAGTTGTGGAGGCTGAGAAGTTCAAGATCATGGTGCCAGAAGATTTGGTTCCTAACGATGGCTCCTTTATGGCTTCCCTTCTCTCTGTGTCCTCACATGACAGGGAGAGAGACAGAGAGACAGAGAGAGAGAGACAGAGGAGAGAGACAGAGAGAGAAAGAGAGAGAGAGAGAGAAAGACACAGAGAGAGAGAGAGAGAGAGAGAGAGAGAGAGAGAGAGAGAGAGAGAAGATCTAGTCTTTCTTCCTCTTTAAATGAGGACACTGATCTCATCACGGGGACACACTCATGGCCTCATCTACACCATTGCTTCCTAAAGCCCCCACCTCCAAATACTATTGCATTTGAGATTAGGGCTTCAACACATCAATTTGGGGTGACACATTCAGTCCATAGCAGGGATCAAATAATTTCACAAGGCACTCTAAAATATAGCAGCTCCTCCTTGCTCCACCATTTCCTTGCTTCCTAGAATCAACATGTTTAGCCATTTTAGTTGCTTATTTTGATATTACCTCCTTATCTCTATACTATGATTACACTACTACTTCCTCTTTCCTTTTTAGCTTTAGGGATTATCTATTAGCTTCCCCCTATGACAGCTCTCTTTTACCACCCCTGCCTTGCTCTATCACGTACAATTCTTGACCTCCCACCTTCCTGTTATCTCACTATTGTTATTTCATAATTTTGTTTAGGTTAATATTTAGTGTGTATATCATCCTATCTATATAAACACACTTCACAGCTGGACATGATACTTTTTGTTTTCTTGTATGACCATTAGGTTTTCCTGGAGTTAACAGTTACATTGTTTTTTTCCACCTTTGCTTTGTTTTCGAACACCAAGTCATCCCAAACTCTCTCCTTAATTGTTTAAATCTCCTCTTGGTACTTTCACTCTCAGGTATTCTATTTCTATAAGGCCATCTGTTTGGTATTCTCTCCTGTGCTCTTCTAAGCTGTTCCAATCTGGACTGTTTTCTTTCTAGGTTCGGTGTGCAGCTGGATCTCCCTTCATCTTCATCCCTGAGATTCCTTTGGCTCTTTCTTGGATTGATGCTCTTATTTCCCAGATGCCATATCTTCCTCTCTCTTGGTTTACCTTCTCATTTTGAATGAACTTCCCAATAGTTTCTTGAGATTGGTTACATGGGAGGTAAATGTTTTGAGACCTATCATGTCTGAAATGTTTGTATTTCACCCTAACATTGAATTGATTACTTTGTTGGGTGTGGAATTCTAAGCTGGAAATTACTTTTCTATAGAACTCTGAAGTCATTGCTCCATTAGCTTTTTGCTTCTAATGTGGTTACTGAGAAATCCATAGTTATTCTGATTTTTTGAGTAAACTTTTTTACTTTTTTGGAAACCTTTAAAATTGTTCCTTTGTCCCTATTGTTCTGGAAATTTATGATGATAAATTTTAGTATAGACTTGTTTTTATCTATTATACCGGGTATTTAACATGCCCTTTCCAGCTAGAAACTCATGCCCTCTAGTTTTGGGAAATTCCTTGAATTATTTTTGTTGCGTTGTCCTTTCTTCTGTTTTCCACATTTCATTCTCTTTTTCTGAAACTATACTTACTTATTCAGATGATGGACTCCTAGACTGATTTTTAAAGTTTCTTCTCCACCATATTTTCCATCTCTTTGACTTTTCACTCTACTTTCCAAGAAATTTTCCTAACTTTATCTTCTGATCCCTCTGTTGAAATTTTCATTCTATTTCACGGAATTTCTAAGAACTCTCTTTTGGTCTATAATTGTTATATTTTTGATAGAATTGCTTTTATTAATAAATACTATAACTTGTATTTCTCTGTGGATGTTAATGATAATTTCCTCTCAATTTGTTATCTTCCTGCATAGGTTTCTATAAGTTTCTTTATCTCCCCCCTCCCCCTCCCCCAACAATTTGACCTCTATTTTTCAGGTTAAAGAATTTCTTCTGGGGGGTCTCATGATCATTGGCTGATGCTCACATTTTAAAGTGGGACACTTAAAAGCTAACTGGAAGCTATGTGTGTGTGTGTAACTTGTTAATCGTGGACTTCATTAGAATGAATTGTAAAGGGTAAGGTGGTTTGGTTGGTTTGATTCTTCAGGAGAATTTTCCTGTCAGCTCATCTGTGTTTTTTGTTTTTTTTTTCTTGGAGTGGATAGAGTCTATGTAAGAAACATCAAGAAGGGAAATGTACTAGTCAAGGTTTTCCAGAGAAACAGAACCAACAGGATCTCTCTCTATATGTGTGTGTCATATATGTATGTTTATATATTTATTACAAAGAATCAGCTCATGTGATTTTAGAGGCTGAGAAGTCCCGTAATCTTCTCTCTGCAAGTTGGGGATTGAGGAGAGCCTGTGGTGTAATTCAATCTCCTGAAGGACTGAGACTCAGGAGAGCCAGTTGTGTAAATCCCAGTTGAAGAGTAGAAGATCAGTGTTCCAGCTCAATAGTCAGGCAGAGAAGGGCAAATTCTCCCTTCCTCTACCTTTTTTGTTCTATTCAGCCTCTTAAACAATTGGACGAGGCCCACCCACACTGGGGAAAACAATCTATCTGCTTTACGTAGTCTATTGATTCAAATGCTAATCCAGGGGGATGCCTGGGTGGCTCAGTCAGTTAAGCATCTCTTGGTTTTGGCTCAGTTCATGATCTCATGACTTCGTGGGTTTGAGCCCTGCATGGGGCTTTGTGCTGGCAATGTGGAGCCTGCCTGGGAATCTCTCCCTCCCCATCGTTCTCTGCTCCTCCCCCACTTGTGCTGTCTCTTTCAAAATAAATAAATATTAAAAAAAAATAACCCAAATGCTAATCCAGGAACACCTTCATAGACACACTCAAAACATGTTAGCTAAATAGCTGAGCATCCTGTGACCTAATCAAGTTGACACATAATCATCTCAGCTGGTGTGGACTGAGAGGAGTAAGCAAGAGTAAGATGAGCAAGAGACGCCAGTCAGATGGGCTGGGACTCAGCCACAAAGGGGCTTATGGGACAAGATGAGAAGTCGAATGGGAAGCCTTTGGAGGACTTTGAGAAGGGAAATGACATGATCTGATTTGCTCTTTCACAGTGGCTTCTGTCTACTATGTGGAGAATTTACTGGGCAGGTGGTGGGGGAGGGCAGGTACATAGAACTAGGGAGTCAAGCTGATAACTGTATTAGTCGGGATGGGCTGAGCAATGCTATGGTAAAAATGGTTCATGTTCTGCTCTGCCACACACAACTCCACTATCTGGAACGTTGCTGGCCTTGTGTCTGAGATGAAAGAGATCATGGTGAATCACATGCTGACCGTGAGCTCTTCTGCCTGAAAACGACACACATCACTTCTCTTACATTTCATTGACCAAATCATGTCATGTGGCTAAGTCCGATATCAGTGGAGTGGGAAAGTATAATCCTCCACCATGAGGAAATATTAGGAATTCCATTTTGGACACACTGGATTTGAAGTTACAATAAGAAAACTGTCAAGGTTGAAGATAAAATTTGGGAGTCACCAGCATATAGGCTGCCTTTGAAGCCATAGGACTGGAGAATATCACACAGAAGAAACCAGAAGTCTGGGATTGAGCTGGAGGGCATGCCAACATGCAAAGGTCAGGAAGAGCCCAGCAAAAGACAGGGAAGATACAGATTGGGAAGAGGGAAAGAAAGCATGTGGGATGGCCCAGAAGCCAAGGGGAAAGAGTGTTTCATGAAGAGAAGAAACGACAGTGTCACTGCTACTGAGATACTAAGATGAGATTTAAAATCCATTGTTGGATTTGGCCAGATGCAGACACTGGTGACCTTGACATGCCATTGGAGACTTGGGGGTGAAAGCTATATTGGATTGGGGGTTGGGGGGAAGAGTACACTTGTCCTTCTGATTCAAAGTCCAGCTCCTCCCTTGGTTTACTACATAGAATGGAAGGCTTTCATGTACAGAACAGACTTGTCTAACATGTCAAGGAATTAAAGAATTTGTACCTTATTCTTTGAGTCACTTAGTATGGAGAAACAACTTCCTAAAAACTTGAATACAACCACCTGGGCCTAACTGGTTCACTGCCTTTTATTCTCTGAGTGTGTGGAACAAATGTTTGCAGAAATCTCTCTGTTTTTCTCCATCCAGGCTCCAAGCCAAGTCTTCATAAATGATGGGGCATGTTATAAATTTGTTAGTCCCCTTCACCATGGAGACATAAGGGGAGGTAGAGAAGTAGGATTGGGAAAAATAGAAGCATCTTGTTTACTGTCCAGCATCAAGTACAGGAAATAAAACCTGCTTCCAAGAGCAATACATTGAATTAAATGAGGTAATTTTGCTTCTGAACAATACTCGAAGGGGCATTCCAAAGTAATAAACCCGAAAACAAAAACTATGAAACCAAGAGAGAAAAAGGAGGATATGGACAGGAAAAGGAAGTGTGCACCTGTTACCACATGCATTTTTGTTCAGCCTGTGGGGCATGCCTGCTGAAAACTGTTTCTGGTTGTGCATGAGATTCACCATGGACACATGGGATGACCAGATGTCACTTCTGTGCCTTGGCCCCAGGTACTGATACATCTAAAGCAAGCCAGGTTGGGAAGGCCAAGAAAGCAAGGCTGGGGGGTATTTTCTATAAACTTGAAACACTTCCAACATTTTTCAAAGTTCGTTGTGATGCTTACCTCTTATGATTGTGTGCTCCCAGTCAAGGGCAGTATTCCAAATATTTAATATCCAGTAAAGAATAAACCTTGACTAATTGGAACAGACACCAGACAAATCAGAATAGGGCCTGTCTGTACCCAAAATTTTAGCTGAATACTTGGCAATTTCTCCATGTTTATTGAAAAGAACAGAGGCCCTATATCTGGTAAAAGCTGAGTTCAATCTTGGTTGTTTCTTAGAATCGCTTGTAGCTCCCTGTCTGTGAGCAAGTTCAAGCTTTGCTAAGCCTCATTTTCCTTGTATGTGAAAAAAAGAGAATAAGATTTCCTTGTGTGATTATTTTGAAAATGAAATGAAATGGGTTTCAATGGTCTTTTGCTATCTGTCCCATCATCCAAAAACCTAGTGGGTTAAACCAACAATGATTTATTATTTCTCATGATCGGGTGAGTCAAGAATCCAGGCAGGGCTTGGCTCGGAGGTCCTTCTGCTCCATGTGGTGTGGGCTGGGGGGTGCTCACTCAGCTGCATCCATCTGGTGCCTGGCTTGGGCTGGAAGGTCCGGGAAGGCCTCACACACATACGACTGGCACCTCAATGCTCCTCCACCTGGCCTCTTTCTTCCCACAAAGAAGCTCCCTCTCATTTAGGGAGCTGAGCTTCTTTAAAGGTGATAGTTGGCTTCTCAGAGCCAGAGAGGAAGCTGCCCTGGTGTCTTTAAATTCAACCCCAGAACTGGAAGGCATCACTTCTGTCATACTCTACAGGACAAGGCAAACCATGAGACTGGGCAAGATTCAAGGGGGAGGGAGGTAGATCCCATCTTTTGGTGGGGTGGGGGGGTGCATTGTGTGTATGCACAGAAGCAAGGAATTACTGGTTATCATTATTGGAGGCTCTCAGCCTCAAAATGAATTATGTGAAGGGACCTACTGCAGAGTTTAGAGCCCCCTGCTTGAAATCCCTCACGGCTCCCCATGGTTTGAGGATACTCCTTAGCATGGCATTCAAGGCTTTTGCTGGCCTGCCCCTGCCTATCTGGCTAGCCTCGTTTCTCAGATCTCCATTCCTTACAGCCTCCACGCTGGCCACACAAACCTCTTGCCATAATTCCTTCCACTTTCTGTGTCTGTATAGGCTGCTCTCTGAGTGAAAACCCTCCCCCGCCACTCGTGTCTAACTCCTGACCATACTTCAAAACTCTGTTCAGTGATGCCTCGTCTGGGATGCCCTTCGACCTCCCTATCTCAGCCTCAGTGTAGGAAGGAAAGGTGGCAGATGAGGGACAGAGAAACAGGCATGGGAGGGTTACCTAGAAACTCCAGATGGCTTTTTGGTCTTCTCATACCAGAAGCAACTATTGTCAGGCATCCCAGAGGGTGCTCTTGGAGAACAAAGCCTTTCGGAGAAACCCAGCCTATCATGGCACCTGGCAGGGATGGAAGACAGCAGGGGGAGGTGTCTCCACAGATGACTGGAGTCTGCAGTCCTGGTTCTCTGTGGCCTGTGAATAGGGCCAAGGGAGTAACTAAGAGATTTGTCAGTTCCCGGGTAGCCCTTGGAAAGCATAACGGGTGGAATCGTGGCCCCCGAAAGATATGTCCAAGTCCTAACCTTTATTTCTGAGAATGGAACCTCCTTTGGAAACAGGGTCTTCGCAGATATAATCAAGTTAAAGATGTAGAGATTAGATCATATCAGATTTAGGGTGGGCCAGTGATTGGTGTTCTTATCAGAGAAAGCAGAGGGAGGTTTGAGACACAGAGACAGAGACGAAGGCCACTTGAGGAGGGAGGGAGAGATGGAGGGATGCAGTCACAGGCCCAGGAGGCCATTGGTACCTGAAGCTAAAAGAGGCAAGGAAGGATTCTTCCCTCTGAGCCCAGAGCTTCAGAAGGAGTGTGGTCCTTGATTTCTGATGTCTAGAACTATGAGGGCATAAACTTCATTGTTTGAAGCCATCTGGTTGTGATAATGTACTGTGGTAGCCCTAGAAGACTAACAGGGCAGGGGGGTTGTGGAGCCTGAAATACGTGTGGGCCCAGCAGAGGCCCACTGGGTTCAGGACCAACGATCTAGAGACTTCTCAACTGGAGGCAAAGGGCTATGATCACAGAATTCAGGACATTGAGGCAGCTTAAAGCCTCAAAGGATGGCGAGGGGCTCCTGTGCCCGAGGACACATCTGTGCTGAGCTCCAGGGTTCCAGCCTAGCCCCGCGGTGCCCCTAGGGAAGACTTGCATGTTCCTTTCCAGTCAGGAAGAGACAGCACCCACCAGGGAGGAAGCCCGCAAGACCCAGCCTTGCCCTCCAGGGACTCAGCTTGAAAGAGGCTGTTTTCACCTGGAGGAGTCTGAGAAGCCTTCAGCTGGTGAGTTCATTCTCCCTTGTAGAATGAGTCGTATGAATAAATTTCGGTCAGGTATAGAAAATAAAATGAGGGCCATTTTGGGGGCACACTTAAACCTATACATAGTGATATAATAATGTGTCTATCTATCTATCTATCTATCTATCTATCTATCCATCTATCTGCCTATCATCTATCTATATCTCACAATCTCAAACCCCTTAATATAGTGATGAGAAGCAAAAGGAATTTTGTTTTGGAGCTCTGTTGCAATCTCCCAGCATGTGAAGAAAGCATCCTCAGTTGTCCAAAGGCTATGCGTGGGCTCGGCTCTAGGCTGTGGGATTACTTTCTGGGGCTTGCTGGGGAAAAGGACGAAAGGGAAGAAGCGAATAGTCATGTGGTATTTCTGTGCTGGGACTTAGGCAAATTATGTAATTGCCCTTTGCATTAAAATCTGCTCACTTCCATCTGATATTTTGCTGAGAGGACAAGTGAGATTCCAAAGCTCATTTTGCCGGAGTGCAAAATGCTAATCGGCTTCGTGGCCAGCAGAGTGGCAGAGGGGGCGTGTCTCTCTGGAGAAGAGAGGAGGGCGAGGAGCCCGGGCTGGGGAGGGACAGGAGGAGTCCGGCTGACTCAGTGAACCCTGTCAAACATGCCTCCCTCCTTGCTTCTCTCCACTGTGACCTCTTCTCAGTGGGCAACGGGAGGACTCTGAACTATGTTCTCTTTTACCGAGAAAGACAATGTGCAAAAGGGTCATTGACAATAGCATCAAGCATTTGGCTACGAGATGGCATGTGCGAGATGCTAATTTGGGGAAATGTGTCCTTATCTCTATAGATATGCCATTCCAAGTCCCCGGTTAGATTTGAAAAAGACCTTGGAGATTGTCCAATTCCCCCTTCGTCTCCTGCACAGTGGCTCTGAGACTGGTGCCTGGCAGACGCTTTGCAAATATTTGCTGAATGAAAGAATAAATACATGAATGAATTTAGTTCAAGTGCTCCATTTATAGGCGAGGGAAATCAAGGCTCTGAGAAATCAAGAGATTGGTCAAGGTCATGCATCAAGTTAGCAGTAGCTTCAAGCCTCTGAGATCTAGTCCTCTGACCTCTCGACTGAGAATTTTCTTTCCGTTCCATCTTGCTCCTAGGACAACTGTAGCCACCAGAAGGACGCTTCAGTACTCTTGAAAGTTCTCTGGCTGAATGTTGCTATGATACAGTCTTGCGAAGAGCTGATTGCTCAGCCACAAGGGCAAGTGCTGTTTCTGTTGGGGGAGTTAGAATTGCTGCCTTGCAGGTATCATTTGTTAACTGCCTCTTTAATGTTTGTGTGGAGGCTGCCTCTCTAACATTTTCAGTGTGCACATATTAACTGGTAAATTTTGTCTTTCATGGACTGTGATGTCCTTTTGCTATTTGATTTAGGAATCTTCCCTTCCTTCCTCTCTACCTACGTGAAGGAAAAGAAAAGCCAGCAGAGGGGAATATTCAGAGGGTAACATTTCAACTTTGCCACTCATTATGATAATTGTGACCGCTTTGCTTTTAATGCCTCAACATTGCCACATGGCCTCTGTTTTTCAAGACTCAGTTGCTTTTTTTTTTTTTTTTTTTGGCAATTAGGGGGTCTGTCCCAGCATCAGTCATGACCCATAGAGGACAGTCGCTACTGAACTTCCCAGCAATGCTGGTGCCCTGCCCCACGGACACACTTCTTATTGCTTTGGTAAATGAGGTATCTTCTGGGTCCTCCTGCGGGACGTCACTGGCTGTGGGTTTCCCAGCCTTAAGTAGTGTATTAGTAATCTATGGCTGCATAACACCACCACAAACTACATTTATCCTCTCAGAGTTTCTAGTGGCAGGAGTCCGAATATGGCTTCACTGGGTCCTTTGTTCCAGGGTTCACAAGGCTGCAGGCAAGCCGTCGGCCTCCTCTAGAATCATTTGGCAGTGGGCAGAATTCAAGTCTTGCCGCTGTGGGACTGCGGTCCCTGTTTTCTCGCTGGCAGTCACCTGGGCCTGCTGTCAGTTCCTGGAGGTGGTTGGTACTTCCTCCCTGCCCGGGGAACTCCCTTTTTCAAGCCAGTAGGAGCACCCCTCCCTTTAAGATGCTAAGACGATGTTTTATGATGTAACAGAATCACTGGAGTGACTGTCCCATCACCTCTGGACACCACACACTATTGGCTAGAAGCAAGTGGAGGTTTCTGCTTGTACTTAGGGGAGGGGATTGTACAAGGGCATGCCTCACTGGGGTCACCTTAGGGTGTGCCCACCGTAAGCTGTAGGTCCACCCCCACGTGCCTGCTTCTCTGAGCCTTTTATGCCTTCCTCTGCTCTCTGCTGTGGGAGTTCTGGCATTTCTGCCTCACTCTCTCACTTTCCCCAAGTTTACGAGAGCCATCCAAGGTGCACCTCTGTGCCATGCCCTACTGCCCGTGCCAGGGTGTTAGACCATTTCCCCGTGTCAACAAACTCTTCCTTATCCAGCTTTATACGCCCTCCCCTTCGGACATATTCAGTATTCCAATCCTCTGTATTAACTTCCTGGCTCGCGTTGGTGCCTTTTGGCTACTTCTCGCATCTTCTCTGGCGTGCACGCTTCTTGTAGCCGGCTCAGCCCTTCCCTGGGCCGGCAGGATGGTGACTGGATGCCGCCTATTGTTCTAGTGGCCAGCAGACGAGGTGGGGTGAGATCCAGGGAGGGCATGTGTTGTCTTGCAAGTGAAGGGTTTGTCTTCGAGCTGCCTGTAGCAAGGGCTGGGGGCGTGTGAAGAGGGATGGACTACTTCTTCAGGCCAAGAGGCTTCAGGAGGATCCGATGGCTCAGGGTCTGGATGCGCTGGTCCAGCCGTCACCACCCAAGTGCAGGGTCCCATTCCTTCCCAGTCAGAGCACGAACGTGGACACAGCAGCCTTGCTGCGGTTGGGATTCCAGCCTTCTCTGGGGCCCTGCTACCTAATAATTAAGTCCTGGGCCTGATGCTCAGTTTCTCTCTGCCCTCTGCAGAAAGAGGGCAGGAGATGAGATTCCCTTTAGTCGCTGCCAGGGAGGCCCTGTGACCCTCACTCCTTACCTTTTCACGATGATGAATCACTTCGGCCTTTCCTTGTCTCTCCCTAATGCATTCGTAGCACCTAGCAGCAGCCGTCTGAGTCTTCTGTACTTAGAATGACTACTTCTCTGGCCCCGTGCGGCCTGAATGCTTTGTATGTTCACCGGCCAGCACATGCCCTTCTGGAGGGATCCCATTCGGTTTGGAACGATGACCTGTTTAACAATTCCAACATGCTGGGGCTCCCAGTACTCTCTACTGATGGCTGCTGATGGGGTACTGTTTGTCAGTTAGCTAACAGGGCGCCCGGCTCCCCAGATTCCATTTTAGAATCAACTTCCTAGGACACCTCCTGACAACAAGTTTTAGTTTCTGTTCCCCAGAAACAGACTCTGAGGTGGAGATATGCATGTAGAAGTTTTATCGGAAAATGCATTTGGGAGTAGCACCTGTAGAAAAGCCAGGGAGCAGAACTGGGCAGAGAATGAGCTAGGACGTAGTTGCCCTAGAACCTGCTGATCACACAGCAAGCTCTGGAGCTGAGGTGGCATTTGATTGGCCTGCCTTGGAGAAAGGGAGCTAGGACTTTGGGCCCTTGCACTGACCAGTCACAGGACATAGGCTGCCCCTGGGAAGTGGGTATAATGGGGAAGGGTGAGGCAGTTCTCTTTGACCAAGAGCAATGTCTAGACAAGGGGCCTTTGTGAGCAGTCAGCATCCAACATTCCCAGCTGCTGGGTGAGGGGTCCTGAAGGGGTGGTCTGAGCCATATGCCATAGTAACCACCCTACTGGTTCTCGCTGAGGGTGATTTTGTCTCTCAGGGGACGTTTAGCATTGTCTGGAGACTTTTTGGTTATTACAACTAGAGGGGTATTTGCTACCAGCATCTAGTGGGTATAGACGAGGGATGCTGCTAAACATCCTATAAGGCTCAATCAAGACTGTCCCCCACCAAAAAGAATGATGTGGCCCCAAATGTTGACGGTGCCAAAGCTCATGCTATGCCATGCTTCCTTGGATTTGCTCTCAAGTAAATTACTTGCACCAAAATCCTTGTTTGGGGTTTCTTTTTGGAGGACAATGGGGCGATATTAAAACTAGGATGATGGAAGATATTAAAGCTCTAAGAGACAAAGTGATTTGAGGGAATGGCACAGCTTGGGCAGTGGAGGACAAAGATGGGAAACCTCAGACTTTCTGTGCCCTGAGCCCACATTCTTCTTTATGTACTATGCTGTGGACATGGTGGGCAGACCAGTCTGCAGATCTTACAGCACGTGTAGGACTTGGTGATGGGGGGTTTCAGCATGTCCCTGGGCTTATCGGCAAATACTGGTTCCTTGACAAATTTGTTGGCTATTCAACCATCATACAGCCTTTCTTAACCGGACAACAGAATGTGGACAATGATTTGAGTGACTATTTCTCAATTCTCCAGAGCTGGTACATAGCTAGTACCATTATAGATGGACAGAGAAGTTAATTCATTGCTACAGTGGATGCCTTAGGACATGAAGCCTTAATTCTCTTACAGAAACCTGATTGAAAATGGCTATATGCGAAGAGATATTCTTCTCAAGTTACTGAGCTTCCATTTGTTAAGGTCTTTGTTCATCCAGTCATTCTTCCTTCTGCCTGTTCATTACTTCATTTAACCAGTAGTTACACTCAGCGATAGACAACCCCATCTCATAGGTGTTTTTTAAAAAATATTTTAGAATAGAAAGACTTGAGCTATCATTGTCAGAGATTCTACCAATGGTGGAAATGAGAAATCCGGAGAGGTTGAGCAATTTGCCCAAAGGGTTTGGAACTAATTCAAGACATGGTCAAGGTTAGAACCAGGTTCCAGAAGGGGACGAGTGTGCCGAGAGAAGATTGCAGTATGGTCTTTCACCACAAGGACAGAAATATGTGACTCACTGTAATTTACATGTTATTAATATGTACTTCATATTAATTCTCTCAGCCCACTGCCCGAAGGTACAAGAGTGTAGCCTTCCCCTTTATCTGAAATTCTCTAGAAAGCTGTGTACCACTGGGAGCTCTCTAACTAGTAGGTGTCATGGTCCTGGATTTGATTTAATTTGAGCCAAGGGACCATGTAAATCCCAGAAGTTCCTCTTCCAGCTATAATTCAAAGTACCGGAATGTGAATGCTACCAAATCTCTGGGAAATGAAAGCTCAAGTCTGCCATTCAAGTGAACAATCTGTGAAACTACCTGCTTTCCCCAAACATCGAACCAAGCCAACATTAACTTTTGCCAATCTTAATTGTAAGCAGAGAAACCATTGTCACGAGTCCATAAACTGAGATTCTCCTCAGGCTTGGAAGCGTGCTTAGAAACCATGTTGCTTTCCTGCTCTGCCCTAGTCCTTGTGCAAACTTCATTTTCTCGTTCTTCTGGGACGGAGCTGTGCACCTTTGGTTGCCGGTGCAGTGCTGGGGAGGTCTGATTTTGTTTTTTCTGACACACAAACTGAATTCACTCTGTTTAATTCTGATTTGAGTATTGCCAATTCCCAATCTTGTAATCCTGTCAAGAGTATTACACGATCATTACCATGAAGGTGGCCCTCCCTGGCATTTGGCTGCACGCCTCACACCAGAGATTCATGTGGGTCGCAGAGAAACTGTTCCCAGTACCCAGCACGGGAACTTAGACGAGTGCTATTTCCATAGTAACCACAGAAGCTGGGTCAATCACTGACTTCAAATTCACTACCCACGGATTTAAGTCTAAACTAATTAACGACATGAATTTCTATTTCTATACTTACGTTTTCAAAAAGTTCTTATCTTTATGAGAACTCAAGTGTGCAGGTGAACCCTGGTAGTGTTTGCTTACCAGTTATTGGCTCAGGCAAATGGGAGGGTCATAGATGAAACTGGCTTTCGTAATAACTGGAATCAGGGACTAGAATGCTTTCAGTGTTTAGTCCTCTCAATACCTGTATGTTAGGGGTAAAAGCTTCCCTAATCTTGGTGCCTTCTTACCTATGGAGGTGGTATCACTAGGCTGATACTCTGGCCTCTCCCTGTTCTTCAGTTTGCAAGGAGGGCAACTTACTTCTGATCACAAATTCTGGGAGAACCAACTCGCTGTTGTTCTCAGTTCAGCCTTTTCCATTTCTCTGGTTCTCACTGAAGATCGCCCTTCTCTGTCCCTCCATGTCCTTGGGGGCAGACCCATCATCTTCTGATACTGCGCAGGACTGGGTGGACAAGTCTGTCTACCTCTGGGTTTTCCTATTGCCTGTTTCCTATTTCTCATATATTCCCACATGTAGAATCTCCATTCTCCAGTAGTACCTGTTGTTAGTAATACAGGTGACATTTTGGCCTCCCTATGTCTGATCTCATCCAGCTTTCAAATCATTTTGAAGCTTTGGGGGCAAAGAAGTCTCATTCACCCAGCCCTCTTCAATCCCATTGTTATTCATTTATCAGCAACCATTTATTGTGTGATCATTATGTACCAGGCATAGGCCCCTTAGAGACAGAGAGAAAAAAGATTGTTCTTGCCCTTGGTGAACTGTCAGTCTAGTGAGAGCTCCTACTGATGCATCTCCAGGGCCTTGTATGCTTGACAAATATTTGTGGAGTGAGAGAAAGTGTGAAGATGCTGCATGTTAACGTGGTAAGCGTGTGGTGGATGCGGTGGTGTGTTTTGGAGATCTGCTTCCAGGACCCCGCCGCTCTTTCCTCCCTCCTGGGAGTGTTGGCTGCTGGTGGCTCTGGGCTGAGACTCTCTCCAAGAATTGCCTTCTGGGGATGAAAGCAGCTTCGCTCAAGATCATATTCCCTCTCCAAGGGCAGCCCATGACTGGGCGATCCAAGCTACAAAGGCTTGGTCCCCACGTTTTGAAGTGGGACAGATCTGAATGGCCAGATCGGCTTCTCCCTCTGCCCAGTCCTGCCTCCTTTAGGTGTTGATGCTGGGGGTGTACCCCAAAATCCTTCCTGCGTGTGAATTTCCATCTCGAAATCTGTTTCCGGGAACCCAATCAATACATAAATGCAAACTGTGGTGGGATTACAGGGGAGGGGTTATCTGGTCAATGGTAGGCATTTGGAGAGGTAGAGATGGGACCGGGATTAGAGGAGAGGATGGAAAGCCTGGGCAAAGGACGGAGGGAGCTTGCCAGGAAAAGGAGGGAAGGATGTGCTTTGGGCGAAGAGGTGGCTGGAGCACAGGTGGGAGCGTGGAGCTCCTGAGACGGAGGGAGCTCGTGCCTCTTGCTGAGAAGAGATGCTTCCCATGGTTATTGCTCTCAGTTTATACTGTCCTCTCCAAGGAGGCAGCCTGGCCAGAGAGACGGAGGGACAGACGCCTTGATGAGGTACTGCAGAGGTAGTGGAGTCTACCCACAGCAATCAGGGAAGGGCCAGGGTGCAGTCAGGGGTCTGAGGACACTGGAGAGGGCAGCGTGGCACGTGAGCGGGGATTCCTGGGTGGAGAAGACCAGAAGGTGCCAGAATGTCATGACTGACTCTTCGGAGGACTGCCTATACCCGCCTGACTCGGGAAGGGCTTGTCCTAGCTCCCAGAGTTCCCTGATGTAATGGCTGGGCACGCACAGGCTGCGGGGAGTGGAGAGAGGAGCAGGATGCCTGCTGTGGTCAAGCATGACTGGCCAAGATGAGCATCTGCTCCTTCTCCGGCAGGTGCCAGGGCAGAGGGACGAGGCCAGCGAGGAGCAAGCTGCGCAGAGGGCAAGGGAGACGGGGAAGAGCAAAAGCTGAGGTGGTGGCCCGAGGAAAGGATCGGGCAGAAGCAAAAGCCTCTGGCTTTATTTTCTTGGTTACTGATGTAAAAAATCAGTTCCCCCACCCCTGCCCCCTGGAGCTGCAAAAATGAAAAGCAAGTAGCGTTAGCTTTCTAAATGGCGAAAGGTTTTGATCATGCTTATTGCTTCTCCCTAATATAAGATTTGTGAAATTAGAATCCAATCCAAATAACACTGCATATCTAATATATGCCAGGAGCTATGCTAAGCAGCCTGGCTTCATTTGCTAGTGATTATAATCAAAGAAGCAGTTCCTAAAATAATTAAATTTAATGAGAGAAGGATAAACAGAAATGCCATTCGGTTACCATTCTGTTGGTTGCTCTTACCTTGCTGTGGAAGTTAGCTGGGTTGGTTCTATAGCAGTGAGTACCTATTCATTTCATAAATTTATGAAACAAAATATTACTGATGTCTTGGTGACAGATGCGTGTCAGGTGCTGGAAATATACGTGTCCAGTATAATAGAAAGCAAGGAGATGAGGCTTTTAACACTCAAGGACAAAATAGTTTGGTTTTGGATATTAATTCCTTTGGATTTGAACATTTTTAGAGTTAACTTTCGGGAAGACTTGATTTTTTTTAGGAGGATTTGATTTTTGAATGTGTATTTATTCTAAGATTTGATAATGGGACATCTCTGGGTTATAATCATTCATTATGGGAGCGTCTTCGTGTAGCTCATTATTGGTGCATTATAAGGGTGTCATTTAATCTCATTGTTGAGTCTTGGATATGCTGTGTTGGACAGCATGACTGCACATATTGTGATTTGGAAAATGGAACAGAGAGGGGAATTTTTAGCCTTGGGTCTGGCGTTGATTGAATTTCGGTTCTGTTCTGATACATTTCAGAGCCTTCTGGAAGCGATGTGTAAACCACTCATCTGTGGTCCCAGGAGTGGCATTTGGCACTGAAGGTGCAGTCTCCTGTTATGGTGATCTCCTCCTGAGGGCCATAGCTACACTGTAGTTGACCATCGACTCACAAAGAAGCAGGCTGGGGGCGCCTGGGTGGCTCAGTCGGTTAAGCGTCCGACTTTGGCTCAGGTCTTGATCTCGTGGTTCGTGAGTTGGAGCCCTGTGTCTGGCTCTGTGTCGACAACTCAGAGCCTGAAGCCTGTTTCATATTCTGTGTCTCCCTCTCTCTCTGCCCCACCCCAGCTCGTGCTCTGTCTCTCTTGCTCTCAAAAATAAATAAAACATAAAATTTTTTTAAACAATGAAGCAGGATGAATTACGAGCAAAGAGCTAGAGAAAGGAAGGGGAGAACATTTCTTCCCCACCTCTGATATTTCCTTCTGTGTCTACTGATTTCCTTTCTCTCTCTGCTGTGGCGGAGGCGGAGTGATTTATCTGATTGGGAGCTGTGGGAAGAATGAACTGGGCATGTCTGGATCATATTTATCTTTCTTCCCCTTGGGAATGAGTGTCCCTCAGGGAGCAAGTATTCCTCTTAATTCTTCTGGGGGAAGGTTTGTGCTAACCACCCCAGCTGCCTGCATTAAGATGGATACGTCCACTTGGTTCACTTGGTTCATTCATATATTTTTCTAACCCATTTCAGAAACTTCTGGAAGCAAAACCTAAACTGTCCACCACTGGTGGTGTCCAGCACTGGTCTCACGATACCCCACAGAAGACAGTGCAGCCAGGAGATCCATCTGGCTCTCATAGGAAGTCTCATCTTCCCGTCTTTCAGTAATAGAGGGAGTATTTTGAACTGCCAGCTAGAACTCTTATTCTCCAATTTAGAATTCAAATGTGGAAGCATGGAACTATTTATTGCTCCCTCAAAATGTCAACAATGGTAGAAGAAATTTGTGGGTGTATGGAACAAAAGTTCAGGCTCTTCATCTATGCTAAATTTGAGTGTAGGGTGCTATTGACGAAGAGGAGGCAAATGAAATCAGCTTTCCATCCTTCATGGTTCAGCCTGGTCTCATGTCCTAATGTCCCTGTAGTCCCCCTTCCCTGATTCAGTTTGCGGTTCTCCTCCTCTTTCTTCTATATCACTTTGTGCCTGCCTGTCTCACACAGTACCCACCACTGCAAGTTGAAAGGAGAGATGGAGGGAAGGATGGGTAGGAGAAGCCAAAGACCATAGCATGGTTCTGAGAGAATTTTGGCCAGGCCAATGGAGGGCTGCTGAGCCACAGTTGCTCATTAGAAGAACCCCACGTTGGGTAGGAATGGGCTGGCTCTGGTACCCCAGTCATGCTCGGCCACTGGCTGAGAGGAACCTCGGGTTTCACAGCATCCACGGAGGGAAACTATGTTCTTTGCAGCAGGTTCTCCCAAAGGGGATCTGAGAGCTGTATTGCCATGGACACTACAGGCTCTTTAAAGGTAGGGACTGGTTTTGCTCTGTATCCTTGGAGCTGAGACAAAGGGTGGTCTGGCACACAGGCACTTGATAAATATTTGTTGAAACATTGTCAGGAATGGATTGTAGAGGGATTTGAGTTTAATGGGCTGTTTGAATTAATTTAGTAGGAAGTCGAAAATTATTAAAGATTTTAGAACAGAAGATCAGGGCTGTACTTAGAGAAGACTGTAGAGCCCACTAACATGAGACTCTTTCTTTTTTGCAATAGTATGGAGATGTGTCTGCTGGTAGGCAGGGAGAGGCAGGCTCCCTCAGCAAAAGCTTTTGGAGGTGATGTTTTTAGGACTTGGAAAATTATTTGGACTTGGGATATAGAAACCAAGAAATTAAAGATGACAATGAGCTTTCCAATTTCAGAGACCGGATGTAAGGAAACGGAGGAGGAAGAGGAGCTCGAATTTCAGGGCCAAATGCTGAACTTGGTGTCAGATTAGCTGAGCTAGAGATGCTCTTTTTTTTTTTTTAAATTTTTTTTAACGTTTATTTATTTTTGAGACATAGAGACAGAGCATGAGCAGGAGAAGGGCAGAGAGAGAGGGAGACACGGAATTCGAAGCAGGCTCCAGGCTCTGAGCTGTCAGCCCAGAGCCTGATGCGGGGCTCAAACTCACAGACCGTGAGATCGTGACCTGAGCCGAAGTTGGCCGCTTAACCAACTGAGCCACCCAGGCGCCCCTAGAGATGCTCTTAAACATCCAGGTGGTAATGTCAAACTAGTAGTTAGATTGCCCGCCCGAATCTTGCCAAAGAGGTCCAGGTTAGAGATACATATTGAGAAAAAGAAGCAATGAGATTAAGGTAAAAAAAGAGAATAGAATTCAAGGATAAATTTAAATGGACCTGTTGCATATTTTGCAGACAGCTGCTAGGCCATTTGTGCATCCTTTTGTAGATTTGAATAAACCAGACAGAATGATACCATTTACTTCTATTCCTTTGTTTCTTTGGTGGGAGAGAGGGATTCCTCTTGTCTTTTTTTATTCTGAGACCATGAGCTTCCCAAGATTGTATTTCCACCTTTAATACTCAGAGAACAAGCAGAGCGATTTACACAAAGATTGTGAATTCCTGTAGGGTAGAGACCTCACTTACTCATCTCTGTTTGTCTAGAATGGTATCTGGACAACAGGAGGTGTTCAGTTAAATTAATTTATTTAATTTGCATAATGTTGGATAGTTTAGTAAGTCCTAAAAGATACACTTAATACTTAATCCTCATAAGAATTCTGAGAACTATTGTTACCCCATTTACGAATGAGGACACTTTAGAGAAGTTAAGTAACTTACTTGAAATCATACGGTTATAGTAAGAGCCTGTATCAGTCAGAATAGGTTAAGTTATGCTTAGTAACAAATAATCCTAAAAATCTCAGTAGCTTAACAACATAAAAATTTATTTCTTACTTCTGTAAAATCCACTGTAGTTCTAGGAAACCTGCTGGAGAAGCTCTTCTCCATGTGATGGCTCAGAATTTCAGGCTTTATCAAAAATATCAATACTGCTTTTGCAGTGCTGCAGAAGAGAAAAGAAAACAGAATCATGCATGGTTCTTCAATGCTTTCATCGGGTCATGAATCACATTTGTTCCACCCACATTTCATTGGTCAAAGAAGTCACATGGCCTTGTCTAACTTCAAGGGAGAAGAGAGGAGTGATCTCCCCAATGTTCTGGGAAGGAGAAATGGAAACATAGGTGACTAGCTCTATTTTCTACTACAAAAACAGAATTAGGTCTTGAGTTTAGATTCCTTCCTTCCTCCCTTCCTCCCTTCCTCCTTCCTTCCTTCCTTCCTTCCTTCCTTCCTTCCTTCCTTCCTTCCTTCCTTCCTTCCTTCCTTCCTTTCCTTTTCTTCCTTCCTTCCTTCCTTCCTTCCTTCCTTCCTTCCTTCCTTCCTTCCTTCCTTCCTCTTCCTTCCTTCCTCCCTTTCCTTTTTCTTCTTCCTTCCTTCTGTTTCCTTTTTCTTCCTTCCTTTCATGTTTATTTATTTTTGAAAGAGAGAGCATGCATGAGTGGTGGGGAAGGGTCAGAGAGAGAAGGAAAGTGCATTTCAAGTAGGTTTCTTATTGTCATTGACACAGGGCTCAATCTCACGAACTGTGAGATCACGATCTGAGCCCAGTTCAAGAGTTAGATGCTTAACAGACTGAGCCACCCAGGCACCCATTGAGTTTAAATTTCTGATTGCAATGGCAGGTCACATTTTAGAGTTTGTTTCACATTTTTTTAAAATGACAGTCCCACGTACACTGTGGGTCTGGAACTCATGATCCCAAGATCAAGAGTCCCCTGCTCCACAGACTGAGCCAGTCGGACTTATATTTTAATTTTTACGAAGTATATATAGAAAGCTATCCACATTTATGCCAGTTTCTAATGTTTAACCTACCCTGAAAAGCAATTATGCTCTCTATCCTTTTCTTCTGTTTTCTCTTGCCATAGGCCTGACCTCTGTCTCTTACCATTGAGTCTTAGAGTATAAAGCCTCAAAGAGACTCAAAATATCAGAGAGAGACCAATTCCTTTCTTAAGGTTAAAAATGGGGTTTAAATACGTGTAATGATATTTGAGTATTGGACTCAGAAATGCTAGATCTTGCCAATTCAATTACTCCTCTTCCCTGGGGAGGTTCTGAAGGTGAGAAATATCCAAATGACAGGACCTTGTTATTAGTTGGGACAGTGACTCCTGCAAAGCTCTGTTGGAGCTCACACATTAGGCTTAGGCATGTGGGGTTTCCCACCTCAGAACAAGTTCAAATCTACATGTTGGGATCTTACTTCACTATGCCCGCTCTCATGGGATCAGGAATCATGGTCAGCATGCTTACGTGAGGAGAGGAACAATATAACTGGGACTCATAACCAGGACAGATGGGGGGTGGAGTTTGGGATTAAGTGAGCTGGACAGGCAGATAGGTGCACAATGTATTTACACACAGCGAGCTCCTCATCTCCTAAGTGTGGTCCAGAAAAGTCTGAGAGCTTGACCCAGCAGGTCACCACTCCTGGAGAAGAAGTGATGCTCTGACCACCCATATTTTACTTATAAGGAAATGGAGACCCTTGGACATTTACGGTTCATGGGGACTTAGAAGCTGAGCTGCTTCGACTCCAGCCCATGATGGCTTCCCCCTTAACTTACAACTTTGGAAGGATCCTGAAGCAAAATAAAGACTCCAGAGTCTATCAATACGATAACAAAAGCAAGCACTAGTGAGCTTTTATCATGTGCCAGGCCTAAGTGCTAAGGTTATTATATTTAACCTCACAATATTATGGGATAGGAGCTTTGAATATCCTTTTTTCACAGATGAAGAATGTAAGGTCCACAGGGCAGGGATTTTTTTGGGGGGGGATAATCTTTTTTTGCCTGTATCCCTAATGCCCAGATCAGTAGCAGGTCTATATTAGGTGCTCAGTATGTATTTGTTGAATGAACAAGCTCGAGATCACTGTGCTAAGTGGGTGAAGGAGTCAGTACAGGAACTCAGGCAGTCTGATTTTGAGTCTCCTGTTATAACGTGACCTTCTGTACACGCTTGCCATTATGAGTTATGGTGTAACAGTGTTTGCTGGTCACTGTATTCTGGTTCTTGTTCTGTTGTCTCCTCCTTGAGAGAAAGGGATGATGCCCCATTCCTCCTGCACTTAACTCACCCTCAAGTGCTTGGTAAACAGCAAGAGCAAGTTATGGGTTGATTGGTCGCTTGGCTGCCTTCCTACCCCAAATGGTGGTGGGAAAGGGTGGCCAGAAGTTTATGGCGTCTGGTTTTAACTTTCCCAGGCCGTTCCATCCCCCACACACCTCCTTTAAGGAGACCCAGCCAGTGTTCCACTAGGGGGACCCAAAAGCAAAGGAAAAACCTCTCCTGCCCTCCAAAGATCATGCAACCCAGTCCCCAGCCCTCGCGAGGGGTCAGCACTGGCTCCGCCAACCTCAGAGCTCGCCTTCCCAGAAGCTGTGCTTCTGCTCTTGCTTTGCCTGATGTACCTTTTACAGACAGGACTTTGGGAGTGAATTCCACTCCTGCGGGGCCAGGACTGCTCAGTTGCTGGGACCCCGGCTGTCCCTGCAGTGCTGACATATGGGTTTGTCCTAGGAGCACGGAGAGGGGTTTTGAAGGGCCGCCCGCCTGGTGATGAGGCTACTCTGGTGCCACACAGGAAGCCCTGAAATACGGATCTAGTAAATAACGGATGCTTCATCCTCTCCTGCTCCCTTTCTCCCTCTCTAAAATCAGGGGCCCCTAGCCACTTTGATAGCTCAGTGTGAGGCCACTCAAAGCTTGGTGCTTCCTTTCCTACAGCAACAGGAACTGGAGACGTGGTTCTCACTAGGACAGCCTGACTTGTTGAGACAGATAGAATGATCTATTTTGACAACGCGTCTTAGAGGGATGGATGTATTTGTGAAACGTTGGACAGTTTCATTTATTATTATTTCTCAACTCTACGCTGTGGGACATTTTTTCTTGTTTCGAACAGCTTGCAAATATGCTACCAGCATTTGGGAAAATTCTGTTATATGTTTTCTGTAATAAAATCTGATTTTTTCCTATATTTCTTTTCTATGATCTCTAAATTGTTTGATTTACTTTTTATTGAAGATGTTTTATTTCTTTTAAGATATGATCTTTCCTTGAGGAAAGATCTATAGTGAAACCTCTATAGTATTCCAGGACTTAAAGGAGTTTTAGAAATACTGGCATAGATCCAAAATGGCACAGGCATACTAGGGGTTCCTGGACTCTGCGCTAAAGATGAGGCGCACGAAATGAAGGGGCTTGAAAGCCAGGTGGGGCCAAATCATTTCACGGACCTTCAGCTCGCGGGGAATCTTTAGAGATTTTTCTCATTTAGAACTCATATTTGACAGACGAGAGAACTGAGGTCCGGAGGGGCAAATGACTTGCCTGGTCACATAGCTGATTAATAACAAAGCCCCAAAGGCATCTGGTCATCACTTTTCAATACCCACAGACTTCTGGTGTGAACTGAAGGTGAAAAGTATTTTTTTCCCCGTGGCCTTTCATTTTATATTAGTCTGCCAAGGAAGTGTCTAGAATAAAGGAGGTAAAGCAGGGGGAGAAGAGACAGAGGGTTTTGACCATTGTGTGATAAAGATGTTCTGGTGACTCAGTGCCCTGTGACCTGCAGATGATGCAAGGGGGGAAATGATGAGTAGTTCTGTCCAGGAGAACACAAAAGTCCCCCCAAAACAAAAAACAAAACAAAAGAAAGCAAAACAAAAACTCCGGAAGGTTGTGTCCAAGGACAGGAGGCACACTCAACAAACTTGGTTCAATAATCATGTAATGAAACTGTTTGGTAGTAGACACCAGAATGTTCGAGAAAACACCACCTAGCATTATCTATCTCCTTTACATTCTCTGCACTTTCCCATATACCCTTCCTCATTTGACACTTCCTGTGAGGAAGCCAGTGTTCCTGGTGATTCTGGTTCACCTAGGCATTGAGAGGACTTTTTTAGAAAGGGGCAGGTGGGGTCTTACCATGACAGGGCGCAGAGCTGCTCTGGGATGAAAGACAATAGGGATGAAAGGGCTCTGCCTTTGTTCTGCCTTGTCTTGCACTGTTTCTAGCATGTTACTTTGCTTAGGCTCCCCATTCCAGACTGAGGGTGTCCGGTTGGCTGAGCCTGGAACACATGTACACTCCCTGGCTAGGGGAATATTGAGGCATCTTGATGTGCAGGTCCTTCAAGGCTGTATCCAAAGCAAAATCTGAATACTCTTGGTGGAAGAAAGGGGAATAACTAACAAATGTTCCCTGTAAGTGAAATGATTACCTTCATGGTATAAGTGAGAAAGCTGAGGCCCAGAGAGGCGAGGTGACTCACCCGAGGTCACAAAGCTCTATATATAGCAGAACAAAGTTACATCTCCAGATCCTGTTCTTTCTACAAAAAGGAGTGGGTGCATTTTGTATTTAATGCAGTCTTTTCTCCTTTCTTACTGCTTATGTCGCCCTTGTTCCTGCCTCTTCTGCAAAGGGGTCTCATCACTCTCCCAGCTGCCCTCTATGGATCATGAGGCTGATGCTTTTCCTCCCCTCCACTCCTGGATCCCAAAGTTCCTGGTACCCATGTGACAAACGGACGAATACTTCACACTGTGTGCTAATGGAAGGAATCACACCCAGGTGGGCCCTCTGACGCTGTGACAGCCCTCTCGCACTTCTCTCATTGCTGTGGACCTGGAGCCCATTGTTGTTGGAGGAGAGCTCTGGATCTGAGGAAGTCGCCTGTGCAGGTTTCGCCGAGATGAGGTCTGCCTACGGGTGGGACCTGGCCACAGATTCATGGCCCCATCACAATACCATTGTTCAGAAGTGAGTGAACCTTTAGGGACAATGGTTCAAAAATACATGGTTCTCTGCTGTCTACAGAAAAAAGCCCGCGTTTCCTTGCTTAGCTGTATGATGCGCCCCTCCTGGTGTCTGGGTGCTGGTTACGGAAGGACTCTGAGTCTCTGGGAACGGTGGGAAAGAATTACGTGTTCCACTAGTCTGCTGAGCGTGGGGGGACGGAGGAGGTGGCGTGTATGAGGTGGGCGTGATGTTCACACTGAAGCCCCTCAGTGCTCTTTCCCCACCTACTGTTCCCTTCCTCCTCAATACTATCCCTACCCTTTGGTGCTATGGTCTGAAAATGGAAATCAGCTGAACTGTTTCTTCAAATGAAATTGCGTGTAGAAGCTCAATGTGCAAAATAAACGAAAGGCCGGGACGAAGGGGAAGGGGGCTTCAGAGACTACTGTGGCTCTGAGCGTGTGCTTGAAATCCCCTGGAATCATGCCTCTACCCACAATCCACTTTCTGCTCTTCCTGGGACATACTCCATCCTCGTCCCCTCCCTGCTTTCTCTCTCCCTGTTCCTTAACCTGGAATGACATTTTGCCAGTTCTTTAAGATCTCAGAGGTGGCCTCTGCTCCCAAACCTTCCCTAAGGCCTTCTAGCTGATAGACTCTCTCTGAAAGCCAAAGCATTGTCTTAAACTTCTCTCATGGATTTTATAGTCGCTCATTTGAATACAGGTTCCCCTGATACGTTATAGGTGCTTCAGGGTAGTTCCCTGTGTGATGGGTAATCTGAGGTCTGTGCAATTTTGGTAAAAAAATGCTAGCATTGTAATGCATGGATATTGTTTATTTTGTTTTAGGGCCTTGGCAAACTGTCATTTTCTACCTCCTACACTCACCTACACTTAACATCTCTGGACATCTTTTTGTTTTTTTTTTTTTGTTTTTTGTTTATGTAAAATTGGGGTAGTGGTATTACTGGCTCCATGGAGCTCCTGTGATGCATTAATTTAATTTATGCTAAGTGCTTATTACAGCACCTGGCACAGAGTATGGGCTTGGGGAATGTTAGTGATTACTATTATTGTAATTATTATTACCTCAACACCATTAGGGTAACAACACTTCTCCACCTTGATATCATGCCCGGGTTCGTTCCCGAGGGGTGGCCTGCATTTGCTTGTCACGGAGGCACAGGAAGAAGCGAACCTCTTGACTCTTGGCTGGGAGTCTGGGTGGATGAAGTGAGAATTAGTCATGGCCTCATTCACAATCTGAGAACATTCGCACTTGTCACACCTGCTTGGAGAGGCTTGGAGTCATCCAGCAAATTTTGCATTTCTCAGCCCTGGTCTGTGCGCTGGGAAGAGCTCAACTTTGAAAGTCCTGCTCTTCGCAGTGGCTCAGTGACTTCATTCGGGAACTGGCCCCGCTGGGAGGGGGGAGCTCTAGTGAAAGGCAGAAGAAAGCTGTGTCAGCTGCAGCCTTGTCTCCTCAGGCGAGGTTCTCCCAGGGTGCCTGTCCTTGTCTGTTCCTAGCGTGTGCCTTTAAACCCAAGTTTCAAGAGTGTCCTTTTGCGAAAGAGACAGGAAACTGCTCCCTGGAGGGGACATGTTGGGATGTCAGGTCCTTGGCTGAAGTCTTTCAGGGAATATATAACCTGATGTGCTGCAATGGAAGTGCCCATCCTTTTTTTGTTTGTTTGTTTAATCTTTATTTTTGAGAGAGAGAGAGAGGGTGCATGAGCAAGTGGGGGAGGGCCAGAGAAAGAGGGAGACAGAGGGTCCGAAGCAGGCTCCACACTGACAGCAGAGAGTCCGACGCAAGGCTTGAACCCCTGAACCGTGAGATCATGACCCAAGCTGAAGTTGGATGCTTAACTGACTGAGCCACCCAGGCGCCCCAGAAGCGTCCATTCTGATGGGAGGGCTTTGGCCTTGGGTTTTGGAAGCACTTTGTTTCTCCTTTGTCCTACCTCTCGGCCTTCGCAGCTGCTGGTCAGTCTGCATTTCCTAAATTTGCCATGTTTTTTCTCACCTTTCGGTCTCTGCCTAGAAAATGTGCCGCTCTTCCTTCTGCCTACACCCTTCGGCTTCTTCCCTCTGAAGTCTCTCTTGACCCCAAAGGCTTTTGGATACTCTTTTCCTTCGACACCACGTACCTGCCTACATCACGATTCTCCTACCTCTGGGCATCGCAGCCTGTTTCCTTACCTGTGTCTCCCGCTGCAAAGTGAGCTGCATGCCCCCCAGGAACTGTGTTATTTGTTCATGGCTGTAGCTCTGGGGACCTGGCCCAAAAAAAAAAAAAAAAAAAAGAGCACAAAGAATGAAGGAAAACAATGAATAAATAAGTGGACAAATATAAGAGTCAAGCATACATGATTATTTCTGTTGATCTCATTTCCGATGATCTGACCCAAGCATGAGACGGTGAGGCATGACGGAGAAGAACATACCTTCAAATACTATTCCACAGCAGCACCGTGTCAGGGGAGAAATTGTGTGCCGCATCTCAATTTCTAGAAGAGATAAAAGCAGAATTTTTCTGCCTATAGGAGGAGGGAAACCCTATGGTCTCTTTCCCTTCCTCCTTTGGGGGTGGGGTTAAGGTCCTTGGGCAGAGTTTGAAAGCCATTGCCCCTAAAAGGATAATGCTGTTTTGGAAAGAACTGAGCAGAGGGACCACAATCCAGTTGGGGTCCCGATTTCCTTATTAGTCATGGCTAATAGCACTTACTATGTGCGCAGGCTGGGCCAGTCCTATGCTAAGGGCTTTGCTTCTATCAATTTTTCATCCTCAGAATAATCCTATGCTTACTTCTATTTTAGAGAGGAGAAAAACGGAAGCAGAGACTTAAGTAACGTGCATGGACCCATAGCTACTGAGCAGCTGAGTCAGGAATCAAACTCTGGATTATCTGTCTCCAGGGGCTGAACCGGAGCATGCAGCCACCTGCAGGAAAACAGCAGAAGTGCCCATAAGCGCATCCAGTGTCCACTGAGCACGGTTGCAGCCGGGCACTGTGCTAAGCCGTTCACAAACATTAGCTCATTCGATCCTTTCAGCACCCCCATGGAGTGGAGACATCCCTGCCATGTTATCACCGGCACAGGAATCCGCTCTATCTAACCTTCTCAGTGGGTTATCAACGTCACCTATCGCCAACAGGGGGGTCAAATAAAAAAATGACTAGCCCAACATTCGCATACATTTTGTAACAAGATGACCTTTTTCTTTTTAAAGAGAAACACAGATTATTTGAAACCAATGATGTTAATTAGAGCTGGCTGCCTTGGCAGGATAAAATAAATCAACCAATCTACTTTTTGGAAGCAGAAGGTGGGAAAGAGGCTACTTCTGAGCTAACTGTGCACCAAGAGACAGATCCTTATTTCATAGAAATTGTCTATGAAAATTCCTCTAGATGAAGGCAGGAGGGAAATCGGGCACAAGTCCTAGAGCAGGATAAAGATGTTTGAAAATCCTTTCAGAAATCATAACTTAGATGCTTCTCCCATCTGTCCCATTTCTGCCAAGAAATATGACCCTCTTTCTTATAGGATTTTCAAAGCCCTAGAAGACTCCAGAAATATATAGAGAGTAAGAGGCATTACTGCTTCACAGCGGACAATCCAGAAGCTCCTGGACCCTTTTCTGACTGCTGAGATCCCTGTGGTAAGAAGTCTAACGAGACGCGCTCATATTAATGGCTGTCCCTGTCCCGTCTCCCTTTAGGGGATCTCTGTGTCCTTCATCCAGCATAGTCAGGAAGGAAAGGACTAAGGGCAATGGCATTCTTTGTAAAAAATCAAGAGGATGAGATTATAAGCCTGTGGTGTTCATTACGGTTGTTCACAAATATTTTGGTTCTGTCCTGGGTCATGGTGGGATCACACTTCCCATTAAAGTTAGGCATGGCCCTGGGATTTGCTGCGGGCAATAAAAGGTGGGTGAAAGTGATATGTATCGGTTCTGGCAGAAAATGTTAAGAGCTAGTACGATTTGCCATGTTGTCTTTCCCTTTGTCACAGGGGACATTTGAGAGAGTGGATAATTTTTTTAGACTGGGTATGATGGTTAATTTTATGTGCCAACCTGGCTAGGCAATGGTGCCCAGCCGTTTGGTCAAACGACCAGTCTAGATGTTGCTGTGAAGGTATTTTGTAAAGACGTGATTAACACTGAAATCAGGAGACTTGAGTAAAGCAGATTATCCTCTACGATGTGGGTGGAACTCATCCAATCATTTGAAGTCCTTCACAGGCCGACTGAGGTTCTTCATGAAGGAAGGAATTCTCTTCTAGATTGTAACAGAGACGCTGCTCAAGTTTTCCAACCTGCTGGCCTGCGGAATTCTGACCGAGGACTATAAGCTTCAAGTCTTATCTGAATTTCCAGCCTATTGGCCTGCTTTACAGATGGTGGATCTGCCAGCCCCCCTCCCCCCATCATGTGAGCCAACTCCTTAGAATAAAACAAATCTCTATGTATATATCCTATTGGTTCCATTTCTTTGTTTTTCTCTGATACACTGGGTGAGGATGAACTGGGGCAGGAACTCAGCCAGCTCATAATGGAAACGTAGAGTGAGCAAGAGATAAACCTTTGTTGTTAAAAGCCACTGAGATTTAGGGGGTTGTTTGTTACGACAGCAGAAGCTACTCTATCCCCACTGGTAGGAAAATTAGATATAATCTGTCTCATTCATCTACATTTTTTTCTCATACTTTTTAAAAGTTTATTTATTTATTTAGAGAGAGGGAAGAAGGGGCAGAGAGAGAGGGAGAGACAGAATCGCAAGCAGGCTCCACACTGTCTCCTTGCCTCAGGGCTTGATCTCACGAACTGTGAGATCATAACCTGAGCCAAAATCGAGAGTCAGATGCTTAACCAACTCAGCCACCCAGGTGCCCCTTATACTATTTTAAGAACATAACTGAATCTCAGTCAGACATCATGATTCAACTTGGCTTAAATGAACTTAAAATCATTCTATTGATTACCCCATCTCTAAATATTGATATGAAATATCAAAACCAAATCTACATAACATGAGCTGAGAGGAAGAAAGGTTGGAAGGAAATTCATATTAGCCAATGCCTTACTTCTGAACCTGATACTGAGCCAGGCGTTGGCATATAGTATCATATTTACTTCTAAAACTAGCTGATAAGATATGTATTATATTATTTGATAGGTGAGAAAACTAAAGCCAAAGACACAGAGTTAGCGAATGCCAGATGTGAAATTCAGAGTCGGAATTATGTGTTCTAAAACTCGTGGTAATTCTATCAATTAGGACTTTTAACAACAGAAAAGGAATTTATTGCATTGGCATCAGGTACTCACAGAATCGATGGGAAGGACTGGAGAACAGGCTCATAACAGGACAGATATTCAGGACACCAGGGGTCTGGGTGCAGGAATGTTTCAATGTTGTCTCACTGGGAGATGCTGATGGAGGGAATGCAGATGTCCTTTTTCTGGTGTTTTATGGTTTGTTCCATTTGCGATCAAGTTCAAAGTCCTGAGTTCAGCTGGCCTACCTTGGCGTTACAGGCTCACTCCGGGGCAACTGCATCGACAGTCCCAGTAAATCCACTTGCCCCTGGAGATAGGTAATTCCTCAGAAGGACATTAGGGACTGTTGTCACAAAAAACCCGTGTGTGAGTGAGTGTGTGTGTGTATGTGTGTGTGTGTGTGTGTGTGTGTTGGGGGTGGTGGTGACTATTATGCAGCCAAAAAAGGAGCGCAATTACAGGTATCCTTCGCTTTTCGAAAGTTCACGCTATGCCACTCCGCTTTCAGGAAGGACCTACCATAGCACCCGTTTTCCGTAGCGGAAAGAAACACGAAGGAGATTTTCCTTTTTACGACACAAGACGAAAAGCGAAAATCGTGTTCAGCGTCGGTTTTGCAGCAGTCGTCGTGCACATAGACGCAGCCGCAGCCGAGCTGAGCAGCGACACCTCCGCAGCAAACCGCCGGAGCTCTGAGCCGTGTCCGGTGAGCATCTGTGCCGTAGCTCAATTTATTTTTGTGCATGTATTAGCAACATGTGTCGTAAGGTATCAGGAAAGTCCGAGAGAGGTTATTTTTGGGGTCTGGGAATGCCCCAAAATACTTCCATATAAGTTAATGGAAACTGCTTGCTTTTATGCCATTCGGGTTTCTCAAAGATTTCTTAGGAATGCTCCACACTTGGGTAGCGGGTAAAACTTGGTTTGGCTGGCAGAGAGCCCCATTTTCTGCCTGTTGTCCTGCTGTAATATCCGAGAGACCACTTCCATTCTTACAAAGGTCCTAGCCTGGAGGATAGGACCAAATAGCATCCCGTAGACACATATACGCGATTATTCATCTGAAGCCTTCAGGGGCTCACGTGGAGCATTTCCCTGGGCATGGAGGGCCGTTACAGCCTTATTTTTTTTTCTGGATTTGTTTTGGTTCACCTCCCAGCAGTGTATGACTAAATTCCTGAATCATTTTCATCTGATTGGTTATTACCTAGTTCTACCGGCCAGCAATTATATGTGCCCTTTGCTGATGAAGACTTCTGCTGTTTCTAGGTGACACTCTCCTTTCTGGAAAGAAGGATGAGGGTGACAGGTCCTGGAACAACTTCCAGGCTTTGTGCAGGATTTCAGTTGTTCAAGGGGCGGTACCAAGGGCATGTGTCAAGTTGGATGTGATCGTGAGCAGGTCTTAGAAATCCCATTTTCTTGACATCCTTTGAATCCATGTATTTGGTTCAAGCCCCCGCTCTCTGTCATAAGGATTACCACCTCCTGATTGGCACAGACCTTAAGTATTACGTCTGGTCAGTCCATTCACTACATAGCAGTCAGAGTGATCTTTCTGAGGTGACAGCCTGATTACATCAGCTCTCTTGCTCCGATGGCTCCCTACTGCTCTTGGTTAATGTCCAAATGCCTTCACCTGGCCTGCCTGAGCCGGCCTGGCTTTCCTCCTCTCTTAGTACTCCCCACCGATGCTCTTTCCTCCTGCCCGTCTGGAACTCAGGTCTTTCGAAGGTTTTACCCCTTCTCTCTGGACATCTGCTTCCTTTTTCTCCACCAACTGCTACTTAACCCTTAACCCTTAGCTTAGCGTTGGTCATGGGCACGTTATTAATAGCCCATCTACGCAGAGCACTTATTTATATGCCAGATGCCATGCCGTGTACTTCACGGAGAATATCTCATTTGATCCTTTCAGCCACCCTAGCGAGTAGGTGCTGCTGTTATCATCAGCATCTGTCTGTCCGGTGGTCGGGGTTCAGACAAGATAAATGCCTTGCCAGGATATGCAGCTGGTATAAAAGGTAGAGCCAGGATTCGAACATGGGAAAGCAGATGCAGAGCCTGTACCTTTAACCCTGTGCTACGGGGCTTTCTAGGCATTTCCTCCAGGTGGCTTCTGCCACTGATCTTCTAAGGTGCCTCTTCTAAGGTGTACCTTGCATTAGGTGCCTCTTCTCAGTGCTTGCGTACATAGCAGAGAACTGTCTCTAGTGCAGTCCTCATCAGCCTGTATTGTAATGACCTGTTTGTTTGTTTTTCTTTTCTTCTGGAGTATAAGACCCATGAGTCTAGTGTCTCTTTCATTCCTTTACTCAAGTCGGCAGAGGTTTTGTCACACAATAGGTGCTTGATAAATGTTGGTTGAATGGATGATTAAAAATTAGGTGTTGGTATTTAGGTCTTGAAAAGTTACAAATGCCTCCCCCACGCTGCCTCCCTACCTCATTCCTCAGATTATTTTCCATCGCCGTTGATCTAAAAGTATTTCTTCTACAGCATTAGTTTTTTTTTAAAAGTCCATTTATTTATTTTGAGAGAGAGAAAGAGAGAGAGCATGAGCAAGGGAGGGGCGGGAGGGGGTGGTGGGGAGAGAATCCTAAGCAGGCTCCATGCTCAGTGTGGAGCCCAATGCAGGGCTTGATCCTATGACCCTGAGATCATGATCTGAGCTGCTATTAAGAGTTGGACACTCCACCAACTGAGCCACCCAGCTGCCCTTGCATTAGCTTTTAATATCCCCTCCTCTGGGCCTTTGCCTGTGAGATTTCCTCCATGAAAAGTTCTTCCTGTTCTCCCTGCTGCTAATTCATGTTCTTCTCATTTCAGATTCCATTAGGTCATGAGTCTTCTTTCATTTACTCATGTGGCTTCTCTTACCCATTCCCATCTGTTGGGGGCTTAGCATATGGAGTATGGCATAGACCCATGTTGTCCCCCATATCTGTCTTCCCTTCATCATTAAGGAGATGGGCATATTGCCAGTGATTAAATGGCTGCCTTCCCCAGTCTCCTTCTAGCTGGAAAGGTGCCTTTCGAATGACTGAAGTTTTCACCAACAAAATCAGTTTTGTGAGTGAATTTAAGAAATGTCCTTACAGGATGCGCACGGACCTTTTTTCTTACTTTCCTCCCATTGTGTTGTTAAAGGCATAAGCTGGCGCTCTAGCAAGCATCTTGGGCCACGGGAGCAGCAGCTACACTCCAGGGATTGTGGGGGGTGAGCTGGTAGGAGCCCGAGTTCCAGACAACTTCGCGTGGCTTCCATACCATGCCTGGACTGTCTACTCTTGACTTCTTTCATAGCACTGAGCAATACGCACTGTTATTTGTAGCTTCTGTTCTGTGCATCCCAACCCCATCTCGTCTTCTACACTGGTCTATGGGAGTCTCCACAGGCTGAGCAATCATAAAGAGCTGGGTGGCATCTCCAGCTGGTGGCAGCTATCAAGGGGAAGGAAGTAGGCGTCTCACAATTATTTAAGACTGACTTCCGGTTGCGAGTCGACCATGAATTGTCTACATACCCTTGAACAAGCCGCGTCACTTTTTGGGAGCTCATTTCCCTCCTAGGATGGTCGGTTGGTGGATGAAGTTGGACCATGATCTTTAAAAGGTCAATGGTGACAAAGGCCATGTCTCCAAGACAAGAACTGCTGAAGACAGAGACCTGGACCGATACAAATTGATTTGGCAGGAAAAGTTCTCACATTTTTTCTGAGCCCTCCCGTGCCTTGTTCCCTGCTCTTGTCCAGGTATGCTCTCTGGGTGCTAGGTTCAGGCTCAGCTGTGGGCTTTGGGCTGGAGCTAATGTTAGTGCTGTTTGTGAGCGACGAGTCCCGACTCCGCTGTTCGACCTTCAGGAACCGCTGAGATCCCAGAGTCTGCTCTCGCTCTCCTGGCCTACCCGGGACTCTGTGTCTGTCAAGTCCAATAAAAATGTTTCCTTTCTAAAGTCCTCTTTCTTTAATAAGCTCCGAACAAAGGCAAAGCTGAGAGAGCCACCGTGGTCCTGTGTTCACACGCGTCTCCTTCTACACGTAATCATTGGGTAAGTCGCTTGCTCTTCAGATTGTCTTGACCTTTGTTTGCTCATTTAGGCTGACTTCATAGGAGTTAGTGTGTGTGTGTGTGTGTGCGCGCGTGCGTGTGCGCATGTGCACAGTAGTTTGTGAGTGTTTGGCGGGTATAGGAAGAAGGGAGACGAAAGAGGGCAGGGGTGAGTATTCTGAGGTTAAAATCGAGCTGGCTCTGGTCCAGAAGCTTTCTGGAGATGGTCCTGAAGCTTGCACTTGATTTCAGGTGTCTTTGCAGTAGGAACCACACTATCTGTATATACCGGGGCCATCAAGCCTGCATGCTAATGGCACCCACTCCTCCCATTCTTGATCACTGTCCCCTAAACAGTGAGTGCAGGGCCACTTATGCAGCGCAGACCATTCATAGACATGTGACAGAATATGATGTGAATGGTACCCCTAGAATGGTGCAGTGTACGACTCATACAACTGTATGTGATGGCTCCAGCGTCTACCTGTCCATCCGGAGACCTCTAGATTTTCTGCCCTGACATGGTGTCTAGGCAAAAGGTCTGACTTTTTTGGTGGAGTTTTTGTAATGCTGGAGGCTATTGGAAAGTTTTCCTCACCTGAGTCATCAGGGGACCCCTGAATGACCAAGACGGGGAATTCGATTTGGCTCTTTGTAATAGAAACCATCAATCAATAGTCTATCTTAAAGGTTTTATCTTCTCATGTTAAAGAAGATGAGAGGAGGGCATGGTGGGCCTGGTATGGTGACTTGTAGGATAGAGAGTGAGAAAGTGTCCTTCTATCTTTCTGCTCCAAGGCCCCCATCTCGGGGTCATCTCATGGTTCAAGATGGGTATTGGAGCGCCAGCTATTACAGCAGCATCCCAAGTCCTGCCAGGACAGACGATGGCAGGAAGGACCAAAGGGGTGAGCTTCCTGGCTGAGTCAGCTCCTCTTAAGCAATCCTACTGGAAGACCCCATATTTCCGCTGACTGTCTTTGACTAAAATCAGTCCCATGGACACATACAGCTGAAAGGGAAGTCAGGAACTCTAGCATTTTAGCTGGGTACATTTCTGCCCTCAATAACATTGGGACGTTGTTCTAATGAGAAAGGGGAAAATGGTTATTATGGACAAGTGATGACCTCTGCCACAGGGGCCCTTTGCATATCTTTTTATAGGACTATTTGTGTTAGAATCAGCCTTCTTAAAAAGCAGCTAGCAGGCACAGGTGATTGTGCTGGGCATCTAGTTAACTGCTCAGATGCTCAGAAAATGCCAACTGGGTTATTGAGTTAGGAGGTTTGTTAAGCCATTGCACTGATTGAAGGGCGGGGAAAATTTGAGCTCCTCTTTTTGAAGACTCGGGTAGTTGGGGCCAGAACAAATATTCCCAGTAATGTGGGCCTGGCTCGCAGAAAGCCCGGCTGTTCCAAAAACTCAGCGTGGGTCAGAACTTGATCTTTCCTTTGTTGCTGCTTCGCATGACAGTTCTTCATTAGTACATTGGGTAAGGTGGCTACTGGTGCCATGAGAAAGAGGTTTGTGACTCATGAAATGTCTTCTTGGCCAGGAACACATTCAGCTGAATTAATGAGGCAGCGACGTTTTTTTTTTCACCTATATTCCAAGGTATTATTTGCCAGCGATTTCTCAAGGAAACTTGGCCTTGGCATGGCATACTAGCGTGTACCGAATATTGCAAAACTTTAGGGTCACCCAATAAATGGAAAAGTCAGACCATATGTGTTAGGTAGATCATTAGAAGTTAGCTGGGTTGACTTATGTTTTCAAGTGTCAGTCTTTACAGTAAAACAGTTACTGAGCATATACTGTGTTATAAATGGGAGGGGGGAATAGCTACAAAGATAAATGATACTTGGTTTTGCTTTGAGACGCCTTACCACGTAGTGGAGGAGGTAAGATGCGATGGCGCAACGAGATGAGGTAGAAGGTGAGGAGGGCTGTAGCGGAGAGGCAGCGGGAGACAGAGCGGCGCGTGAGGGCTTAGATTGGGGCTGGCAGGGAGGCTCCAAGGTCAGCTGCATGAAAGAGGTGGTGAGAGGACCTTGAAGGACTGGGAAGTTTTGGACCCAGGTTGACAGTTGGGAGAATGGAGGCGCATTCACCATGAAGGGAGCGGCAGCAGGAAACGTCTAGAAAGAAGACAGTCTGGGGCATCTTCCGATGCTGCTGAGGAATCCAGCTGTCTGCACATGTCAGTGTGTACTCTGGGGACAAGGGTTCCATGTGTACATAGGCTTGGGGGATGCCAGGATTTTAATTAAACATTAGCATGTCGAAGGCTCTGAGAAGGTCCTTTTTTAAAAGGCAAATTTCTATCTAACTTTGTTAGGCAAGTAAATGAATTTATATGTACAGAAAAGACCTTTTTTTTCCCCCGGATGTAGAGCATTGGAAATGTGGTTTAGCAGTGTCTCCAGGAAGAAGCAACGGTTTGCTGGGAACCTAGCTGGTCTCTGTTGACAAACATCCTACACACCTTGCGATATTGGCCCAACAGCGGGGTATGCTTCTAAGGCCAGTGTTCTTTCTTTACCACCTATTCCACTGCTCATCCAAAGAGGAAGTAAAAAGCAATGGTCATAAAAGATTTTTGCTCCTTTTTAAAATGTTTCCTTATTTATTTTTGAGAGAAAGAGAGAGAGAGGGGGAGAGAAGGGGGGGGGAGAGAGAGAGAGAGAGAGAGAGAGAGAGAGAGAGGGAGCATAATTGGGGGAGGGGCAGAGAAAGAGGGAGACACAGAATCTGAAGCAGGCTCCAGGCTCTGAGCTGTCAGCACAGAGCCTGATGCAGGGCTCGAACCCATGACGCAGGGCTTGAACCCATGAACTGAGAGATCATGACCTCAGCTGAAGTCAGATGCTTCGAATACTGAGCCACGCAGATGCTCTGACTTTTGCTCCTTTCTGCCCTAAAAGTATTTTGAAGAATTATGTACCCCCTTACATATTTCTTAAGTTAACTTACATGTATTTTCTCATAAATGTAAATAATTGCCAAGGACTGAAGTATTATACATATACATATGTATGTATGTGTATAATGTGTGTGTATGTGTATACACACACATATACATTATAAATATTGAACACATTGTAAATAATATAAAATAATGCATTACTCTTTTAAATCAATCCAGCGGCATGGATACCGCGTCACCTAATACCCACTATCATCTAATTAACAAACAGATGCAATAAGAATAGGCTTTTACTTAATGGCAGGAAATTCTATTTCAGTCTTTCTACCTTAAAAATCACATTTCTATTCTTCCATCACAATAAGAATTTTGTTTTATTATAACATATTTTCATGTTTGGAGGTTTTTATTGATCAACCTATAACATTTTTCTGCCACAAAAATATGTTGAAACATTGAAACAAAAATTATTGCCTGTGACTCTAAACGTTCTAAGTTTCAAAACAAATTTGCCTTGGATTGGGTTATCCTTGTACTTATTATGAGTTCACAATTGAACAGAGTAGCATATGTGTGTCTACTGTACGTTTTAATAAATACTAGTCATATGAGTCAGATATTGGAAATGCTTCTCTCTTTTTTTTAAAGTTTACTTACTTATTTTGAGAGAGAGTGCCTGCACGTTGTGAGTGGGGGAGGGGCAGAGAGAGGAAGAGAGAGAGGGAGGAGAGAGGGAGAGAGAGAGGAGAGGATCCCAGGCAAGTTTTGCACTGTCAGTGCAGAGCCCGATGTGGGGCTTGAAATCATGAACCATGAGATCATGACTTGAGCCGAAACCATGAGTTGGACGCTTAACCGACTAAGCCACCCTGGCGCCCTTGGAAATGCTTCTCTTAATGATAAATATGGGGCAGAAGTTATATTTACCTGTTAATGGAAGCTCCGAAGATATCAGAACGCTGAATTGTCCCTTGTTTGGCACCTTGTGTTTGCTGCATCCTTCGTATGGCTGAAAATTGTGTTTTTTTGGTTTTTGTTTGGTTTTGTTTTTGTTTTTGCTGAAGCGGCAAAGAATGGGGAGGGAGGGTGGGAAAGAAATGGCATGCTTCTTCAAAGTGCCTTCTCGCAGCCCAGCTTTATAAAAGAATACACATTTGGGAATCGGGGGTCCGAAACTTGCCTCCCCTAGAATGAGTTCATTTGTGCCCATAGAAGCCTTGGGAGGTCGTCATGTGAATATGGCCCAGTCTGAAGGCCACTGGTCACTGGAAAAGAAAAATGACCCTAATCTCGGGATACCTCATTTTGCTCATAACTGGCTATATTCCCCTAAATAAATTACTGAACCGCAAGGGACTCAGTCTCCTCCTGCTTCGGACACCGCCGAGGCCCTCCTGGCACCCATAGGCTGACTTCCAGGCACCCTCCTGGGAGTGGAAGTGACTGTCTAACTGAAGCCGTCTGTGTTACCGAAGATTTCCATCAGGCCATCCTTTCCAGGCAATTGGATTCTGCGGCAGTCTCATCTTAACACATCAAACAGATTTATGAAGCTAATCTTTGACCTTCGCAACAACTAGAAAGGAACGTAGATGAAGGGGAACAGAGCTTTTGGGCATTTCTCTTTTTTTGTTGTTTTTTTGGCTTGATTAGATAGCTGGTGTCCACAGCCTGCATGACTAATTCTGTGCTTCAGTGACTCTCTTATAACCTCAGCATGTAAAGATGGAAAAATTCCCCTGACATTTTCAGGAAACATTTATTACAGACTATTTTATATGTCTGGTCGGAATGGGCTAACCGATTTTTCACAAGAACAGAATTTGGCAGAAAGCCTGGCCTCCTTTAGTCCTCTCTTGCCAAAACTCATTCTGGAGCCAACCTGGAGGGCTTGTGATGTCCCATATGAAGCCAGACTGAGAACGGCCTTGGGTCGGACTAAGGCTTTCACCTACGAGGGGAAACAAGGTGCATGTAGGGACAGAGGACCTCTCCCTACCTGTGTTTTGGGGACTGTAAGGTAAAGCTCCGTGGCTTTATCTCCCTGAAAAGGGAGTGATGGAATGTTACATATGGAAGATTGGGAAAGAGACAATAGCGGGGCCCAGGCCACAGTTCACCCTCAGAACTAGCGAGGAGAACAATGAAGGAAGATGGTCACCTATCCTTCTCCTTCAAATCTCCTGATTCCGTGGCTTGCCTGACCCAGCCTCTGAATCGCCTCTGTCACCTCTGGTATGGCCACTTTGATCTCCATCTGAAGACTCAGCCCCATTCTGGCTCTCAGGGCAAATGCCGATGAGAAGCAGGAGGTCTTTCAGTCACAGGAAGGGTTTAAACAGGCTGTGTCAGGATCAAATTTCGGTTTCAGATTTACTGCTCTGGCCGCAGCTGTGTGGAGGATGTTCCGGTTACGCCGTGGTGATAAAGTTGTCATTCTACTGGAGCAACCCAATGAGTTTCACATGTGTGTTGCCTGTTTTATGCGGCAAACGCCGACAGTCCCTCTGGCTTGCCGAGGAAGGCTGTTATCACCTTTACTGAAGATGAGCAAACCAGTCCCCGAGTTGCTGGAAAATGGATATTTTTAAGAGGGTCTCCACTAAGCCAGCTTGGTAGGCCTTGAGCCAGACAGTCCAGGGTCTGACTGCTCGCTCTTCTATTTGCTGTGTGACCTTGGCTAAATTACTGACTTCTCTCAGCTCATTGCTTATTTGTCATCTGAGGAGGATAATTGTGTCTACTACACAGGATTATCGTGACTATTATGTTCCTGGCCTGTATAAATATTATGCTACCTATTTTCTTTCGAGAACAGTGCTGAGGAAAGGTGGGAGAACCATGGTTAGAAGGGGGGAATAGGAAGGGTGGACATGTAGGAGGTATGGGCGCCGGAGGGTATAATGTCTCTGAGTTGGATGGGCAGAGATGCTGCACTTTTGCCTAAGAATAGCCCTGGATCTGTCTCATTTCTAGCTCAGACATCCTAACTGATGGCTCATAGGCTTGTTGGTAGTTGGTAATTTGTTTGATCCCCAAGATTAGCTGGATCTCAGTAATAGCTGGCCCCTTGAGGTGGGTGTGTTATTAGTCAGTGTTCTACAGAGGGACAAAACCAACGAGGGGTGTGTGTGTGTGTGTGTGTGTGTGTGTGTGTGTGTGTGTATTAAGGAATTGGTGGCTTGGAAAGTCTAAAACCTATAGGGTAGACCAGCAGGCTGGAGACCCAGGTAAGAGATGGGGTCTGCGTCCAAAGGCTATCTGCTGGCAGAGTCCCTTCTTGCTAGAGGGAGGTCTGTCTTTGTTCAGTTGACTAGATGAGGTCTACTCACATTATGGAGAACAGTCTGTCTTGTTCAAAGTCTACCCCTTTAAATGCAAATCTTCTCCAAAAAACACCTTCACAAAGTCATCTAGAATAACGTCTAACCAAATATCTGGACACCATAGCTCAGCCAAGTTGACCCGGAAGTTCCTGTCTGACACCTGACCCAAACCATTCATTCCCTCATCTTCCTGACTTGGAGATGTTTGAGTCTGTGATCCTTATTCCAGCATTGATCTTCATGGTTACAGATAAGACTTCATCATCATAGGGCACTACATGATAGTTTGATTTGCGGAAAACAAATGACTTTCTGGGCAAATATGCCTCTTGTGCCTTTCCTAGTCTCACGTCTCTCCTCTGTTATCATGAACTGGCTTGAGAACAGACATAAGGGACATTGGGGTCTCAGACTTGGGCGGATGTGCAGGAACTCCTATGGGCTCAGGTGTGAGGCCAGTTGGGACTGCAACAGCATGACCCTGAGAGAAAGCCTGACTTAGCGGATGGGTCTGGGGGAAAATTAACCTGCAGGAGCAACTGCCCCAGGACGTCCAGTGGACGCGGCGAGTCCTCGTGTGTTTGTGCAGGTGTGTGTTTGGACAGGGAGGTTCCGTCTGAAAGTGAGGTCTCCCTGCTTGGGGAGGGCTCAGGAGGTTGGTAATACGTTACGGGGTCTGGGCAACAGGGTCTGAGCAGGGCGGGGTCAGCGTGAGCTACACTGTTATGGGGTTTTATTCCAGAAGCTCAGAGTTAGGGAAGGGTTGAATGGAGAGGGGACCTGGGCCTAGGAAATGGACACAATAAACTACAGGGGCTATAGTTATAGTTAAGCTTCTGTGGTTTAGGGATTGTGTGGCGAGCCCAGGTTCATCCCAGCATCATCTAGTCAACCACAGGCAACAAGGTTCACCTCAGACCTTGCCTGGCATTGCTGTGGGATTGCTGGCCTGGTCTAGACAAGAGAACGAGGGTTTGAAGTTGACTGTGACAGACATAGCTATCATTATTGACTGTGACATCAGGCAACAGGGCCAACAAGTCTGTGCGTGTGTGAGGAAAAGTGTGTCAGGGACAGTGGTGCCCTACGCCCCCAGCGTCCTTGGATGAGGCCAGAGAATGAATGGAAGGGCATGCACTGACGGGGCAGAGGGTGACTTGTCCATGAGATGGCGCTCCGAGCTTGTCTTCATATGTGCCTGAGTGCCTTTTTTTTTTTCCTGTGGTAAAAATGCATACTGTAAATTGTATCTTGTTTTAGAATTGGTGGAAATATGATTTGCCTTTCCTAATCTAAAAAACAGATTTCATGTACTTCCAAGATTCCCAGCGAAATGTCTATATTTGTAATAATTCACTTCTTTTCTTCTTCTGGGAGGCGGTGACCAGGAGAGGTAGGATGCATGTTATGATCTCCCTGCTCAAACACCCCTGGATCTCACCCCACCCCTGACAAGCTCACGGTCCAGCCAGAAGTGAAGATCCACCCACTCTCCTGACACAGGTAGACTCTGAGGTAAAAACAAGATGGTGTCATTGTTGAGGGAGGAAGAGGTTAATTCTGCTTGGACGCTCCTTGAGAGAAGATCGAGACCTCAATGGGGCCGAAAGAAAGAATAATACTTGTGGTGGAACGTACTTTTTCTGAAGTCTGTGAAGTAGGAGTGTTACCGACAACCCGGCTTGTCCAGTGGTAACAGTGCTCAAGGGAGATGAGAAGACCTTGTTTGTGAGTTCGAACTGAAATGGAACCAAGTGAGAGGGAGGGACAGGGCTTTATAAAACACAGGAAGTGCCCCCATCTGCTGGAGAGAGAGGGATCGGGGCAAGACTAAAGCCAGGCTTTGGCAGTTAGAAGGAAGTAGTCTCTTTTGAAGTGATCTCAGGCAAGAGGTAGTAAGAGGTAAAGTTAAAAATGCACAGCTTTGGAATCAATAAATAATTAATAGCACATCTGTATCATACTTTATGATTTAGCAAGCAAGATAACAACGTAGGAAGTTTTGATACCTCTTTTTAGCAGATGAGGAAGCAGAGGCATGATGAAGTTGAGTGAATTGCTTAAGATCACGTAAATAGTAAATGGCCAAGTCCTATTGAAGAATGAGTTCTGGAACAGTTCTTTATCTAGTTTTAGCTGGTGAAACTAATCTTTCATCAGGAAACATTTATTGAGGAACTACTATGCAGATGTTAGGTATCTGATAGTTTCTGATATAGTTTCTTTCATCTGGGAGCTCACAGCCTAGGAATGGCGGGACATTTGGTGAGGTTTAGAGATATTTTTGGTGGTCACGGCTGGCACTTGGTGGGTAGAGGCCAGAGATGCTGCTATACATCCTACAATGCGTGGGGGCAAAGAGCTATCTGGCCTAAACCGTCAATAGTGCTGAGGTTAATGAACCCTGTTCCAGTACATTATTCATTTATGCATTCATTGTATCACATATTCTGCAAGCTTTTGGGGTACCTATAATGGACTGGACACTGTTCTAAGCATGGAGGGTATGGTGGGAAAGAGGACAGAAAAAGCCCTTGTTCTCATGTCATTTGTGTTTGGGTGCGGAGTGGAGAGTGGAGGGGAAGGAGAGTTGGACATTAACAAGGAAATGAATTAGTAACAAGGAAATTAGGTGGCGTGGAGCACTCTGTGGAAGGTTCAGACGCGTTGGTATGATTATATGTAACTTGGAGGTTGCATTCAAATGGCTCATCATAGAAAGCCTTTATAAAGCAGTCATTAGGGGCGGCTCAAGAGTGTCTGACTCTTGATCTCGGCTCAGGTCATGATCTCCTGGTTCGTGAGTTTGAGCCCTGCATCAGGCTCTGTGGTGACAGTGCAGAGTCTGCTTGGGATTTTCTCTCTCTCTGCCCCTCCCCCATACTTGTTTGCACTCTCTCTCTCTTTCAAAATAAATAAAACTTAAAAAAAAAATAAATCAGTCATATTAATGACTGAATTTGAGTTACGGGAAGCCATCTGAGGAAAGGGTATATCAGGGCAAAGGAACAGCAGGTGCAAAGGCCCTGAGATGGAAATGAAGTTGGGTTGTTCTTTCGGGGAACAGAAGGAAGGGCAGGATATTTGGAGTGTGGAGGGGAGGGAAGTGACACTAGAGAGGATGGCGGGGATACATCCTGTCAGGGCTTTCTTAGCAAAGATAAAGAATTTGCATTCCCTTCCATGTGACTGTTCTCATGTGGAAAAATGATAAGGGTTATGAAGAAAAGGAAATAGAGTCTTGGGGACAACGTGATGGAGGGGGACAATATTGAACTTGATGGCCAGAGAAGGCCACTCTGAGACCTGGCTGCTGACAAAGAGATACCTGTGGGAAGGCCTGGGGAACCTGAGGCTTGGGGTCATGGGCCAGATTGTATGCCCTCCTCCCCTCCCCCGCCATTCATATGTTGCAGCCCTATCCTCCCTTTCCTCAGAATGGGACTGCACTTGGAGACAGGGTCTTCGAACAGGTGCTTAAGTTAAAATGAGGCTAATAGGGTGAGCCCAGATCCAATGTGACTGGTGTCCTCGTAAGAAGAGGGGACTCGGATGCCCAAAGAGACACCAGGGCGTGTGCTCACAGAGGGAAGTCCGTGTGCAGACACGGCAGGAAGGAGGCCATCTGCACGCCAAGGAGAGAGCCCTCAGAAGAAAGCAACCCTGCTGACACCTTGATCTTGGGCTTCGAGCCTCAGAACCGTGAGAAAACCCAGTTCTGTTGCTTACGGCTTTTGTATGGTGGCCCTCGCATACTAATACACCTGGAGTTTGGTTTTCTTATCTTTTGCAAAGCGGGTGCTCGTGGATCTTTAAGTTAAGGCTTTCCAGTTCTAAGAGCCTTTGATTCTGAGAAATACATGAGTTCCTCCTCGGGGCTGCCCGCCCTCCGCGTGAGCCTTAGCTACCTGTTCTTGATTAGAGAATGGCAGAAAAGTTCTGGGGGAAATGGAGGAGCCCTAGGGAGGAATTTGGAATTAGATATGGATTTCCCATCAATTTCAAAGAGCTCTCGGGCTGGGAGGATTCCAGTCACTCTTCTCCCACAGGAAGGGGATTTGAAACCCCAGATGAGGGTCCATGGGATCATAGTGACACATACGTCTCCCTTAGGGACAGGCAGGATTCAGTGCCAGAGTTTCCAGAAAGGAGCTGGAACTTCAGGAATTTCCCCCTTGGAAAGAGTTCACCAGAGAAGAGGGCCCCATGGAGAGCTTGGAGTCCCCTTGGTGCCGACCCCACGCACCATCCAGGCCTTGCAGGGCCCCTGCCTTCTGTGCGAAGGAGCCTCGTTGGCTCATCTTGTCCTTTTAGGCTCTTATCTTGTCTCTGAGAAGGAAGGTTTGAGACTACGACTCACTTCAGGACTCAGGAACAGAGTGGGCAAAGCACCTGCAAACTTGACAAGCCCCGCTCGCCGCAACAAACCTGCCCCAGTCGGCAGCTGCTCTGTTCTCTAAGCAAGAGCACATGAAGAATGGTAGTTACTGTTTGAGCAATTACTTGTGTTTCTAACTTTTTCCTTCCAAATTGATATACATCAGAACATATTGAAGGGGCAGACTGTGCCTTTCTGCCCAGCCTTTCATAGTTAACCATCTGTTCAAATATTATGAATTCAACAAATATTTACTAAGCAATTCACATTGCTTACAATTTTTGGAGGGCATGGAAGTGAGGAGGAGATACAGACACTAAGCCAGTATTTGTGTGCGGTGTGTGTGTGTGTGTGTGTGTGTGTGTGTGAAGTGTCTAAATAAAGTGGCTGACAGGGAGTAGTTGCTTATTAAATGGGTCCAAAGAATGAATGAATGAGGGAACAAATGAATGGATTGGACATTTTACCCTTCAAATTCTTTTTCTGTCTCTGCCTCCATGTAGTAGCGTAAAACCCTCCCGGAATGTAACTTTCTCTGTCCCCCCGGAATGTAGGGCTTCGGGTAGCAGGGGTTTTTGTTTGTATTGTTCTGTGCTGTCTCCCTAACACACAGAGACAACCGAGGACATTACTCCAGTACCCCAGGTAAGAGGTGATCACCCCGGGCCAGCAGAGGACACAGGGAGATAGTTAAGAGACAGAAAAGTTCCCGCCCATGGTAGCCGATCTGTCGTGGGGATCAGGGAGAAGACAGTTTAGGGAGTCTCTAAGGATTCTGCGTCTCCATGAGTAGGGTGCCGATGACAAAGACAGCGAGGACGTAGGGAAGGCCACTGGCCGGTTACAAATAGACATCCGGAGTTTACAAGGGAAATCGGCATCGCTAATATTAACTTGGGATTGTTAGCGTAAGGTATCAGTTGAAGCCTGAGAAGAGGAGCGGAGGCCTGAAGATAGGCCCTGGGGGAAATAGCGGCATCTAAATGAGGAGGAAGAGTGACATCCCGAGGTTATCTGAGAGTTGGAGGAAAATGAGGAGAGAGCAGCATCTCCTAAAACCAGATCGTGTCCTGAGCCTCGGCTGCAGACAACCTGGGTCTTGCAAGATAAAAGCTTCGAGTCATTAACGTGTATACCTGGCTTGTCGTAGGTGCGCAGGAATGTTTAGCTGAATGGGGAAGTGATTTTTTGGATACATTCCTGTAAGACATTAATGGGAGAGAGTCAGGCCTTTGTTTTTCGGAATCCCCCCTGAGTTGCAGGTCACTAATGGACTTAGACCACGTTGGGTAGCGTGAGGCAGAAGCGTTAGCCCTCCAGATCTGAATGAAGGAAGGGGGAGATGGTGAGGATCCAAGACTCTTAATTTGACCACGGCATTCCAGTAGGTCACTGGGCTCTGGGATTTGGCAGCAATTTTGTGCATTTGGAGACTCAAAGAATTTACCAGCCCCCTGAGAGCCGTTTTTGCAGACTGTGAGACTTTTAGATCATCTCGTCTGATGCGTTTGGCCACAAATGGCCTGAAGAAGTTTACGTCAGTATACACCATTTAAGTATTATTTTTGTCATCTCGCCATGTAGTTTAAACGAATATTTACTGGCCTCTACCATGTTCCAGATGCTGGGCCAGGCATGTCAAATAAAAATCTCTCATGATGCCAAACACCCATTTCACAGATAAGAAAACTGAGGCTAAGAGAGGTCAAATGAACTCAAGGCGACACAACTCATATAGCACATTTGGGATTTTCGCCTCAGATCCTCTGACTCCATGTTCAAGTTTTTGTTTGTCTTCTGGTCTATGAAATAGAAACAATAATGTCTGCCCTGATCGATTTCTAGGGGTTCAGGGAGGATTACATGAGATCGTGTAAACAAAAGTTCTTATTAAGATTTATGATTAGATCAGTGATGCTTAACTGCAGTTTGCTTTTAGTGCCTTCACCTGAAGTGTCGAGAACCTGTGGAGGTTTCTGGCATCCTAGGATGCTGGGGGGAAGCATATTTGGTGGGGAGTGCAGGGCCGTCCAGACACCGCTCACGTTCCGTCCTGGAGGAGGGCATCTCACCTGCCAAGGTGCCCGCCGTGTGCTCCCCAGCGTCGCCACTGCGAAAACTCTAGTGGAGATGATGGCTTCCACGTCGTAAATGCCCACAGGTCTGCTGCTTTTCCCATATTATTTAAGAAAATTAATTAATGTATTTATTTATTAATGAGTACTTGATAAAAATGCATTTACATTTTTTAATTACAGCTTTTCAAATGTGACTCCCGTGTTATTTTAAATCTTGCAGTAAGATCGTTTGTTACCTTCTTTTACCAGAGAAGACAGTTTCTAGTGCAGAAACTCGCCCAAGGCAACACGGAGGATGAGGGACAAGTCAGCCTGTGACTCCAAGTGTGTCTGATTCGCAAGAGCAGGACCGCGCTCCCTGGTCATTATTCTTTATTCTGATGGTTTATGGATATGGTTCTGGGTAATTCTTTCCCCTGACGTATTGTCATGACTTAGGATCTTTCAGAAAAGGTTCTTTCCTTAGGTGAAAACTGTGGTTTGCCAATTGTTTTATACACATTTTAAAACACATTTGTAGCTGGCATGGCTCGGGAGCTGAATTTAATTCTCTGTGTGTTGGCTGTTTGCGCTTATAATTTGAACAGGGGTTGAACAAAAGCATTTAATGATTGGAAATTAAATTGATGACACATCATTGCGTCTTATCCGCCCCTGCTTTGATCAAACAAACCTCGGTAAATTAGACGTTCAAACGTGAAAAAGGCAGACGGACCAGTAGCCCAGAACATAGGCCACAGCTTGGCAACCTGTGGCCCACTGGCTCGCTGCCTTTTCTTATACAGTCCCCAGGAGCTAAAATGGTTTTTGGATTTTCAAATGGTTGAAACAAAATGTGGAAATTTTTCTTTTGTTATGTACGTATCCTGTAATGTCTTGTTTTTGCCTCTGGGCCCATAAAACCTAAGATTGCTAACTCTTGACATAGGACCTTACTTCTCTGAGGTGAAGAAGGAAGGATGTGATGTCTCCTTTATTTCCGGAATATTTTATATTCTTTGTTTTGCTTTATTTTTCAAATTTTATTTAAATTCTAGTTAGTTAACATACAGTATAATATCGGATTCAGGAGTAGAATTCAGTGATTCATCACTTACATACATCACCCAGTGCTCATCATAACAAGTACCCTCCTTAATGCCCATCACTCATCTAGCCCATCCCCCACACACTTCCTCCATCAGCCCTCAGTTTGTTCCCTGTATAAAGAGTCTTTTACGGTTTGCTTTCCCCCTCTCTCTCTTTTTCCCCCTCTCATATGTTCAACTGTTTTGTTTCTTAAATTCCAAATATGAATGAAATCATGTGGTTATTTATCTTTCTCTCACTGACTTATTTCACTTAGCATAATACACTCTAGAGCCATCCATGCCGTTGCAAATGGCAAGATTTCATTCTTTTTGATGACTAATATTCCATTGCATATATGTTTATATATACCATGTCTTTATCCATTCATCAGATGACAGACATCTGAGCTCCTCCATAGTTTGGCTTTTGTTGATAATGCTACTATAAACAGTGGGGTGCATACACCCTGTCAAATCTGTATTTTTGTATCCTTTGGGTAAATACCTAGTAGTTCAATTGGTGGGTTGTAGGGTAGTTCTATTTTTAACTTTCTCTCTATACTCTCTGGAGTGACTCCACCAGTTTGCATTTTCATCAACAGTTTAAGAGGGTTCCCTTTTCTCTGCATCCTCACCAACATCTGTTGTTTCCTGGGTGGTTCATTTTAGCCATTCTGACTGGAGTGAGGTGGTATCTCATTGTGGTTTTGCTTTGTATTTCCCTGATGACGAGTGATGTTGAGCATCTTTTCGTGTGTCTGTTAGCCGGTTTGGATGTCTTCTTTGGAAAAGTGTCTATTCATGTCTTCTGTCCCTTTCTTAACTGGATTATTTGTTTTGGGGGTGTTGAGTTTGATAAGTTCTTTATAGATTTTGGATACTAACCCTTTATCAGAGATGTCATTTGCAAATATCTTCTCCCATTCTGTAGGCTGCCTTTTAGTTTCGTTGTTTCCTTTGCTGTGCAGAAGGTTTTTGTTTTGTTTTGTTTTGTTTTTATCTTGCTTTTGTTTCCCTTGCCTTTGGGGACGTGTCTAGCAAGAAGTTGCTCCAGCCGAGGTCAAAGAGGCTGCCTGTTTTCTCCTCTAGGATTTTGATGGTTTCCTGTCTCACATTTAGGTCTTTCATCCATTTTGAATTTATTTTTGTGTGTGGTGTAGGAAAGTGGTCTAGTTTCGTTCTTCTGCAGGTTGCCGTCCAGTTTTCCCAACACCATTTACTGAAGAGACGCCTTTTTTTCTATTGGATGTTCTTTCCTGCTTTGTCAAAGATGAGTTGATCATTATTTTATATTCTTTTTCTTTTAGTTCAATATCACAGACATTCTTGAGCAGAGCTTTGTGAAGAAGCTGTTGGGAAATGGAAGTAGATAAGGCAAATCACTCACTGGGGCCTTGGACTCCATGACTTTTCCTCTTTCAGAGGAAAAGGGTTTTGTTCTGGAAGGAAAGGAAAATATTTTAGGGGCAACTGTTCTGCAGTGAGCAGAACGGACTCCTTTGTGAGTGCCTGGCTTCTAATCACAGGCCCACCATGAGGCTTGTCTGAGTTGGGTTCCATTATTGCGCAAATGTCTGAAGAAAGTTTTCGTTTTGTTGAGAAAAGAAAGACTTCCTATTTTTTACAAGGCAGAGAAATTAATGGGGGAAAGAAGTTCTCCTTTCTATATCAAGAATGAAAGGGAGCTATTTGAATAGGCTTCAGGCAAGAATCAGCACTAACTGGGCGCTTGGCTGATAGCTGGGCTTTGTGGCTTCCCGCTCTATTGAAGCATTACAGCCAACTCCGCCTGGCAGTCTGTCTTCTTCTGAAGGCTCAGGTGTTTGAGGCTGGACAGTGGATGAGAGCTCAAAGGGAAAATGCCCAGAATCTGAGCTCCTTCAGATCTCCGCGTCCAGCCAGAGCCAGGTGACAAGAGCCTCATCGTGAGCCAGCAGAGCAATGCCCGGCTTCCTCCAGGAGGCGGGCAGGCAAAGAGACCGAATGCTTTGTGCTGTTGGCGTCCATGAACCCCACAGGCTGTCTTCTTCCTTGTAGGGATGCAACATTGAATTTTTTAAGAGCACTTTTGGAAAACCAAGTGCATCCAGGCCCTTGCTTTTCTCTTCTTCATTGGTCGCAGGTCCTCTTCCCGTGGGACCCCACTCTTTCTCTGGGCTACCTTCTGCGTGGCTATCTTCCCAGACCGAGCTTGTCTTCCGTGCCTCAGAGTTCCTCTGTGTCCCTCCTCTGCCACTGCACTGGGCTCCTGGCATTTGGCCTCACCTGTTAAATTGCCTGGAAGGGCAACATGGGGACGTTGGGGGTTCTTTTGCTTCCCTTTACTTCCCAGGTATGGAATTCACAAGATAACACATTCATCCCCGGGAATGCCCTCTTAATACATCCAGGAGTAGATAGCTTCAATTTGGGTGTCTTGGGATGCCTCCAAATGAGGGTTCAAAACCAAGTCGCAGTAATGGGAGGGAGACAGTCCTTTTTCCTGGCTCTGACTTGCTTGGTTAAGTGGAGCCTCCAGGCCCCCTGAGAATTGCGTGTCTCTGGGAATCTTGGTTTAGGCTTTGCATTCCTGAGATGATATCCCCAGTCTTGATCTCTGAGGCTAAGTCGCTTTACCATCAAGGCCACTGCTGGGCCAACACTGCTCAGCCTGCTGAGGCTGCAGGGCTATCGCTGGGGTGCAGGAGCCTTGTCGAGTCCCCAGCATAGTGGGGGACTTTGCTCTTGGGTCACTCCTCTTCACTTCTGTCTTAATGTAGGGCAGCTGCATGTTGGACCCAAGTTGTGTGCCTGTCTTGCTAGAGATGGTGAATCTCTTTCTAGGGAGTTTCTCTGTCCCTCACAAAATAGACTCAGAGCTGCCTTCCCCCAACCCCATTCTGCAGGCACGCGTAGACCTAAAAGAAGAGAAGAGCATAGACTCAGTCTAGAACCCCTGCCACACACACAACTCTTGTCTTTTTGCTTGCTGCGTGAAATGGACTCCCAGACCCTCTTTCCCAGGTTCCTTTTATGAAGGTCCACCGTTGGCAAACTCAATTCATTTTCCTCCTATGATGCCGCACAAAACACATTTCAGTGATAACCACTATGTCTCCAGGGCCAGTTGTTAGTCAGGGTTCTCTTGAGAAACAAAAACCAATAGGATACATATATGAAGAGATTTATTATAAGGAATTCGCTCATGTGATTGTGAAGAACAGTGAGTCCAAAATCTGCAGCATGGGCCAGATGGTAGACTAGAGACCCCATCCAGACAGTGCTGGCTGTTGGGGCTGCAGTGGGGAATAAGGGTTCAGTCCTTGACCTTGAGGAAATTCCAGTGTGGTGTATGCAATTATATTATCCTTTAGGATTTAGAAAGGGCATTCAGAGATAGGACCTCATTTGAGTTTTTCCATCGACTCTTCACTTAGTGTCATTCTGATGTCCATTTTAGAGATGAGGAAGTGGAGGCCTGGAAATTCAGGGATTTTCCTCATATTGTATTGCTAATGGGTAGCAGAGCAGGAACTGATGCTTCTTTTTAAAATTTGAGAGCCCAAGCCCTTAGGTCACACGTACGGTTAATGAGTTAGGGAAAGCAAATATGATATCAGATTTGATGTATCTCTTATTAAGTTACACGGTGACCCTACACAACATTGTAATTTTTCACGTACCTGTCTCTTACTGTCTAGACTATCAGCAGGGACAGACGGGGTGTTACTAATTTTTAAATCCTCAGAGATAAGCAGAATGCCCAGTACATAGTAGGTGCTCAGGAAACAGTTGTTGACTAAAGTTACTAAGGGTCCGTCGTGAGCCAGATTCATTCTGAATTTCATTATGAGTGGGAAGCCAGCCGGGAAGGGAGGTTTGGGAGTCCAGGTGGAAGCGGTTGGATGGAGGCAGTGCCGGGGATGAGGTGAGGAGGGCCAGCGAGTGCCTCACAGTGAGCTTTGATATTCAGTAATCCAGGCTTTGATTTCCCTGCGTGAAGTTCAATTGCTGCCTTTGTCTACGGATTCGTCAGAAGGAGGGGAGGCTTTTTCAAGTAGGTTTTTAAATGAAATCTGTCCGAGAGGGGGAGAAGTTAAGCCCATGGTTCCAGCTCCCTTTCCTGGACAAATCTCAGAGGAGATTCGTGCAGAAGGCAGGGGTCGTCAAAGCAGAAGCATTCCCGTGATTCCTAGTGCCAGTCTGCAAGCTGGAAGGACGCGTGCTGGCAAGCACTGGGGACCAGGGGCAGCGGGGGGCGGGGGGGGGTTGCTTTCCTTCGATTCCCCTCCAGGTCTCGTCAAGGTGGTCCGTGGCCACGAGCCTAGTGACAGCGGGACTGCAGGGGTGGAGTGAGGAGGAGAAGGTACTCACTTTCTTACTAGGAAAGCTTTCGTGACTGTTGGAAATGTGGCAGTACTGTCCGAAGCACAGGACAGACCTAGCCATGCAAATTGGGGAAATTGAGCCATCGCTTCTACTGTTCTGTGATAACATCAAGTCCTAAATTGTCTTCGACAGAAAAAACAAAAAGAAAAATCATGCACGCCATGTTATGGAGACAGATGCCACAGATTCCAGGGACCTGGGCTGCTCGTGCCCCAGTCCTCCCCTCCGGGCCCTCTCTCACCACCTTTGGCATCTGTGTCAACAACCACAAGGATTTAAAGAGGGGCGTGTTGGACGCCTGGGTGGCTTAGTTGGCTGAGCATCCGAATCTTGATTTCGGCTCAAGTCGTGATCTCACAGTTCGCGAGGTAGAGCCCTGCGTTGGGTGCTGCGCTGTCAACGTGGGACCTGCTTGAGATTCGCCCCTTCCCTGCTTGCGTGTGCTGTCTCTCTCTCTCTCAAAATAAATAAATAAACACTTAAAAAAAATCTTAAAGAGGGATATTGTTGCCTTATCATGTCAAACAACAGTTTCTCCTCTGCTCAAATATACTCTGCGGATCCGTAACATTGATGCTATAAGATGGTAAACTTTCATAATCAGCCACTAAGCAGTTAATCTATCATTGCACATAAAGCCAAGGCAGATCTTTTTGGAGATCTTAATTTATTCAGTATCACTTACCACGCTGATCAAATACAGAGGATGATGGCAGGAACATTTGAAGGAGATTCAAGTCATACATGTGTTATTAATTAGCCGGGTGACTTTGAACAATAAATATATCATGCCGGACATTTATTTCTCCGTGTTGGGGTGGATTTATGAGGCAAGACCGAAGACAAGCAGGCCAGTTAGGAGTCCTTATCATACGTCAGGCAGCTAAGGGTGGTGGTCAGGCTGGTGGTAAGGCAGACCTGGGTTCGAATTCTGGCTCTGTGGCCTCGCTAAGTTATGCAAACTCTGTGAGCCTGAGGTCTTAATCTTTACAATGGGAATAACAGTCATCATCCTAACCAACTGGGCACACGGGGCTTCCACCAGGAAGGGATAAGGTGTTGAGTGTACAGCGTCAAGGGCGTGAACATCAGCGGTAACTCCTGCCCAGCAAGGCAGCCGCTCGGGCTTTTGAAGTGCCCACAGGACGCCAAGCACAAGAGATGCTTACCACAGGACATTTCGCAACCGCTCATAATTACAAATATGTCTTAGGCTCCTCTTTGAAAAAAAAGAATGGGAGGCAGCCCTCTTTAGGGTATTTCCAGCTAAATACCAAATCAAACATAAGGTCTTCTCCCCAAGTGCTCTCTCTTCTTCCTGAACCACCAGTTTCCTGGGTACAGTGTTATATCTTGGAGGTTCTAGGCAGGGTCTAGTTTAATGGGAGACGAGAGTTGCAGTTATGTGATGAAGAGCCTCACGTTGGACCTTTGATCGTCCTTCCAGATGAGCTAATGTAAGCTGTCACACTGACAAGGATGAAAGAAGAATTCATCCTCAAGTAACTGTCAGTGTGCCACCTCGCTTTGGCAATTCTTCACTTTTTAATATCCTGGGATCTTAAAATTACGGCACTCTCTGGGGCCTCCTTTGATTTCCAGTAGGGTCTGGGCTTGGACGTGCATGCCTGTAGAGTTTCCAGGTGCCATTCATCTAGCTCCAACCCACGCAGCTAATGGGGCCTGGCCGCTTGGGAGGCAAATCTGTGCCTAATCCCTAAGGCTATGGATGTTTAAATGAGATTGCCCATCATACTTACTTGACTGGGTCTTGAGCTGAAACATTAATTATCCAGCAGGACCAGAGGAGAAGACCTGGGGATATGTGGGGGAGGGAGTTCCTCGTTGGAGCCACAGAGCCATATGGGGAGAAGGCGTGTGAAAGCAGCCAGGCACTGCTGACCACAGAGGCGGTGGCAGCTGGAGGAGGAAGGTGATGTCCAGGCTGTCTCTCTGCCATCTGTTGGGACCGGTGCGCTTCTTATGACCCAAATCCTGGAAGTGTTGCAGGCAGGCAAGCTGATTAATTATTTCCCTGGGGTCTCCCTAGCAGAGGATAGAAATGATGCTTGGTGGGCGTGAAAGAGAGGCCAAACCTTTCAACTAGTAGGGAATTTGTTTCCTGCCTAACAGCAGCCACATGTGAAAGTATAGAAAACGTATGTGCCTCTGATAAAATATCTCACTTAAAGACTAGAAAGAAACCAGCACAAGTCCTGTTTCTCATCAAACATCACACTCTGGGGTTCCAAATGCTCTGTGTTACTAGAGGGTGTTTAGAAGCATTCCAACAGGGCTGGGCTCTGTTTCTATCAGCACCTTTGGTGTGTTTCTGTTACCCGCCGTTGCTGTCCAGTGTAATCAGCCATTTATCATTGTGGTTCCTGAGCCCGGTAGCCTCTGTGGTCCACTGAATCAGAATCCACAGGAATAGCCACCAGAAACTGGAATTTTTCGTTAGTCCTCTGGCTGATTTTTATGCAGCAAGGCTTTAAACTCTCTGAAATGAGGGATGGACAGGTTTGGAGAGAATGCAGAAGGGACTGTGCTGAGCTTCTGGTAGCACAGAGAATGTCACATGAAGTTTATACATGCACACACACACACTTATATATATATGTATACGTATATATATATATATATATATATATATATGTATACAGACATATTTTTAATTATAAGCGATTGCGAAATGTCCTGTGGTAAGCATCTCTTGTGCTTGTTATCTGTGGGCAGGACATAGACATGATGATGTATACCAAATGATAGTAGGGAGGAATAAGAGATAGGCATTCGTAAGAGCTGAGTGTCATTATAGGAGCGATAAACCCACCAAGAGTAGTCAGCCTTCAAATAATAAATTACCAGTAGATTCCCGTCTCTATTGATGGAATCATTTATTTAGTCTCCCCAACTATAAACCTTAGAGGCATCGGTGATTCCCCCTTTGCTCCTCTTTTCTCCTTCTGTTCCAAGTGGTCACCAAATCTTGTTCATGGATTGTGTTGCTCACAGCTGGTTGCTTTGCTCAAAGCCAGTCCTTCCTCCTCTCATGTTAATAGGCCCCAGGGTTAACTTGGAAGAGAATGAGGAAGAAAGAGTCCAGCTGGGTTCTTGCAGTAGTTTTTTCGATGGTCTTTTGGTCAATAGACTCTCTTCTTTCACTCATCTACCATGACTTGGGAATGATTGTCCTCTAAAAATTCTAGGAAACTTAATTTTTCTGCCTAGGAAAAAATCTCTTTGTTTATTGCAAACAGAACAAAGTATAACCCCCTTAGTATGGTTTTCAGTTTGGTCCTGAAGTTCTTCTCCAAAGTCATCTCTGTAGCAAATTAAAGATGGTGGAAAATTCCTTGACACTCATCCTATGGACAGTTGGGGTCTGTGTGCCCTCTCTTTGTTTCTGAGTGGGCTTTGTGACATAGTCACATGTTGGAGGTGACCCTTTGCCTAGTTCTGGCTCATGCATTAAAAAGATGTCAGCTTCCATTTCCTGTCCCTTAGGGTATTTTATTATTTCTTTTTCAGGGGCTCTGAGATGCTGTGTAAGAAGTCCAGCTACTCTGAAAGGGCATAGATGTTCTGTTGGCGATTTCAGTGGTGCCTCCCTTTTCTGTCCACCTTGCATGCTAGATATCTGAGTGAAGCCATTCGGGCTAGTATAAAAGACCAATATCAATGAGTGACCCTAACCAATGTCATTCAGAGCATAAGAATCTCCCAGCTGAGTTCTGCCCAAATTCCTGAGCCACAAAATTATCAGATGCAGTAAAAATAATTGTTTCAAGCCTCTAAGTTTTGGGGGTGATTTCTCGCGCAGCAACGGAGAACAGTCTCCTATCAGTCTTCCCTAGAAACTCACTCCCCAGTTATCTGGAACTACCATCAGTTTCCTAAACATATTAAAACTCTCAGCCCAGGAGCGGCCTTCTTCACCCTCCTTGGAAAACTCCTGCTCTTCTTCAGATACTGCTCACATATTAGCTCCATTCTGAAGTCATTATTGAGCAAATGAATGAAAGATATCCTTTCTGTTCCACCCTACATTCCACAGGTTCTTGAAAAGTACCTTTTTAAAGGCAACATGGAGGGGCGCCTGGGCAGCTCAGTTGGTTCAGCATCCATCTTCAGTTTAGATCATGCTCTCACAGTTCGTGAGTTCGAGCCCCACGTTGGGCTCTGTGCTGACAGCTCAGAGCCTGGAGCCTGCTTCGGATTCTGTGTCTCCCTCTCTCTCTGCTCCTCCTCCGCTTGTGCTCTGTCTCTCTCTGTCTCTCAATAAAATAAAATAAAACATTAAAAAAAGAAAAAGCTACATGGAACTGCACTTAAGTGTTTGGCTTCTTTGAAAGTCTGGTAATTCCTGGAGGGTAGGAATTATGTCTTCTTCAGTTTCGCATATCCAGCGCTAAGCATAGTGCCTGGGCCTTAGAGGGTGCACAGTAAATGTTTGTTGAATGCAGGGAGGACCCAATAAGCAAGTAAAACCATGAAAAGCATTTCGGTCTCTGTATTTTTTGAAAGTTTAATCTCCTGCTTTCCTGGTTTCTTCCAGTTAGAGTCACACAGCAAATAGAACAGATGATTGCCCCTTTTGGTCTTTTGTGAAATCCTGAGTCTTTGGCAGCCTGAAGAGTTAGATTGGCCTGTCATCGTGTCGGAAAATAATCGTCCAACTGCCTGGGAGAGGGAGGCCCTCGTGAAATGGAAGTCTGGTGGGTTGAAGGTGGTGAATTGACATTTTCTGAGGTTTAAAGAGGCAACAGGATTATTAAAAAGAGCTTTGGCAAGGGAGGAAAGATTGTCGCTGGGCCTGGCCTCAGTGCTGTCACTGAGGGAATATGGCCACTTTGCTTTATCTCTTTGCGTCTTAATTTCTTGTGAAAAGGGGCCCTGGGCCCAATGACAGGCCAGTTATCTCCCAGCGCTGACATTCTGTGAACCCAGCACTAACCTGGACTATTACACTCATATTTTTTAACTGGGATAGCGGAATCCCGAATCTCTAGCTCCTCATCCCTTTGCTGACTCCTGAACCCTTTGTGCTTTGGTGGCAGAGCTTCCCAGGGTAGAAGTTTCTGTGTGGGTGTAGATCCGCTCCGTAGACCAGGGTTGTCCCTGTTAATGGACTGCTTTCTCTACAGATTATTTGAGGTGTTCTTTATGGAACACCTTTGATTCCCTCATATCTTCCTAGAAGTACCTCCCAGGCTGGCTTGCCAAGGAGTCTGAAATGCTAGTTTGAATTTTCCCCTTAAGGCGTTGAAGGCTCTTCATTCAAATGCAAACATAATTAAAACATTAGCAGCCATTAAAACCTTATTTGAATGAGCTTATCACATCAGCTCCCTCACTCTGATTTCTCTAGAGCTTTTATATCTATTATCCCATCTAAATCTGCACAAGAGTTTATTTTACAGATGTAGAATTGAGCGTTTTAGCATGGGGAAAATGCACGCATCCAGTCCAGTTTCCTGATTCCTAATCCCACTATACATACTCTTTCCAAAGTATCGGATTGCTTTTACAAGCAGGGTCCCAAGGAAATGAAAATAAGGACAGGTATATTTTGATGGAAGGAAGAAAAGAAATGGCAAGAAAGTCCCCCTACCCGCCAAACCAGCACTCTCCAGAGCTAAGGGAATTGCTTGGAGTAGCAGCAAGCAGGATCAGCGTGAAGGCACTGTCTGCCTACAAGGGGTCATAAAGGGACCTTAAGAAAGATGAGTGGAGGTATCTAGAAGACCCATTTGGCCAGTGTGGTATCATGGACTGGACTTTGGCTAGGAATATTTGGCAGTGAGGCCTTAAGGAAATCACTTAACTTTTCTGAGCCAAGTTTCCTCCATGTTGAAAAAAGGGATCATAACACCCACCTTGTAGAGTTATTGCGAAATGGCAACGCCATTTCTTGAAAAATATTGAAGTCTTCCAACTCAGAAATTGGTACCTTCCCCTAGTATCAATATTACTTTTATCGTATCATAGCCAAGACTCCTGCTAGACAAAGACTGCTAGACTGATGCCCCAATCAATATGATGGTTTTTTCCTAAAGGCAAAATTTGAAGGATCTCTTAATTTGTAGGGATGCATGATTTCACTCAGATTTGGGTCTCAGATCAGGTATGTTCTTGGTATCTAGTAATGTCTTGTATTTATTTCATAGAGTGTTGATAACGAGGGCTTTTAGTGAAGGCTCACATATTAATAACTTATTGCCGCCAACCGTAAGCTGCGAAATGCACGGGTCTCGTTTCTCCAGGGGGAAATGCAGACTGAAAATTTAGCTGACCCGTGTCAATACCTTGATTGCACTACTCTTCGTTTTTAGTTCTTTGTGTTTGCTTCTCCCTCTGCCTAGAACACCCTCCTCCCAAGCCTACTTTTGCTGGGCTTTTTTCCAACTTCAAGTCTCAGTGTAAATGCCACTTCTTCTGGGACACCGTTCTCGATGACCTGGACTGGGGTGGGACTCCTCGAGTCTTCCATGAACTTCTGTCATCATGGTGCTCATCATACCCCATGTTAATTCCTCTTTCTGTCGGTTCTCTCCATGAAACTGTAAGGGCTGTGAGGGCAAACATGTCTCCCTTCGTCATCACTGTGTCCCTTGCACCTAGTTTAAGCCCCAGCAAATGTTTGTTAAATGGATGAATGAGGGTCTCAACTTGTTCCAAGAAAAATTGGGGTCAATGTATAAAAAATGCAATAGAGTAAAGAGAAGAACGATGTGCAAATACAACCAAGTGTGGGAAAACAAATGTTCCGGTCTGGAAATGGGAGACAGGATCAGGGAGAAGGTTAAGACGCAGAAGCCACAGCACAGGAACAGTTGAAGGGTGGCTAACGTGACCGGTGGAGTGGGCAAGGAGGTGGGTGGTGCGAGATGAGGCCAGTGAGGAAGGCAGGGGCTAGATGACGTGGGAAAAAGTAGCTTGGTCTGGTGAAAAGTCATTGGTTTATGGAGGACATGGAGGGAGGAGAAAGAAAGGGGGTGATTTACTGGTGAAAGAGAATTAAATGTTTATTTCCCATAATAGACAGAAAATAGATAGTGTCTAAGTTGGGGGACCACTTGCACCAGAAGTGGGGTTGGTTAGGAGGAGGACAGATCATGCCCTTTTTATAATTTGCTTCAGTACTGCTTAACTTTTAAGCTTCTATGTGCATGTTTTATTTTCTTATAAATTAAATGTGTATTAAACACGAAAAAAAAAAGCAATAAAAAAGGCGAGCTGCCTCATGCAGCTCGTCTTTATCCAGAAGAGAGTGGGCTCACAGTGAAGTCAGTGGAGTTTAATTTTCTAAAATCTCATCTGCCAAAGCCTGGAGGGGCCCCTGCAATGTTCTCTTGCCATTGACTTTTAAAAAATTTACAAAATTAAGATATTTGGACTCAAATGGATTAAGACCATTGTCTTTTCCCACTCTGATTCCCCCCTCTGTCATATTTCCCTCCCTGGGACATTGCTTGAGGGGCCTTAGGCATTGTTGGGGTGCAGATGAGGGAACTGAGTTGGAGCTCCCTCTGGCCTGTGCTTACGATTCATTTTAGATAACTCTCAGACACTTCTGTGTGTGATTCTCTTTTTACTGGCTGTCCCACCATTGAGACGGACTCCGAGAATACCCTACCAACTGGGCTGATTCACGAGGTGTCCTGACACAAAATTCCGGGGCAGAGATGGTCTCACAATTGAATTTATCCTGGCGTTTCCAGCACAGGAGCTGTGTGAGGTTATCTACATTTAGTCACTACGTAAGAAGATTTAAAATCTTGAGTTCTTACAACTCATATACGAAATAAACTTTATAGAGGTTTCCTCAGATTTCATCACAATCCCAAAATGTATAATGTTACCAATGCTGTGTTGAGAAGCTGAAAGGAACTTTTCTAAATTATCAACAAAAGTGCAATTTTCAGTCAGCATGCCATATGAAGACTGAATTATCTTTCTTTTTTTAAAATTTTTTTTAAATGTTTATTTTTGAGAGACAGAGAGAGAGAGAGAGAGAGAGAGAGAGAGAGAGAGAATGAATGGGGGAGGGGCAGAGAGAGAGGGAGACACAGAATCTGAAACAGGCTCCAGGCTCTGAGGTGTCAGCACAGAGCCCGACATGGGGCTCGAACTCATGGACTGTGAGATCATGACCTGAACCGAAGTCAGACGTTTAACTGACTGAGCCACCAGGCGCACCCTGGAATTATCTTTCTAGCCGCTATACAGATAATATCATAAAATAGAGGTGATTAAAGGTATGCATCTAAAATATCTAGGAAAAAAGCTATTTTAGACATATACCAGGCAATTAATTAACGAAAGATAGCATGCTTTCTTTCCACTGGGTTTTGTGAAGTTTGTAGTATTAGCTTTTGAAAACTTGCTCTTTTCTGTAATTTCTTTTCTAATGCTAATTAAATATTTCCGTACCTGATTTTGTATCATAATTTTGCGTTCTTTTTCTTAAATGGTCTCGCCAATTTTTATAAGGCTCAGGTCCCCCAAACCTGATCTGCCTCTGATGGAGACTGTTCCCTATGTAAAATGTTTTAGGGGTTAGGAACATGTGCTGTGCAGGCTCTGACTGGTGTGAATGGTGAGGAAGAAGGCTACGCTTACTGTAGGTCTTAAAAACATAGGGGGGAGACTGTTGTTTTCTCAATTGAGGTGAAATTCACATAACAGAAAATTAGTCCTTTTAAAGTGTCCAATTTAGTGGTGTTTAGTACATTCGCTATATTATGCAACGGCCACCCCTGTCTAGTTCCAAAACATTTCAACACTCCCGAGGAGACCGGTCCATTAAGCAGGCACTTCCTGTTCCCATGCCCACCCCCAGCCCCTGGCAACCATCAATCCATAGTCTGTCTCTATGGATTTACCTATTCAGAATATTTCATCTAAATGGAATCATTCAATATGTGACCTTTTTTTATTTGGCTTCTTTCACTTAGCATAATGTTTTCAAGCTTCATCCACACTGTAGCGTTATCGGTACTTCATTCCTTTTCAGTGACGTGCTGGAGCCTGTACGTGTGTGCATCTGCGTGCGTGTGCGTGTGCATGTGTGTGAGCTCATGAGTAGAGCTCATTTGGAACTCTACTGAAATGGAGCTCGTTTTCTAACTCAGCTTAGTTGAAAACATTTATGCAGAGCCTGTCATGTGCCAGGTACTGAGCTAGGCACGGCCCTGTTTTCTTTATAACCACAGTTTTGGATGGAAAAGTATGAACCTGAGGGTTCTCCCTTACATCCAGGAGCCTGTGCCAAACCTCGGGAGCCCTAACGTCGTGAGCTCAGACTTACAACCCCCTCTAGCTCTCTATAGAATTTCCCCCCCGGGAACTTTTGTCATCCTTTTACCAATATTTGGGGAGGAGAGTAAGGAGAGAAGGTGGCTAGGGGAGGGCGTACATGTTATATCAGGATAACTGCCCGGGGTTGAACTGACATAGGAAAAGAAGGCAGTAATGTAAGTTTCATGACAGCATTTGGAATTTCCTCTGACTCATTGCCAGGAGATCCCCCTGTTGGAGGCGTGGAGCAGGGGCCCACACGGGCAGCCACACAGCCAGGCACCATGCTATTGTCCTCTCCTCGTGTTAACTTCTATGAACTTTGCAAGTGCCCTTGGGATTGGTTAAAGCAGTGCGTGAATACATTAATATATGGTATCATGGACTGAATGTTCGTGTCCCCCCCCCCCCCCCCCCCGGAATTCATATGTTGAAGCCCTCTTCCCAATGTGGCATTGGAAGGTGGGACCTTTGGAAGGTAAGTAACTAAGTTTAGATGAGGTCATGAAGCTGGAGTTCACTTTGTAAGGCGACCAGTATCCTTATAAGAAGAGGTCACGTGAGGACACAGCAAGAAGGCAGCCATATGCAAGCCAGAAAGAGGGCCTTCACCAACAAATGAATATGCGGGCAACTTGACCTTGGACTTTCCAGCCTCCAGAACTGTGAGAAATAAATGTCTGTTAAAGTTTTTTTTTTTAATTTTTTTTTAATGTTTATTTCTTTTTGAGAGTCCTAGAGACAGAGTATGAGCAGGGGAAGGGCAGAGAGAGAGGGAGACACAGAATCTGAAGAAGCAGGCTCCAGGCTCTTAGCCGTCGGCACAGAGCCCGATGCAGGGCTCGAACTCACAGACCGTGAGATCATGACCTGAGCCGAAGTCGGCCGCTCAACCAACTGAGCCACCCACGCGCCCCAAATGTCTGTTAAAGTTTAAGTCATCCAGTCTTTTGTCAACCAACAACACATAGTAGATTGACGCCACTCTCATTTGCTCTTGGATTTTCTATCTGTTTGCCTTTCTGTGAGCACCGCATGGAAGGTATCTCGGAAGCTGGTGGGCCAGTGGGAATCAGAATCCAGTGTGAACCGTGACCTTCCAGGTTCTTCTTGCATCCGCCTTTGTCAGTTGGTTCTTCCCCTGACAGAGAAATAACCAATCCCCTGCACAGCCGAGCCCTGTGTGTTGAGCTCTCTTGGTGAGCCAAATCCTGTGCTTGGCACCAGCACAACTTTGTTTATCGAAGCCTCACAAATACCCCAAAAAGAGGAATTATTGTCCTCTCCATTAAAGACAATGATCAAGACTCAGGGAAGTGAATGAGTCCCTAAGAGCTCACAATTAGTAAGCAGCAGGGCTGGAATTCAAGCCCTACACAGCCTCCTCGCAAGTGTGACATTCTTGATTGATATCCTGGCTAGGGAATACAACCTACCCCCAGAACTGCCAGGGGTTAAAAGGAAATATTCTTTTGATTTTGGAACTCCTCAGGCCCAAAGTTGTTGCTGCATTTTGTATGCAAGGGAGTTTTTAATTTTTTCTTTTAAATTTGGGAGATGTTTCCTCATACAAGAAACAATAAAATTTGGATTTAAGTGTCAATTAATGCGCTGAGACAAGGAGCCCCAACGTACAGCTGGAAAACGGGAAAGCTTGCCAGGCGAGGCATTCATCTTGGAAGTAATCGTGTATTTTACTTGGCTTTGGCTTTCTGGAACGAGATCTTTGAAAAAGGGCTTTTAAATTTTACATCACTTTCAATTCGGTGGTGTGGACGAGGCCTTTGCGTGAGCCGTGGTGGGGACATCTATCTCAATAGAGAACGGAGAGTTGATGAACCATAAATTCTCCCACTCAGCACCCCGTGTTGGGTTTTCCTTTCTCACTGCTCAGATGGGAGCTTCCCCTCCTTGACCGGTCACTCAGCCCGCAGCCCGCAGGGGCCTGGAGAGGCTCTGGGGAGACCAGGAAGCAGGCCCCGGAGGCAGCACCAGCTCTTCCTCCCGGGCAAATGTTTCCTGCTCTCTCAGCCACTGTCTTTTCTGCCCTGCTTGGGCAAGTTATGCAAAGGAAACATTTACTGAGTATCTTACTCTCCTGGGTCAGTGTCATGTGGCTGATTGATGAAGAGGTGAGGAGCATTCTGGTTCCTCTGAAATCTGGACCCCATGTTTTCCCCCAAAAGTTTGGAGTCAACTCTGTGCAAACTGGTATGACAACCCAGTAGGCTCCTTGCTGGAGTTTTCATCTCTCCTGGAAGTTTTTCTTCCCTCCCTGCCTTCAAGTGCTCGGCGATCTTCTGTTTACTCTGTCTGCTCGTACATAATGCTTATGCTTGCTCGAATTGAACACTGAGTGAGTCACTCTCTTGACACTATCACCTCAGGGCCTTTGCACATGTTGTTCCTTGTGCCTAAAACGGTTGTTCTAGCCCTCCACTTTTGCTTGGCTGCCACTATTTAGTCTTCATGGATGTCCCATCCTCAGGGAAAACTTGTTCTGATCCCCCAAGGCTAGGCTGGGAGCTCATTGCTCTCTGCCCTTCAGAGTTAACATTTCCTGTTTTCTTATTAGTCTCGCTCAGTAAACTGGGAGCTCCTCAAGCGGGGGTGGGGGGGTGATGTAAACCTTGACCTCGCAGAGTCATCCATTAAATGTCTTTGAATGAAGGAATCATGAATAATACACAAGTGACCACTATTTTTGGTTCTTTCATAAATCTGCACTTCAACGGACTTAACTCTAAACCGACTTCGAGATCAATAAAAGGAATCTACATTTCCTTAGTTTGCATTCAACTCTTTGGGGAGGTGGTAGCTTCAGAGATGGGGTTCCAGCAAAGGAACGCTCCATAGGCACTAGAATGCGTTTTACTTCAAAGAAGTCAAGTTTGATATGACTGACCAAATCAAGAAAATTAATGCAAAATTTTAGGGTGGAGAGCATGGACAGTAAAAACGTTTGAAGGGCATGCAGAATGCAAATAGGGCTCTTTCTGCTGCATTTGCTGCCACACAGTTGGGCATAGACACCAGCTCCCCTGATGTGACTGTGGCCACAGGGAAACCCAACTGCTCCATTATTGTGTGCATCAGAGACTCTGGTCAACTCTGCTGCGTGGTCGTCTCTCTGCCTCCATTTCTCACAGGGCATCTGCTTGAGAGAAGCTGGGTCATGTGGGAGACCCCGGTTGCAAGGAGACTGGGAGATTCAGCCTTCAGCTCTCTAGCTGGGTACATGGCAGGGTGCCATACCTGAAGGCTGGAGAACCGAGTGGTCAGTTTGTAATGTCTGTCCTAATATGACATGGAAAATCCAACTGAGGATGTGAAATTTAGCATCATATGTTTAAGCTAGCCCCGACTCCATGTTTATAAAACAGTAGTTATTATTCAGTGTGACCCCATATTAATTAGAGAGAAAATGAGTGTGTATATGTGTTTGCATAAACATTGACAAAAGTATACTTATCTAAGCATCTTAGGTTAGATCATGAAGGCTGCTCTGGGTTTGAGTATTGACAAAAACAAAGACCAGACTTGGCTGAGTTCCTTTTACTTCATTCTACTGCCCAAATAGTGGACCAGTGGTCCCAAGCATGCGATTGAGATCCAGGATGCATGATGGTGTAGGGGGATGTGGCTTCTAGGGAACTCTTTAGGGCCTCAAACAGAATGTGGGTTTCAGTCAGGTCAAAGGATCCTAGAACCACTTAATTTAATCCTTTAAAGACAGGGAGGGCTGGGGACGGGCCAGCCCATTTTACCTAATGTTTACTTAGACCTAATGTTTCGGGTTCTTAATTTCTTGCTACATCACAGTTATATAGCTAAAACTCTCTGTGCTTTTATTTCTTGCTCTTGGGCCTCCCTGAGTTTTGAGTACAATATTCCTATGACTTTCCACTGCAAACACTGATGTTCCCAAGTGGGACATGAAGGGGGGAGGGAGAGACCATTATTGTCCAGTTAGACATTACAGATGAACTTTTCAAATTACCTAGCATAATATTCATATAATCATAAAGCTCCCATTGTTAGCTTTCTCAAACAATATAGTTTTAAATAGTCAGTGGTCGAGAATTTCAACAAAATAAAAACATATTGGACTGTTAAAAATGTTTTAGGGCCAATGGGTAAATTTCAGACACCAGCATTACTAGATTTGGATAGGATGGGAGGAAGAGGAGAAAACTCCGGGTCGTTGGGTATATGAACGTTACATTCAGGGGCACCTGGGTGGCTCAGTCGGTTGAGCGTCTGACTTTGGCTCAGGTCATGATCTCACAGTTCCTGAATTTGAGCCCCACATCAGTCTCACTGCTGTCAGCATAGAGCCCACTTCAGATCCTCTGTCTCATTCTGTCTTTACCCGTCCTCTGCTTGTGCACCCTAGCTCACTCAGTCTCTCTCAAAAATAAACATTAAAAAAAAAATCTTCAAAAAAAAGAAATGTTACATTCACACTCACCGAAATGATGAATGATAAGAGGAGCTGGGCTGACAAAGGAAGAACATTCCTCCTCCAACCCCTCTTTTAAGGCCACGTGGTGTCCTGGCCAAGAGCATGGGTTCTGGTCTGGGCCAGCAGGCTTCAAGTTCTCGTTCATCACTCATTAGTCTTAAGGTCTTGGAAAATTTACTTAACCTCAGTGTGCCTGATCTTTAGAGTAGGGTTTAATAAGTGTTTTCTTCAAAGGGTCATGATGAGGACTAGATGAGGTAATTTGTGTAAAAGTGCTTAGTCCAAAACCTGGCACACAGTGAATATTCCATACATGCTGAATATAATAGTTACTCTACTAAGGCCTTTGCATGGGAAGAAATTTTGTGCTAGGATCAGGGGCATGGTACAGTTGTCTGGTCCTTAGAGAAAATAAATGTCTAACACTTATAAGACCCAGTTGAAGAAACACATCAAAAAATCCACAATTGATTGTGATGGCTGAAGAAGATACCTCAAGGACGATTGTGTTTCAGAAGAGCTTAACGAGGCATTCAAACAGTCGTTTTTTTCCAAATGGATTTGAGGCATAAAATAGAGGACATGTGTAGTATATGTTTGATAAAACGGAAATCTGACATTAAGACAAAAGAAAAGAGGAAGGATGTAAGTCACAAAGTGAAATAGATGTGATTGAGTTTCCATGTTCTATCAGACCATTTGTAGAGACAAATGGAATGCCTTAGCTATTTTCAGTTGAGTTTTTATAGAGTGAGGGCAGAGTGGAAAGGAGTGAAGAAGGTGAGTAGGACAGAAAAATGTTCTGCCATGGATAAGGAAGCAGGAAAAGCTTGTAAGGCAGGGGGGTTAGTAGAAGAGGCACAGGCCAAATTAGTAAACTGGGTGATGTTAATGCGAATGGGATTTTAAATTTAATGATTTGAGCTGAATGTTTTATAAGACTGTTTGACAGCAGTGATGAAGTCTCATCCTGTCCTTGCCCTTATTGCATTCCTCACCACAAATATTTATCTTCCTTATCATGGACTGACCTATCCATCCATCCACCCATCCATCCACCCATCCACCCATCCATCCATCCATCCATCCATCCATCCATCCATCCATCTCTATTTTTGGTCTCCAGATAAAATCGAGAATACACAGAAGGATCAGGCAGCGTTTGTGCCAAAACCAGCATATGGTTCCTAGCTAGGCCATTGGGAGTCACCCTTTTGATGTCAGGAGATGAACAACTCTTGAAACTGTTGTTTTCCACTCAAATAAGCAACTTTTCTGCCTTTCATCATCTCCTCCTATAATAGATGTGATTAACAAAAGTTTGATGACTAATGGAACAAATACATTTGATTGAACAATGAACACTTACTTGATTAATCCCCTTCCAAGGCCTTTTTTTCGGACCCCATGCAATGGCCCCCCCCACACCACTGTTTGCTGAAACACATCTGAAACTAATCTTTTGAAGTCACCTTCAAACAGTGTGTTGGTTGGATCTGATGATTTCTGGGGTGTCAGAGGTCTTTCATGGTTCATTTCAGTTTGAGGATCAGCTAGATGTCATGAGGTAGCAAAGTGAAACCAAGAATTGCAGTGTGGTGTGAGAATTTTTACTTGTCAGAAACTGTAAGATAATGAATGGTTTTATGATTTTAATGACTGATTAATTTTATGCTGTTTAAAATTGTTGCTAACATGAATGGAGCTATCGATGGACTGGGGTAAATCAGTCAAGATGTGACATATTCTTGGTGGAGGTTTCCTGGAATAAACCCCATCCACTGAGGCTCTCTCCTCACGCTGATCATTAATCTTTTCTAACTTCTAGAGGCCACCTCCATTCTGTGGCTTGTGACCCCTTCCTCCATCTTCACAGCAAGCAGCAGTGTCTCCCCAGATGTTTCTCTTCCTTCTCTGTCCTGCTTCCTTCATTCACTTCTGTAGGCCTTTATGATGGGCCCACCTAGATAATCCAGGATAATATCTCTCTCTCTCTCTCTCTCACAGGGTTATTAATTTAATCACATCTGCAAATTTTCTTTTGCTCATGAGGTAACAGATTTAGAGGTTCAGGGATTGGGACGTGGAGATCTTTGGGGGGAGGTGGTGTTGCATTATTCTCTCTGCCACTCCAGCCTAGGAATTTATGTGCCTTCCTGGGTTCCTGTAACTTAATCAGCCACAGCAATAATAACCTGAGCCATCAACTCTGAGAGAGACCTTGAAATGTGGGGGAAATTTTGCATTTGTGTCCTGGTCTATTAGGTATGTGCTTGTAGGCTTTGCCTCAGGCCTTTGATTTTACCACTTTTGGTTAATCTTTTTCTCCTTCTGGGGATCTCCCACTGTTAAAGACATTAAGAAGATTAACAAATTTCTGCCATTGGAAGCAATCCAGAGGATGGCAAGGATTTGACAGATATAGCAACCGAGGTTTCAACAGACTGAACAACTTGTCCAAACTAGGGGGTGGTTGAACTGAGCTTGAATCCTTATTGGCTCTAAAGTTTCTCCTCTTTTTCTTTTCCTAACCTGGGAGTTCACTTTTAAGGAAAAAAAATAAGAATTACTACTTGAGCAGAGACTAAAGATCTAATTTGATATCGGTAATAACAGTAGAAACTTTTGGAAAATAATTTTTACTTATAAATCAAACATTTAACCTCAAAATTAAGAAGCAGGAAACAAATTCATCAATGTTAAACATATTTGAAATTTCTGGAGGAAGACAAAAGGTAATATTTCTCTTCCATACCAATGTTTTCCAAATTTCAGTTCCTCTTTTGATGAACATAAACACGTCCACTCCACAACAACTCTGACATAGTCCCTCTGCCTGCTTGAGAGTCATGACATCTTCTGTACATTTCCAACAACCAAGAGGATATTGTCAACTTTTATGGCTTACGGTCTGTAATTCGTGTTGTGGAAACATACTTTTTTTCCAACTGTAAAATTCCACCGTAATTATTAGGCATGTTTTTCAAAGTACTTAATAGAGAATCCCTGTCCATTAAGGGCTGAGATGTATGTTTCTGTTTGATTCAGGCATGGTACAGTGTGGAGGTTCTGTGCTTGGCTCAAATGTAAATATTTTGAGGGTTGAGAGTGTTTGATCTCAGGAAAATATAATTTACTGCTTCTGGAGTAAAAACAAATTAATAAATGATGCAGCACACAAACCCATGTTGGCCTTACACTGCTTAGTAGTGTTTTAGTGAATTACATTTGAGTGAATGAGAAACATATGGATGAGATGTCCCTTGTGGCTACTCCTGGACTCAGAGATGGAAGGGGGAATGTGCTTAACCAAATGCATCATATTTTTCTGGACACTGTAACATATTTGGACCTATTCTCTAGAGACCAGTGGAAGACTGGTCTTTCTCTTCTGTTCCTAAAAGTACATGCTGGCAAGGCTGGCGGAAGCCTCCCTGTGTCAGTGTTTGGGGGTTGGGAGTGAGGTGGATTGGCTAGGGATTAGAATCTGACAGCTTTGGGATTCTCGAGGCATGATAGGGAGAGTGTTCAGTTAGAATTGGGCTTTATTTCTTCCTTTGATATGGAATTGTGCTCAAGCAACTGTTCTGGGAAAGTAGACTTCCAACAAACCAGCTGGACAGAGGGAACTTATCGGAATCAGAAGACAGTAATGGAGACTCTGTAAGCAAAAGTTCTCATTGGGTGGGGTGGTTGACCAGTTGATTCTGCCAAAGACTGGGAATCTAGGTGGCAGGCTCTTCACACTGTCTCATTGCTTTAGTGATGGAGGAAAGAAAGCCCCGCAACTCTCTTTGCTCCCACTTAGGTGGATATTTAGGCTTTCAGGCAGTTCTTTCTCTTCCACACCTCGCAGGAAGCTAATCAAGGCAACTGATGTTACTTGACTCCAAAAGAAAGCAAGTGCAGCTCAGAGGAGAAAAACGATCCACCCAGGGTTGCCTAGCTAGTCAATTGCAGAGGTGGGCCCCCAGACTATTTCATCTGAACCCCCATTCCCACGATTTTTGCTCTGCACCAGGCAAATAGTCACACAGGTGGCCCCACTTAGCACTTAAGATGTTATGACTAAAGCAACAGGAAGCATCCCTGTTTTCGTCTGCTCTCCCCCGAGACAGACACTCTGGTCTGTTTCTTTCTCTTCTGTCTCTTTTTTTTTTTTTAAATGGTGAGTCACCTAATAATACCAGTCTCAGTGAATAGGTCAGTGTGTATAATCCGCTTGATTCCAGAAGAATGGATTTCAGGGTGAAAATCCCATGCAAGCAGGTGAACACAGGCACCCGACTTAGACCTAAATTCCTCTTGGAATGACGGTGGACTTTATCTGAAGTCTCTGCTTGGTTCCTACCCGTTTTTCTCCTGCGGGTCGCACTCCCCTTCATAGAGTCTCACAGATTCCTTCTGTAGTGTGAGGGTGTTACTCAGTTTCAGGTTAAAAGAACCCTGTGGAACCCCACAGCTTCTAACTGAGCCTCCGGCCAGAACTCACAGATCCCATTCCTTGGCTTAACGCATTCCAGTTGGGCCGAGGCCCCTTGTCTCTTTTAGTTTTGTGACGTTTAGTCTGCTCTCTCATTTGCTTTCTGTGACTTCTGCTTTTGTTCTCACTTCTCCAGGATCTGTTAACGAACCTCTGTGCTCTCCTTTCTCTGGCGGTATCACACCTGGCCTTCCTTACGTCTAGTCACCTGTGCAGGTAAATGGGCTTGGACTTTTACATTTCTTCATCTGTAGGTGAGCCTAGCGTGCAGCATGGAGGGAAAAAAGTGAGCCAACAACTCAAGGGTCTGTCGCTTAGTCATCATTTGAATGATAAATAGAATTTCTTTCCCTTTTGGCATGAAAGAAAGTTGAAGAAGTCGAGCGGCACAGGATATAGTAGATCAGTGTTTCTCAACCCGGGAATGATTTTTGCCCCCACCTGGAGACAATGAACTGGCAATGTCTGGAGACATTTTTGTTAGTCACAACTGGTGGAAGGTGCTACTGGCCTCCAGTGGGTCAAGCCAGGGATGCTGCTAAATATCCTACAATGCACAGATCAGCCCCTCACAACGAAGATTCTTCTAGCCAAGAACATCAGTAGTGCTGGGCTGAGAATTATCACCACAGAGGACAAACTGTATACTTTGAGCTCAAAGACATATGTGAGTATTGCTTTGACCTTTGTAATATTAATGTCACTGTATGCCGATAGCAATGAATATCCATAATAAAATCAAAGTTAATGTCAACATGATGTAATACAAATGAGCAACTTGCCACATACCAGGCAAATATATTAATAGGTTTCATCATCACACTATCCCTTTTAAATATAGTTACTTTTATCATCCTTTTTTAGGCATGATGAAAACAAGGCTAAGAGAGGTTGAATCCTAAGCCATGTTTACTAGAGTATGTGCCCAGACCTAATAGATCGCCTTGGTTCTTGGTGGCGGTAGAAGTTCTGGGCAAAGTGACTGGCAGGAGGCAGTCTGGGACTTCCGCGGAGCCTGTTCAAGTTCGCTGCTGCGTGATGTGGAGAATCAGGGGTCATCAAATCCGCTCCTCACTCTTTGGTGAACTGTGGCCTCTGCTACTGGATTTTCCCCCTCCCAAAGGCCGGTAGGGACTCTCCGGTTTGGGAGGTGAGTCGGAGATCCCCGGGTGGCTATAGTAAAGTCCAATTAGAGGGTACTTCTCCTGACAGGAAGGAGTGTCTCCTTCCTTTTTTCTCTGGCCAAGGAGCTGGCCCTTTGAGGCTGTCCCACGTGAGTGCATGTATTGCTGGGAAGGCCAGAAGATGGTGGCACCTCAGCTCGTTAATAGAAAGGAGATGGAGAGGGGGTGCACAGAGAGTTCCCAAGGTCTTCGAAGGCTTTCCTTCCCCAAAGTCGTTGGCTCCCTAACGAGCCATTCAGGAGGAGGGAAATCTGCCCGGATGTATTTGTGCATGGGAGGACTTCCCGTGGCTAACAGGCTCACACGGATCAGCAGCCTCTGTGCATTGTGCACAGGCCTCTGGCCATCTGGACCACCCAGGGGCCAGTGTTTTCGTAGGGAGGGCAGGACGAAGGCCAGGGATTGACACCGCAGCCCCAAGGTAATTACCAGATGGCAAAACGCTTGTTTTCACTGGATGATTCAGAACAACCAGTCACCCCAGGAAAGCTGATCCGATTTCATCTTCGGCACCCAGCTTTCCCCCTTCCAAGATGCGCTCTGTTCTTCTTGACAGGCAGTGGCTAAGGCTGCCCCTGAAGGGCCTCAAGACGGGTGTCTGAATCGGAGCTGCTGCAGGTTCGGGTCAACATCCGCCCCCTCCTCCGGTGTGGTGGGCCAGTCTGGGGTCCTGTGTATACTCCTGGCTTAAACACGCATCAGCTGGGTGACTGTGGGCAAGTTACTTTCCTGTTTAGAACTTGACAAAACGGGGATGCTAATTCCTGCCTTTCGGGGTTAAATAAATTATGTCATGGGAAGGGCCTGCCCCGGTGTGCACCCTCAGTAGACGTTAACCCCTCTTCCCACCTTCTAACTCCCGTCCGACACTTCCCTGATGTGGAGGCTCAGACATCAGGGTACTGGAATGCTGCTATTCCTAAACATTAATGAATCCATGTATTAGTGTGTCAGCCCAGGTGTGTATGTGTGTGTGCATGTGTGTGCAGTGTGTGCGCGGTGACCCCTGTTCTCTCTGGACTTCAGTGACCTCCAGCTCCTCCCCTGCTTCAAAGTCCACCTCCCTTTTGCCTACACCCCTCCCTGCCTCCCAGGGAGGCTGTCCCATGTGATGGACGAATTGGATTAAATGAGGGAAATGGATGTGACAATACCCTACTCAGAGCCTTGCTCAGAGGAATGTCCGAATAGTTTTAAGTTTTAAATTTTTAAATATTCTCCCCTTAAAGCTTCTGTTTTACTCAGCCTTGGAATCCCTGGCATATATGCTCCTCTTTGTAAAAAAAGAGAAAATAGGCCTAGGTATTGGGAAGATTTTATTGCAAATTGCTGCACTGGTTCACTTTCGTCTCCTGCTCCTCAAGTTCACGTGCGCCTTCCCAGCAGCTGAGTCCATGACCAGCAGAGGGCACCAAAGCACAAGGCATCGGCTCCTCCCGGGCCCAGTGTAGTTCTCCTTTGTTCTGTCTGCTGAAGCCAGCTGACTTGGGTCTAACCCTGTGCGGTAGCCACTAGTTCTCTTCTTTCTGATACTTAATCTGATGGGCAAATCACGTAGGGGGCAGAATGGCAAAAGGAACATAAGTTTTAGAGCAATGTCTTGAATCCTGGTTGCCTCGGTTCCTGATCTGTAAATAGGTGGGAACAATAGCAGGGATCATTTGCGGAGTGCTTATTACATGCCTGACACTGTTTTAAGGTCTTCCTGCAGGAGGAGGTAGTGCCTGAGCCGAGTCTCAAAGGATGAATGGGGGTGAACGGATTTCAGCCAATTCTTGAAAATGAGATAGAAATAAGGTTAGAAGTATTGCCTGGAGTCTATGAAACCCTCCATCTACATTTAAAAAATATGACTTAACACTATTATAGAAAGAAAGAAAGCTCCCATGATTTCACCCCAGTGATTTAAACCTATATTATTATGCTATTTTTGTGTACTATTATTGGTTGTCATGCAGCTTCGTGCAGAGGTCCCCATAATTGCAAACACAAGGCTTACTGCATTTTACATTTTTTAAATGTAATATTTCAACATGTTAAATGAAGCATAGTGAATAAAGTCCTGGGCTCTCAATCAGTCTGCCCTGGCTGAGTGTCTTGACTCTGCCCCTTATAAACCCAGGGAACTTGGCTGCTTTACATAACTACTCCATGCCTCAGTTTCCTCACCCCCAAAATAGGGTGAATCGTAGCAACTGTCTTTTAGAGTTGTGAAAATTAAATAACTAAATACATGTAGAATGCTGGCTCTTGACTGGGGGTGATTTTGCCTCCTGAGAGGACATCCGGCAACATCAGGAGACATTTTCGGTTGTCACAACCAGAGGGCAGAAGTGTTACAGGCGCCTGATGGGTAGAGGCCAGGAACACTGCACACTCTCTACAAGGCGCAGGACTGTCCCCCCGTAGCAAAGGGTTCTCCGGTCCAGATTATCAGTGAGGTCGATGTTGAGCAATCCTGCTGTAGGCTGGGAAGCTGTGTCTGGCACATGGGAAGTTCTTACTAGATTTTAGTTATTAGTTACTAAGCCTTCCAAAGTCTGTAACCTGATACTCGAGGAGAAGAGTGATTACAGCCAACCCGCCTACATTTCTCTCCTGTTTCTCCTTTGTACGAAGCGCAGAGTCTAGCCTGCTGGGCCTGCTCCCTGAGCTTTGACTCTGTCGTGCTCGAGCCTAAGCCTAAATCTTGGTCATTCTACCTGGACCTCCTCTCTCCTCACCCACGGCAATTCCCATACCTCCTTCCAGATCTGTCTTCTCTGTGAAAGCCCCACAGTGATTTCCTGTGCCTGGGGCCCTACCACTCCAGTATGGTTACATACATTTGGTTCTGCAGGCAGGTTTTAGTCTCCCTGTGACGTCCCGGGCCACTCCAGAAGGAGTTACTCTGGGCCAGGAACTCAGTGTGAAAGCCCTGAATTCACAATGTCTAACAAGCGACGGGCCTATCCGGGAGGGGTCCACACTGTGGCTTGCCCGATCCGGTGTACTGTGCGGGTGCTCGTGGAGCTCATGCTGGGGGCTATGAGGGGCAGTGCGGTGAAGTTTGGGGATCTGTCCTGCTCGGGAGGGGTTAAATCTAGACTCTGATCTCATCAGCAGCATGATCCTGTTCAAATGATCCTCATTTATAATGAGCGTGACAAGAGGTATTTCAGAGGTGAGGGGCTGGGTTGAATACGTAGTTATGGCTTCAAAGTGTTAGTTCTTTTCTACCCTGGTTGACTGGTTTGCTTTCCGACTGCCCATCTCCTGCTCGTCCAAGGGCACTCCCACACCTCCCCCCTCCACGAGAGTCACTCTCTGGGGTCTAGCTTTGTTCTCTAGTAAACATTCTCCTCTGACTCAGGCCTGCTGCTCAGTCTTTCTGTTTAGGCTGTGCATCTGTGGTGCTGGGCCAGTGCTACGGCTCTTAAGTAGAATTCCAGGAAAAGCGAAGCCCTCGATGGAGCTGTACTTGGCTAGGTCTGCGTGTTCCCTGCCCCTCTCTCTTCCATGTATCCAGAGTACATTCTGATTCTGAGGAGATTCCTTCTGGGTTGTTTCCACACAGTTGGGGGTAGAAAAGAGCGTCCCCAATTGGAGGGATTCTTAACGTATAGCACAGATGACATGTGTTTTGACTTACAGCATGTATTGTCTGCGTTGCTGAGTCAAAAACCACGCAAGTGTTTTTGGTTAAGCTGTTCATTAGGCTCTGCGTTTGCCAGGCACAGAGCTCAGCGAAAGAGGACAGACACAATGTGCTGACGAGCCAAAGGTGACGATGCTTTTGTATCTGATCGTGGCACGGATGTTTATTAGGGGGCTCCAGGCAACTCACTTACGCTTTCCGGGCCTCTCAGAGGCAGTTTAGTACAGAAGTTGGAATGAGGCTGACCTGTATCTGCCGTGTGACCCCGGGGAAGTTACTTAACCTCTCTGAGCTTCAGTAGCCTCCTTGGCAAAATGGAGATAGCAACAACAGGAACAACAACAGAACTGTTGTAGGGATTCCCTGAGATAAAGCTCAGAGAACTCTTGGCACAGCAGAGTCGACACTGTGGGGGTCCCACCTGCTCCCCCATCCTGCCCCGGAGGTGGCCTGCACACTGACAGGTTCCTGGGGATTCCCTCCTGAGGAAAGTCTATGGTCCTGGGAAGGTGGTCAGTTCTTATGTGTGTGGGGCTGGAAGGCCAGAGTGCCACGGGTTTCATGCCCCAGGAACAACCAGCATGGGCAGGATTTGGTGGATAAGTACCTCAGCCTCGTCACCCCTCAAGGAGACAATCCTAAAATGCAGTCCATGATTTCTTGGGGGTCCCCACTAGGATTAGGTCCCAGTTGCCCACAGTGCCTGTTTGCTAATGGACTTACCTCTGTTCCCTGTCTCACTCTCCGAGCCCCTCTCCACGTTCCCTGAGATCACATTTCAGAGGAACTATGCATCCAAATTATTGCCTTCGGCTCTACTTTTGGGGACACCGCGGGCCAGGGATGCCCGTGCCACATGCCTGCTGTTGGCGTTAAAACGTGGAAGCACCTTGAAAATGATAATGTACCCTCCACGTGTAAGACCTAATTCCGTCTCTGGAGCTGATACGCTGCTGTTACTCTTCAGTCAGGGACATTCACAAAGGCATTTCCCTGTGACCCGCGGTAGGTTCACGGCAGCAGGCAGGATCATTGGAGCAGGGGTCCCTTTTTAAGGCCGAGAGCAGACCCTTGTGGACATTGCAGGTGAGAAGCTTATGGCCAAGCTTCAGCAGCACTTGGGATACATCATTACTTTGAATAATTTGATTAAGAAATCCTTCTATGATAGTATAGATAATATTTTTTATCTAGAGGGCAAAAGAGCTAACAGGTGATTTTAAGAGTTCAGAAAAAATGAGAGTGGGAAGAAGGGTTTATACGTGTGGAATGTCGCTGATTGCAGATGTCCACAAGTTCTTCTCCAGTGAGAGGTAGGGTCTAGTTCTCCTCCTTGTGGGTTTGTGCTGGGCTTCCTGATTTATAAGCGACAGAACAGGCAGAAGCGGTGCTGTGTGACTTCAGAGATTAGGTTAGGAGGCCTGCCGCTTCCAGATGGGCCCACTGGCACACCTGCTCTTGAACACTATCTCTTGGGACCCTCAGAACCCAGCTTTTATGCTGAGAGAGCCTCAAACCACATGGAGAGGCCGCGTGAGGATGCTCCGGTTGACAGTCTTAAGTGAGTTCTCAGCTTCCTGCCAGCACCAACTGCCAGCCATGTGAGTGAGATATTTCGGGCATCAGCCTTCAGACAACTATAGCCCCAGACACATTCTAAACTGTGAAGTTGATGAGATTCCGAGCCAGAACCCCCAGAGGGAACTATTTCAGAATTCTAGATTCACAAAATCATGAACATAGTAAAAGGATTGCTTTGAGCCACCTAGTGTTGGGACAGTTTGTCCTGCGATGGTAGATAACTAGATGGGGAAGAATGGATACAGAGTAACATCACAGGGACTTTTAATTTATGTAAGTTAAGGGATATGTCTTTGGCAGTATGTGAGCGTGTGTGTTTGAAGGAGAGAGACACTGAGAGCGATTTAAACAATGTGGACAATTCCACTTTTCATTCTGTCAGTGAGCACATGACCTGGAGTAAGAGTAACACGAGCAATATCAATCTTCTTATTGGCGAGCTGATTTCCCATCTTGCCATACTGGGTACGGGTCTGTCACTTAGAGTTGCATATTTTCACACGTTTCGGTCTCTAAGCAATTTGGCTCTTTCATCTGGTGCTCAAAGAAGGAAACAATAAAATATATTCTTTTACTTAAAATTTTTTCAGTGTTTGTTTATTTTTGAGGGAGAGAGAGACAGAGTGCGAGCAGGGGGGGGGGTGGGCAGAGAGAGAGGGAGACACAGAATCTGAAGCAGGCTCCAGGATTCGAGCTGTCAGCTCCAAGCCAGATGTGGGACCCGAACCTGTGAGCTGTGAGAACATAAGCTGAGCTGAAGTCCGCTGCTTAACCGACTGAGCCACCCAGGTGCCCACAATATAATATATTTTTAAAGGAAATACAGTGGTATTAGTTTTCTTGGGAAATGGTTTGCCAATTGGGAGGACATAATGTCCTCCAAAGGAAATTCTAATATGAAATTTTAGTCTCATGATGTGATGTGATGTGAATTCAAGGCAGGCTTTGGCTTAGACATAACTCGACTGCATTGTAGTCCTTTGTACCACAGCACCAACATGATGTCTTCACAGAGCAGGTGTTTGGTAAGTAGTTTTTGACGAAATGACTTTTGGATTCTAGGAAGAGCCCATTAAGCTCTATATCCATAGTGACAGTGTTGACTCATTGCCTGTATGCCCACTATTGCTAATCGTATGAGGGACTTTGAAGTTTTCCTCCATTCTAAAGACTTTCATTTGAAGTAGGATTTTTCTGTACTAAATAAAACTTTGATCACTAGAGGTATATCTGCTGACAATTTGGAAGTGATATGGAAGGGTAGGATTGTGTAGAATTCAACTAAGATGCTTATTTGAATCTTCTAAGTAAGGCTATAGGATGCAGGTGTCACCCTGAGTTTTCTAGAGCTAACAGTTTAGTTAGGGAGGCAGGCGGTGAACAAATATTTACAAATGTGAAGAATCTTATCCAAAGACTATGGGAGAGTTGGCTTTACCTGGGTGTTGAGGAAAGGCTTCTGTCAAGAAATGACCCTGAAAGGTGAGAAGATATTGCCAGATGAAGGGAGATGGGGAACGCATTTCAGGCAGGGAACAGTATGTGTGCAGTCTACACCAAAGGATGGCAAACCTTTCTGCAAAACACCAGATAGTAAGTATTTTAGACTCTGGGGGCCATATGGTCTCCGTTGTAGCTACTCTGCCACTGAAACATGAAAATAGTCATAGAAACTTTTTTGTGTTCCAGTAAAACTTTATTTACAAAATAGGCGGTGGGCCAGATTTGGCCCAAGGGCCACAGTTAACCAATCCCTGATACGATCCTATGTTTTATAGATGAGATAATAGTACAAGACTAGTAAGCGGCACACTTGAAATTCAAATCCAGTTCATATGACTCCAAAACCTATGTTCCTTGAAACATAAGATGTTTCTAAAATCTTTCTAAAATCTTTTCAAAAATCTTTTTGAAGGTTTCATCAGAGCAACAGAGCTGTGTAACCGTTGATCCTAGAAATGCCAGGTACATTGTGCTACCGTGTTGACCGCTGTGGCTTGATAGGGGTGGCTAAATGGTTGGCCTTAAGTACTCTTCAGATTCTCTACAGAGTATTCAATGTATATTTCTCTCCGTATACATAATTTTTGTTCATTGGTAGTGACTAATTTTAGCTCTGTTGTGGTTTGCTGTCCTATCACTAAATCATGCAATCCAGCCATTATCCCCAGCATTCTGAGAATCAAGTGTTGCTTTTGGCACAGATCTTTATCTGATGTTAGTACTATTGTGAAAACACTCTCGGAAGTCATGGTATTTATAGGCTTCTAGTGCCTTTGGTGGATGTCTGGGAAAGATCAAAATGTGTAGGGCTGGCATCGATGGAGTCTTTTGTTCCACATTAATAGTCTACTTTGATGACATTCTCTAAGGAGTTGTAGGCATTTTATCTCATATGGTCAAGGTTACTTGGTTTATAGCATTCTAAAATTGATTCTCATTTATGTTTAGACAGTTCTATCTAGGAGCACCCAGCTCTCTGGATATAAAGCTATAAATGTTTCAACATGCGTCTCTGGGGTTGAGTGAATGGGGAGCCTTTGGATAGGAGTTGTCAGTGCTGTGGTAGGGCTTCCTGCTTCAACTGGAGGATGGACCAAGTAACCACTATTGTCACTTCAGCCCTACATCCTCAGGACAGGTGGCAATGCAGTCAGTTTGAGAGTGACTTAGACACTTCTTCTCTGTCTCTCTGAGTTCCTTCATTCGTTCAACAAATATTTGTTGAAACCATGTGTGTCTGGCAGTGTGCAAGTTCATTTAGCAAGAAGACAGACAGGTCCTTATCCTGTTGGAACTTACGGTCTAGTGGGGAGGTGACTGATGTCAAATAGTCATATTGATGAATACATATTTGCAAACTGAGATGAGTCCTTTGAAATAAAAGAATACAGTACTGAAAACCAGTCTGTCTCAGACTGGGTAGTCAAGGAAGTTTCCCTAGGTTGGTGATGCTTAGGCTGGATTTAATGGGTGAATAAGAGGTAAAAGGTAGATGAAGATGGGATGCTAGAACATTCCAGAAAAAAGGAAGTACAAGAGCAAAGACTCCATTCAAAAAATGGAAAGGAAGTGAGTGGGCTCAAAACATGGCTCCCTGCTCCCAGAGTGAATGACCACTGGAAAGCCTGCCTCCTTGCTCCTGCTGTTGGATGCGGGGCAAGGATCCAGTCAAACCACCTGAGGATTTGTTGGCCTAGTTCATCCACTCATTACATTGGTCATACCCCAAGACGAGATGACAATATTCATGAGAAGTTTGTGAAACACTCTCTACCTGGTAGGAGCTTGGAGCTTAGAGTCTTGGCTGATGAAAGGTCTGTGGAGAGCTTGGGCTGGGTGTGGTGGTGGGCTGCAGGATGCTGTGCCCTCGGGAAGATTCAAGGTGGCCTCTGACTGTACAAGTCAATCTTGAGTTTGGAAAGGGCTGGGAAGAAAGAAATACTGACAAGAACACAGTTTTAAGGCAAAACTCCCTCCCTGGGTGGGAGGCCAGGACTGCCAGAGAAAGTGGCTGCATCCATATTTTAAAGATTGTTTTGGTTCTTGGCAGGGGTTGGAGGAGGGGGGGAGAAATATTAGAGTCAAATATAAAGGTTGGATTTTAATTTTAATCAGATTTTTCTTGGAGGAAAACAAAGTTTTCTCAGTCAATCTCTTTTCAATTCCCCTTGGCTCTCTCCACCAAAACTGATCAATAATCTAGTTCCACCAAGGGTTCTAGCTCTATAATTCAGCTTTCCAGGCCCCACCGACAGCTGTCATTTGATCCCATGATGGTTTTAGCTGTAGCAGCCCTTCCCTTCTCCCTTATTATACTTCCAAGTCATGAAAGATGTGTGAATTTTGATTTCCTATTTTCTCTTCCTTTCCCATCTGCGCTACTGGCTTTGAAACATTGGTTGCGTTCTTCTCGCCTCCTCTTTCTCAGATGGGGACTTTTTCAGTCTGGCTTTTAAAAAAAAAAAGCACACGAAAACATCTTGCACAGTGGCTGGAGCGTCGTCAGTGCCCAGCGAATGTCAGCTTGGTTCTCCTGGAGTTGTGACTCAGTTCTCATTCCCTGTGCCTCACCCGTGGGCCTTTCCCCCTCCTCCTGTGATCGCCGTACTTGCCCCATCCTGTTCATCCTCCACGAGCATTCGTGTTGACTGCGTGCTGTCCGCTGGATTCTCTGCTAGGTTGGGGCCCACTTCAAGAGACCTGCAGCAACATGGAGCCAAGACATTTGCAGATGGAAGGAATCTTAGAAATCATGCTCACCCTTCTTTGTTTAGAGATACGGAAAATGAGTCCCACCCAAGAGAAGAGACTTGGCCAAGTTCGCACGATCAGTTAGCGGCAGAGCCAGCCGAACAGCACCTCTGTATTGCTCCTGTTCCATGTGTGACTGTCCCATCCATCAGTTTAGTTATTTGGCTTTTGCTTTGATGAGTCTAGATGAGTTTGCATTTCCTATGGCTGCCCTTGTTGTATTTATGAGCTGGTTTTACTACCTACCCTCCCCCTTCTCCCCTTTCCTTCCCTTCCCTGCTTCCTGCCCCCCTCCTTCCCTTTTCCTCTTCTCCCCTCCTTTTCCTTTGAACAGCATTTATATTTGACATGAATCCATAAGAAATTGTGCTTGTCACTGTGGGGATGGACAGGGAAGAACAAAATAGAATCCCTGCCCTCAAGAAGCTTGAAGTTCCTAGGGCAAAATAATGACATAAAAATAGCAACAGCAACAACAACATAAAAATAACATAAAAGATAACTGCTAACATAGAGTACTTTGTGGTGTCAGTCACTGTGCTAAGGCTTTTAGATGCATATATTTATTTAAACTTGACCATAACCCTGTGAGGCAGGGACAGTTATCTTCCCATTTCACAGATGAGAAGGTTAAGGGGCTTTCCCAAGGTCAAGGACATACATAAAGGAAATTACGGCAAAAAGATATGTCCATGAGAGGGAGAGAGAAGGAAGCGAAAGTACCTGCATGTCGCCTCTTGGGGTCCACCATTGGCAAGCGGTCTCTCCAGTGTCCAAGAAGCTGCAACCTCAGGATAAAAAAGAGAAGAAGAAGAAAACTGAAACTCTATAAAGACTCAGCAGGGCTTGAGGAAATCCTTCCTCTCCACCAGCCTTATTTAGGAACTTAAAGTGATTTGGAGGTTACAGCCGTGTACGACTTCTGGTGATTATTTAGGGAAATCTGAGCAGGGTTAACTAACCAGCCTAAGGAATTTTCCCCTGTGCCTTGGTGGCAGGTCCATTGGAGGTATGCAGAGGCTTTCCCAAGTGAGGGGCCACTGGCCCTGTGACTTGGATCACCCTCTAGGATATAGACTCCCCCCTGGCCCCCCAATCTCCTCGGGCAGACCCCATGGCTATGACGCTAACACAGCCTTTGCCATTTCTCAGGATTTGTTTCAGCTTGACCTCATCCTTAGCGTTGCATTACAGAAAAGTTCCCCCAACCCTTCTCTGTGATTTCCTCTAGCCCTGCCCAGCCAGGCCATTCTGAGAAGCTTGGTTTGGAATTGGAAGATGTACAGCATCTTCTTCCAATAGAGTGAGACTGTCTACACGTGAGCCAGAAAACGTACGTACATCTCGGGGTTTTATAGGATTAAATATGTTTTGGCAAATACTCTAAATACAAAGAGAGGTTGGAATAAAGGCAATCTAACAGGATTTTAGGTTTCTATCATGTTCCCTTTCTGCAGAATGGGTGATCATTTCAAGATGCGTCATGTTGTTCAGTTCCATCTTTAAGGAAACAAAGATCACTATTATTCGTAAACAACCAGAATGAGAAACAACAATTACGATCAAGACACACACATGCATACTGGGAAATGCACTTTCCCTGTTCCTTCCTTTTCTTTGCTCTACAGTGATGGCTCTTCCAGGTCTCCATTCATTATACACAAATAGGGTTAATGCGTTTTGGCGTCTGTACCCTGTTTACAACCAAACGTTCTTGTCCAGCCCTTTAATGCTGCTGTGTGGTTTCTGCTGGGCTGCCTTCAAGTGATGAAAACAGGAGGAATCATGGGGGGTGGGATGGAGGGGGGTGGAGGGAGGGGATTGTTTGTTTCTTTGGGTGGTGCCTCTCTCGGGGCAGTTTGTCAGAGAGCCGTTCTCTTCAAGTCCACATCGCAAGGTTTGAAGTGATAGCCCTTCCCATTGCACAGAACGAGAACGACGTGATCAGTGAGCTCAGCGAAGCGAGTGTCCAGTGGCTGGGGTGGGGCTGGGAGGCCATGGCAGGCAGAGCGAGTGTGCAGTCACCCTGCCCGGGAATCCCCACGGGGAGAGCTGGCCAACTGCCCGAGACTGGTGGAGACAAAGCCCACAGGGGAGGGCCCGGGAGGGAGTAAGTCTTGGACGATTATCCTTTTTCCTTAAAGTGATCATCATTCTCTCTTCTGTGTGTTATACTTTTCTTTGCTACTGGATCTTTCTGGGCAGCATCTAAACACACTCAGATTTCTTTCCTCTTAAAAGAAAACAGTCCTCCTCCCATCCCCCATTCTCCTCTGTCATCTGCCTTTCCCTTCCCCATCAACTGGTTGAAATAATTCTCTAACTGGCTTTCGACATTTTTCCAATTCTCCCTCCTGTACATGAACTCCAGCCTACCTCTCGTCCTAAACGCCAGCTAGGGTCGCTGTGTCCAAAGTCATCAGCCCCAGGGTCTCCCTCTGAGTTCAGAGCCTACGGGCCCCTCAGGCCCCACACAGGCTGCTTCCCACACACTCCTTTGGGAGCGTTCTCTTCCTCTGTCACCCTGTGACCAATCAATCCCCTCTGCTTTTTCACCACCTTTGCGACAAAGGCACAGGGTCCTTTGATGGCTCATCTTGCTAACTTATGCCTCAAAGACTGGCATTTTTTCAGGATTTTTGTCGGGCACTCACCTTGGTACGCCCACCTCCTCTGATGGTGCTAACTGAAGACTGACACAGCCCCTCGCTCATATTTCTCTGCTAAGACTCAGACCTGGATGGTCTAACTTTTTTTACAAAAACACTTGGTTGTCCCATAGAAAATTCTAGTTCAGAATATCCAGAGTGATGCTCATCTTCCCAACCGGTTAGTCTGCTCTTCCCACCGTCTCTAGCAGTGAGTGCCATTCCTATTTTTGTTTCCTCGAGCAGAAATCTGAATTGGTCTTTCGACCGTCCCTTCCACACACGCTCGCTCCTCAAGTCTTACTAACTTTACTTTTTATTATGTCTAAATTCTGAACACTTCTCCTGATCCTTACTGCTCCTAGTCCAGGTGAGGCCATTGTTTTCTTTCTCCTGCCTTTGGATACCTCTAATGGGCTTCCCTACCTCTTCACACAGAGACAGTGGAGGCCTTTCTAGAGTGTAAATCTGATAATATTACTAAAGCCTGTTATGACATGGTTCCTTTTTATCTTTTGCAACCACTTCCACCTTCCGCTGTACTACTGAGCAGTTCTAAACATCTTTAATTTCCTCACCCGGGCTTCTGACTTCACTTGCAGACCTTTGAACATGATGGTCCCAGGAGGATTCTTCCTCCCCCTCCCCTGACTAATTCCTATCCATTCTTTCCCGTTACACTTGGGCGATTGTGCTGAAGTGTCCTTTCCTCTGGGAAGCCTCACCTGTAGTCCCCAGGCGGGACCAAAGCCTCCCTTCTGGTCTTGTAGGGTACATCGCTGCCACGAACTCCCCCGATCTGTTCACATCTCTCTGTCTCCAGTCCCCGGGCGTCCTGTTTCCAGGCAGCGTCCTCTCGCTTTGGCTGTGCACTTGGCCATGTGAGACAACAGCAATTGTGACGCCAGTGGAGACTTGAAAAAATGCCTGCACTTTGGAGTTTGTCCTCTCCTGCTGTCTACACCACCACTGCATGATAACCCTCACCAGCTTTTCGCACAATGAGAGAGACACAGCCCAGCCACCTCCGTCACCCAGGCTGGCAGCCACTTAACCATCAGACAGGTGAGCGACCATCTGGGACCGTGTTCTTTCTGCCTGGACCACTCTTCTAATGTCTCCTGTAAAGTACTACCCAGCTCTCAGGAGGCAGCCTGTACGTCCTTTCCTGGAGAGACCTTGCCTGACGATGCTCTCAATCAGGTTCCCCCAAATAAGCTCTCATGAGACCTTCTACTTTTCCTTCCAAGTGCTTCCTGCGACTCATATTTGGTGCCTTTAATTGTGTGATTATTGGTTTGTGGTGGTAAACTCCACAAGGGCATGGAGCAGATCTTCATCCCAAAGCTCCTTGTATGCCCTCAGAAATTTGAGTGAGTGAGTGAATGAATGAACATTTAATGCCCATGGTGAGAAGTTTTGCAGGAGGAAGGGAGGGCAGCTGGAGAGACCGTGAGCAACTTTGCATTTCCTGCTGGCATGGTTTCTGCAGTCACCCTTCAGTGGAGCTTTTTACTTGTTTGCACGTTTCTTGGTTTTTATAACCAGAAGTCACACCTAAGGTCAACGGTCATCAATTCTAGAGCCTTTATGATTTTCAGGACTCAGGGTCTCCCACCCAGGTTTAATAGCCTGTTCCTGTCTCTTCAGTGGTATTGGAGCCACAGCATGGAACCCTTTTCCATTTGAGATGTGGGCAGAAAAAAGAATGAGGGCAAAGGAATCCAAAGGCCGGAGTTGGGGTCCCACCTCTGACGGCGACCCAACTGTGTGACCTTCGGCAAATTCTCAACATTTCAGGACCTTGTTGTGAGGACTGAATGTAATAATGTAAGTCAAATGTGTCAGATAGTCTAGTCATGAATGCATTTGTCCATTATTCACTCCTACCTTGCTGTTTTTAGTCTATTCCCTCCGTTTTGGTTTTTCTTGGTAACAAGAGGCACATGATGAATATTGGTGCAGTGATTGAATGAGGGCACTGGAGGACTGATAATTTCCTGCTTACCATCTTCTTCTTATTAACAGAAAGTTTAGTATCTAGCATATAACCTGCGGGAACATAGCTTGGTCTTCCTTGCTCTTCAATCTGTTTCTCAGCAGGAGTCCGGTCTTCCACCTCTGACAGATTTTCTGTAATCTATACATTTGCTACATGCCAGACCTATCACATAAACCTACATAGTCCTGTTTGTGCTGGAGTTGACAAAGCCAAGGACATCACATTCCATTTTTACTGGCGGCAAATCCTTCATTTCCAAATGAGAATCAGAGGATGATACTTAAAATAAGAATTCTAGTTGGCTACGTTAAGGAGTCTGAGAAAAAGGTCAAATTCAAGAAAGCCATCTGGCTCTTAGCCCAAAGCTTTTATGTTGGAATATAAATTGGGTACTGTGTCTTTTGCTTGTTGAAGCTTTCACCTCTCAAGGTTTTGCTTTCCTGAAACAATCACACACTCATCCAACAACCACTTCAGTGGCCCCCAGATTGCGGGGCTGGAACTGTGAGTCAACTTCAGGGGTATAAGGACGAGTCTCTGTAGGCCTGCCTGTTCTCTCCCTAGTTGCCTCTTGCTTGTGTTTAAACCTCCAGCAGGCGGGGAGGCCTTGGACAGTTAGCAAGCTGGATGATGAACAATGTCAAACACTTGAGAAACACGTGGAGAGAGGAACTCTATCTCTTCTCTGGACCTGGAGTGGATTAGGAGGGACACTCAGAGTCTCCAGGATATCCACAGGTCATGGAGGGTGGGAGCCTTGAGACTTGAGGAGACGGCACGTCCTCTCCTGGTCTGATGACTTAATGGTAGACTTCCACTCAGAGAACATTTTGTCTGGAAGATTGTGGACAGAAACAGATTCTGTGTACAAGAAGATGAGCCTATTTCCATGCCCCTTTCAATTTTGGTGTTCTTACTACTCATCACGCAAGTCAGTCAGTCTTTCTGACTGATTCGAAAGGTCCATGAGAATGGGGACCGTGCCTATCTTGTTCTTAACTGTATGCCTAGCTCTTAGTACAGGGCACGGTAGAGGGGCTGTCGTCGAGTTGAATGATTTATAAATCACCAATCTTATCAGTGTGCATCATCACCTTTACTGGATGAGGAGAATAATGGCATAAAATAAATGTCTACGAGAAAAGAAAGAAAAAAGATAAAGACAAAAGAAAAAGAAAAAATGATCCAAATTTCCAAACCAAGATTGCAAATCATGCAATTGATGGATTATTTATTTATTCGGTGACTATTTACGAAGCACTGGGCTTTAGAGCATTGATGGCACCCGTGTCTCACCACTCTCTGTAGCTCCTTCTGTGCCACCTGTCTTTGCATTTCCTCTCACTTTAAAGGCAGGGATTGTTTCCTTGCCTCTTGAATCTGGGCTCGGCGATGTGACTTGTTTCGACCAAAAGTAAAAGATGGAAGTACATATGTTCCTGTTCCGAGCCTTGCCTTCAGGAGGACTTGAGATTTCTGATTTCTCTCTTGTGTTCTATTATTGCCATGAGAAGGCCATGTCTTGGTCTTAGAAGAGGAAGAGGGAATGTTCAGTGGAACTGCTCCAACAAGCCCAGCCTATGTGGGACCCCTAGCCTGGCTCGTCGGTAAGTGTATATATTATATGTGAGTGAGCCCAGCTGAGATCAGCTGAATCCAGTTCAACCCACACCTCTGCAAGCTTAATAATAAATGAATATTTATTAAGCAAATGAATTTTATGGTGCTCTCGTATACAGCAGTTTTGCAGCAGTAGCTAAATTGGTACAAGCGTTTACCATATGCTGGGCACTCTGATAGAAAGGTGTAACTACTTATTATGCCGGCATGACATAGTTGGTTGTTCCAGGAAAGCTTTGCCTGGGAAATACAAGACTACGAATAACTTCACTGTTGGCTTCAGGAAATTCCTACAGATCAATTTATGAGACAATAAGCCCGCTCACCAGGGCAGATGGTTTGCTTATCAGGGAAGAATTTACCTGTTTTGTGCTGGGTTCACCAATCCTAAAGCATTACATCTTTTTTTAAAGTTTATTTATTGAGAGAAAGAGAGAGAGTGGGGGAGGGGCAGAGAGACAGGGAGAGAGAGAAAATCGTAAGCAGGCTCCACACTCTCTGTGCCGAGCCTGATGTGGAGCTTAAACCCACAAACTGTGAGGTCATGACCTGAGCCGAAATCAAGAGTTGGATGCTTAACAGACTGAGCCCCCCAGGCGCCCCCTAGAGTAGTATATTTTGAGCTTTGCCCCATCCCCATCAGTTTCTGTGCCATGCCGTGATGCTCGTTAGGTTTTCTTCAGTCTCATGATTGAAAAAAAATTCCAGGATGGTTTCAATAGTCATTTTTCTTTCATGAACTTTTCACATCGATTTTCAACCCTAGAACATCAGAATCATGGGAGCGTTCAAAAACACACCTAGCCAGGGCCCCCCCTTCAGGCGAATCTGATTAAGGAAATCTGGGAAGAACCTCCCTAATTCCATAGGTTTTAAAAGGAACCCAGGTGAGAGTCATAGTTCTAGAGAAACAATCAAAAGAACGTTGAAAACTACTTTCCTTGAGCTGAATGAAGGGCCCAGATTGAAAGGACTCATCACTGGCGAAAACCATGGTGTCCTTAATCGCACCTTGCCTGATGATTTGCTCATCACCTAGAAAATGGCACTTTCCGTAGTTGGGGTTTTCTGTGCACAGAGACTCTTATCTGAGCAGGCAGCTTTTCAAGTGCCAGTCAACAACTACGTCCTCCCTCTCTTGTCTTCTGATAGAGGAGGGCATGTGTTTGACCTGAAGCCATGCTCCGAAGGGGTGGTTGGGTCAACTGTGCAGTCTGAAACATCCTGTTCATGAGTTAAAATAAACACAGCAAAGCAATGGAATGCTTCCCTCCCTCCATGGTGCAGTCATTTCATTAAATCAATTGGTTTATTTACTCATTCCTCTGATCAGCAACGTTTTAATTTAATTAGGTGCGTAAGATAGGGGATAATGTATTTGTGACACAGTCAACTTATTTATGAAAGCCATACATGAAAACCCATTTTGTTTCCGCGTGATCTCATTTCATACACACAGCAGTGATAACCTGTTACCTAATTTGTGGTTATGACTTGTGATTGTTTATATGGATAGGACTAGGGCACTTTAGAGCACACCAGGCAAAGACCTCCAGAACTTTCCAGAAGAGTCTGGGTGAAATAAAGTTTGCAGCTTCCTTTTCCTTCATAAAACCCGAGCACTGGAGAAGAGGAGCTGGAAGTTACAGTCTGAACTCATCTGAATATTCTTTATTGTGTGTGTGTGTGTGTGTGTGTGCGCGCGCGCACATGTAGCATATACATGTTCTCAAAAGAAATAACAATAACAAGTAATATACATGGCATTATTCTAATGCTTTGCTTATATTCATTTGTTTCCCAAAACCCGGTGAGGTAGATACTATTATTATCTGCCCATTGTGGATGAGGAAACTGAGGCATGGAGGAGTTAAGTGACTTGCTCCGTACTCCGCTGATATGTGATGGGTGGAGCCAGGATTCAAACCCAGGCTTCATTACAGAGTCCCTGCTGTGAACCAGGCTCTCGGCCCACAGCCTGCTTTTGTAAGACATGAGAGCTGAGAATGCTTTTTTACATCTTTAAGGGCTAAAAACAATACAAAGAATATGCAGCAGATAACTGTGTGTGGCCCGAAAGGCTTCAAGTATTTACTGTCTGATTCTCTTCGAAAAAGTTTGCGGGTATTCGTGCGCTCTGCTGTCTCTTGGTGAATATAACACCCGTCTCAGACTACGGGTTCAGACCTAATGGGTATAGATATTGTCTCATTTCTAACCCTGATGAAATTCTTCTGCTTCTTCGTGAAGTTCCAGGAGAAATCTTCTTCCCAGTTGTATTCTTTCTATAGGGTGAGCAGATGGCCCCCTTTGCCCAGGGCAGTATTAATTAGTTTACTCCTGTGGCCCTGACGTGTTCAGTGGCAGCTGCTTGCATTGTCAAACATGGCACCGGGCTGGGCGCTCCCACTGGATGCTGACGATTGCTTTCCAGCTTGCACTTGTCCACGGCAGAGCACTTAAATCCCAAATCTTTACCTATTTATAACTAGAGAAATATTTTCTTCTGCCTTAAGTAGCTTGGGCTGCTATGGCAAAATGGCACACATTTGGTGGCTTAAACAACAGACATTTATTTACATAGTTCTGGGGGCTGCAGAGCCCCGGATCAAGGGGACTGGCAGATTGTGTATCTGGTGAGGATGCTGCCCGGTGTGCAAATGATTGCCTTTTTGCTGTATCCTCACATGGCAGAGAGAGCGAGAGTGAGGGCGAGCGAGTGAGCGAGAGAGCAAGTCCTCTGTGCTTCTTCTCCTAAGGGCACTAATTGTATCATGAGTGCCCTACCTTCATGACCTCATTGTTTACATGGTTATTTTCCAGAAACCCCTCCTCCAGATATAGTCACATTGAGGTTTAGGGTTTGAACACATCCCATGGGGAGAGGGTTAGCGTTCTACCGTAAATTTTGGGGACACATTTAGTCCTTAGCGCTCTCCAATACCGGTCTGATGGAGAACGGTGTCCGCTTGCTTTGTTAGGTAACGATAGCCGACCGTAGGGTGCTACAGTCAGTTTTGTTCTCTCTCTCCTTTCTCATCTTTTCTACCTTTTTTGGGTGGGGTGAGATCCTGACTCTTTACTCACTGTTAAGATCAGAGTCTCTGCTTGTTACTGGGTTGTCAGAAATGCATTATGCCCCCTTCAGAAGGAAGAATCTTGTGCTTGGAGTCTGAGCCGAAAATGACCCCATCGTAGAGCCCGTGACATATCTTCTATGGCACCATTAACACCAGAGGCCCTTCCCCACCCTGCCCTAACCCCGGTTGCAGTAGCAGCTGTAGTAATAACAGCAGGAATTCATGAACCTTCCTGTGGAGTCACTGCGAGGTCATTCTTGCTCGTACAGAGGACTGGCATTACCCGGGAGCTTGCTAGAAATGCCAAAACTTGTGCACCGCCCTCCCGTTCACTCTCCAGGACTACTGGATTAGATAGAATCCGGCGATTCCTTTGAACTTTCAGATTTGAGACCCACTGGTGTGTGTGTCTGGTTTGAATCTTAGAATAACCCTAAAAGATAGATAGTGTGGTCCCCGTTTTACAGATGAGAAAACTGAGGCCAAGAGAAGTAAATGACTTGAATAGCATTCAGCAAACGGAAGGTGGCGGAGGCTCTATCTCCAGCGTGCGTCGTCACCTTCCCTGTGAGCTTGGAGCCTGTATCTTATTCCTGCCCCATTCCTTCTTAGCTGCATGACTGAGACCTTAATTTCTTTATCTGTAGAGCAAGTTGGCTGAGCCAGATGATACAGGGTTCCTTCTGGGCTCCAAAATCTGTAAATTTCATGGGAGCCTGTTTTACATATGTTAATTTTTGAAGAATCGGAACAAACAACTCAACTCTCAAAAACAACTGTTCCTTTACTTGGCGTTACCAGGGTGGTATGTAGTGCTGACTGCTAGCCAGCAACGGCTTGTTAAATGAAATTGTGATTTCCTTCCTTCCTTCTCCTAAGTGACAGGGGCAGATAAAGTCACCCCAGGGGGAGGGTGGGAGTGATACCATTTTGGAACCATGAGAAAACTCCAATAGTAAGAAGGGAGATGAAATAAGATTTGCCCTTGTTTGGGCTTTATCATATCGAGATGATCTCTCTGGTAGAGAATTATATTCTTAGCATAAATAGGAGCCTTCATGTAGAGAGCTACATTCTCCCCCCCACCCTGCCCCTTTGGGTTGTTAGTGATTTGACACATATGGATTGTTCTCAGGCACGGTAGCAAGAGGAGGTCCAGCAGCTCAGAACAGCAGATGATGGAATGTTAGAGTTAGGCAGGGCCCTGTGGTATAAATCCTTTTTATGGTTGAGAAAGTGAGGTCCAGAGGCAGTTGGCCAAGATTACACTCTGTGTGACATGGCTTCAGCTGGAACCTGGGACTCGGACCCCCGGTGCCTAGCCCACTGCAGCAGCGATTCCCGTATTCGCTATGCAAATACCCCAAATGGTAGGCAGGTGCATTCTTTTTACTAGTTACGTATCTATTTTTCCACCTCTATTTAAGATACATGTCAGTAGCTCAGGTCCTGAACTCATGGTTCATAAGTTCGAGCCCTGCAATGGGCTCTCTGCTGTCAGCACAGAGCTGGCTTTGGATCCTCTGTCCCTCTCTCTCTGCCCCTCCCCCCACTCACACATGTGTGCACTGCTGTCTCTCTCTCAAAAATAAATATCTAAAAAAAGATAAATGCCAGTGTTTCATGTATTGTAACACTGCAGAGTTTTCTTTGAAATCGACATGTTTAGAATATGATCGTGAGTGAATTAAAATATTAATTAAATAGCAGTACGGTTGGTACAGAGATAGGCGACAATTATTAAGGTGATAAAAGAATGTCTGAAGCTTAGGAAATGCTGTAAAATTTGCTCAGCAATCCACAAGCCCTAGGAGTTTGACTCTTCTGTGTTTCCCGGTTGAGGAGGGAGCCACACGTTTAACATTACAGTTATATTTGGCTCAGGAAGGTGTTCAGTGTCCTTTATTCCTTCGTTAGCGTGCTAGGGCAGGAGTCAGTCTGGCAATTTAGGCTACGTTATTCTGCTATGACAAATGATCTCAGAACCTCAGTGATGGTCGCCTTTTTATTGGGGCTTACCTTGTATTTCTGTTACTGATCTAGCTTTGGCTTTTCACTCAGAGACCCAGACTGGAGGGCAGCTCCCATCAGGGGTATTGCTGGTACCTTGACAGGAGGAAGACGGGGATGCAGAGTTGGAAGATTCTGTCTAGAAGTGGCACAAACCCAGACAACAAACCGACTCTTGATTTCAGTTTAGGTCATGATCCCAGGGTCATGGGATGGAACCCCGAGTCGGGTTCCGTGCTGAGCTCGGAGCCCGCTTAGATTCAAAGATTCATTCTCTTTCTCCAGCTCATGCTCTCTCTCTCTCTAAAAAAAAAAAACAAAAAAAAAAAACGGTGGAATGTGTCACTAAGTCACGTCTTCATGGATGATGCCTCTGGGGTGGGGAGTATAGTCCTCTAATCGGGATAGACCTAGTGGGGAGGGAGTGAGCATTTTGACAGTCATGTAAGCTGCCACTAATTAATTAATATTAACAAGCCATTCAGTGAATAACACATGTTGGCGACTGAGAGTTGCTCATAACTGCCTTATGTATCGGGATCCTTCAGATTGTAGTGAAATCTCTGATGTGACGATTCCACCTACTCGTGAGTCTCCTCCCCAGAGTCACAGTGTCCCACAAGGCAGCTGGTTTCGGAGATTACGAAGCACTTTCAGGGTTTTCCAGAAATGGAGGATGATTGACTTGTCCTAATGTGATTTTTCGGATACGTGGAAGTTGGTGTGACCAGTGCTGACTCAGCACAGTTGTAGGTTTGTGCTGCTGGACTTTGTAGTCTATTTCTGTCCCCACTTCTCCCCCCACCACCCTCACCTTAGCTGCCTACCGGTTACATGGGGTGGCCAGGCCATGACGCGTGATGTAAGTCAACCTGGCTTCCTGTAACAATCAACTAATAAACATATCAGAGTCCAGTTTAACCTAAAAATATTGACATTCATAAAATATTACTTTATATATTTAAAAGGTATCAGGTGATTCAAAACCTTGCCTTAATTGACCTGTCCTCCCACCCCCTTATTTCCCAAGTTAACCCTCTCAAGGTGAAGTGAAGGTCTGTCCTCTTTTGGATCTTGGGTAGGCAAAGTCAGCCTAAGTTCTTCCCGGATTCCAAGTCCGTGAGAGCACAAATTCAGGCAAGCTTTGGCCCCAGAACTTTGGGTACCTCGGTGGTGGCAGCTTTCTTTCCTTCCTGATTTTCCCCAGTGCGAGTGATCTAAGAGAGAAATACAACCTTAGTGTCCTTTGTGACCTAGCCTTGGAAGTCCCTCTACCTTTTTCCTCAGTTGACCTCACAAGTCAGCCCTGTTGAAACGTGGGAGGGGCTACAAAGTGCATGAAAACCAGGAGCGAGGGGTGGTTGGTGACCATCTTGGAGACTGGTTACCACGTCCAATGCAGGCCCTGTTTCTTCCATTTAACCTGCTATTAAGTTCACACCTAATAGGGATTTTCTTTCTATCTTCTCCCTGAACTGCTAATACGGGCCTGTCACATTCTGCTTCGAAGTGTTCCTTGATTAGGCATTTTAGACTCAAATGCTTTAGATTATCAAGTGGCTGGAGGGCAGATCTTATGATGGCCTGGGAGGAGGAGGATGGGGGATGGGCCCTGAGACCTTTAGGCACTGGCTTGGATACCTGCTCCCCTGAGCAGCCTGGAGGAGGGGGTAGACTCCAGGAATTCATACACAGGTGGGTAATGGGCTAGGAGAAAGCTCTAGCATGGGTCCTTAGCAAATGTTTCTAAAGGAAGACATAAGCGAATGGAAGTTTGTCCCGGCGTCGTGTCGAATTCTATGGAGGCTCATATTCCCTACCGGGTTTAGAGTTCAGGGTGGCTCATCTTCTAGGGATAATTTCTTGTCTCTCCCCTCTGCCTGTGAGTGGATAATCGAGCGTGGCTTTGGGAACTGGGTGTTATTAATTTTGTGTCATTCCTGACACCTTCTGATGAGGTTCTGTGGGGTTTGAAGGTAAAAAGTGACTCTGGTGACAGGCTTTCCAGACTTGGGCAGAAGAGGGTGGGTGTCGTTCTGCTTCTGGGCGTGGGTCAGTGATGGACTCTTCAACAGAAGGGCACTTCTGTGGAAATGCAGCTCCCAAATCCTCTGCCTCTGTCCCTCTCTTCCACTGGGGTTCACGAGAGATTGCTCCAGAGGGCACCTGAAGGACCAGGCCGGGAAGGGGGCCGTGGCCATGAAACTCCAGGCACGTGAGACTTAATTCCTTGCACTCGTTTTTCTGCATGCAGGACTCTGTGTCATTAATGAGCAGGACATGCACTGGCTGCGTGTCAAACCACCTCAGTATTTATTTGGCTTCAAGCTGGGCCTTTCTAGAACACATGTGTCTCCAGGGCATTGAAACTCTTAAACAGTGGTGACTTTGGTGGTTTTAACTGAGCTGTCTCTGCAGTTCTGAAAGCCCAGAGTCTGTCTCTTGATGGTGGGCATATCCTGGCCAGGCAGAGGAGCTTAAAGGAACCAGGAAGGGCAGGAGTGGGGACAAGGGAGGAGCCGCTAGCTGCTGTGCTCAAGTAAAGGAGGCTGCCATGTCCAGGGTCAAGGACGCCTCCCTCATTCACCTCCCAGAGGCTGAATTCTTTGTTTCTTCTCCCTTCTTTCCTCCCTCCCTCCCTCTCTCTCTCTCTCTCTTTCCTTTCTTTCTCTCTTTCTTTCTTTTCCTTCCTTCCTTCCTTCCTTTTCCTTCCTTCCTTCCTCCCTCCCTCCCTCCCTCCCTCCCTCCCTCCTTCTCTCTTTCTCTCTCTCTCTCTCTTTCTTTCTTTCTTTCTTTCTTTCTTTCTTTCTTTCTTTCTTTCTTTCTTTCTTTCTTTCTTTCTTTCTTTCTTTCTCTTTCGCCTGTCAGGTGTGCATTATATTAACATATTTACACCATATTAACCTGTAACATGCTGGTCGAGAGTAGAAATTCTGGAGTCTGAGAGATCTTGGTTTATATTGCAGATCTCCCACTTCTTAGCTCTGTGCCTTTGGGCATATTCCTAACTTCTTTAAGCTTCCTGTGCTCACCTGCACAGTGGAGATGAATAATCGTACCCATATATTTACCACTGGTTCGTGAGATTTCTTGGTGATGTTGCAGTTTCTTATAATTTGTTTTTTCTGGTTTTGGCAGCAGGGTTATACTGGCCTCATAAAATGAGTTGGAGAAGCATTCCTTCCTCTTGTATTTCCTGGAAGAGTTTGTGGGTACGATCGGCATTTTTGGTTCTTTCTTAAATATTTGACAGAATTCGGCAATAGAATCTGAAGTTTTCTTTATGGGAAGGTTTTTGATGACAAATTTAATGTTGTCGCTGTTGAGAACCAAGTGGATGATTAAGCAAGATCTCCCTTGGGGAGAGGCAGGTGGAAAGCACATAGCCAGTGCTAACAGACTAGCGCCGCTGTCCCTCGGAATGTCGCCTCACCTGCTCTGTGTGGGATTCCCATGCCGGTGCCCTGTGTGCTTATGAGGAGCTCTGAGAAAAACAGATTCAAGCAGGTTAGGTCAGTTTGTACAGATCACACAGCTGATAGATGGCAGAGTAAAACCAGTACTCCTTTCCAGTTATTTTGACCGACATCCCGTCGGGTTTCACATTCCCCAGCTGGAATGCCACAGTTCTATCCATCGATTCCGTTTCATCCTCTGACAATGATGTTCTCCTCGTCTCTGCTCTCCTGGCAGGCACTGGGAACTGGGCTCAGAGTTAGCTCTAAGTAGATTCATTCCCAAATCATTCCCATTTTATCGTGTGTCTCTGAGGCTCCATGCAAGTGTCACTACAAAACAAGACAACAAACAAGGTCCCAGGGGTGTGAGTACCTTGAGAAAGGTTTAGGGGGGGAAAGAATTCACTCATAAAAGGTTGGGGGATCAAAAGGAGCATGGTTCGGGGTGCCTGGGTGGCTCAGTCAGTTAAGCATCCGACTTTGGCTCAGGTCATGATCTCACAGCTTGTGAGTTCGAGCCCCACGTCGGGCTCTGTGCTGACAGCTCAGAGCCTAGAGCCTGGTTTGGATTCTGTGTCTCCCTCTCCCTTTGCCCCTCCCCTGCTCATGCTCTGTCTCTCTCTCTCTCTCTCTCTCTCTCTCAAAAATACATAAACATTTAAAGGAGCATGGTTCTCTAGCAGACCTCAAAGCCAGAGCCCATAGCCCACAAATCTGCTAGAGCAAGTGCCTCTGCAAGTCATTAATCTTTTCAAATCAACATTTGATTAAGCAGCATCTTCCCAGAGAGTTTTCCCTGACCCCAGATGGGTTCTCAACATTTAAGAGATAACATTTGGAAGACATCAAAGTGAGTGGGAATTATATACCAGATGGATAGAGCAACATTCCTGGCCTAGTGGGGCAGCTAAAAAGCAAGAAGTGGGAAAGAGGATTGGATAGTTTCTTCCACTATGTGAGTCTGAGTTAATGTGTCTGGAAAAGGGATAACTGAGGTGAGGGGAAGAACCAAAGTCCGTGGAATTTCACAGATGAGAAGGGAACCAAGAAATCAGCGATGGTGGCCGCTCCAGCAAATAGAAGCTGGCTGCACGTTCTGTTGATTATTGGGTGTTTGTGGCACAGTCCTGAGCTAGATGCGCTCACCCCTGCACTCACACACACAGACACACAGCCCAGAAGAAAAAAAAGGCAGCTTCTTAGGGATCACGTTCTTAATTCTGGTTAGAAACACTACAATGGCATTCGTTCCAACGATGTGGTAAGTAATAGGTTTTTGTCAGGCAAATGGTCCTAATCAACCAAAACCATATGTAAAAAACAAAACAGGGCACCCCGGTGGCTCAGTCGGTTAAGTGTCCGACTTCGGCTCAGGTCATGATCTCACTGCTCGTGGGTTCCAGTCCTGCACTGGGCTCTGTGCTGATGGCTCAGAACCTGGAGCCTGCTTCAGATTCTGTGTCTCCCTCTCTCTCTGCCCCTCCCCCGCTCACACTCTGCTTCTCTCTCCTTTAAAAATCAATAAACATTAAAAAAAATTCAGGAGCGCCTGGGTGGCTCAGTCGGTTAAGAGTCTGACTTCGTCTCAGGTCATAATCTCGCAGTTTGTGAGTTCGAGCCTCGCATCGGGCTCTGTGCTGACAGCTCAAGCCTGGAGCCTGATTCGGATTCTGTGTCTCCCCATCTCTCTGCCCTTCCCCTGCTCATGCTCTGTCTCTCTCTGTCTCTCAATAATAAATTAAAATGTTAAAAAAAAAATTCAAACAAAACAAAACACATGAGGTAGAGCAAATAGCAGGCTCATTCAGGCCCCAAGGAGCCAATGGTTCATCTGTGGGATTTTTATCTGCAGGTCTTGGCAAGAAGAACTCCTGTCACATAGTAATAATAGCGGCTGGTGGATATTGTGGGTTTTCCGTGTTCCAGACACTGTGCCAAATGCTTTACGTACATCAGCCAGTTCAGTCTTTCACTGCTGCCCCCTGGCCCAAGCCACCATTGCTTTCCACTTGGACTATTTTAATAGCTTTCAAATTGGAGGCCCTTTCTCCGCCTTTGTCTCCTATAAGATCTTGTTTTTACAGCATCCAACGTGACTATTTTAAAGATAAAATGGCTCAAAATCCTCCTGCAGCTTTCTGTCACTCTCACAGTAAACCCAAGGTCTTTCCAATGGCCGTGGGCCCTCAACTTCTCCTCTGTCATCTCTCGTACCCTGCCCCTAGCATCCAACCACTCAGGCCTCCTCCATGGTTCGAAAGCATGCCAGGAATGTTCCTGCCTCTAGACCTTTGTGCTTGCTGTTCCTACCAGCTGGAATGCTTTTCCCTGGGACTTCCTTCAGTTTTCCACTTACATGTCCCTTGAGGAGAAGGGCCTTTTCCAAGGTTCCTTTATGAATTTGGTCCAAGCCCTTAATTCTCAATATTGGTCTTCCTAGTCCTTAGCCCAACCCTGCTAATTACATGTGTATTTGTTTATTAGTTTATTGCCCCTCCTCACCCCCTAGAATATAAGCTCCCCATGGACAGAGATTTTATTTGTCTTATTTTCTGCTATATTGCTGACACTTAGAACAAAGCTCAGAATTATTTACTGAGTGGATAATAGAAAAAAACGAATGATACTTTCCCTGCCTTTCTGTACTTCCTGTTGGCTATAAAATTTCTCCTGATAGCATGTTATTACTTTTTTTTAAAGAAATGGTAACAAAATAAAAAGAAAAAACATCTACACTTTGAATAGCAACAAGATTAAAATCTGAGAAATCTTGTCAATGTACATGGCAATTGGTTCTGATCCAAGCTGGTGGGTGGGCAGTCCTACTTGGCCCATGGGAACCAGCATGGCCTCCAAACCAGTAGCCAATAAGGCAGTGGAATAGAAGACATGAGACAAGCATAGCCAAACTAGATGTCACCTTCATTATTCCTAGGGAAGGTTTCTCTAGCCCCTTAGGGCTCCAGTCATTCTGCAGCTATAGCCGAATCACCTGGACATACGGTGAGCTATGTGTATTTATATTAGCGCTATTGCAGATGAACTACATTTGATTATTCACAGCATGATTTTAATTCTTGCCTAATTATTTTACAAAAGAGGATAGAACTGTTAGAAATTGTTCGTTCGTTCATTCATTCATTAACTCACATATTTAAGATGTGCCTTCCAGGACTACATAAGAAACCGAGGATATAGCAGGAAGAAAGAGAGAAGGTCCTTATTCTCAGGAAGTTAGAAATAAGTTAGAAATAGGTGACGTTTGTTCATCGTTTCCAGTCCCTGGGGCCCAGAAGGAGAGGAGAGAGAAGTTTATTTTATGACATTCTCCATACGGCTTCCACGGTGAGTCCCAGCCCTCCCAGGACGAGCACATGGTCCATGGAAAGGGAGCCAGGACATCAAATACAGACTCTTGCCTTCTTTGCAAGCCTTCCAACATTAACTGGTTTTCCTTTTATCTGCTACGACACTTGTTACGCATCACGGAGAAACCCTGAGTATGAGTGATAAATGATAAAACCTTGGAGTCAATGGTATCAAAGAAACCGGCCAGCTGAAATAGCTGAAACAATGCCTCAAAAATAACTATAAATGATGCTAGGCTGTATACAGGTGTACAGCTGGTTATATAGAAACCCAATCCAGGTTTTTACAGATTTTCTTGATGTGCACTAAAACACTGCACCCTCCTACCCATGGACAAAATGTGTCTCAGCAGCATCTTCTTTAGTCTTCACCCCGCGCCCCTTTTGTTCTCTCCACACCCAAAATGCTGTTTGGTTTTTCTTCAAAGGAAACATTATAGGTGGCACAGTACTTAGATTCTTACAAAAATTTATAGGTTGATAAATTCTTTAAAATTAATGATCTCACAGAAAACCATCAAAATCCTAGAGGAGAAAGCAGGAAAAAACCTCCTTGCCCTGAGCTGCAGCAATTTCCTATGCGACACATCTCCAAAGGCGAGGGAATTTAAAGCAAAAATGAACTATTGGGACCTCATCAAGATAAAAAGCTTCTGCACGGCAAAGGAAACAACCAACTAAACTAATAGACAACTGAAGGAATGGGAAAGGATAATTGCAAATGACATATCGGATAAAGGACTAGTATCTGAAATCTATAAAGAACTTACCAAACCCCACACCCGAAAAACAAATAATCCAGTGAAGAAATGGGCAGAAGATATGAATAGACACTTCTCCAAAGAGGACATCCAGATGGCCAGCAGACACATGAAGCGATGCTCAAAGTCACTCATCATCAGGGAAACACAAATCAAAACCACACTGAGATACCACCTTACACCGGTTCGAGTAGCTAAAATGAATAAATCAGGAAACTATAGATGCTGGTGGGGATGTGGAGAAGCAGGCACCCTCCTACACTGTTGGTGGGAATGCAAACTGGTGCAGCCACTCTGGAAAATGGTGTGGAGGTTCCTCAAAAAAATGAAAATAGAGCTACCCTATGACCCAGCAATAGCACTGCTAGGAATCTACCCAAGAGACACAGGAATGCTGATGCATAGGGCCACATGTACCCCAATGTTCATAGCAGCACTTTCGACAATAGCCAAATCATGGAAACAGACCAAGTGCCCATCAACTGACGAATGGATAAAGAAGATGTGGCACATATATACAATGGACTACTACTTGGCAATGAGAAGAAATGAAATCTGGCCATGTGTAGCAACATGGATGGAACTGGAGGGTATTACGTTAAGTGAAATAAGTCAGTCAGAAAAAAACAGATACCATATGTTTCCACGAATAGGTGGACTTTGTGAGACTAAGCAAAAACCAGTGGAAGAGGAAGAGGGGAAAGGAAAAAAAGACACAGAGAGCGAGGGAGATAAAACATAAGAGACTCTCAAAGACTAAGAACAAACTGAGGGTGAGGGGGGGAGGGGGGAGAGGAGGTGACGGGCATTAAAGAGGGCACGTGTTGGGATGAACACTGGGTGTTATATGGAAACCAATTTGAAAATAAACTATTATAAAACAGTAAAAAAAATAAAGTAAAATTAATGATCTCATTTTGTAAGTGTGTAGAATAGATTCAGTAGAGGGCTACTGGTTTTTCATGCTCAGGATTCTCTCTTTCCTCTGATGACAGCATTTTCATCACAAGCGTTTCTTGTGTCCAGGTCATTCTTAGTCAGTGTGTCTCCTTTCCCATCACCCACAGCCACGGGATTGATCATACTCCCCAGCTGGGGCAGCTGATGGAGGTCGTGCCCCCTGTACTCTGACCTTCCTAGGACACACAGTACTATGACCTGGGCTAGTCCATCAAATCCACTTTCTTGGAATCAAGAAAACATTTATATCAGCCTTCGGAGATAAAAGATGAGTGAGTCCCAAATCTTGTCCTCAAAAGTCTTCTAGTGGAGGAGGAGGTGTAGGCATAAAGGAAAATAATTACAAGAAGCTATGGTGGTAGCTACAATAAAGGTATGTAATAGGAATTTAGTGAGCACAGCAAAGAGATATGTTATGAAATTCCTCAGAGGCAGAAATACCAGAAATGGGTCTTTCAGGATGCGTAAGGATTTGCTAGGCAGCCAAGAGGGTAGGAGGGAAGGAAGATCTTGGTAGACAGAAAAGCAAAGGCACAAAAGGTCATGAAAACTGTATAAAACACTGTAGATGTGTTATTATTGTTACATTTGATTCTTAACTTATTTATAAATTGAGACGTTGGATGACTGGGGTTGGGGGTAGCGGCACCATCTACTGAGTCGGGGCTGGAAGAGACTCACACCTGTGGGGGAGGCCAGTCCAACTCTCAGTGCCCAGGAGGGGGTCTTCCTACCACATGGAACAAACCAGAGTCCCCTTCTCAATGTTGAAAATCCATGTGAGAATCTGGTAAAAGCTATGAGCATTCTCTTCAAAAACAAGCAAACAAAAAAAGCAAAAAGAAAGAGAGGAAGAACCTCTCAAACTCCACAGTTTTACATATAATGCCAAAGACACTTTGAAGTCCAACCAACGACCCCCCTCTAGGAACAGTGATGCTTGAAATAAGTATGGCGAAGGACAAGATTCTATTTATTTTTCAAAATTTCAATCATTAGAAAATCAATCCTTGTTCCCAGCTCACACCGCTTAAGACTCCCCCACAAGTGTGACCACGTCTGAGCTGGTCAGTACACTGATAGGAGTCTGCTGATCACATGCTTGGATGTCAATCAATGTCAAGTTTGAAAAGGCTCATTCTCAATTCTCATCTTGGTGGATTGGCCTCTGTGACTGTGGTCTGTTGGTCTGAGGACTCCTGAGAATGCCTAAGATGCTTCTAGACTGAAGATCGTATTCCTCCTCGTGGCGATGAAGCCCCTTCTATCCTCTGCTCCAGGCTCAGTGCATTAATATTGTTTCCTTTGCCATCTGATTGATTTCATCCCTCCCTTTACTTTCCCTCAGCTCTCTCTGTGTTACCTGCTTGCCCTGGCATTTAACAGTTAGTATTTATCATGATATGTTGCAATTACTTTTTATACACCTATAACTCTCTCCAAATAGTAATCTCTTCAAATGCAGAGATGGTAACTTTATTTCACACACTTTTTTCTGACTGTGTGTGTGAAAGGCTCTTCACAGAACCTGGAACACAAGGTGCTCAATAAATGCGTGGTGAATTGAAGTGAAGCAAATAAGAGGTATTGGCCCACAAGGGTGGGAGAGCACTGATGTCCAGCTCCCAAGGAGCTGGGTGTTCCTTTGCTAGTTCTTCATTGGGGAGAGAGCAAGGGCTCAGCCCCAGGTGCAGTTTGTAGTTGATGAGAAAAGCAGAGCTGAAGATTCAGCTTTGGCCGGTGAATATGTTTGTTACCTCTTGGCAGAGATTTGGCTTTGGCTGGAGGAAGGTTGATTTAGATTTATTCTGGGCCTCTGGGGGCTGAGCTCAATGGGAAGAGGGGAGAGGGTATTTGGAAGCTTAGGTACACCTGCTCTTAGCTTAAGATGCTGCTGCTTTTCATAATAGTTCACTCTCAGAGCAGGAGCCCTTGCCTTTCTGAATGAATGATTGATAGTGCCCCGGGGTGGGAATGTTTATCTTTTACTCATGGACATAGCTTATTGAAAATACATGAAAGGAGACCTGGGGTCATCACCTTGGCTAAAGTCAGGGATGGGCCTTGAATTATATGTGTGTGGGGGAAATGGTCGGTCCTTTGGGCTTGGAAGATAAGAGTCTCTTGCCAGCCTGAAGGTAGAGGTTGGGGGTGGATGAGGAGAGAAGGAATCCTAGGTCCCTGAAGCATGTTGGTTATGTCCCCAGTTGTATTTTATAAATTTTTTTTAACATTTATTTATTTTTGAGAGACATAGAGACAGAGTATGAGCAGGGGAAGGGCAGAGAGAGAGGAAGACACAGAATCCGAAGCAGGCTCCAGGCTCTGAGCCATCAGCACAGAGCCCGACGCGGGGCTCGAACTCACAGACTGTGAGATCATGACCTGAGCCGAAGTCGGCCGCTTAACCAACTGAGCCACCCAGGTGCCCCTCCCAGTTGTATTTTAAATAAATTATAGTTGTAGACATTCTGGGAAAGGAATATGGGCATTTTAAAAGACAACCATGGGTCTAGAAATTATTGAGGACCCTGATTAAGCTCAAGGTGAGAGAAGGACCAAGGGTAACTACTGGAAATTCACTCAGAGCAAAGAGAGGAGGAAACGAGAGAGTGAGGGTATCTGCGTAACAGACCAGCCAGTGTGGATGACTTAGTCCACATGTCCCTGCTCAGCCCCGGACCCACGCATGTAGCTGCTTACAGATACACCCTCACCAGAAGCCCAACCAGGACCTCGAAGTCAGTTGAGCTATTAAAAAATATTTGCCCTTGCCCTTCTCCTACAATGTATTCTACCTTTGTGAGTGGTACCAGCATACTCTTACTTAAGCCTTAGATTTGGGTGAGTCTATCAATTTCTCCATCTCCCTCGTCTTCTCCATCCCAATAATCACCAAGTTTTATTAATCCCGACATCTAAACATTATTATAATTATACCCTCCTCTTCCAATTTTCACTGAAACTGTATATGTCAGGTCACCCCCATTTTATGGCCAGTTTTACTCCCTTTCATCCCTTCTCCACTTCACAACTGTCTAGTTGTGGTATTTCTTGGCTTAGCACCCTTCAGTGATTGCACATTGATCTTTGGATAAAGTCCACACTCTTACAAAAGGCTCGCAAGGCCTTCCATGAGATGCCTCATCTTTTCTTCCAGCTTCATCTCTCCTTGCTCTCTCCGTTCCAGCCCTACCAAATACCCTCTCTGTGGTGCCACGTCCTGAACATTCGCTCATGTTCTTTCCATCTCACATTGGGCATTCCTTCCCTTGGCTCCCTAAGATTAAATTAGCTGTCCCTCTTATTGAGTCTTATGTTCTTCCTTTTTTTCTTGTATTCCTTATTAATATTAATATTTTTCTGGCTTATTCCTTTTTTTCTTCACTGGACAGCAAGCTAATTGAAAGCAGGGACTAGGTCTTATTCGTGATTGCATTTATAATATTTGACATCCTTATATGCTCATTAAACATTATTTGATGAAATGAATGAATAAGAGAAGCTGGGTATCAGCTGGGTATCAGGACAAGGGAAAGAAATAAAATGGGTAGAGCCTCAAAAACATTGACTTAGAGGCGAGGCAAATAGCATCAGACTGTGTGCAATGGGAAAGGTGAACACGTATCCAGGAACTGAAGGAACTGAAAATAGATTAGGTCCAATATATTCCTAGGATTCTGGAAGAAAACAGAATTCTATTCAGATTGTTAACCTGAAGACATTTTAATGAAAGAACAACCCGCAGCAGTGTGATCAGGGTTGAGGAAATCAGCAGAGGATGTTGTTGTACCCAGGGACTAGCACCAATGGGAAGCTGTTACCACCTCTAGGGCTGAAGGAAAAAGGGGGGAAGTAGTGTTGGCAAAGCTAATGGGAACATGGAGAAGGAATGCTTAGCCAGAGCTCCAGAGGTAAGGCAGGACAGGGGCAGGGAAGAAATGCCCTGATTGCTACCTCCTCCTTCTGGCACCTCTTTTAGCCAGACTCACTGGAAAGCCAGAGGACGGGTGAACTGAGTGATATAGCTCCCCAAGGCGTGTCGGTCTCTTAGGGCTCAGTAGGGCAGGAGAGGTGGGGAGTGAACCTAGAGTCATAAGTGGAGATTAACCAGCACACATAGTTGTAAAAAGGGAAGAAATTAGTAAGAAAAGAGAATGCCTGCAAGTGTTGGGTTTAGAAGAGAATTTTTAATTATTGGTGGACCAGTGAAAATTGGCAGTGACCTGGGAAAGACTCTGGGATGCTTTAAACCTGCATCAGGTGAACTGGATAACGTCCTGTGTTTAGTTCATGGGTAGGATGTGTTTGTGGATATTTGTTCCCTCTTAGGGCTTGTGATCAGGAGCCCTTGAGCAATTGAGTTGTTGACCTGGAGCAGGGGTGGCGCTGCCAGAGAAGCAGTGTGGGGTGGGGGTGTGGGAGGAGGCGAATGTTCTTAGAGGAGAGAGCTTCTGTTTCATGGATTGCTATGCAGGGTGCTAAAAACATGCTAGGTAAGAGGAACCAAGAACCCAGCCAGACAGCCTGGCATTCACTGTTGTCGTTGTTGGTGCTGTATTTATGTGTGTGCACAACTGCCCATGTGTGTGTGCCTGCGCATGCATGTGTGTATCTTTGGGAGCATCCGGGGGTGTATATGGGGTTTGGGCTGCTCTCTACTTTTTTTATATGTGACCTGGCAGAATTCCTCTTGGAAATGCAGTTCTTCAGAAGGTATTTTGCAAATAATCCACTGGTTTATTACCTGCTGTCAGGACATAATATGAACAAATGGTTCCAAGTGACAGCAGGAAGAATTTAGTTTAGACTTAAGGGATGGCTTTTAATAACCCATAGTATCAGATTCCTTCTTGACTGCGGGGAGACTTCGTTTGTCTCTTCAGTTCTGAATTATATCACATACCCAAACAGCAAGAATTCCACATTTTAAATTCTGCCAAAATGACATTAAAAAAATATATATGTACCAATTTTCTTCAAAATTACCACGGAAATGCTGAATGTCCAGGTTGTCTGTATTCTGATTATTGATGCTTGTTTGTCCAGTCCCCTTCTCCCTCTCTTTCCCTGCAGGGTGCAGAGAGCAAAGACTCACCCATCGTCTCTTCTTACTTGACCTGGCCTACAGCCACCTCTGACTTCTTTCTCCCCCTTGCTCACTGAGCTCCAGGCACATTGGCCTCCTACCCATTCCCTGAGACTCCTGTCTCATCCCCTACTCTCTTTCTTCTGCCTGAAAGGCTCTTCCTACAGGTGTGTGTATGTGCATGCTGGACCCCACCACCTTCCCAGTGGGGTCTTCTCTGACCACTCTATCTGTCTCTTTCCATCCCTGACATGGGACTGATCGCTGCATGTCAGCATGTTGGTCTTCTAATTGTCTATTTGTTGTCTACTGCTCCAGTGAGAGTACAAAGTTGACAAAGTCAAGAACACTGTCCATCCTGCTTGCTGTTGTCTTCTCAACACCTAGACCAGGGGCTGGAGAACAGCGGGTGCTCAATCAAGATCTGTGGGGTCAATGAGTATGTTAGCTCTTCCTTCTTTTTATTGTTTTAAGTAGAGAGATGCATTGCTCACTTATTCATCATTATTGTGTGTTATTCTGAGCCGCTGACCGCCTGCTTGTGCTGATACAAAGGGAGTCTTGCAGGATGTTGGCTTCTTCCTCCTTGTCTTGTGTGTAGGCCTGCCCTAGTGAGCACCCAGGCTGTTCTGCCTCTGCAGCGTGGACACTGGCCCTACGGTGGCATGCCCTTTCTCAGCAGCTATTGCTGGCTAAGTCTTTCTAAGATTCAGGCTTTGAGCTCATTTGCCTGCAGGTCTAAGCCATTCTTTCCAATATTATGCTGTTGGTAATGATGATATTTTAGTTCCCCATCTGCAGTCTCTTTGATCCTATTTCTTATTTGATTGAAACCTCAAATACAAAAAAGAGATTCTAGGGGCGCCTGGGTGGCTCAGGCCAGGTGGCCGAATCTGACTGATTTCAGCTCAGGTCATGATCTCACAGTCATGAGACTGAGCTCTGTGTCAGGCTGTGCACTGACAGCACAGAGCTCGTTTGGGATTCTCTCTCTTTCCCTCTCTCTGCTGCTCCCCTGCTGCCTCTCTCTCTCTCTGTCTCTCTGTCTCTCTCTCTCTTTCAAAATAAATAAATAAACATTAAAATTTTTAAGATTTATTTTTTTTAACGTTTATTTATTTTTGAGACATAGAGACAGAGCGTGAGCAGGAGAAGGGCAGAGAGAGAGGGAGACACAGAATCCGAAGCAGGCTCCAGGCTCTGAGTTGTCAGCACAGATCCCAATGCAGGGCTCAAACTCACAGACCGCGAGATCATGACCTGAGCCGAAGTCGGCCACTTAACTGACTGAGCCACCCAGGCGCCCCAAAATTTGTAAGATTAAAAAAAAAAGATTCTATGTCAATAAGATTCTTAGTAAAGTGTTGACATCAGGTATGGGCTTATCCAGAGGCCTATCTCAGAGAATGACCTGGTCTTCACTTTCTCATAGCTCTGAGTCCTTGGAAACTACTGACTTAAGGTATGTGTGGAATGCCACGTCTTTGCAGTTCAATGGACAGAACCTGATCTGGGGGAGTGGCGAGGTAGCATACAGGCCTTGTGCCTCTGTGACTAGAACACTAAAGAAAGAAATGGTGAGAATCATAGGCTATACTTTTTGTGGGTCAAGGTGGCCCTCACCCTCGTTAGCTTTCATCTCTGCAGAGGAGGGGGGAAAACAGCTGTGGACGTGCATATAGCTGCTTGGCTTCTCAATGAGCTGAAGATTTTGTACGGTATTGTTCCATGAAGCTAAGTAAAAATAGCATTAGATTAATAGTCTGTTGCATCTTGTGAATTTGATTGCCAGTTTGAACCCATTAAACTCCTGTGTTTGAGCAATAGAGAGCCTCATCAAAGAGCCCAACAGTGCCTAGTGTTACGAAAGACCCAGAGAAAGGAAGTCTCAGAAGAGGTACCCTTCTGAGGGGAATGAGCCAGTGTCAAGACTTAGCAGCTATAGATCCCTGCCTCAGTTTCTTCACCTTGAAAATGGGGATGGCTGAAATACTTTGGTTTTGCCATTCACATGTTCACATGAGATAATACTGAAGATTCTTCCATCCATGCTATTTCGTATTCAATAATTTCATGAATTAGCACATGCATATCAAATAGAAGATGTTATTCTTTGAAACAGCAATAGGAACTTTCTCTCTTGCACATGCCCTAGCAAGCCCTGTGGCAGTTCTCGTAGTTGCTTCCTGCCTTCCTGCATGTCCAGGATTCTCTGCACAAATGTCATGTAAAGTGATGATGTCTGTTAAACTTCCTGGTACCATTTTAAAAATTATCGTGGAGATGTAAGGCCCTCTCCTGGATTTCCTCATTGAGTTCCAATTCTCAACATTTTGAACCTCAGCATTCTTGTTATCCTAACATGGTTTCTTGTGGCCAAGAAAGCTCTGTGTGAAAAAAGGAAGCCTTAAGCCTCATGTGATCTCCTAGAGACCCCTCCACCCCCCACAAGTTTAAGCTAAATACTACTGTGGGTTATGTTTACAGCATCCCTTTTGGCAGCTTCACAATACAGGAAATCTTATTCCTGTCTTCCCTCTTGACTTCTCAGTGAATCTAATTGTGTTTGTGGTAATGCCACTGACAAACACAAGGATAAATCTTTTGAACACGGATAATGGAAAAGCCAGGATTAGTGGTTTTGGTCTCTTCTTGTGTTTCTATGCAGGGAGTAAAAACATCTCTTGGTACACGTTAGAGAAAAGTTGTCTGGATGCCTGGAGTGTAAGTCTTTGAGGTTAAGGGCGGGATCTTATCCACCCTGTGTTTCTCATGCCTGGCAGAATTCAGCCATGAGAAGCCTTCTGCATAAAGCTGAAAGATGGGGATCTAAAGTCATACAGACTTGGGCTTAAATCTTGGGCCAGCCATTCCCTAGCTTTCTGATTTTGGGTAAATTCCAAGTTCCTCGAGTTTTGCATCTATAAAATAACATTAATAATAATAAACAAATAAAAGGGCTATTATAGGGGCTCCAAAGAAATAATGTGTACAAGGCAACAAATTACAGTGCCCAGAATATCTGATATGCATTGGTTGTTATTATTATGATGACCATCATTTATGCTGTGTTACTTGGATTAGGTTAGGCATTTGTTCTCCATCTTTCTTCCTAAAAGTTCTTCTTTGTGTGGTGAACTCTTCTTTATCCTTCAGAGCCTTTTCCAAACATGTAGCTGGAGGCGTTGAGACTCAGCCTCCTTAGTATCTTCAAAGCCTGCCATAAGAGGGGCTAGCAAATATTTGCCATTGTTTATTGAATAATAATCAGGTAGAAGGAGGTTGTGAAGATTCCCTGAGAGATAAGTACGCACTGTAGCCTGGACGTGAGGAACCATCCGAATATTGGTTATTGTTGTTAATAACGAGAGCGCTCAGTCATGGAGTGCGTCCTCCGACGGTGTTATTTATGGAGAAGCTGAGGAAGTGGTATGTGCTAGACACTGTGGAGATATGTCCTGTGTTGTGCAGCTGAGAGGGAAGCTGGCCTCTACGATGGCTTCCATCTCTGAGATTTCCAAGTTTCTATGTAACTAAGAGGCATGCATGCAGGAAAACAAACATTAGCCTTAGAATCCAAAATCCCAGAGTCATTCCTGGTTTTCCCCCTCACCAGGTGCATTAGTTCAGAAAAATCACTTATGTTAATGGTGTTTTTTCTGTTAAGTGAGGATGAGAACAAACGTGCTTCACATGGGTTATGTGAGGAATATTCAAAGTGATGTTTATGAATGCATGGTATAAGATTCCATGAATGAGTAGTGACTGTTAATGACCTCTGAGATAGTAATGTTAATAACGGAGAACAAGTGCTAATTTGGAAGACAAAAATCAACCAACCACAATACCATTATAATGCTTGCCTAGATTTTAAGATTGGTGCAGAGAAAAATACTCCGGAGAGAGAGCTATTCCATTATTTAGGAAAACGGCTTAATGAATGCCTTGCTTCCCATGACAAGCCCCAGAGGGAGTCTAGTTACCCATGGTTGAAACGAAGAAAGTGTTAAAATCCTTTTGTGTAATCAACCATAGGAATTTTCATTTCTTTTCCGCCTGGTAGGTAGAGGCAGGAGGGCAGAGAGGTGATTTGCTAGATAGAGAAGGGGCTTGGTGCAGAAAGAAAGGATCTAGCAGCAAGTTGTATGCTAGGCCTTAGAGAGAAATGGCCCAACCTGAGAGAGAGAGAGAGAGAGAGAGAGAGAGAGACTGAGACCCACTTGTTGGGTAGTCTAATCACAGTGATGTTTGCAGCCCATAGTAGGGTTTCCAAGTCTGTGCTGTCATTCACTTCTTTATCAGCAAAGACAATTGCACATATTGGTAATTAGCACTTGAGTTAATACTCCTGTGGGAAAGGAAGCAGATGGGTTGTGCTGTGTCCATGCAGAACAGTACAGAGAGGGGGTGCGGAGCAGCAGCCAGAAGGGGCAGGTACCAAAGAGGCCAGAGATGATCCAGGAGTAGCCTGAGCTGGAATTTGGAGCAAAACGGACAAAAGGTGATAGCCACCATGTCCTCATCCTCTTCCCAAAGTTTTCAGAAATATTTGTGAGGGGACTGAATTTCTTGCAGCCAGTGAGGGATGGCAGTTGAATAATTTTACTTCCATATCGAAGGAAAGTCTGACCTAGAAGGCCAGGGTGCTTGAGGTTGCTAGGGTTGTGGTTGTTTTCCATTAGGTTCTGACCCCGGGCAGCAGGGGCAAAACTTCTCCTGTTCACTGTTGTGACTCTGGTGCCCTGCACAGTGCCTGGTGTTGAGCAGATGTTGAGTAGGTTTTTGCACTGATTTTTAAAACTGTTTGTTTAAATAAACTTTAATTCCAGAATAGTTCCAGATTTACAGGGAAGTAGCAAAGATGGTCCAGAGAGCTTTCATACCCTTCCCCCAGTCTTATATTACCATGGCCTGTTTGTCAAAGCTAGAGGGTTACATTATGATGAATTAAAACTCAGTGATTTTTTATTCAGATTTTACCAGCCTTTCCACCAAAGTTTTCTTTTTTCTTTTGAGATCTCTTTAAGGACGCGACATTATATTTAGTCATGCTTTTTTATTCTCCTTTGGTCTATGACAGTTTTTCAGTCTTTTCTTATTTTCCATGACCTTGTGAGGTTTGAAGAGTCCTGGTGAAGTGTTTTATAGAATGATGCTCAATCTGGGTTTATCTGTTGTTTTTCTCACAATGAGACTGGATCTCTGGGTTTCTGGGCGGATGCGTGGCCCATTGGTTTAAGATTCTCCCCTGGAGAAGCTGCAGGTGGGAGGGTGTCTGCAGCTGAAGAGGTGACCCGGTGGGCAGAGTTCAGGGGGCACGGTGACCTGCGGGGCTTGCTGTCTTCCGTGCTGAACTGCCGTGCCCTAAGCTCAGCCACTTCACAGTCAGGGTGAGAGGCCGCTGACAGGTGGGCACAGAGCCATCAGGTGGGCACGTGAGCGGATGTGTGAACCTCCCCAGCAGTGCCTGGCCTGTAGCAGACCCCTGATTCGTGGTGGCTCTTACCATGGTGCATCCAGAGGGCTAACTTTTCGTATAAAAAATGATGATTACTGCCTTGAGAAAGCATGGACTTACACAGCAGCCTGCAGTGATTTCCTCAGCTGAGTGCTTCCTTTGTGAATATTTCTGAGGAGAAACTAGGGTCTTGGGATAGAAGGAGAGAGAGGGGAGAAATCCGTGAGAATCCATTCTATATTCTTTGAAACGCTTTGAAGCTTATTGTCCCAAAAAGCTTTCTATATTCCTCTCTTTTGCTGTCTCCTCTGACTGACTAAGTCATTAAGGAGTATATATAATTCTTAGCTGTTTGAGTTATTTCGCCTTGAGGAGTTGACTTCCTGCTTGTTCAGTTTGCCTTTCCACCTGACTGGAATCATGTTGGTAGCCAGGCTCTGGGATAGAGAAAAGGGCTGTGAGGTCTGGAGTTAGAGGACTTGAAGGCCACACCACCCGTCGGGTACGTGCTTCGGCAAGTCCAGTATTCTCTCTGAGCTTCAAATCTTCATCTTTGGGATGAATAAACCCGACCCAACGGAGTGTGGTAAGGACCAAAGGGAAGGGAAGTGTATGTGAGGACTGTTCGTAGGTGTGAAGCCCTGCTGAAAGCCTTGTTGCTACTTCGAGAATTTCCTTCTTATCTCCGGGGTGGAGATGTTGAAATCACATGGAAAAGGAAAAATACAACCAAATGGTTCAGGTCTCCTATCTGGGTATCTGGATACTGAAGGCCAGACTTTGACAGAAGAGGGAGGAGACAGGGAGGGGAATGGCTTTTGCTTACAAACATTTCCTCTTCTTGGTTGGCCGTAGTTTGGGCTTCTGTCCAAGGGCTTGCTGATGTCATTGGACTACAGCCAGCAGCCCAATTCCAGGTCGTCTCCAGGCTTTTGAGATCTTTGTGTATCAGGACTCGGGCTGAGAAAAACACATACTGGAAGGAATGATGTTTGGTGGAAACCAATCCTGAAATGCTCCAATCCTGGGGTAAGGTGGTAGAGCCTGTTGGAGCTTGGGTTTTGGCACACACCCTTCCTTTCTGTTCTGTGAGTTGCAGGCCACAAGCAGTGGCGGTGTTTCAAATTCTTGGCCTCCGGGCAGATCACTTCTACAAGGACCTCTTACGTTACCTTCTTAAACGACTGATGTTCTCTCCTCTTAAACCTCTCGATTATTTAGGTGTTTTCCGTTGAATTGTTCACTGTATGGCAGGCCACGTTTCCAGAAGACAGCAGGGCCTTTCAGACTGATTGTGGCAGAGTTAGAAAAGTGAGGATAGGAAAACTTACAATTTTTAGGAAATTACACGCTTTTCCATCTTGGATGCATTTGGGAAGATGATGTCCCAAAATGGCTTCTTGAAATCTTCTCCTGCCCCCCGCACTCCCACTACAACTGGGGTTATCGTCCTTGTCTCTCACAGTGCATACTCTTCTTTGACTTCCCATGGCACTAAATTTAACATATGTTTACTCAGCACAGCACCGGAGTGGTAGAATGACTGCCTTGCCTGTTGGCACTTTCTCGTCCATATTCTAGTGACTAGTGCACTGAAAAGCCTTGTTTCCTACTTAAGGCAGAAGTTTTCATGAGGAGAGGGATCATCTTGCTCATCTTCTTTTTTCTACAATACTTTGCTCAGCGCATGGCACATTATGTGTTCTGTAGGTTATTGTCGAAGAAATAAATGGCTTCAACGAAGGTCTTCTATATTTTTATTAATGGCAATATTTTGCTCTACAAACAATGGATGTTTTCAGAGAGTAAATGTATTTCCTGAAACCATGCCAAACATAAACCTTAAATTCAAGAGCCACAGATGAAAGAAATTGTTTTACTCAAGCTGTTGTATTTATTGGCTCTCTGTGGTTCATAAGCCCTTTGGAATTCTTCAGTCCTTTTGGATACGAGAAAAGAGAAATCAGAGCCGGCCATCAAAATTACTAAGAAAGCAAGAACAGAAAGAAGGATGAGAAGATGGAGACGTGGACGGTGGCCCTGAGTTAACCCAACAAAAGAGGTAAAGGAATGACGTTGTCCAAGACGAGAGTGTAAGCATAGGCGTATACTTTGAGAAAACTTAGTCCCTTTAAGGAACAGTACTCTAGGGGCTCTTGTTTTCTTCTCAAGGAAATCTTACTACTGGAGCAAGTGGAAGGTTGTATAATTTTCACAGATCTTGGGCTTTGATAATTCCTGGCATGGTGATTTGGAAACCGGATCCTATCTAGAGGCCGAGCCAACTACCTTGACCCATATCTCCATTTTGCTTTGTGCAATTCTGACTTTTGATTCCTCAGAGCTATGAGAACTGCTTCGTGTGCTGGCCCCACGAGCTCCCCAGTTTAGTGTTACGTCTCTGACAAGGGGTGGGGTGGGGGCACAGCTGCCTTCCTGGATGTTACCGTCCTAGGTAATGGGAGTGCCCCACTGTTCTAACTTTTCTTGATGAACTATGTCAAACTGAATAGGTTTTAACTCTTGCTGAAGGGACTTGATATGTTAGCCTGAACCGTTTCTTTGGAGTTAATAAGGCTCATCTTTTATTTTTTTTAAGTTTATTTATTTATTCTGAGATAGTGGGGGAAAGGGGCAGAGAAAGAGATGGAGAGAGAATCCAAAGCAGGACGCGGGGCTGTCTCATGACAATGAGTTCATGACCTCAGCTGAAATCAGGAGTTGGATGCTTAACTGACTAAGCCACCCAAGAGCCCCAAGGCTCATGATTTTTACTGCCTACAATTTAAAAACTCCCCTTTATTTGTTCAAAATAAAGGAATTGGCTTAGAAAACAACCAGACTTGGATCAGATGACTTGAATTTTAATCTCAGAGTTGCCACTTACTAAATTTGCATTTCTATAGTCAAATCTTTTTGGGGATACATACAGGGATATGTGTATACACTGAGGTAAAATGGCTCAGGGGATTTGCAGTTAGTTGGTCTGATTAGTGTGAATATTGGAATCAGATGGCCTGGTTTACAAAATTCCTTCCATTACATACCAGCTGTGTAATTTTGAGATATTTATATGGTTACTTAAAGAGTCTAAACTTCCTCACTTGTAAAGCAGATAATAGCAGTACCTAATTCAAAGAGTGGTTGCAGGAAATAAAAGGGCAAGATAATGCATGAAAATGCTTGGCACGGTAGCCAGCACATAGTAAAAACTTTAAAAATTTTAGTTAATATTATTATTATTATTATTATTATTTACATTCATATATACTAGCTGAGTAACCTTTTATGTCACTTAAAATCTTGCCTTCAGATTTGTTATTTGTGAAATGGAGGAAATAAAAACCCACTTTCACTGGATTCTCACTTTGTATGTCAGGAATTACTATACGGTTCATTAAAACTGGGATTCAAAGTGAGTATTCTCTAATACTGGTATTTGAGATCTGCTGAAACAATATTTAGTTGTTTTGTCCACATCTGTAATGGTTTAATAGATTTCAACCATATTTCTCCTCAGCCTGTGAGGTGTGTGTGTGTGTGTGTGTGTGTGTGTGTGTGTGTGTGGGTTTTTTTTTTTTTTTTTTTTTTTGACTCTTTGTCTTCATATGGCAGCTTGCCAAATCTTTTGATCATTAGTTTAATATTTTCTGGACCTTCTCCATCTCTATGGAGCAATAGCCAGAATTTTCCTGGAATATACACAGATGTCAAAAGTAGAAAAAAGACAGCAGAAAATTAAAGTGTGTGTTGGTGATACTCACTTTTATTTTTGTGACTATGTCCTGTCCAATCTGGGAAGTAAGCAGAAGACAGATAGAATTAAACAAGGTCCCCGAGTAGTATCCAAACATGAAGAAGGTTTTCTCAGGTCTGAGCTCACGTGGGCCAAGCATTTTTTACTGATGGATCACTACCCAGTTTACAGGCTAATTGTTATCTACTAGGCAGACATGTTTAACTATGGTTGCATGAAAGAGAGGGAAGGATTTTTTCTTTTATAATATATAAAATACTTTTTTTTCCTGTGAGCTCTACTTCATTACTACCTAACTTGTTTGACAGAAAGGAAGAAATAGCATGCACAAAAACTACCCACTCCCCTGAATCGGTCTGTTCTGATCACTGATCCCTGAAACTGTCAACAAATCACAACTAGAGAAAAGTCATTCCCGCCAGTGAGAACTGAATAAGAGTGGTCATTTCCTGGCACACGGCAGAAGCGATCTTGATTGCTTCCCAAAGAGCTCACCCTCCAAACTGTTTGGGGGAAAAAACAAGGACTGTAAAATAACTTTAATAACATTTGATGAAATTTTGACCTAACTAAAAGTTTTCTGGGTATTTCATTTTGAAAAAGTTTGCTTTTTGGGTCATAACTTCAGATATACTTACTTCCAAATGACAACTTATCATTCGTATCAATTCATATCCCAAATAACTAAAATTTACTGAATTTGAAAGTTCAGCTGCTTGATCAGTGACAGAAATCCTAGGCTAAAGGATTTTAAGCAGTTATAAAAGCAAACGTTGGCTCCTTTTGTGTCTGTTGCTAGAATAGTTTACAGACTGTAAATGCTCCAACCTGGGAACTTAGAGATCTCTGAACTCGGTTGTTCGATGGCTTAGGAGTGAAGTCATTTACAGACACTACAGCCTCTGCTGTACTTGATGTCTGGTTGGCTAGTGCTGTCTGTCCGTGATATAGGGAGAACTGACACAGTGGTTCTCAATATGCTGGTTCATTAGAATCACCTGAAAAATTAATTTATTTTTAGAGAGAGAGAGACAGAGCATGAGTCAGGAAGAAGGGCAGAGGGAGAGAGTGAGAGAGAATCCCAAGCAGGCTCTACGCCCATTGCAGAGCCTGACACAGGGCTTGATCCCACCACCCTGGGATGAAGACCTGAGCGGAAATCAGATGCTTAGCTGACTGAGTCACCCAGGTGCCCCAGAATCATCTGAAAAATTAAAACAAAACAGAACAAAACAAAGCAAAACTAATGCTTGATTCTTAACCAATTAAATAAGAATCTGTGGGGTATGGCCTGCACTATAGTAACTTAAACATCCCAGGTGATTCTGAGGCATAGCGGGGGCTTTATTTTACATTTTACATATATATATACATATATATATGATTTTTTAAATGTTTATTTATCTTGAAAGAGAGAGAGAAAGCACAAGCGGGGAAGGGGCAGAGAGAGAAGGAGACACAGAATCTGAAGCAGGCTCCAGGCTCTGTGCTGTCAGCACAGAGCCAGACGTGGGGCCCGAACTCATGAACCATGAGATCATGACCTGAGGCAAAGTCTGCTACTTAACTGACTGAGCAGCCCAGGCACCCCTATTTTATATTTTTATTGGCATTGCTGGTATGAATGCTAAGTGACCTGCCATTGGTCACTTTACCCTCCTATATTCCGGTATCTTTGGGTGGAACTTGGAGGGTTGGTTACTGGACACATTTTCTCCTATGAATTGTTAAAACTGTATTGAAAGCTATACAGTCAAGTAACATTTATCACTCTTTATTCCCAGGTTTACAACCTCAGTATTGATCCTAAGCATTTCCCACCCGAACAACATGCCACTGTTTGAGTGTATGTACAAGGGGACTTTTGTCTGTTTGTTCTTTGATGCATCTCCAGTTCTTAGAACAGTGACCGACATGCACATAATAATATTAAAATCACTTCGGTGGAGAGGGAATGATAAACTTTTAGAGGAATTGACTATGCTCTTATTTTATGTAATATTATATATATATATATACACACACACACATACATACATATATATTTGTGAATATAGGCAGATTAACCATATACCATGTTCTGTTTAGCTTCTTCATAAAATTACAGTTGGAATATTTGTGAATAATAAGAAAATATTTTCCTATATATTTTTTCCAGACAATCAAAAGCCATAATCACTGACTTTCTTTAACAAGTTTAAGGAGTAAGAACAATAATAATGACAATTTAAACACTTTATGTGAGCCATGCATGTATTTATTGCTTTCAGTGCCATTTAATTCTCATAATAATCTTAAGAAGTTCCTCTTATTATTCCCATTTTACAGAAAAGTAATGAGAATCAGATGGGAATTCTAGTGAGTAGTTAATCTAGTGCTCAAATACTGCCATCTTTTTTTTTTTCACCGTATACCTGGTCTTCTCAAGCCTTGCGTGAACTGTGACATTGACGTGCCGCAGAGGACTTCACACAGTTTCTTCTCTTAGGGTTTCATCCGGGACTGTGCTGTGGTGAGATCTTGCCGTTTGTTTACTTTCAGTCATGGCGAGTTTTGTCTACATCTTGCTATCCGACATAATGGCCAACTGTCAGCCCCGGAATGCCCCTTGGATCCCTGTCTCCTCCTCTTGTGACAGTTCCTTCCAGATTTGTCACACACATACTCACACTCACAGACACACAGCTTAAGCCACGTGGCCTCCACCCCACTGAAGACACTGCAGAGTAATGACCTCATTGGAAGTGTAACATTTGGTGAGTTTTGATAAATACGTATGGTGGTGTCACCCTTTTTATAGAAAATTTACACCGCCCCCCAAATTTCCTGATACCACATTTCAAGTTGTTCCTCCCTGCCCCTGTCCCCAGGAACCACTCATCTGCTTTCATCACTATAGATTAGTTTTGGCTTTTTTAGACCTTCATATAAATGGAATCAGACAGTATGTACTCTTTTCTGTTGGCTTCTTTCTCTCGGGGTTGTTTTTGAGATGTGTCCTGCATTGTTTTGGTATATGTCAGTAGATACACAAACAGCGTGCCTCTATTTTTATTTCTGAGTGCATATGATTTTTATTGCTGAGTAGTATTCAGTTATATTTGCTAAACTGTAATTTGTTTTTCATTCCCCTTTTGATAAAATTTGACAATTTTTCTATTATGAATAAAACTGCCACGTTGAGCATTTTCATTACCTGTCTCCAAACTTGAATCCCTTTCTTGAAAATTTTTTGAAACAGTCACTTGTATGATGTCCTAGTACCACTCCCAATTTTGTTTTTAAATCAGCGAAGTCCTTTATTCAGAAAATATAGTGAGGAAGCCCAGTTTTAAGCAGCTGTTTTGGTGGCAGTGGTGAGGGAGCCCAAAATCTGCAACTTACTGGCGTTTTACTCAGAATGCTTCCCAACTGTGTGTAACTGGAAATCCCATAGAGTCATTTGAAACTCGTTGATGCAATAGAAAGATTTCTAACCAGAAGTTTGGATCTCTGAGTTCAAGGGAGACTTTGGCATTTATGTAGAAGAGGGACTTCAAGGTGGGAATTTAGAGGCTTTATTTGTAGACCTGGTTCATGGCTTTAGCTTGTGTGCTCTATGTATCAGTCCGTTTGGGGTGCTGTGTAACAAGATACCACAAACTGGGCGGTTTAAAAAAACAGACATTTATTTTTTCACAGTTCTGGGGCTTGGAAGTCTGAGATCAAGATGCCGCTAGGATTGGTTACTTCTGAAGCTTCTCTCCTTGCAGATGGCCACTTTCTTGCTGTGTCCTCACATGGGCTGTCTTCTGTGTATGCACACCCCTGGTGTCTCTTTTTGTGTTCGAATTTCCTCCTCTTATAAGGACACCAGTCAGACTACATTATGACCCACCCTAAAAGCTCATTTTAATGTAATCACCTGTTTCCAAATGAGTCATGTTTTGAGGGTTAGGGCTTCAACATAAGAATTTTGGGGGGGACCGTTTAGCCAACAACGGTATTCGTACTGAGGCTGGTTTGGGCAATGGACAGACTAAGGGTGGAACTAAAATCAGCCCCAGTTACTCCTTGACACTCAGCTGTCTTAAATTTAAATTATTTTACTCATCAAATATTAATTGGGTACCTACTACTGTATTCCAGGCACTTAAGGACTTTACAACATAGGAGACAGACTTGTAAAGAAATAATTACGAGTTGAAAACTTAGGCAAATTCTAGTCTAGTTGAAACTGCGTACACCCTGTGACCCAGTTACTCCACTTCTAGGCACATATCTTGGAGAAATCCTTGCACATAGCTACAGGAAACATGTGCAAGGTTGTTCAGGGCAGTGTTAATGTAATAGAGAAAATTTGGGAATGGTGTAAACAAAACAATGGAAAGTGGATTGTGTTATACACTGTCGAGTATTTTACAGCAATAAAAATAAATCAACTTGGTCTACTATGTATCAGCATGGACTGATCTCAGAATGTGATATTTTGCATATATATAACAAGCGCTGCCCAAGTTTTACAGGGAGACAGACACGACAGAATACAAAACATGAAAGGAAAGGCTTCGTAGTAACTCTGAGGTAGTGGTTGACCGGGGAAGGAGGGGAAGAAGAGTCCAAGAGAGGGGAACTTTCAGTTCTAGGGAAATGAAATTTTACTACAAGATTTAGATCATCAGCACCTTCAGACTGCAGCGATGTTTGATGTCTTAACTGATTACTTTGCCGCCCTCTTGAAAACAGAAAGTGCTGTAAAGTTAGGGAAAATCTAGGTACTGCTGAGACATGGATGAAGACCTGTGTCCAGTTGGAGAATTTCAGAGTTGCTAAAGCTCCACCAGTAAGATCCAAGTCTTGGTCTCCAGTTTTTCACTGGTGGTTGCTCTTAATCAAGAGTCTCTTTTTGGTGTAGTGCTTACAAACAGATTTCATCCTGCGAGTCACTGTAGCGGCTTCCTGGAGCTCTGTGCTCAGAGGCTTCGTATGGGCTCAGTGAGAAAGCATGCCAGGATTGATTAGTAATGGCTGCCATGAGGGGAGGTGACTGTTATATGAGGAGCTGCAGTGTTAGACTGGGAACCATGAATCCATAGGTGTAGTAATCCAGATACGCCTGTAGCTGCCTTCCCTCCTCTCTTCCTTTGTCTTTCCAAAGTTTGGTACTTACATTATTATGTTTAATTTTTTAAAAATGTCTTGGTTATCTTTTCAATTTTAATATATTACTATTTTTAAAGGTTTATTTTTTAGTTAATTAACTAATTAATTAATTTAGACAGTGTGAGCAAGGGAGGGGCAGAGGTAGAAGGAGAGGGAGAGAGAGATAATCTTAAGCAGGCTCCACACTGAGCATGGAGCCCAACGCAGGGCTCGATCTCACAACCCTGGGATAATGACCTGAGCTGAAATCAAGAGTTGGATACTCAACCGACTGAGCCACTCAGGTGTCCCATTGGTTTTAAATAATATACTTACTAATAAGCAGATGAAGATACTGACGCTGAAGAGATCAACAAGGTTATTTGTTAGAGAAGGGATGGCCCACCAGGGTGACCGAGTCCAGAACCACTGTCCCTCCTATGTTATCAAGCTACCTTCTTGACAGCCCTTGGATACCAGTGGCATTCATTCATTCATGCATTCGTTCTTCATATATTGATTCGATGACCAATTTGTGTTAGGCACTGCATTCCTCACTTATTTCTTGATGTAGGCGTGGGTATTTAGGAGGCTAGTCTTTCACTACAGAGGAGGCGTGGTCTGTAAACATGGCTGCTTCATGACCTTTGGAAAGTTACTTCTCTCCAGGTCTCTGTTCTTTTATAAAATGGGGATAAAAATAAAATTCAAATCTATCAAATTTGTTGTAAAATGCTTCATGAATATTGGTGGTTAGCAACTCTCCTAGTATTGGGGAGTAAGGATAAGTTTTCATGGAACTTTCTTGAGCTTTCTAGGTGATTGAAATCTGAAATTATAAATTTGGAAAACTGACTTTAGATCACTATGTATGGAGGAGGCAAAGCTTCCTGAAGGAGCAATTTCTGCTCTGCTTTGTGGTCTTTGTGAAAACCGCTGTTTCTGGAACACACTCACTCCCCTCTTCCCCTCCCCCACAACTTTGCCCCAAAAGAACTGCTTCTCATCCATCTTCGGAGAAATATTCCCTGAGAACCCCCATCCCAACCTGCCAACAGAAACTAGGGCTCCCTGTAAAAGAATTCTTATTACACCTTATGTCTTACTGTTTTCTGTAAACATTTGTCCCTATTTATATTTATTTGGACTTCCTATTAATTTGTTTAATGTCTGCTTCCCATAAAAGTAGGAGCTTTGCTGTTTTAGTCTTCATTTTGTTCCTAGCACCTACTCTGTGCCTGGCACTGAAAGAGTGCTCAGGAAGTGGTGGGCGGGTGGATGAATGCGTGGTGGTAGACCGGACTCTAGAATCATATGGCACGTAGTAGGTCTCTGACTTCCTGCCAGCTTGGTAAGTTCATTTCTTAACTTCTCTGAGGCCCCGTTTCCTCATCTTTGAAAGTAGATGGGGGGGGCGCCTGGGTGGCTCAGTTGGTTAAGCGGCCAACTTCAGCTCAGGTCATGATCTCACGGTCTGTGGGTTCAAGCCCCGCGTCGGGCCTCTCTGCTGACGGCTGAGCCTGGAGCCTCCTTCAGATTCTGTGTCTCCCTCTCTCTCTGCCCTTCCCCTGCTCATGCACTGTCTCTCTGTCAAAAATAAATAAACGTTAAAAAAATGTAAAAAAAAAAAAAAAGAAAGTAGATGGAAATGTTTCCTTAAGACAATAAAATAATCAGTGATCGCCAGTGGCTTAGTGCAAGAGAGGGATGAATCAGCAGAACACAGAGGATTTTTAGGGCAGTGAAACTATTTTGTATGAGACTGTAATGGTGGTTGCAGGTCAGTATACATTATTGTCAAAACCCATAGTATGTACAACACAAAGAATGAACTCTAATGTAATGTATGGACTATAGTAAAGAGTAAAGTGTCGGGCACCTGGGTGGCTGAGTTGTTAAGCATCTGACTTGAGCTCAGGTCATGCTCTCACAATTGGTGAGTTCAAGTCTCACATCCGGTGAGCCTGAGCCCTGCTTTGGGTAAAAACATGAGCCCCTCATGAGCCCAACTTCTCTTTCTCTCTCCTATTCTCTCTCTCTCTCTGCCCCTTGCTCCCTTGGGCCCTCTTTGTTAAAAAAAAAAAAAAAAAGAATGAAGTGTCAATACCAGCTCATCAGTTTAGGCAAATGTACCACACTGATGCAGGATGTTAATCATAGGGGGATAAGGAGGAAATGGAAACTCTGTACCTTCTGCTCAGTTTTTCTCTAACATTAATATTGCTAAAAAAAAAAATCTAATGACAACAACAAAATGCTTCCTTAGAGGACAGCTGTGAGGGTCAAATGCTTCGCACAGAACGTATAAATTCCACTGCAAATAAGAGCGCCCTTCCCGTAAGAGCAATCTTTGTAGCTTTTCGGTAATACCCAGTCGCTCAGTTTTTGTGGCTAACCTTGGAGTGTCACAATTCTCTAAACCTACATGTCTAACCAGTTGGAGGGGTCTGCTAAGGTATCTTCGTGGAAAACAAAAATGGTTTTTAGATGGATTTCAAAATAAGCTGCAGAAAACTTGACATCCCTTGAAGCCCCCAGCAGAAGCCTCTATTTTTGCATTTGTTGTGAGGTAGCTCCCTGGGCTTCACGTGCCAAGGGGGCTTCACGGAATCTGAGTGACAGCCTGGCTCTGCATCCATGTGCCGTGCAGGCCACATGAGGCTTCAGCTGACACAGCAGAAGCCAAGCCAGCTAGCAACAGGAGACAGGCCAGCGCGGTGCTGGGACTGATTTACACATGATTCTAAAGGCTGGGCTCCTCCGAGAAGTTCTGTAATTGCCTTGCACGTCCAGCTTGGAAGCAGGCCTGGAGTGGGAGTCCGCTTAGATTTCTGTCTGTGTTACCTTAGGACAGCTCGCCTTTGTCCCATTTTCCCACAAACCCATACACCTCCCGCTGGAAGCGTTTTTATTTTTTTACTAAAAAATTTTTTTCGTTAAGCTATAGGGAGGATAGAGTGCCCATAAGGAAGAAAAACCAGAAGCTAGACAAAGGAACAATAAAGAGACTGAATTAAGCCTAGGGACTACTGTTTGATTTCCCCTGTGGTCACGAGCTTTGATTTCTAATCTTCCTCAATCTGGTTTCAGGTTAAAATCATAGACTCTTAGAGCTTGAGAATCACCCTATCTGATTCCCTGTATTTCCAGAGCAGAGCCTCACAGCCCACAGAGGTGACAGTAATTGCATGGGGCATCTCAGAGCTAGAAGAGAAGGCACTGTGCCTGCCTTTGGTCTTTTGAGCTACCTGTTTCACAGCTGATCATTGTCTGAAGAGAGCCTTTGCCTCTAATAATATACAGTTTTTTTCCCCTATAGACTTCTGAGAGGAAGGAGACAAGATTATTTGCCAATAGACACTGAGCCCCAGATGTATTCCTTTAGATTTGTCTTGTCAATCATCTCCTCAATTTTCTTCTGATTTCTGAAACAATTGCATTTTGTTAGAGGCAAGTGGCCTCCTTTTGGTATATTTTAAGCGCAGTTTGTGCTAGGGACGTTGGAGAATTGTGTGAATGAGTTAGCGGGCTGGTCACACTAACAACCTTTTACTTCAGTGATGAGAAATAGTCCTAGATACCTCGAAGTGCACGGCCAAAGTCATACATATTGATGTTTAAGTGTGAATCAAAGAGGCAGACCGAAGACTCCTCAGTTCAGCAAAGACTCGGATCAGAAGGCAGAAGACAGCTGCCAGGGGGCTTTTAAGATGTGTGGGGAGTAAAGCTATGACATAGGGTTGGGCCATTAAGCTAGTGTCCATTGGACAGATTGGAAGTTTAGGCTGGGCTTCCTTAGCTACTCATTGTCCGGTGTCCTAAGGTCTTTCACTTCTGCTTATCTCAGCATCTCCTCCTATAGGATTAGCCTTAGCTGCACTCACAGATGTTCTGTTGGATCCTGGGGTCTGTTCTTAGGACAGCTGATGCTGGTTCTATGTGCCATTGGTGTCTGTGTCTCCTTGGCCTGCATGGGGGCCCAGAGTACAGGGAGCACAAGGGGAGAAGGGCTTGTCGGGGGCCATGCCAAGAAAGGAGCAGTGATGCTACTACTCATAGATTCTGGCGTCACTGAGACAGACAGGGGTTCCTTAGTGACAAGATGTCCCAAGGTCTCTGGTCCTCTGACCTCTGAAGTGCCCGCACACCATGGACATTCGGGTGCCCTGTGCCACTTGAGAGGAGGTGGGGTGTCTGATGGGGTGAGGCAAGCACAGGACTGGCACTGAGGAAGCTCCTTTGTGACCAGAGTACGTACTCTGTAGGCAATGGCTTTCTCACCCGTGAGGAGAGAGGTGCTGAAATGCCCTCCAGGGTTCTTTACACTATGGCCTTTCAGGGCTGCTGTCTTCAGCTCTGATTTGTCGGGCCCCTCCCTCTTTTGTGCCTGTAGAACTATTCTCCTCACCTGTTACATTGCTAAGGATGGTCCCAACCCCAACATACCGGCCCTTCCATCCGCTTCATTTCTCCCAAGTAGCCAAGTGGCAGACTTGCTGGTTGTTTTCTTATGAAGATGCAACAGTCTTCAGAGCTCTTCCCTGCACAGCTGGCACACAGCCCGTTAGAAAGTTCAGACTTGTCTCCGTCATGTCCCTTTTTAAAACCTTCAAGTCACTCTTCACTGTTTATTACCTAACATCCAAGCACCTTAGCATGACCTACACGGCCTTCTCTGACAAAATGCCAGACTACTTCTCCGATGTCATTTCTCTCCATCTCTGCCTCGAAATGAATGCCTTCTCATGAAACTTCCTCAGTTTCTCATGCGTACCTTAAAGTGTCCCACCATTTGCCCCTGCTTACACTGTACTTCTGTCTGTAATGCCCAGTCCTTCTCTCATCTCCCATTTCTTTCTCCAGGATAATGCCCATCAACCTTTAGAACATAAGCCAGACATTAACTGTTTCATAAATAAGTGAATAAAAGAAAAAATGCCACCAAATGGCACGGGATACTGTGATGTTTGCTTAAGACCTTTTAGAATCCATGAATTCTGGGTGAGAAGGAGAATCAAAGTGGCAGGTCCCATCGTGAAATCAGCCTGGTAGTGCCTTGGACACAGAATCTTGACTTCATGATGCTTGACCTCTTGTCTGCTGCTTGTTTGCTAAAGATCACTGAGATACTTAGCCAGAGTTGGGTCCATCTTTCATTTCATAGGGATAAGAAGACTTACAGCAAAGGGTAGTTATGACGGTCAGATTAGACCGTGGATGTGAAAATGCCATGCAAATATTAATCCAAGTCACCCTTTTGTGTGGTCAGCAAATTGACACATAGTAATTATATGGATGGTCAATAAATATTATTTAAAGAGTTAATAAATGAATGAATGGGCAAACCAGGCCAGAAAACTCTAGAAACTTGGGGACAGGGTATCACTCTACCCCCACTACATTAATTGCTACTACTAGCCAATGTTTATCAAGTGTTCTTTCTGAGCCTGACACTGTGTTGCCCAAATGGGCCCACACATATGTCACTAATATTTAAAAGAATCTACTTTGGGGCACCTGGGTGGCTCAGTCGATGAAGTATCTGATCTGACTTTTTTTTTTAAAGCCAGTTTCATTTTATTTTATTTTTAAAAAATATTTATTTGTTTTGAGAGAGACAGGCATGTGCAGGAGGGGCAGAAAGAGAGAGAATCCCAAGCAGGCTCTGTGCTGTCAGTGCAGAACCTGAAGTGGGGCTCTATCTCATGAACTGTGAGATCATGACCTGAGCTGAAATCGAGAGTTGGACAGTTAACCTACTGAGGCACCCGGGTGCCCCAAGCATCTAACTCTTGATTTCAGCTCAGGTCATGTTTTCACAGTCCTGAAATCAAGCCCTATGTCAGGCTCCATGCCCAGCCTCCAGAAAGGATTCTCTCTCTCTCTCTCTCTGTCTCTCTCTGCTTTTCCCCTGTGTGTGCTCTCTCTCTCTCTCTGTCTGTCAAAAAAAAAAAAAAATCCACTTTGTAGGTAGTAGTATTCCTACTTTACCAATTAAGGAACCAAGACAGATTAAGGAGCCAAGACAGGTTATGTAACTATTCTGAGGTAGATTACATTATCCTCCCTGATTCTTTACATTCTTGTAGCTTCTTCACTTCCTCCCACTAAAGGGATAGGAGTATTTTGAAGCCCTTTGGCTTTGGGTTTGGCTGTGAGACCAGCTTTGACTAATAGAATATGGAAGTGATGGTGTGCCGGTATCTGGCTGAGACCTTGGAACTCTTGTGTGCTTTTATTTGCCTTCTGGTTCTTTCACCATTGCCATGAAAACATGCCCAGACGCTGGTAAATATATTTTGCTGATCTCAGGAGTAGAAAAGGAGACGTGTGGAGCAAAGCCACCTCAGAAAAGCTTTCCTGGCCAACCTGAAGGTGTGTGAGCAAGTGCTACAGGAATAAGAAGAGCCACCTAGTTCAACTTGGAGTAGCCAACCCTTGGCTGACCCAGAGCCATTCAGGAGAAATCAGTGCTTATTGTTGCATACCGCTGAGATTTTGTGGTTGTTTCTTAAGCAGCAAAAGCTAACTGGCGCACTGTCCTAAGTCACAGTTAGGAGTTGCCTAGTCAGGATTGGAACCCCGATTTGTCTGAAACCAAAGCATCACCATTATGACATGCTTGAAGACCTATGAGGGACACCTGACCTGAGCAGTTCCTAAGCGAGAGTAATTAACAATCACTACGATCTACCGGACGCTAGCTATGTCATCTCACTGAATCTACATAGCCATCTGTGGTCTACAAGCCAAAGCAGTAGGTTATTATTTCCGTTTTATAGATGAGGCTTGGGGAGGTTAAGTAGCTTTTCCGGTGTTTGCATACCGTAAATGTGGCAGAGTCAAGATTCATACCCAGTTTTCTCTGTCTCCAAAGCTAGTGCCCTCTCTGTTTCTGCTGCGTTTGGGTAAGTTTCCTGGTGTGTGTGTACATGACTGTGTGTGTACATGTGTGTGTGTGTGTGTGTGTGTGTGTGTGTTGGGAGTAATTTTAGGGGTTGTTTTCCCACTCTGTTTTGTGTCTTTTTCTTGTCTGACTGATTTGCCTACAAGGTGAGGATCCAGTTACCAAGACAGAATGTACTCCACGGCCAAGAACATAATGTGTTCTGAAATTTCTACCAAGGGAGAAGGGAGTGTTACTTTTTTTTTTTTTTTTACTACATTCATGCTTTTATCAATGGCTATCATTGTTCGAGTTTTCAAAAGTCATCTCATTTCTCCTGTGTGACATTTCCTCCCTTTTCTGAACAAATTGGCATGTGGGAAAGCACACTGCATCGTTTAAAAGGATTTTTCAAGAAGCATCACCAAGACCGCCCTCCCAGCAGACTGCTCATGTCGAAGCCATTGTCAGAATATGGCATTCTGCCATCGGTGAGAATGGAACTTGTCATTTACTCCAAGGGCTTTTGTGGAAATTTGTCTTTTCGTTGTATCCCAAATCAGCAAGATTTATTTTCTGTCTTTACGACATAGTCACAGCTCTCTTCCTTCTTTGAGCTGTTCAGATTGTGAAGACCAGCTTTTGGAGAGGAGGACGGCGTAAGGCACATGACAAAGAGAGTGTGACAAGCACGAGAGGATGGAGGGTTCCGTGGGAATTCTGTCTCCAGTGGGATCTGTAATCTAGAGGCGCTTGAGGCCCAAGTAGGATCAGGCACATCTGAAGATCACTGCCCACGGCAGGGGTCAGCAGAATAAGAGGCTCCAGGACCTCGTGGGGGGCAGGGGAGGGCACAGACTTTGGAGCTAAACTAGAATAGAATTGCAGCCCTGCCGTTGAGTGTACATGTGAATTTTTTCAAGTTAATTGGTTTCTTGGCATTTTGGTTTCTTCGTTTACAATAAGAAGTGTTAATTAGGAATCTTTTAGTTTCAAGCGATAGAAGGCAGTGTGATCTAGCTTCAGACAAATATACTCTATCCGCCTATAATACTGGCAAATCAAATTTCAGTTACGGCTCACTGTAGGTTGTGTGGCCTCTGGCGTGGCTGCGGTCAGGGCTTTAGAGTGTGTCCTCTGAGCTCTTTGCTCCTCCCTCCCTCGGCTTCGCCTGCCTCTGCTCATTCGCATTCTCAGGTAGGCTTTTCCCCTATGGGGGCAAGTCGGCTCCACGATTTTCAAATTCCTCAGAGCTCATGGACTCAGAAAAGCAAGTGCCTTTCCAAACGCGCCTGCGTTCTAACTATATACGGGAGCGCCAGTGCTAGGTGCCCTTTGTGTTTCTTCCAGAGATGCCTTCCAGAAGGAGGAACCCCCTTCCGCTCTGCCTGGGGAGGTGGGTCTGCATGAGCCGTGTCGGTGTCTTCCTCGGCCTCTGATTTCTGGGCTTGGTCACAGTGGATTCCTGGCAGATTATTGCAAGGGGGAAGAGAGTGAGGTGAGGGTATTTATCCCCTCTGCCCCCTCCCTGAGATGTTCCTGTGGGTTGTGTTCCTGAACTGAGGGTGGCACTATGGAGTCTCTCCACAGGCTCCCTCTGCCTCCGGGTTCTATCCCCTGCGCCTGGCCTGTGCCCCTTCAGGATGAAGCTGGTACCAGCCCTCACAGCCGCTCGTCTCTGGGTACTGCTTTTTCTCATGCACCGTCTCTACATGCTACATTTTGAAAATAGTCCTGCCCTCAAATGATTTAGAGTACACTGTTTCTTCTGGGACCTTGACTGGCACAGTAAGCAATATAAGTGTGTAGAGACCACTGATGTGACTCAGGCATCCACGTCCAGATGCTTGTTTCTTTAGCACTTTTCCCAGCTTAGCGGTTCCTCGACCTCACTACCCTTTGCACTTATGCTCACTCCCATGGACAGCTTGCCTGTTGTGTAAGGAGGTTAACATTTCTGTCCGGGGCGCTCACCTGGAGGCAGCATCTGCAGCAATTGCAGTCTCTTACATTTGTAAAATGTTCTGAGATTAGGGAGGCACTTTCTCATATAACCTTGGAACAAGTTGTTGGCATGGGAGGTAGAGTCTATGTATTAGATACACGGAAAGTACAGTTCAGTTGGGTTAAGTGGATCACCCAGGTGACAGCTAGTAGCGGTCAAGCTGGACTCCAATCCTGGGTCTGCCTGATGTGTAATGAATAAGGGGGCACAGGCCCAGTTTTGCTGTTTCTTTCAGCTGGAAATCATTTTAAAAGAAAAATTTTAATTTGTTCAACTACTTATTTCTCTGCTTTTATTTGTTTGAGCTCTTAGTCACTTACAGAATATCGTAGGGGCACCTGGGTGGCTCGGTCAGTTAAGTGTCTGACTCTGGATTTCGGCTCAGGTCATGATCTCATGGTTTGTGGGTTCGAGCCCCACATTGGGCTCTGAACTGGCAGAAAATGTCTGCTTGGGGTTCTCTCTGCATCTCTCTCTGCCCCTCCCCTGCTCATGCTCTCTCTCTCTCTCTCAAAATAAATAAAAATTTAAAAAAATAGAATATCATAGATTGGGTGCCTTATAAACAACAAAGAGGTGTTTCTCACAGTTCTGGAGGCTAGGAGGTCCAAGACCAAGGGGCTGACAGATCCATTGCCTGGGGAGAGTCCTCTTCCTGGTTCAGAGACAGCTATCTTTCACTGCGTCCTCACCTAGGAAGGCTGGCCTTCTAATCTCAGTCATGAGGGCACTAATCTCATTCATGAGGACTCTCCCCTCATGATGTAATAACCTCCCAGAGGCCCCACCCAAATACCATCACATTAAGGATTAAGTTTCAACATACGAGTTTTAGGGCAGAGGGACACAGATACTTAGTTTACAGTGAACACAGAGAAAATTGTCTGTTCTCCAATGTGTTTATTAATAAGAACAGTTATTTGAGACAGACCAGTTTGGGAAATACTGTCCAGATGACATGGAAGTGTGTTGTTCAGTGTGGTAACCACTAGTCACAGGTGGCTATCAAGCACCTGAAATATGGTTGGTCCAAACTGAGGATAAAATGCACACTTGGATTTTGAAGGCTCAGTATGAAGAGTAAAAATTTTCATTAATAATTTTTGTATTGATTATATGTTGAAGTGATAATATTTTTGATATGTTGGGATAAATAAAATATATTATTGAAATTGTTCCTGTTTCTTTTTACGTTTTAAAATGTGGGTCCTGGAAAATTTCAGTCACGTATGTGGCCTGTATTCCTGGCTCTCGCTGCATTTCCACAGGACAGTGCCCACACAGAGTAGCTGGTAACACCCCGTGCCTCCCCGTGGCTGAGCCTCACTCTCTGCCTCCCGGGTCTCATCTCTCCGCACTGCCTCTCGCTATCTCTGTTGCAGCCACAGTATTCCTCAGATACCCCGAGAATGACTTCTAGGACTTTGCATTTACTATTCTCTCTGGAATGTTCTTCTCCACCTTAACCCTCATCGCTTCTCTTCATGCATCTGCTCGTATGTTACCTTATTAGAAGACTCCTTATTGTTTTATTTTAAATATCGGTTTTATTATTACTCAGGTATGGTGAAATCAACAGCCCTTGCCATTGAAAAGAAGTTTCATTATTTCCTGTTCCCAAGAGGAAGGGGCACACCATGCCATACGAGGCCACATGGGAGGCATGAGGGTGGGGTAGGACACAGAGGGAGTAGGGGAAATGTGAGCCAGAACCTTTATTGTGGTTTCCATGGGGAGGAACAACTGAGGCAAGGTAAACAGGTTTAGGATTGGCTAGTTTGAATAATTTCAGCAGGCTCTAGAGTGTAGGGTCTCTCCCCAGTTGTCTGGTACCTGGGTGCGGTGGGGGTGGGGAGGGGAGCATGTGGGCTCTGGATCGGTGAGTTTGCATATGACGGGCATGCCCCTGGGCCAGTCCCTTACTGTGTCCAGGAATTGGCTAGCCTTGGAAGGAGCAGTCTCTCTAGGGTCAGCCAGGCTCCAAATGGTCAACTATTCGAAATACAGAAAATAAAAAGACATGATTAATACACCTATTACTTTTCATACACATTTATTTTATTTTTTAGGATTAATTTCTACCTAACATATTTCATATTTGTTTATTTATTGCCTGTCTCCTCCACAGAAGTGTCACTCCCTTGAGAAAGGAGGTACTGCTTGTGTGTGTTTTTATTGCTTTGCTTTCATCACCTAGAAGAGTCCTTGGCACATGACAGGAGCTCAATAAATATTTTTTGAAACAAAGGAGGGATGGATGGATAGACGACTCAGTTGAGGGACTTTTTTCCTACTGGACCCAGATGCTACCTTAGAATTCTCTTCCATGCACACAACCCCAGGCGGCCATGACCAATCAGGATTGGCATTCTAGGTGAGGCCCTTTCACCACAGCTCTCCACTGCCTCTGCAGGGCATATGTCTCCTGAAAGGGACTCTTAAACACATTCGCCGTGGTAGATTTTCTCTGAAGATGGCTGCCAGTAGGTCCTCTCTTTAATCTCTGCACATATTTCTCCTACTTAGAAGTAGAGTCTCATTCTCCTCTTCTAGAACCTGGGCTGGCCTGTGATTTGCTTTCACCAATGGAGTGTGGCAGAAGAGATACTGTGCTAGCTCTGGGCTAGCCCTTAGGAGAGCTGGCTGCTTTCACTTTCATTCACTCAGAATGAGCCGCCATGCAGTAAGGAAGTCTAAGCTATATCCTCTTGGAGACAGAGGACATGTGCAGAGATACTGGAGGCCGAAATTCCACACACAAAAACCAACCACCTAAAAAACTACTGCAGCCCCATAGCCAACAGGCAGCGCTAAGGTCCAGACTGTTGAGAGAGGCCCCTGGGAACTTCCAAATCACCCCAGACATCGTACCGATGCCTGATTGAAGCCAGAGAGATGTGGCATGGAGCAGAAGCACTGCCAGTCAAAGCACAGGTCACGAGAAATAATCAGCTGTGGGTGTTCTACCCCAGTAAGTTTCGAAGTATACTGTCATATAGCAAATGATAATTGATAAACCCATCTTATCCCATGACCCCATCCTCTGCTCCTGATCACCTTGCTCTTGGCCCAGGCAACTGGCTGGCATTACCATGCTGCTACCATGATAACATGACTTTCTTTCTCTCCAAGGCAGCAACTCAGTCTGCTGTGGAGGCCAGAGTTGAGGATTTGTATTCATGGGGTCTCACCCCTGGCTTGCTGCGCAGTTCTAGGAAAGGTGATAACAGAGGTGGAGACTGGAGCTCTGGAGTCAGGCCAACCTGAGGTTCAGTCACTGTTCTGCTTCCCAGCTTCCAAGGAGCCACACGGTTGTTTACATCTCTGAGCCTCAGTTTCCTTTTCTATAGATGAGGATGGTCACGTTTACTTCACTGGGCTTTTGTGAAGATTCAAGGTGCTGTGTGTGTGAAGTGTCTGGCACAGAGAGAGATGGGAAACAACCAGCCCAAACAAAACCCGCCTCCACATTTCCCTTCGTAAGTCTTTGTCTCCCTTTCAGAAAAGCTAAGAATTTCCAGTCAAGCCCAAGGAGGAGAACTGAGACCGGTATTCAAACTTGTGAGGGCTTTGAACATCGGCCCCCCAGGAAGTTCTTTCAGAGGCTTTGTTGTAGCAACAAGCCAACAACAGCAGCCCACTCCCAGGAAGTCCTGCTCTCTGGGCCCTGCAGTAGGGCTCCAGCACAATAGGGGCCTGTCTGCTGATTGCCATGACAATGACACAAGGCTTTGAAAGGCATATCTCATTGTCTGTGGAGACTCTTTTCAAATGCTCTCTTAGGGCAGACTGTTTTGTAATAAGACAATGAAATCCAAATTTCCTAGTTACTGTATTTGGGGGTTAAGGAGGGAAACAAAAGTTCTCCAATTAATTGTTCATCCTAGGCCATTTTATTGCCTCTATACATTGCCTCCCCCTCAATAAGACCAGTACTGCTGTGTGGATGCTGACAAGCTAAAAGTGAGGGCTGGCTGGAGTTCATGGTTAAGAAATAGGAACTGTCAAGTTGACTTTCTTGTTGGGAAGCTGATCCAGCCCCGGATCCAAGGATGGGCTAGTGTAGACAGGCCTGACTTCATAAAACAGACATGGGGATTAGAAGGTGCCCAGAGTCTGTGGATACAGGGATGAGGCCAAACCATCATCCCTTTAGCTCTCCTAGGGAGAGGGAAGGTATCCGGCTGATATGCATGGGAATGGCACACCAGCCAGCGTCTGTTCCAACTGGCCAGCGTTCCTTTCTCATTGGTAGGTTGGTTGGTCAATGCTGTGAGTACAGCCTCTACTGAAGGGCACCTGTAGATGGAAAGCAGGACTGAATCATATTCCTTCTATTTGTCTTTAGGATGGCTCTCTGCACATACTGTTCTGTCCCTCCCATCCAGCTGGTTTTCTTAGAAGTTTCCTTGGAGAGAAGCAGAAAAGTGGTTAGACGAATGAGCATTTTGACTGGGAACAATCATAAGAGTATTTTATTTTGTAGATCTGTGATCTCTAAGTTCAAATAAGGAAAAAGGCATTTAATGAGGATGGTAGAGCTTTCCCCCCAATATCTAGTTTATCCTTTTGTCTCAGTGAAGAACTTCTAAATTTTATCTTGACTCATGACTCCTTCAGAGTAAAGACTTCCTTACTGCTGGGTGGGGTTGGCCAGGGTGCCAGCAAGAAATAAATATATGACACATTCATACTGGGAATTGACCAAATTAAAAAAGTGACCACTTACAAAGTTGTATGTAGGAGTTTTGGAAACTCAGAGGAGCATATGCAGAGGACTAGTGCCACTCCCAGGTTACCAAACCTAGAGAATGTCACCATGGAGAGGGATGATTGACAGGAGCCATGACCTATGGGAGAGGCGGTGGCTATCATGGGGGAGGAGTGATGGTGGGAGTGGTCTGTCCTGGCAGGCAGAGTGCGTTATCGTTGGCATTGTTTAGAATTGTGCATGGCCATAATAAAAAGTTGACCTTTCGTTGATTTTATTATGGCTTTTATATTCTTTACAGACATTGTACCCTTTAGTGTTTGCAACTCCCACTCATGCATTAGATGGAGGGAGAGAGCCAACTAGCCACTTGGAAGGGAGCAAACTGGGGAAATAGATCTCCCAACCTCACTCTCTTCCACCTTCTCATCTCCTGAGTATATCTCTCATTGGCTACGCTCAGCAAAAGCCAGAGAGCAAGGGAGCCCATCGGTGTCATCCATTCAGGTGTACTTACCAAGGCACAAAACAGAGTAGAAAAGGGTGGAGAGTAGACGTGATAGAGAAACAAACAGAAAATATCCAGCCCTGAATTGCAGCTTTGACTGGATTTGCGACTCTCTAAGTATCCTTAAAGGAGGGGGTCGTGCCTGCTCATCTCTCCGTTTTCCTGCTGTGAGCTCAGAAGTGTGGCTGGAACTGGAACAGAAGTCGTAGAGCGCAAGAGAGAAGTACATGCTGCAGATAGCAGAACAATCAGTCAGAAGGAGCCTAGGAGGGCCTTCCAATTAGGGAGGCTCCTCACATGCCTTTGTTCACATGAAAAGGAGATGCACTTCTCTTTTGTTTCACCCACGTTTTTCTAATCTTACCCAGGAACTAGAGTTCCTTCTAGTTATCGAAAAACTTCTAACTGCTACATGCGGATAGAGTTGTATGAAGCCACTGCTGGCCTCTGATTTTGGTCTCTGCTGTTAATATTAGCAGAACAGAAAGATCTCATCTGTATTTTCTTAAAAGGAAAGATAAAGGATTTGAAGATACTGAGCTCTGGATTAGGAAGCCAGAGTCTTACCTGTGTGGGACTGTGGGTTCTAGCATAAAGGAGACTCTGCATGGGTCCCCCTACTCTTACTTTTCTTAGAATTTTAGAACACATCTGATATCTTGCAGAGCTCCCAGCTGCCTTGAATAGAGGAAATAGATAAGAGGAATATGCCTGCATGGTGGGAATGCAGCTAGTGTGGGGTAGTCTATCATTTAATATCCTTTTGGCTACAAGTAACAGAATAATCAAATAAAAGTGGTTAGTGTAGATAGACTTATTATCTCATGTAATGAGAAATTTGGAAGAGTGGGTTTGAGGGTGGCTGATCCAGAAGTTCAATGATGTCAAGGCTCTGGATCAGCTTCTCTCCAATTGTCTTGACTTCTCTCAGTAAAAAGATGGGTAACTAAGCTCCAAATGCCACATCTTCCAATAACAACATCAAAGGAAGGAAGGAAGGAAGGTAGGAAGGAAGGAAGGAAGGAAGGAAGGAAGGAAGGAAAATAACATTTTTTCCTGTGTTTCTTTCTCTTAAGAAGGAACATCTCTCTTAAAATACTGTTTCCTTTATCCCTCTGCAGATATCCTCTCAATTGCCATAGTCTAGATCTTGTCACATGACCACCACCTTAACAGTCACTGGAAGAGAGGAAAGGGGTTATAATGGCTGGAGTTGGCCAATCATGATCCATCCATCTGGAACCATCTTCCCTGAGTACACCATTGCCTCATACCAGCACCAAACTGGAGTCCTATTAACAGAGGGAAAAGGGGAGAATGGCTTGCATAAGCAATCACAGATGGAAGGAAGTAGAAGGACTATATAGAAAAGAAAGAAAAAGGAGATACAACAGATGGTTGAACTACAAAAAGTTAAGTCACATTTTAGGCTGAAGTTAACTGAACAGAAGTTTAGAGTCTGGGCCATGCTTAGGGGACAGTAGGTTGATCTCCATGACTGAAGGAACTAGTGGATGGCCACTTAGAAAAGAGGGGAATTATTAGTAGAAAAAAGCAGAGGTCAGTAGTTGATGCTTTGCTTCAGTGTCTTGGACCTAGCAAGATGAACTGCTCTATCATGCAAGTTAGCCAGTTAACGTTTGTATTTGTCAAGGCCCTGGTAGGAAAATAGGAAAACGAGGGCTCATTCCAGTTGGACAATTGAGGACCGTTTAATACAGAAACTGTTAATAAAGGTGTAAGCAGGGTTTAAGGAAACAACAAGGCATACTGCAGGATCTTTGGCTATCAAGGGCGTGGAGCTATTATCATCCCCGGGAATGAAGAGGCAAAAGGGGAAAGAATGAATACTATAACCTGGAGACAGAGAGATTATAAGTAAAGAGCTGCCTGATAGGAATCGTTGCTTTTGGGAAAGGAATATAGCTAACTCATAGCAGCTTGGCAGAGGGGATATCAGGAGATTAAAAGCCCAAACTCATTCGCTTCTGTTGAACAACACTGGAAACTAAGAGTAAGAGAACATGTTGATACAGTTGATAGAGGATCTCTCTGGGGGGCAAAGTAAAAGGGTCGAGAGTAGATCTTGAAGTACAAATGGGAAATGTAGGAGATATTCTAATCATTATAGTAGACAAATCAATTTTGAGCAATATGTCTCTTTTAGTATGGATAATAAAAATAATATGAATAGTAACAGTGGATAGTAATAATAGTAGTATTTTTTTTACTATAAATTTTGCTAGATGAAACTTGAGGCTTAGAGAGCTTACTCATCTAAGTTAACACATCTTGGGATTCACACACAAATCTATCTATGAGAACTTTCTCCATTTCCATCAGAGGCTGGAGGATGACCATGGCAAGGCTTTCCTGGCATGATGAATCAGCACCAGTTGCCTTTAGTTATTAAGGATGTAGGAAGAACAGGTGATAGTGAGGAACTTCTTCCCTGTTGTTAATTCTTACTTTGGGAAATATGCTAGGAATCTGTGAGGAAGCTCACCTTTCCTTTTGAGTCCTTTTGTGTTCTGACAGCAGGCTTCTATCATTGTGTAGCTCATATTATGAGACCATCCATTGAATGTTAGTGCCAATAGCCATTCTGGTGACCTCTTCAGAGGAAAGCTTTCATCTTCAACCATAAAGCCTGACTGTAGGGACTGGTTTGGTTTGTGCTATTATACTTACTGCTCTCCCCCATCCCTCAACCTCCTTCCAAATCTGGTAGGCTTACACATTTTCCAGAAGAGTGATATCATGAATGATAGAGGGAATCACTGGGCCGCTAAGCAGGAAGAAAGCTGGGCTCCAGGACAGGAGATGGTGGCTCATGGTGGTGACTTAATGAACCTGGAGATCTGTTTATGGTTTTGTCCCTCACTGCTCCTTACAGAAGAGATATGTTTTTATGTGATGTGCATATTGGTGTTTTGAGAGGACCCCTCAGCTCCATCTCAAATCTGGTGCCTGAAATGCTATAGTTTGTCATACATTCCTTTAAAGCAGTTTGATGTATTACAATTATAATAGTAGCTACTCTTTTTTCCCCATAGGTACTATATTGTATACACCATGTCATTTAATATCTACAACAAATGATACTGAGGTTTCTAGGGGTTCAAAGTCACATGGTTGGTAGTTGGTGGAGCTAGAGTTTTAAATTGGCTTGTTTCAAAATCTTTCTGTCTGTTACATTTTATTCAGCATGGTGTTAAGTAAGATAGGTTTGAAATAAGATTGGATTTGATACCCAGTTCATACATATACAAGTATATAAGTTGTGGGATCTCCAGAAAATTATTATTTCTAAGCCTCAATTTCTTCATTTCAAATGTGGGAGCTGGGTTAAGAGGAAACAGCACAGAGCATACAGGCTAGTTAAACTTGATATTTTTTTATAATGTTTCCAAAATCATTTCTGGAAGGTGGGAATGATTTAAGAGTCCTTCCTTGGTGGATAGAACCATCATCCGATTCTCTCATGATGGGGCAAAGAAACAGGTAGAATATTGACATTGGGAAAGAAGTCCTGGGGAAGAAGTAGGAGTGGATTTTGTTAACCACTTGTTAACTGAGTGAACTTGTGCAAACTCTTAACCACTCTGATGTACTCAGTTTCTTTATCTGCAACATATACACCTATTCTGTAAACCTACACTGTACTGTCGAGAGTCTCAATTGATTAAATGATAAAATGCCATGGTTTAAATTATTATATACTAGGTCATGTCATTTATTATGTCATCATCATTTTTTTTTCCCATGAAGAAACAGAATCTTTATAGGCAGAACTAAGTTGTGACCTGGGAAGTGTGTTTCTTTCTTCTTTACCTGGTGGTCAAATTCCCATGGAGTTATGTAGAGGTGTTTGACTTTGATACATTACTATTTGACCACCTTATTTGCCTTTTAAAAATTTCAAGATAGGATCCAGTGAAGAGATAGGTATCATAGAGCATTTAAATGATAATATAGTTTATAAAAATAGTTTTTATAAATTTATATGAAACATAAGCCAAATAAAACATTGGTAAACACATGGTGTATTGCTTTACTCTGTTACATACGTCACGTAGAGGCAAGTATATCTGTAATCCACTGATTCAATTCTTCCCTCAGCTTGGAGACCAGCAGGGCGATTTTCTCCTTTCCAGTATAACTCTTTCTGGCTCACTAGTGTGGTTGATAGTGAGCGGGTGGTAGAGGAGTGAGGGAACCGTCGGGAAGGTGATACAGGGCCTGTAGCTCCCACCAAGATACAACCTATGGAAATCCACAGTGAAGGAAAGTCTTAGGGTAGTCATCTTTATCCCAATCTGAGCATCACTGAAGCTCCATTTCATTGATAAGAAAAATGAGGCAAACACATAATCTGATCTCTATTATGTTGCCTAGAACAAGAAGCACCAAGAGCCCATATATGTATTTTTCACTAGACAATGAGACTCCTGGACATTCTAGAGAAAGTCAGATGTGTACGTGCCATATAAGTATAGCCAAACAAACAAACAAAACCAATGATGAATTTTTAAGAGGGTAATTCTAGGTTTTTGAGGTGAATTTCCAAACTACAGCTTTCATTGCTTGCCCCAAATGTATCTTTTGGTGTGTCCATTAGAATGAACACAGGCCTGAGATTAGTAAATCATTTCTTCTCTTTCTGTATTTCAGGAATACAAGAAATGTACTTTGAACAGCCACTATTGGAAACTAAAAGCCATTTCTCAAGGTAGGATCTGTGCAATATAATATTATTATATATTTTTGTGGTTAGAATCATTGTGCTTGGTTATAAGAATGGGACAAACCAGAATAAAGATCATTAGGCCATCCCAGTAGATTTAGGAAGTATTTGTAAAATGTCCTTTAAGATATGTTGTGTCTATAATAGATTTACATCTTGAAGGAGGAGTAGGCAATTTAGCTGATTTGCTTTATTCTCATCCATGGTTTTGATGATCGGACTAAGAAGAAACAGAGGGAAAACCTAATTAGAGGCCTTTGGGGTTTGCTAATTCAGGCTGGAAAGTACCCAAACCTCCCCTAGTTCTTTAATTTAAATTGCATGTCCTCCTTTTGTTACAAAATTTGATGTAAAGCTTTCCAAAATAAGGGAGGAGCCCAGATGAAGTTTAAATGAAGTTCATGTAAGTTTTAGCACTCCACTGCTGTACCTATAAGATCCCCACCAATGAGATTTGAGGTTTGTTGCAAATTCAAAGTGGTGGGCTAGAGATAAATCCTGTCTGCTTTCATATCTCCTATAAAAATAGGGAATAATGGCTGGTTGATGATTCCTTTTTCTTTAAAAAAGTGTTTTTTTTTTTGGAACTGATTGAATGTAAGTGTTCTTAGCCCAATCAAAGCTGTGCTTCCTTTCGAAAGCTGTAACAGAATTCCAAATCACATGGAGAATTTTTGAAACAGTGGGATTCTATGAGAAATTGGTAGATTGGTTCACTCACTCTATTTTCTCATTCATTAATTCATGGCACTGTGATGAAGTAGTTCAAAGTATAAACTTCGTAATCATCCATCCAAATTTCCAATTTCAACTTTGCTAGATACGAGACCTTATTTAGAAAGAACACAACTCTTTGAGCCTTTGTTTCCTGAGTGGTAAAATGGAGATGATTATGGGAATACCTACTTCATAGTTTGTTTAGCAGATGGAATGAGTGCCAAGCATAAAGTTGGTGCTCAATAAAAGCAGTAATTTAAAAAGTCCATCGATCTACTCATCCATCTACACATCCATCCATCCGCCCATGTGTCCATTCACCCATCTGTCCATCCATCCATCCATCCGTCCATCCATCCATTCATCCACCCATCCTCATATCTGTCAACTGTTTCCTGGAAACCTCCCATGAGCCTGACCCTGATCCAGGTACTAGGAATATGGTGCTTGATGTTCAGTTCTTTCAGTCTGTTTGTATATAGACTATTATAATAGAGCATGCTTAGTGGTGCGACAAACATTAAGTATAGAGAAACCTCTTCTAATTCACCTGGTGAGGATAGTGATGCCCACCTCTCTCTTTTTCGGGGAAGAGAGACCTATAAGCTGTGTTCAGAGGAGTACATAGGATTAGAGATGGAGACTTATTTTAGATTAGTACAAGGGAGGTCTTTCTGGTAGAGATGCTGGAAGATAGAATAGGAGGCCATGGGAAGCAATGGTTCTTGTCACTAGAAGAGGAATCTAGTAAAAGCTAGGAGATCAGAGATGTTTAAGAGGGGCCTCGAGCACTTGAATAAGAGATTGAGTAGATGGCTTTTCAAATATGTTATAATTCTGAGAATCTATGATTCTTAAGGGATATGGAAGTACTTAGATGAGCTTCTCTAGGGTGGCTAACTCAGAATGAGGCCTGGCCAGTCTGGGCAATGTAGTTGCCATGGTAATCAAGAATGACCATGGCAATGACATGTTCATGCTGTGATATAATTATTTTTAATTTATTTTTATTTTGAAAAATAAGATCCATGGGTGGATTTTAATTATAGAAAAATTAAAATACTTTCAAAGCAGAGAGTAAAACAGTAAAGTCTTTTTTCTTCTCTCTTTGCTCCTCTTTCTGCCTTACCCGCCATTTCATAGGGCTCCCCACCCTAATTCCTTCCACAGAAGATGGGGACTTTATTTTCATTACCTGTCCTTCTATGCTTCTTTTTATTAACTTCTGTGCCTACATGTATAAACATACACACATTTAGTTTTTCAAAAACTTTGAGTACATTCATGCTATAAATACTAGTCATTAGTGTTTTTCATTCAGCACTAATTTTCGGAGATGCATATAAATGTACATAGGATGATACATGTAATTGTTCTTCATTTTAGTTTTTTAAAGTGTATTCATTTATTTTGAGAGAGGCAGAGACAGTGTGAGTGGGGGAGGGGCAGAGAGAGAGGGAGACAGAGAGTCCCAAGCAGACTCTGCAGTATCTTAGCATGGAGCCCTGATGTGGGGCTCGAATTCACGAAACCCTGAGATCATAATCTGAGCTGAAACCAGGGGTCGGATACTTAACCGAGCCACCCAGGTGCCCCTAAATGTTCTTCATTTTAAAAGCCAGTTCCTTTTCAAGGCTGCACTGCATTCCATAGTGTAGCTGTAACATGACTGTAACATGACTTATAAGCATTTCCATTGTTTTTATCTTACTGCTATTGTAAACGATGCTGCAGCAAACATCCTGATGTATATACATTGATGTGCCCAAGTGCAAGTATTTTGGTAGGATGGATTTTACAGATTCTCTGAGGTTGAGTTACTCATCTAACAGGATGGACCTTGTCAATTCTGATGAATGATATCAAGCGGGCCTCCAGAATATTGAAGTAGTTTATATTTTCACCAACAGTGAAAGAAGGTGACCTTTTCTTTGCACTATTTGTGAAAATAATATTGAAGAAAACCAGAGTAGGTCACTCCAAAATCTGCCTCTTTGACATAAAAATTTGTTCGAGCTGGAGGCAGTTTAAAAGGAGCAAAGCTTGCCCCTGTGTAGGGGCAAGATATAAACTCTCCTTTCACTGGAGACAGATTTTTATCAGTCCAGAGAGGGCACCAGAGGCACCTGCAAACTTTACTCCATTAGTTTCCTCCTACACATTCATCTTCTCACAGTTTGCCATCGGGGCAGCCTAAAAATTGACCTATAACTTCCCCACAAATTATTGTTTTCAGTTGAAGATGCTATATAAGCTGGAATCCTGGGCTGCCTCTTTGAGTTCCTCTAAATTCCTCCCAGGAGATGTGGACTGCATGAATTAATAAATGTTTTTTTCTCTTGTTAATCTGTCGCTTCGTTAAAGAGCCCCAGCTTGAAAACTTAAGATGGCCGGAGCTAAAGTTTTGCCTCCCCTACAGTATGTCAACAATCTTTTATTTTTTTGGTCCATCTATTAGGTAAAAAGAGTTTCTAATTATTTTAATTCAAATTTGTATGATTCCAGTAAGGCTGGTACATTAATGATCTTTTAATATATTAGCTGGCAGCTGGTACATCTGCAAATTACCTCTTTATATAGTTTGTCGATAAGTTCGTATGAGAAACACTGTAGTATGGATATTAATCTCTTTTGTGTGTATACATATATGACAAATACTTCAGTACAATGAATTATTTTATGAGTATGTTTAGTCTTTTTCTGCGGGTTCTGGGTTTCGAATGTTGATTTTTGACACATGCAATAACTATTGTGTCATCGTGGAACTATGAAGTCAATGCATGCACAAGGAAATAGAACACATCATGATTTTCTTTGTTTTTCATCTCCTTTTCTACCACTTTCCTTCATGCTCTTTACTTTTAAGCTGCAGTGCACTGCGTCCCTTCCATAAATGCTATGGTTTATGAACTTCTGTGTCTGAAAATAGCACAGGTACTTTCCCCTCAGGAATATCTTTCTCATTCATTTTCCACTCTGAGTACTTCTACTCATCCCTTCAGACCCAGTCCCATGGCACTTCCTTTGGTGAAAACCACCATAGCTACTCTGGATAACGAGGAAGAGAAATAATCCCCTCATTTGGTTGCTAGGGTTACATGACACAAAACAGATAAAGTAGGACACTGGGGTCATGGCAGTTTCTCAGTAATTGTGTTGTCTCTCAGAGGAATAGTACCTACTGCACGGAAAACTGTATCATTTCTTACGTAAGCTGCCGAGTTTTCTGCTTCATTGTGAATTCCTGGTGTAGTGAGTTGTATTTTTCTTCTTCAGCCTGTCATGGGTACTCGGTATGTGCTCAAAGATTCCTCATTGAGATTGGTATGGGGTGGGCACATCGGTATATACGGTCTTTGTCAGGCAATGAAAAATAATGCATTTCCCTTCCTTTTCTCTCTTTTCTCAAATATGAGCTGCTTTTAATAAATTTATTTATTGTTTTTTTAAATTTTTTTTTAACATTTATTTAGTTTTGAGAGACATAGAGACAGAGCGTGAGCAAGGGAAGGGCAGAGAGAGAGGGAGACACAGAATCAGAAACAGGCTCCAGGCTCTGAGCTGTTAGCACAGAGCCTGATATGGGGCTCAAACTCATGAACCATGAGATCATGACCTGAGCTGAAGTCGGCCACCTAACCGACTGAGCCACCCAGGTGCCCATGAGCTACTTTTAAATATAGAGAATACATTTTGGGCAATTATAGTATTTTCTTATCCTCAAGCACCAGGAAATCTCTGCTACCATTGCTTCCTTTGCTTAATTCCTATTGTGTGTTTTTCCTCAGTGTCAGATTTTGGAGAGTGTGCACTTTTATAAGTTGCTTCAAATATTTCGTAAGTATGGTATACCTTTTAAGTGTACAAATTAAAAGATAGGTATTCCCTAATGGTTTCTGTCTTTATTATCATTTATTTATATCTCAGATAATTTCATTAAGGTGTCAGTTACTTGGTGAACAAATAATAGCAAAAATATAAAATGGAAATTGAAAATTAATCCCCCCAAACCACAGTGCCAAGGGCATGGTGATACCACAAATATGCCTATTTCATGGGATATTATATTTGAAATAATTGAACTTCCAATCTGGTTCTGAGCTTTCTGCAGCTAAGGGGAAAAAGAGAAACAAGATTACTTACAATATGTTAATTGCTTTATACTATACATTTTACCGATCCTGTCTTTAAATGCCTATTCTTACTGGCAAATCCATGCTGCCTATAAACATTTAATCTTACTTGTTTGCTGTGTGTTGGCCACAGACTCTCAACCAGACTGAAAGCTTCCCAAGGGTAAGGACCTCCTTCCCTTTTTTTGGAATCCCCCAGGGCAAGTGATTAGCAATCTGATGTTGAAGGATTAGTGCTAAAATGGCAAAATGTGGCAATGTCCCAGAAGTACGTAATTTCAGGAGGGGGGGGGGAGGGAGGAGCAGTGTGCTGCATCTGAAACTCAGGTCCGTGTGACCCCACGGCAAGTGTTTTTAACCACTTCTGAGCTAGCTCTGTGGTATCCCCATAGCTTGACTCATGTCAGTCAATCAGAATGGAGAAGGTTCCAGAGATTGGTTTTAGACTATGCTGTTGTGTTTTTAATTGCAGTGCTGGTCTATTTGCTTTAGGTTTTAGTGCTGAAAGAGTAGGTCAGCCCACGGTTGCTGTCTGTGAGGTTTACCTGACGACCTGAGTTGCTACAGTGGGAGCCACTGGATAAGGCAGAGGCTTTTCCTTCATGCTGCCTTTCTTTTCTCTAAGATTTACTCTACGAAAATGCCATGTGGTCTCAATCAGCTTTTCTCCTTTGCACCTTTGGTTTAATAGGCTTCTGGCGTTTGGGTGTGCCTGAAACACTGGCTTTTTTTCAACATTAAAAAAACATGTATATAAAATATAAAAAGAAATAAAGACAGAATTAATATCCTGTTGTTTTGAGACACGGTGACTAATTAGAATGACACAGGCCTGTGGAGGGTTTACTGTAGCTAATCTTTAGCAGGTGTGCTTGCTGCCGGATGACAACATCTTTCTCAGAAGGAAGGTAGAATCAAGAGAGTGCTGGAATATGAGCAAAATAGACCTAAGTGATGTGAGCCGTCACACAACGGAGACATCCTAGACCCTCGCAGTCCAAGATAGAAGTTATCAGGCACCTGTGACTATTTACATTTAAATGATTGAAGTTAAACAGAATAAAAAATTCAGTTTCTCACCCTAGCCACGTTTCAAGCACTTAGTTGTCACATACAGACTACCGGGCAGCACGGATAGAGACCATTTCTGTCCCTGCGGAACGTCGTATTGGGCAGCAGGAACCAAACTGAACTAGGTACGGAATGTTGGGGTGGCAAGACAGGATGAGGTAAGAATTCTAGCTCTGCCACTTTCGAGCTGGGTGGCCAAGGCATATGATTTAATCTCACTCTGCCCCAGTAACTCTTTTTATAAAAGGAAGAAAATACTGCTTAGTGTGTAGGGTTTCAGTGATAGCCGTATACTTGCTGCATTTAGCAGTGTTTCCCCTCCTGAGAGAACTCCCACAGCAACCCTATCAAACGTGGCCACCACCTGTTATTCTTCATACCACAGAACGACAGCAGAACATGCTACCTCAAAACGTGCCACTCCAGTGGATAGATTATGTTGAGCTGTAGACACTTGACAAACAGCCAACGCAGGCACAGGTTTTCTCTGAACTCCCCTTACTACCTACAGACAGATCCTCCAAAGGACCTGATTGTTACAAATCCCCTATATAGGAGTTTCATCAACCAGGGAAGGTCGACTTACCACAAGAGAGGAGATTAGAAGTCAACACCACACCCAGACTTTGACAGGAACTGTCTCACCTTCCATCTGTTCCAAGGTCCCGTTTGTCTTTCCTAGAAATTGTTTCCTCTCCTCTAAAAAGGTTTACATCCCCCTCTCCTTTCCCAATGAAGATGGCATTTAAGCCTGAATGCTAAGCCACCTCAAGGAGTTATTCCCTGGGTACTTCTCATGTATGCTTTGTTTTGCTTTTGTAAATCTGTCTTTTATTACAGGGATGTCAAATAAGAATTGAGAAGGGTAGAGGGAAAATTCTTTTCCTCCCTTACACTACCCTAACCTTTTCTTCGGAGTTCTTACCATTATCTGAAATGAGGGAGTCCTATCTCTCTCATCTGTCCGTCTGTCTCATTGTTTATTGTATCTTATCACCATCCCCCATAATGTGATAGAGCCCCTCCCTAAGGCATGTGGTGGAGGCCTCCTCAGAAGAAAGGAAGGAACGTGACCCAATCAACTCCTATACACATATGCATGGCTCTGACATGACTCTGTAACTTAGACTGTGTCCAGTCAGACTATATGGCACCACATAGGGGAGACAAAAAAGTAGAAATTGTATTAAAGGTTACACCCTGCTGTGCTTAGGGCTCAGTTTTTCAGGTGCGAACCTCCTGAGCCCGTGCTGGCACGATGAATGAAGTTGTTTCCTGGACAGAAAAGGCTCGGTGTTCCGTCTCTCTGTGCGAGAATCCTGCTACAAGTACACATGCACACTGTGGTTTTTATGAAACACCAACTCATTCTCCAATTCTTTGATACCAACTGATATCTAATATTTTAATTCATTTCAGACACTAACCACCTGGAGTAAGTGCAGACCCCACAAGATAAGGGCTCAGTCCTATGAGACTGCTCTTATTTCAGATGAAAGCTGAAAATTGAGTGCCTAGGCTATGCACACTTCTGCCTGGCCAACTACAAATTCAGGAGTTGCTATGAGCTTCCCCTCAAGTTCAATAATTCATTTAGAATGACTCACAGAACTCAGGAAAGTGCTTTACTTAATGACTACTGGCTTATTAGAAAGGGTATGACTTAGGGATAGCCAAATGGAAGAGCTGCGTAGGATACACCAGCATCTTGACATATTTGCCAACCAAGAAGCTCCCTTAGCTGCATCATTTCAGAATTTTTATTGAAACTTAATTATGTAGGCACCATTGATTAAATCATTGGTATTGGTGATTGAACTTGATCTTCAGCACCCCAACCCCACCCTTATCCCTCAGGTATGAGCTGAAATTTCTAACCTTCTAATCCTGTGGTTGGTTTTTCTGATGACCAGCCCCAATCCTGAATCATTTCCCTAGGATAAACCCAGTTATGGTCAAAAGGGGATTGTTATGAATAACAAAACACAATCCTACCACTGAGGAAATCCAAGGGTTTTGGGAATTACATGCCAGGAACCAGGGACAAAGACCAAATATTATTTTCAATTATAATACATACAACATGGCAGAATGTAAACTTCGTTAGGGGAGAAACTTTCTCTGCATTATGTACAGTCCCTAAGATAATATCTAGCACATAGAAGGTGATCAATAAATATTTGCCAATCTAACTAATAGCAAGCTCCTAATTATTTTGATGAGGTTTTAGAGTGATGGGGTTTTGGAGCTGATGGCCAAGAAAGAATTCTTGAGATGTCTTTGTGCAAAAACATGATTTTCTTAAAGCACAGGGACAGGACCCATGGGCAGGAAGAGCTGCACTGGAGTTGTGAAGAGTGACTGGTCATATACTATGGAGTTGAGGGAAGTAAAGGCAAGATGGAGGCCTCTAGAAGGAGTTTGATATGCTAAACAGGACTCCTAAGATACCTGAGGCCTTGCTATTGTCAAGCTAAGGTTGTTTTTTCTCCAGTAAGGCACTAACATTAGGAGAGTAGGGGGTTCCTGGAGAAATGTTGTACTCTGTATTTACCTCAAGTATTTGTAAATGGGCTGCTGGTTATAAGGGAATTTAATTTTACCTGCCATTTCTTACTTGCCTTTGTTCCCCACATCACTATAGAGGGTGATATTAGGGGCTCCAGGAAACGGAGTCTGTAGATTTCTGGAGATTAGGCTATCAATAAGATTGTCTTTTTCTTATAGTTTACTAATATATTTGTAAACTGATGGAGACTCATGTCCTTCATGACTGAGATCTCTATCAGTTAACCATTTGTTTTCTTTCCTTTCCTTTGTTCTTGGGCATCCAGGAGCGCCTGAGGAATATGAGGAATATCACACATATCCCACCAGCGGGCGGGGGAAGGGAGTGTTGTTAGCTTGCACTTTGCTCTCAGCTTGCCTTTTGTTCCTTCATCAGTTTGGTTGAGGAGCAATGTACTACAGTAGTTAGTGGTCATGTTGCTAATGAAAGTAATACTTGTAGTAATAGTTGCCACCATTTATTGAACATTTTTTATGTACCAAGAACTTACTAAGTGCTTTAAATACATTATAACATTTACTCCTCACAGGAAACCTACGAAGTAGGTAATACTGATGTGGAAAACAAAGGCAGAAGGAAATGGTAGGTAAAATTAAATTTCCTCATAACCTGAAGCCCATTGACAAATAGTTGAGGCCAGCAGAGTAAAACATCTCTCCAGGAACTCCCAACTGTTTTAATGTTAATGCTTTGCTTGAGGGAAAAATGACCTTAGCCTGACAATAGGTAGGCCTCCAGTATCCTGTGAGTCTACTTTAGCATATGAAATCCCTTTGGAAACTTCTCCTTGTCTTTACCTCCACCAGCTCCATAGTGTATAAACTGTCAGTCTTCACAACCTCAGTGCAACTCTTCCTGCCTGTGGGTCCCGACTCTGTGCTTTAATAAAATCACCTTTTTGCACTGAAGACATCTCAAGAATTCTGTCAGTTCCAACTCCCTGTTACTCTGAAACCCCATCAATACTATTATCATTAGCAATGAGGAAATTGAGCCTCAGAGACATTGAAAAACTTACAAAAAGTCTCCTAAGTAGTAGAGTCAAGATTCAAACCCTTATCTAGGCATTTAATTACTTTATCTTGGTAATACATACTATTAGTAATACAGTATTTACTCTATAGAGTCAGGGATCTTTTTTCCTTAGATTGAGGTCGAACCTATAGCAGAGTTCCGAAAATATTCTCCACCTTGGATTCAGTTCCCTTTAAACTCCTGATTGTTAGGACTGCTGTTTTGGCTTGCAGTTAGGCTCCTGGGGTGATAAAGGAGGCTCTTCTTCATATGTCATGCTTTTGCCTTTCTGGTCCATGGATCAAGACATAATCAGCATATAAATTATTTGACTTCCCAAACTGTCTCTAGCCTTTCAGTCTTCCAAATCATTTCATTTGTGGAAAATGAAGCTGAAGAGTCATGTAATATGCAAATGACTGCATCTCTGTGAGAAAAAGCAGTGGGCACCGCCAGCATCCAGTGGTGTAGGCAGCGTCCTAGTGACGAGGGAGCGTGGGGCAGGCTGAGGGCAGCATACAGGCTGGCACACCCCTCCCCATGTGGAATATGTGTGATATTCCTCAGATACTCCTGGTTACCCAAGAAAAAAGGAAAGGGGTTTAAGTGCTTGCCATGGTAATGTGGGAAACTGAGGCAAATGAAAAATTAAATTTCTTTACTGCCTATAACCCATTGACAAGTCCTTGAGACAGGCAGCATGACCTCCCTCTAGGAGCTCAGCTGCCGCAAGGATGACACTTTGCTGGGGACAAAAGAGAACCTTAGCTTAACGTTATCCCAATGTCGAGGATCCTGTAAGTCAACTTCCATTATTTCAACTGCCTCAAGATGTATGCCGTCAATCATATTTCCAAGCTTATGGCCCCCCTGATATACATCTGAAGGGTCTCATGAGTGAGGTTTTATTAAATGGTAATAAATGGCATTTCCCTAGCAACAGCTAGCCCCTCAAGATCCTGGAAACCTTGCTTCCAAGATACTTAGAGACTTACTCTATCCCTGACCCCCTTTCAACCTGAGGGTATATAATGAGTTACCTGTCAGGACCTCAGTGCAGCTCTTCCTGCCATGGGTCCTTTCCCCATGCCTTAATAAAATCACTTTTTTTTGCACCAAAGATGTCTTCACAAATTCTTGGCTCTGGACCACCCCACCAGAGCCCCAAAACTTCATCACTAGGAAGTGTTAAAGGATGAGAACAGAGTGTGGGAAACACCCAGGCCTCTGTGGTGCTGGTAGGTGGGGCTGAACCCCTTTAAACCTTTCCTGCGAGTGGCCCCCACCAACCCAACAAAGAACCTTCCACAAGGTTAAAGACTACACCTCGTGCCATCAGAGTTGACTCACAAGGCTCTTCAAGCAGCACAGAATGAGGAATGGGACTTATAATTACTGGATTGGCAAAGGCTGCTGCTAATTACCTGTTAGTTGTGACCTTGGAATATAGCAGGGGCCAGAGCTGGTCTCATGATTTCTGGGAAATAGGTTTTGGCAGAGACAGCTTGTTCTTTCTGAATCTCCTTGGGCTATGCAGTCTCTGCTTGGAGAAGCATTGGGGTTTGGTGGAAGGGACTTTTGCTATACATTTCCTTGGATAGGTAGGTTTAGGGAGCTAGAGAGGAGAAAAGCATCTATATTGATGGGGAAAACCTTTCATTACGGAGTCAAGGCTGTTCAAACAATTTTTTTTAATGGAAATTTTTATCGTTTAATGTTTTTCTTAGAAATAATATAATAAAAAATGTATTGTTTAGGAATTGCTGTGTGCCATGTACTATTCAAAACGATTTAAATGTATTAACTCAATTAAATCTTAACAGCTCTATTAGGTAGTTGGTATTATTCCCATTTCGCAGATAAGGGAACAGGCACAGAGAGGTTAAGTAACAATTTATATAAATTTTTTAAAAAGTTTTATTTATTTATTTTGAGAGAGAGAGAGCATGTGCATGAGTAGGGGAGGGGCAGAGAGACAGGGAGAGAGAGAATCCTGAGCAGGCTTCGTGATGACAGAGCAGAGCCCAATGTGGGGCCCTAACCCATGAACCTCCAGATCATAACCTGAGCCAAAGCCAAGAGTTGGACACTCAGCCAACTGAACCACTCAGGCACCCCAGAAGAAAGCTTCCCTGATCAGGAATTATTTTAATTTTAATGATTAGCCACCTTTCAACATAACAGTTACATTTCCTAATTTGTTCCTAGGTCACCAAGGCAGATACTAGTCTCTCTTGTTCTTCCTTTCTTTATTATGCCTTGAGTCCCAAATCAATCCTATTGATTTCTTCACAGAGATAATATTGGCATTTTGGGCTGGCCTACTTTTCATTTCATGGGATCATTTTGAGCTAAGGGCCACTGAGAACCAGCAGATGCAGGAAACTTTATTTCCCCCCAACTGCCTAAAATAGAGTATACGTTTCCTCTCTTTTAAAGGAAATGTACATTAATAAAAGAACTTTCCATTTGTAAAAATGTCTCCATTTTTGGAAGAGATCTACTCCCTGGAGGCAACTCTTAGCACCTGGGAGACTCTCACCTGCATAGCAAGACAGTCCTTATTTACCACACATTTCTTCCCTTTAACTTCCCATGACTCGCCTCCCCCTCCCAGAAGCCCCAAACCCCTTTCCTTTGCTTAGCCTAGGATGGTAAAAAGCCTCCTTGAGCCACATCTTTCTTTGTGAACTCCTGTGTGTACCGTTAAAAAATGAAATTTAAAATTTTAAAGATCTTATTGGCTTTATTCAATGATTCATGAGTCGGTCAGCATCACATTTAGCAAATTAGAATGAAGCTTCAAAGAGTTGTACAAAATCGAAGACATATGGGCAGGAGGAGGCAGCAAAGTGCTGATTGTTTCAGGTGAGGTCACCTTTCTTTGGGGGATTACCTCATAGTGCTGATCAGGTAATTCCACAGTGACTAGTTAAGATTACATTCCTGGAAGAGGCTGAAATTGCAGTTAGGTTAGGTATTAAGTCTTGGTTTATTGAAATGGGGTTAACACAAGTGACTCCATTTTGGATCTGTTGTTTTCTTTTTTTTTTTTTAAACAGTATGCACATATTTAAAACTTTTTTTTCTTGTTAAGCTGTCTTTTTTTCAGTTCAATTCATGGACCCCTGCACTGAACTTAAGAGGGTAGTAGGAAAAATCATTTTTCTTCCCCTACCCCACCTGCTTTAAGGCATTTATAGTCCATGGCATGCACCATCTACATGCCAATAGTACATTTTTCTGGCTTTTAATGACAACCAGCCCCCTTCCTACCTATCCAAAACCCCTCCCAGTGGGGTAATTTCATCTCTAATTGAGACATAATGAGGCATTTTCTATGCATTTACTTTCTAGACATGTTCTTTAGTTGTTTTTAAACATTTTAAATTGTTAGCAACAGGATAAGAATTGTTATAGTTCTTTTTTGGCAGGTATAGGTAATAGTCATTATTGTGTCTTATTTGAAAAATTCTTTTTTGTTGAATTTAGTTTCTGGAGTCTCTTTTGTCAGCCTTAGCTTTAAGGATTGGGCTCCATGAAAAAACTGAAAAAGTGTTTACAGCTAAGGTTAATTTACTACTCTTACTATTTATACTTAGAACTACTAAATCCCTTCCTTTTTTCCAAATTTTGGCTATACCCAACTTCAACTTCCATGTCTTGTCTTTTATAGAATTTTCATTCTTACCGATTGTATTTAATGATTGGATTTTAATGACTATGTTTGATTTCTGGCTTAGCTCATCTCTCTGTTCTTGAAGCCACCATGTCATTTCCTGTTCTAATGACCCTGATTCTGTAACCCTGTCCCAACTTTGGCCTTTGAATTGAGGTCTTCTGTCTTTGGCCTATAGACCCTCAAAGGAACCCCCTGGATGCTCCAAGCTTTCATCTAAATAGAGCGGGTACAGACTCAACGATGCTTTTAGATGTAGCCTAATGAATTCCCTTCGTTAAAGAAGAGAGAGCCTTGTGGCTCATGTCAGCATCCCACTAGGCATTTTTTTATGTTGATAGAATTTACTTCCTAACCAGAGATGCATGCAGTAATTCCTCATTTCTTTTTATGTTTTAAATTGCAGATGTGAAGGAACAATCCCGTTGGGAAATTATCAGCTACCTCATGTTTTCTCCATGTAAACCATTTCTTTCCTTATTTTGACTTTTCTTCTCGTACCTTCTAGGTGTGGTCGTCTTAGGATCATAGAATACCAGGATTAAAGCACCTCAGCAATCACCTCATTTAATACCCCTTCAGCTGGTGAATCCCGGCATTTCCATTTGATTCTTATTTTATATTACATCTCTCTGCTGAATTCCCCTCATATTCATGCATGTGCTCTAACTTCTCCACTATATTCTTTAACATATTAGTGGTAGTTATTTTAAAGTTTGGGCCTGAAAGTTCCAACATCTGAGTTGTCTGAGTCTGGTTCTGTTGATTGCTTTATATCTTGGCAGTGGTGGTTGTTTTTTTTTTTTTTTGTTTTGTTTTGTTTTTTTTTTGATCTGTTTGTTAGTTTCTTTTTGTTTTTAATGTGTCTCCTAGTTTTGATTCATTGCTGCACACCGTGTGAGAAGTACAGAGACCGAGATAAATAACATTTATGTTCAGAAACGGGTATCCCTTTTTTTCTATAAGGCTCTAACTAGGTATGGGGTTAAGCTGGTCTCATCAAGGGTTAAGCTAAATTTGAGTTTGTGTTGCTACTGTTAACCTTTAGTGCTCCAGAACTTCAAATTATTCCAGTAATTAAATTATCCAGTAACTAAACACTGCCATTACCTGTGCTTAGAGTAGGATTGAGGGGCGAAAAGAAACATTTTTTTCCTGACAAGTACTTTGACCAGAGTTTTATAAATTGTAGAAAAAATTATGCTACCTTTGCACACTGATTTCCTGAAAATAGATTGTTTTGATTTTATCGTCCTTCTAAAAAATGTCTATTTACATTGACATTTATAGTTACAGCCTTGATACACAGCCAAACCACATGTCTAGATTTGGAGTAATGAGTATGGGGCTATAAAGATGGGTCATCTAATAGGAGAGTAAATCAAACACTGATTCTGGCTGGTTGACTTGCACTAAATGAATGAGAAAAGCAACAAGTTATAGGTTGTTTTTCCTATATTTACTATAAACCTCCTCTTTTCTTCCCTTAAATTTGATTCTTTTGGCTACCAGCCCAGCATAAACTGTTGTCAGTGCCTCTCTGAGATAGTGATTCTTAGCTCTGAATTGTACTCTTCATCTTCAGGACGTCCTTATGCTTAAACTCCTGGGATTGCTGAATTATAAAAGCGACCTGCAGGGTAACTGAGGATTTTTCATAAAAGAGTAAGCAGGAGTTCTTATGTAGGTTTCATAGATTTTTTGGGGGTAGTTGGGAGATCATGAATTACCTTTGGAGAGTCTGCAAGACTCTCAAGATTGTACGTAAAACTCCTACATATTATGTGTCAGGCATTTCACCAAGCCCCCTACATTCATTATCTCATTATTTGATATTTCAACACTGCACAGCAAGTATTATGATCTCGGTTTGACAAATGAGGAAATTGAGGGTAGGAAAATAAAGACTTTTATGAGATCTTAGGATTGGTAAGAGGCAGAATGAAATTTGAACTCAGGCTTGTTTGGATATAAATTCTTGTTCTTAGAGTTTGGGAATTAAAGCCATAGACAACAAATTTATAAACAGATCTCCATTCTTTCCCCTACTTCCAATAAAAATATAATTCCTGATACTAGTTTTGGTGATGGCTTAGTTTCTTTCATACACTCCCCACTGCCTCCATTGAATCAATTCTGGCATTGATTAGAACTTTCAGCCATAAAAATGGCTATAGGTCTGTTAAGTACTAATTAAATAGAAGTGTAGCTAAAGATGTTTTCTAAGAAGAGAAGGTGGTGGTTACTTCATGAAAAGATCAGAGAAAACCTCTATAAAGGAATACGAATTAGCATTAATCACAAACTGTAGTATGGGTGTGAGGGTGTACATACCGACATATCTGTTTCCTTCATAATATACCTGTAGGCTCACTGGCAGTAGTAATAGATTGTCCTTCTAAATATACTGAATCTAGTAAAAAAAAAATGCCTGGCATACATAAGCAAGCAGAGTGATGGAGTTATAATTTGAGGAAGACATTGGGCCAAGGCCTTTTAACACCATAGGCAAAAAATATTCTGGAAAAAATAGCAGGAGTATTTTAGTATATAATTTGAGAGAGGATAAAATCAAAGGATGATCACCATTTGAGTCCATGGCCATTCACCAGTCACTGGTATTTTCTCTAAGAGAGTTTGGTGGATTAATAGGTTCATAACCTTTTGAGATCACTCCAATTTTAGTGAATTTCAACTCACCGTTGATAAATATAAGCACTTCTTAGTGTTAGGACTCTGAAATCATGAGTCTTGCTTTGCCCTATAGGAATCTCTTAATCTCAGTTATGATGACAGTGTACAGTAGGTAGAATTCCTTAGTGGATCTATAGATTCTCCTGATGTAATTGAGATTCTATTTTCTTGGGTTATGGTATTCACTCCATTCAGACTGACACATTACTTGGATCTGATATTTAGCATATTCTTGGACCTTTAGCCACTTCTTCCTGGAGAGTTGGCAAGGAGTCTGGTGAACATTAATTTTTAAATCCTACAAAGTGAAATTTAGTTTAATTGAAACCTCTTTGGCACTCTCTCAAGTTAGAGCAATAATTTTTTAGGACTAGTGTTAGCCTGTCAAAATATTGAAAAAGAAGAATGATTTCTCTTGGTTCACTTCAGAGGTTACCAAAAACTACTGCTGATATTTTAAACATATAATAGTTTAGAAAACACGTTTGTGCTGTCCAAAGTAAAATAAAGAGATCTTTTTGAATATTTTGGTTTAATGTGTATGTCGTGTTTTCATTTGAAATGTAGGAAGCAGTTTTGTAGAAAGGACTTAGCATTTTTTTTTTTACTTTTGAATTTTTTTCAATTTATTTATTTTGAAAGAGAGAGAGTGAGTGGGTAAAGAATGGGTCGGGGGGGTGGGTGCGGGGAGAATCCCAAACAGGCCCCACACCATCTGCGTAGAGCCTGATGTGGGGCTCAAACCCAGAAACCATGAGATCATGACCTGAGCTGAGATCGAGAGTCAGACTCTTAACTGACTGAACACCCAGGAGACTCCCTGTCTTAGCATTTGTCATTATTTTTTTCCTTTGGAATTGGCTTTGGGTAATTTGTTATAAGGTAATGTCTCTTCTGGGTATACTACCTAAATTTTTTTGTGTTTATTTTTTAGTTTCATTTTGATATCATTTAATTTTTTTTTTAACATTTATTCATTTTGGAGAGACAGAGAGACAGAGCATGAGCAGGGGAAGGGCAGAGAGAGAGGCAGACACAGAATCCGAAGCAGGCTCCAGGCTCTGAGCCATCAGCACAGAGCCCGATGTGGGGCTCAAGCTCATAGACTGTAAGTTCATGACCTGAGCCGAAGTCGGCCACCCAACCAACTGAGCCACCCAGGCGCCCCTGATGTCTTTTGAAAATTTTTTTCTCTTCTTTGTTAAGGTAGTGGACTTTGGAAGCAAAAATTCTGGGTTTAGAGGCAGAAAACTTGAGACCTTGGATCAGCTATCTAACCCCAGAATCTCTTATTTCCCCATCTGTAAAATGGGAATAAAAATTCTTCCACTTCTGATTTTATAGAATTCTTCTCAAGGTGAAATGAAGAATGCATGACATAATTGCTTGGTAAACAAACAAAAGGATATGTGTGTATTGTTTCTATCTCTCAAATAGAAAATATAATACCTATTCATGGAGTTTGTTATGGGGATTAAATAATTCATACATGTACATAATAAACATTCAACAAATGTTAGACAATATTATTATTCTAATAATTAACTGTATTAAGCTTATATTTCAGAGATTCAGTCTTGAATATTATACAAGACAGCATACTCCATCTCAATGAAGGTGGGCATCATGCAACCAGAACCAAACCTGGCTAAGAATTAGAAACAAAAACAAGACAACAACAACAACAAAAACAAACAAACAAAACCACAGAGTCACATAGAAAGAAAAGAATCAACAAAGATAAATTTCTAATGTTCCGTATACTGTTTGTGTCCCCTCAAAATTCGTTTGTTGAAATCCTAACTCCTAAGGAGATGATATGAGGAGATGGGGCTTTTGGAGGTGATTAGTTGTGAGGGCAGAGCCTCAAGCATGGGATTAGTGCTCTTACAAAAGAGGCGCCAGAGAGGTCCCTCACCCATTGCATCATGTGAGGACACTGTGAGAAGGTGCTATTTGTGAACTAGAGAGCAGGTACTCAACAGACACCAAATTTGCTGGCACCTTGATCTCTGAGTTCTCAGCCTCCAGAACTATGAGGAATACACTCGTATTATTTATAAGTCACCCGGTCCACAGTACTTTGTTACAGTAGAATTAGACTAAGAGTAGTGTTTCTTAGGAATCATTTCAGGAGGGGGAAAATATGTGTGGGCTTAAAATACCTACCAGGTGCCTGTTTTGGGCAATTACAGTTTAACTGGCTCCAACAGGTGAGTCCACTTGGACATCTTGGTAAGACATCCAAAACTATCAAGTTCAATTTTCCTAAACTTTAAAAAGATGACTTTTAGGTAAATGTAAAATGAGTATCTGATATTTTGTGCAACTCATTAATTAATGAGGGAACTGGTAAGATGATAAATCTGGTTTGAAAGAAAATTGGAAGAATGCAGATTTATATGTCAAGTATTCAATGAAAATGGTGAAGTGAATTTAGTATACACTGGTTCATATCCTACAGGACAGTGCAGTTGATACCTTTGGAGTCATCTTTTCTAGCAGACGGAAATGTACACATTAACATGGAACTTCATAGACTCTGAGCTCTAATAAAAAACTAAATAGCAAAGACAAATTAAGGTGTCTTCTCATTGGTAAACCTGTTAAACAATGTTGAAAAAACATCGTATTTCCAAAGAACATCTTGTCTTATTTCCAAGTTTTAGATATATATATTTTTAAGTGATAGAGAGACATAGAGGGTTTTCAAGAGCGGATTGCCATGATATGATTTATGTTGTAAGAGAATTCCTGGAAGGATCTCCGCTTTGAGGCGGGGGGGACGGTGCTAGACTTCAGGAGACTGACAGAGGGAGCAGGAGGACCTTCCAGGAGGACATATTTTAAGTTCAAGTGAGAGGTTATGTTGTTGTGGAAGTGGCCATATTTGAAACATAGTTTTAAGGTGGAGCCAACAGGATTTGCTGATGGGTTGGACGTAGTGTGTGAGAGAAAGTTAAGAATGATATTGAATGCTAGGTTTTTTGGCTGAGTCCTAGTTATGGAGTTGTGAGTAACACAAATAAATTCCCTGACAACGTGGAGCTAACAGTCTACTGAGCAGTTTGTTTAAAAAGGCAAACACTATTTTAATCCCAAATTCCAAATTGTTTATAATAAGTAAAGTATTCTGGAAAATACAAAGGGAAGAGAAGAGCCTACTTTAATAGGTGCTGAAGGAAGGCCTCACAAGAAGGCAGGGAGATGAGAGGTGAGAAGGAGTTAGTTATGTAGAGTCAGGGAAGAACCTTCCAGAAAGAGGGCATAGCTATATAAGGGCTCTTAAGAGAGAAAAGACTTGAGGTTTAGGAACTGAAAGAAGGCCTGCATGGTTAGACCACATGGAGTGAGGGGGAGAGAGGACTGGTTGTGGTTAGAACATTGCATGGAATGTAAGAGCATGTTGTTTTTTTCCCCTTGTTACAACAGGAAACGGTAGTCCAGGTGAGACATGATGGTTGTTTGGACTAGCAAGGTGGCTATAGAAATGGAGATGAATGAATAAATGTAGGAAATGGTGTGAAGGCAGTTCATCATCTGGATTTATTACTCAGTGGGGAAATCCCAAAGGGGGTTCAGTGTGTGGGGGGGAACCTTTGTTGAACCCTGGCTCTCTCACTAACCATGGATATCACCTGTGGGTAAAAGACTTCACCTGCTCTCCTTTCCACATTCCCCCTGTGTGAGTCCAAGGTTGGAGGTCCTTAGGCAGTGAGAGAAGCACAATTAAGGAGAATTAATTGGCTCATGGATTCCAAGAAAATGTTGAATAACACAACTTTAGAAGCACAGGAACTTCATCAGAGCCTCAGAAAGTATTAGAATCAGGTGCTCAAAGATGCCACTGACTCGCATTTGTTTCTCTCTGGATATCAGCCTTATATTCTCTCAGGAAAGCTCCCAAATTGTTTACCTTAAAACTTCTGCCAGTCGGCAGAGACTGCTTTGGGGTGCCAAGTTCAAAATCCCAGGAAAAAGCTCTGATGGCCCCAGCTTGGGCTGGTTGCTTATGGTGAGGATAATGAACTATGGGTAGAGGCATGAGGTCATATGACAGCTTCCACGAAATAAGTGGAGAACAGGGAGAGTGTGAAAAGGGGGGAATGGTGTTATAGTTCTCACATTTAATCTAAGGGTATTCAGAAGATAATTATCGAGCACCTACTCTGTGCCATATACTAATTGCTTAAGATATAAGATAGCTGCTGAAATCTCTTTCAGTCATAATAGTCTGCAATTTTGTGAGATTTTACAGGAGAATGGCCAAGTAGCCAGTATTCTTCTGGTATCTGTGAATTTTAAGTAATTATCTTCAGGCTTATCATTCTTCATCAGCAGCGAAAATAAAACAGTTTAAACTCTCTGGATAAAACAATGCTTTAATATTCTAATTTATTATACTTTAAAAAGCAACCCGTTCCCTTTAGTGTGTGGATTTACTCAGCGCTAACAGTGTATGCAAGGCTTTCAGTCTTGAGTCTTGAGTAGTTCAGAGCACACACACGTAAATGGCTTGGCTTTTATTTTTCTCTGTCTGGAAAGCTCTTCTTCCCAAATTTCCACAAGACTTGCTTCCTTATCTCCTTAGGTTTTTGCTCAAATATCATTTTGGTAGAGTAACAACCCTCAAAGATGCTCAGGTCTTATATCTGGAACCCGGGAATACGTTAGGTTGCACAGCAAAGGGTAATTAAGGTTGCAGATCGAATTAAACTGGCAATCAGCTGACTTTAGCAGGAGTAGCCTGGATTGCCCAGGTGTATTATGTAATCACAAGCCCTTAAAAGGGCAGGGTGGGAGGAGAAAAGGAGGCACAAGAGGCTCAGTCAGAAGGTGTGAGTATCTGAAGCTCAGAGAGACCTAACGTCGCTGGTTTTGAAGATGAAAGAAGAGGACCATGAGTTGAAAAATGTGGGTGGCCCCTAAAAGCTGGAGAAGGTAAAGAAATGGACTTGACTCCAGAGAAGAATGGAATCCTGCTGATACCTTCAAGTTTTGCTCAGTGAGACCTCATATTGGACTTCTGACCTGCTGAAGTGTAAGATAATACATTCCTCATCTTATATTTCTTAATATTGTAGCTACACCATTGTAGCAGAGTGGGTAGCTGGTGGGGTCTGCTCTTGGGGGCCCCCCCCCCAGCCTCGGGTGGCAGGGGTGCGGTGGGGGGAGGCCTCACCCCGCTGGCAGAGCTTTGGACTTAACTCATGGCAAATTAAAAACATAAAAGCAGGAATTAAAGCGGGGAGAAGCGGGGTCACTTAGAAGGTCAATTACATGAGTCACCTAGGACTTTATGAAAAAGGGAACTTCACTTGTTGGACAGCTGGTTCTTCAGAGTTGTGTAACTGGCAGTGTCTTGATTGGAGGTGGATGTCTTTCAAGTGGGTGTTCAGCAGTTAAAAGCTTTTTATGTTAAGATCAAGCCAGTTGGGCATTTTACGTTACAGCTTGCTCTCAAAGCCTGGTCTAGAGAGGATTGTAGGGGTGTAAACAAAGACCTGTCAGGTAATTATATACAAGACTTGAGTATGAAGGCACTTGAGAACATAAGTAGTGGCTGTGCCACGGGTTCAGGAAGGCTTCAGGTAAGGTCAGAGATCAGTAATAGAAGAGGCAGATTGGGACACTTACATAAATGAAATTTCACTCTGTATTTAGAGCTTCCTACTTGCTCTTACTTTCTTTCTGCCTTTTTAAAAATTATATACTTTAAGAGGTCACGGACCATATCTATGTTAGTTTAATATACTAACCCATCAAGCTTACATAGCTCTTTAGAATGTGTAAGTTTCATGTGTATCTTATTGAAGCACCAGGAAGACTGAACAGAATGTAGATCAGGTGTTATCTTATGAATGCTGAAACCACAAACACTGGATGATCTGAGTAGCAGGATTATTGGCGTAACTCTTCAGTATTTATGCAGTGCCCTCCACATACTTGTTCATCTTCCCACAATTTTGGGTTGGTAGGTGGGGCTGCCTTTGCTGATAAAGAAATGAAGAAATTAAGGCTGAGGGTTTGAAGTGTCTGCCTGGGATCTTGCAACTGTGAAGAAACAAAACTGGATTCAAACTCTGGTCTTCTCATGCCACGTCCAGTTCATTCTTAATCTGTTGATTATGAGGAGCTATAAAGGATAAAATTGGAAAAGAACCCCAGCTTCATGGAGGAGTTAGTCTTTGGTTCTTCTCCTCTCTGTAAATCTTTGGGTGAGTTACTTAAACGCCTTAACCTTGTGTCTCTATATGAGTAAAAAGAGAATAATTTACATATGAAACAATTGCGTGCAAAAATGTCTAGTTCTCTGCTTGGTTCCTCAGTAGATGGTCAAGGAAGAATTCTTATAATTCTAATATACAGTTGGATTTACAGATACAGAGTTTAGGGAAGTCTGGCCTGGATTTGGGAGGCATGGGCATATTAAGGTCTAATGTATTGAAGGGAGTTTAATAAATGTCCTATCTGGTTAAGACTAGAAGCATTGAAGCCTAGAACCTTTCTGTAGTCTCCTGGGCACCTGTTCCAATTTGCTGACCAGAAAGTACTAAACCTGCCACCTGATCTCCTCGAGGGAGTACTAGAAACCCACTTGCTCTGGCATTAACAAGAAAAAGTAAAATAACGGAGCAGGACTGTCTCAAGGAATCTAAAAGCAGAGTGCAGTCAGGCTTCAGGAATGAAAAAACCACTTTCTCCAAGTTTATTTTGTTTTCTTATCTGTTGAGTTATTCTCTTCTCCCAAAGACCAGATTTCTCTATTCCACATGCTTTTTCCTAGGTCAACATGCTATTGTTCCAGGCCACCCATGGAGACTTACTCAACATCGGTTGAGATTCTAATTCCTAGAAGACCAACTACTTGTCCTGGCTTGGATCAAGTATCCTCTGACCGACTGCATTGATTAAGCTACAGTCTGGAATGAAGAACCAGGTGATATAGATAGGTGTGCTGGAGGCCATGGCTAATGAATGGGATGGGGTCCTGGAGGATGGGGAGAGAATTCCAAAAGTTGTTCACAAAAGTATTTCATTAGGTCTCTTCTTAGGGTTCTAACCTGACCTCATACAATGAAATAGACTATTAAGATATTCTCAGTTCTCAAGAGCCCTGACCTTTATTCATTGTTGAGTATTGAGTGCATGACCTACAACAATAACATTTATTAAATACTCTCAGGCCCAGAGAGTATTTAAGTATTTAAGCTTTCACATGCATGATATTATTTCTCCTATAACAGACTAATGAGTAGGTGGTAAAAAAAAATGGAAAAGAACAAGGACATGAGGACACAAAAATGTTAAATTTCTTGACCAAAGTCCACAGCTAGTAATAGAGATGGCATACAAACCCAGTTCTGACCAGGCTCTCAAGGACAACATTGCCCCTACCCTTTGCTATTAGGGCTGACTCCGTAAGTTCTTGCCAGCTGTTTGCTGTTTCCCTAAGTTTTAGTCAACTCTAAGAATTGTCCAAATAAGTGCTTTTTGGACAGAAGTGTGTTTAAATATTTGAAAAGGAATGAATCACTGCCTTTGGAAATATCTTCTGTGGTTTCAAGAGAGCATGTGTTGCAATGATGGAGACAGTGGTGTAGTCTAGAGAAATGGTTGGAGGGTTGAATCCATCCATCTGCATGGAAACTTTTTTCTTGAATTCTTCAACGTCGAGAATCGAGACTCATAAGCCTATACATTTAAGGCATACCTCTGAGGTGCTTGGTTTCTTTTCCATCTGGACTGATAAGAAGGAGCAGCTTTAGGGTCTCAGGACTTGGTGGGCACAGCTCTCAGACCTGGTGCAGGAAAGTTTGGCGGTCTCTTCCCTCCATAAGGCAAGAAAACACGTGAAATGCATCCGCAGAGCTGTGTTGGCTTAGTGTCTGACTACAGCTGTCAGGAGAAGGCAACTGGAACGTGCCACAGCTTCTGTGATCGCTGAGGCTGAGCAGGAGGCAGGCAACACCGAGTCGGCTTATGGGGTAGACTAAAATCAGCTCCATGTTACATTAATGGAACAAACCAGTAGGAGTAATCAGAACTGGGATCTTGCTGAGACCTCATTTTTGCCCAGAGCCTGCAGATTTTTTTTCTTGTGTATACAAAGTAGGATAAGTTGTGTATTTAGCTATTTAGCCTGAGACTGTCCTGTTGAGAATTTATTTTGTTCCCTTTACTCCTGAGTCGAGCTTAATGCTTTCTTTGATTGTGCATTGATGGAAAAGCTACTTTTTTCAAATCGTAGCTTCGTATGAAGAGCTAGTGCGGACCTCCCCGGTCGTGCTCTATATTTCTAGGGACCTAGGGGTTTCCCTTGGCAGGCTCTAGTTTCACCTTTGTTATCAGTCCTTGTTCAGTATACATATCTGTTTGTTGATCAGTGTCTGGGTGTGAGAGAATGGCCTACAGAGGGAGACAGAGGCTGTGTTAATGATTGGGGCCAGGGCGAGAATTCCAAAAACTGATTTGGCCACTGTTTTGGTCAAGGCTGATTGCATGGTCTACATAAGTGACAGCAAGTTCTGCTGAGGTGAGCCATTCCTCCTCACCCAACCATGCAAGCGTACCACAAGTTAGGATTTGATGACAAGCTAGAAAAAAGGTGTTCAGGACCTTTTGGCTTTCTGTTGTGTGACCAGCCAAAGGGCTAGAAGTTACAGAACAACTCCTAAACCCCACTGTCCTTGCTCCAGAAGGACCAATCCCCTCTGGGATATAAAACCGTAGTTCATCTTGAGGATGAAGTTAACCTGTTCTGCCACAGTCGGTGCTTCCGCACAGCTGCAGAGTGATGTGCTATCTCGTTGCTCAAGGACTTTCCTAACGTTTCAGTAGGATGTCTGCTGATGGTCTCTCCAGGACTCCGCATCTGTTGGAGATGGTGAGAGGCTGAGAGAGGATAGAACCTAAAGCTTTCCTGATCATCTACAGCCAGTTTTGGGTTCTAGGCTCCATTTTTTAAATCAGAGCAGCCGTATGGTTGGGTCACAGATTCACAAGGGGAGAAGTTTGTCCTAGGCCTGAGGAGAACGATGAATTCCTGTATCAGAACTAGCACAGAGGTTTGACTCCCCCCCCTCCCCCCCCCCCCACCTTGTGCTGATCAAGCGAACTGGGGACTCTTGAGATGCTCTTCCTGTTTTAGGACAAATAGGATGTATTTCTTTGGGGGAAGGGGTAACCCTGTGGAGAATGAGAGAAGGATGGTGTTGCTATGGCAGGAGTTCCTGAAAGCATCTGTGTATTAAGTACATGGAACTGTAGGAACAGGGTGTCAGCAATGTGGGCATTGCTAAAGGATTTAGGACCAGACAATTCTAGTTTCTCAAAACCTCGGAGGGAGCCGGGTTGGTCCTGGGTAGATGGGACAGTGTATAAGCTTGGAGAAGATACCTGGACAAGCAGAAGACCATTGCTCATGACCACAGAGCCGCCGTATCTTGAAATTCCTTACCTGTGGTGTGCTGGTAAGTGTTTAACAGGATCTCTTCAAAAAGTTAGAATTTTCAGTGTAAAATATTTGCAGTATTCTTCTGTGGCTAGTTTTAAGCCACCAATGAGATTGGATGGCGGAGTCGGAAAGAAACACACACACCCAACTCATGTGAGTTGGTGCAAGTGGGCCCCAGCACACACTTCCCTTCCCCTCATGCAACATCACCCGTGCTTATGAGCACAGAGGCTGTGGGGGGGGGGTGAGGCACCTGAACCCAGACGTTCATTCTTCCTTCTGGTCAAAGAGTGCCTGACTTGAATGTGGTCGTCTGCTTGACCACTTTTGTGAAGTGGATTGTAGAGTTCAGAAACCTTCTCTTTTCTCTAGGACAAACAGTATGTTAGAAGCCGACAACCGTATTTCTTCATCCTTTTATTCTTGGGCCCGATTCAGAGCATAGTATGTCTACCCAAATACCAGATACTGGAAGTTTCTTTTGGATCATAGCAGAGACCCACATATGGCTTACTGAATACTGAAGCAGGAGAAACTGTTGAGGTCTAGTAGTGAATGAATAAAGCAGCTGATTCTGGAATTATGAGTGATAGGTGATAGTATTCTTGTAGAGTGTATTGGCAGAAATCAAAACCTTATTAAAAAACTTATAAAATACATTTCAGAAGGCCCCTGTAGTTAAGAAAGGATGAACTTTGAACAACTGCAGTCTGGGAGACCGCTAGTTCTCTAAAAATAGTATTGAATGAATGCTCAGATACAAAAGTAACCATCACAGCACAGACTCGAAAGATCAAAACAAAAGGGAATAGTGGTTGGATGGAGCTGGAGATGATTCTCCTAGGTCGCAGGAGACTGTGCTCCTACTGCATTGGTGTTTTAATGTACATCAAATATCATGGAGGGAGTTTGTTTAAAGTACAGGTTCCCAGTTAAGGCAGATGTTGTCAGGACCCTGCCTGTATTCCCCAGGCACCTCTTCTGGTTTTCCCCTAGAGACTCCATACCAGAAGTATCTACCACTCTCTGCCTGGATTTCCTTCTGGCTGAAAGGACATCTTTACCTGCATACATGGCAGGCTGAAAATTCCAGAGAATTAGTGCACTCTCAAAGGCGTCATGAATGGGAGTTGGAGCCTAACCCGGTTCCTTAACCTTTAAGTGGTACACCTCTGAGATTTGGGTATCCTTGTGGTTCTCAAAGTATGTTCCAGAATGCTCTGGGAAACCCTAAATCCTTTTAGGCTTGAGAGATAAAAATAATTTTTAAACTACTACCAGGATATTGCCTCTTTTGCTGATTCCCCTCCCCCCCCATAAGGGTATGGTGGAGCTTCCTAGAGCTAGGAAGGTCCTATGATGGCTAATGGAATGTATGCTTGTGTGTTTGTTTAAAATTAGTTTTAATGGGACTCCTGGCTGACTCAGTTGACAGAGCGTGTGACTCTTGGTATTGGGGTTAGAAGTTCAAGCCCCATGTTGGGTTTAGAGAATACGTCAAATTTTTTTTTTTTTTTTTTGGAGGTGGAGCAGGGATGGGGAAAGGTGCAAGTGACAAAGGGCCAGAAAGGGAGAGAAAGCAAGAATCCCACAAGGCTTAGAGAAAAGGAGAGAAGAGAGATTGGCTTGAGTTCATATGTAATAATAACATTAAGAGTATAAAGGGTTCTGAGACCAAGTAATATGAGACCATGGCTCTATACCATTTCCCAGACTTAGAGAAATTTGGCCCTGAGTGTCAAAGCCGTGAACTACTCCTTAACCTGCTTAGTGTTTGCTCCTTTTGATCCCTGCCTCATTATCCCTTACCGTTTCTGGTCTCAGCATCTGCAGCTGAGGAATTGACATCTTAATAAGCAACTTGAATGAGTCTTATGTGGATGGCACATGGACCTTATCTTGCTAACACTTCCACACAGTGCTTACAAAGAGTGGGAGTGTGGTGTGGAGCATATCGGAAGCTGGCACTTGTACCAGATATTGTGATGGTTCATGTACAAGCACAAGCACACACCTGATCACTTAAACCATTTAACTGTGTGCCTGTAAATTCAGATGGTTTCATCTCGCAGCTCCCCAGGGTTTTCTTAATCCCCATGTCCATGGTTTTTTTTCAATTCAATTTATAGGGAAGTCAAATATCTGTATACTGAATATTCCATATGGTTCTAGTTCTGTAGTGAAGGTTGAGTCAATTTGAAGTGTATTGTTTTAATTGCTGGCATTATAAAGTTCCAAGCTAAAAGGTACAATACTACAAAATATTTATCCAAATCAGGGACCTAGTATCCAGGGTGGCAGATTAAGCAGTATGTTAGGGAAAGTCATCAGTATTAGTACAAGTTCGTGTCTGCATCGAAATGTTCATTGACCTATATCAAGACTTTTTGTATGAAATGAAGCTGGAAGGATAGGAGTATAGTACAATGGGACATAATTTTGAGACCCTAAACAGCTGCATGACTAAGTTTATGGAAGTTACAAGAGAGAAAATGTAGATCAAAGCCTAGTGAAACTCCCAGAGTAAATGTTCTATAGATGTTAGCTGTTATTACTGTTAAGACCAGGCTTTAAGTATAAGCCAAGATTTTAAACACTCAAGAACTTAATTTTTATTTTACATCTTTGTTTTTAAATTCTGGTTAACGTAGTTAATTTTAGTTTCAGGTGTACAGTACAGCGATGCAACATTTCCATACATCACTCTGTGCTCATCGCAAGTGCACTCCTTAATCCTCCTCACCTATTTAACCCACTCCCTACCCCCACCTCTCTGGTAACCATTGGTTCTCTGTAGTCCATTTCTTTGTTTGCCTCTCCTTTTTTGTCCACTTACTTGTTTTGTTTCTTAAATTCCATATATGAGCGAAATACTATGGTAATTGTTTTTCTGACTCATTTCATTTAGCATAATACTTTCTCGCTCCATCCTTGTTGCAAATGGCAAGATTTCATTCTTTTTGATGGCCGAATAATCTGTGCATGTGTACACACACACACACACACACACACACACACACACACACTCTATATGTTCTTTATCCATCAATTGATAAATATCTGGCCCCTTTCATAATTTGGTTATTGTAGATAATGCTGATATAAACATCAGGGTGCATGCATCCCTTTGAATTCTCTTGTATTCTTTGGGTAAATACCTAGTAGTGTGACTGCTAGATTGTAGGGTAGTTCTATTTTTAACCTTTTGTGGAAACTCCATACTGTTCTTCCAGAGTGGCTGCTCCAGTCTGCACTCTCACCAGCAGTGCATGAGGGCTCCCGTTGCTCATCGTTGCCAACACCTGTTTCATGTGTTTTTAATTTTAGCCATTCTGACAGATGTGAGGTGCTCTTTCCTTGTAGCTTTGATTTGCACTTCCTTATCAGTGATGTTGAATGTCTTTTCATGTGTCTGTTGGACATCTGTAGGTCTTTTAGAAAATGGTCTATTCATGTCTTCTGCCCATTTGTAATTGGATTGTTCACTTTTCGGGTGTTTTAGAAGTTCTTACCTTTTGGATACCAGCCTTTATCAGATATGTCATTTGAAAAACTCTTCTCCCATTCCATGAGTTGCCTTTGAGTTTTGTGGATGGTTTCCTTTACTGTGCAGAAGATTTTTATTTTGATAAAGTGTCCATAGTTTATGTTTTGCTATTGTTTCCCTTGCCTCAGGAGACCTATCTAGAAAGAAGTTGCTATGGCTGATGTCAGAAGTTACTGCCTGTGTTCTCTTCTAGGATTTTTGTTTCAGGTCTCACATTCAGGTCTTTAATCATTTTGAATTTATTTTTGTGTATGGTATAAGAAAGTGGTCCAGTTTGATTCTTTACATGTTGCTGTCCAGTTTTCCCAACACCGGTTTTTGAGGAGACTGTTTTTTTCCCATTGGATATTCTTTCCTGCTTTGTTGAAGATTAATTGACCATATAGTCGTGGATTTCTTCTGTAACCTCAAGAACTCATGATATTATTGGAGAGTAGCAGGTGAGAAATTCGTGCCTAAAACCAACACAAGAGTAAAAAAGATAAAACTAGGGATCAAAGGATGGGATGCAGCCTTGGAGACCCAAAGTTCAGAGAAGGGAATCCAAGAAACTTGTAGTGACAAGAGAAAGTTCTACAGTTGGTTGAGCCACTTGAAGCAAGTGTCTTGGAAAGTCAGTTGGCTTTATTTCTAGACATACTCTTTCAGCTCACACTTGCTTCTGCAGATTGAGTATACAATGTGTGAGACCACAGAAGTTCGGGCCACTTCTCAGAGCAAATGTCCCAAAGTCCAAATATAGTCTGCTATGTGTCAGCACACAGGACACTGTAGAAGGTCTCTTGGGGCCATTTACCTCCTCTGACTCAGTGATGCTTCTGTATTTTCCTTTGAAGGCATTTAATCACATTTGCTTAGAAACTTCACTGGGAGAAATTACAGTCCTTATTCTCATGTGTTTCATAGCTGGAAAAATTGAGGTGCCAGGTTTATTAATCCAGTGCCATTCCTTTGGAACTCTGAAGAGGAGCTCTTGATCACAAGAGCGTTTCTCTCCATTCATTACTTGGGAAAAAGTAACCAAAATGAATTCCGCTTTATAGATGTGAGTGTATATACACAGAGCATACATATTCTTGAAGCAGTCATAAGGAGAAGTGGTTTTTAATTGCGAGTGGGCCTTATTCTCATATATTGATCTTTCCCTCAGTTGGATATATCCTGTTATCACCCAGGCATATCGTATAATCATTTTTATTACTTATAGCTTCATTGATTCTAAGATGCCATTGACTACTTCTTAAGGCTTTTTTTTTGTACTATCACAAAGGAAAGATGCTAATTATAACCTAATGCTTTCCAAGCACTTAGAATTTTGATGAATTTAGTCTTTTTTTGACTTAGAAATGTATATCGTAATATTTTTGTATATATAAGCAATAAACTATCTGAAAGATCATTAAGGTATTAAAACCTTCTCACATTTCACATCCATCTCCTTCAAATCATTTTAAAACTCCATATTGTTTTGTTTTGCTACTAGGATCCTCTGTATTATCCAAGTTGCTCACATTTTTTCTTCAATTTTGATATTGGCATTTTCCCATGTTTTTTGTTTTGTTTCTCCACTCCCTTCCCCGCCCCCCCCCCCCATTGAATCCCACGTTGCCAGCCAGAGTTAAGCAGTTTAAAGTCCGTGAAGTTTTGACACATTGAAATTTGGCAGTATAACGCAGTCCCGAATGATGCATAACTTGGTCACACGGGTACTTCATTGCTTTGATTTGGCAACTTTTCCTGTCTTCAGTTGCATTGCTTGATGTGTGATAGGAAATCCTTTGGCATGTGTTTCAGTAATCAAATGTAACAAAACTGCATATACTCCAGTGTGCTTTGCCAGAAAACAAGGAATTGTTTGTACCGTCAGAGTGGGTAGACCAGGCCAAAATCTCAGTGACTTAAAACCACATAGTTTATTTCTTGCTCATGCTACGTGCTCTTCCAGGTTGGCTGAGAGCTTTTCTCCATGTCCTCCTCCAGGACTCCTGCTGATGGAATAGTCCTTGTTAGAGACATTGCTGGTCATTGTGGTTGAGGGGAAAAAGAAGTGATAAATTGCTTGCTGCTCTTAAAGTTACCCATACCACTGGTACTCACATTTATCTGGCCAAAGCCTGTCCTATGGCCATCTGCATCTTCAGGCTTTTGGAGAAGTATAATCACACTAAATGTCGGGAAAATATGGGGATGCTTGGTAGACAGAAAAGATGGTTACTGCCATTTACACTTCTCACAAAATACTGTGCACGTAATAAAGAGAATGTACATATTCTCCTCCAGAAAGGAATCCACTCACAAGTTCAATCCATTTCCTGCATCCAGCTTGAAAGGCCAGATTGTTAGATGATGTAAGGTGGTTTTTCTTTGGGGGAAGATGTGTAGTGACCTCTACCAGGTTTGAACGTAGTTCTTCTTGATCCAGAGACCGCTTGTTCTGCCCTCCCTGCCCCCATCCACTTAAAAAAAAAGGATAAGGATAGGACAGGTACACTATCCTTTTGTTCATATAGGGGAAGAATGAGAAAAATACAGTAGTCATTTTTCTGAAGTGGTTTAAAGTCCCACTGGGCAGACCCTGAAGATCTCCTACCTTGGTGGTGAAAGTTCCTTGATTAGTGGTGGTGGTGGCCCTCCTCTTCCATCTAAGCTGTTATTTATGAACTTGAGATCTAACTTCTATGGGTTTATCATTTTCCATTCTCTTTGGACACATCTGAAGAAAGCATTGGCAAATATGGCCTACTTTAGGGCTGAGTGCTGTTAGCCTACTAATGGTGTTTAGATAATTGAAAAACACAAAGTTGGTTTTAAGTCTCAAAGAATTCAGCTGCTTTATAATCCAAGCTTGTGGTTCTTTTGGCAATATAATTCTCTCAAATAGAGCTTCTTAATCTATTTAATCTGTCAGCTCCATAAGCCAACACAGGCTATAGTTCTTAAAAATATACTCCTTAGATTCCTTTTTTTCTTTCCCCCAACTGAATTGGGGAGATGTCTATTTCCCCTAAGACATCTTCAGAATAGTATCTGATGTTTTTAAACAACTTAATCTGGTGGCTCTCTGATGGTTGGGTGTGGGGTGGAATGGAGAAGAAGCCCTGATTTGTAGTATGTCTTGGTGAGGTTGCTTTAACAAATTACTATCAACTTAAATAATTCTTACAGTTCAGGAGGCTGGAAGTCCAAGATCAGAGTGCCAGTATGGTAGGGTTCTTGGTGAATGATCTCTTCCTGCGTTACAGATGGCCATCTTCTCATGTACCTTCACTTAGGGGAGAGCTAGCTAGCTAGCTAGTTGCCCCCTTCTTTCAAGGACCACAATCCCACTGATGAGGATCCCACTTTTGTGACCTATTTACCTCTTAAAGGTCCCACCTTCAAATAACCATGATGTTGGGATTAGACTTTCAACGGATGAATTTGGGGTGGTGGTGCAAATATTTAAGTCCTAGCATAGCATTTGCTGATTTCTAGGGTCAAAGTACTCCCACCATGGCCCATTTCAAGCTACCAACATGAATAATATAATCACTGATCATACAGTATGTCCTCCAGAAATGCAGTAATAACCTCAATGCACAGATGAAAGCAAAATATCATGAAATAACTAGACAGTTTTGAGTACTATCTTTGTTTTTAACATACTGTTACTTTAAATAATGGCTATATTCAACAACTGTCTTACAAATTTTAAAAAATTTAGCCATTGGCTCTTACCGAGCTAGTATGAGCCAGTTCATCACATCATTGCCTTAGTCCATTTAGGTTTTCTAACAACGTGATTGCTATGCACTTGAATTTTTTTTTTTTTTAGGCTGAACTTTGACAGCTCATTGTTGCTTCACTCATCTGTCAATTTTGAGATTGAAAAGCCATTGTCTCAAGTTTTAGAATGCCCAGCTGAGAGCAGAAAAGCCTAACTTCTAAACATAAATTTTGGAGTAGTTCATTACATAGCAGTATTTATATACTGAAGAGACTGTATTTTAACTGGCCAAAACCAAATGTAGACTTCCATAGGCTAAAATGAATTCATAGTCTCCTAGACTCAAAGGAGTGTTCAACAACCAGAGTCGGAGGGACAGGGTTTTGGGAACAGCTGGGGTTTAGGAACAATAGAAAACAGATCTCCCTGTTAGAAATCTGTCCTTCATTTTTGCTGCTTTCCACGCATCAGTATTTTCTCTTACCAACAACTTCTACTTCATGAATTTTAAAAATTTTTTGTCTTAGAGTTACTACCACAGTGTTTTTCTTAGGATTTTTAATAGGTATTAAACTATTGATCTAATTTGGGATTGGTGCCCACTCCTCGACCAATAAACTGATTAAGAGAGTGGGGAATAGGGAGGTAATTCTGATTGACCCCCCGCCCAGGAGTTAGGCAGCTACCCTTAGACTGTAGCAACTCAAATTTATCATCTAGATAGTGAAGGTTGTACAGTTATCCTGACAAGGCAGAGGCATGCATTATCGTGTCCTTGTACATGTCTGCAATGTACCCTAGTAATAGAAGAAATTATACCCAGGTATCTGAGGGTTTGCCATTACCGATAGCTTATTTTATCATCTGTCATCCAAATTAATTGACCTTCTGGACTGGTTGAGGTAAAAGAAGAAAAGTATTTAGAATGCAAAGATTAAAAGCCATCAGGGAACAGGTATCTTTTAAGCTGAATCTTGAAAAACTTTAAAAATGTGCATTGAGACAGGTTGGGTTTGTTAAGCTGATCAGTTTGAAGATTATAGAGAGTATTTTACATAAAATTCTACAAGTGCACATTTTAAAACTCTAGAGCAAAATTTAAGCTAGCTCACTATCAGTGTTGGGATTAAGTCCTCTAGATGAGTGGATTAGAAATCCGAAGAAATTACAAAAGAGAAATGGTAAAACAGAATTACTCTCCTAGAAAAGACGGCAAATAAATTGGTAAAAATGTTTTGCTGCCTGACGGTTAGGTATCCATGAGTTAGGTACCTAATGGTTGGGTATCCATGAACTCTGACCCCAGACATCCTTATGGGGAACACAAAAGTCCAGCCCATTGTGAGAAGAGTCTCTTTCAGCTTTAAGATTCAATGATATCCTTTGGACAGAGTCCTAAAGATGTAAAGTCTGCCTGAGAGTAACGCAAAGGTTGGGGCTGGACTGGGGGCAGGATGTGTCTCATTATGCAAAGGTAGAGACTAGAACTTGGTTCATGAAGGTGTTCCAAGGTTAATATAAAAAATTCAAAACCAGGCTGCCTGTTCAGTAGTTGAGGAAGAGATTTGACCAAGTGGGGCCGAAGCAGAGGAGGCTGTTAGGGACTGCATGTTTGTAACCCCAAAGTTCATGTGTTGAAGCCCTAGTTGACCATGGTGATGACATTTGGAAGTGGGGCCTTAGAAGGTAACTAGATCATGACACTGGAGCCATCATCATGGGATTATCATCCTTATGAGGAGAGACATGAGCACACTGGCATGTGTTTGCTTGTGTGCACTCTCTCCGCCACATGAGGACACAGCTACGAGGCCATCTACGATTCAGGAAGAGTGCTCTCACCAAGAACTAAATCTACCAGTATCTTACAATTCCTAGTCTCCAGAACTGTGACAAATATTTGTCTAAGCTATCCAGGTTGTGGTATCATTATGGGAGCCTGAACTAAGAGGCTAATGCATCAGGGAAATTGAGAGAGCAGGGATGAAAAAGACAAGTGTAACCAGCAGGAAGTCCACAGACAAGAGTGTTGATAACATTAGTGGCTAGGTACTGGAGTCTGTGGCCATACTGCTGGGAAGGGTGTGGCTTATTACAAGTACTGCACAGGATGGGCAGAATCAGCCCTCCTTGAAGCTGGATATGTACCACTTTGGCAAAAAAGAAAAATCCTACTTGTTCATGTATGTGTTCAGCCTGGAATGATGCTGAAATAGGCAGCAAAGGGTAAGGGTGTGGAGGTGGTGGGAAGCCTAATCTGTTGGAACGGGTAAAAGAAGGGAGAAAAATTTGTGTAGAAAATGCTCATGGGCAAAGCTGGCCATTTTTAATTTACGGGTCTAATGGTCACAACCAGAGTAGAAACCCTTCTGTATTGTAGGGAAATAGGCCTCAGCTGAGGATTTTTACTGATGGGAGAGTGGAGTGTTTTCTACAATATCCAAATGTACATCATTACATCATTACTGCCTGCTAAGTTGTTGATTGCTTTTTAGGAAGGCCTAATACTTAATTATGCTGATTTCACTTAAAACACAGATTGTACTTTTAGGGACAATAGGGACTCTAATCACAACTTCCTTGTAATACCTTTTAAGGTGAATATTACTGAACTTCTTAAATCTTCTGACTTAATTGCTGTGCATTATTTTTTAGAGTCCCTATTTGTTAAAAGAGCCAGTGCACTCACTTGCTCTGAATTTCTTCCAAACAAATTAAATGACCATGTAGTATGATTAATGTAGATTTTTTTTATAACCTATCAGACTTTGCCATTTTTTTTCTTAGTTTCCTCTGCTCAATTTTTTAATGAGAAACTAGATTCCTCGAGAAACTTCTTGGCATAGATACCAGTTCTCCCAAACTGGTAGACAGCCGGGCTGCTGTAATTGTCTCCCAGTGGGATGGGGTCTCTGAAGTCAGGTTGTTTTCAAAAGTTAGACACTGGGGCCCTGACTGTGACAGTAGAATCCTGTTCAGTCTTTTATTATTCTTGTTCTGTAACCTGACTTTGGTCCAGGAAGAGGAAATCCTTGGGCTTAATTGAAGACAATCAGCCTAAGGTCAGGAGGGTAATGCTAACCAGACTGTGGGTAAAGGTAGTATGGAAATAAGAGGGTAAGACTGGAGTGGATTCAAAGATTAGACCCAAGGATGGAAACCAAGTGCACCTGGAAGGCAAAATACACTTGAACCCTAAAATATAGAGAACCCTGGGGAGATATAAAAATAAATCAAGCTTATTTAGTTTATTGCCTTTCCACTTCCCTGGTGGTTTGTCCAGCTGTTCTCCCAGTTTGGGCAGGCTGTTTGTAGGCATGAGTTTTAGGTGTTTATCATGGGGGTGCCTGCTAGAGCAGCTGCTGGTTAAAGGGCCCTCAATGCTTTCATTATATGTCTGTTCCCAAACTTCACAGTTCCTGATATTAAACCACTTTGGAGATTATATAGTGTTTCATTTAAATTTTAAATGGCACATTGCAGTGTGCTTTCAGGTAATCTCTAATGTGCCTCTGGGCATAGCACCATTTTTATGTAGGTGTCTAAATTACACAGGAGAGTGGGAATGCTCTAGATCAAAATGAGTATCCAGCCCTGTGTAGGACCCTTTGTCAGTTAACTATGTCACCCCTTGCAGTCTTGGATATGACTAATAAAATAGCCTATGGAAGTTACGGGTTACTCCATGGATTGTCCTTTGCAAAAGCCATTGAGAGCTGGCCTTAAGTTTTCCCTGAAAGGAAGTAGCTGTTAATACTGTCTTCCAGATGAGGAAATCAAAGGTTGTTTAAATGAGACTCAAATCCTTAGAGACTAGCATTATGGTCTGAAAGGTAGACCATGATACAATGCTTAGATCTGAATCCCGGCTCCATCACGCATTACCTGTGTTACTCTGAGAGCCTTTTTTTATCCTTGTGTCTCTGTTCTAACACTGAAAATAGAACTAATGCTAGTTTCTGCCTTATGGAGTTATTATGAGGAATGAGTTAATATTTTTAAGTCCTTTAGAACAGTGCCTGGTACATGACCAGAAGCATTCATATAGATCCACAGTCTCTTATCTGAAACTCTGAGGGACAGAGATGTCTCGGAATTCAGAATTTTTCAGATTTTAGAAAGGTGATAGGCAAAAATGTCTTACCTAATAGCTACAGCAGGGTCTCGACACACTGTAATCCTATTGAGTTTTGCAGCCCAAAGCAGATGAACACATAGGCTAAGCGGGAGAAAAAAATGCCCAAATAGGCTTATGTTAGTTAAAGCCAAGTTTAGGCACCAAATTACATCCTAGTGTTCAGAGCCTCTTTTTTTATTTTGAAATTATGGGTAAATAACATTGGTGAATGGTAAATAAATTACTGGAATCCAGAAATTTCCAAAGTCCAGGCTAGAATTTTGTGTCAGGATTCTTTCTCTTAGAAGAGAGAACCTAAGTGGTTGGCTCAAGATTCTGTAACTGCACGTGTCAAATAGGGAACCAGCTCTTTGGCTTCCTGCTGTTCAGCCTGGTAGTCTGCATGAAACATAAGTGTTTTCTAAAGCATACCACCCACCTCAAAATGCTAATCCCATGGAAGAGGATAGCTAATCAAACTTAAAAGAACTCTGGGATTCTTGTTTTGGAAACCTGTTATTTATTTATTTTTTTATCCTTTGTTCTACTGAGCATTGTGAATCTACAAAAGGGTGATAGTTGCACAGCTTTCCTAAACTTATTCCCCATACATTCCTTATTGTGAGAACACTTTGGGAAATATATTTTGGGACATCCAGTTTTACATTCTAAATAGGACAACCTTTAATGATGATTGAATGGAGTAGATACAGGCAAGGTAGTGATTCCCATCATAAGGAATGATAGCCTATTTCTTCTTGCTTCCCAAGCTTTGTGCTTCTAGATGAGGTTAGTTTGGTTGAAAAGGCACTAGAATACCAAGAATTAAGGGATTCAGGAATCTGAATGTAGCAATTTTTAAGAATGTGAAGTCCTGAGTATTTATGGACAATATGGTTACAAATCGTGGTTTTTTGCAAAGAATGTGGGGTTCATAGGTAAACAAAGCTTTTATGGGTTTACGGACTTCATTTTACCTCCCATTCCACAACTCCATTAGAGCAAAATTTCCTTATCCTTTGGCTATTGAAGAATTTCTGTTTCATCATTTTTACCACAAGGCAATGAGGGGGTTGATGCTTACAACATCTGTGGGTAAATCCTTGGCTTGGATTGAAATGAACCTTGTGGTATGTATGCCCATGAGTCTTCTAAAGAAAACATGGTTTCTTTTAATGTTAAGATATTCCAGAAACCTTGCTCAGACCCTTAGAGATGAGTTGTTCTTCCTGAAATAATACCAGTTCTTTTGGATGTGCAAGGAGAGAGGTACATTATGTGCTTGAAGCATGTTGTTCTAAGGCACTGCTGGAAGACTTTTGGTTGGAAATTGGCTGTTACATTACGAATTTAATGCTGCTCTATATTCCTGTGAAATCTTTTGTCCCTTAAATACTTGTTGTTGGTTTCTCTTACAGTCAACTGGCTTTTCTTAAAAGTCGATGATATTCTTTGCTTAAAAAAAGCTCACTACTTTAGGAGTGAGACCTGTACTTGTGGACTTCATCTGTGCTAACAGCAGCATAGGACCTTTCCTTAAAGGACCCTTGGTGCTTACTTGGATATATATACATTAGCATCATTCAGAATCTTTCCAAGTGCCTCATGCCCAGGCTACATCTGGCAATTATATCAACTTCTAGGGATGGGATCTTGGCATTGTTTTTTTTTTTTTTCCCTTTTTGTCCCCCTTAAGTCTAAAGATGATTGTGTGGCCAAGGTCGAGAAACCCTATCTTAGTCAAAATAACTAGTTGATCCCACCCGATCTAGGTATCCTTCATTAACCATATCTCAGGGATTATAATCTAGAAGCCTATGAGCTGAATCCAGCCCAAAGATCTGTTTTGTTTGGCCACCATAGGATGGTGTCAAGTATGTTGAATTAGAAAGTCCTCAGACAAGGTTCGAACTCCCCATTGGCCCCATTCGCCACAATTTGTTGTTATACTCAGCTGCTTTTAAAACCTAGGATGCCTGCCTGGTAACTACAGGCTGGAATTTCTGACCACTGAAATACCTGGAGGGGTTCTCTAGTTGAATGCTACATTAAAAAAAACAAAAAGCTGAGAATGACAAAATCTACACTAAAGGCTGAAGAATATGGAAATTCCCACTTGTCCTTACAGAGTTCCTTTGGGGCAAGGAGGTGTTCCCTGGGGTGCTGGTACACTGAAACCTCAACTAGTGTCTACCACATATGGTTCATGGCAGGGGAATTGAGTGAAACAGACTCCATTCCTGAGATGAGTAAATGAAGCAGATATCCTCTCTGAGGGAGAGGCAAGAAGAAAATAAAGTGAAAAATCAGGTTAGCAGTGAAGAAGAGTGAAGTGAGAAAATCCAGATTGAGGAAGGGCTCCTGAGAGGTGTCTTGACTCAGGATGATTAAGGAGGAAACTTCTGGCTTCCTTTGCCTGAAGGGGCACAGTGAATGAGGCAGGGTGCTAGGGCTCAAGCTAACTGGTCACAGGGTTTGCCCTTCCCTCCGTTTCAGGTTCAGGTATTCCACATCCATATGTACCACACAAGGGCCAGTGAATGTAACTAACTCAAAATTTTGTTACTTAGGGGTGGGCAAAGTGAGGGGAGTCCCCGGGAGAAGGGTCCTACTGGCAAGGTGGGGCTCTGAGATCTGGGCAGGAAGAATGCCTGATCATGGGGACAGATGTAAGACATGAGCCCTCTGGGATTTTTGAATATGAGGGCAGACTAATTTCCATTGGCCTGTCCTCAGGTTGCGTGTGTGGGGTCGGGGAGGGCAGTTAAATGTGCTGCATGTGACTTACAGGGATAGCGGAATCAAGTATGATGTACAGAGAAAGAATTGGAGACCTTTCAGTCAACAATTCAAATTGTTAAGCGGCTACTATGTGTAGACTGTGTGATTGAAACAGTTCTAATCCCTGGGCAGAGACCAACACAAATAGACATTCTATCAAGGGGTAAGTATGTGACTAGGGTGGAATGTCACTTAACTCTAGAGTAGTCAGGGAAAGCCCCTCTGGTAAGGTGACCTTTGAGCAGAGCCCGAGCAAAGGAAAAGGAATATAAAGCTATGTGGGCAGAGCCTGCCAGGCAGGGACACTAATCCGTGCAAAGGCTGAAGGCCGGGGCATGCTTGGTGGAGAAGAGGCAAGGAGACCAGTGTCCTTGAAGTGGAGGAAGCAATGGAAGGGCCAGGTCCTGTAGGACTTTGATGCTGTAGTAAGGCATTTGGATCCCCTCTCTTTCCCCCCCCCCTTTTTTTTTTTTAGCATAAGAAAAGCCACTGGAAGGTTTTGAGCAGTGGGAAAGAACAGTTGGACTACATAGCCTTCCTCATATATTGAATTTGTGGTGCATATATTTATTGGAATGAAGCAGGGATGTGGGTCAGAACTATGAGAAGGGGTTAAGAGGGAGATGACTTTTTTTTTTCTCCTGTTGAATTAATTTGCCAAGGATGGAATTTGCCTAAAAGAAGGAAAAAGCCCTAAATCCTTCACATGAAACCTATACTAGGGGAAGGGAAAGATGGACAAATTTGAAGTGCTCTCAGAGCAGACATAACCATTTTGATAGAATGAGTGCCCCTGGAAGTTGGAATCGGGTGAATCTGGTTTGGATCAGATTTAAGTGCATAGGCTTTAAAATCTATCCACTTTCAAAAGGGTGTCCATGTATCTTATTGTAACCCTTGATTGCAGGCTAGTCGTGGTGCTCCCTCTATTTCATGGGGCCAGTGAAAGCCCGTAGCATTTGGTAAGTGCTTGGCTGGGATCCCTGGTCTCCGCTCTTGTCTGGGTTCTCTTCTTCTTTATGCCTATCATTTGGTGTCTTTGACCTTCTGTATCTGATGTCGTCTCTCATGTGTCCAGGATGAGATTTATGCAGGCTGGGCACTTACCTTTTGGAGTAGACAATTCCCTAATCATGGTTTTCTCTTCATGCATGATTACATGAAGTTCTGTCCTTTCCACTTTTCTTCCTCAACTAAGTTCAGCAACACATGTCTACTCTTCCACGGATTTGTATCCTAATTGCTGTTGCACACACCTGTGAAGAGGGAGTGCCCTGGAGGTAACTCTCAGGGCTTCATGGGTTTTAGTAAAAAGTCACAGGAAAAAAAAAAACCTATGGTAACTTAACTTTATTAACTCTCTTCCAAAAGTGTTTGATTAGGGATTTTATTTTAAAAGGCAACATATATTGATAGCTTATGCAACTATTATTCTGTGGGTCACAGGTTAGGAAATGTTCTGAATTTTCAATTTCCAAAATAGAGCATGAATATCGTCACTGATAGAATCAATTCAGGGTTCTATGTAGCTCTCACATAGGTTCTAGGTATAAAATGTGCACCTGAAGGACTCAAATTACTGTACCCTGCAGTCACCCAGGAGATGGGGATTCTATCTGAAGACCATGTACCTTCAGATAGAAGGATTTCCTCCAGGAATCTGGAGGGTTCACCCTGACTTAATCAAGACGTTACCAGTATCTTTTCCAACTCTTCTTGTGACTGGAGTCTAGACTCCTGTATGGTAGATGGAATATTGGTCTAACGAATGTTTGTACCAGTATCCTTATTTTGTTCGTTCAATAAATGTACATTGAATTTCTATCCTGTATTAAGTATGTGATAAAGACTAGAGATTTGCTATCTGCCCTTGTGCTTATGATGACAGTAGACTTAGATAGACAGTGATTACTTGTGATTCTTAGTGATGAATTTTCAAAGAGACAAAGAAAAATGGGAATGTCTGAAGAGGGGGAAGCGTAATGATCATGACTTTTCAAACCATAGGAATACATTACAGTGGGTCTGATGGTTAGACAAGTATGTGCCTTCCAGTGTTCAAAGGGTCACTATCTGAAGAAGATATAAACAGTAGTCCCAGGGGACAAAACTAGAAGCAGTGGAGAGAACTAACAGGGAGGCCGTTTCTGTAGGGAAAAGCTAAGGTGCCCAGACAGAGTGAACTGTTCTAATGACGGTGGAACTTCCAGTCTTCAGAAATGCTCAAACAGCCATCTGTCCATGCTGTAGGGAAGATGCTGAGCTAATGAGGTTGAGAGGACCTCGAAATTCTTCAAACTCTTAGGACGTTTTTCTTATGGATGTTGTGGGCCTTGCAATACACAATAGATCTTAATGTCTCTGATCTTAGTGTTGGCTTCCTAGAGCATCCTGACATAGAACTAAACACCTGTGGAGAATAAAGGGCAGAGTCATGGGAGTAGTTGAAGAGAGGCTGGGATAGTGAGGCAGCTCTGACAATTGGAAAGGGGAAGGGGGACTGAGTAGGAAGAGCCAGACTACAGGGCAGCTCTGAGAATGTCTCTGTTGGGCTGATGGGAGACCCAGAGCAAAGGTTACCAGGTAGAGGAGTCCTGCATTGGGCAGGAACGACCTGGCTGTAGTACTCCTGCTGTGCTCACTTGCTGACTGGGGCAGTTGAAAGAAAGTATGCCCTCCCGTAAGCACCCCAGTGCATGAGTACAGTAATTACATTGTTGGCTCACTCCAATCCTAATCTCAGGTTCTCTCCTGAAGGAAGATCCAAGCAGCACCCATGACGGCCACTTGATCTCTTGTCCCTGGCACAATGTTACACATGGCCACTGCTTAGTAAAGGGTTGGTGTCAATGATGATGTTACAGTAGTGTTTTATTTTTTATTTATTTATTTTTATTTATTTTTATTTATTTTTGAGAGAGAGAGCGTGAGCAGGGGAAAGGCAGAGAGAGAGAGAGGCAGACACGGAATCTGAAGCAGGCTCCAGGCTCTGAGCCATCAGCACAGAGCCTGACGTGGGGCTCGAACTCAGACCGTGAGATCATGACCTGAGCCGAAGTCGGCCGCTTAACCAACTGAGGCACCCAGGGGCCCCTAGTAGTTGTGTTTTAATAACCATCATTGTTTTGACTAAAAAGCTACTACTCAGTGGTGAATTTTAGATCTTGCATAAGGATAACTGCACTAGAAGAGCCCCACTATCTTGGAACTGAATTCAGAGCTGGGTCAGTTAGATACAAGGGAGATCCAAGGGGACCTAGTACTCTGGACCTATGGGATCTCAGAGTGGACAGGGTAAAGAGGACTAAGAGTTGCTCAAAGCTAAACTGTCTGCATTACCTTAAATTCCACATATATCACGAGCCAGAATCAGGAAGGATCAAGCTCTAGGAAGACATCCCAACCCTGTTAAGGGCTGTAGTCCTAGATTGTTCTGCTTTTATTCCCAGCTGCACTTCTCTGCCATTCTACTTTTGGATATACCTCTTCTAACTTTAATCTGTTTCCTTGGACCTTGATGATGGATTCATTAGTTTTGCCTCTAGGGGCTTCTGTCTCCATCCTCTTCACAGTCCCAACTAACCACCTCTTTGAAGTCTAAAGCCTTTTCCAGCATAGACACACTTGACCGGAGTCCAGCCATTTTTGATGAGATAATAGGTATATGTCTAGTTTTCCCAACTTGAGATTATTGAGCTAACGTTCAGTAATTATTAAACTGAAGTTTTTATGAGTTGTAAAACTGTTTCTAGTGGGATCAAGGTTTAGTGGACTTGACTACTTATCCTGAATCTAGTCTCCTTTTTTTCTCCATAATAAAGAGCCGTTCGGTTCCAACACTCAAGGGAAGTTAACACTTGTACAACTTGAGATGTGAGTCTGAGTAATTTTAGGTTAATCTCCCCTTTCTAATTGCTTAGCCTTGGATTCCTTAACCAATCATTGCTTGGCATTTCTTGTACAAAAGGGATTCATTTGAGATGGACAAATGATCTCATTCAAGACCGTGAGACTGGTGAGGAAATCAGCTGGGGCATGTAAGAAGTTTATTTGCTTTTAAAGGAAGATCCACAGGAAGAAAAGGCCTTCCTTTACTTAAACATTGCTAGGATGTGAGGTCTGGAACTACTGAGAACATTATATTCTCAATATGACAATAAAGACTATACGTGGAAGTCGGCAGAATCTCCTTGAGCTCACAGACATAATTTCAGAGTCTGAGGGATAGGAATGGCAATAGATAATACATACTGTATTGAACTGGGGATAACAAAGTAGCTGGTGTTCAGTATAGCTTGTTGAAAGAATTTGAAAAAGCTGCTGTCTCAGATGGCATACAGGTCCTGAGATCTCCTCAAAGTCTGGGCTCTGTATTAACTGCTTTATCCAGGGGCAGAGGAGGTTTGGAATTCAGAGAACCTTCTCTTTTCCTGGACTGAATACAAGAGGTTTGAGTGGTGAAAGTCTGGAGTCAGATGGTCTTGGTTTGAACCTTGGTTTCCCATTTGTGGTAGGGTTGGCAGACTACTTGATGACCCTCCATTTTCCCATCTTAAAGCAATAATATTTGCTTCTTAGAAGAAGTGGTCCCTTTTAGTGCCTAGTGAGCACTAATCCTTAGTAAATCTTGGTGAATATCATTACTACTACAGTAGTGGTAGTAGCCGTCATCATAGTGGAGTTCCTGCCTGATAAGTCCGATGAATCCTGCAAGGCAGGTCTCATTTTTGCCAATGAAAGTCTGAGTGTTAACTGTCATACCACCCTTCAGTGTTTTTCCAGCCCTTGGGAGTTCAAGCTTCCTTTTAATTAAAGTATAGTCTAATTCTTTGAATCACATATTTGTTTGCCAGGGTAACCCATTGTCAAAGTGGGCAATGAATGCTTGCCTTCCCAATCCTGTGCAGCACTTACCATCTCCTATCACAATACCTTGTGGGTCAAGGAGTATGTAGTGAAGCTAGGCTTTCCAAATCACCTGTCCATTACTTCTTTTTGATAACCGTTATCATGCTCACATAGTAGAGGCATAAGGGGTTGATGCTTCCAATTCAGCCTGCCCAGATTTCTTATACTATACTATGAGATTAACCCAAATAGAATCTTATTTGGATTACAATATGGTAACAGAAAATGTACTGCCTTTCAATTTAATTAGTATTATAATTACATGGTTTTCCAAGCAATTCCCATCGTACAGACTGTCAGTACTCATTTAATCAAAAATTCAACTCTCCCACATTTCTAGAAAAACAACTTTTCTCCTCTAGACTTTTGGGGTGTTTTATAGCCAGGACACCTCTCCCTAAGTCCCATTTGGAACTATTATGTGCTTTTCCTTCACTTTCCATGCTTCCCACTCCCTCTCCGTAGTGGCCTACCATAGCTTCCCAGCATGGATCTTACTGTTTCTTTGGACAGCCATCCCCTCTATACCTGTACACTTAATGACAACTCTCCCTTCTCCTTAGATAGCAGGGATAATATTCCCTTAAGCAATTACTTTCCTATTCAGATGAATGGCTCAGGACTGAACAAAGGTGGTTCATAATAGTAATTAGTGGAAGACCTAGGTTGCAGAAGAGCTACTTACCTCTAAATTCAAAGATCTTGGGGGTAGCTGGAGTGAAACCAACATAGGTGGTATGTTTTACCAGAGTTTTGAGGTTGGTTTATAAGAATGAGCCACTGAAAACTTATTTCACTTCAGATTTCTTAGGTAGCTTGTTGGAAACTTGGTTCTCAAGTTCTTATCTCTTCACGTCTAGAAGAAAATTTAAATTTCCCATGACTTGGCCCCATCCCCATATGTTCGTATTCCCTTCTTTGTACCTTAGGATATACACACACTGGCCTTCTTTCTTCTACCAAACACTCTGAGATTGTCCTCTTAGGACGCCTGAACTCGTTCTTCCTTTTGAATGGTTTCTCCTCAGGAGAACTTCTAAGAATATGGTCTAAAGGACGAGCATCTCTACTGTTATCTGTTTCATCATTTGATCTTATTTTTATCTTTGAACTCCTTCTTGCTTGGTATGGTCTTGGTACTTAATCTTTCATCTCCATTGCCTACAATAAAACCCAAGTATGTTTACCTTCGTGTTTATCTTGTGCAATGCTTTAATCCTCAGCACCTCGAACAGTAACTGGCACTTGGATTCATTCATTCAAATGATTCTCTGTTTTAATCAACTCTTCTGGATTTAATAGCTACTGTACCATAGATTGATATAAAATATTAAAACTTAAAGGTATTCCTCATACTTAAAAAGAAAACAATCTATGCATTATAAATAGTTAATGGAAAAGAAAAAGGAGGCCTTTACAGTATCAGGGTCCCAGAAATATTCATGAAATAAACATTTTTCTTGTGTAGATATAGTCTTCTAATGGTCTATGGGTGAATTACTGAGGACAACCTTAAAAATGGATTTGTTTGCCTTCAATGTGCTAGTAATGCTTGTGCTTGACCTCCACCCCTGGGGGCTGGGGCACTGGGAGGACTCCGGAGTATTTGTTCAGATGAAACACTTCATTAATAGCAGGTACCCAGTATTTAACATGGGCTAGCCACTGCTTAGCTCAATTATGTCCCTTAATGAAGAACATTTAATTGTGCTTAACTGAATTTAATGAACTTCTGAGGCAGGAATTATTCTTTCTATAAATGAGAAAGGGAGTTTTAGGGAAGTCAGTATTCAAAATAAAATATTAAGAGGCAGAGACAAAATATGAATCCAAGAATAAATGGAAAAAACCCAAGGATATTTCTCTTCCCTGCTTTTTATTTTTATTTAATTTTTAAAAATGTTTTATTTTTTACATTTATTTTTGAGAGCCAGACAAGCATGAGCAGAGGAGGGGCAGAGAGAGGGAGACACAGAATCTGAAGCAGGCTCCAGGCTCTGAGCAGTTAGCACAGAGCAGGACATCGGCCCAGGTTCGAGCCCCAAGTCGGAAGCTCAACGGACTGAGCCACCCAGGCACCCCACCCTGTTTTTTTAAATTGGCTACATTTAACTTTGAATCTGTGTGTTGGATAAATTCTTTGTTGGGGGGAGGGGGGATAATTCTTGTACTTTCTCTGTGCTTAAAACAAATTAATAAAAAGGTATGAATTGCTGACAGGAAGGGTAAAAAAAAAAAAGCTCCCATTGGTATATCTGAATTGTAGAATATTCCCTAGATTTACCAAGGAAATAGGGCCTTCTAATTCTGGCTATTGGGTAAATCCAGCAAATGGAGTCCAGTTCTGCAGAGAATCACTACCTTATGTTAGCTTAGAAGCTCCAATAGAATAAGAAAAGATTTCACAGAAAGAAAAGCCTCTAAGGTGAGTGGTAACCCATGTGTTCTTTGTGGAGTGAAAGACTGGAACCAAACACACTAGTTCCACAAACAGGTAAATTGCAAAATAGAAGGGAAAGGCTGCTGAGCAAGATGATCAGATTTTTGTCTCGGGCTCCCCAGTGGTATTCACTTGGAGAAGAGAGTGAGGTGTACAGATGGACAGAGGCTTTCTCCGTTACTTGCCGAGAAGAAAGCTCCTGTCTTAGTGGACCCAGACAAAATTCCACCATTGACACAGACGACTGGAAGATCTTTGTTCCATAATGTGTGTCAGTTTCTAAGCTGTTGGGCAAGAATTTTAGGGAAGATCTAGTCTTTATTCTTCTCAAAAAAAAGAAAAAAATCTTTTTTTTTTTTTTTTTTTTTTTTTTTTTTTGTCAAAAGGTTTAATCAGTTTACCAAAAAAAAGGACTATCACCCAACTCCATGTTGTGATGGGGCAATTCTAAACAAAGTTAATTGCAGAACACTCGATTCCATGTGAAAATATTTAATCTTTTGAGGTACTGAAGTTTGTCTGATTTCCTGTGTTGATCAAGGAGTTCCACCTTAGCCGTGAGTGGACTGTCTGGATTCCTCTGTTCATGAATTTTTCTCCACGTATCAAACCTCGTCTAACTTAATATTTTTTTTTTTTTCTAAGAGGGGCAGATGACTCAACAGTGTCTCTCTGTGTTGATACTGTGGTAGAGCCACTTCATAGTCTTGAGTAAAATCCTGTCCGTTTTATGTTCTGCCTTGTGGAATCTTTAAGTCTCTTTGGGCAAGTGAAGCCCTCTGTGTTTACAAATCAAATGTATTATCCACTGTTTTTTTTATTTCTTATTTTTGTTGTTAGAGTGCTTGCTCTAAATGTTACTGCTTCTCAGTCTTGGCGTTGGGAAAACCAAGGACGAGAATTGGTTATTGAAAAACAAATTGCAGTTAAAAACTAAAATATCTAAGGTCTTGTATATACTTCTCCTTTTTGAGCAGAGGCTAATAGTCATGTACATGCATACGTGTGGTTATGATTTTCAACGTTGATTACATAGGTCTGTCTCCCAGTCTTCTGGGTTAGACTCAGTTACGCAAAGAGGGAACAACAATTCCATTTACCTGGAATGCGATTTCTCATCTAGGAATGTCTAAAATATATTTATCTTTCAAGGCCAATCTCCAAGGACTAGACCGTGAAAAGGCTTGACTACAAATATAATTCTACTGGATTTGGCTTCTATCACAGTTCAGCCACTTCTAGGTTGTGTAAGTTTCCAGAAATTACTTCTAGACTCCATTTCCTCATAGAAACTAGGAATAGTACTTGACAAAACATTTATGAGAATCAAATGTGTGAACACGCCTCAGCATTATGTCTGCTTCAGCATAAGCCATTAACAAATTCTGGAGTTCTCATGCTAATGTAAAATTCTTTATTAGTACCCTTTCACTTTCCAGTTACTGTTAATACCATTTCGTCTTCACATAGGAAGTGAGGACTTCTCTTCCACCCAGATAATCCTGAATGTGTATGCCTTGATGTAACAGTTGTAAAATACCATAGGTTAATGGGAATTGTGAGACACTTCAGTGGTCCATTTTATCAGTAGGATAAAAATCCTACCCCTATTTTTATCATGTGTAAGGTTTTGGGAATCTTCCCACCAGTGTGATCTCATAAGAACATGTTTATCAGCATCCTGTTCCTTGGCAATCTGAGATGGCAGACACTATCTAGGTATAACTTGGGTAAATAGGTTTGGTTTTTCATTATTCCACAAACACTTGGTAATTTATAATCACAACATGTGAAATGAGAGCCACTGCTTTTAGTTCTAACACCAGATTAACTAATTCACACTCAAATAGATTAGCTTTCTTTCTATATGTACAGTTACAATGATAAAACAACTGATTTTCAACCTGTCGAGTTCCTTGTGTTAATCAACACTAGCATCATGCTCTAGGACAGAACACGTTTATGAAATATTAACTGTATAACCTACTTTGAAAAACCATGCTTTTTGCCCCTCTTCTTCCCCAAATAAAAACCTGTTTGACCCTGACACTTTCTATAGATTATTGTAAAGGTTTTATTTTCAACAGTATCAACTCCTTTGCTGCCTCTCGCCTGTTTTCAACTGCTACATGCATGGTAGCCAAATTAGGCCTCTCCCCAGCCTCTACCCTGAAAAACATTATCTGGTCCTCTTCCTTAGCCCTAGAGAAAGGTCTGAAAATCTAATGAAAAGGGTATACATGAGAGAGCCTGTGAATATTCTACTTTAGGCTAGCCATCCGACTTCAACAGGCCTCTTGCTTCCCTTAATGGGGACTAGTCACACAGTGTCGTCATTTCTGGCGGCAACTACTTTGGGATAAATGGAAGTCTTGTAGGGCATTATGGTGAGTATTGAATTGGAAGTCTAGGTATTATTGAGGTTATGAAGACCGATCACATCTCACTGCAAGGGGAAATTTGGGTGTAGTTCTGCCTTTTCTTACTGAATCAGACTCTGATCTAATTTCCTTTCCAGTTAATGTTATCTAAATTATGTTCACACAGAAAGACCATGTATTTTTGGCTTTCAGCATTTGGTGTTGCCTTGGTGACAGTGTGCAGAACCAATTGCTAAAGCAGTTTTTTAAAATCGGTTTTACTAGTTCTGTTAGAGGAATATACATGTAGTGTTACAAGTTCAATGCCATTTGCCTTATTTTCTTACTGGAAATAACAGGTTTTGAAGTAGCATAAGAGTATATTTGAAGATTTGATTCCTACCTTCCTATAGTCATTAAAGAGTGTTTTTAAGGAAGTAATAATACCTTCTTCCAATAGCCTTAGGATTAAAAATGTAAAAATGTATCCCAGTGAAAGAAATTATCAAAATGGACTTGAGGTTGATAAATCAGTCTATGTGACAAACATGTGTAACTGATTCCTGTCATTTAACAGCTGAGAAAACAATTTACTGACATATTAAGCTGTTTATACCAATGTTTTAAGAAACTATGCTGGAAGCAAAATATTTCAGAGCTAAAACTATGCAGTGTACTTGATCTGTTTAGTTGGCTAATTACTGAAAGACAAAGTTAAATCCTTTTGCATCCAGGATGCGGTCGTTAGAGACTGGTAAGATTATGGGGTTATGGACTATAGTGGAACTGGTAATTTTGCAGTCCCCAGATTATCTACCTCTCTGAAGCCCAGAGAGGGTTAGACATTTGCTCAAATTGTTCAAGTCCACATACTTTTCCTTTCTCCTTTAATTTCAGGCTGAAATTTTAGGAAGCCTGCATAACTAACAATCTGTGCCTCCGTGGAGTAGTATAGTGCCTACTTGGGATACTTCCTACTCCTCTACTGAACATGTTTGTACACAGAAAAAAATTTTCTTTATGAATCATAATAGCTAATAAACCTAGCAATTCTTAGAGACAGACATCCAGACATACCCTTTTAGAAAAGCTCCTTCCTATTCATGAAATAATAGGCACTTGTTAAGATTATTTTAATGAGCATGGATATTAAATACAGAGGTATCCATCCCACTGATACTATAACACATTGTTCTAAGAGTAATTTTGTGTGTAAGTCTAAGGATAGAGTGTACCAAAACATAATCTGCGTGCCAAATGCATTCTATACAAGTTTATTAAAAATGAGCCTGCACCATAATGTTGGTGGTATTACATACCCAGTAACAGAAGTAGAAACAGAAGTAGAACGTTCCGTGAAAAATGATAGGGGTATGTATTAAGTATAGGAACCGAAAATGAAGGCTCAGTATCCAATTATTGAGAAGAGTTGAGGCCATGCTTCAGTGTGAAAATAACATCCCATGGTGACTTTTTTTTTTCTTGACAGAACCCCAAATCTCTCCTCTATACCTATCCCATTATAGACTTTGCTCATGTAATATATCCTAAGGTGGATGGTTGGGAATGAGGAATGATTCCTTATGTTACAATCTCTAATGTTTGAAGTTTGAGTGAAGCTTCACTGGAGGGAAACAAGACACAAGAGTATGTTAACTTAATGTTCAATAGCTTGCCTAAAAAATCCTAAATAATGCATAGTACTCTGAATCTAGATAATAAAAGCAACTCATTTTGAATGAAAACTGCCAAGTTACAGGTGTTTGCCACTAACTTAACCTGTTTTGGGTTTAGATCTTAAAGGTTGTGGACATAATTATTAATCCATCTTTTATTTAGCAGAAATCTGGGCACCTTCTACTGCCAGAAATAGACCCTGGCGATCATACCTGACTGTATTTGTCAGTTAGCCTTCTAAATTCTCTACATGTGTTATCTTACGTGAATCTTGCAGTGATTGTGGGCCATGTGCTGTTGTCTTCATTTTACATATGAGAGTACAAAGCACACAAGGGTTGGGTAACTCTCCCAAGGACCCAGAAAGCTACCTGAGATGGGAACCAGCATGACCTCAGAGCCTGTGATCTTACCCAATAGGCTGTTCTTCTCCGATAGATAGTAAAAAGACTTAGGCCCCTCTCTGCAGAGAACTTACCGTTTAATGAGGTAGATAAATGGAGGATTTTGTAATAAGTGCTGTTAGAATTAAAAGGAGCCCAGGGATACACAAGGGAGGCACCTTACCCAGTCCTGGCTGATGAAAGACCACTTCCGGAATACTTTAGTAGAACCCTGAAGTTTGGGTTGCCTTCCAAAGTCTAATAGATCTTGAAGTCACAGGCCCATAGAAAACAGTTACTTCAAAGCCTTCAATGTATCGAGCAGGAAATCAAGGCTCAGATAAGTTGAACTTGAGGCTCTAGACCCCCAAGTGCTTTTTCCATTGTATCTATTTGGGCTGCACTTTCTTTAAAGAAGTTAATGGTGTTCCTGTCTTAATTGAAGATAAAATGGACTCCCTTGTTTTAGTTGCCTTAGTCCTGTTGATGTCACATGACCTTCAAGCTAGCTACAAAATGCCATGTGCAGGTTAAGTGATTTGAAAATCAAAGGATAGATTACTACTTATGGACACCACGGAGTATGTATTGGTGTATATATATATTTTTTCAGATATTCAACAGTGATTGAATGCTTCCGTCTGACACCTAGTGCTCATCACAAGTGTCCTCCTCCATCCCCATCACCTATCTGATGCCCCGCCCACCTCCCTCCTGGTAACCATCAGTTCGTTCTCTATAGTTAAGAGTCTGCTTCTTGGTTTGCCGTTTTTGTTTTCATTTTGCTTTTACCTTTTTTCTTTTTTAAAATTCCACATAAGAGTGAAATCATATGGTATTTGTCTTTCTCTGACTTACTTTGCTTAGCATAATACCTTCTAGCTCCATCTGTGTGCTTGCAAATGGCAAGATTTCACTTTATTTGATGGCTAATATTCCATTGTGTATCTATGTGTATATATATATGTATGTGTATATGTTGAGTTTTAGAAATTACTTACATATTTGGGATACTATTTATCAGATACGTCGTTTAGAAATATCTTCTCCCATTTTGTAGGTTGCCTTTTAGTTTTGTTGATGATTTCCTTTGCCATGCAGAAGCTTTTTATTTTGATGTAGTCCCAGTAGTTTATTTTTGGTCTTGTTTCCCTTGTCTCAGGAGACCTATCTAGAAAGAAGTTGGTACAGCCAAGGTCAAAGAAATTACTGCCTGTATTCTACTCTAGAGTGTTCATGGTTTCAGGTCTTATATTTAGGTCTTTACTCCATTTTGAATTTTTTGTGTATGGCCTAAGAAAGTAGTCCAGTTTCTTTCTTTTGCATGTTGCTATCCAGGTTTCCCAACACCGTTTGTTGATGAGACTGTCTTTTTCCCTTTTGATATTCTTCCTACTTTGTCCAAGATTAATTGACCATATAGTTTTAGGTTCATTTCTAGATCTTCTATTCAGTTTCATTTATGTGTCTATTTTGGTGCCACTACTTAGGTCATGATAATTTTGTAAAGTAACTTAAAGTCTGAAATTGTGATGCCTCCAGGTTTTTTTTTTTTGTTTTTTTTTTTTTCCGAAGGTTACTTTGGCTATTCCAGATCTTTTGTGGATCCGTACAAATCGTAGGATTGTTCATTCTAGGTCAGTGAAAAATGCTGTCGAAGTTTTGATAGGGATTGCATTAAATGTGTAATTTACTTTGGGTAGTACAGACATCTTAATACTCTCCTAATCCATGAACATGGAAGGTCTTTGCATTTCTTTGTGTCATCTTCAATTTCTTTCATCACTGTAAATCATCTATAAATAACTATATTTTCAGGATATAGGCTTTTTACCTCTTTGGTAAGGTTAGGTTTATTACTAGATAAAACTGTTTTCGGTGCAACTGTAAAAGGTAGTTTAATTTCTTATTTGTGTATAGAAATGCAACATATTTCTGTATATTGAGTTTTGTACCTGCAACTTCACTAAATTTGTGTATTCTAGCAATGTTTTGGTGGAGTCTTTTGAGTTTTCTGTATAGAGGATCATGTTGGTATGTTTTGAGTATGTACTAGTATATTTTGGGGGTGAAAGTCCGACAGGTGGGCCCATCTACTAGCCTAGATTCTTGTTAGAGCCCTGGCTTTACTACTTGACTAGCTAGTAAACTTGGGAGTGTGTTTGCCTTTTTAGGCCTCACTGTTCTCACTCATGACCTGGGAATAATAATCACTTCAGCGTACCAGCGCTTTGAGTTCAAGTTGTATTTCCAGAGCCTCAATTGGCAATTATTCAAAGATGTCTTACAGGCTGTTAACTGTGTTGTGTAACTAACATATTACCAAGACCTGCGATTGAAAACCAAAGAATCTCTTTTCTCATCCTTTACTATGGGTTTTTGTTTGCAGTCTGTATACCTTTTAAATCTCATGACTGGGTTCGAGAATTCTTAAATGCCCCAGTATTGTGCATTTTTGTAGGAAGAGAGCTCATGATTTTCTTCATCGTCCTTGTGTATGTGTGATCCCCACATTGTAAGAATGTGTATTCTACAAAATGAATTCGAATTTTAGGACTGATGCTGCTTTTCCCCTTTCTGACGTGCACTTCTACTATTCCCTCACTTGGCTTCAGTACACATCAGTAGTGGGAGAGGTTTTATATTCTCTTCTGTATTTTTCTCTTGGGAAAACAACTTGGAATCATATATAACCAGAAAAGCTCTTTGTTACTAAATTACCAATTAAGGAAGCAACCTGCCCACCACCAGAAAGGCAATTAGCAGAAAATCAAACGAATTAACGTCAGCCAGGAGAGATCATGAGGTCTGTGTTAAGGTCTCTCCTGACTCATTTGGGTACAGGAAGAATCAACAGACACTCCTCAAATACACTTAAAAGAACGGAAAAGTGGTTGAAGTTTTGTGTTCATTTGAGATGGTAAAAGAAGCTGGAATCAGGTGAAGCCTTCTGTTTCCTTTAAGGAATGGGCTTCTGTTCACTGCTGCTTCCCATTAATAGCTTCTCTAGTAGGGTATCAGAGACAAAGGAGGCGTTCACAGAAGGTAGACTTGTGCTGTTGTAGCATAGTCTGTACAAATGGAAAGGAAGGCTGATATTTGGAAGCCTGAGAAGTGAGAGTATTGACAATAGTGTTAATAATGAAATAGAATAGGGGCATCTGGGTGGTTTAGTCAGTTGTTTCCAACTCTTGATTTTGGCTCAGGTTATGATCCCAGGGTTTTGTGGGATCAAGCCCTGCTTCAGTCTCTGCACTGGGCTTGGAGCCTGCTGGAGATTGTCTTTGCCTCACCCTCTGCCCCTCCCCCACTTGTGCTCTCAAAAAATAAAAAGTAAAAAATAGAACCTAGAACTAGCTCACTAGAGGAGTAAGTGCCATCTATATATCTTATTAACTTAGTGCCTGTATATATTTTAATTTGGTTCATAAGCCAAAAGCATTCTATCTCCTCCATAGTCAAATAAGACCTTCACAGACCAGACGAATTCCTGCCAGTCTGCCTCCCTAAATTGGTAACTCTTTGATCCAGGACCTCCTTTATCAACCCTCTTAATATCTGTTGACATGGGGTGTCTCTGGTTCTCCCCACTAGAAAAAATGAAGTTAGCCATTCTCCTATCTAAAAGCCTTCCTAAAAGCCTTCCAATGACAATGCCAGTTTTGGTAGTGTACACTTGGCTGTGTCTAAGCAACCTCAGCGGCCACCGAAGTAGTCAAAAGGGTTTGGCTTGGGCACTGAAGAAGAGCTAATTACTATATCTGAGATGAAAACATTTGCAACTGAAAAAAACAAAACCTTTTGGGATTAGATTGCCTGGAACAGTGTTTTGATTTAAGAATTCAAAGCAAAAAGTTCTTACTGATTGAAATTTAATGGCTGCTTTAAGAATTCTTCCATAGGGATTTAATTTTCTAAGTACATTGTGTTTTTCAGCTTTTACATTATCTGCCTAAAAACCATTGCAGTTAAATTTCGGAAAGTGGTTATAATGTTTATTGGCAAAGTCTTCAGTCTCCTAATACTTTTTTTGGAAGCCTGAATATATTTTAAAAAGGCTTCCCCCCTTTTTTCTAAATTGGGCTTTCCCCCCTTTCATAACCTAAGGTGTGATCCTATGGGTTATCTCTTACGATTCTTAATGTTAGAATTAAAATCTAGCCCAGTCAGTGGAATTCCAGATAAATTATAAATACTTGGACATGGTCAGATGGACTAATTCTCTGGCAGCAGTAGTTTGAAGGGAGAATGGCACTAATTTCAGAGAGACTTGAGTTGGCAAGTTGTTTTTTTTTTCAAGGCTAATAGGAACCTCTTCAGTGATGTCATCAATCCAACATAGTAAGTTATGACTGTGTGCTAAGCCATTCTTTCTTGATATTTACTGACTATTGGTTTTAACCCCTAATTTTCCCTTATGTTCTTATTTATTTTCCAAGTAAATTTAGTACTCTAGAGTCCCAGTGGGATATATGGATATATGAAATGGCTCATGAGTAAGACCATAGGGAACCACAGGGAATAAAATCGAGTGTCAGGCAGCATCTGGTACTCATTTCCAGATAACTTTGTTATACAGGAATATGGGCTAGTGTTGCTAAAACATGTGATTCTTCAAGGGAATTAAAATCTAAATTTCATGTGAAATGTCCTGATTTATTACAATTAAATACTATAATTTTATAAGAAATATATTTCTGATATATTTTGTCTTCATCTATAGTTCCTAAAAACACTTCAGAGCCACAAAGGTGAAATAAGGGTTTTGTTTATCAATGAAGGTGACTTTTGGATCCTACCCAAGGGCAGGGGCTGGTTACCAGGAGGACCAACCATGTGGTTAGAGGGTTGGAACTTTCAGTCCTACCCTGTGACCTGGGGTTACAGTTGAATCAGCCAGTGGCCAATGGCTTAGTTAATCACGACTATGCAGTGAAGCCTCCATTAAAAATCCAAAAGGACTGGGTTTGGAGAGCTTCTGATTTGACTAGCATGTGAAGATGTGAGGAGAACGGTAAACCCTTTTCCTATACCTCACCCTATCTCTTCACCTGACTGTTGATCTGTCGCCTTTATCATATCCTTTAACAAATTGGTAAATGTGTTTCCCTGTGCTCGGTGAGCCACTCTAGCAAATGAATGGAACCTAAGGAGGGGGGGGGGTCATCTGAACATCCAATCTGTACTGGTTGGTCAGAAACATAGGTGATATTCTGGAGCTTGAGGCTGGTGTCTGAAATGGGAGGTGGAGTGCAGGGAGCAGTCTAATAGGACTAAGCTATGACCTGCAGAGTCTGATGCTGTCCCTAAGTGGATAGGATCAGGATGGAGTTGAATTCTCTTATACCAGTGGGGTGTCTGAGAATTGCTTGCTGTTACGTGTTGGGGACCCCCTCCTCTCATGTTGGGAATGGGTCCAGAAATCCTAAAAAGAGTTGGTGTTAGTACAGTGGGATTTGCTAGAATGGCCCTGGCTCATAGAAACATGTGGTTTTTGAAGAGAAAGAATAAAAGGTGGGGGATGAGGAACTTTTGACCCCTGGATAGCTATCTAGTCCCCCAAGGTATGAAATGGCATCTGCGGTGCTATCAGTTACTAAAGGTGAATGTTACCAATAAAATTTAGAAATGGTAGCAGACCAGACTCTGGAAGAGTTGGTTCCTTGTGTATACATAAGGAAATGCAATAGCAATAGCCAAAATGAAAATAAAAGTGTTGGGTCAGACTTTGCTGAAGATTCAGCATTTGGTTTGATCTGAGCTTTGGCTATTGGCTGCAAAGCTGCTTAGAAAAGGAAAAATTATGTAGGGGTAATAGAACGTCTAAGGCCTCTGGTCACCAAGAAGGTGTTTAATATAGGGGAAGGACGAAACTAAAACAACCAAAACCAAGGGATATACAGGCATGCCTCAGATACTGGGGGTTTGGTTCCAGATCACTATGATAAAGTGAGTTAAATGAATTTTCTGGTTTCCTAGTGTATATAAGATTCATTTACACTAGTTGTACTCTATTAAGTATAACAGTATTTTGTCTAGAAAACAATATACCTTAATCAAAAAATACTTTATTGCTTAAAACATGCTAAACATCATCTGAGCTTTCAGCAAGTCATAATTATGGATCACTATAACAAATGAAAAATTTTGAGATGTTGAAGATTGAACATAATACAGAGACACTGAGCTAAGGCTGTTGGAAAAATGGTGCCAATAGACTTGTTCAGTGTGGTTGCCACAAACATTCAATTTGTGAAAATGAAGAAAACTCATGAATATCCAAAGTGCAGTAAAATGAGGTATACCTGTAGGCTAAAGGAACTGGCTCATTTTATGGATCCAGTATCATCAGCTTCCTAAAGAACCTTTCCTGAAACAGATCAAGAGAATAACCAGGTTGGGGGCTGTGTCTTGGTTTTGGATGCTTCAAAGTAGAAGAGCATGTTAGCATGTTTGGGTTGAAGCAGGACCTGTGGTTCACCATTGAACAATTGTAGATGATTGTCCATGATGCAGATGCATAGGAGGTTATTCCTGAGGGAACAGTCAGCCCCTGGTGTAGTTCAAGGCCACTATAAAGTGTATTTATCCTGAGCGGGGGACTGCCCAATTCCCCCTAAAAATGCCAAATAGGATACTCTGGATGAATGGTTTTATGATGATTGGGGTATTTATCCCTTTACCATGCCCATTACCCAGGTTATGGTAAATGCTGTTATTAAGGAGGCCTCTACTGCATAGGCTTCCCATGTAACTTCTATAAAATCAAACCGTAGTTTCAGAAGCCTTACCAAATTTGCTAGCTCAGCTTTCCTGTATGGGTCTTAGTGATATCAAGGACATTAAAGTAATTAAGAAAATATGAAGAGACCAAGGGGAGAGTCAAGTGGCTCAACCTAGCAAAGTCAAAAACTTCAATTGGTTTTTAAGAAATGGGACGAGTAAAAGCAGACCTTAATGGAGTTCAAACAAATGCGTTGATATGGTATTACCAGAAATTGGACCATTAGGACTCCCATTAAAGGGCCTCAGACAAGTCTGCTCTCTTAACCTCCATTTTGAGGAATTTAAAAAGCCAGAAGGGAAAGATTACAATGATAAACGTGACTAGGAATGCCCTGGGACAAATCTTAGGAAGATTAATCAGGGTAAAGATTGATGTAGAGGCTGGGTTTTCTGGCCCTACCCCTCAACCCAGGGACCCAAAGCCATATGCACACATGTGGGTAAAATGGCCCAGGGGAGAGGAGAAGAAACTTTCTTGGGACTATTTGATACAGGAGCCCAATGCACTGTGATTCTACAACCTGTTGAAGTGTCAGCAGGGGTTAAGTTGGGAAGATAGAGGTACAATTGTTGATAGAATAAGTTAGGTAAAAGTCTGGATGGAATGTGGGGTTTTTGAACAGATTTTGTGAGGTCGCATGTTTTTTACCTGAATGTATTATTGGGATGGATACTATGTCTGCCTGGGAATTTCTCCCCTACCTAATGTTGTAAAACAGAGGGCATGTAAGCCTACCCTCATGCTGGGTTTAATTGGCCATGCTCAGTGGGAACTATTAGAAGTTCCTAAGCCCGCACAGGTGGCTAACTGAAAGCAATACAAAATACCTGGTGGAGAAAACTACTGATTTTATAGAAGCTGGAATATTGGTGCCCATGAATTTGCCATACAGTTGGCTTGCATGGCCTGTGGAAAAGGCAGATGGCTCATAGAGACTAATAGTCAACTAATCAAGTTGTACTGCTCATAGATTCAGCAGTTCTGGTTACAATCTCAACTAAAGTGTGGAAGGCTAAAGAAGGCCGGTACTCTGTGACTGACCTTTCTCTGTCTCAGAAAATAGCCATCACAATTTATCTTCATGTGGGAAGGATCCCGGTTGACTTCTGTGCTGCCCCAGAGTTGTTTGAACTTACCAGCCTGTCAGGGATTTGGACTTAACGCATGACTCAAGTGTAATATGCTGTATGCCTTGATAACATCAGGAACTAAAGAAAAAAGGAGGACGGATTTGAATGTGATGGTGATCCACCTGACCGTCTGGGGCTTGCCAATCCAGCACAGGTCCAAGAGACATCCCCAAAAGTGAAATTCCCAGTACTAACTTAGGGAGGAGCCACCTGGGACATCCCACAAGTAACTATAAATAAACTTGTGTCCTTGCCCACCCCTAAAACCAAAGAAGAATCCCAGAATTTGGCTGGTTTATTTGGACTTTGGAGAGCACATATTCCACATCTGGGAATGTTAGCTCCTGACTATAAGGCTACCTGAGAGAGAGCTATGAGTGGCAACCTGCAAAAGCAGGCCATGTCTGAATTACAAACGGTGGGAACTCTCTCGATGCTTTTAGGCCCTTACAACCCCCAATAAGAGGACTTTGGAAGTGTCTGCCACTCATACTCGGGTAGACTGGGCTTTTAGACTGGAGCAGCAACTGTTGGTCTTGGACCAGAAAATTATCAGATGGATAATTATTAGTCTGCTGTTGGGTATTGTGACTGCTTCAAAGACTCAAAGACATGAAATTTTGAAACCTGAGATACTCCTCATGTCTTGAATGATGTCAGAGAAATGTTTCCAGTAAGGGAGGCAGTGCCCAGAAGAGCTCCGTAGTGAAATGGAAATGGTTCATACAGAGGAATACTATGAAGGGAATGCAAGGAGGCACTGTATCCATGAGCAGGTAGCCTCTTTTCCTTTAGGATCAAGTTTTGAGCCACCCGAGGAACTGCGGGAACCAACTGCCATGAGGGCATTGCCCTGTTAACAGTTATTCACTGAACAAATACCTGTTTGATTTATGGATGGCTGTTCCAAGATGAATGGACAATAGCTTATTTGGAAAGTTGCCATATTAACACCAGTGGATGGCAAGATTCTGAGGAGGGCAAGGATAAATTGGCTCAGTAGGCTGAATTGCATGTTGTTTCCCTGGCAGTGATGGAAGAATTGAGCAATGGTAAAAGCCCTTCTGCTTGGGTCTTTGCTGGCTCATGGGATATAGCTGGTGGCCTGGCTGCCTTGTTAGGTAGATGGTCAGTGGAAGACTGGACTCTGGGGTTGTCCGTGTGGGGCATGGCCCTGTGGAAATCACTCTGGGAACTTGAGGGGCCCATTAAAGTAGGACATGATGATGCCCATAAGAAGACCACCCCATCCTCCTCCAGTTTTGAAAGGCGACTGGAACCACCAAGTGGACCTTTTGTTGCATTACCTTGAGATGGCCATCTGGGTCTATGAAATGAGTGGACACAGGTGGTTGCAGCAATGTAAAGATGGGCTGAATTTAGACCTATTCCTCTTGGACCCTGTGGGATACAAAACTCCAACAAAAACGGTTTCCTCAACAAAGGAGACAGACTGCAGGTGGCTATGTGACAGATTCCCTGGAGGAAAGGCCTCAATATGGCTGGCAACTCAGACTTATGGCGGTGGCCCCAGGGGGGCGCTCCAGATGGGGCCTGACAGGAATAGATACTGCCTCTGGACTGGATTTTGTAGGAAATGCAACTGCTTGGTGTTACAAAGAAGCCAGAACAGAAGATAATGCACAGCCAACCATTGTTTGTTCAGATCAGGGAACTCCATCTATAGCCGCTAGTGTCTGACAATTCTATTCCCAGTAACGGATAGAAAATTGGAATGGGCAGTTGAAACACTTGTTGTCTAAAATGGGGGGAGATAAATGCAAGAGGGCTGGCTTACATGCCTTCAAGAGTGTGTGCTCACACTCAACCTGAGGGGGCTGAGGGAGGGTCCCCACTGATAGATTCCTCTGCCTTTCTTGGGAGTCTGGGGAAGTGGGGTGGGGGAGTATGATTGTTCAACTATGTGCCACTATGTTCAACATCACAGCAACTATTTTTTCTACCTGATGTGGTGGTCCCAGAACCAGGCATGCAACTCTGGTCTCCTGAAGCAGGGATGATTACTGAGCAAGAAACCATGACAATGCCCTTAAATCTTTGTCAGAATTCCTAAGGGCCTGATGGGGTGGATTGTTTGCTCATTTGGCAGAGTCGTTACTGACACTGAATGCTGCTGTGATGCCTCCTTATTGGGACAACTCACTAGTTCTGTACCTGTGTAACTCTACCTTGTCTGAGGGGGAGGGCACTGAGGGGGAGTCACTTGCTAGGCTAGTATTGCTGCCTGCAATCTGCATCCACACACTGGCCAAACCTAACGTTCCTTCCAAGTGTGGAAGAGCCTGGGTAAAGATAATGGACAGATGGAGGAAAGGATAAATAGCTGAGTGTAAAGAGCTAGATATGTGGGTTATACGACAAGGGAAATCCAACATCTTTCTAATACCTCAAGGGATGCTCAGTGAATGTCATCTGCGACATATCAGAGGCCTGGAAGGATGAAGCTATGTTTGCCGAGACCACCCTTGCTTTTGGAACTGGACAAGACTGAATGGCAGCCTGCAAACCTGAGTGACGTTGTTCTGGGAGACCTTATCCTCATCAGATATGTTGATGAACTCGACCAATTGTCAATGACTAGTTGGAACCCTAGCGATGTGCCAGTATTTTTGACTCCTTTTTTAAGGATATATAGATCATTTGTGTCCTCACTATGGGAGTGGGGTGAGGCCTACTATATAACACACAATGAAAACCGGTCTCCTTACAGACCTGTGAGATGACTGGCTTTGTCCCCAGCTGATGTGAAATCTACAGCTAGCTGGATCACAGCCAATTTTAATGACTCTTGTCCTTAATATCTGGTATATGAGCAAGGACTGCTTCAGTTAGGAGGCAAATTTCTGGATTTGTTCTATAAGGAAACTGAACTGCACCATGACCATTCTGTGATGTATTGTAATACTGGCATCTTTGGTAAGATTGGACTACTTCATGTAAGCAAGTCTTTTGCTAATAAGGATATTGATCAAATGTATTGGGAGATTGAGGTAAAGCTACCTAAGGATATAATTATGGAAGTTGACTGGCCTAAGGAGGAACTGGATCTTGCTGATCACTGATTTCTGTACTCAATCCCTGTGCTACACTTCTTATAAGAAGTAGCAGTAGATGAGGGGTGGAGGAAGAATAATCAACTAATAGAATGTAAAAATGAATGCCTTTATAGGACAAAGGAGATGTTTTGTTAAATCCATCCCTACCCAATACTAACCTCTCCAATGTTAAGTCTATTTGTGTTGATACTATTGCTATATAGGTCCTATAAAACCTACATCAAATGTAAGTGCCGTGATGGGTATGATCGTTTTGCCCCAAGGGATCCATGTTTGAAGACCAAGGGGTGGACTGACATAAACAGTTGACCTTTGAACATCAGTAGGGGGGCCTTCAGGGGTGCGGACCCCCATGCAGTCAAAAATCTGCATAGAACTTTTGACTCTCCAAAAACTTAATAGCCTAGTGTTGTTAGGAAGCCTTCCTCCTCTCAAAGTCAACAACTATTATATTGTATTCTTAAAGTAAGAAATAAATGTTAAGGTAATCCTAAGGATGAGAAAAGCAAACCTTAAAATCCTAAGGAAAACATATTCACAGTACTGTATTATAAAAAAAAAAGTGGATCTATATAATTCAAACCTGTACTCAAGGGTCAGCTGTACTGATTTATGAGAAATACATATTTGGTCATTTAGATGACCGAATTCTATTTCTCAAATATATTGTCTTCATTCACAGTTAATGAAAATGCTTAAGACCAGAGGTGAAATGGGGGGTCTTGATGTTAATGAGGGTGGGTTCCAAAAGTCACCTAAGGGTGGGGGCTGTTGTTAAGATGACCAACTATGTGACATGAGGGGTGGAACTTTCAGTCCCACACTCTGACCTCTGGGGGTGGTGGGGGTGGGGTGGAGGTTGAATCAGTCGATTGGCCAGTGACTTAGTCAACCATGACTGTTAACAAAGCCTTCTTTAAAAACCATAAGAGACTCTTGGGATGCCTATGTGGCTTAGTTGGTTAAGCGTCCAACTGTGGCTCAGGTCATGATCTTAGGGTTTGAATTCAAGCCCCATGTTGGGCTCTGTGCTGACAGCTCAGAGCCTGGAACCTGCTTTGGATTCTGTGTGTCCCTCTCTCTGCTCTTCCCATGCTTGTGTAGTCTCTCTGTGTCTGTGTCTCTGTGTGTCTGTGTCTGTCTCTGTGTATCTCAAAAAAAAAAAAGAAAAAAACAAAAGAGACTCTTAAGAAGACTGCTAGAGCAGAGGTGGGTGGGGGGGATGAGTTAAATGGGCGATGGACATTAAGGAAAGCACTCAGGGATGAGCGCTAGGTGTCATATGTAAGTGATAAATCACTGGGCTCTACTTCTGAAGCCAAGACTATGATATATGTTAACTAACTTGAATTAAAAACAAAACAAAAAAAAAACTGGATTTGGAGAGCTTCTGGGTTGGTTAGAGTTATGGAGAGAGTGGCACACCTAGAAGCTTCTGACCCCTTTGCTTACCTTACTCTATTTGCTCATCTGGCCGTTGATTGGTCTTCTGTCATATTCTTTAACAAATGGGTAAATGTGTTTTCCTGTGCTCTGTGAGCCACTCTAGCAAATGGATGGCGCTTAGAACTTAAAATCTGTAGCCTGGAGCTTGTGACTGTTGCCTGAGGTGTGGGGTGTTCGGGGGCAGTCTTAGAGGACTGAGCCCTTAACCTGTGAGATCTGATACTACCTGTGGGTGGATAGTGTCAGAATTGAGCTGATTTCTTCAATACCAGCAGGGTGTCTGGGAATTGTTTGGTGTTTTGTGTGCTCCCCTCCACTACATTGGAATGGAGTCTGGGACCTCCAAAAGAATTGGTGCCAGTGAAGCAAAATTTGCTAGAATGATCCTGGCTCATGGAAACACATGATTTTTATAGATAAAGGATAAAAGACTGGGGGTGGGATATGGAGGAAAGAGGAGACTGGCCCAAGGTGACCCATCTGTCATGAAAAAAGAAAGCAGGATGAGAACCCAGGTGTTTAAGTCTCCCCTTAAGTGAGCATCTCCTATGTCATGAGCCCTGTATGCCGATACAGGAAAGTCATGATATGTAGTCTGAGATCTCCTGAAATGTCGTCTTGTTCATTTGGTGCCTCTGCTTTTGCATTGTATGTAACTTGTGTTGTCCCCCAAACAAAAATAGAATAATCTGGACATTTCAGGTTTTGTCTCTTTCACTTACCTGGCTTTGAGGAGTAACCAGGCATTTCCACAGTAGAACGAACCATCATCTGTCTACTTCTTTTTCTAAAACTTCAACACATTTGTAGTTGGGAGGCTCTGCTAAAGTCATTCGGAACAGATTATGAACGTAATTGCAAAAAGAAATTGTTTTACGTTTGTCCTACACATTTAAGAACAACTGATGAAGAAAATCTTCACCTGATAGGCTTAAGTTGTACCAGTGCATGTTATTGTCGTTTTATAAGGATTCTTTCAGTGCTGTAGTTTTGGGTAGCCAATACCTTTTTAATAGCTTCATTGTTAACCAGTTGAGAATAGATTGCTTTCTCTCGGTATTTAGGTAAGTAAAATTGTACTTTTCTAAAACTAACCTTTAAGTAGAAGAGGTACTTCATTTCCATAAACCTTAGTAGACCACAGGTTTTGTTGTCTTTGCAATCAGGAAATCTGCCAGATGAATGATGAGGTGACTTGAGGGTCTTTTGATTGACTCCTATTTTCTGGTCTTCTGAAAAGTTTCTGGAATCTTTTGGGAAGCTTCTGCTTCAGTTTCAGAAAGAGATCAGAGTATTTTCAGTTGGATAGGTTGTGTTTTGCTTCCCAAAGGGGCAGCTTTACCTGCAGCTAATGTGGTTCTAGATCACAATTAGGGGTGTCCTCAGTAGTACCTGTGTCTTTCCTCCATCTGTTACTTGAGCTTATGTTTTTAATGCCAGGCTAAAGCTCAGGGGCAAGAAAATAGTCACGGTGATGGTGTGGAGGTCAAAGCATAGGTACTAGCACCTGGGTTCCAAGCCTGGGTCTGCAATATTGGTGTGGACTTGGGCTATTTATTTACCACCTCCAAGTTGTTTCCTCAAAGATTTTCTGAACAAATTTAAATGAAATGCAGATAGTTACACTTTAAATGACTGGAGTTTAAACTTACCAATAGCCCTCCCCCACAATGACACATGTATACACACTAATATGGAGGTATTCTTTAATCACTAGGCAACACATCTATTAGATGATTTGTTAGGCTAAAACAAAAAATAAGGTAAACGCTAAAGGAGAACAGGGACAATTTATAATTACTCATGCCCTTATTTTTATTACAGATTAGATTATTTTAAAGACAGAAAATCTTAACCATACAGTTTACAGACTCTTCAGTCTTCAGCTCAGTGATTCCTCAATATTCAAACACAAAAGCATTATATGAGGTTGTGTGCCCAATCCTATCTTGAATCTGATGCTGCTTGGCTATTCTGGATACGGTTGTATTTACTTTGCTGCTCCCCCTCACCAATTTAAGCAGGAGGAAATGGAGAATCAGGGACTTAAAGACACTGAGATTAGGCTACAATTAGTTCTTGCAGTAGTTATGTCCCTTTCTGAATCCTATTCAGTATTCACTCTGTGTGTGTGTGTGTGTGTGTGTGTGTGTGTGTGTGTGTGTGTGTGTGTGTGGTATTCAAACATCTGTTTTTTTCCTAGTATAGATAATTCTTCTGGATTATTAATGTTATAGTATTCCAAAACTGATCACTGCCCTTTGCCTTCTGTTTAAACATTTTGAACATTTAACAATACATTTGAGGGGCGCCTGGGTGGCATAGTCAGTTGGGCATCCAGTTCTTGATTTCTGCTCAGGTCATGAGCTCACAGTTGTGGGATCAAGACCATCATCAGGCTCCGCACTGGTGGGATTCTTTCTCTTTCTGCCCCAATCCTCCGCTCACAAACATGCATTTTTTTTCTCTCTCTCTCAAAATTAACACTAAAAAATAATACATTTGAACAGGATTACTTAATACAGTGGTAACCTTGCGCACATCAACAATGACTGGATTCATTTATTCATTTAAGGTGGTAGTTTCCATATTCAGAGGGCCCTGAGAAGTCTGAAATTTTCTTGGAATCATGGAAGGAGAGCTATAATAGGAGTAGGAATATGGACCCAAGTTTGTGTCTCTTGACTTCTGGATGCTCTCTTCACACCATTTTATGTTACTCCTTACTTAGTGATCATGTTATCCTTGAGGTTTCCATCATGATCTTTACCACAGAATAGTTTAATAACGTAACAACTCACTGAAAGCATGATATTTTTCCTTCATTTGTTTCTAAGAAAGCCTGTGATCTATAGGAGTCAAATTGGGCAGCTTTATGATCTCCTCACTGAACTGAGTTTGACTTGTCTACCTGACCCATGTGGCTTTTTTCACAATTACTTTTTAACTTTTTAATTGAAGCATAGTTAACATGCAATGTTGTATTAGTTTCAGGCATACGATGTAGTAATTTGACAATTCTGTATATTACACAGCACTCATCACTGTAAGCATAGTTACCATTTGTCAGCATACAAAGTGTTAGAATATTGATATTTCCTATCCTATACTTTGCATTCCTGTGACTTATTTTTAACCAGAAGTTTGTACCTCTTGATCTCCTTCTAGTTTTCCCATTTCTTCACCACATGTTCTCTGGCAACCATCAGTTTAATGTTTACAAGCTTGTTTCTGTTCATTTTGTGTTCTTAGATTTTACACATAAGTGAAATCCTAGCATAGTTCTTTCCATCTGACTTGTTTCACTTAGTAGAATACCCTTTAGGTCCATCCATTTTATCACAAATGGCAAGATTTCATTTTTAATGTTTGAGTAACATCCCACTGTGTGTGTCTGTGTGTGTATGTATATCTATATCTATATATATATATGCATGTATAAAACCACATCTTTATCCATTCATCTAATGATGGACACTTGTGTTGCTTCCATATCTTGACTATTGTAAGTAATGCTGCAGTAAGCATAGGAGTGCATATATCTTTTCAAATTAGTAGCTTGTTTTGTTTTAGTAAATAACCAGCAGTGGAATTGCTCGACTGTAAAGTATTTTTTTTTTTAATATTTTGAGGAACCTCCATACTTTTTTTTGGTTTTCTCTGGTGGTTGCATCAATTTATATTACCAACAGAGCACAAGGTTCCCTTTTCTCCACATCCTTGCCAACATTTGTTATTTCTTAATGATACCAGCCATCAGCATGAGGTGATGTCCATTATGGTATTGACTTGCATTTTCCTAGTGACTGTTGATATTGAGTATCTTTTCATGTGTCTGGGCATCTGTATGTCTTTAGAAAAATGTCTATTCAGGTCCTCTGCCAATTGGATTATTTTTTTTGAGTATTGTAGGAGTTTTTCATATAGTGTGGATATCAGTCCCTTATTGGATATGTCCTCTGCAAATATCTTTCTCATTTAGTAGGTTACCTTGTTGTGTTGTTGGTTTTCTTAACTGTGTATAAGCTTTTCAGTTTGATGTAGTTCCAGTAGTTTTTTGTTGCCTTTGGTTTCGTTGCCAGGGAGACCTATTCTGAAAAGTGTTGGTGAGGCTGATGTCTAAGAGATTACTGCCTATGTTTTCTTTTAGGAGTTTTATGGTTTCAGATCTTAAATTTAAGCCTTTAATCCATTTTGAATTTATTTGTGTGTAGTGTAAGAAAGTGGTACAGTTGCATTCTTTGGCATGTAGCTGTCTAGTTTTCCCAAAACCATTTATTGAAGAGATGGCCTTTTCTTCATCGTATATTCTTGCCTCTTTTGTCATAGATTAATCGACCATATAAGTGTGGGTTTATTTCTGGGCTCCACTGATTTATGTGTTTGTATTTGTGCTATTTTGATTACTATAGCTTCGTAGTATATCTTAAGCTCAAGCTTTGTTCTATTTCTCAAAATTGCTTTGGCTATTTGGGGTCTTTTGTGTTTCCATACAAATTTTAAGATTATTCTTTTTCAGTGATAAAACACCTAATATTTTGATAGGGAATTCTGTTGAATCTGTAGAATGCTTTGGGTAGTATTGACACTTTAACAACTCTTCCAATCCATGAGCACACTATATTTTCCATTTGTGTAATTCTGAATTTCTTTTATCAGTGTCTTAAGGCTCTGAGAGTACAGGTCTTTTACATTGCTTCTTTAAATGTATTTGTAGATACTTTTTGATGCAATTACAAATGAGATTGTGTTCTAAATTTCTTCTATATTGTATAAAAATACAACCTTCTATAGACTTTGTATCCTGTGATTTTGCTGGATTCATTTATTATAACAGTTTTTTTGGTGGAGTCTTAGGGTTTTCTATGTATATGGTACTAAGTCATCTGTAAATAGCTTTCCTTATCAATTTTTATGCTTTCCGTTTTTTGTCTGACTGCTGCAGCTAAGACTTCTAGTATTATGTTGAATAAAAATCGCAAGAATGGATATCCTTGTCTTGTTTATGATTTTTAGAGGAAAAGCTTATAGTTTTTCTCCATTGAGTATTAGGTTAGCTGTCTGTCATATATAACCTTTATCACATTCAGGTATATTCCCTTTAAACCACTTCCATTGAGTGGTGGGTGGGTGGATCAGCTGGCTAAGCATCTGACTCAATTTCAGCTCTGGTCATGACCTCATGGTTTAGGAGTTGAAGCCCTGGATCCAACTCTGCACTGATGTTGTGGCGCCTGCTTGGGATTATCTCTCTATCCCTCTCCTGCTCGGGCTTGCTCACACTCTCTCATGTGCGTGTGTGTGCGCGCGCGCGCGTGCACTCACCCTCTCTCTCAAAATAAAGTTAAAAAAAAACATTTTGAGAGTCACAATGGTGATTTTTTTTTTTAACGAGATAATTCCCTATTTTGTCTTATTCTCCATGCTTAAAATGTGCCAGTCATTCCTTAGATACATACACTAGATGTGGCCTAGGAAAACTACATAATCTCCATGCTGCTTTCTAGATTCATCAAGTAAACAAAGCATATGGACCTTCCTCATAAGTTTTTGTGCATCTGTGTCAGAGGGCAAGGGCATGTTGGTAATGACTTTTATGCCATTTCTTTTCAAGTTCTGAAACTACATTCTGTGATTAGTATCTAGTCTGGAGTAATTTACCTTTATCTACTCTTCTTCTAGCACCTTAATATCTTAATTATTTCACCAGTTTTTTGTTTTTGTTCTTTTTTTTGTGTGTGTGTGTGTTGGTGGTGGTGGTTTTTTGTTTTTGTTTGGTTCAAGGAAAATAGAGGACTTGTTTTCCCAATTTGGTTGACCTATGTATCCTTTTCTTACATAGTTTCAGAAATTCCAATTTCTCAGATGACCTTTGGACGTGTATAAATCCTTCTTAGATGGAACAAGGTGGCTAAATAGTTTAAATAACCTTCTGTTTGAGTTTTTGAAGGTGAAACCAGGTGATGGCTGTAGCTCTTGACCCAAAATATTTTTTTCTCTTGGGAATAGGAGATGACATTTTCAGTTTTCTTTGTGGTTAATGTGGCAGTATGACTGAGTTGTAACTGATAGAGTGTGGGTGGAAGTCGTATGTATCCCACTTCCAGGCCAGGATGTCAAAACCTCCTACACTCTATTCATTCCACAAACCTATATGGAGTACTTGAACTCGACCACAGACAGGGTTAAAGAACATGAAGTTTCTTTAATGGCAAAGAGTGTGGAAACTTCTCTGTAATACACCCCACCTCACTAAGAGATGTTGACAAATTCATAGTATATTTTTAATCGAGATATAATTGAACTGTAACATAGAAGTTTAAGCTCTATAAGCTTAATAATGTTCATTTGATACATTTAATACTGCAATATGGTTACCACTGTAGTGTTAGTACGTGCTATGTCACATAATTATCATTTTTTTGTGATAAGAACATTTAAAATCTCTCAAACTCTGAAGTATATAATCTGGTATTGTTGACCATAATAATTGTAATACATTACTAATTACTATACAATATAAGGTAAGTCTCTAGAATGTATTTTCTAGTTGCAAGTTTGTACTCATTGGTCCTTTGACCAACATGAAACTGATCTAGAGAAGTTCTGAACTAAGGGAGGAGGTAAGAGGTGATCTCAAACAAGGACTTAAAAGGGACTATGCTCCCCTGCCACCCCCCACTTTGCTGTAATGGGGCTAGTAGTATCAAAGCAGGAAGATTCAAAGCACAGCAACAACAAAAACATGGGGTGGGCTTGCTGCAGAATAGGGGGCTTGGGTGCCCTGATAAGACCATGGCAGGAGAGCTGAAGCTCTATGCGGAGGTTGGGTAAGGAGTTGGTGGTGATAAAAAAACATTCTGGACATGGTAAGTAAGAGCACAATGTACTGTCACATTTGGCAGTTGTTTGAAGGAGATCCTGTTCTTTTTTGAACCATATCATTGGCAGCTTCGCATCCTCATAGGGCCACCGAGGCCAGAGAAACTTGTTCCTCTCACTAGCTGTAAGTTTCTGTGCCTCTTGCTCTGTGTGGCCATCTTTGTGCCATATGTTTCCTCCATGGTGGGAGTTTTACTGTCTGTTGGAATTTTTCTGTCAAATGCCATCACCTTCATGACCGTACTGGAACAATGGTAAATGAAACACAGGACCTATTTTTAATTTGCTTGCGGGGAATTTAAATAAGCATACAAATTAACAAGGAAACAACTTAATAAAGCCACAATAAAAAGACTATGGAAAATTCTAAAAAGGGAATTAGATGGTGGGCAGTGCCATTGTTGGCCTGCTATGTGCCTCATGTCAATTAGAACGACATCTTCTCTGAGCATGTAATAGCACAGAGCTTGGGGAGCAGACAGTTCAACTCCTGCTGGACCCCTGCTCCCTTAGTTAGATGCCTTTTTGTAGGATACAATCTGCACAAATGTACTGGCAGCCAAGGAGATGTAATGAAGAGCATCTTTGTGTTGGGAAATGGAAGACCCAGCTGAAAGATGGGAAGGTATTACTTTTGTAAAATTGAGGGAGGGTGGAGACCTCCAACACCTGTAAAACTTCTAAGATGAAGAGCTCCACATGTACAATAAGATAGTCAATCAATGTCCAGTGAAGGGCAGAAGTAATGAGTAGTTGTATGGTGAGGGCAGAAGTAACTAGTTAGGAGTATATGGAGATGGACGGTACAAGAAAGGTTCAGGCCATGCAGGGTTTGTAAAGCAAGTACAGAATTGGATTTGTTCTGAACGCAGCAGTCATTGGAGAGCTTTGTTTTTGTGTGTTTCACTGTCAGGGAGTTTTTAAGTAGAGTAACATATTGCAAGGGACATCCTGGATTCTGTGTACAGGATGGAGGCTAGTGGAGGAGTCCAGACGAGAAAATGTAGTTTGAACTGGGTGGAAATGGAGCTGGAGGGATGTGGCAGATTGGAGCCACACATGCATACAGGATGGGCAGAACACCTTTAAGACTTCATAATGACGAGGTCATGAGTTCGCTCATGGAGCTCATATGTGCCAAGTGCAACAGACTGCAGTTTGTGAGAGGACCAACTGTCTACCTTTGTTGACTGTTCTATCCCAGTGCCTCACATGGGAGCTTCTCAGTTACTGCTGGTAATGAGTAGATGAATAATACCGATGAGTGTTAAGCTCTTTAACCATATTAAGTAGTTTTATTCTCACAGACCCCTCCAGAGGTAAATTAGCCAGTATTGTTGTTACCCCATTTTACAGATGAGGAAACAAAGACTTCGGTTGAACTTGTCAAAGGTTAAAGTTAGTGAAAGCTGAAACACCTTTCAAACTTAGGTCCATACCACTCTATTTTCTATACTCTTAACCATCATATCATACTGTAGTTGACAAGTAAAACCACCTCAGCTGCTCATCAAATTCAATTCCCACAATGTGTTAGTACTTAAGGAATTAGGCTTCCCAAAAGATAGAATAAAATAATAAAATGCTCGCTGTTCATCGTTGCCCTATGAAAGCATTGTCTGAATCAGGAGGAATGTGGTGCCGAAGTATGGGTTTTAGCCCTTGTATTAGTGGTAGATTCCTAAACACCAGTATCCATCTAACTTACCTGAGCCACGTTTTCTTAGCTATTAAGTTTAGTGATTGGACTGATTAGCATGATCCTTTCTAGATCTAAGATTCTATCTTCTCTGTAGTGTTTGCTTGGAGTCATGAGATGGGGACCAGTTGGAGGCTATCCGCGTGTGGCTGTGTAAGCTCCATAGTGCACAACTGCAACACTTGTTACAATGCCACCATCACTCCCTGGAGTCGTGTGTGTGGTAGCCCTGCTCTTTCCTTACCTACCTTCTGAAAACAGTCTTTGCAGAATGATTTTGTTGGGTAACCTAAAATGGCTTTCTAAGTGATTCAACAAGTGGGGCTAAGCTAAGAGGATTATTTGGAATGAGTGCGTTGAAACAGCATGGTACTATTGTAAAATGCTGGTCTTGACTACCCAGGACTATATTCTAATGTGAAAAAAGAAGGTTATGTAGAAAGTGTCTGCTAACAGAGCCCTGATACTGCTTTCTATTGTGTCCCCCCCCCCATAGGACATAGGGGGGACCTAGGACTGATTTTCCTAGTGGAGTAATCTCTGGGATCCTGAGACAGCCCCAGGAATTAAAGATTCCAATTTTTAATCTAATGATTTAAAACAACTCCCGACCAATGGACCAATTGAATAGCCAACTGACCCACCACCAAAGAACGAAAAGCACTAAATACCTGCCCTAAATACTGGACTGATGTTTCTCTACACAAGAAACCACTGAACACATTCATGCTGATCCATTTTCTCACAACTCCTGGACTAAACCAGGACCAGCTAAATTTTCTTTCCTCCTAATCAATGTGTTATTCAAAGAGTCACACTAAGCTGATTTCAAAAGTTACTATAATTTTCTCTTTATTCGTTCTATTCCCTACCCAACAACCCATTTCTGGATAGCAATATATATAAACAAATGCCATTGAGCTATGTGGGATATCAGAAAAAAACAGAACTTTAGGGGAATTGGGTTTAAGTATCTTTCCTGCTACTTGTTACATGTGTGATCCTGGTTATGTAACTTTACCTGTTTTCTTCATTTATATCATAAGAATATCTTATGACAATACATGTGAAAGTACTTGGTGGGTACCTGGTGCATAGTACACACCTAACAATGGTTAAATTGCAATTCAGCTAAATGAAGGAATACTATTAGGCAAGATTTGACAGTGATGTAAGGATGTGCCGAAGGGTTCTCTTCTTGCCTTGTGCCTGCTCAGTGGGTGACACATTTCAGTCATGAGTCTCACAAGTTTGACCCTTTGGTCTTATGACCGAGTTCAAGAATGTCTGTAGGAAAAATAAACTCCCCAAATAGAGTCAACAGGATCATACTTAATGCTAATTTGAATCATGCTGATTTGAAATAGTAAGTTCACAAAAGCACTAATGAGCCCTTTACTTCACACATATAACTTTAAATGTGAAACCCTTCTTAGTAAATTTTCCACTTCTCAGTAAAATTTTTAAGTTAAAGGACTTAATGGATTATAAAGTATGCTTTCTCACTGCCCCCACGTAGCTGGTAAACAAATACTCAGCCTGCTTTGAGCTCTGAGTTTTTGATATTATAAGTATTTAATGTATCCTTTGCAAAAATGCAGAATTCCAGTAGTTTTAGTCCAGAGAAAGAAAATTCTGAAGGAATAAGTATGATGTATTAGTGATTGGTAAAAATCATGGAAGAGTGAAGAATACATGGCTGAGGAAAAAGTAAAAAGGTGGAAATGTATTCTTAAAACTTACAATCTTACATGAAATTCCTTCCTTTGTGTGCTAGAATCCCAGGTTTCTCTTAGTATCAGACATAACAGAGATATGAACATGCCTTGATTTTTTCAACTCTAAGTTAAACTTCTGTTGAGAAAACTCTAGGCTGGAGAGATAGCTGTTCCTTCACTGAGCAGAGAATGACCGGATGTAGTGACTAATGGCTACATATTGGCATTTATTTTGCTCTAAAATGTGTATTTCTAAAACGTGTATTTTAAGAGCAAGATATAAATGTTTATGTACATTTTAATGACTACCACTGTTCTTGTAAATAGTTCTAGTTTTACATAATAGCTCCCTTTTAAAGTGCCAGGACTTTCATAGGTATTTCTTGCAAATCTATCAAAATTACTGCGAAGTAGGCACTATTATCCCTTTTTTTTTTTTTTTTTTTTTTTTTTTGGTAAAAGGTAAAACTGGCTCAAAGGTTAGGTGACTCGTCCAGGGGCCATACAGGTAAGTGGCAGAGAAGGGACTTGGTTTCCTATCTGACTCTCTAGCCCATGCTCTTGTCATGTACCTTTCTGCTTTCAGGACACTACCTCCACTTGGGAGACCTCAGCCTCATCCAAAGCCCAAATAGGAAGGAGTCAATAATGTTTTGACTCAACAATGTTTTGAGGACTTGCCTTACAAAGCATAAGCTTAAACTTAAGAGCCACATGCAGAGGTGCCGAGTCATTACCACTGTCTTGCAGTGGACCCTAAATTATCTGGATGGCTACCTGGATAGCATCTCTTCTCTGTACAACCCCTTCACTGTCTTCATCTTCCAGATCTAGGGGCACCATCTGCCCTGGTCCATTACACTCTGATTACCTGCTTGTCGCGAATCAGTTGGTAAATCTACCTGCCAAAATCCATCTTTCTGCTTTTGGTACATCTGATAAAAACAAACATTTGTTGAAAGCCTTAACTTTTTTCCCAGGTGAGTTCTTATTTCTAAGATCTACTTTCTGTGGAGTTCTCGCACTTGCCAGGATGAATGTTGCTGCGTTTTGAGCACCAGGAAGAACTGAGCTGTGTTTGGCACTTTGCCCTGTTTTCCTGCGCAGATATGCCCCGAGAGTGCAGGGACCTGAGGCCGTGCAGGGATATGGTGCCATTTTCTCAGCTGGACCTAGAGAGTGGTTACCAAAAGATGCATCTCCAGGAAGGACTAAATCAGAATCTACGAACCTGCTGAACTTGAGTTACTGGTCAAGGGAACAGAGTATAAATCATACCTAGGACAAAGTGTAAGGCACTGATGACAGCTGTGACAGAACACAGGTAGAAGCAGGATTCGGACGTGGCTGTGATTACAGTGGTTGTAAAGACCCTTTACCTAAACTCCAGAAATGTCTAAAGGGCATGCCATAAATAGGCATCCTTTAGGTGAGAGTTGGGTGTGGTGTTTTTGTTACTAAATTTGTATTTCAAAAATTTTAACTTTTAATTCCAGTTAATGTAGTGATATTTTAGTTTCAGGTGTACAATATAGTATTCAGCACTTCAACAGGACATGCTATTTCTGTATCTGAGTTCCTTACAAGAAAATGTCATTTCAATAGAGAAGTGTTCTTTCAGTAAGTTAAAGCCCAAGAATGAGTAACAGAATAAGTCATCATATGACCCTGGCCTTGGTCTTTCTTCCTCTCATCTTTCTGCCAAAGGAAATGTCTTTCATGATAAGTTCTTGGAAACTGGGAAGCTTTTAGTATGATTACCTGCCGTAAGAGTAGACTGATAAGAAATGAAAATTCCTCTAACCTGCAGGAAGAGGATTTGCTTTAGGTTTTTTTTTTTCTGATAGGACTGACAGAGGGATTCGAGGCTTCATATGGAAGGGATGATTGTGTTGGTCAGTGTCTCTTAAGAACCCTATCTGAAATCCTCTTCTCCAGCATTCACCCTATTTCCACCATAACACTTGAGCTATCTGATGTGTTACTCGCTTATCTGTCAATTATTATTTGATCCTTCCCTTACTAGAATGTGAGCTCCATTAGAGAAGAGATTTTGGGGTGTGTGTATGTGAGTGAAAGAGAGATGGTTGAATGCTCAGTGCCTAGGTGTAGTGCCTGACATATAGGAGATGCTCAATAAAAACTTAATGTATGGTGGAGCGTGTGAAATTCAAAAGGAAGTCACAGGGGCCTATGGAGAACAGGAAATAATTTACCACCCTACAGCATTGAAATGTATTTTTGTCTTACAAGCTCTTTAAAACATAATAAAAAAAAAATGAAAGCCAGCTGCTTAGATTCAAGGAGCCATCTGTTTTCTCCCGTGAAATAAGATGTCGATGATCTTAATACATTGTCATGTGTCACCCAGAGTTATTGGCCATAAGTAGAACTTGAATGCAGGACTTCTCCCCATCCAAGGAAACGTTATTATGTTTGTATTATGCTTAATTATACTTGCATCGTCTATCCCTCTGCTTTTTTGCCATGATAAAAAAACAACTTGATAACATTGAATCTCTATTCATTATAGCTCATAACTCTTCCTACATGGCAGCCCCATTAGGCTTATCCTGCCCAAAACACAGGAAGCCATTGTGGATAGAGAAATCAGAGACTTCATGAAACCTCTCCTGAAAACTTCATCTTTTTCTACTCCTTACTTAAAAAAAAAATACTTCATGCAGCTAGTTGAAAGGCTGCTTTTTCAGGAAAGAGGTCTCTTCTCTAATCACTTCCAGGATTTGGTTGGATGTGACTGCCGTTCTGGGATTCTGGTGAGTGAGTAAGTTCCCTCGCCTGGGGGCCTACTGGAGTTGGAACCCTAGAGGAGGAAAGCTATTCATTCAGAGCTGTCAGCACATCTTTCTCTCTGAATTACTCTCCCCAACCCATCAGCCTTCTTTTTTTTTTTTTTTTTTTTTTTTCCTTTGGTAGAATACAAGAGTTTCTGTAAGAATGGGGCTCATTCAGAGCAGGTCACCACAAACATAGATTTCCTTGTTAATACACGTTTGAGCCAAAGTATACTTCTCAGTAAATGGGACTGGGAAGAAATGGAGTGGTTGAATCAGACTGTATTTGTTATGTGGGCTTTATGAATAGATTCATATTACCTCAGCCAAACAAAAACCACTCTTTCTATCCTGGCACTGAACCTGGGTGGCATGTTTGATATGGCAACTAGAACATAGGAGCTTGTCGTGGAAATGAGGTAACAATGTGTGTTGAGTAGGGACGTAGGAAAAGAATGGATTCATGTTCAACTTGCCAGCCCCCCACCCCTCCACATTGAAGGGCCTCCCTAGAGCCCTCGAAAGAACAGGAACAGTACACTAGGTGCAGAGATTCAGCCAGCTTTGTCTCTTGACCTTGGCTGCCACTTCAGGCATGGATTTTGTAAAGAATCGGGCTGACTCCATCACTCATCCATCACTGACCCTGAAGGCGAAGGCTATACAACAGCAAAAACAGTGATTCAGGCTGCATCTACTCCAGGGATTTCCCAATCTGCTGTTGCTTCTAGTGGTTTCCAGGCGTGTTGTAAAATTTCACCCACGGATTTTTTATGAATTAAGGTAAATATGTTTTTTAAGGAACTGAAGAAGATTGAAGCTGAAATTTCAAAAGCAATAAAGATCACTAGTCTGCACAATCCTAAATAATGCATATCCGAAGAGTTCTTTCATCAGCTGGTTATTGGGCCTTCAATAGACCAAACTACCCTTTGAGACTTTTATTGAAAAATGTCCATTTTTCATGTTTATTTGAGAAGCACTGTGTTGTAACAAAAATGAAGTCGATTATTACAAGTAAGGGAGATTATTTTTCCTTTTTAAATTTTAGTTAACATACAGTACGATATTGGTTTCAGGAGCAGAATCTTTTTTTTTTAATGTTTTTTTATATTTGAGACAGTGCGAGCAGGGGAGGGGCAGAGAGAGAGGGTGACACAGAATCCAAGGCTGGCTCCAGGCTCTGAGCTGTCTTCACAGAGCCTGATGGTGGGGCTTGAACCCACGAACCATGAGATCATGACCTGAGACTCCCAGACACCCCCAGGAGCAGAATTTTCTAATCAAGCAAATACAAGCCTTTCTCTTTCCTTCCTCCCATCCTTCCCTTTCTTCATTTCATCCATTGTTGGGAGTGTAGTTGTTTGTAAGTCAGGAATATAGCAGTCTTTTTTAAAGTAGGGAGATGTGTAATTATTTAGGCTTATGAAAAATCCTTGGTTTCTACTAAGCTAGCTGGGTAGGCCTTTGAGTTCCCTAGTAATAAAGAGGTAGTATGAAACATCACTGATTCAGTCATAAACTGTTTGTGCTTCTCGGATGTACTTTAAGTCTATACTTGTCTTTGTCCAATTGTGTATGGTACATAGCATCACTCTAGGCAAATATTCTCTTCAGCTCTGACACTATATACTTGGCACTTGTGTGCCTTAACATTAAACAAATCTATATCCTGTATTTCCTGTTTCACTAGGTGATTATAAGGTTGTATGAAAATACCTTGAAAAACTAAAGTTAAAAACAAGTGATTGAACAATTGGGGTTCCTGGGTAGCTCAGTTGGTTAAGTGGCTGGCTTTGGCTCATGTCATGATGCCATGGTTCATGGGTTCCAGCCCTGTATCAGGCTCTATGTTGACAACTCAGAGCCTGGAGCCTACTTCTGATTCTCTCTCTCTCTCTCTCTCTCTCTCTCTCTCTCTGCCCCTCTCCCACTCACATTCTGTCTCTCAAAAATGAATAAACATTAAAAAAATTAAAGTGATTTAGCTCACCGGTGAAATAGGGTTCTGGAGTTATAATTCATACATTGAATTGTAGTTGCTCTCTCATTAGCTGAGCAATCATAAGTAACCTTTCTTAATCTCTCTCAACTTCTATATCTGTATCCTCAGGGTAATAGCAGTTATGTTACTGATAAAATTGTGAGAAACTAATCATGAAAAACAGTGTCCAGTGCAAAAGCAATTTCTTAATAAATGCTATTAAAATATTTAAGAAACACTTCTTGTTCATATTCTGTAATACAAAAGTAATCTTTATGGGAAATATCCTAGTTATCATGAAACTGAATTCATAGAATTGAAACGAAAAAGATGTTTGCTTTTGAAATAAAACTTAATATTCGTAGGTAGGCTTAAACTTTAACAACTTGTAATAGGGGCAATGGAAGTTAGGATATGTGGGGGAAAAAAGAAGAAATTGTTAGTGTTCAGAGCTCAAAGCTGATCCCACTCTTCATCCTTTCATGTGGTGATCCCATCCATTTTAAGACTTACAAAGATCTCAAAATCAGTCTGTAATCTAGACCTTTTTTCTGAGTTGCACATTCCATGTATTCAGTTGGAAATTGGTCATTTCTTGAGTGAATAGCAAGTACCTCAAACTTCCCACCTCTGAATCTAAACCTTTGACTCCTTTTTACCCCCCAATTTTCAATTCAGTCAGTGGCCTCGCAGGCTCCTCAACTCAACACCAAAATCAGGAAGTCCCTCTGGATTCTTCCCTCATACCCCACTATTCATTCTATCAAAATTTCTGGTTCTACCTATGTAGCTGCTCTTGAATCTGTTTAGTTTCCTTCATCCCTATCACCCCGCCCCCACCCTGCCCAATTCAAGCTAACTTCTCTCACCCAAACTTGCTACAGCCTCCTAATAAACTTCTTTATTTTTGCTCTCGGCTCTTTCCTTTTTGTACAGTGTCAGGGTGTTCTGTTACAGAAGTGAATGTGATCAAGTGACTTTCCAGCTTTAAATCACTTGACAAACCAGAAACTAAAATACAAACTCCTTATATTGCCCCATGAGGCTCCACGTGGGTAGATTCTAGTCAAACGCACCTTTTTTTCTAGTTTTCTAACCTGTCAAGGCTAAATTGCTTCTTGTTTTTGAAACTTTTTCGAAGCTTTCCCTTCTGCCTAGACTGTTTTTCCCCTGCACCTTGATATGCATACATTCTTTATTTTTCTAGGTCTGAGCTTAAATTATAGCAGCTTTTCCAGATTCTTCGAAGTAGGTATCTACCTCAGTGTTCCATTTCAGAACTGTTACAAACATAGCATTTATGCAGTTTGAATTATGCAACTTTCTTGGTGTATTTGGTATTGTTTGTCTTCTCACTAGAATATAAACTCTATGAAGGAAAAGTTTTGTCTGTTTGTAGAAGATATTCAATACCTGGCACAGCATAGGTCTTGCTTTAGAAATTCTAAGTCTGGGGAAAAAACGAGAGTTTTGTATTCTAATCCTTGGTTGTAGTCTAAAAAGATAGAATCTAAATCTCTAAAATATTTATGTTGTAGACTTTCCATGAATAATGATCGAGGTGACTTAACTTTCTAGATTCCTGGCTTATATTTTTCCCTATAAAACTAAGAATTAAATGGGCACCTGGATGGCTTAGTTAAGCATCCACCTCCAGATTTCAGCTCAGGTCATGATCTCTCAGTTGGTGAGATTGAGCCCTGCTTCAGGCTCACTCTGATAGTGTGGAGCCTGCTTGAGATCCTCCCTTCCTCCTCTCTCTCTCTCTCTCTCTCTCTCTCTCTCTCTCTCTCTCTCTCTCTCCCTCTCTCTCTCTCTCCCTTGCCTGCTCTTTCTTTCTCTCTCAAAAATAAACATTAAAAAATTAGATAATATACAAAGCATATTTTTTCCTTATAAGGAGTTCTTTATCTCCTAAAATGATAGTGATTTATTGTCCTATTTCATGAGGACTTTACCTCTGTATCTCATTATTTAAGGAAATGAATAAAAAGTTGACAGGTGCATGAAGTTGAATCTTAAATTTTCTTGGAAAAGTTTTTTTGTGCTGGTATTGGTGAGTTGTACTGAGCTGGTGAAAAGCAATATCTGTTTTCATGAGTCTCAAAGAAGAAATTTGCATGATTCAGTGCAATATTATAATCTTCATATATACACACGTGCACACACATGTGTACTTGTCTCCTTAAATATAAATTCGTCTTTAATAATTTTCAGGTGTCTGACCATAGTTTTTACTTTTCATCCAGATGTTGTCGACTCCTCCACTTTGCTGGTTCATTGTGTTCTCTGCCATCCTTTTGAAGTCCTCTTCATCGGCATATCTTTGCAGTTCTTTGTTCGTTATTGCACTTTGAAGCCTCTCCAGTGCTCATTATCTTTCTGATTCTACCCAAAGTCCCAACTCCACGGACAGTGAGGAAGAAGCGCCAGATTTGTGAATCTTCAGTTCAGCTCTGCCAACTGAGACTGTTTGAATAATGTCTCATATATTGTGATATGAATCACATATGTGACTATTTGAATGATTAATCACATAGATTTCTGACCCTTCTGTTAATTTCAAGAGTGTCTGGAGATTCTGTTCTCCATTCTTCAGATAAACTGTTCATAGCTGAGGTCATGGTTCTAATAGGAGACAAGACTGTAACCCTACGAAATTCTTTGGTGCAGCAAGTCTGCCTCTGAGGCTCAACAAGACTCCGAAGGATTCTGAAAGCAGCCCCCATTTTCTCAGATCCTAGCCGCAGAGCTCACCCTTGTCCTTTACAAAACTTCGGAGAAAAGTCTCCACTGATAACTAAATAGAACTAAAAAATTTTGGAATTGACAAAACGTAGGACCAATAGTGTATAAATTCTTCCTTCCCGTATTGTGTCAAAGACTAATAGCTATCATGCATTTTTGTTGGGCATGTTAAATCTAAATGCAAATCTTCAGGTCATTCAGGCATATGGTTTCTGTTGAGATTTTTCTTAGAATTAAATTGCTTTATGTATTGTGGTACCATCTAGAATTTTTAAATGAATCTGAAATGTTTAAAATATTTTTGAAATGACATTTTTAATCAAGGTGGAATTGATGTAGAACCTTATAGCAATTTAAGGTATATAACACACTGACTTGATTCACGTACTGCAATATGATTACCACCACAGTGTTAGCGAACATCTCTATCGTATCACAGGAAACGGGCATGGTAAGTTTAGAAAGTAACTCGTGGTCCTAACAGTTTTCATAGTTGCATCCACATTTACTGACCTACCACGTCTGTGCCCGGTGTCGGACTGCACAGTCCAATAAAGAACTTGGGGTTTAGCAGCAGGAACCAGGAGTATGAAGGAGCCACCCATTCCAGTCTGTGTCAAGGTTTGTAAGAGGATCAGAAGTTTCAGTTAGTTATATTCACAGCACTCAGAAAAGATCCTCCTTTCAAATGAAGAATTCATCAGAAAGGAATCGGGAAGCATAGAATAGAAAAGGGAATAATGTTGGCAGGCAACTCTAATTAGATTAATGATAAAATTCGACATGTGTCAGGTTCAGGTGCTTTCTATGATAGAACTTATTTTTTGTAGTAACCCTGCAATGTGGGTACTTCTATTTTCTGTGATTCACAGATCAGAAAACTAAGAGATAGAAGTAGGTCATTTTGCTGAGGATCACATGGTTTATGGACCTGAGTTTTAAACCAGGATTCCTGGCTCTGGAGCCTAAGCTTCTAAGTATGATGAAGACTGGATTCCAGGCTAATCAGGGCATTGCCCTTGCTTGCTCATGCTCATTCTCTGTTCCCCCCACACCCTTCTATTTCTCCTCTTTCCATTGTAGAATGGAAGGGAAAGACGAAGATAGTCCTTTTCATAGGTCTTGAGGAAAGAAGGCTAAATAACAGACATTTCCTTCATTAACTCTGGCAGCCAAGTAGCAAGGCTATGCCAACTTAGTGAAGCTGAAGAGCTGGGTGAAATGGGTATAGTGAGCACCAGAGCTTGCCCTGGGCATGTTTGGTGAGAGAATAGAGAGTTGGGGATATTCTTTGGCAGGGGACTCCCTCTTTCTATTGTGAGAATGTTCAGAAAGGAGGTATGTGAAAGGCAATTTTAAAAAGTAGTGCCTTGTCATAAGGCTCCATTGTGTAATACTCTGAACTGTGTTTTAGCTAGCCATAAGTAAGATTTAAACTTGGTTTTAATAAATGTTAAATAATACTGATTAAGCAATTAATGTGTGCAGGCATCATTACAAATGCTTTTCCTGTTCTAATTCACTTAGCCTTTATAACTAAGAAAATCATGTGTACTGTTTTGCAGATGAGGAAACTGAGTCATGAGTAGACCAGGTCACTTGCCCAAGGTCATACAGTCACACAGCTGGTACAGAGCCCATGCTCTTAACCCTTCTTATTATAAAGGCATCTGTAGTGGTTTGCCTGGCATATAGTAGGCACTCCATAAACAGTAGATTAATTACTAAATTACATGGATTCTTGCTGAGATGGTCTCCCACTCCAGATTCGAACTTTTAAAAATTAGGATAACTATTAAAACCAACTCCAATCTAGAATTGGAAAGTGGAGCAGAAGTAAGAGTTACAGAAGCTCTGACCACAATAGCTTCAGCTTTTTCACAGCCCAGTGCTTATTTCAAGCTGTTTTCCATGCCTGCCATTTGGATGCCTCTGGGAAGGGGATGAGGAAAAACTGTCACTTGGAGTGTCTTTACCACTCAGTCTGAATGCAATTCATCATTCGTCTTTCAAAATTGCCTGCTAGCCACTAATATAAAGTCCAGTTATGGACTTAAGTTCTCTCTCCTCCATGTTCACAAGCCAGTAGCCGTCAAAAATCATGCTAGATTGAAAATAAACTATTATAAAATTAAAAAAAAATCATGCTAGACAAGTTAAATGGCCAAGGAAGACTTCATTCAAGGCTATTGCAAGAGGGGAGCGATATTGAAAGCCTCACTGAAAAGATGGGAGGGTTTTTAAGCTCTGGACAGGTACTGGAAGATGCTAGGGGGAGGGGCTGGTCAATGTGAACAGGTTATCTGTTGGCTAACCACTGCTTGTTGAAGCTGGGCTCCTATCCTCTCTTGGAAACCAGGAGATAGACTATCTCTCTTGATTGCATCTCAGGGGAATGGCTCCCGAGTCCTTGAGAAAGCTACTTCTCTGTTGTGAGAGGCTAGGAGAAGATTGACATCTCAAGGGAACCTAGACATTATAATGAACAAGTTCTTAAGCCTTCTAGGAAAAGGGAAGTGAAGGGCCTCTAGTCTAATGTTGAGTCAAGCTGAGGGAAACTTTAAGGCTGTCTTGGTCATAGTACAAACGCTTTTCATAGAAGTCTTCATTGCAGTCTAACGAAGACTGTGGTCTCATAAAAGCCTGAGCCTCTTCAATATAAGCAGCCTTGGCCTGCCTGCATCAAGCCCGGTGCCTGGCTTAGAGAAATGCACAGTAACCGGGCATTGAATAAGCAAATGGACCCCAAACATCCATAATAAAAGGCCTCACATACCTGACTTTTCAGCTGGATTTCTGTCCCCAAATGACTTTCACTATGGATTTTCAACTGACAAGAAACCAAGAGTTCTCAATTGTGTACTTTTTCTCCAAAGTAAATCAAGTTGAAGGGATCTTGCTGAGAGAAAATGTGAGGAGTTAACTTCATTGCCGATGACGGTTATGTCTAAAATGTCGTCTTTAATAAGTACCTCTTTTGTTCTTTCTCTGCCTCTTGGTAGAGCTGTCTTGTTAGGCCCCTCTACCATCTGGCTGCCCTGTCTTCACCCTCTATGCATACGCATGTGGTGTAGTGTTTGGCTGAGAGTAGTGTAAGGAGAATACACCAGGTCCAGAGCCAGAAGACTGGAGTCCTAGACTTGAATCTGATCTCTGTCAATTGTTGAAGGCAAATGTCCTACCCTGGTCAGCTGCATTGGCTTCTAGAGAATACACCTAGACTAGTTCACGTTCAGATAGCAATCTTCTGGAAAGTCACAAGCCTCATTCCTGCCGGGAGACAGTCAGCTGGTGTTGAGGAATGGCTCTGGCCCTGAGACTAGGCACTATGGACCTGTCCATTGTAGTTCTCCTTGCCCCCACTCATGCATAACAAAATGAGCAGGCTGTATTACTTGCATAGTTCAAGGTTAAGCTAATTATTTTCTTGCTCAATTTCTTCTATTAAGAGGAGATAATACTTAATAGGAACTTAAGGAGAATAAGAGGGATTTTATTAATGGTCCATACTATTGAGACATTCCTTCCCCCCCTCCCTCGTGCCCCCTTCACCAATGCTGGTGTATAACCTCCCTCCTGTGTTTGGCTCTGTACAACTGTGTACCCTCTCCCAAATCAGTCTTTGGCACTGAGATTTACTTACGTGAGCTTTGTGCTTCTTTGGCTCCCATTGACCTCATAGTCAGGATACTCCAGAATGTTATAAGGAGAGGAGTCCAGCAGGGAGAGGAGATGTGACACAAGATTCAAGGGAAGGGGAGAAAAGAGTAGAGATAATTAATGTTTTTCATTCTAGAATAAAGGCTGTCCTAAGAGATACTACAAACCATAGTTTCTAGAAGTGCATTTTGGTGATTTTTTTTTTCTTTTATACCCTTTAATTAAGTTATCCTCTTTAGTAGTTGGGAAACCAGAAAGGGATCCACTTGTTGGAGGGAATGACAGTGCCTCAATCTTCGTTTCCATTAGGAGAGTTCAGAGACGAATGGCAACAATTAAATAGTTCTTTCAATCTGGAAACCCTTGCTATTGAATATTTCGATAATCACCTCCATTTCACACATGTTATCCTGCTGAGACATGTGGGAAACAGGTAGATTCCTCACTGCACTGAGATAGGAAGCTGCCAAGACTAATGTAGCCTCTGATAGTGATTGGAGGCGCACTTGCTTTGCGGAGCAGATGAAAGAATAAAGGAATCTTTACCTTCTAGAATAGTGTAAGCAAGAGAAAGTAGAGGAGACCTCCTATTTCTGGGGAAGGCTAGAGAACTTCTCAACTTTGTTAGCCAGTTCCAAGTACAATTGTAAGTAGGACTCAGAAATTTTGGGCAATGAAATTCCCATCTAGTTTACTTAAAACAGAACCTAAGAAATCACTTTTCTTAGAGCTGCTCATGATATAAAGAACAAAAGAGAGAAGGCATTATAAGTTGTTGATGATAAATACCTTTGGAATTTTGCAGATCTGTCTCATGTTTACTTGCTACGTGATCTTGGGAAAGTTACTTAACCTTTCTACTCCATCCTTAAAAAATGGGAGTATGTTTCCTTTGAGTGTACTGTTTGCATTAAAAAAAGTCCATTTTAACAAATCTGGTTCTTGATATAGAGAAAGTACTCAAATTCTAGTTGAAAATGTAGATTTTCCTGACTAGGGTTGGGGATGGGCATGTGGGGGGAGGTATAGGAGGATAAGGAAGACAATGAAGAAAAAGGATGCCTTAGAGTGTGTCCTCCCATAGACAGTAGCTGATGAATAAAGCAAGTGCTTATTCCAGATTTTCTTTGAACCAAAGAGCCTCTGGTTTCCTGGGACATAAGACCTGGAGACATAGAGACAGTCTCATAGTTGACTTGTCATCCTTTTTTAAGGGACTGCTTTCACTAGTAACTTTCTTCTTTTTTCTTCTCCGCATATTTTATGGATATGTTGGACACTTGTTACTTTTAGGCATACAAATCCAGTGTGCCTTCCTATGTTGTGGCAAGTTTGCCATTTTGCAATGTGTTGGTGGAATGCAGTGCCCCCTATTGGTGAGAGAGAGAGGAGCCCCTCTCAGCTTTCCTCTGGCGGCCAGGGTGAGGGCATGCCCTTTTGCCTTGCCTCTTAAAACCACTCACCTGGGTTTTGCAACCAGGATAGAATGAATAGTTAGGATGTATACGTGGTGGTGATAGGCAGCAGAAACTTGTAGCATTCTCCAGCAGAGCTAACGCCAAAGCTTTTTGTTACTCCTGTGTCCTCAGTTCCTGCCCACACTTAAGCATGTACTTCCTACAAACATCTATCCCCTTACTTCTGTAAGGCCCTCTGTGTCCTCAAATAAATCTTGTATTTTGCCAGCCAGAAGCACAAAAATCAACTGTTGTTCATTTCTCCTCATGTAACCAGTTAAATGTTTCGTGCAAACAGTCTTAACACGATATGGGTTTATCCTGTTGCAGGCTTAAATCTCTCTTAAAATTCATGGCCAGTCTCCTGAATAGGTGATCTAGTATAAATGTTACCCCTGCAGTAATCCTCTGCCTAAATCTTTGTTTTCTGTTTTATGGTTTATGAGAAAGGGAAGGCAGTCAGTATCGATAACCAATCTTTTTCTGTGAACTCTAGCCATTTATCAAATAAGTTTAAAATTTTTAACCCTTTAGAAGCACCCTAGTGGTTAGACAGCTAAGATGTTACTCATTCTATACTAAATAAGAGAAAACAAGGTTTGAAAGTGTTCAGTGTCTTGCTTGAGGTCACCCATTAACAGTTGCCAGAATTAGGGTTCAAACCTGGTCTTGCTGGTGTCAGATTGTTGTGCACTGGCTCATCCAGTCCCTACGTTGCAGCCTCCACCCTCTGCTCATCTCTGAGCACCGAAACAAGGAGGCAGAGCACTGTTTTGTTTCATCTCACCTGGGAACGTGAGACTCTGGACACTCAAAAATTTTCATCTTCTGAGCTGGTCTGTGAATGACCAGAAACATACATCAAGTATTGATTTTAGGGATTAAAAATCTTAGTGATAGACAATTTCGCAAATGAAGAATCCTGATAATAAGATCAAATATGTGTCTTAACTGCCACCTTTCGACCGGGTTAGAATTTCTGCCGGTTACTCTTGAACTTTATCACATTTATCCCCTATCAGAATTGCCCTTTTATCTCCCTACCCTGTGACACTATATAATCTGTAAGAATGGGAACTTTTATATTGTCAGTCATTGTATCTCCAGGCCATATCCAGCACGTGACAGCTAATAGGAGTGCAGAAAGTATTCGTTGACTAAATGAATTAATATAAAAAACTACAAAGCATCCCACACTGCCATTCTCTTTTATATGGTCACTTGCATAATGGGGGTTTAGTAAGTCTCTGGTTAGGGTCTTACCAACAAAGGAAAATGGGCAAGTGCCTTCATAAGTTTTCCTTACAGTTCTTGTGAAAGACCAAGTTGATGTGGAAACTTTTGAAGTTCTGGGAGTTTCCTTAGTTGTTTCCACATACTAGGAAAGTCTGAACATGTGTTAGAGGAGTCCTTATTTCAAAGGGCTCTAGTATTACCTTGAGTTAGAAGAACTTTCTCCTTTCGCCCAACACACCCATAGAATTATAGCTATGCCAAAAGCTTAAAAGGAGGGCTGACAAGTCTAATTTCCAGGCCTTGTATTTGAGTATAGAGAAATTGTCCAATGACACAAATGATGAAATGTTAATCGCTGAAGTTTGACAGGGTCAAAATCAAAATGAATTATTTGTGATTGATTTTAACCAAGCCATTCCACTCTCAAAGGGAGGACTATTTTTGTAGGAAGAGCAAATACATAGCATTATAAGGAATAAACTTTATAGAAATAGGGGAAAAGTTTTTAATACAGCAAAATTCATTAAAAACTACCATGTCACACCTGATAGAAAATGAACCAGCCCATGATTGATGGGCTTATTGATGTGAGTCATAATCCTACTACATTCCCTTTGGATTTCTATCTTCTGGGTGGTGTCAAAGCTTCTATGAGGAAATGCCCTGGCCATATATCAAGTCCTCATGAGAACCGTAGACTGAACTCTAGGCCCCTGGCTCTCAGCAAGTGCCCTCTATGTCAGGCTGTTCTAACCCCAGGCATGTTTATCTTGAAATAAAGCTTGGCAAGATGTAGCCCAAATGTAATGAAACTATGGTCATTCCAAAAGTTTTACAAAAACACATGTCTTTCTCATTCCAATACAAATTTCTGGGTTCCCATGTTCATAATTATCCATCAGATGAGGGTCTCAGATATTTTTAAAGTAACTTTGTTACAAAAACTCAAATAGAACGTTAGTTCTAACAATCGAATTGATCTCAGTGAGCGAGCTGTTGTATAGTTTCATGGTTGTGTGGGAAGGAAATGCTGACTGCTCGCCAACAAAAACTCTCGATGTTAGACAGTAAAATTGCCTCTGGTGACCAGCCTTTTCAAAGTGCACCTAGAGTGGCAATAACTTGCGTTGATCTTATTCCTCTCTCCTGTAATGGTCTATGCTGTAAGAATGTTAATGCGAAATGTTCTTACTCTGAACTGATTATTGCTAACACGTCGTTAGTAAGTTGGTTTTTCACTTCGGTCTCCAAAAGCAGCACGTCCAGTTAGAATATACAGAATGTTAGCATCTAATCTAATAGCTTGGCAAGTATGTTCTTTCGTATCTGGCAATTTCACTGACTTCAAGTTTTGTTTGCTGAGTTTTTCTTTTAAAACCTTCTTATTCTTAACTAGGACTAATATCAGTTATTTTTAATGAAATATTTCTGGCTAATTCTAGAGAGCCACATGGCCTAAATAAAGTTGTCTTGCCCTCCCCCCCCCAAGTTTCTATATATCTTCCTAATTTCTTTTACATTCCTGTTCTTTTCATTCTTTTCTTCTTTTGCCCCCTACCTGGTGTCCATGATAGAAGCCATTAGTAAAAGAAAAACTGATAAATCAGAGCTTCTTCTTAGACTTTTCTCTTAACAAATTGGCTCCTAAAGTTAATTTGGATTTAAATGACTTTATAGACCCAGTGGGTATTATCGTTAATTAGCATCAACTAAAAATTCCTTGTGATAGAATGATTGTATCAATATGACCAGAGATAAGGTAAAGTTGTCCTTGAAGAGAAACATTCTTCCCGCGTTAGTCAAAAAATAGAAAAGGAAGTCAGGAAGACAGTCTAACGGAGTTCTGATTTCTCGAGGTTTTCTAATCTTTCTGTCAGGTTTCATGCTTGACACACAGGAATCATTGGAGAGAGGTCAAAGGTCTGTTGGAGTTCTAATAAGTTTTGTGGTCTATCAGAGACTTCAGAAACTATTGATAAGATTTTGAATTTTGTAGCAGAAACAAACTATTGTGTGATACTTCTCCCTAATTCATCATTAGAATCAATGGCCAAAGTTTTTACAAGAAGTGAGGATTCGAATTTTCTCTTTAGTATGGCCATATGTATATATTGAGTTATGCTGCCCTTCATCAAGATCAAAACTTGCACTAATAAAATATGGCATATATATCCACTAAGGACAGCTACTTTGAAACTTGTGATAGCATTTGAACAGTTATTCAAGTCTGGAAGAAAGAATGTGCCGAGTTTAATGCCCAAACATTCTGGCATTACTTAGGTAATGATTAGTATAAGTATATTCATTACAATTAAACCTAACATAAAAGAACCCTTGATTCCTTAAGGACAAAGATAAATGCAAATTCAAAAGTGAGGATTGTTGAATCTCAATAAAATTAGTACCAAGAAGATGAAATCACAAACTTTAGAGAGGCTGAAGAAGGAGTAGAATATTTTCGTTTATATTTGACTTTGTAACCCAGGATCTGGGTTGTAGGTATGTGTAACGATTCCTATAACTGTTCGTTAAATAGACTTAATTGCAAAACAGTCCTTATGTGCTGGAAAACTAGTTCATGGAGACCAGAAGTACTGATCCTGACATACACATTTTGAATCTCCGGTGATTAATAATAAGTCATTTAGTTGTATCCAATGTTCCTGCTCATTGTTCCCCTGGAATGCACACACAACGTCTGTAATAATGGCACATGTGACTATTGTAAATCCCCATTTCTTCTGATTCTGGAATTCAAAGGAAGGAGTATGGCAACAGTCCACCCTCCTCCAATTCTCTTGGGGTAGTGAACATAGAGAGGAAATGGAGTCTTTTTGCCCCTTGGAATGAGAAAGAATTATAATTCCTTTACTCATTCTACAGTTCTGGAATACACACATTGATAAAGACATGAGCTACCCATGGGTTTATGTTTCTGTCAGTTCCGTTCCCATTTGGATGTGAGATTTGACTTAAGAATTCTCTAGTAAATGATGGGAACATATGTTAAACCCATTGTTCCTACTGACTCTCGGTCAAATTTGCTGTCTAACAGAATTATTTTTTTCCAACAGCTCACTTTCTGTGCAGCAACCAGAGTGATTTTTTAAAAACACGAATCTGGTTACAAAATGCTCCTGGTTAAAGTCACTAAGTGTTTCCAATTACACTTAAAATTGGGGGGGGGCCTTACCTTTTTCTACAAAGCCCTGTGTGATGTCTCTGACATTGTTTGGTACTTGCCCCTTCCTGGAACACTCCATTCCAATCCATTTCTCAAATCACCTAGCCCTCTTCCCAGTGCAGGGACTCTGCATATGCAGGTTTTCTGCCTGAGCACTCTTGCACACCCTGCTTTCATCGGGGGGGGGGGGGGTGGGGAGGGTGGGAAGGGGTCTTTGCGTGAAGGTCTTGTTTGCATCCTTTGTCTTAGTTTGTGTCCTACTCTTCTAGTGTGCCCTGTATGCTTTGCAGTATTATAATCTTAAATTATGTATTTTCTGGCTTTTTTGCTGTATCTAAGACTAGATCTTAAAAGTGTTCCCTCCATGGGTTTTATACCTAGAACATAGTAAGCAGTGGATATAAGAAATGAAAGCACAAACAGCTTCAGCACATAAGCAGAGTTAAATAATATGTATAGGCTTCTACAGAGTGGCAAGAAGCAGCTAGAGCATCTTCCCAGGAACTTTATCACCACAGCCCTGAGATACCTGAGAAGCCAACCATGAGTGAATGGGTGCCCTATTGAGAGCAGAATAGATTACGTCTTAAAGGGATGGCTGTAACTACTTAGTCCCCAGGAAAGTCTTTAAAGGTTACCAACTGAGCAAGAATTTTTCCTACCACAACCTGAAAGTGGGGGGACAGCACATGGACCTGTGGTGTAGACACATAGGGAGGCACAATTTTCAATTCAAATAAAGCAGAACCTTAGAAACTAATTCTTAAGAATGAAAATCAGACAGGTTGACACTAGCCCATTTCAGATAGGTCTGTACCATACTATATCTTCCCAACATATTGGCCCATTTGCAAACCCTGCTCCTTTCTTTTTGCGATGAGGAAACGGCTTGGCTGTTTTATAGTCTGATTTGATTATTTCAGTATTTTACTCATCCAGCATGAATTGAGCACAGAGGACACGCCAGGCTGTGTGCTAAGAAATGCAACTATAGGAGAGGACAAAACTTTCATGAAACTCAGGGTTAGATAATGAACACGTCAGAGTAAAGAACGAGGGGTGTGATGAAGGGAAGATGTGATGGTCTGCGTTAGAGGGGTGCGAGAGGACACTGTCGTGGAGGAGCCAGTGTGACCATAACATAGCCCCAAATGCCTGGCGAGGTCCTACCCTATCCTGGAGGACTTCTCACATTTGATCTCATCTAATTCTTATAACAGCCTACGGATGGTGCCAAGTATGGTGGCAAATTGAGACTTCATGTTTTAAAGTTTGTTTACTTAGGGGCACTTAGTTTTACTTGTAAAAATAAACTTTCACAAAAAGAGATGGTCTTCAACTCTGTTCGTCGTTTTCAGGGCATCTGCATTCTGGTTGAAATAATTAGCTCTCAGGAAGGTCATGGCTAATGACTTAGGCCTATTTGGTACATCAAGTCCATCTGTTAGGATCATAGTTAGATCTTTTAAGTGGCAAAGACTTTAAGTAGCTTCCTATAAATTCTGTCTTAGTCTCAAGCTTGATAGTCTTTTTAACTAATAAAACCAATCTTTCTCCATGCTAGGACGCGGACTTACTCCCTGAAGACAAGATAAAGATCAGCGATAGGTAAAATTTGTTGACTTGGTGTATAAATACTTGTAAATCTTTTCACTACTACGAATAGTGACAGCTAACTCAGGACTTGGTCGCCTTCAGCACCTGAGCCAACTGTCTCCTAATTCTCTTGATGGCTTATAGCTTCCATTTGTTATAAATTTGGAGCGGAGTTAAGGAATGAGATTTATTATATACTTACTCCCCCATTAACTGATGAGGAAACTGAGACCCAGTGTGTATACTCCCAGAAAAGCAGTTAAAACTCAAGCTCTTTTTACTATGGTGCTTTATTTTTGAATATTGCTGGGGATGTTCCACTTCTCAATTCCTAGAATAATTTTATGGCTCAATTTTTCCTTTTAGAGTTTCGAAGCATTCTTTTTTTCCCTCATAATTTATTGACTCACCCTTTCTAAAACAATTTTTTCAAACATAATACAAGAAAGCTGGACCACCAAAGACCTCCTCTGCCAGGGTACAGTTGTATGTAGTCTATTCTGATTAGTGTCTGGCTTTGTGGCATGACATAATTTCAGTCATGGATGTATTCTTGTTAAGGTTGGTAAATTCCAGAATTTCTTCCTCTATAGCTAGACTTTAAAATGTATTTGACCATAGTAGTTCAGGATCTTGGCTAAACTCCTTATCCTAAGGAGGTTAGGTGGTTGCTTTGTTGACTACTGGGCAAACTTGATGATTCTATATCTAGTATGGGTTCCATTTCTAGGTACTCCATAAAGTGTACATGTTGACCTTTAAAAATCATAGGCTTGTATTTTTTTTATTTTAACAATTCTCTTTTTTATGTTTTTGAGAGAGAGACAAAGAGTGTGAGTGGGATAGGGTCAGAGAGAGGGGAGACAGAATTTAAAGCAGGCTCCAGGCTCCGAGCTGTCAGCACAGAGCCCGATGTGAGGCTCAAAGTCCTGGACTGGCGATCATGGCCTGAGCTGAAGTTGGACCCTTAACTGACTGAGCTACCCAGGTGCTCCTAGGCTTGTATCTTTGGGAGTGTCCTAAAGACTATAACTCCTAAATTTGCTCTTGTTTTCACAGTCTACACAGTTAGACTCTTGTGGTAATAATGGAGTCCTGGAAAAGAATTCTTCTTAGTTTCTCCTAAATAACCTTTAAACTCCATGAGATGATTTCTAGAGTTCAGATGTATTTCTAACACTGGCAGATGTGCTCCTTAAATGTCTCTTCTGTGCTGTTGTACCTTTACGGGAGAGTTGTCTAGATAATCTTGCTACGGAGAATCCAACCAGACTCCAGGGACTACTGAGAACAAACTGAGCTTTGGTGCGAATTAGATTCATTGAAAACCAACCAACTACCCCCACCCCCCAAGCCAACAGGCTTTTCTCTGTTGGATGCGGTTCTTCTCCAGGGTACCAAACTTCCTAGCAGAGTGCTGGTTGAAGTTCAGCATTTGCCTAGTCAACAGACTATACAATTCTCCATGGCTATCCTGTCAGGGAGGTCTGTTTGAAATTTGCTTGCCAGGCGAGTGTAACTCACTTGCTCCCAGGCTACCTACGTGAGTTCCAGGTTCAATGGACCAGTGTTTACCTCAGTGGATACATCAGCTGAGGTCCCGATGCTGTCCAATGCTTCATGGTAAGCACCTTGAAATAAGACTGTGAAACAGTATTTCATTTTGAGGTGGGTTTGGCTTATCACAAATGATGGCACACTCCCTAAAAGAGTGTTTCATTTCAGATGGATTGATCAGACACTAAGTTTGCACTAAGAAGGTAAGACCGCAAACCATAGATTTATAACTTTCATGCAGAGAACATGCCTTCTCTCTATCCCTGAGACTCACTTGGTGTCTAGTACATGGCAGATACTTGATGAATATTAAATAGATGAATACAAAGGTGTTTAAGGATTCCTAATATAGCCCAGATGGGACAGTTCTCCCATTCACATAGTTGCATCTTCTAAATCTGATCTAAATGCACAACTTATGAAAAAGGAAAGATTCTACTAAAGGTTTTGTGGGAAAACAGAGAAATAGAATCAGTTTCCACAGTCTCTGAATTTGATCTTCTCTAATGTCTGTTACCTATCTTTGCATTTTTCTCTGAGCTCTTGTCCTGCTTCTGCTTGCTGCTGCTCCTTCTAAAAACTAGTTTTCTGTGAGTCGGCTTTGAATTAAACTTGTGCTCCTCATGCAGTAACCCTCAAACCTCCTCCTTGGCCAAAATGTAATGCCTTGTCTTCCCTGAAGTATGCCCTTTGGTAGCAAGAAAGGCGGTAGGCATCTCCTCCTTTAACCCCAAGTGCACAGCTTCTGTGTCCAGTAAAATCTCCAAAGGAGAAAGTCTGCTTGAAACCATGAGGCTCAACTATATTATTATTCTGATTGTTTTCCTTCTTTAACCTCTTAATCTACCCCTAAGGCAAACTGTAGTCAGGCAAGGGAGAGATCTTTGAATCTTCTCTGAATCAGAACACTTTCAGGTGTCATTGTGGTTCCTGCATCTGTCTAGAGGCTGAGGGGTCATGTTCCACCTCTGATACAAAGTAATGGGGTGACCTTAGTCACTTCAAAACTCCATGTTCTTCTGTAAAATGGAACTCTTCAGACATAAACAAGTCTGTGTTTTTACTGACTCAGCTGCATATTGTACTCAGGGATTTCACAAAATAAGATGCTTGATTTAATTTATGTGGGGTAATTCCCAAGCATCCAGCCTTGCAAACCTCTCCCAAAGTGATCCTAGTACATAACTGAGGTTAAGAATTAGCATCTTAACAGCGGTGGCAGTTAAGTAATGTGTTTGAAGACTTTCAAACTAAAAAGGATTATGTGAATAGAAGACTTTCCTCTAGGTTTTACATTAAAGTAAAACACAACCCATAAGATATTATGCAGTTTACGGTAACCAACCTGTCTGGGTTTGCCTGGAGCTTACCTGGTTTTGGTATGGACTCTTGTCTTTGGAACCCCTCCATTCCAGTCTAACCTTGGTGGTTAGTTACATTCACTAGAGACTTTATGAAGTTCTAGGAAGATTTAAAAACTGTTTGTCTTTGTTTTTGAAATACTACGATATTCAGTTGAGCCATAAGTCAAAAGAATAGAACTAATTGAATTGAATGTGTTTGCACATTTATTCTCTGCATCTTAAACAAAAACAACCTTCCTATTTTTTTCTCTTGCTCTCTGTTTAGTCAGGGTAGTTTCTAAATCTAAAATGTCCTTATCCTCCATCTTCATCTACCGGTGGTTCAAATGTTTGGGATTTTGGAGATTCTCTAATCTTAGGAGGAAAAAAGTAAAGCAGACATTAACACTTGTGATAAATTCCCTTGGTGGTGATTTTTTTCTCCTTTGAACAGATAAAGTTTATACAAATGTTTAGAATTCAAACAGGAAGCATGTTTATGCTCAAAATGTTATAGATCAAAGATCACTTTGTTAAAAGTCCATGTGTCCCAGCCCCAGAATGTGTTCATTTAGAAAATTTGCCATGATCAGTAAAAGAAAGCAATTGTTCCAGTAATCATTAGGACTTTGCTGCCTGGCAAAGGAAGAATCAAGCCAATGAAAACCTCACTTCTGGGGAGAGGGAAGGAGAGAAAGAGAGCGAGAGAGTGGGTGGGTGGGTGCGTGGTGGTGGTGGTGGTGGTGGTGGTGGTGGTATTGGCAGTGGGGTGGCAGCGTTTCCTTTTTTTCCACCTTCAAATTTCACACAAGGGTCTCTCATTGTCTGAATCTAACTTTCCTCCTGGCAAAGGGATCTGGTGTTCTCCAGGCACTCCATACCTGATGGTACAGTAGAGAGGATAGAACAGTGGAGAGGATACTGACTCTTAGCAGACACCTGGCAAGTTACATTGACTGCAGCTTGTTAACCAGGGAAGATAACTAACTCCATGGAAGGTGATCAGAATTTTCTGGTAGAATTTGATTTAGTGCTAATAATTTGAGGCCACATAATAATATACTCTTTGACTCCTTTTACTTTCAAGGGAAGATTGAAGGAGTGCCACCACCCATCTCAGGCCCTGGCACTTAAAATCCACTCAATATGTGGTGGTTGTCATGGCTATTAGGCAGAGCAGCATGAAGGCAATTAGCTCTTGGAAACATGTGGGGCAACAAGGCTGAGTCACTCAGGAAACTTGGGCATTGGCCACAGAAATCACTGTTACTACCATATGCAAAAGACAGAACAAAAGAGACAGCTGATTAGAAAAACCACATGTTGAGTTTTGGTTAATGCCACACTCTACACCTCATTGCCCGGCATTGCTGATACATTTACAATTTCTGGTCAGAGTGCTCACGCTCGCGCTCTGTTTAAAAACTTTTTTAAAATTTTATGTTTTGAGAGAGATCAAGTGTGAGTGGGGGAGGCATAGAGAGAGGGGGAGAGAGAGAGAGAGAGAGAGAGACCCAGAATCCGAAGTAGACTCCAGGCTCTGAGTTGTCTGCACAGAGCCTGATGCGGGGCTCAAGCCACGAACCGTGAGGTCATGACCTGAGACAAACTCAGGTGCTCACCCGACTGAGCCCCCCAGGTGCCCTTCTCTCAGTAGTATTTTTAATTTTTCCCACAGAGATGCTTACTGAGCACTTGATCTATGGAAAACACTGTGCTGGGAACCAGGGACATGATTATTTTTTATATTTATATAGTTCTAACTTTGTAAAAGGGAGAGAGAGAGTGTGTGTGTGTGTGTGTGTGTGTGTGTGTAGGAGCATATAGTGCTTATTATGCCTTAAGCACTGAGGATAGAGTTAGAAGATTATTTTCCTTCTGGGATATTGTTGGCCTAGTGGGGGAGGGAGCTATAGGACAGACATGAAAGAACTACAACTCAAGACCAAAAACCTCAAATAATTCAATTTAAAAAATAAGCAGAAGACATTTTTCCAAAGACAACGTACACATGGCCAACAGACACATAACACGTTCAACATCACTCATCAGGGAAATGCTATATCAAAACCACAGTGAGATACCCCCTCACAACTGTCAGAATAGTTAAAATTAAAAAAAAAAAACAACAGAAGACAATACGTTTTGGTGAGGATGTGGAGAAAAAGGAACCCTCGTGCACTCTTGGTGGAATGCAAAGTGGTATAGCCACTGTGGAAAACAGTAGAGAGGCTCCTCAGAAAAATAGAATTACCTTATGAACCAGTTATTGCATTACTGGATATTTATCTGAAGAATATGAAAACACTAATTTGAAAGGGATGCATGCACCCTTATGCTTATTGCGGCATTATTTACAATTGCCAAATATGGAAGCAGCCCAAGTGTCTATTGATGAATGGATAGAGGAGATACAGTGTGTGTGTGTGTGTGTGTGTGTGTGTGTGTGCGCCCACAACAGAATATTATTCAGCCTTAACAAATGGAACCTTGCCATTTGCAACATGGATGGATCTAGAGTATAATGCTAAGTGAAATAAATCAGATACCGTATAATTTCACTCCTGTGGAATTCAAGAAATGAAAAAAGGCAAAGCAAAAAGGACTCTTAGCTATAGAGAACAAATAGATGCTTATCAGAGGGGAAGTGGGTTGGGGGATGGGTGAAATAGGTGAAGAGGATGAAGAGTGCACTTACCTCGATGAACACAGAGTAATATGGAGAACTGTTGATTCACTGTAGCTTGCATCTGAAACTAACATGTTAACTATACCGAAGTTAAAACTTGAAGACAGACATGAATGAGGGTTGTGGGAGGATTTGGGTATTAAGGAGTTTACGAACAGAAGAGGTACATAATTTCTACTGTACTTCTAAGTTTTGAAGAGTCAGCAGGTAATAAAGTGGTTTTTTAAAACATAGGGTGTATTCCAAGGACACAAGAGTCAACATGTAGATATTACTACTGACCAAAGCTGGGACAATTTGAGTAGAAAGTAATCGACAATATTGAATTATCTATCAATCATTGAAAAAAACAGTATTCATGCATTCTGATAATAGAGCTCTCTTTTACTCCGTCTTTCTAACAGTGAATGCTGTTTCTAATGGTAAATGTAGAAAGTGCAGGTGTTTAATCATAACCTTGGAGTCATCATAGTAAAGACTGTTTCAGGCAAGAATTACAAATGAATAATTAATGCAGGCAGAAATTTTTATAAGAGCAGCATGTTTGCATGGTCTTAAAGTGTTTCTCTGATTGCTCATTAGTTGCAAAGAAAACTATACAGTAGTTGTAACATTTTATGTTCCCATTAGCAAGGTACGAGTTCTACACTTAAAAAATTTTACTGATAGTTTCTTTTTAATCAAATATATTTACTATTTTTATTACAAATTCAAACAGTAGGCCCTGAACTAGGAGAGAAGAAAATCTCCCATGCCTGGAGATACCAGCCATTTACTTTTTGAAATATTGGAGCATAGTTAAAACATCATATTAGTTGTAGGTGTACAACATGGTCATTCAATATCTGTATATGTTATGCTATGCTCACCACAAGTGTAGCCACCATCTGTCACCATACAATGTTATTGCTGTACTGTTGACTGTATTTCCTCTACCATACCTTTTATTTCCATCACTTTTTAATTCAATAACTGGAAGTCTGTATATATCTCCCACTCCCCTTCCCACTGGCAATGGTCACTTCTCTGTATTTATAAGTTCTGCTCTTTGTGTTTTTTTTTTTTTTTTTTGTTTCTCTTAATTTTAGCTATCCTTGTAGATATGGAGTGCTATTTCATGGTTTTAACTTGCACTTCCTTGATGACCAACGATGTTGAGCATCTTTTCAGTTATTCAGCATGGCTAGAAGCAGAGTCTTCAGTATCTTTATGTGCAAGGGTCTCTGCCTCTAGATTGCAGCCTGTGTGAACCAAGGGAAATTTCTCTGAAGATCCCACTTGTTGTTTTGGTTGCATGCGAATATCGTTATGGCTGGATTGAAGAAGGCTAACTGCAGAAACCAGACCAGTGACTCAAGCCTATGTAATTGGAAGTAGAAATTCCAGGGTAATGATGACAAACTATGGAATTCCAAACTCTTACTTATTTCTTATACTTTGTCCATTTTTAAAAATGCACACCAGAATCTCTTGGTCCTGGTATATGAACATGATGAATACAGTTTCCTGACTACTTCTCAGATTTGAACTTCATAGAAACATGGTTACAGTTGTTTGACAAGCTATATCACCAATACTATGTCTTAAAATTATCCCAGAAATCTTATTTTACAGATGAAACTAAAAAGCCAGTTTAGGTACAGTCTTACAGTCACACTGTGAGTTGCTAATAAGAAAAATGAGAGGACCCTACCCGTTCGCTATTCTTGATACCACAGTGCCTGCTTAAAAAAATACCTAATAACAAATTGGGAGAAGATATTTGCAAATGACCTATCAGACAGATAAAGGGTTAGTATCCAAAATCTACAAAGAACTTCTCAAACTCAACATCCGAAACCAAGTAATCAGTGAAGAAATGGGCAAAAGACATGAATAGACAATTTTCCACAGAAGACTTCCAGATGGCTAACAGACTCATGAAAAGATGCTCAACATCCTCAGGGAATACAGGTCAAAACCACAGTGAGACAACACCTCACACCTGTCAGAATGGCTAAAACGAACAACTCTGGCAACAACATGTTGGTGAGCATGCAGAGAAAGGGGAACCCTTTTTGCATTGTTGGTGGGAATCCAAACTGGCGCAGCCACTCTGGGAAAAAGTATGGAGGTTCCTCAAACTAAATAGAACTACCCAACAACACAGCAATTGCACTACTAGGTATTTATCCAAAGGATACAGTAGTGCCAATTTGAAGGGTCATATGCACCCCAATGTTTATAACAGCACTATTGATAATAGCCCAAGTATGGAAAGAGGCCAAATGTCCACTGACAGATAAAGATGTGGCTTTATATATAAAACACACACACACACACACACACACACACAATGGAATATTACTTGGTTATTAAAAAGAATGAAATCTTGCCATTTGCAACAATGTGGATGGAACTAGAGTATATATATTCTGAGTAAAATAAGGCAGAGAAGAAACAAATGTCCTAGGATTTCACTCACAGGTGGAATTTGAGAAACTTGACAGATAAATATAACAGAGAAGGAAAAATAAGATAAAAACAGAGGGGAGGCAAACCATAAGAGACTCTTTCAATATAGAAAACAAACTGAGGGTTGCTGGAGGGGAAGTGGGTGAGGGGCTGGGCTAAATGGGTGATGGGCATTAAGGAGGGCACTTGTTGGGAGGAGCACTGGGTGTAATATGTAAGTGATGAATCTATAAATTATATTCCTGAAATAGTTATTATACATATGTTAGCTTGGATTTAAATTTAGAAAAATAGAATGAAAAAATAAACTAAAAAAAGACCACAACAAAAAAGGGGCATTTACTATCATGCTAACACTAGAAAGGTTGTTTTGGTTTTTTTTTTGGTCATGAATTATTCTGGACTAGTGTTCCTCCTTTTCATCCTGTTGCCTTTTAGATTATTTCACCATCAGATAGCACCTACTTTAGGGAAAGAGCAAGGAAAGGGAAAATCAAATTAAGTACACCTCAATTTGTTGCAGTTAGACAAAGTGGTGGGAGAGTAGATTAGAACTACTTGCCTGTCTGGTCTTTTCTTCTTTCTCTTCCCTAATTCTAATGGGGTGCCTGTTTCATACTAAGTTGGCATCAGCAACTTACATTTATCTATAAAATGGGGATGTTAATTCCTTATGGGATTGTTCTAGACCAGAATGAGATTTTATTCATACACCTTTACTATTACAGTCAGTGTCTGTAGGGCACAGCTCAAAGGATTAGTGATACATGCATTGTGCCCTTAAATCCTTTTCAGTGCAGCACAGAAACTTCTGTTGATCTCTTAAGTTTCTCAGTGTCTTAAAAATTTCATAATTGTCAAGGTTACAAAACTTGGTTGACTTGTCTATTTGAGCTAGTAACTCTTATAAGAAAACACCTAGATCTGGGTTATGGTAGGAAATGAGGTTTGGGTCTCTGTATTCCCTGAAAAGATGAAATACTCAGCAAAATAAGAAAATTACTGTCTACACATAGATACCTATTTCAAAAGGTTAAAAAGAACTACAATGATGAGGGCCTTTCATTTTCTTACAATAGTTTTTTGGTCTGCATCAACTGTTGTTGGACAAGGAGTTTTAGGTCTCTCCAGCTTCAAAGACAGCTACTTATTCAACCTTCCTCGATGAGGAAAACAGTCTTTTAGAGGTATGTTAAAAAAAAAAAGTTGCCAATGCTATAAGCACCCTGCTGACCTAGTAGGATTTTTTTTTAATCCCCTTGCCTAGAAAGGTAAGTGCCTACAAATTAATTCAACCTTAATATAGGTGTAGTCATGCTCATGGGAATAGATCTTTCCTTTTGAGTGGGAATGGAGGGATTCAGAAACACACATGTGTTAACCTGATAGGTCTTCAGGCAACTTTGCTGCCAGAATGCATTGCCAAGAGACTAAGTCATCAGGTCTTTATGTTGCATTAAAGAACTTAGTCTCCTGATATACAAAAGTGAGTATAGGAAAGACTTGATGGAATGCTAATGAGAGAGGTAATTGACTAGAATACCTGTGCAGATGTGAGAAAGCCATCTTTGCAGAAGAGTGCAAGCAGCCATTAAGAGAGTCTGAGAAGTCTACCTTGTGACCACAAAGAGAGATGATTGATATCAAGGAGCTGTGTTGGGTACGTAGGCCTGGACTTAGTTCTCTCTGCTTGATTCTCCCCTTCAGTGAAATGGGGATATAGCCTATGCAGTACCGTGAGAATACACAGCATAAGTTCAACTAAAAAACTGGAAAAGTTGAATATACAATACTTCATATAATTTAGAAATTATAGCTAGGTAAAAATTTAGTTTTTTTTCCCCTTATTTTAATAAAAAATTCATACCTGGAGAAAGTAAACTCAGTCACATGGACCTTATCAGGACTCAGCGGATTCCCTTCTTCCAGTGCAGCACTGACCCAGGTGCAGCTGGGGTCTCAAGATGGGACAGTTATGGCACCTTTGGCAAGGGGTGAGGACTGGAATCCATTTCTCATGAGGGGACGGTTCTCATCTGATTTTAGTCCTAAGCAATGCCAGTTTGGCTAATTCAACTTTTCTAATGGTTATTTGTCCATACTTAAAGTATCAGGTGTGTGTTTTTGTTTTATGGACCACCGAGAGTGCGATAGGATGGCAATGAATCACCAGAAAGATCTAGATGCATCATTCCAGGCCCCACAGAGTGGAGGACTGCAACAGTGGTTTATTACTGAAATGCACAGAAGTTCTCAAAGTTTTCTTCAAAGATTACTGTATCGATTGGCCCTGAGGATTGATTTTTATTAGTATCTGGAATTCTGTGCATTCAAAAGGCTAATAGTATTGCCATTTCTTTTATAAGGCCTATGGTGCTTGTGCTACATCATAACACTTTGTCAGATAGTTCTAGGTGGAGAATGGCAGGAAGACCACTGGGAAATGGAATGAAGGTCAGCTCTAATTAATCTTGTTTGGAGACACCTGTGAATGCAAGGTCAGGGCCTCTAAACTTAATCCTAGAACTTTCCTTTACTGCCTTTGACACCAGCTAAAATAAAGACTTCAGATTGCAAATTAGTTTTGCTATACTGTATTTCCCATTATTTTGTTTGTGATTGTCTTGTCTTCATTAGGAGGCAATAAGGTCAAGGTCAGATCCAGGGGTAGGGCATGTACTCCATTGGAGTAAAAGATCTATAGTAGTTATCTATTGTTTCATTAAAAAAATAAAACCACTTAAAACAAAGTATACTTACCATGTTGTGGTTTCCATGAGTCAGGAGTCTGGATACCATCCAACTGGGTCATTGGCTTTTGGGTTTGTCAGAGGGTACTGTCAAAACACTGGGGCTGCACTCTTCTAAAGACCCAACTATGGAAAGATCAGTTTCTTCCAAACTCACCCACATGGCTGTTGGTGGCATTCAGTGCCTTGAGGGTTATTGGATTAAGGGGTTCAGTATCCCGCTGGCTGTTGGTTGGAGGTAGCTCTAGGTTCTTTGCCATATGAGCTTCTGGTTTACAACAAGAGCAAAGTAGGCAAGAGGGAAAGATTGTTAGCAAGACAGAAGTTGGCCATGTATAACCTAATCTCAGATGTGCTATCCCATCACCTTTGTTGTATTCTGTTCACTAGCAACAAATCACTGAGTAAAGTGCACACTCAAGGTGGGGGGATTCTACAAGGGTATTAATGATAAGAGGTATAGGGGTCATGGTGTACTGTCAGAAACTAATGATCATAGGAACCCTAAAATCTTCAGAATTGCTAGCACTGCATCAGGGCTTAGGAAAAATCGAATAATCTGAATTTGGAGGATGGTTCTAGGCATTTAGCTTTGAATATGCCTGAGCCTTGGGGACAGAATAGAGTTTTAGGGTATCTTTTGAGGCTTCAGTACAGTTGGGCAAGTATTTATCCAGTGCATACTGTTGGTGAGCCCTTGTGCTAGACATGGTAGAAGATACAGGAAAAAATTTATTATGCGACTGGAACCAGAATAGTTGTTTTCCTGTATATCACTTGATCCTAGGATATGGTACCTACTCTTACAGGTGAGAAATAAGGCTCAGCAGCATTAAAAAGTTGGCTTATAATCACAAAGTAATTTTACCAGAAGGGATAGTATTTAAATCCATAAATATCTCATCGCAAAACTTTTTCCAAGGAAGTACTGTTATGTGACCTTAAAATTTTCAGCCAAGTGTGTAGGATCCCAATATACACGGAGGAATTGTTCTCTCCCCCTGCCCCCATCATCCCAGCGTTGGTTTTATTTGATGAATTTAAGCATGATACATCAGGCTACACTTCAGATTATAAAAACTTTTTAGGTATCTTTCAAGGTGATTTGCTATTTCTTTGTCTTTTATAGCAAGATTTTCATGTCTGATCTTAAAAGTAAGAGTGGCTATCTTTCTAATAAGCAATTGTTCTCACTTCATGGAAAGGTTTACCATTTTGGGAAATGGATGGGCTGTAAATCTGACTGTTGGAAAGCTCAAAACCAAAAGCATGAGAGCCATTGGGTTCTTCATCTCGTTCCTGACCCTAATGTCCCTCTTCCTGGTTTACCTTCTACTCTGACTGTATTTTAAGTTTATATTTTCATTTATTGTATAGGGCTTTCAAAGCAGTCTTGAAATACTTATGAAATAAGATAGACTATAATCAATGAATTAAGTTAACCATAATCTACTTTAAACTATAAAGAAAATAACTTTAAATGCTATATGGAGCCATGACTATAACTGCACTAGGACTTGAGAGGGAATGAGAACAGCGTGGATTGGAGCCCAACTTTTGGTGCTCAGAATACAAAATAGGCCCTTCTACTTTGGGGTAAGGGCTCTTTTGGACCAACAGCACCACGAAAAGTTTTAGAATGACAGAAGAATGGCATGGAAATCCCACCGACTTCTCTTATTTGTCATAGGTTCTATACTTGCCTAGGAACTAGTTAGTGCTTTCTGATCCTCTTTAGGAGGTAGAGCTACAATGGTTCTACCACTGAAGCTCATCGAAGTCATGGCTTGCCTGAGATTATATACTTAAGAGTATAATATAGGGACCTGGACACTAAATCCAATTTATTTTGGATTATTTTCCTACCTCCAGGAAGAGAAGATTCTATAAATACTTAACTGCAAAACCTTCTCCAATCAGTAGATGGAGCTTCATGACTCACAGACAACCATTTTCTTTTCTTTACCTGTTTACTTATGAATCATTTTTTTCCCCCAGATTCTTCTTCTTCCTTGGTCCCCTTCTAACTTATCCTCCTCCTTTGTTGCTTCACCTGGACTTCATTATCATGCTTCCCATTCTCTATAACTGTAAAGGTTTCACCAGACTTCAAAGTTCAGTGAATGGTCTGGAGAGTTGCCTAGCTGTTAAAGTCAAGTTTCTAGGTACTAAATTCCCCTGCCTATCACCTTCCGGGTGAAGGAGATACATACTTGCCCCTTCTACTGACTTCTTAAGCCTGGGCCTTTTATGCATGTGGGAGACTGGCATGAGAATCCTAATATCCTTGCTTTGTTTCTTCTTTAAGACCCAAGCATCATTACATGTATATGAATTAGTTTGAAAGAGTAATAAGCCTATATCCTTGATCAACCTATGACCCTTTTGCCTATATGACATGCTTATTTGTTGACTCTCACCCATAAGATGTAAGCTTCATGAAAACAGATTCTGCCTTGCCTTGTTTACCACTGTAGGATTAGCTCATAGAATTGATTTTGGCATTAATAGATTCTCAGTAATATTTGTTAAATGAATTGGCTGAACTATTGTCCGTCGTTCATTCCACATTCAGCCAGGAAATGGAAACCACCTTAGGTATTGTAAGTAGGAACGAATTTAATATAGGTAATCAGTTACTTGTAAAATAATTGAGGATTGCAAAAAACAGGTTCTAGACTTCTAGAACCATAAAGAATGAATCTTAGAGGCTTGATACTCAAAGTGTGGTCTGAGGACAGGGAGCTTATTTCAGGTAACACCTCAGACTAACTCACCAGAATGTAATTTTAATAAAATCCCTCAGTGACTTGTATGCACTGCATTATGGTATGAAACCTGCTTCAGAGGAGCACTTCTGAGATTTCAGCTTGAATTATGTATGCTACCTTCGACATGATTTCCTTTCACAAGAAAACCTAGAGAATGGATACTCAAAGGTCAGTGCAGTAGCCTCTGCTGCTGCCCTCCCCCCTTTTTTGATGGCAGAAAAAACCTAAAAGTTGAGATGGTAAATGTTAAGTGTATGGTGCAGTAATGTTAACCACACATACATTGCTGTGCACTAGATCTCTAAAAATTTTTCATCTTGTAAAACAAATTCTATATCAGAACAGCTTCCTTTTCCCCATTCCCCAGCCCCTGTCATTCTACTTCCTAATAAGGTTGGCTACTTCAGATCTCATATTAATGGAATCCTGCAGTAATAGGTCTTCTTGTGATTGGCTCATTTCACATAGCATAATGTCTTCAAGACTCATCCATGTTGTAGTATGACAGGATTTTCTTTTTTAAAGATTAATATTCTGGTATGTATATATTACATTTGCTCTATCCATTCATCCATCCATGGACGTCAAGTTGCCTTCATTTCTTGGCTAATGTGGATAATGCTGCATTGAACATAAGCGTGCAAATAACTCTTGGAAATCCTATCTTTCAATTCTGGATATACACCTAGAAGTAGGATTGTTGCATCATGTGGTAATTCTATTTTTAATTGTTTAAAGAACCCCCAGATTGTTTTCCATAGGAGCCACATCATTTTACATTTTCACCAGTCATGTACAGGAGTACCAATTTCTTCATTCTCTCCATTTGTTTTCTGTTCTTTACCTAATACTCACAGGTGTGAGGTGATAACTCACTGGTTTTGATGTGCATGATTAGTGATATTGAATATCCAATAGATGTTCATATAAATGTTGGCCATTTATATGTCTTTGGAGAAATATCCAAGATTTTTGCCAGACTTAAAAAAAATCACTTTTGTAGTTGAGTTGTAGGAGTTCTTTCATGTTGTAGATATTAACCTTTTATCAGGTATGTGGCTTGCAGATACTTTCTCCTATTTCATATAAGTTGCCTTTTCATTCTGTAATTTCCTCGATTGGATAGAGCTTTTTAATTTGATGTAATCTCACATTTATTTTCACTTTTGTTGCCTGTGCTTTTGGTGTTTTAAGAAATCATTGCCTAAAAATTCAGGGTCATGAATATTTTCCCTTAAGTTTTCTTCTAGGAGTTTTATGGTGCTAGGTCTTAGTTTAGGTCTCTAAACCATTTTGAGTTGATACTTGTATATGGTGTAAGGTAAAGGTCCAACTTCACTTTTTTGCATGTGGGTATGCAATTTTCTCAGCACCATTTCTTGAAGGGACCATCCTTTCCCCACTGTGTATTCTTGGGACCTGAAGATCATTTGGTCACATTTATGATCATTTATTTCAGGGCTGTCTGTTTTGTTTTGAAAAAAAAAAAAAAAGCCTTTGTTTTTCTCAAGATTGTTTTAAGTATTTTAAGTCCTTTGAAATTGTAGGATTTTTTTTCCTAAAAAAAAAAAAAAAAAAAAAAAAACGCCTTTGGGATTTTGGCAGGGTTTGTATTGAATCTGTAGATTGCTTTGTAGTGTGGACATCTTAATGATACAAACCTTTCCAATCGATCAATATGGAATGTCTTTCCATTTATTTGTATCCTCTTTAATTTCTTTCATCAATTGTAGTTTTCAGGATACAAGTTTTCTGCCTTCTTGATTAAATTTATTCCTTGGGTAAGTTTATTCCTAAGTATTTTATTTTTTTTTGATGTACTTTGACCTGCACAAAGCTGGAGAATATATTCCACACCTCTGCTCAGGGCATACTTAATGTTTTTTAATGATCCTACTAGAGGGTAATAATAGCCAAAAGCTGCAAGAAGATTTCATCACCTCATTTCCCTTGTCCAAATCTCATAGAACCTTTCCTAATACAGAACCTTAGCTGAAAGAAAGTCAGGGAAATAAAGTTTTTGGCTTTCCACCTTCACTAGTAGAATGAAGGTAGATGAGTGAACTAATCTAGAGCAGCTAGCCCACATCCATTCTTTATCCATTCATCAGTTGATGGACACTTGAGCTGTTTCCATAACATGACTATTATAGATAATGCTGATAGAAACATTGGGGTATATGTATCCCTTCAAATTAGTATTTTAATATTCTTTGGGTAAATACCTAGTAGTGCAATTGCTGGATCCTTGCCAACACTTGTTGATTCTTCTGTTAATTTTAGCTATTCTGACCGATGTGAGGTGATCTCATAGTTTTGATTTGTATTGCCCTGATGATGAGTGATATACAGTGGAATAATACTCAGCCATTGCCATTTGCGATGACATGGATGGAACTAGAGGGTATTAGGCTAAGCAAGGTAAGTCAGAGAAAGACAAATACTATAAGATTTCACTCATTTGTGGAATTTAAGAAACAAAGAATCATAGGGCAAAAAGAGGAAAACCAAGAAACAGATTCTTAACTATAGAGAACAAACTGATGGTTACCAGAAGGAGAGGTGTGTGGACATAGGGCTTAAATAGGTGATGGTGTTTAAGGAGTGCCCTTGTGATGAGTACTGGGTGATATGTGTGAGTGTTGAATCACTAAATTGTGCACCTGAAACTAATATTACGGTGTATGTTAACTGGAATTTAATTTATTGTTCAGCTGAGCTATTCTTCTTTAATGTGGAAATAATTATATAAATATGCTTTTGTGATCCTTCAAAAAGAACCCTAGAATTTAAATAAAACTTAAAAGTAGCTAGCCCAAAGTATGAGCAGTGTGGGTATTCTCTCCAGATCCCCTTTGATCCCTTCTACTGATCAGTGTACCCATCAGCCCGCTTCTGTGTGCTTTGCTGCTAAAGCACAGGGCTTCAACCTACGAAGACTCAAACCCAGGAACCATGAGATCATGACCTGAGCAGAAACTGAGTCATATGCTTAACCAACTGAGCCACTCAGGCACCCCAAAATTAGCATTCTTAAATTTGTTTGTTCACATGGTTATTTTGAACCTGTAGCCACTTTGTCCCATTCACAGAGGCAGGTAATGTGGAGAATTCAAAGAATTGGAAGATACTGTTAGCTTCAAGTAACAAGTAGTCTGTTTAAATGCATGAATTATCAGGTCAGTCCATAGGCTCGTTTGACATCCCAGTTTTTAGTTTAATTGTACTATGCATAAGAAATTAGAGGGCCACCTGGGTGGCTCAGTCGCTTGAGCATCTGATTTTGGCTCAGGTCACGATATCACGGATCATGAGTTCAAGCCTCACATCAGCTCCCTGTTGTCAGCACAAAGCCTGCTTTAGATCCTCTGTCCTCCTCTCTGCCCCTACCCCACTTACATTCTCTCTCAAAAAATAAACATTTTTTAAAGACATTAGAGTAATACAGGGGCATGGATCAATTTCCATTCAGTACAACTCATTTAAAAATGTTTTTTTGAATTTAGTCTTCTCCTTTTAAAGAAGTTTTTTCCCCTATCTTCAGACTTCCAAAAGAATAGTTAATACTCACTGCCTCTACTTTCTCTTTTTTTCCATTCTGATCTCGTCCCCCTCCCTAATTCTACTGTGTTGTAGCCTAGCTCACCAACCTGTGGATATTTTTCCTATTTTCATACCTTTGTATTTACTGAAACTTCTGAGTTCTTGGAAGTCCTCTCCTTTAGTTTCTGTGACCTCACTATTTTCCTGGATTTCAAATTAGTCTTCACAACTCTCTATCCCTGAAGTAATCAGGCAAATCAACTTTGCTTTCTTAGCTGTGATTCAAGTATTGATGTGCTCAGGCTTTTCCTATCAATGCAAAGGATATGATCTCTTAATGGAAGCAACTCTTGGAGTTAATATGGAAAGAGTAGGCATGGAGAAAAACTCTCCTATGATGTAAAATTTCCTCAAGTTCTGAAATTGTAAATATTTCTCTTCTCTCCCCAGATGGAGTTTAATTTTGTGAATAGTCCTTAACTTTTCTTGGCATCAGACATTGTAAAGTGAAATTCTTGAGAGGCCTGGAATTTGAAGTACATTTGTTCACCAGGTTGGGTGTATTGCTCAACTGGGTTATACACATTATATTTATAGGATTCCGGCTCCATTCAGCTTCAGCTGACTGGAGCTCAAAAAGAAAATCTCAAATGATGGTTTCTGTGTGGCAAAAAACTGAATTTTATGTGGATTTTTGAATAGTAGAAACTCAGACATGTGTGTATGTGTGTTTATATATATTATATAAAACATGGTTTGCTTTAAAAAAACCATTATCTAAAACAGGCCCATGGGTTCCTAATGTGTGCCCTGTTTTACCTAATTAGTTGATGACAGTCTAATCATTCACTGTGCACTTTGTTGAGAAAGACTGTTACTACTATAACATCTGATCCAAACTCCATAGAGTGGACAAACACAAACACATAAGTTCGATACAACAGATACATCACAGAAAAAATGTTGAGAGGATATAGCAAACTAAACTAGGGAGTGCTATTTTTAAATTGAAACTCCATTGAATGTTGTATTTGGCTGAATCTATATACTTTTTGGTGCCTAACTTATCTGTGTTTGGTTATATTGACCTCACCCAGTTACCTTGAACTGTTATGCCCAGAATTCGGGGACCCTAAAAACCACCAGGGAGCCAAGTCCGATGCAAGAACAAAGAGCCTTTATTCGAGCTAGCTCGAGCTCAATCTACCTGCACCCACGGACCGGTGGGTTGAGAGAGAGTTCCAAAGGCGCAAGAGTTTTAAAGGAGTCTAGGGTAGTGGGAGGGGCGATGGTCGTGGCCCTAGCCGATTGGCTGAGGAAGGGTCAGGGTCCTGTTCCATACATAGGTCAAGCTTCCTCGCAGGTGCTGGGGACTCAAAATGGAGTCAGTCTCAGTTTGCCCTTAAACAAAATGGAGTCAGTCCCGATTTGCCCTTACAGAACAGAGGAGACCTTTATTGTCTTCTACTCACTCCACCCTCAACATAAGGAGTTTTTGCTTTCAAATGTATCGCATGTTTGGCTAATCCACAAGTTTGCATCTTTGATCCTACTCTTGGCAAGTTCTTGTCTGAGTGCATAATGAATCATTGTTCTTCCTCTGTCTCTACCAATTCTCCCTCTACCACTCAGAAGAAAGACTTAAACTCCAAGGAGGCAGCAAAAGGCATGCTCGGAAAATGCTAGAAGGACAGAGCAGGGCTGGAAGTTGACCAATGGAGTTAAAGTGAAGAGGTTTTCTGGAGACTTGTTTACCTAAGGGCTTAGTTCAGTTGCTTTTATTCTCCTGGATTTTGGACTTGAGAATGTTTCTGAGAATCCCCTTTTTCTCTAGAGATGCCCTGAAGTAGAATGAGAGCGGTAGGGCTTTGCAAAGGAGAATCCATGAACTGGTTGGAGGTGATCATTTTCTGGTCGACTCTCCCGTGAAGAACGTGAACAGCTTGGGGGCTAAGAGGCACTGAGTAGTAGTAGCCAAGTCCACAGAGTTTTGAGTCAGACAAATGGGTTCCGGGATTTAATTCGGTCCCTTCTGTGCAATCTAGGCCAATTATCTTCTCAGTCTGAATTGCCTATCTGTAAAATCAGAATCACATTAGCACTTCTATAGGGAAAATGAGTTTCTGGCTGAAAGGAAGTGCTCAAGTATTGCTAGCGATTTTATAAGCATAAGAATTCCTACAAGAAGAGGATCCAAGCCAATGTTGACAGTACCCTTGCCAAATATCTAGGTTTGGCAACAAAATCTTTTGTTGGAAATTCACTGATTTCCTCATTTAATTGAATCCTTCATTAGACAATATATTAAACCCCTGAATGCAAAAAAGGGACTAATTGTGTTCTAGTATTAAAGTGTATTATCCATTTATAGTAGCACAATACCTGTTCAACAGATTTTTATTGAATAGATGGCAGGGATATTTAAGGCCAATAATAGCCTGTTGCCTCTTGTCAGAGGCATAAGCAGTAGGTAGCCCCATGCTTCCTTAGCAGGGTTGCTACTGGCGGTAGCTGTTGAATAAAAACTTTGGTTTGGGGCCAGGACTCTGATTTGAGAGAAAGCGGCAAATCTCAAGCCATCCTTGGTAGATGCTTTTATTCAGCAAGTGGGAGCTTAAGTGGGAGTTGAGGATTTATGCTAGGATTGTCTCAAGTTTTGTTTGAGCACTGAAAGGATAGAAATGAAGTTTTGGGGTGATGAGAGCTTCATAGGTTCCGGAGTTGAAAGAATTCTTGAAGACCTCTTTGGTGCTAAAAGGTGATTTTATTAAAGTATGAGGACAGGACCCGTGGGCAGAAAGGGCTGCACCCGAGTTGTGACAGGTAACTCCTTATATATCCTCAGGTTGGGAGGAGGTCAGGGATAGAGTAAGTCTCTAAGGTATTTTGGAAGCAAGGTTTCCAGGACCTTGAGGGGCTAGCTGTTGCTAGGGAAATGCCATTTATTACCATTTAATAAAACCTCACTCATGAGACCCTTCAGATGCTTATCGGGTGACCATAAGCTTGGAGTATGATTGCCAGCATATATCTTGGGGCAGTTGAGAAAAAGGAAGTAGACTTACAGGATTTAAGCTAAAGTTCTCTTTTGCCCCCAGCAAAGTATCATCATAAGGGCAGCTGAGCCCTTAGAGGGAGGTCACTCTGCCTGTTTCAAAGACTTGTCAATGGGCTGTAGGCAGTAAGGGAATTTAATTTTTCATTTCCCTTAGTTTCCCATATTACTATGGCAAGCATTTAAACTGCTTTCCTTTGTGTCCAGGAGTGTCTGAGGAATATCACCCATATTCCACCTGGGGGAACAGGGTGCTGTTAGCCTGTGTTTTGCCCTCAGCTTGCCCCATGCTCCCGCATCAGAAACCATTGAGAACTTTGATTCTAATGATGATGATATCTTTCTTAATCCCCAAACCTTTTAAGAAACATCTATCTCCTTTTATTTTTCTTAAAAAAATTTTTTTTAACATTTTAGAGAAACCGAGCACAAGTGGGGGAGGGGCAGAGAGAGAGGGAGACACAGAATCTGAATTAGGCTTTAGCCTCTGAGCTGTCAGCACAGAGTTCCATGTGGGGCTCAAAGTCCTGAACAATGAGATCTTGAGCTTCTGACTTTAGCTCAGGTCAACAGACTGAGCCACCCAGCCACCCAGATCCAGCTCCCTTTAAATCTCTAAATTCGAGAATGTCCATACTTGTCAAACTTTGACTTTCATGAATTTCATTTCTCCAGAAATCTTAATCTTTGGCAAGAGATTTCTCAATTATATTTATTTAGACAGGCATTTTAGTTTTTCGGAAGAATTTAGGATTAAAGATGAATTTCTCATTCTTTGTAGCCGGAGGCTATTTTCAGACTGTTGCATCCTTGATGCTAAGAGATTCTTGCGAAGCTAATGAACCAGTGCTTAGTATGTTTACACTCCAACTGCTAAATTTAATTCGAAGAACAAGCCTGACTGAAAACAACCTTGCCAGGCTCAGACAAAGGGAGACTGTTCATTAGAATGGTTAGGTTTTCAACAGGCTTTAGCCCCGATTTCGCTTAACTGTTTCACCAGGGAGGACTGCTTCGGTTCTCCACAAACTGGACAATAAAAGCCGCAGAGGCAATGCCTTCCTGTCTGTGTTTCCCAGAGCTGGGGCTGGTAACCTATGGCCCATGAACCCAGTCCAACCCATTGTCTTTTTCTGCTTGGCCCGTGAACTGAACATGTTTTCATTTTTAGATGGTTGAGGGGGGAAGAAAAGATGCTTGAGAATCACATGAAATTCAAATTTCAGTGTCCCTCAGTTTTTTTGGAACACCGCTCTTCTGGTTCATTTATGATCGTATGGCAGTCTTCATCCAATAGTAGAGAAGAGTTGTGACAGAGACCACATGGCCTGCAAAATATAAAGTACTATCTGACCTTTACAGAACATGTTTGTGGCTTTCTGTACCAGGAGAATCTTAAGGGCAAATTTAGAAAGCTTAGGTCGTCCACTACTCTACCTCTCCCTTGGAGGTGGGAAATTGTGAAATAAACTGTAGAGAGCAAAATGAAGTCTCATGTCAAGCAGGGGCCTGTGTCAAGCAAGAAAGCAGGTAGTCAGAGGTACTGCGGCTACATGATCTTGCTGGGACCAGCATCAGCTGACATGCCAGAACTGACAACCAGCATAACCAGAGGAGGTCTTCAGGGGCCCAAGGCCAATTAAATCCCCTTTAAAGGGGAAGGATTTTTGCAACAAACTGTCAGACTCTTCAGACGTGACCTCTCTGACCACTTAAAGGCAGCTGCCACCAAAGGCTTTACCCAGAACAGAACGAGGACTTTCACTGCTTGAACATAATTAGCAGTAGGTGCTGAGAGCTGACCCGGACGAGACCAAGGCCTTATCTCAAGTGCACTCCCACAGACTGTGCGTTCGGTTCGTTAACTTCCTACACCCTTGGCTTGTTTGTTGTGTGGTTCGTCTTCTGTTCTGCTCTGTGGGCTCAGAAGCCAAGTTTAATCACATGGCAAAATGTCATAGAGTTGGGAATCCTGAACCTGATTTATAATTGGGATTCACTTTCCTTTATGATCAAATAAAGCTGACCTTGTGGAAAGACAGAACTGATGCGTGCACGCTTCGTAGTGCGCTCGTGACCCAGACCGCAGGATGGGGCAGGGGAACTGGCGCCGGAGGGACTTGAGTCTTGGAGTCTTCCTTGTGCAGTGGTAGGAACTCCGGGGAAATGCTAAGTGTTAAATCTAATTCTCTATTTCCTCTCTGTAAGATGAAATTCTTCATTCTCAAAGGGTTTCTTTGGAGTTTAATTACATATGTGTGTATGTGTGTATATATACATATGTGTAGATGCGTGTGTATATATCTGCTATCCATACACATTTATTACATATAGACATGGCTAGATATAAATATGTCCTACTCTTATCTGACAAAGTTTGCCACATAATCTGTAGGTGCTCAAGAAAAAATAGTTCTTTTCTTTTTCCTAAAAGTCTTCAGAGAAGAAAGTTCGTCTTGGTGATCACATTTTTGCTCACGTACACATTGGGGAATCTGTGCATATTGCCTTATAAACATCCCTGCTGTGTATATTCTCAAAACTGAAAAGCTATTTAATATTGGCCAGCAGTCTTCTGGGGGGGTGGAGAGGTTTTTTTCTTTTTTTTTAAGTAGGCTTCATGCCCAGCATGCAGCCCAATGCAGGGCTTGAACTCAGGACCCTGAACTGCCTGATTCAGATTAAATTTACATTTGCCAAATATATGACCTCACAACCCTGAGATGGAGACCTGAGCCGAGATCAAGAATCAGATGCTTTACCGACTGAGCTGTCACAGGCACCCCTAGGATTTACATTAATTCTTAAATTCCATGCTGACGCTTCATGTCTACCTTATGGAAGCTATTCCTCCCCAAATTTAATAATCTTAACTTTCCCTGGGCCTTATTCTAGAGGTCTATTCCAACCCAGGCTGCTGTGTTGAATGATCACTCTGAACACAGGGTGCATAACCTGACTAGACCTGGTAACTGGACTTCGGTAGGAGTCCTCAGTCATGAACTAAGGAGAACCTAAACTTTGCTCCAAACCTTAGGGAAGGGCAGATAGGCACTGTGTGTGCATTTCCCCACTGGCCATGCACACCACACTTTAAGGAGCTCTAGTGCCTCTTAGAGCCAGAGTCATATGTGTTTTAGGAATTTAGTATTCTCAGGGTGCCTGGGTGGGTCAGTTAAGCGTCCCAGTTTGGGTCAGATCACAGTATCATGGTCTGAATTCAACCCCTGTGTCAGGCTCTGTGCTAACAGCTCAGGCCTAGAGCCCATTTCAGGTTCTGTGTCTGTCTCTCTCTCTGCCCCTACCCCGCTCTGCTCTACCTCTCTTGCTCTCAAAAATAAAACATAAAAAAGTTTAAAGAATTTAGTATTTTCATGTCCAGCCAGTTGGAGCATCAGGGGTTTTATTAGACCTGACCCCAATTTGTTTGCCCATAAAGTGTAATTATACTAAATTCAAAGTCTACATGGTACAGAGATCTTATTCCTCAAGAAATTGCATATTCCATTGTTGTAGAATAATACTGGATTCATTTAACCTGAAGTCTAATCTGGCTCCAAGTTCTCTCTCTGATCTATGGAAGCAGAGAGATCTTTGTTCCATTGTATATACATGATGAACTGCCTGATTCAGATTAAACTTCTGTTTACCAAATACCCGATAGAGGTCTATAATGCAATTTTCACTTTATATGCATTTAATCTTCAGGCATTATGAAATACTTTTCCATTTTACTGTACTTTTTTCCTATTTTCTGTTTAAATATTTATCCCCTTCTTGCTTTTTTCGGATTGTTTAGATGGTTTCTAACTTATCCTATTATCTCCCCGTATTTTTTTGGCACATATATGGTACATATCTATGTTTAGTGCCCACTCCAGCCATCTTAACATTCATGCAACATTTAACAAATTTTTATTCTTCTGTACGATAAGAATATTAAAACTTATCCCTGATGACAACCTTTCTTAAAATAATGAAATTTGTTTTAATTCTATCTTGTTCTTCCACTTACATTTTAATAAACTAATTTGAAAAAAGATACACACTTACAATGTCTTCTCGTCCCATCTTATATCTCCTATATCCTCTTTGGTATCCTTTTCTATGGGCCAGAAGCACAATCCTCTTGTGATTACATTGCTAAATGACTGTCGGTGGTACATACTGTCAATTTTTGTTGGTCTGAAAATTGTTTCACTTACCACAAAATTAATGTTCATTGTAGGAAATATAGAAATATTACAGAAAATACATATTATCACTTGTAGGCAATTTTCACTTTGGTTTTCAAATGGAAAATTTCAGTACATGGCTAACACCAGTCTCCCATCAACACATTTCACATTTCAATTACCATGTTGTATTAACTGTGCATAAATGCACAAAATATAAACTTGCTGCCATCTCTTAATTCCACAAGTGACTGTTAATAACAAATGTGAAGTTACGATTAGTGACCAGTCACCCACTTGTTTCAAAGTCTAAGTGCTGGCTCACAGCACATCTATTCAGGTTCATTCATAGGGAGCAAAGCACGTAGTTGTTTCCCCTTTCCTCTCCGTGATACACGCAGCATTTAAAGAAAATAACTGAAAGAAGAAATTGACCAATTAAGATGGAATTGCAACAGAGACAAAACAAAAACAAAAACAAAAACAAAAAACCAGGCTGCAAGTGAAATTTGAACCCAATATAAATGGAGATTCTTCTTTTATAGAAGAAATAAGTTGCCTCTAAGAACATGGACAGTGTTTTTTTTGAGACTACACACACACACACACACACACACACACACAGAGGAAACTAGTGAAGGTGAATTTGTTGGCATAAATGAAAAAACAGTCGTGATGAAAGATGGTCTTTGCCAGCCTCACCTCCCCTAGGACAACTCCTGAAGCATGAAGGATAGAATGTTGGAAGTTGACCCAGAATTACACACGAGTATTACAAGTGGGCAAGATGTAAAAAAGATGTTCACTCTTTAAGTCGTACAATGAAAAGGCAAGTATCACTTAGGTAAATCTTGATTAAGTTTTTATCAGAAATAACACTTCATGTTTCATTGTTTGTTTTTAATTATATCGTATGAACTATATTTTTTTTCACTTCCTTAGAACATTTTTTTCATTTCCTTAGAAAGGAAGAAGGTAGTTAATGTTTTGACAAATTTTAAAGGTCATGGAACAATTGTAATTTTTCCCATTAGGAAAATTAGATTTTCACTTGCACAGTTATTTTCATGGTCCTGCACTATTGTGCAAAGCCAGGACTGACTTTGTATTATAATTATTATGAACATAATATCACAATATTAAAAAATGACCATTTTTAAAATTTACACTTTTATTTATAGCTCCTTTTGAAGTACTCGTATTTTGAATTTGTTCTGAGTTTTGTGGAATATAGACTTCTTGGTGTATAGACTTTTTAGTATATAGTTATTTTCCTTCAACTCATTGAAGACAATATTCCATTATCTTCAGGATTTCATTGTTACTCTTGAGGTTAGCTGCCAATATAATAACTAATAGATGTTAAGTGATCTGTACTTTGACTATTTTTAAAATCCCTATTTCTTAAAATCTCCAGTTTCACTGTGATGTGTGTAAGGGTGTGTGTGTGTAATTGTACCTATTTAATCTCATCCACTAACATTTTAATACATATGTGTACATGTATATGGAGCATGTATGTGCATTCTGTATTTCACCACTTTATTTTAATGATGGACCTTCAATTGTCCAAAGGCAACCATACCACCAGAACTAATTATTAGTGCTCAAAATCTTCAATTAGAAGTATGTTAGCATGATCTTCTTATTTTTGGGATGTGGCTGTAAGAATTTCATATTCTCTACTCTAACATCCATGGTCTTTTTAAATTCCAAGGCTGGAGGGGCACCTGGGTGGCTCAGTCAGTTAAGTGTCCAACTTTGGCTCAGGTCACGATCTCACAGTTCGTGAGGTTAATCGCTGCCCCATTGGGCTCTGTGCTGACAGCTCGGAGCTTGGAACCTGCTTTGGATTCTCTTTCTCTCTCCCTGCCCCTTTTCCCTCTCAAAAATATTAAAAAATTAAATTCGAAGTCTGGATAAAATCTTACTTATATTTCTAATCCTCTCAACCACATATTTTAGAAAAAAACGTAGAAGTAAGAGTAATATAAATGCAGAAATTTCTTTTAGTCCACGTATGACCACAGAGGTATTTTGAGTACTATGTAGCTTGTGCTGTTACTCGACATGTTTTTCCTAGAGAACCCCTAAATAGGGAAGTGCTTAATCCCAAAGCTTTTCTGGCAGATGTTTTGATATTAGGCTATACAGATTTTACCGTTCTGTACCTAGCGTCAATATAGACCTGGAAAGATTGTTTTATTTTGTCGCCACTGTCAGAAATACTTCTGGGTTCGAATCAACTATTAGAAAGCTTGAGGATCTACCCAAATGTAGGACTATTCTAGATAAAACCAGGCTTCACAATTAAAAATATCTGATCAGAACTGTGTATGTGTAGGGGACCCCGGTAGAAGGCGGCCACCACTGGTATTCTTCCATGGTTATTTGAGGCCTGAGGCCAACGAAACACCCATGGTTAGAGTCCTGTGTATTTTCTTCCCTGTCTAGGGAATGAACAGAGAAAGATCACGACTGTGCAAAGGGGCAGAGAACGCATAGATGTAGAATAGCAAAAACTCTACTTGGCTATTCTGTCGGATAACGGAACAATGCATATGCATCAGGATTTTTTCAGGTGAGGGAAATAGAGTTACTATACACATGATTCCTCCACAATCAGTGTGTTTTCGGTAGTGGTTTTGCTTTTTAATTCAATTCGAAAAATGAAATTATTTATTCTGGAAAACTTTGAAATCTAGGGAATTACGTATTTAAAAAACCTTCATAGAATCTCAACACCATTCAGAGATCACAGAATTATCCACCTGAAATTTTTTCTAATTTGTGCATTGGAGGTTTTACATTTCTTTATTTGGATTTCATTTGTGTGGTGTAAATTGCAAACCCAGGGAGAAAGATTCATGTGGAATAGAACAGTGTGCTGGACCTGCACTTCCTGCTAACCAGCAGGCAGGGCTGGAGCCAGCCTCTGGCCTCCAGCAGCCTCTGGCCTTCAGATGCCCCCACAGTAGCTACTTGAAGTGCTTTCGTATGTAACTAAAGTCTTACATTGATCATGCAAGGTAGGTAGTATCTTCATTTTAACTTTTTTTAAATGTTTATTTTGGAGGGGGGAAGGGGAGGGACAGAGAGAGAGGGAGACACAGAATCTGAAGCAGGCTCCAGGCGGCTCTGAGCTGTCAACACAGAGCCTGACTCTGGACTCGAACTCCTGAAACCGTGAGATCATGACCTGAGTCAAAGTTGGACACTTAACTGATGGAGGCACCCAGGTGCCCCTATTATCCTCATTTCAAAGATGAAGATACTGAGGCTGAGAGACTTAGTGACTTATTTAAACTTTCAAGCTGTGTGGATAGTACACCAGGAATAAAACTCAGGCCCACAGGAGCCTGAGGTTTGAGCTTTTCATCATTACAATGCACATAGACCGCTGATTCTGCAATGTGCCTGGAGGCTGTTGCCTGTGGGTAGCTGCCTGTGGGTAGCTACCCCAGGTTGGAAATCCCCAAGGGTGCTTCAATGGATCACTTCAGATTCCGGGGTTTTGGGAAATAGTTACTGCCCACAATCCCATTTGGAATATAGTGCTCAGTGTCTGGGGTTGCCCATTTTTGAGCAAATGGACGAGTTTGGATGATGAAACTTCAGGCCCAGGAATAGAAACAAGCCCTCAGTAGGACAGTAAAACCCATCAGCCAAAGGCTGTGGTCAAAGTAGCTCCCTTGGAGAACACTAACCAAGTAACCCCATCAAAAATACAGATTGTTAATATGTTCTATTTTGCAAAAGAAGGGGGCATCCTTTCTTCTATTTTGACCTGTCAAATGTTTCATAGAAGCATTGCATCTGAGGGTTATATTAATGTTTTACATTTTATTCTATTGTTTTGTTGCATCCGATGTGGAAAGCTTCAATGAGTAAACAGATTTTCAAAGCTAGAAATGCGATTGTCCTTTGTGTTTTTTGGTTAATTTTATAGGTATCTTAGAATTTGGTCTTTTTGGAGTGGCTGTAAATCAGGCACATACTAGATGATTAATGGCGAATGTTAGATTTCAACTTACCAGTCAATATAACTGGAAAGCTGGGTGGCATCAAGTTATTTTTTCAAAACATTGTCTTCCCAGGTGGCCATTTCTGCTCGCAGAGTTTTCTTCCTGCTGCCCCTCAACCCAGATTTTACCTTCTCTGCTAATGATGGTTCTTCACACAGAGAGCTAAAGCAGGAAGTCGTGATTGCCTGGCTGTCCAGATAAAAAACTACTTGATGTGGAACTAGGGTTTTCTTTCGTAGGTATTTTAGACTTAGTTTCACTCTGTCGTTAAAAATACTGCATGGCAACGGAGTGCTGGGCTGTCAGCCTATCAACAAATAAGCACACTCCTTGAGAAGGTGCGTTTCAGAGAAATTTTGCTTTTTAGCTTTCTCTTGCTCATGCATAGGATGTATGGATAGATGTATTAAAAAACATAAACATATTAGTTTTAAGACACTGAATATACTTTTTAATGAAAGTATAGTTTTCATAGCTCTTTCTACATGGTGATTTAATTCTCAGGAGGAAGCCTGTTCTATTGTTCTATGAGCAGTTAAAAGCAATTATCAATCATCTCGATGTTTATTAATCTTGATATCCTTGCTTTACTAAAAATATGAGTCTATTACATTTAATCTATCTTGTAATACATTTTTACATAAGCCTGTAACCATGGCATCTGGCTCCAGTTACTAATATATCACTCTTTAATTCTATTGTTTTGCATTTCTTACATTATTAAAATAAGCCCCAAATGAAAATCTCAAATTTTTTTTTTAGTCACTTCTTCTGAAACCACACCAACTACTTTTGAAATTTTCTATCAGACAAGTGTTTTTTTGTGAGGCATTATAGAGTCGAGTGACAATTTTTAAATACAAGTCCTATATTTGCAATTAAAAGGACAAAAATATTCACGATTTGAATTGATGGAATTTTTTCACTTTCATGTTATTCATGTTCATATAACATGTGTATAGTTCCTATATAGCTATAAAATCAAAGTAAACTTGTGAGTTAATAAAAACTATAAAGCCAATAAAATTCAAATTAAGGGTTCAGTGATAGACGATTTTGTCTTCTGGGGAAAGCACAGACCTCCAAGAACAAGTCCATGGATGTTTGGTAGTAAAAGTGGAGGCACAGGGGTAGCACCTGATAGATGCAGGGATAGTAGGGAGTCAGGGGCAGGGTCTGGTCGAACTACTTCATCAGTACTGATTTATCAGAGATGAGGCTGAAATTTTCATTGTTTTTGTCTCCTGTGTCTCTTTCAGCTCTGAATTTGTAGTGGGGAAAATGCGTGTGGTAATCCCTTCCAAACTCTTAGTCGTTCCTTGTTTTATGCTGAAAACATGTTTACGGCTTCCATTTGCCTGCAGTGGAATGATCCCCAAAGACCATCAGGGAGCCGAGTCCGATGCAAAAAACAAAGAGCCTTTATTCGAAGTAGCTTGAGCTCAATCTCCTACCTGCACCGACTCAGGGGTGGGTAGAGAGAGAGAGAGAGAGAGAGAGAGAGAGCGCGCGCGTTTCAAAGGCACAAGGGTTTTATAGGGGTCTAGGGGCAGTTGGTGGGGTAATGGTCGTGGCCCTAGCTGGGGAAGGGCCAGTGTCCTGTTGCGCAGGTTGCCGGGTGTGGTTTTTGGGAACTGGGAAGCTGCGGGTTTCGGTTGATCATTGAGCAAGCTCTTTCACAGGCGCTGGAGGTTAGGCTGGGGACATAGTTACTCAAGATGGAGGACACAGAACAAAATGGAGCCACTCCCAGTCTGCCCTTTCAATAGGAGTTCTCTATACCCACGCTTTGTACTTTCAAACTGTATTTCCTCTTTAACTCGCTGAGCATGTCCTTACTGGAGGGTAAATTTCACGAGAGCAGGAACTGGGAAGAATATGGCCAAGGCTATATCCTCAACACCCTAGCATGGTGCCTGCCACAGAGCAGGTGGTCAATTAATGTTTGATGAATGACAAGTATTAAGCACACATTATTTATGATAATTCACATTCTCCATTCTTTGGCTCCCTTTCTAGGTGCCTCTCCTCACCTATTTTTCTATCAAGATGCAGTTGAACGTAGGCATCTCTTTCAAGTTTTAAAGTAATGTTATTCAAATAATGCTTCATTTACACTTTTTAAAAAAGGCTTGGAGTTCTGGATGTGCTAGAGCTGTCAGATAACTGCATGACTTTGATTATGTGATGTGATAATATTTTTCCCAGGCTGAACAGTGTTCATTTCATTGCAACATTAAGTGTAAAAATGTTCCCTGTGAACCTCCACATTTCTTTGACGGATAATACATTTGAAAATCCTTACTGATGATACACTGTTCTTTTTGTACTTATGTGGACAATAAAATGAGACTTTCTAGTCAAATATGTTTCAGATTACTTAAAATAATTTTAAACTGGAGCTAAAGTAAATAGAATAGCACTGTTAAAGTCACCAGTATTACAATTTCACTTTTAGTCAATCGTTGAAGTTACAACTGTGAGGATATTTATACTTCGTATTTTTCTAATCATAAGATCTGAGCTATGCTACCTGCACACACTTAAAATTAGAAACATACACAATACAGCTATTGTGTGTGTGTATTGTGAACACATGTCTGAAAAATGGATATTTCTTTAAGCTATGTGTCTCCTTTTCTCGGCTATTAATCTTTTTGATTTAAGTTTATTTCCATTTAAAGGTTTGCTCTATTACTTTGATCAGTTACATTTTGCTGAAATACTGAAACTTTCATAATAGTTCATTCAACATAACAGAATATTTAAGGTTGGCTTGTCTATGAAAACTGGCATTATGATGACAATATCTATAATCATGTTAAAATAGAAGTCAGCTTTTAATACACAGATTGTGTAGACATGGACTTTATATGTGGAAAAAATATATTTTGCACATTTTCCCTCTGCCTCCATTATAGCTTGATAACTGATCTCAACACATCTGGGCCTTTCCATTGTTCTTAAAGAATGGTCTTTGTTGGCATTCGGACTTGTCACTTTTGTATTTTGCCAGAAGAGATGATTTTTTCCCTTTCTGGCAGAGCGAGTCCCCTTGAATGTGCCTTTACCAGATTTAAGAAATGTTCTTTTCTCGGACCTAATATCCTAATTGGACATTTGAAGAATGGTGACTTAGAGTTGTTTTGTATCTGTTCACATCAGTTAATGCTTCCATCTGATGACGAGTCTGGAGGAGAAAAACATCCAGACCTAGCCAAGCACATAAACGATAATTTGCAGTAGCCACTAAAACTGTTCTAATGTCCCAGCCATTTTAGTTATAGAGATTTTGTCCAGAGTATTGGCACCATGCAGTATTTAGAGAATACTGAATAGAAGATTGGTTATTTTTCTAATATTGAATTCCTCTTTCCTTCTGTGTTCCATTGTGACCAACAGTCTTCTGAATTGACCCTTCTAAATGACCCTTCCTCTATCTTTCAATCATATGACAAAAGTCTTCTTTCTAGAGGCTATGGCTTTTGTACTCAGGGTAGGACCCCTGGGGCAGATGGTGGGACAGGTGATGTATCCACAAACAAATTGGGAAGATTTGGGGACTTTGTACCATTTTGTGGGAAGTGTCAATATCTATCTCCCGAACCATGAAATCATGACCCGAAATCAAGAATTGGACGTAAGTGACTGAGCCACCCAGCTGCTCCACTGTGGCTTTCTTTTTAACACTTGGAGGAGAGTGGTATAGTTTTGATGATTCACAGAATATTGGTGGAGTGATGTTTAGAGATCAACTATTATCTTACTTGTAATCCATTATTTAGAGTAAAAACCCACAACAGTGCAATACTTACCCACGTCACAGAGCTAGTTAGTGTTAGGTGCAGGATTAGAATTCATGTTTCTTTATGGCTGGGTCTTAAGTCTTTTCAATGGTACCAGAAGTGACAGGTAGCATGGTGTGCTATTAGGTTTATTACTACTTTGCCTCATGGAGATCACCATGAATCCATCTTTTCTCTGAGCCTGAACATGCTTTGCAAATATGATCAGTATTGCCACCCAGGTAGCAACAGTCAGTTGAGCTAGCAAGTAACCCCTATGCTGAACTATAGAATTTCTGTTGACCATGGTCTTACTGGTGACATGCTGCCAGCAGCTACGCTTTCTTACAGTAGCTTAGTCTACATGTGTCCAATTCAAGGTCTCTAGGAATTACTTTTAGTGGGAAATCATACAGTTAGCTCAGCAACCACAGAAGAATGTATTTTCTGGCCACCCACATTATGTGGGAGTCCTAAAATCGACACAGGCATTTGGACAAGGATTTGCAGCTATCAGCATTGCTAACATGGGCTCCATTCCATCCTGGATTCTCTCAGAATTGTTCTAGAGCATGAGAATCTGGCCTTTTAGGCAGTAACACAGTCATGGAGCTGAGACATCATTATGAATGGTAGTAGAGGATGGAGGACATGGTGAATCATACCTACAGGATTGACTGCACAAAGGAGCCTTTTAAGGGAGAAACTTGACTAAAGAGATTGTGCTTTATCTCGGAAATCTTGAGTGTAGGGCTAAGAAGCCTCACCCTATTTCCCCCTCAAAGCATTTGCAGGGCTTCCCTCTTATCTGTTGTCAGTCTGATGCCAAATCCCCTCTTAGGCTTCTGGGGACACTAAGTGGGGAGCAGATGGAGATTCCAAAGCTAGTACTTCACTTCCCTCCACGCCCAGTCCCTCATCTGTCTGGAAGCTACACAATTACTTCAAAGGCAAGCCCCACCTACCAATATATTCGGTTTGGTATTAGACTCATTTCCTCTGTCAAATGGGGACTTAAGAATTCCTCATCAAAGTGTACATTGCTCAGAAATGATCAAAACATTCTCTCTCTTTAAAACCCATTCAATTTATGGGACCACTTTCATGTCCCTGTTACTCCCTTATTAAAATTTTTATCAAGTATAATTTGCATACAGTAAAATGCACAGACCTCAAGAGCAGTTTGATTTTTGAGAAATGGATACATATGACCAATATGTCTCTTTACTCCCACCAGAGACCTGTACTTTTCTGATTTCTATCACTATAAATTCATTTTCTTGCTTTAGATAATATAAATGGAACCATATAGTATGTGTACTTCTGTGTCAGGATATTTTGCTCAATATAGTGTTTTTGAGATTTATTTTAAAAAGTCTACATTTTATATTGCGTGACTTTTATTGTTTTAAATACGTGCATTTTTCTGCATATTTGATCTGTTAAGACTTGTCAGTGAAGTTTTTGTTCCATATACCTTACTTTTTTAGGATTTGAATTCCTGTCTGATTTTCTTTTATGCTTTGCATTTACTTGCAGAGATTTTCCTTCTCCCTCATGTCTATCTTTTGGTTTTTATCTTTGAAAATGCTTATAATAGTACTTAAAATTTCCCGTCAATTCAAATTTCTGTGTTAAAGCAGTATTTTTCCCTTCCAAATTATGACAAATTTCCTGCCTTTTTTTGATGCAATATCTGAGTCATTTTTATTATATGGGTAATGTTGTAATTGCTTACATTACTGGGAGTCTAGACTTTTCTTTCAGAGATTTTGTGTGTATCCTTAACAGGATAAAACTAATTTGTTGGCAAATTAACTACATGCCAAGATAAATTTTCAGACTTCATTAGGGTAGGTCTACAATAGCCCTTTTTATATGAGACCAGAATAGCCTTCATCTTAAAACGTAACCTTTCTGGAATCCAACTGAACACCTGGGGGGGTGTTCAGCAAAGTTTCTTCAAATTGGACTGTTGGACTCTAGTATTTTCTAGCATTGGGCAGCTTTCTGAAGATCTATTCAGCTCACCGTCCTTTCCTCCAATAGCTGTGTGTGTGTGTGTGTGTGTGTGTGTGTGTGTGTGTGTGTCGGGGGTGGGGGGTGGGGCATGCACATGTCCCCATACACATGTCAAAATAACTATACATCTAAAATGTGGGTATTATTTTGATGTGTAAATTATAGCTGTAAGGGTAATTCTCTGTTGATGAAAAAGTTATCCTACCACTTGGATTGGTCCCTCTAGAGAGGAGAAAGCTTTAAATGAATAAAGATTTTCATTACCAGAGTACAACAATACATTTGCCATTCTAATAGTATCCTTTCTCAAGTATGAGGATTTTGTTGCCATTCAAAAGTAGACCTTAATGCTTGATAATCTTGGAAAGGGCAGATGGGAATTGCCTGTTTGATGTCATTTTTCTCATCTCTCCTTTTGCCAGTGTCAAAACGGGAAGGTTCTATAACTTTTCCTCTTTTCTATTCCAGAGTACCCTATTTGGTAACTAAAACTAAGGTGTGATGAAGAATTAGGTTATGAAGTTGGCAATTACATGTATCCAGCCCAATGCCTGGTCCATTATACTCATAAATGCTAGGCATTTGGTCTTCTGTACTATTTTGAACAGAATAGTTTTATTTGCTACAATTATATTAATATCTAACATATGGATGACTCTGTTCTACACCCCTGAGATAATCGGGGTAGACAAGGAAAATGGCTTGGAGAGCAGGTAGCCTTGGGTTTAATTCTGGCAAATTAAACCACTTTTTTTATATGGCTTCAGGAAGATTAACTTTCTGTGCCTCAGTCTCCTTGTGTGTCAAATGAGGATGATCATGCTACTTCATAGATTGAAATAAGATGATATGCATGCAGTGCTTAGCATGGTGGGACACAGAAACATGCTACATAGTGATTAAAAAGGTACTTATGACCTGTTAACAGGGAAAATGATCATTGTAATGTAATAGCTACTGATCTCATAAAGCTTAACCCGAAGCCTGACCAAAAATAGGGCCAGAAAACTTAGGTATGAGTGTAATGCCACTAAGTCAAATGCTATTTCTACCGAATTATGAATTTTGTCTAAAATAATTTCAGAAAGTTAAGTGAAATTCTTGTGGGTCTTCTGAAAAGATGACTCGGCCACAGCAGGAGCGAGCCTCGATGACTGAACGAGTCCTTGCCAAGCTTTTAGACCTTTTCTTCTGCAGAGTGCGTGTGGTCTCTGGCTATGGGTAGGTTGAGGGAACTTCTCCTTTGAGCTGATGCCAAGTAGACTTGAATGGATACATCTGTCTCACTGGGTGACCGTGCTTACTAACACTTTCTCCAGTTTCCTTAAGAGTGAACCATTATGTGCCCAGTTCTCTCAGTGGTGCCTCAAACTCCTATTTTGCTAGTTAGTGGAAAATATAAGTTTAGACAAAGGATCCCAGAAGAAGGTTTGCAAAGCCTTTCCTCCTGGGTTTCATTGCGATCAGAAATACCAGGGGGTCCTCCCTTCAGGAACTCCGATGCCTCCAGGATGTGTCATCTTTCTCTCTCATGGTAATTATCACAAAGTCAGATCTTTTCATCCTTTGAGATGTTTCTGTTCCTTGCTATTGCTCCATTATGCCTAGAGTCATTTCCTGGGTTTGGGTTTTGAGGAAAAAGAGACAAGACACTTTCTGTGACCAAGTCACAGTTGAATGCTGGGCACTACTGAGGTCAGCTGGAGTCTCCCCTCTCCCTTCCTTCACAGCTGCCAAGCGTTTGTGGGTCTGATTTGCATAAGTCAATGACATTTTAGAAACTCTTTGCATTTCTCCCTTTTCTCCATTTATTTACTGGAGTCTTTTTTTTTTTTTCTTCAAGTTTATTCTGATACAGAGCCTGAGGGTGGGGGAGAGGCAGAGAGAGATGGAGAGAGGAGAATCCCAAGCAGGCCCTGCACTACTAGTACAGAGCCAGACGTGAGGCTCGCAAACTGAGACCGTGACCTGAGCTGAAGTCCAGAGCTTAACAGATGCTTATCAGACTGAACCACCTAGGTGCCCCTGGAGTACTTTTTTTCCTTGAGTTAAAAAAAAAACAAAAAACAAAACCCTTTTTATTCCCACTGCCCTCCTGTACGGACTTCATCTGGCCACTTGCTCTCCAACATTCCACAGAGGTAAACATAACTGTTTCTTGGTGGGCATCACACAGAAAGATAGAGGTAATTGAAGATCGTTTTGTTCCCTGATTACCTCTTCCCCAGCACACACTTCTCCCTTTTCCAGGCCAGTTGTTAGCATTGTCAGTAAAGCTAAAACATTCTTGGCCTCACATGTTAGATACTCATTTGTATTCACTTTTGAGGAGTAGTAATTTTTTTTTTCCTGTCCTCAATGATACAAAATTTTCCTGTCTTTGAGCATTTAAAGAAGCCAAATACTGAAGTCAGTCATTGTAAAGCCAAAAGGATCAATAGTTCTGTGGAAAAATTCAGCATATTCCTTAACTTCTAAAAACAGCTTCACAAGTAACTATAATATACTGGCGACATATTAATAGCTTTCAAATGGTGTAGTTGATCTTGAAATAAAAGCTTGCCAATGCTATTATTAAAATCACAGGCAACAGATAGGTTTCCCTGTTATTAAAGCAATATAAGTGGCATGCAGGGAACCCCAACTTTGCTCAAGATGTGTCTTTAAATCTTCAATCCTTAAATAGTTGCTGAGTTTATTCTGCTTTGTCTTCTCCAGAGAGAGGGATTCTTAGATTCATATTGTGATTTGATGGTCAGGACACATTAATTTTTCTTGATCCGCCTCTCCCCTATATCATGTAAGGCTCTCATTTATTTGTAAAATAAAAAGAGTTCTTTATAACTAGATAATCATACCGTTTATTGTCCAATTTGGGATCTTTTTGGGAATGAAAGGGGGCACACTTAATACAACAGGTGTAAACTGAGACTAACCTGGCAACATAGGATGGTCATCCTACTTAAACACAATAATTTATAATTTTTGTGCTGGATTTGTATCTGATAACTATAGGTTATAAGATTTGTCTTAATGCAAATGCACAAACCTGGAAATGCATGATTTGTGGTATGTTTTGCATGTTAGGACCTTGCTCTATCTTACGATTTTCATGAGAAGTCGGGAATAAGGTAGACAGAGTGTTTATAATCTCTAACCACCCACCCACCCCCAAGCATCTAGACCACCATTTACTTAGGCATGTATAGAATCTGAAGATATAATAGTCATTCTGTGGATCTTGATCAAAAACCATTTCCTGAGATGGAGAATCACATGCAGTAATTTTGTTATGGAGTGCTTCTACGCTCAACATGTGTAGAAAAGTGAAGAAAGGATCAGGCAAAGAAGTTGAACCGTGTTTCAGTTGCAAAACTGAAGAACCACCCATGTTCCAAAGCTCCCTAAGGGATCAGCTGAGGTCGAGTTGTCCTGAACTGAGGCAAGGGGGCTGGGCCTTTGAATTTATTATTAATCAATTACTGGCTGTGGGCTGCCCCTTGGGTTGGGGTGTGATGTTGGGTGAGAAAAATCTGTGATCTCTTGGTCAATTCCTAAAGGTGGACTGCACTCTGCACTGCGCATAGCCAATACTGCTAGCAGTGGGGTGTGAGTGAGTGCCTCTGTCTTGGAGACCTAGAAAGTACGCACTGGTATCCACAACCGACACTCCACCTGTGTTTAGGTCATCTTGATTCAAACATTGAAACATGTTAAGTTTACTAGTAATTAAGCATATTAAAACACAGACTTGCTATCCTAAGTAAAGAGCTAAACAAAACTTCTTAAATGTGAAGACAGAACACAAAGGGAAGGTTACCTTCTATTCAATTAATTAGAATGAGCTATGAAACTTGCAGGGACCACTTCAGAAATGATGCCTGATACTTCAGAATATGGCTACTCTTGCTTAGTAACGTTCATCAGTAGAGTTTATCTGATGAATTTTGTAGTGAGAACATGTCAGATTTTCCAAACCACAGCTGAGAAGGTGGATAGGACCTAGTGTTTCCAACTTTGACCTAGTTTTCCCAGGATGATCCTGGTGTCAGTGGTAAGAGTCCTTAATACCAGGAAACTCCCTAGTTATGCGTCAGATGGTTGGTCATCAACACATAGCAAGCAAATCTGGGAATAATAGCCAAAAGGGAAGCATGATTATGTGGGATTTTGTCTGGACCTATATAGGTATATAGAAGGAAGACTTGATTCTTTCCAGCTTCTACAAACCAAACGTCTCCTTCAGTCATAAGTAGAGACCTGAAGGTAGAACTTGAATCATGGCTGACCTTGAGTGGGTCATAGTTAAAAATCAAATGCTAAATGGCAGAAGGGTTTTTTTTTAATTTCTGTCTAAAAGTAATGGTAAAGCTTATTAAACTCATTTCGATCAAATAACTGGAAGTTTTATTTTGTAAGGTTATTTGGGAATGAAGAGCAGAGAATTAGTCCACAGCAGGCAAGCTATGGCAAAACCATAGGCAAGTCCAAAAAAAAAAAAAAGGAGAGGAATGCTCCTTTATAGAGGAAAGTGGGGGTTGGGAGGGGATGTTATAAACAAAAAGTCCAATGGAGTCAATTGGCTGTTTAAAGAATATTGGCCTCTCAGTGGTTGAGCTATGACTGTCCCTCATTGGCTGGGCTGTTGTTGGGGAAGGAGGAAATCTTTCCTCCTGCTAGGGTAGTAGATAGTATCTAGCTGCAAAGTCTGTTGGATCTGCAATGGACTGAGTGATAGGGCATGAGAACTGTTCCTGATGGCCTCTTGATTGCATTTTAGTGAGGCTTCCCTTTATTTTCACAAGGTGTAGAAGACCAGAAACATGGAGAAAATGGTGATCGTGCTAATGATGCATTGAGTTAAGGAGTGCTGTTGACTCTCACCAAAACCATCTCACAGGGAAATTCGTCTTCCAAAAGAGATTGAGCAGTGTTTCACACTCAAGGCATGCAGATGCTAGAAATTTCTCTGGGTTGATTTTCTACGTCAGGGTGACTTGGTATATCATGTAGTAACTCTGGATTTGTTGAGGTAACTAGAGCAAGTAGGACAAAGTGGACAGCACAGAACTGTTGCATTTCATCAGGAGACAAGGATAGGGGTGAACACAGGTTGGATTATATGGATTTCTCAGGCGAAAGGCAGAGGCAGTGATAGCAGTTGCCGTAGGCTATCACCCTGTAATGATATGAAGAACCTCTTTGCAGGTTCTCCATGTCATTCCTTCTGTCATGAATAAACTAAGAGGTGATGAGAAGGCATAGCTAAAACCAGTCACATGAACTGTCTTAGACATTGGCATCTGCAGTGTCTTAAGCTCTCTGTGAGTTGGATGAAAATGTATCTCTGACGGTGGTCACCAAGAATTTGATCTGTGAAATCAACTTTGCTTTATAAGGTTTCAGACCTTGTTTCTCTCTAAAGTGAAAAACAATTTGTGGCACTGCACTTCTTGAAACATTTTAGACTATGAACATAACATGCAATTGGAGATTCTTCTTTAATTTGGAAAGCACTCAAAGTCAACAGCCTTCAAGGGCATGGTAAAGAGTTCAAAGTAGCACATCGAAATGTAAAATATACAATGGAAACAGTTCTAATGTTCAGCCTTACGAATTAATAGATACTATAATATTCCAAATGTCTATGGTAGAGCAAGATACTGAATAAGCTGGTTTACTAGCTGGTCCATTGGGGGAAAATCATTCTAAAAACCCCAGAGCAAGGTTATCCTCATTGAGTATAAGTAGCTCTCACCCTTCTAAGAAATCATAGCTTGTGGCTTGCTACCGGGTCCTAGTAGAGAATAGAAAGTTGATGAATTATCAAGTAACAGTGTAAATAGAGCCCTCATTTATTCATTCGGTGGGATACTTGTGTGTCACTATTCTAATTAGGGTAGGTCATGGAAAACAAAGGGAATAGCAAGTTTATTATATGGGATACCTCCTGTGAAGGAGGGGACAGTGATTTATCATCTCTGGAATAGGCATTTACATATAAATTTCCATTTATTATTTCTGCCTGTTACTTTTTACCAAATCTAACAATAGGCTTACTGCAAAATACGGGGTCATGTTAATAAATAATATTGCTTCATAATAAGAAACACATTGTGATGCAAAAGTAGTAAGACAGGAAGCTAATGCTTCTGTGATTCTTTGGTTTCTCAATCACCCAGAAGCAATTGGTTTTAAAAATGGCAGAATGACAGAATAGTTTGTTTTCTTCTTCTGGAAGTTTCGACTATATTGCCTTAGAACTTCAAGTACCCAAGGGATATACAAAAATTCAGCAGTGCTCACCGTGAAATGGAAGCTCAAACATCCATCTTGACATTTGGAACTTCTTATGCAACTGGCGAAGGAAGGATAAAAAGTGGATGAGTTATGGGATTAGCTCAAGTTATTAATCTTTATCCTCAAGTAGAAATAGTGTAGCTTCTACAAAAGAAAGGTGGGATAAGATAAAAGTTTAGGGTTCACTAGATCCCCTAATTTTGGCAGGTTCATTCATAAACTTATAGATGATTATATTCACCAGAAGAATAATTCAGAGGATTAATTCTCAAGGAATAAAGTTAGGTAAAGAATCATGTCCATCTGAGATTCTGGCTGGAGCAAAATTTGGGGTATAATTTGAGTAGTAAAGGAAGGAATTCAATACTAATTGTATACTATCAGTATTTTTCTTGAATTAAAGATTTCTTATATTTTAAGATATTTGTTTTGTATTCATAATCATAGAATTTTAGACTTCTATGAATGTGTATAATCTCATCTAACTAATTCCATTTTATTTTTAAAGTGTCTATTTTGAGAGAGAGTGTGTGACTCAGAGGATTGGCAGGAGAGGGTGAGAGAGAATCTCAAGCAGGCTCCATGGTCAGCTTAGAGCCTGATATGTGGCTTGATCTTATGACCATGAGATCACAATCTGAGCTGAGGTCAAGAATCAGGTGGTCAAGTGACTGAGCCATCCAGGCACTCCAAGTCCTTCCATTTTATAGATGGGAAGATGCTGAGAGGTCATTGGCTACGACGAATTTTAAGTGGGGGTTTGAGGCATCATCACCCTTGTGCTTCTTCAAAATGTATAGGCCTGGGTCCCATCCAAGTTATTGAATCAGCATTTTTAAAGGCCAGGAGTGTTTGTCTTATTTCTATTTTTAGAGTCTATGCTAGATTCATTAGCTACAAAAATTTTTGCCTTCTTCTTGGTGGGTGGTTAAATTTATTAGGAATATAATTCGTGGTTTAAAAATAGTTGTGAGAAAAAGAGTCTTAATTGATGTTGACCAACCTAAGGAAATCACAGCCACCACCACCACTTCCTACTCCCCACCCCACTATCCCAGCTTTCTTACAAGTAGGTAGCATAGTCAAGTGACCTATACTGAGATGTGAAATGAGTTGGAAGTGACTGGATTTTAAAAAAAAAATTTTTATTTTTTGAGACAAAAAGAGACAGAGCAGAAGTGGGGGAGGGGAAGAGAAAGAGGGAGACGCAGAGTCTGAAGCAGGCTCCAGGCTCTGAGCTGTCAGGACAGAGCCTGACATGGGGCATGGGGCTTGGGGCTTGAACCCATAAACTGGGAGATCATGACCTGAGCTGAAGTCAGATGCTCAACAGACTGAGCCACCCAGGCGTCTGGGAAATGAACTGGATTTTTAACTGGAAGCTGGTATACATGAAGAATCTTCCTGTCCATGGTGATCGTTTTCTAAGGGAAACAGCGATATCACTGTCGATGGTGACATTTATTTCTCTCCTATTTTATTTAAAATGCCTGTATTTCCTAAACAGCATAGGCCATTGTATGACACACAGTAAAGACTCAACAAGTAGCCATTCAATTATAACTTCATTTTAACTCATAATAATTTAGAGTAGGAAGATCAACTAGAGGTCATTTATTCAGATTCTTAACTGGGATCCCATTGTAGGCCTCCTGAATAAAAATCTCTATAGAAAAGCTGTATTTATCAGGATCTGGCTAAGAAAGTAGAATCTACTTTAAATCTTCTTCAAAAAGAAGAAACTTAATGAAGTATATGTGAAAAATAGGACAAAACAAGGTACCCAGAGATGAATTAGCAACAGCAGGACAAATAGGAGGTGGTAATAGCAGTGCCCAGAGGCTAGGACTGTCCAGGCAGCTAGAACATCAGTGGAGGTTTCACTGTGGAAACTGACATCACAAATTAGAGGCTGTCCAGCAGGAACTGGAGCCGTAGAGACAACACAGCTATTTACAGGGATACCATCCAGAGATGTTCACGAGATGTAGGCAGACTGGTTTTCCATGTTGATTCATCTCCTTAGGTGGATCCTGATGTCTGAACTTTAAATCAAACATTAGGATGCCAATTTCTGTGTTTCTACTTGTATTTCCCAATCTGACTTTAGAAGCAAGAAAGCTACAAGGGTGAAGGTTTCTATTATGGCTTCTCCTATCTTACCAACCTCTTCTCAGTGTTTTCCACTGGCCAGACCTCCAACAAGAAGCTAGCTGGCAAGGAAACCTAGGAAATGAAAGGGTCTCCTAGCCTGCAGTGGTCAACACAAATCATTTGTCTATGTACATCCAAGTTGTACCGGTGATTTTGATGTTCACTGCTTGTTAAAAGCCCCAGAAGCAATCCCTTGATTTATAGATGGGAGAAGTTACTTTAGAGCCTAGTTGTCTGAGTTTCAACAGCCACTCACAGATTGACATGCTGCGGATGGTCCAAAGTCTGTGTCTTAAGTAAGTGAGGATGGGGGGCTACCAGAACCAAGTGAGACAGTTTTAGAGGGACAGACCCAGTGATATGCCTGGTCTTTACAGTCTAATCCTTTGTCATAAAAGAGCATTTTTAATTATGTTTATATAAGGCAGATTAAATCTGGATTTTTTTTATTTTTTTTTATTTTTGAATAATTTATTGTCAATTTGGTTTCCATACAACACCCCGTGATAATCCCAACAAGTGCCCTCCTCTGTGCCCATCACCCACTCTCGCCCCTCCCACACTTCCCTCTCCCCTCAGTTTGTTCTTAGTCTTTGAGAGTCTCCCATGTTATGTCTTCCTTCCTCTCTGTGGCTTTTTTTTTTCTCATTCCTTCCCCTCTTCCCCTCCCCCCTGGTTTTCTGTTAGGTCTCCCAAAGCCTACCTATGCGTGGGAACATATGGCATCTGTCTTCTCTGCCTGACTCATTTCACTTAGCATAATATCCTCCAGTTCCATCCATGTTGCCACACATGGCCAGATTTCATTCTTTCTCATTGCTGCATAGCACTGTTAGGAATCTACCCAAGAGACACAGGAATGTTGATGCATAGGGGCACGTGTACCCCGGTGTTCATAGCAGCGCTTTCGACAATAGCCAAATCATGGAAAGAGACTAAGTGTCCATCAACTGATGATTGGATAAAGAAGATGTGGTATATATATACAATGGAATACTATGCAGCAATGGATATTTTAAACCAGAGTTTTTCTCTGTTCCTGTGGCCATCTCCTTTTCTGATTTTGTGGTCACCTAACTTCTTTATGCATGTACTTAGGTTGGTGATACATGAAACACAATAGGAAAGAAGGGGGACCAGAGTATGGAAATGACATTGGCATGGATTTGACCTTTAAAGTATTCCAAAAATGCCATAAGCAAAGTAGCCCAAAGAATCTGTACTTCTCTGAGGCAGTGATATTTTTCCAGAGTTTATAATTGGTGGGTGCTGCAGACTTGGAGTATGTATATAATATTCAAAATTAGGGGAGCCTGGGTGGCTCAGTCGGTTGAGCGCTGACTTTGGCTCAGGTCATGATCTCAGGGTTTGTGAGTTCGAGCCCTGCGTCGGGCTCTGTGCTGACGGCTCAGGGCCTGGAGCCTGCCTCGGATTCTGTGTCTCCCTCTCACTCTGCCCTTCCCCTGCTCACGCTCTGTCTCTCTGTCAAAAGTAAAACATTTAAAAAAAAATAGGTGAAATACTCTAGATGAAAAAGCAACCAAAGGCAAGTTCCAACAAAGTCCACCTTGCCAGTTGAGGGGGTTTGCCTGGAGTGTTTATAGGTTATTGAGACACAGACTCTGACTTTCAGAGAAAGAACCTATTCTTAGCAGGGAAATGAAGAGCTAAACAGGAAGTAAGGCAGAAGGCGAGTCAAGAAGGAAAGAAAGGGCTCTAGAGAAGGCTACGGTTCAGTGGATGTGCAAGGACACGGGGTTTCTCTAAGGTCCACACAGAAGCTAATGTTAAGCTAATGGTACCATTGTACAACTGATGTTGTATACATCATGATACAACATGATACAACATGATACAACATGATACAACATGATACATGATACAAGCTCGATGTTCCAAAAAGGGAACTGCCCTTTCTGAGATGGGTTTAAGACCAGGATGGGATTGGGCCTGTGGGCGAAAGATGCAGCTGACCTCTGCTGGGTGGTGTCCTGTTCCTGGCTGTTATCTATGTCTATCCCAAGTGGACTTGGGATCTAATCTGATCCAGTTTGTCATTGTGCCAGATGATTAGATCAGTCATTAGTCATCCTCAATTATAGCTAATGGCAACCCCTAAAGAAAGCTATCATTTTTTACTTGTGTTTATTTTTTAAATTTTGAAACTAATGCCAATTAATCATTTTGAGACAATATCAAACTGTTTAATGTAAAAGCACGAAAATCTACCATTTCCTCTCTTCAGTTCTACTCTATTGGTGAAAAAACAAAACGAAACAAAACCCTCCCCAAAAAAACTACCTGGGGGACTATAACATTCTGAATGCAGAGGAATTACTTAGTAAGCCTCCTATTGTCAAGGGTTATATATTTTTCCCTAAGGAAGTAGTCATTCTAACCTCAGACTCCGAGATATCTTGAAAAGTTTGGGTCTCAGATTTTGACAGGTGACCTTTATGTGAGTGGGTTAAATAAGGGATGTGTTATTTAGGGGAAAACGCAGGCAGTTATTGTGATGTTTCCTCCTTACAGGATGCCAAACATCTGGATATTTGCTGAGCTGGGGAAATTAATTTTACCTTAATAACTTTAACAGGGATTTGTCCCCAGCAGAATTTTTCTGTTAGAGTTCCAATGAATCTAAATACCTTAGTCTTTCAGCCTTGGGAACGATTGGGTAAAGGGACTGCAGAGGAAAAAAGAAATCTCCTTGAGATGGAAAAAAAAAAGTGAATTTTCCAATCCTGTAGATGATTGATGGCAAATAGACAAAATCCCTGATGGTTAACTATATTTTCAATGTTTTCCTAAATAGTTGCACAACATACAGATCTTGCTGCAGATCTGCCTGGAGGGCAGACAGTTAAATTGTCTCATCAGCTCTCAAGGGCCCCTTTGTGGTTGGGAGTCCAATAATTTTTCTCCATTTCATCAGATGTACAGTGGAGGAGAATTCTGCTTTGATTCTGCCATCAGGTACGAGCATCATTTTGGGCCAAACAGTTCTTGATGTTAAGGTGCCTGAGTCACAAAGTAATTGGTCATTTGACTTTTAAGTTTTTCTTTTTAAAACAAGGGAAATAAATGTCCATGTCATCATCATACATTTGGCAAATGCTTATGATCTGCTTTTTTTTTTTCCCCAGCCCTCTTCCATGTCTTGTTTCCTGAGATTTTCAAATGAAAACACTTCACCTTTAGTTTGTGAAAGTGGTAGATGAATCTTGATTATTCCAGTGAGTTCATTAGGGCTGCATTCATCTGCCTTACTTGTGGAGGGCATTGGCGTAAGGATAGGTTAGGACATCCATTGCCTCTCATTCTAGAACTAGCAGTCACATTCACCAGAGCAAGATGAAATGTTCTCTCAGGACAGTGGGAATTCAGGGCTTGGATGGAATAAGATTTAAATAATGGATAGCTCTCTGGGACAGAGACCAGTTGTGTGGGTTAGTAGAATACTGCAAAAGAGCAAGATTACTATTGCTTTTTGGGGTGTGTGTTGGGGGGACAAGATGGTTATAGCACCAAGTAAATACCAGTAAATATTCTTTAGCATTGAATTAACTCTGGGTGGAAATATGGTAACTTGACAGTGGAAGTGATGTGGGGATGTTTTGAGCTTTTATTCTTCCTGGGTCTTACAACAGAGCTACTGGGTTCCCATGCATCTGTGCGTTGAGACACTCATGTTGGGAAACACTGAACATATTTTTAAATTTCTTGGGACTATTTTCCCAACGTTCCTGACAAAGGAGGTTCTTGGTGTTTGGGAGATGAAAGAACTCTGGGCAGTCAGTAATTTTGCCACCTAACCACAACCCTTGTGCATGTGCCTACATGCACACACATACACAACATGCACGTTAGCAGAATACATTTCACACAATTCTCTAATGTTTTTAAGTGTATTTTTGAGAGAGCATGAATGGGGGAGGGTAGAGAGGAGACACAGAATCCGAAGCAGGCTCCAGGTTCCTAGCTATCAGCACAGAGCCCAACATGGGAATCGGATTCACCAGCCGTGAGATCACGACCTGAGCCGAAGTCGGACACTTAACCGACAGAGCCACCCAGGTGCCCTATGCATTTCTCTATTTTATAATTTCTTTTGGATTCTCCCATAATCCTAAAAAATCATAATATTTAAAGGTATAATCTTATGAGATAGGTACATATCTTGACTCTACTTCATACTAGTGGTGTGAACTTGGAGAGGTTTTCTTAGTTGCAAAATGTGCAAGTCAGTAAGTTATTGTATACATTAAGCAATGAGTTTAAACGCTATAGTACAGGGCCTGACATACAGTAATGGCTTTGTACATAGAGTAACCATGAGATCTTTATTCATCATTTTATATACTATATATAATTTCTTATTTCTTAGTAATTCGATGAATGTAAATCTTGTCTGCATAAGTAGGTTAAACTATCAAATTGGGAAGGGAAGATACCTTATGTTTTATTATTTCATATAACACAGGGTTAGGCACATGAAAGATGCTCGGTAAATCTCCACTGGTTTGATAATAGACATGTATGTGCTCCCCGTATTTTCCCTTCATCCCACCATCACCTCTAGTTTTTGAACATTGGTAGAGAAGAACTTTTGGGTGTTAGGGCACGTAAATGAGTTATCTGTCATCAAAATTATGTAGATGGTAAGTGACTGTTGCCACATCCAAAATGTACAAGCATTGGCTTTAAATGAGAAAGGTTTTTGATCCGTTTGGTGCCAACTTGTCATTTTAGTTGTTACTATTTTACAGTGTATAACCTGGTTGGTTTTCCACTGCGTACCAAAGGATGAGCATCTGAGGAACCAATATATTTAGGCCCTTTAATCTCTGGATTGGTCCCTAGGGAGTATGGGTCCTTTGAGTTCCAGCTAACAGGAATTAACAGAGGCTTAGATGACCCATTAATAATCAAGAAAAAAGTTCGTTTAAAAGGAAAAAGCAAATTTTATTTTGAGGGGAATCAGTTACGTTGGCTGAAACTACTTTGTAATAGATGCAGTATAAATGTGACCCTGCTAATTGGAAAACTTAAGGTCCTCGGATGATTACGTCAGAATGACCGATTTCCCCTCATGCTATGCTCCTGTTCAGGATTTGAGTGAGAAAATCTATTTTAGTTTCTAAACTCAGTCTAGAATTTCTCCTCCTGAGGAACTTAAGTGACTATAGTAACATACACTTAAGTCTGTATAGAGACTACACAATGATACTATATCTTACCCTTTTAGTTGGACATCAAAGAAGATAAATCCATCTTCCAAATGCCAGTTGGATCATGAGATATCCCTTTTATGCCAAACTGTAACATAATGTAAACTGTCTTTCAATTGGCAGGACATGTTTCCCACAGAACTAGCATGAACTCCAGTGAATTTCTCTATTCCCTAAGCAATACTAGCATTTTTTCACTTCCAAAAAGCAGCTTCTATGTAATATTTTTATTTTAAGAAACTGACAATAATCAAGAAATAATTCAAAGAATTAGGATGGGAATTTCATCTTGAAAAAATTAAGATGGGAATTTACCCCCTTACGTAGAAAAGATGGAACCTCACATTGCATCAATAGAAGAGAGAAGGTACCTGTATTTATCTCAACATCAAGTCATTATATTTGGAATTAGATTTTTGAGCCAGTTTGTGGGTATACGACAGGCAGGGAAGATCTTCTACACAGAGAAAGAGCAGCAGGGTGGGAGGTAGAGACAGATCAAGACATAGAAACAGGTATAGAGAAATGGTTGGAAATAAACAAGTAGATACAGAGGCAGAATAAGAGGTAACAGTACAGACACAGAGAGGGCAGGACTCCACAACAACACCACGGTGAAAACCCCCAGGAGATTTTTTTGGGTCATAAATACACTCACAGGGTGTTGTGCTTGTATTACACAGGAGGAAACTGGAGATTAGAGAGGATAAAGGATTTGTTTATAACCAGAGAGCTGGCCAGCAAAAGAGCTGGAGCTGGAGCCTAAGTAATCCAAATGTTCTATTCTTTCCACTCTTACTGATAAGCTTAAATGTCACATATGAAGCACTATCTTTGTAACTGCTATAACCAGATTTAGTGTTTTTGAAATATTTGTTACATAGATTTTCATAGTAACTGAAAAAAGGAGTCCTGGTTAAGTAATTGTTTGTGATAATTTCTGGTCCTTCATGGCTTTTAATATGATTCAATTGTGGAATGACCTGGAATTAGGTAGACTAGACAGATAATATTTTGTAGAGGTCCTTGACCAAAAGATCTGTTATTTCCTGAAACATCGAGTGCAGTTGTTAGCATTTCCTCAGAGTTCTTCAGACTAATAAACATTTCTTTGGGTAAAAGCCATTCATCATTTGCTGTGCCATCACCAAGGAAGTCCATGAGCACTCAAAAATCTCATTGGCACTTTCTCATTTAATCCTAATTGACACTACTGAGGGAAGTAGTAGTATATCTGTTGTGAGAGAGGTTAAGTCGTACAACTTTACACATCCAGGAAGTATTGAAGTTTGAGGTTAATATGGGTATGTGGGACTTCGAAGAGTTACAAATTAATTTTAAGACAATATATTTTAGAGCTTTGTTGGCAAAACCAGTACTTGAGTCAGTGTGAACACGTGACCAGATCCCTATAAATAAGTCCATTTGAGCATTAAAAAATTGTCATGGGAGGAGGTTGATAATGGCTCTCCCAAAAAAGAATTTTCCATTACCACTGAAAGGCTTTATACTATCAAACTCACCAAAATATATAGTTATGTGCCTTCTCAACTTCCTAATGTAATGCCTCAAGTTTTCAGTTTAAAGCTTTGATACCCAAGAAGTACATGAATACAAACCTTGCTAAAATTCTCATATTCTGTTTGTTGTGTCAATGTGAATATCCCACGTTACAACTTTTCATCAGTTTTTACATCCATGTGAAACTGATGCTTCTGTCCCCTTTATAAAAGCCTCTTTTGTGAAATAGATCTCCTTCTTGAGTGACAGTAAGAGTTTTCCAGTTTGCAGAAGGAAAGAAAATGAACACAAAATCCAAGAGCTTTTACTTCTAGTTGCATACCTGCTTCTAATTCTAAGTAGCTCTGCAGCCTTGGGCAAATTACCTGAGGTCTCCTAGTCCTCAGGAGGCTTGTTTTGATCTTTAAAAGGGGAATGCTAATTTGGTACCACTTTCTCAAGAAGATCTTGAGAATTAATACATGTGTAAAAGTTGCATAAACTGTGGTGTAGATCACCCCAAACTTAATTTTCTAAAGTTTTTTCTGGATCTGTTATGGCCACCCACTTATTCATCATTTGCTGCTTTTATTTCACTGACAATCTTTGGAACAAAAGCCATCCGAAAGGGAAAAGCTTTTTTGGAAACTTCTGGGTGCTATGGAGACAGATAAACCCACAGAGTTTTAAGGAGGTAGACATAATGTCCTGTGATGCCAAATAACATAACCTCGTGCCTTGACCTTTGATGGGTGTTCACTAACATAGGTATTCAATAAATTGTGAAAATACATAGTTGAAAAAAATGTACATTTAAAATTTATAGCATTATTAAATAGTGGAAATCAGGTTTCTGCACTAAAAAAAGGAAAAATGCAATAAAATTTTTGTCTTGGATACCTCTTCAGCTTCCATTTTAAACAGATCTATTCCATCTAAATCTCAGAAGCCCTTTAATTCACATTTTGTAGTTGTCGTTAGAGATCTATATTTTGAGTTGAGAATTTAGATAATATGCATAGGAAAGTTATCAAACATGATGTCACTTGATGGACTGCTAGGAGTCTCCAACCAAAAATTAAGTGTTAGCTTTAAGTCTTAAAAGCATCCTTTAAAAAACCCTGCCTGCCACATACAAGTTTTCAAAAATTTCACGTAAACTGTAAATATAATAAGGTTGGATTACAACAATATTATGGTTAGGAATGAGAAATCTAGACATTCTTTTCACTCTGGGTAGCAACCAATGGGTAAACACCGTATCAGTTTGGGAGTTACATCAGTGAGCAGCCGGATGGAAAAGTACATGACTAACACATATTGCCATGCCCAGGGTCTCTCTGGTACAGGGTAGATGTGAAGACCCAAAATAAGCATCATCCTGTCTGATGAATGAACATACTCTGGCTTTTCTGGTGTGGGCTCAGGCATTTCTGAAGTGTATAGAACCCAAGTTGTTCTTTTGAGCCCATGCGGATCATGGGCCTGCTTCATAACATGCCTGCATGTACTCCACGCAGCACAAGGCAAATGATGGACACGTTTGCTTCTAATGCCCATGTTCATGCTTTTGCCAAGTTCGGGAGGTATAAAGATTAGAGGTTGCTTTTTCTCCTTAAGACAACAGGAAATTTACAATTTATAAATTATTTCCTATTTCCTGTGAGTTCTCTACAATATGATTGGGTAAATTAGAGTTCCTTCCCTCGAGATAATCAAAGAGTTTGCTCATGTTTTCAGTGAGGCATAATTGTCATAATGTTATATTTCAGGTGTACAATGTAGTGATTCAATATTTGTGTATATTGCAAAATGATCAACACAATAAGTCCAGTTGACATCTGTCACCACGTAGTTATAAAATTTTTTTTCTTATGATGAGAACTTTCAAGATGTGCTTTCCTAGCTGCTTTCAAATAAGCAATACAGTATTAACTCCAGTCACCGTGCTGTGCATTACATCCCCGTGATTTAGTTTAGAACTAGAAATGGGTACTTTTTGACCCCCTTCACCTGTTTCACCCATCTCTTGCCTCAGGTAATCACCAATCTGTTCTCTATAGCCATCAGGTCAGTTTTTGCTTCTTAGATTCCACATGTAAGTGAGATCCTATGGTATTTATCTTTTTCTGTCTGACTTATTTCACTTAGCGTAATGCCCTAAAGGTCCATCCATGTTGTCACAATGATACTCCATTGGGAATATGTACTATATTTTCTTCATCATTTGTCCACTGAACATTTAAGATATTTCCATGTTTTGGCTATTGTGAAAACTGCAATGAACATGAAAGTACAGGTAGCTCTTTGGGTACATATCCAAAGGTGGGATTGCTGGACTATATGGTAGTTTTGTTCTGTTCTGTTTTGTTTTGTTTATTTATTTATTTATTTATTTATTTATTTATTTATTTATGCATTTCTGCTTTCTATTTTTTATTATTAATTAATTAGTTAATTTTTTATTAATTTATTGTCAAATTGGTTTCCATACAACACCCAGTCCTCATCCCAACAAGTGCCCTTCTCTGTGCCCGTCACCCACTCTCCCCTCTTTCCCCCCTCTCACTCCACCTCCCCTCAGTTTGTTCTTAGGCTTTGAGAGTCTCTTATGTTTTGTCTCCCTCCTTCTCTGTGGTTTTTTTTTCCTTCCCCTCTTCCCCTCCTCCCTGGTTTGTTTTAAATTTCTTGAACGTCCATGCTATTCTCCATAGTGGCTGTGCTAGTTTACATTCTTACCAACAGCGTACAAAAGTTCCTTTTTTCTACATCCTCACCAGCATTTCTTATTGCTTCCCTTTTTAAAAATTCCTGTATATTTAACATACACTGTCATATTAGTTTCAAGTGTACAATATAGTCATTCACTCAGTGCTCATTATGATAAATGCAGTCCTTAATCCCTGTTACCTATTTTACTTTCTCCCCACCCACCTCCCTTCTGGTGTTATTGCTTGTCTTTTTGATAATAGGCATAATGACAAATGTGAGGTAATATGTTTTGATGTGCATTTCCCTGATTAAGGATGTTATATACCTGTTGGCCATTTGTACGTCTTTAGAAAATGTCTACATAGGTCCTTTGTATTTTTAGAAATTCGGTTTTTGCTATGGTGTTGTATGATTTCGTTGTATATTTCTGATAACATTTTATCAGAAATGTGATTTGCAAATATTTCCTCCCATTCCATAGATTGTCATTTCATTTCATTGGTGGTTTCTTTTGCTATGAAAAAGCTTTGTAGTTTGATATAGTACCACTTGATCATTTTTGCTTTTGGTGTCAAATCCAAAAAGTCATTGCTAAGGCCGATGTCAAGAAGTTTTCTGTTCATATTTTCTTTGAGGTTTATGGTTTCATGTCTTTAATCCACTTGGAGTTGGTTTTTATGCATGATATAAGGGTCTAGTTTCATTCTTCTGTAGGTGGATCCATTTTTCCAATACCACTTATTGAAGAGACTACCCTTTCATCATTGCATATTCTCACCTGTTTTGTTGAATACTAATTGGCCATATATGCTTTTGGTTTCCTAGTTATGGGGGATATTATGGACTGAATTATGTCCCCTTTCCCCATTCACATGTTGAAGCCCTAACCACCAGTGCCTCAGAATAGGACTATATTTGGAGATAGGACATTTAAAGAGATAATTAAGTTAAAATGAGGTCATTAGGGTGTGCCCTAATTGTGACTGATGTCCTTGCCTCAGGAGAAATAAACCTGACAACCATTGATCTTTGATATTTATTTTCTTACAGTTCCGGAAACTAAATTTCTGTTGTTCTAGCCATCTGGTCTGTGGTATTTTGTTACGGCAGCTCTAGGACTCTAATGCAGTGGAGGAGATTGCAATTTGCCTTCCCTCTAGATAGGTCTTACCGCATGGATTAAGGAATCTGTTAGTGTTCTTCCAGCTACCACTGTCTCTCACAATTATGAAATCAGGCCTGGGAACAGTGTATCCATGGGTCACTGAGTTTCCTGTGAGCCAGACTTGAATCATAATTTCATTTATCAACTAGTCTCCATATTCTGTCATTCTAACAGAGGGCCATGGTGACACCTTGAAACTGGATTGTGATGTCGTTTTAGATATAGTGTCTGATAGTCTTGGAAAACTTGACATGATTGTTTCCCAAGTATATATCCCTAAATCCTTAAGAGGAAAGTACTGCTAAACTCACTGTTGACTGAGGGCACTATCAAGTATTTAAACTCATTAACGTGGGTTTTATATTTCACATCATTGTTTTAAATGTGCTCTGGGAATCCCATTTTCTCTTAATAACAACCTGGTATCTCTCATAACTTGTGGGATCTCAAAGCAACCAGTCTTTATAATTTTCTTTGTGGTCTAGTACCAGTTAAAAACTCTGATCTATTTAATTTAAATATCTTCAGATCATCCTCATTAGTGTAGACTGGACATCTGCTACAGATCTGGAGGCATGGGGAAGGCATTTACTGTTAGGACTCATAACTACTGGCATATGGAATGAACGGTGTATGTAGTCTGTTTCTGAGACATTTTCTTTGTTCATGATAGGTATAGGGTGCAGGGAAGGACAACCATGTTGTTTTTTCCTATTAGCTGTTTGTTGTTCAGTTTCTTGTTGGTCTGCCTACAACTGATGAAACATTGATTCCCACTGAGTAAAAAAGGTATTTGGTGTTGGTGCTCTTCTGGGAAGAGGAAGAAGTTTTTGGGAAGGATTCTCTTCTGGGAAGGGAAGTTTTAAGGAAGGATTCTATGCTATTGTCTTCCTATTGTATACTTCCTTGGTGTGGCTGATCTAGCTCCTTTTAAGTCTGTTTTCCCATTAGCTCCTGCCAGAGCAATCGACCCTATTCCTTTCCCTCCTTTGGTAAGCAGCCTTCCTGGTGATGATACCAGTAAGATGACCCAAGCCCAGGTACTTTCTGCAACACCCACTTGTCCCTCATGTAGGTGTCCTTCTTCATTCTTCCTGCTTTACATCCGTGTCCTATTTTTCATATTTCTTCTGGTCATTGAGTCCCAGGTGCAGATCACCAAGCTCTAAGCCGATGTCCAAATGGGAGACACTTCAGTCTTCTTTGTGGCATTCCCAATATTTAATTTGGAGTGATTGTCTTGGAGCCCTTTGTTACCAAGTAAGGAAACCATACCTGTTCCTCCCGCCTACCCCCTACCTTCCACGTCCCATGTGAGGAAGGTATCACCTCTCACGAGGGACATTGTGTTAACATAACAGTTGATGACTCCAAATACTACAGATTTCTTCCCTTTCTATTTTTATTTTAGTTGGTGTTTGCGGGGCAGGAGTAGAGTGATAAAAGGTCTTAAGAAACTTATTTTGTAGAAACCTCTCTTGTGTGTATTGAGATTATTCATGCTGTGCTGTTAGCCCTTTTAATTTATGGTATAAGATCTTACTCATCACTTCCTTAAGAAAGGAAAATCCCTCACCTCATCCTGTTACTCATGAAAGTTTAGAATGACTAAAGATATAGAGTTGCATCATGTAATAAAAAGTGAAGAATTATGACTTGAAATTGATAGGTGAAGGTATAGTGATTTAGATTTAGATTTTTATTAAATGTACATTAATGACCTTGAATATCATCCCTTCCTGTATCCACACCCTTTTACGTGTTAATTTGGAGTTTTTCATCACTGAAAAGTTGAAGGCTAAGATGACTTCGCTGCTCCTTGTTTTTTGTTTTTTGGGTTTGTTTGTTTGCCTGCCCATAATCCAAGTGGATATTAAGAGAAGTGACACAAGTTTCACATTCCATTTACCTCTGAGGTTCACTTATAATTTTATTTTTGACAAATTGAGTATGTAATGATCAACTCAGAAAAGATCCTTTTTCTGAAATTCCATATAACCGATTAGGTTATAGGTTTTACTGGTGGATATGTTTGTCAAATTTCATTGAACTATATCTTTAAGATCAGTGCACTTCACCGTATGTGTATAATACCACACCAAAAAATAACAAACTGCCAAAAGTAATATATGTTCCATTTTTCAGTCTTGCTGAAATTAGATTGTTTCTTATTCTGTTAGGGTATGTTGGGGATTTAATTATTTTTTGATAAAATAATTTTAAAAGTTGACTTTTTAAACTGCCGTTAGGGGCATCTGGGTGGTTCTGTTGGTTAAGTCTCCAGCTTTGGCGCAGGTCATGATCTCGTGGTTTGTAGATTCGAGCCTCACATCAGGCTCTGTGCTGACAGCTTGGAACCTGCTTCAGATTCTTTGTCTCTCTCTCTCTCTCTCTCTCTGTTCCTCTTCTGCTGTGCTCTGTGTGTGTGTGTCTCTCTCAGAAATAAATAAAAATAAATAAAAACAATAAACTGGCTTTAAAAAATAAATATATCACATCACATGGTTTGTTGGGGTTCGGGAATTTAAGAATAGGTTAGATGGATGGTGGTGGGTCTGGGTCTCTGAAGAGGTTGGAGTCAAGTTGTTGGCCTCTGGGGCTAAAGTATTGCTAGGGGTGTGAATCTTAAAAGGGGTTTCTCTAGCTCCAGTCAAGTTGATACTGATTACTTGAGTGACCTCACATTTTGACAGCTGGCAATCCATGAGAGGGAGAAAGCCAGACAGAAGCCACAGTGCGTCTTATTATTTTGCGAAATTGAGATATTAATTATGTTGTGGTAATTGAAGAATTAGTAACTCTTCAAATATTTCTTGTCCATTCTCTCTTACCCTGCTTGAATTCTGAAACAAGTTTCATATTTTTACTATTATATGTACTGTTCTAATGTTTTTCATTGCCTTTTCCCTTTGGTTTCATTGGGATAATTTCCAGTTGGCTTTCTTCAAGCTAGGTGATTCTTTCCTTAGCCGTGTTGAGTTGAAAATGAGTCCTTTTAAAGATATTTTTCATTGTTTATACAATGTTTATTTCTAGAGTTTATAGCCAATTTAAACCATTTTAGCCATTATTTGTTCAAATAAGTGTTTTGTTTTATTCTCTTTTCTCCCCTTAAACGTCAGGAATTACAGGGCTGCATGAAATTTTTCTACTGCTTACTGATGCTATGTTCATTTGCTTTTCAATATTTTCCTTTCTGGACTTCGTTACAGATAGCTATTAATTGCTGTGTCTTCAAGTTCACTAATATTTTCTTCTCATTACATTGTTTTTATCTATAAAAGTTAAATTTGGTTTTTTTTCTTATATCTTCCATGACTCTCCTTAACATGCTCTTGCTTTTTCTAACTTACTGAACACATGGGCAATATTAAAAACTTACTTAATGTCTGTGTCTTGTAATTCTGTTACCTCCATTATGGAGTGTCTTCAATAACAGGAACATTTTAAAATAGTTTTTAGAAACTTTAACATCGAAACCTTACAATAATTCCATGAGAATAGTAGTTTTTAGTATCAATTAGGAAATTGAGTGTTATAAGGAATAAGACCATAAAATATAACACTTAGTTTGTAACTTCTAACTTGGATTTTGACTCCATATGTATATGATTCTATAGAAACTAGTTTTAAATTTGTTCTTCCTTATTTAGGTATAAATTTCTCCTCATTATAGTCAATATCCTGAGTTGGTAACTGCTGGTCCGTTTTCTATAAACTGATGTTATTTTTATATCACTTTGAACTTGACACAAAAAGAATTCTCCTGTACATATATGATTTATTTCACTCAATGCAATATTTATGGGATTCAATCATGTTACTACATGTATTAATGTTTACCAATTGAGTGTGTATTAAATTATATTTTACTGTGTGGTCCTGATCGATAATTTTCTGATTAATGCAGCTAAAGAATTTACTATCCAGATATTAACATTAGTAATATAACATTAACCTATAAAATGGCTATTCATATACTTTTCATACTTCTAGATTGCTTCTATGTGGTTTTTAGGAAGTCATGTCACAGATTCTCAATTTTCTGGGGTGTTTTTTGTTTTTTTTGTGGTTTTTTTTTAATGTTTATTTTGAGTGAGAGTATAAGCAAGGGAGGGGCAGAAAGATTCCCAAGCGGGCTTCATGCTCATCACAGAGACCAACTTGGGGCTTGATCTCCTGACCATGCGGTCACAACCTGAGCCAATATCAAGAGTTGGATGTGATGTTTGAGCCCCTCAGGTGACCCTAACTTTTCTCAGCAAATGTGTTCTCCCAGTATATAACTTGTCTTTCCAATGTTAAGGTGACTATTGATGAGTGGAAGTTCATAATTAATGCTTAGATTTCATTAATATTTTCTTAGAGTTAATGTTCAAGGAATTGTTTGATTTCTTCCATAAATAAAAAAATTAAGATATTAACCATTAATTTCTATTTTTTCTTTGGTGTTTGATAAAACATAAGGCCCAGTTTTAATTTTCTACTTAGAGAAGCATTTTTTTTCAGTGTATATATTACATTATCACTCCTTTCCACTGATATACCTTTCTGTGATAGTCCTATTGTATATTAAAGATCCACCACCTGTATTAGTGTGGGTTCATTCTATTTTTGAGATCCTTATTCTGTTTCACTAGCTAATTCTGTTTCAGTACCATACTATATTGGTTACTATAGATTTATTATATGTATGATGTTTATAGTAAGAATATTATTTTTTAGAAATGCCTTTGATATTTTTGGCCATTGATATTTGTAGAATTTTTGAATTAAGTTTTATGAAAATTCCTATTGAGACTTTTATCAGATTAAATTTATAGAACATTTGGAATCCACACAATAGTAAGTTATACCAATAAGTATCCTCAAGTATGCCATCTGTATAGTTATTGTTTATAATTCTTACAATTTTTCCCAGAGATCTTGCATATTTTGGTTAGATTTATTTTTGTTGCACAGAGTATCTTCCTTTTAATAATGCTTTGTAGAAGTTATTTCTAGTGTATAATATTATAATTTATGTGTATTGTTTAAAGGATACTTATATAATAAAGCATACATATAAAAAACATACAAAAAACTATATCTTGCACTGGAGAAAAGTATAATCATTACTTTAAAAATAGGAACAGTTAAAGGAAGACCCCCAAGACCACTTAAATGCAACATTGAAATGTGACATACTAAAAGAAAAGGAAAAATATCTAATAGAATATTTGCTGATTATAGGCTTGTCAATTTCCAATCCTACAAGAATCTTCGGGCAGTAGAAGAAAGATAGAACAAATCAACAATTTTATGGATAAAATAACTCATTTCCAAACTTTAACAATTTAATTTTATACAATTTTCTTGGAATAGTTTTATGAGGTAGAAAAGGAAGATTGTATTTTTCCTATTCCAGAAATGAGGGAAAAATTCTGAATTATAAAGGCTAGCAATTACCATGTGGGTAAGAATGGATTGTAACTTGGGTTTAAAATATGAAAGCCAAGTTTTACTAGGTAATACATTTCTACGTAGAATATTTAGGATTTCGTTAATTTAGTTTTATTTTTAGAGTGTGAGAAGGGGAAGTGGGGCAGGGAGAGTGAGAGGGGGAGAGAATCTTAAGCAGGCTCCATTCTCTGTGAAGGCCGACACTGGCCCCACCCCATGACCTGGGGGATCATGACACTTGAGCTGAAGTCCAGAGTCAGATACTCCACCAACTGAGCCACTCAGGTGGCCTGGATTTTGTTATATTTAAATTAAACCTTTGACTCAAGTATGAAGGAAAGATTGTCTTAGGTGATGCTTTTAAGAATCTTAAGTGTGACTTTTTTGTTTGTTTGAAATAGTCTTAACACTTCCTTAGCACTCTGTGTGTTCTCAAAGGTCGTTTCTTTGTGCTTCTCTGCAGCTAGAGTTCTTACAATATCTGTCTCCAGAATGAAAGAAACCAAAAAGTCGAGTCGAGTGCAACTAAAAAATAGTGCAATTTATTTGTACTTCACATTATAGTTCACCAATCTTATTAAACGTATGATCTGCTAAAATCAACATGCTGTGGTCAGGGCACAGATTAGTATCATGTTACTTATGAAGGAATTTCAATAAATTGTATAGAGGATAGAATTGAAGCCCTAGGAAAATGATAGTAAAGAATGCATTAGAATATGGAATATGAACAGTTAGATGTATGGACATCTCCTAGGGTGAGAGACTTCTAAGTGTCTGTAGAAGAGAATAAGATTCAAGATATGCAAATATGACAATAAACCCATAAATCTATGACAATTTTTTTCCACCATGGAAAATGAGGAAAAGTTAAAGAAATTGTGAATTGAGACTTTAGACCCTTTCCTTAATTCTGCTTCTGTCACTGCCTTTTACGCATTTTGCTCCTCAGTGAATGTCTTGTACCCTAAACTCTGCCTTGGCATCTGTTTCTAAAGAACCCAGCCTGTAACAGGAGCCATCAGTGTGTAATAAGAGCTGACTTAGGTTTTGAAAGGATCAAGAGTGTTACCTTGTTTTTTTTTTTAACATGATTTGAAATTCAGCTAAAAGGATTCCTGATTGATTTTACAGGAGTAAGGAGGAAAAGGAGGGGGAAAGAAGGATCACCACAAGGTTTTATGACCTCAGCAAGTAGAATGGCAGTGCTGTTTTCAATGGAGTTGTTAATTAGGCATTTGAACATATGAAATAAGTTGGGGACAAAGGATGAAAGTTTATACATTTCAGCATGTGAATGGTATAGTGGATAGTGATTTGAGCCTTGGGATGCTCCAGTATTGAACTGTTGGGAGAAAGGAATATGATTAAGAAGGAAACACCAGTAGGTTGGAGAAAACCAAAGTATTACAGGACTCTGTAAACCAAACAAGGGAAGTGTGTCCTTGGAGAAGTGATCAACTGTATCACATGCTTCCATTAAGTACCAGGAAATTTGCTCCAACATATTAATAGCTTTGCCTCAGAGGAGAAGATCTAGAATGAGGCAAGTACATTAGTAAATTTGGTCTGTATTATTCCAGTAAATTATTTTAGGCTTAAAAATAATATATAAAATATTTTATATTTTTATAATTCTAAAATTTTCTAATATTCAGCATCACAAATTATATACCTATCAATATGACTCCTTTCTTTCATTTTCTTAGCTATTTTTGTGTTTTTAATATGTAACCCTTATTTAAATCTTAGTTTATTATTATTTTTTTAATGTTTATTTATTTTTGAGACAGAGAGACAGAGCATGAGTGGGGGAGGGGCAGAGAGAGAGGGAGACACAGAATGTGAAGCAGGCTCCAGGCTCTGAGCTGTCAGCACAGAGCCTGACGCGGGGCTTGAACTCACAGACCGTGAGATCATGACCTGAGCCGAAGTTGGACGCTCAACCGACTGAGCCACCCAGGTGCCCCAAATCTTAGTTTATATTGTGATTAATGTTGCACTGAATTCATAGATTAATTTAGGAAGAAATGATATTTGTTAATTCCATCTATCCATTGTGATAAATGCTTTATGTCCCTTATATAAATGTACTTCAATATCACAAAGTTGCTTATTAGCATAAGGATGATTAATATTCATAATATTACTTCTTATTAAAACCATTTTACAGTATTTTGGAATTCTAAGTAAAATGACACATGCAAATATTGACCACAGCAGATCACTATTAAGAAATATCCAAATATGTAAATGCATGTAAAATTGGGATTCATCCTGTGTTACTATTCTACAACAGCATCTAATTTGTCAAAAATAAATGAATTATGCTCATTGTCTTTCCATATCCATTACAGTATCAGGGAGAAGATAGATTTCATGTCTCTGGTAGGAAGTAGACATGTACAGAAGCCATGACAGGCAGAGATCCATAGAGGATTATTGAAAATGGTGCAAAATACCATCTAATTATCAATAATAAATAACCTAGTGCTGGAGCGAAACCACTAGTAAATATAAACATACCCTGAGTAGGGACACCTGGTTGACTCTGTTGATTAAGTGTCTGACTCAGCTCAGGTCATGATCTCACAGTTTGGAAGTTCAAGCCCTGCGTCTGGCTCTGTGCTAACAGTGCAGAGCCTGGAGCCTGCTTCGAGTTCTGTGTCTCCCTCTCTGTCTACCCCTCCCCTGCTTATGCTCTGTCTCTCTCTCTCTCTCTCTCTCTCTCTCTCAAAAATAAATATTAAAAAATTTATTTAAAAATACTCTGAAAGAGATAATGTTTTAAAGCAGAGCACTTCAAATCAAGTCTGATTCTTCTTTCTGTAGACTCTTACCCATTTTAGTCAAGATTATCTTTACATTATGTGCATTCTAATAGAGGTTATATGTATAAACCCAATACTTTCTTTCTAGTGACAAAAATAGGGTATTCAATCGTAACTGGCATTTGTATTAGCTCCTCTCTTGCTTGAAGTTCTTTCATGCTTCTCTCTACACCAAAGTGATACTCAGTTTTCTTATCATGCTCAAGTATGTTCAAATCAGGGTGCAGCAAATTTTGTCTGAATATTTTAATTTTTATAGACCAAATGATCTCTGTCGAGCTCTTTACAATCATTCAACTGTGTCATATAATTTAGTATAAAAAAACCAAAAAATGTTAACTCAAACTGAGAAGTCAAGAGGAAAACCCTATAGGAAATGATTTGTCAGAAACAGATACCATCAATAGGTCTTGGAAAGAAAAATGTTTGGAATTTTGAAATTTAGAGCTGAAAAGAGGGACCTAGTAGAGCTGAAGCTCTTAACACTGAGGAGGTGGCACTAATCATTTGGTGCTGGTGGCCTTGAATTGGGAGGAGGGACCCTGCAGGGCTTAGACCCAGGCTTTTGAAGACGGGGCACAGACCAGCTGGAACTCTTGGTGGTGCATGATAAAGCTGGTTGTGTTGGTACAAAGAGGAGTGGCCACTAGGGACACTAACAGGAATAGGAAATAGACAAGGAGCAAGTCTCATCTTCCTCTTCCGCCTTTATAGTGTGTCTAGCTCCCCCTATTGGCAAAGGTTGACAGAGAGCTAGCGGGAAAAGCAGAAATGTGTTTTTCAGTTCCAGCTCCAGCATCACATAGTGGAGACAAGAAGAGTGTGTTTGGAGCTGAGGTCTATTAATCTCAGGACTAGCCTGATGTGTTCACTCACTATGATCATTTGAGGCCAGCATCACTAAAAAGGTCCATTGATCATGGCCATGTCTTATTTACGTACACATCTATTACCAGTGACCCATTCTTCCTTTTAAAGGAATCATTTAAATGAAGGAATGAACCATAATCCTTTTTGAATACAGGTCTCAAACCTCTCTTTTGCATCACTCAGTCTACTCAGTTACTTTTATGGATATGTTTTAGAGGAATTGTTTTCCCTAAGATCTGTATTTCTAGAAAATTGAAAATCAAATGTAAAATTTGCAACTCAGTTGATATTTAATTAATATTTGATTAATATTAGCAAAATTTTTAGTGGGTATGCATCTTGCTTTTGTAAAGAAAACAGAATAATTATGTCTTTCTTATAATAATATTCAAATTAACTTATTTAAGTTGTATGGAATGGTTTATATTTTATATGTAAGGAAACAATTATAATGGTTAAGGAACCTTTCCAAGATGAGAAAGCTTATACTGAGTAAAATTAGTCTTTAAGTTTAGAATCATGGGCTCTTTTAATCATATTTTTCCATTTAAACAGATTTCATCTATTGGCAGAGACTTAGAACATGGACCAGTGGACTGTGTATTCTAAAATAAAGTAACATTTTTTAATTCTTTATTCCAAGAAAACTTTATTTCAAAATTATCCAAGACTAATGACCGTCTTCAATAGAGTCCTGTTCTTTCTCTTTAATACTGGGAATAAAAAAAAATTGAGAGAATAATAGTAAAATATTTTCTATATTTAAAGAAAACATTTACCAAGTATTGGTAATAAAAAATTTTGCTCCCCACAATAAGGCAAAGTGGAATTTCCCCATATTTTAATGACTTAAGTGGGACCTTAACTTCCACTATTTGAATTTCATTGCTTTGTTTCATGACATTGCGTGAGTTTCGAGTTCAGAACCTTGAATATACAATATAGTAATTATTATACTGCTAAAGGTTTTGCTTGATTAGAATTTGTTAGGAGGCAGTGTAATACTAATACAGGGTATATAGTAAAAGCAAATAAGTATACAGGCTTTTCTGAACCATACCAACACATCGAAAGATGAGAACATTTGGTAGTGAGGTTGTATCAAGAAAGACTTTGTAGCAATCTTGTGGATGAAGCTCTTGAGATCATTGTCCATTCTTCTGGGAAGACGGTGGGGATGACCATAAGAAAGAGGATATTATAGATCAATTATGAGTCTTAAAAAGTTTAGCCAGTGCTTATTCCTGACTGCTCTCTGCTCCCTGGGAATTGACATTTCCTTTAAAACACTTCATTCAGGGATGGCTGGGTGGCCCAACTGGTTAAGTGTCCAACTCTTGATTTTTCGCTCAGGTCACAATGTCATGGTTCATAGGTTCGAGCCCTGCTTTGGGCTCTGTGCCAACAGCTCAGAGCCTGCTTGGGATTCTTGGTCTCACTCTCAAAAATAAATACTTAAAAAAACAAAACATTCATTCATTCTTTTTTTCATTTTAAGCACAAAAAAAGTTCTATTTTTTAACTTTTTATTGTCAAACTGGTTTCCATACAACACCCAGTGCTCATCCCAACCAGTGCCTTCCTCAGTGCCCGTCGTCCACTCTCTCTCCTCCCATCCCCCCCTTCAACCCTCAGTTTGTTCTCAGTATTTAAGAGTCTCTTATGTTTTGTCTCCCTCCCTCTCTGTGTCTTTTTTCTTTCCCCTCTTCCCCTCCCCCCTGGTTTACTGTTTTTAACGGTGGCCGTATGTATTCTGCATCACATCTCTCCCTATTGTGCCCTAACTTCTAATTTGGTTTCCTGAGATAGGTATATTCTTTCCAAGTATATTCTTTCTGCTCGTTTTTTTGCTTCCCATCTTGTGTGCCAGATATCCTGGTGGGGGTGGTGTGGAAACTGGGTGTGGTTAACACCCCCTCAGCCTAGTAAATGCTAGGACACTTTTCCTCTAGCTTCTCCCGTAGGCCCAGAATTGGCAACCGTCTGTAGGTCTCCATCCAGAGGATGCAGAAGTCGACTCACTTTCTGAAGCTTTTTATTCTCTAAAGTCTTGGTTCTCCTTTCTCCTCTTTTCAGCAATTCTATGCTTTCTGTAAGCATATTATCATATTTCTATATAATTTTTCTGGTTTTTAGGTGGATTCATCTGTTATCAGCTGCCCCACATTCTAATAAGAAATATGACTTACTTTGAAAAAGAAATATATATTTGAACATTTTGAAACAGATTAATAAACATATTCATCCAATTTTAGTAGAGGAATTTATTTGAAATAAAGAGATAATTTCCTCAACTCTCTTGATTTTTTTTTTTTGTCCTCCCCAGGAGTGGTCACTGGGTTTAGAAAGGTTAGGTTGACAGTGAAAGGAACCACAACAAAAACAACTAAGGTGTTGACTCACTGTCTTCTGGCTTGTATAGTTCAGATGACAAGTCTTTGATCGTACTGATATTTATTCCTCTGTCAGTGATGTACTCCCTCTGACCTCTTTTAAGATTTCTTCCTTAATACTAGTATTAAACATTTGCTTTTGATACATCTCAGTATAGTTTTCTTGGAAATCAAACAGAATAAATACAATGAACTTCTTGGATTTAGGGGTTTATAGATTTAGAAAATTTTTGTCATTTTTTTCAAATTTTCCATTGTCTTCCATTCTGTTTCTACTGTTTTTTTGGCTCTAATTACTTATAGGTTAAAACCCTTGATTTTTCCACATGCTAGAACTCTCTTTTTATATATATTTTTTCTTTTTCTCCTGGAGCTCTGATGACTAGTTTCTATTGCTGTGACTTCAAGTCATTGAGCTGATTCTTTGGAAGTGTCCAGTCTCCCCTTCATCCCATCCAATGAGTGTTTTAGTTTCATTTAGTTTTTTTCTTATATCTAAATAGTCCCTCTGTATATTCATGTTTTCTTTATATTCTTAAATATAGTAATAATAGCATCTTGGGTGTCACTTTCTGTCAATTCTATCAATTCTTTCCTTAATTGAATTTTTCTCCTGATTATAAGTCAGGAAACTTATATTTTCTGTTTCCTTCATAAGCACAGTAATTTTTGACGTTACGCTGAACATTGAGGATTGTACATTTTTGAGTGTCTGGATTTTAATGTTTTCCTTAAAGAGTACTGAATTTTGTATTGATACAAATTTAAGGTCTTCTTGATAGAGATCATTGGAGGCTTGTTTTAAGCTCTCTTGATGGGTATTTTCCTTAGTTGCATCTTCACTGGCTTCTTTAAACATTTTTTTAACATTTTTATTATTGAGAGACAGCATGTACAGGGGAGGGTAAGACAGAGGGGGAGACACAGAATCTGAAGTAGGCTCCAGGCTCTGAGCTGTCAGCACAAAACCTGACGTGGGGCTCAAACTCACAAGCTGTGAGATGGTGACCTGAGCTGAAGTCAGATGCTCAACCGACCAAGCCACCCAGGTGCCCTTTCACTGGCTTCTTTAATATTATTTAATCATGCCGCTTCAAAGTCTTTTCTTCTTTCTGTTCTTCCTGCTTGAACTAAGCCACAAAATATCAGGTAAGCTGTCTGCATTCATACAAATACTAGTCAGGAGAACCAGAATTAAACTCTGACTTTCTCGTTCAGGGCCTTGTAATTGTAAACAGTATGCTATTTCTGTTGTTTTTATTTTATAGAACCAAATGGGTTAGTACGATCTCTTCAGGTTTTTGCTTAAAAGCCATCCAATTAAACAGACCATTGTTGAGACATAGATATGTCAGGTTAGATCTACCTTCACCTATTAGAACGTAACTACCAGTGAAAGGAGGCACTGTGTATTTTATACATTGCAGTAGTTTCAGAGTAAGAACAGTGTTAAGTACATCATAAGTGCATGAGATTTGGTGAATAACAATAAATAATAATAAATGTAACAAATTTAGTTACTATATGAATTTGATATTAGTGTCTTAATTTCCCAGATAAACATATTAATAACTACAGAATGTAATTAATTTGCTCTATGTTAGGAATAAAATGTGAACTGGTATTTGAATATAATTTTCTATGAATTAAAATACCACACTGTTAGCCACTATTGTCTTCCAATATAAATGAGTTGATTTCCTTGGCCGAATTGTGCTACTAGGAGTTCTCAGCTTACATGGATAGTATCTAGAAGCCTTCCAATGAAAATGCATTATAAATACATCATCTCAAACTTTTATAGAAAAATTTAAAGAAGTTAATGTTTAGCTAGCATGATCTTTTTATTTTCTTTAGTTATAGTTTTGGTCTCTGCCTATACAAGATACATATGTATACACACACATATAAACAAATAAATATACAAATTTACATACATATACAAATTTATATTCAAATATATATGTTTTGTCTCAAAGCCCACAGAATTAGCCATACACCATAGCACATGGAATATGTTAGAAAGTTCTAGAAAACATAGGAAATAACAAGTATATACAAACTGGATAAAGCAGAGAGGCAGCATAGAATCTTGCACATGGCAAAACTGGCAATGATCTCCTTGATTTTAGGACAGTGCTGTTGTGGGAAAGCCAGTTCTTGCATCATGGATCTCAGAACCTCTAAGCTAAAAATAAATAAATAGAAGCATATTTATTGTTAGAGTTGTAGGGGCAGTGCCAAAAGTATTGAGCATAATAGCCATTGGCAATTCTTTTTTTTTTTTTTATTGGAAACATTTTCCATTACTTCTTTTTTTTAAAATTTTTAACGTTTTTATTTATTTTTGAGACACATAGAGACAGAGTGTGAGCAGGGGAAGGGCAGAAAGAGAGGGAGATACAGAATCTGAAGCAGGCTCCAGGCTCTGAGCCATCAGCACAGAGCCCAATGCGGGGCTCGAACTCACAGACCGTGAGATCACGACCTGAGCTGAGGTCGGCCGCTTGGTTGACTGAGCTACCCAGGTTCCCCCCCTTTTTTTTTTTTTTTAACGTTTTTTTCCATTACTTCTTAAATCCTACTCAAACAGAAATTCAAATATGATTTCTTACCATTTGTTAATCAAATGGGAGTATTTCGAAATGTTATCTTGCTTGAGTCTTCTGTCAATTTTGTTTTGATAAATGTATATTATTAAAATTAATCTTAACAAGTTTAATGAACAAACGGGCTATTTTTTCCTATTGCAGAAAGGATCTTCTATTTTGTCATCTAAAAACATACTCAAAGGTTATATATTTATAGCAGTCTGTTTTACATATATACACAGTATGCTGTGTGACGTCTATGCCTACTTTGTTAGGACTATTACATTATTGCTCTTTAAGGCAGAGTTAGTCATAACTAATTACCCTTCCACAATACCCTGGCATACAGCTCTAGTACCTGTGTGAATATGAGATTTGGTCTGATTCAAGGCACTATCGGGTCATTAGCATATTTGCACCTGAAACGTTTACCTCCTGATACATAAAATAACCGTGGGCCAATAGTGGAAAGGTAAATGAGAAAATTATTTCTCTTTTTATCCATTTCCTTTAAATCTCTAGAGTTTGTAAAATAATGCCAAACTTGATTGTGCTATTAAAGAAAATAGAATGCTTATCTGAAGTGAATAAAATTTTTATTAAAGTCACAGTGTGCTTTTTGCAGCATCTTATAAATACTAGTTATGTGCTATGAGACATATTAAAATACAGGTGTGTAGATATCAGTCATCAATCCATGGTTTACAACTGCCATCATGTCCATTTCAATAGTAGTTGTCATTTAGCACTGTGGCATGTTCAAATCACAGAGAAAATTTCCAGTCAGCATCAGTTTTGAGAAAGGAAGTAAATAGGAAAATCCGAGAGTAACTTCAACTAAAAATGATCAGGGGAATGTAGTCGGGAACATTGGGTCTTCTCTCAGAAGGGTGAGGTACTCTGATCCGTACCTTGGGGAGATGTACTATGTATGTATGTCCATGTGTATGTATGCATCATAGTCTGAATAATATGGGCTGTTCTTGTCAGTTATGGTGTACAAAGCAAAAGAGGTTTTAAATCATTTTCCAGTAAGATAAATTGATTACCAGGAATCACCGTATTTTTTTTAAGGTTGTTTAATAATGTGTGTCCGCATCATTATTTTTGCTTTTGTGATGTTTTCCAGGAATGGGAAACAAACTTCATGATAGAGCTACTATTTTTTTTTTCTACTTCAATATTTAGGTTCTCTGCAGCATCTTTTTTTTTTCCTTTTTTTTCCTTTTTTTTTTCCTTTTTTTTTTTTTGCCATTAAACTGAGCAACTCCCTTCAGTTATTTCGATGCTTTCTGTAGTTTGCCAGCTATAATCAGCATGCAGATTCTGAAAAACATCTATATGAAGAGTGGCAGATGTGTCCTCAGAGACCAGTCCCATTTCCACATTTGAACAACTGTCCGGTTTATGACATTATTTAACTTTTATAAATTGATTCATATTTAGTCCCCAGTAAAGCCACTTATTATGTGAAAGTGTTTTTCACAAAACAGCCTCTGATAATTAAGTACATGCATACTTTATTAGAATAAGAAACAAAAAATAGAAACCCTGGAGTCCTACAGATTTTCAAAGAGGACATTTGAACATAAGAAATAATAGTTGGAAATACAAAATTGCCTCTTTCCATTTTTTTCTTACTTCAAATATCTTTCTAGCCTTTCGCATGGAGAGTAATGTTCATAGCAAAGGGGTTGCTTATGTGTCATTTTTGAATCACTTGTTGGTTGCAACTTTCAGCAAAGTAACCACTTACGGTGAATAATAGGAATATACAAGCCTAGTGTCACTTTAACCAATTAAACTAGCAAACATAATTACTGAAAATAGTAGATAATAAGATACATCTTCAAATTTCTCTGAATCCGAGTCCCAGTATACAAGTACTTATATTTTTTACTTCATCTATTCATTAAGAAATAGAATATAATCCAGTAGATAAGCTTATAAGTTTGGCAGACCAAAAATAGTTGCAGAGTTCTGGGCAGACCTGTATTAAGAAATGAAGACTGTAGCTCTTTCTCTTGAATCTGAGCAGCATCTGACAGATTTGTCTAATACAATATGGGGGTATTAGTTGTGCCATCTTCTGGGTCCAGACTTTAATAGCCTGCCAGGTTTTGCTTCTGGTCTCTTGGAATGCTCACTTTGGGGGAAGTGCACTGCCATGTAAAAAGTCTGAATAACTCAAGACTGTCATGCGATGAGGAAGCCCAAGCTAGCTATCTGGATAAGCCTTGTGGATGAAGAGATGCTCATCCAGCCCCTCCTCACCCCCTCCCCACCCCCCACATTCCAGTTATCCCACCCCAGGAAGGCATAAGAGTGAAAGAGCCTATAGATCACAGTAGGAAAAAATTAGTATTCTCTCTCATTTCTGTATTTCGATTCAGCTGGGCAGTTCTTCTTTGGGCTTCTAATGTGATACAATTAGATGATGGCTGGGCTGCTATTGGGTTTTGGAGAGTTTGTTGCAAAGTAATTAATAAGCACAACAGTATGGAAAATCTTTAGTTCTTATGTCCCGTACGTTAACAAAACCATAATATAAAATTTAGCATACTACAGAAACAAGAAGGCGATATATAACACAAAGATGATTAATGTAGAATGTGCCATTCTTGAAAGACATAAGCCAATGCAGCCAGTAAAATCTGGCCACTACTCATAGACAAGGAAAGAACTGTCATGATTTTGGGTTGGGTTTTGTTGGAATCCATTCTACAACTGAAAGGAGAAAAAATAGTTTTAATAGTCAATAAAATGAAGAGCATTTTAAAAATTTCCTGAACTAGAGGTTGAGAACTAAAACTAATTTATGAAATATTGTTGCCAAGTATTGTGCCCAGGGATATTGCCATAATGAATCTTAACATACAGTAAACTTGGAAAGCTGGAGGAAGTATTGAGCAAGTTCTCAGCAATCCAACAATCAGGGAAGAGCATAGAAATATTGGTTTACATCCAGATGTAGAGAAGAATAAATTGTAGTAAATTTTGTTAGTATATATTTAAAAGAAAACATTTTATACCAGTAGACAAATACACCTTACCTAGACCTCCCATATATAGCCCTGTAGCACTTCGTTCTTGTCTCAAGTGTTGAATTTAAAAGACTGGATGGAATTGTTTTAAAAATAGCTTATATTCGTCATGAAAATTTAAACTACTTGTCATCAGAAATAGTATTAGACAACATTCAGTACAATTCCTGGCAAATTTTAAGCACTGAATATCCTCAATTGGCCTGAGATACTTGCAAAACAGTCTTTATCTTAGATTTTCAAACTGGGATCATGGTTTCACAATTTTTCTTGTTTCTACTATTAATTTCTATCTTATAAAGGGAGACTGGTTAATTCAATTCTCTGTGTTGGGATATTTTATTGTCCCCTATTACAAGTCTGCAATACTGGAGGCATTCGGGTGAGAGTTTGATTTCTGTAGTGTTTGCATACCTGCTATTTCGTATTCCTCCTATCTCCTCTGCTTGCCTCTGCCAAAGTCATTCTTCATAAAACCATTTCCATTATTTCACAGAAAATATGAACAATTTTCTGTTGTACCCAAAGGGCCTCAGAAGACAAATCTTATTAGCCTACCTTTCAAAGTCTTTCAATATCTGGGCATTTTTGCCTTCTCTAACAGTATACCTTATGTGGATGGTATAGGCAATTAATTTACATCCTGTATGCTCTTCTTCCCTTACCTTCAGTATGCCTTTCTCTGCGTATTTACTGATCTCAGTCCCACTACTAGGATTTTACCATAATTCGTTCTACACCATAAAATTTCTTCTACATATTATTCTTTGTGTAATTAAAGCTTCAAATTTATCTCCTTAACTTTCAGAAGTCCATTCTTGCTGATTCTAGGCCTTTTTCTTTCCTTGGAACTGTTTCTCTCTACCCAGTTTGTACTACCCATTTAAAATTTTTCAACTTCTTTTTCTCTTACTGCAAATCTTTCTAGCCTTCAGCATGCGGAATGATGATCCTAAAGAGATTGTATATTCATTATTTTTAATCACTTGTAAGTGAGGAGACTCCCCTGTTAGCAAAGGAGCCACTTACTGGTGTTCTGGTCATTTGCTCTGACATGAATATGGGTTTGGATAATTGAGTGATTGTTTATCACACCCTGAATCCTGCTGAAAAATGTAAATAAAAACATCAGGTTTACAAAGAAACTGAACTCAGGAACATAGAATTTCAGGATGAGCATTTGAGAGGAAAACCTAACTATTTGGTAAGAAACTTGAATTGTTTGAATGCTTTAAACCTGGAAGGCCAGGTAAATTCCAGGTGGTTTGCCAGGCACTGGAATTAAAGCAGAGATCTAGACAGACTGTCCTGGTCATATGTTTAACAGATTATAGGAGGAATAAAGATATAAGACAATTCAAACTTGAATGCTGAGTCCCAGGAGCAAGTACAGAATGGTATCGGATTGCAATGTTTCTAGAAACCCTATTATGAATGGCTATTTAAATCAAGACTTGACAAATGAGGAAAAAGTTACTATATAATAAGATTAAGTGAGAAACAAAATTATAGGCAGAGAAATAAAGTTTAGTCACTCAGGAAGAAATGGATCACAACACTCAGGGAATAGGTAAAAGTTGAGTATGGATAGGTACAGAAATCAAGGAGGATAGTGAAATGACAGAAGAATGAAGACATCTTATAGAATCCTATATCATGCAGGATCCCATAATTCTGGAAACAGATGTAGCTTATATTAAAAAACAGCGTGAAGTCATGAAAATATCTTCAAGGAAGAGGTATAACCATATTTCTGATTTAGAATAGTTGTTCTCATTATAATTTTGGAAATTGTGCGGATAAGAGCTTGAACTTTACCATTGAAGGTATATCATGGCAATAAAATGAGAAGTAGTAATGAGACGTATTTGTAGGAGTTGAGGTATAACATTGATGAAGTCATCTTATTTAGGTCATTAATTAGATAATAGTTGGAGAGGATTTGAAAATGAAAATATGGAAAAGAAACATAAATAATGAATGTATTAGATAAGTAGTGTGTAGAAGTGCCATATCCACAGAAAGGGGACACTTGAGGGTTAAGTTTGGGGAAAGATGCTTATGAGGCATCCAAGAGGGCATATAAAATAAGTGTTTTCGTATATTTTTGGTTTTTTCTTTCATGCTTTCCATGTGTTTTAACACTAGATAAGTATAAGATTTATTGTATAGCTAAATAAATGAATGCATGAATTACACAATGAAAAAGTATAAATTGTCTACTATTAAAGAGACTGTAAATTTATTATGAAACTAAACATGATATCCAGAAAGGTGGAGGTAAGTACAGATCTTATTTTTGTGCTTCAAAATCAGATTATACCATTGTTTTAAGTTTAGCAGGGGTGGTACATTGAGTGGTGGGTAATGAAAAATTATAATACTCCAAGATGATGGAAATTGAGACACAAAATATATACCATGATATAGAAGTATCAGTAAACCATATGGAAATAAGAAATACTTTGTTTTAGATTACTTTTTATACTAGAACTCATATGTATTTCATATTCTGTTAGATACGTTTGCATATTTATAGATGAGCATAAGCTCTCAAGAACATAGCCAGTTTGTGCCAAATCAAGGACTTTTATCTGTTGGGAAGTATGATTCCATAGCCTGCAGTCTGAATCACTACTTTCTTTGTTAGAAAAAGTAACATACTTTATGGGTGATACTCAGAGTTCCATTCTTATGTTACTTATTATTCAGGAACTATGTCTTATAATTGAGTGCATTGAATGGATTTATCATAGAGCTATGTTCTCAAAGTTTAATTACTACTTGTTTCCATGGTATTTGTGTCATACTTTAGTCATAGCAGTAGGGGTGAAAATGCTTTGGTCATAAATCCAACCATCGAGGCACGGTTCTGTCTCCAGCTCACTGGTATTTGTGACTGACATATTGGAGTCTAAGAGTTGCCACTGTGTCTAGTGGAATCACCAGCATTGCTCTGGTTTGTAGTTTTGGTCTACTGGAATGGAGACCCTCAGGAGAGCTTCGTTTATTAAATTCATAGAGCTGTTGGTGACAAATGTGGCATTGTCAAGGAGATGAATGTAGCAATATTGAGCAAGGGTGGCTGCTGAAAAGTTCTCCACAAAGTTGGGAGTATTCATCAGAGTATTTATCAATAAGGTCAAAATGCCTAAAAAATCTGAAAACTGGGGTGCCTGGGTGGCTCAGTTAAGCATTGCACTCTTGATTTCAGCTCAGGTCATGAGCTCATGGTTTGTGAGTCTGAGCCCCTCACTGGGCTCTTGCACTGACAGCACAGAGTCTGTTTGGGATTCTCTTTCTCTCCGTCTCTCTCTTTGCCCCTCCCCTGTTCACTCTTTCAATATTAATAAATAAACAAAAAAAATCTGAAATCTTCTAACATCTCCCAAGTGTCGTAAAATTTCAGCAAAGGCCATGATGCTTGTATCAGGTCAGCAGATTAAAGATTACCTGAAAGATATATTTGATTTACAAACACATAGATTTAATGGCAGTTTTTTCTTTCAATTAACCGGACTTTGAAATATTCAGTCCCCATGTTGGAAGAGGAAAACTTATGAAAGTTAGATATATCAGCTTTGTCTAAACTGATACTAAGAAACACTATTGGAACAATGGATATGAATTACTCCATTTCACATAGGTAGAAACACAATATCTAGGAATGAGAAAATGAATTCTAATGATTGGCAATTACTATGTCAATACCTAGATTCTCTTTGGAAGATTAGATGTATCATTAAGTCATTTTTTTTTCATGTACGTGTTCAATAATCCTGGTAAATATTGCTGAAGATGCCTGCCATTGAGTTCTTCCATCTCTACTTGCATCAAAAGTTAAATTTTCCTCCCTTTGAATGAGGTGCAGCTTGAATGACTTGGCTCACCAGTAGAAATTGACAGAAGTTATATTATGACACTTTCAAAGCTAGGTAACTAGAAGTCTTGCAGCTTTCACTTGAGTCTCTTGGAAAACTTGTCAGAGGGAAGGCAGCAACCACACACAAAACAAAGTTCTTCTACCTGTGACCTCCAAACCCTAAGGATCTGTAAGCAGGTCATGTGGACAGAGATGGCTGGCGAGTTCGAAGCTGTTGAACCAAATGTGTGTGCAGAGGTCTTAAGATTATTCCTGCCCTACCTCCATATAAAGGCAGCCATGTGAGAAACCGCAAATGAAAATTTTCTTCTGAGCAGAAATTCCATAAATGTAAGAAATAATCATTTGTTTTATGCTACTACGTTTTATGGTTGGCTGTTACCCAGGGTTAGAAAACTGGGACAATGAACAATAATTGTTGATGACTGACCAATGTGTGCCGGGCACTTTGCTGAAAAGTGGGCATATAGATTGGAGGAAAAAAAGACATTACCGTGACTGTCACAAATTTAACCATCTCTCAGAAAAGACAGATTTTATTTACTTTTCATGTTAACTTTCTCCGTTGTGGACATTTTCAAATGTAAAAACTTAGAGTATAATGTGTAATAGTGTATACTTCAGTGTCAGTAATTGTCAACATATGGCCAATCTAGTCACCTCTATTGCTACTTTCCTCTTCCTCTGCTCTGTGCTAGGTCACTGTACAGTCAGTTTCAGTCACTTTATTATTTTTATCTGTAAATATTCAAGAGAGGTTAAAATTTGAGTGAATACTCAAATAACTGTGTTGGTAAACTGCCGGAGTCTGCCCTGAGAGGAGGCCAGCTCCTACTTCAGGGCTTCCGGCTGGTTCAGGGTTTCACCTGCGTGAGGGGTGGTCTAGGCGCGAGAGATGACACGAAGTCAGTCTCTTGGAGTCAGCCTCGTATCAGGACTGGTCCAGGGCTCCCTATGTAAGGGCTGAGACAGAAAACATAAAGACAAGACAAACGACATGGAGACAGCCTTTGATCCGGACTGCTCAAAGTTTATTTTTTCTTTAGGGTTTTTATGCATTTTTTCTAAACACAACAAGCACACATCCTGCAAAGATTGGCAGGATGAAAACACTCCAATTTCTCAAGGTTCTTAGTAAAATAAAAGAAACTGATTAAAACAAACTTTACTTCAAAGAACCCTAGTTTCTCAAGGTTACATAGATTGTTTAAACAATTAGTATATGAGGGTAAAAAACAGCACACCTGCAGTCAAAGGATAACTAATGGATACATTCTGGTGAATATTATGGGTTAGAAGGATAAGAACAAAGTATACAGATATCAGTTAAAGGTTCCAACTACAATTAGCGGATTGTGTAAAAAACATGTTTTTCTCTAAAGCTACGCTCTAAGATTATTTATTATATACTGACCATTAATAATGTCTAAACCTGAAAACTATAGCAATTCCCACATTTCTGAGGGTCAGCCTGCACTCTTAGGTTTAATAGAACAATTAGAGATTTATTTTATTTTTGAATTATTTCTATATTACCTGAGGCAAACTAAAGCCTCCTAAATGATTTTCTTATTATTTTCGTGACGATCAACATTATATCTCTCTATATTCTAAGCCTATTAAGAGGAATAAAACCAACAGCATTAATTGGCTAGCGGAGGGGATGCCATAAGACCCTCTTAACTTCACCCTGCAGCTGCTGCCAGCAGGGACTTTTCTTCAATATTATCATCACCCTGAGTGCAGGGATTCTTACAGACCCAATGTTCTTATCTTAGGCCTGGCACAAATTTATCTCCTGATGGCCCTTTTGTGACTATGCCTGTCTTAGGTTGCCCCCCGCTGAGGGATCTTACCCATCACTGGCTAACCAGCCATTCTCTTAGGGCCAAACAAAGTGAGATCGAAAGCCATAACTTTTATGGCCTCCGGCCTAACACTTGCCTTAGGACACCTCGCCCACCACCGGGGGTCCAGGCTCCAGGCCGCCTGGGCGTTGGGCCTTACTTCTTCACCCTGGGCATTGGTCCCAGGGCCATGGCTTCTTGGTCCCCAGCAGTAAATTTTGTTTTGTGCAATAAAAGCAAAGGAATGCAAACATTAGAAAACAAGGAGAGAGAAGGGAATTGTCATAGTACAGAAAGCCACATTGTTGAAGTGCATTATAAATTGTGATTTGATGAGTTTACATAAATGATAAGTGGGAATAAGAGACTTAAGAGAGTTGAAGGCAGAAAAAAAAACATGAGTAGATCCCACGGGGAGGGGTTAGTGTTTGGAGAGAGGTTGGCCCTAGAGTGGCAGATCCTAGGTGGGCTTGAGGATCAAGAAGTGACATTGCATAACTACCTGCTTTCCGTTGTAATGTCTCATTTCATCTTCATATAAAACATCGTTTTATTCATACAGTCTCTTATCAGCTTTAATATTATCAAGTAACAGAAATGGTGAGCAATTCATGGTATACTTAATGGAATGCTTCTCAGCTACTGAAAAGGAACACACTGATAGGTGTGACTTCATGGATGAATCTCAAATATTTTGTTGTAATAGACCAGACATAAAAGAATACAAATGTATGAATCTATTTTTATAGAATTGAATAGCAGGCAAAACGTAATCTATGCTAATAGAAATCAGTTCAGTGTTTGTTTTAATTTTCCAGCCTCGACAGGCCAGGCAAATTGCACGAGAGAACGTCTAGAGTTACAGAAATATTCTTGACTGAGGTGGCATTTGTACAGATGTATACATTTTTCAAAATGAAACAAATATAAGTCACAACACCCTAAACTATCTTGGTCTGGACCTTATGCCCCTTTATTATGCCCTACCATTTTAATAGCTATTGGTAGAGAGTATATTTTTACTATTCTTTTGGGAGAAAAGCTAGAGAGTACAGCATCTTGAATGAGTAACATATTCCATCTAAATTAGAGTTAATAGATTAAAGGATCTATACTTTTAAAGAATGATAAAAAAATGTTCAAAGAAATTGTTAAGAGTGAGTGGCAAGGGAGGTAACTATTCAAATAGAAATACTGTGTAATTATATATTAGCAAAATAAGAGCTCAAAAACTAATGGAGTAATTATAGAAAATAACAAATTAGTAGTCTGGAAGGTAAGGTCAAATAATCCTGTAAGAAAGCAAAAGTTAATGTTTAGAAAATATGAAGAAGACTGATGAAGCACAGTAGACAGAAGTACAATGAACATAAACTAGATTATCAAAAAAGAAAATTGGTTAAGAAAAAGCTATTTCCATGGCACAATTACTGTGAGTTTCTAAGAAAAAGTATCACGATGATAATAGGGCTAAGAAAACCACAAACAAGATAACCCACTGGTTTTTAAAAGATATTTTACTCTAGTGAATTCAAGGGACGGAGAACAGATAATGAAAACATATGACTTGGTTTGACATTAGTCCTCCCCAAGAGCATACTGTTAATGTCTTCTCGCCAGTCTATTACTCTCAAAGAAAGTAAAGCCAGTGCTTTGATCGTATTTTATAATCTAATCAATCTAAATTATTCTTGGGAATACAAGTACACAGATAACTTAGCAAATCAAAAACAGAACTCAGTCAAAAATAAGAGAATCAACCCAGGCGAGACATAAAAAGTATAGCTAACAAATTTAAGAAAACTTTGTTTTGACTTAAAAATGAGAAACCTTTATATAAAATATTCAGAATAAAAATTCTAGGCACTTACTGCATGACCCTGAGGTGGAGGGTAGGGTGCAGCAAGAGAGAATATATGTCATTTGAGACTTTGAATAAATTATAGTTAACTGTATGTATGTATATATTTCAAAAAGGAGATCTAGAGAAGGAAAATTATAAAGGAAAAATTTCAAATCCACTAAAGAAAATGTGAACACTCCCAAGTGGAAAGAAAAGAAAAACATAGATGATCAGATGTGATGTATATGATAAAATGTCAATCCTAAATCCAGGTAGAAGTTTGTTAGTGACCATAAATAGGTTACAACATTGGATCAGATGTGGGTCTCCCAGCAAGTCTAAATAATAATTTAATGGTAAAAAATATATAAGGGAAAATTATAAAGACATTATATCCTGGTAAACATAAAGGAGATGTCATCATAAATATAGATTAAAGTAACAAATACCTTCAGTTAAAACTGAAAGCATAATACAGATCTATAATTATGCTTGGAGATTGTTTCAACATGTCTTAGGTTTGGTTTCTTGACCATTTATTATCTGAAACTGCAGTGTCACAAACACATTCATGTAACTTGCATTCAGATATTCTGATAATGAATTAAGCCACAAAGAAACTCTAACATATTCCCAATAATCCTTTTCTTATCTACGCTTTTTTCTAACCCATATGGAATGAAAATAGAATAAGAATAATGAAAATTAAAAGTTAACACATAAGTATGATTGACCTCTGTGTCCACACCCAAAATCCAAGAGTACGAACATGAGACACATTTTGCTCTTAGTTTTTGTATGTAGGTGCCTGTGACACAGGCCAGATAAACTTTTCTTTTCCTCTGGCAAAAAATAAAATTTTCTCTGAAAGGAACATATAGAGCAGCATACGTTTCCTTTTTTTCATTCTCCCTCTCTCTGATGACTTTGAGGGAAAAAAATAGTAGACTATTAATGTAATATTCTCATTCTAAAATAATAAAGTACCTCCCATCAACCAAGCAGTAAAAATAGATCAGCCACTCACTTTACACAGATCTTAAATATTTTAAAGTTCTACTTCTATTACTCCTGCTTCTCATTCTTACAAAACAAACCTGAAGAACTGAATTTTCCTTTGTTTCCTAATTGTGTGACCACAGGCACAGTGCTTAACTACAGAATAACAGTTGCCTGGGTTCAAATTCTGAGCTCATGAAGAATAATCCAATCCCCTTATTTTAAAAATGAAGGAATGAAGCCTCAAACCCACTAAGCATGTCACCTTGCTTAGGGAAAGTTCTTAGGAAGAAAGAGTTTCCCCGCTCTGACTGGTCTGCCTGTGCAGTGATTGAGGGCAGTCGCCTCATGGGCACTAGATGGCCCTCTCTTCCACGTCTAGACCTGTTGAAACTTTGGATAGGTTGTGTATCTTTATGGGCAGTTTAATTTCTCAAACATTGCGAATGTACCACCCCAGACCTGCAGTAAGGATTTAAATTCAAAATCCAAGTAAACAAAATGCAACATAAGCATTATTACTATTACTAGATGCTTACAGGTTCATGATTTCAGTGTGGGACTGGACAACCCATTGGTGGGAATCTGAAAGATCTAGGTGTGACAACTATAAACGTATCAATTTTAACTGGATTGTGTCTTTATTTGGTGTCTTTTTAGGGGAGAGAGTGGGTAAGGCAGATAATGCTACTGGCTGCAGACAAAAAGCACGTCACAGGATGAAACGTAGAATTGGAAAAGAACTGGGGAAAAAAAGAATTGGGAAAAATTATGTTAGACTTTTGAAAATTAGTACATATAAGAGGTTATTTGGTATGTTTTGTAAAAATCTTAAGTAATGATAGGCCGATGTAGACTGTATTGCTAAAAGCATGTGTTTGGATGATTTGGTGAAACTAAGATTAAAGAATCTAACAGTGTGATGTCGTGTAGAAAAATATCTAAAATTTTGAATTAATGGAATGAAAGAATATACACATATTCTAAAAAATATAAAAACATCTGATGTGGAATACACACAAAAAGAAAACATGTACAATCTAAAGGAAAGATATTATATACTACTTCCTATCCTCAGGAAAACCCTGAAGCAAATATTCATAGTATATAAGCACTTTATTAAGCATTGAGGGCCTGACTACATATAAAATATTCTGTAAAGCAGAGAAAAAAATCTAACCCCAAAGGGGTAAATTTAGGGTGTTTGCCTTTCCTTCCCAGAAGGATCCTTGATCTGCGCAAATACATTGGTCTCTCTAGTCAGAAAAAAAATCAACAAAGAGAGTTAAGGAGATGTGAAGCTGTAAATAAGAATTGAGTAACTACTAGCTTTGGTTAGACTTCTTATTTAGCTAGTTCATTGAACAGCTTGAACTCAATGTAGACCATTCAGGAAACAGTTTTTTCCTTACCACTTTTCTCAAAACCTTTATCTGATCTTCCTTCTCTGTCCTGGACGGTGCATCTGGCAAACTCCATGGGTTTCTTCGTTATATTCTGATGTTAGGACAATAGCATTTGTAGATAGTAAGATCTAATATCAAAAGGCGTACGTGAGTAGTTAGTGGCATAAAAGCTGGAGTCCCAACAGATGTAATTCATCCTGAGGATTTAATTGATACTTATCTCCATACACTACCATCTATTTGGGAAACTTCTGACCCTAGGATAGCACTCATGCCCATATCTCACTGGAGGGTGATCTAGACCTTCATTTTAGAGGGATCGTAGCACCCACTTACTATATTTTACCACTTGGGTTTGCTGTGGTTGCCTGTTCACTGATAAAACTGGGCCCTACAGTGGTCAGAGATGCCCCCAATAAGTCTGACTGCCAAAGATACACCTCCCTTTCCCAGTTAACACCAGCAGTCCTACCGCTTCATGATGCCCATTGTTAGTTATCCAGACCAGTGGTATTATGGCAACTGTTCTTATTTCTGCTTGCTTGCTGGTATGCTTGTACAAAATGCTCAGAATGAAGTGGCAGACCTGGCTGTAAATTTAGTGGGATTTTTCCAGTGTTCACTTGTAGAAATATCCTCTCTCTGGAAACCAGGACCTCTAGACCGAAGAGTTTAAAATTTCAACTATAGGAAGCATATATGTCCAGCTTGGTCACTAGGAATGTTCATAACCAGGACAATCCTTACTTTAGCTCAGAATTCTAAGATCAATATGCTTTACCTACTGAGGACATAGAATTATAAAATGGCCTTCAAATTAAGATATACACTGTGAATACTGAAGAATAACTCCTGGTACACATGGGCTGCTCTAAGCTGGAGATATATATTTAAGAGATTATTCTAATTTACTATCTATGCTTTTGGATCAGTGGATTCATTGGCCATGTATCCACAGTAGCAGTAGCATTTCATTTGCCATCAAATGGGTCCCTTTGGCCTAGGCAGGATTCCATGTATGTAAACCAGACTCTCTGCCTTCAGATCTATAACTTGAGCACTTGCACAGAAGAGACTTATCTGTCTCCTGTGTTGCTTTATCCGAAGAGGAATGGGTTCAGTGTAATTGGTCTATTGGGCTTTTGGACAGAAGGCCTCCGCCTCACTGGCTATTGGTTGGAAGCTGTACTCAGACATTGCCACGTGACCTTTCCAACATGGCAACTTACTGTATTAAATCCAGTAAACTGGAAAAAAAAAGTTTGTTAGCAAGACAGAAGTCACAGTCCTTTAAAATCTAGGGAAGTGACATTTCCTCAGTATAGCAGTAAACTATTGGTTAAAAGCAAGTTTCTCAAGAGAAGGGAATTTATACAAGTTAGTTGGTAGGATATGTGTCCTAATATAATAAATTCATTTTACCGTGACCCCTTTGTTGCTTTTGATCCCGTATTTCACATTCCAGCTAGGTGTACTTGGAAACTGTTTATTTAATGTGGGCTATTTTTATCCTTAACTTCCAAGGATCATCTCAATAATTTGTTATTAATTCCTGAGTCATGGAAGAGTAGCTGGATGTTAACAAATCTTCCTTTATTCAAATTCTTTTTACTGAGATATAATTGGCATACATTATATTAGTTATATACATATATAACACATATTACAAAATGGTCACCACAAATAGTGTAACCAATACCCATCACCACACACAGTTACATTTTTGTGTTCTTGGGATAAGAACTTTCCAGATCTACTCTTTTAGCAACTTCCAAATATACAACACTATTATTAGCAATTGTCACCGTGCTGTACATTAAATCCCCTAGGCCAAAGTCTCCACAGGACTTATTTATTTTACAATTAGAAGTTTTACCTTTTGATCACCTTTACCCATTTTACCCAGTCTGCCTCTAAAATCTGCCAATCTGATTTTTTTTTTTTAATTTAAAAATTTGTCTTTTTAGGTTCCACATGTGAGATCACATGGCATTTGTCTTTTTGGCTTATTTCACTTAGCATAATGGGTTCAAGGTCCATCCATGTCGTCACATCCACAGTGATTTTCTATTACTCTTGATTCATAATTCCAAAAATTTGTTTCAGCAGGCTCACGTGGCTCTTTCAAGTCTGTTTCTTCCAGGGTTTGCAACTCCTGTAGTGAAAAGTTGTGCTTTCCTTTTTCATTAGGTTCAGCACTTTGACACTTAAGTATGATGAGGCTCAGCCCTAGTTATTGGTTTGGTGGCCAGGAATGGAGTTAAACATATCATTAAGGGGAATAAGCACTGTTTTTTCATTGCAACTTCTCTTGCATAGGATTCAAGTAATGGTGAGGAGGGTGTTGCTATAATCTAATAAAGGCAAGTGGGTATAATAAAGAGTCTGACTCTGTTTTTTGGTGTTTGCTTGACAGTTTCAAGTTCCACACTCTGTTTTTCTCTGATCCACATCTTGGCCAGCAGATAAGAATTCCCAAGTGCTCCTTGACGGTGCTGGTAAGAAAGTTCAAAGTATTCTCATGAAGCCTCACCCAAGTTCCACCCTATAACTGCCATAAAAACCCGAAGCCTTTTCCCTTCTTTCTAAATATATTTTTGGACTTTATTTGGAACTGCCTTACTTTCTCCAGAAAATCTCAGGATATGAGTATAAATCTTCTCCTGTCGTCTTTATATATGTATGAATGATGCCATCGGCCGCGATATCCAAACTGAACTTTAGTTGCAGGTCCATCCCAACTCTGCAGTTGGTTATAACAGTGGGCCACTTGTGCAGACTCAGAAGCTGTGATTCTGGTCTTTCAGGCATATGTATACATATAGTCACATTCCAAGTCTCAAGATCCCACTTCTCCATTAGGATACTGATTTCATGTAGCAGACTTGACCAAGTTTGCAAATCAGCTTTCTTTAAACGTCTGCACATTTTGTCACTCTTAAATTCTGTACCTAGTCTTACCTGTGCATGCCCTCAGGCTATGAATGATTAAAGTCACTATTTGCTTTTTTACAAAGGTCTTTTAAATACTAGATGGCAATTGTCTGACTTTCACACTTTGCCTTAAGTCAGTTATTGACCAATATGCGTTCATCTTTCTCTCTATTCAACATGTCGAAAATCATTTGGAAATCATCTATTCCCATAGAATTTATAGTCATGTCATCAGTGTGTCTTCCATTGGCATCACACAGTTTAGAATTTTAGCAATTTTAAGGGTAGAGCATGCTAAGGGTATTGATACTCCACTTCCTACCAGGGACTGGCTCCCTCATTTCCATCTGACCAGTGAGTAATCCAACCCCAGCATCTCATCATTAGGGTCTGCTGCTTGGGATTGCTCTTCATACCAGATATTTTAGATTGGCTTCTCCTTAAAAGCGGATTCTGAGCCATCAACTCAGAAATGACTATTTAAGAAAGTTCTCTCAGAAAAAAATAGTAAGGCATGGGGTAGCATGGTGGAGAAAGAAAGCAAAGTTTAAGATGAAATCTCAGACTCCATTCCAAATGGAGCTATAAATTAAAATTATATGTGAGAATACTATCTTGAAGCAATGTGCTGGGCTTTTGTTTTTCCACACCAGCTCTTAGCTTCAGGAAAAGTTGTGTGTGTGTTGGGGACGAGGGTAAAATTGTCAGGTACTTCTGGATTTCCAAACTTGCAAGACCACTTAAGTACCCAAAGGAAATTCTCTGGAAGGCCAATTGAGAGAGAAAAAAATCATGCAGAACATGAGGGATTGGGTTATGTAGCTAATAAAGAATTGCAGGGAATCAGAGAAGAATACTGACATTGTTTGTTACAGAGGTTCCCATTGAACTGTTCCCATGTGACACCAGGAATGTGATCTTCCCTACGTACTTGGTTGTTCATTATCAACAATTTAGCAGGAAATTCCCTAATTAGAGTGACAATAAGATAGTCTGAGTATCATTCTACTGTCACAAAACCTCATTCTGCTAAAATATATGGAAAATTTCTCCAGTTTTTTATTTTTATTTTCAGATTACTGTGTTCCTATCTAAGGGGTTTAACTACCTCCCTACCTTCTTGTATCTATTTCATGCAGTTCATTTGTTGCCATCTCGTTGTTACTAGTCAACCAGTTGATAAGTTTTTGTTGCTAGTCCATAACAGCTCAACCATGCCCAACTTGGGCAACCGTGTTTCGTAGTACTGAATCAGTCCCTCAAATGCTGTGGCAAGACCTTCATAAATACAGACATAGTCTTCCCTTCCTGTTCACCTAATGACTATTGCCACTTGAGTCTGATGTTTCCTGTTTACGTGAAAATACTGAATGTTACACTGCCTTACCTTTGGCTAGCTACAATAAATGTATAGCAGGTATCTTATGTGTCAGGTGATGGGAATGCAAGAGTGAACAAGGCAGTCAGTGTGATGATAGTTAATTTTATATGTCAACTTGACCTGGCTGAAAGAGGCCTAAATGACTGGCCAAATAGTATTTCTGGTGTGTCTATGAGGATGGCTTCAGCAGAGATTGGCACTTGGATCAGCAGATTGAGTAAAGACAAATAACCAATGTGGGTAGGCATCTTCTAATCCATTGAAGACCTGAATGGAACAAAAAGGCAGAGGAAGGGCAAATTTGCTCTCTCTGCTTGAGCCGAGACTTCTTTCTCGATACCCTTGGGTATCGGCACTCCTCACTCTCTGGCTTTAAGACTCAGACCAGGATTTACACCATCTGCACCCCAATACTTATTTCACCAGCCTCAGATCCAATTACACCACTGGCTTGCTTGGTGTGGCAGATTGTGAGGCTTCTCTTCCTCTATATGAGCCAATTTGCATAATCAATTTCTGTTTCTCCCGCCTCCTGTCTTCTCCTCCCACTCAAATATAGATATTTAGATAACGCTTTGCTGCAGAACTACTATCTATATCTGTCTCCTACTGGTTCTGTTTCTCTGGAGGACGCTGACTGGTTGGATATAGTCCAGTAGCTTTTGAAAATTATTTGTGCCCCCAGCCTTTAGACCTAAAGTAGGAAGTGATTATAGTTTAGAGACTCAGAGATTTCTCCAGCAACGACTAAGGTTGAGACCCACAGAGACATTACAAAGGAAAGAAAACTTGTATTTTTAAAACCTGTTTTATTTGGTTCACAGCTATCCCCGTGATAAAGGTGTCTTTAAAATGTCTATCTGGATTATCAGAATTTCTATGCAGCGGTGAATTCTGTGTATTGTTCCCTTTTCTGCATGGTATTTCATGTGCGTGTTTGAACACATTTTAGTCCTTAGATATTTGAATCAAGAATACATACTTGGACATGATGTAGAGGCTACTACTGGACAACATTCTGAATTTTGAGGAGGATGCAGTAATGGATGCAGTTTATGAATTGTTTCCTTCTAGTATAGATTGTGTGTGTTGTGTGTGTGAGAGAGAGAGAAAAGGAGTGCAAATACTGGTGACTAGAAGTGGACTGTGGTAGAAATTTGTGTTTTCAGTAGTCTGAAAGTAGTAGATGTAGTAGATGTAGTCGTAGACGTAGTAGTAGATGTAGTCGGCTCTACGTCTACGTAAACCTGATGCCTTGATGGTCATATGAATCTTTCTAGCCAATAAATATGTGTGGAAGTCACGTGAGCTATGTCTTTTAGATGAATTTAAACATTATTTTGGTTCATTTTTTGACTTTGAAATAATTGTGATATTTCACTTTACTTTTGCAAGGTGTTTGCACTGAGAGATACTAGGTACAGAATATGTAGGATCACTCTTATCATTAACGATAACTTCTTATGAATTTGCATCATGTTCTTAATACAGTGAAGGTACAGAATATTCTCTCACCGCAAGAATTCCTCATGTTTCACATTTACAGCCCATTTGCTTTCCTCATACACCCACCCTTTCCATAACCCATGGCAACCAGTAATCTGTTCTCTATTTCTAGAATTTTGACATCTTAAGAATGTTATATAAATAGAACTATAGAGTATGTGATCATTTGGGATTGGGTTTTTTAATTCAGGATAATTCTCTGACGATTCATCCAGCTTTTTATTGTATCAATAGATTCTTAATTTCTTAATAGTCTAAAGTATAGAAGTACCCCATTACGTTTAACCATTTATGTATTAAAGGTCATCTGATTTATTTCCACTTTGGGGTAGTTATGAGTAACACTAATGTAAACATTTGTCTACATGTTTTTGTGTGAATCTATTTTTTATTTAATTGGGATAAGTGACTGAGAGTTATGGTCATTGCACAGTCATTTATCCATATCTGGATGATGTGGTAGCTGCATATTTACTTTGTTAATAAATGGCTGTGCAATTTGAAAGTCCTACCAGCAATGCGAGCGACCCAGTTTCTCCAGTTTTGTCAGACTTTTGTGTTGCCATTTTTTATTTTAGCTATTCAGATATATGTGTCTTTATATTCACTAGAGTTTTAATTTTCATTTCCCTATTGGTTAATAATGTCGAAATATTTTCATGTAATTATTTGAAAGTTCATGTAAATTTTTAGAGTTCTTTATACATTCCAGATACTAATCCAACATCAGAGAAAACATTTGGGTTTTTGTTGTTGTTGTTGTTTTTATTATTTTAGAGAGAGTGCACACATGGGCAAGGGGCAGAGGGAGGGAGAGAGAGAGAGAAAGAATCTTAAGCAGGCTCCATGCTCAGCTGGGAGCCCAGCTCAGGGCTCGCTCCCTTGATCCTGGGATCATGACCTGAGCCAAAATCAAGAGTTGGATATTCAGCCAACTGAGCCACTTAGGAGACTTGTGTCAAAGAAAATATTTGTAAGCCACGTATCTGAGTTTGTAGTTAAATTAAAAGTTAAAATTGAAATCACCCCAAACTCCTGTACTGCTAATTTGCTATATTACAGGTGGACTCCAGCTTTCTTACTTTTAATAGGTAGAATTATACCTTTACATTCTTACAAGTTAAAACACACAAAAGATTAGAATCTATCATAATGTAAGCATTCAGTAAATGTTATTTATATTTTCTAGAAAAGAATTATAATGTTAAAATGTGGTTTCGAAAAGTAACATAAGTCCATCTGGCCAACCAAATTACCAAAATCCTTTTGGAATAAAAATGTAGCTATCAAAGAAGCACAGCCGAGTGAAAGTTTGCCACTCCACGACCTCACATCCAGGTTGTACTGAAAGGAAATCCAGACCAAATCTTTATATATTTTTTTTCATCTGAGATGAGGAAGTCTCAGTCATTTTAGGTGTTCCGATTACCACCTTGCATGAAAGCTTTAGAGGAAAATGTCAAGATCAAAGATGTAGGATGTAGTGACCTTTAACAGATCAAATCCAGAATTTATAGTTTTCACCACTGAAGGCCTCTCCACGTTCTTAGAACCTATCCATGCAAGGATGAGGAGTTTCATCAAACTACTGCAGTCAGTTCTCACTTTCCTAATAGCCATCCCTTGAAATCATTCTGATTTCACAAGTGTTTCTTTTTATAAGGTGAATGCTAATTAGTGAGGTGAAGGGTATTGATAGAGACATTACAAATAGAAATACCTGTGGTAGTCACTCTTTGTGGCCCTTCGAATGGCTTTCTCCTTGGAGACCCTTCAGGTGTACAATTTATCAGGTAATTACATCTTCACTGTACTTTTTTAGCAAGTCTGTATGAGTTGCCCTAAACTGAATAACATAGTCGTAAGTAACATAGCAACTATAATACTAAGTAATATAATTATATTTTAAGTAGGCTACATTTTATATCCAGGCGTGCATGTGCTCGCGCTCTCTTGCTCTCTCTCTCTCTCTCTCTCTCTCTCGTGATTTTTGAATGTTTTTTTTTCACATTTAAAATAATTTACGTGAACATCAAAAAATCTGAGAGATATAAAATGTTATAGAGTACAATGTTAGTCTCCCTCTTATAATGTCTCTAAATTGTCTTTTGCATTTTGGTTATATCATGGTAGTTTGCATAAATTATCAGAGGAGTTTTGAATATATACCTATATATAATATGATATATATATTTATATGTAGCAACAGAATAAATACGTATTAGCACAATGTTATGCTTTGCACTGTGCCTATTTTGATATGAAACAAATTTAAAACTTAGTGTTTTTTGATGTGTATATGTTCTTTTGTAATTTAAGTAGACTGTTAGAAGTATTATACTGCCTATATTTATGCTTTCTATCCTCTACTTTTCCTTTCAGTCAATATCTGTTCATTTCCTACTTTGAGTGATACAAGCATGAAAACACTTAGAACTCCTTTTTGTACTTTTCCTTGTGCTTCACCAGAATTTGATTTCTTAGATAGTATTATAATTATCAAACAGTGGGCGGTATCACAGAAGGGAAATAGGTGTACTGCAAATTCTGTCTACCCACGGTTCTGACTGAATCTTAATCACATATGTATGTGTAGAAGTGAATAAAAGCTCAGATAAATTAACATTAAATATAATAATACTTGATATTATGAGTTAATGCCATAAACTTCATGGTTTAGTGGGTGTGTACTGTTATTAGCTTTTCAAAAAACAGTTTAAGAACAAGAGAGAGAGAGAGAGAGAGAGAGAGAGAGAGGCAGTTGGAGAGGGGCAGAGAGAGGGAGAGAAAGAAGCCCAAGCAGGCTCCATGCTGTCAGGGCAGAGCCCAAAGTGGGGCTGGACTTCACAAACCATGAGATCATGACCTGAGCTGAAAGTAAGAGTCAGACACTTAACCAACTGAGCCACTCTGGTACTATGGAAAATAGTATTTTCCAAAGCTAACCAGCTAGTAAGTGGCAGAGCTAGGATTCGAAGGCAGGCAGCCTCCAGGGAAAATAGTTAACAATCTTGTTCTCTCTCCCCATTCATTCACATCTGTGCTCACATGTACAAGAGGCATTCTAGATTTGAGTCCCGTAATCCCTTGGTGGTCTCTATCTTCTTAAGACTTCTTTTTATCATAAACTATATTACCATAGACACCATATTTATGTATTTGCTCATCCACTACCTCTTTTAAACTTTGCACTGTTCAAGAGCTAGGACTTCAACTCTCTCATTGTCACCCCTTTCCACAATGCCTAGAATAGGATCTGGCTAATCGTATGCATTATTTGTGAGCCTTGAATTAAGTGCATGGACCAACATGAACACCTGGCTGTTGGCAGTTAATGGCAGTGCTGGCACGATGCTGGGCCATGGTTGGTCTGGTTGTCCAACCTGTTCATTTTCCTTTTAGTCTTACAGTGGACCCTAGACATACAGAAGAATGGCAACATTTGCTATATCCAGTTGTGGGATTATGTTTAATTCTGTAAATTTGGTCTTATTTGTGTACAATTCTTGAAAACTGTTTTCAGAGATACTGGTATAAGAAACTTTAAACTGGGAAGGCTGTGGAATTGTTGCTGCTCAGCATTTGAAAGAACAAACACACAAGAGCCTCAGAGGCTCTGGCAAAATCTAGGGGAAAGCAGTCGAGTAGTAAAGTGTATTCCAAAGAGACAGCTGTGACAATTGCTATCACCGTGCAGCTTGCAGAGTTTCCAGGTTGCTGAGGCCTCTCTGCCATGTGCTTCCAGAGTAACTTGTTGTTTTCGTCCATTGGGTTGGCTATAACAGAATACCGTAGACCAGACTATTACAATACCATGAACTAACAAATATATTTCGCGCAGTGTTGGAGCATGAAAGCCCAAGAAGAAGGTGTTGGCCTACTGCTTCTTCCTATGAAAAAGTATTTGTCTACACCTCCACTAATGACTTGATACATTCTCACCTATTGGCAGAAAATAGGTCAACTGAGGGCCCTCTTCCAGGCTGAGCCTCCACCTCGCAGCCTCGCAAGACAGAAGAGACTAGGGAACTCTCTGGGACTTCTTTTAGAAGGACATTAATTCCATTCATAAGGTTTCTGCCCTTGTGACCTAATCACCTCTCAAAGACCTTGCCTCCTAATATTACCTTGGGGGGGTAAGGTTTCAACATAGGAATTTTGAGGGACACAAACATTCAGACCATAACATTTGTCCACAGAGAAGTGTAATGAAATGTATCACTTTATAGAGAAATATTGTAATAAATGTGCATTTACTTCACATTTGTGAATCTCTTTATAGTCAGGAAACTTTATTCATCTTTGTATTGTCAGTATCTAGCCTAACATGCATATCAAGGATGTTGAAAAATACTTGCTGTAGTAATTCTTGGCTTCATTCTAGCCTGTGTTTGAATTCATCTTACATGCAACTGAGCAATGCCTTCTTACTTTAAAAATATTTTTTTCTATAGCAGCGGCTGGGTGGCTCAGTCTGTTGATCAACCGACTTAGGTCATGATCTCATGGTTTGTGAGTTCGAGCCCCGCATTGGGTTCTGTGCTGACCACTTGCTCAGAGCCTGGAGGCTGCTTCAGATTCTGTGTCTCCTTCTCTCTTTGGATTTTGAAATGGAGCTTCTATCAAAAACTCATGCACTTCTGTTTCTAATTACTTTGTATCATTTTTTTTTCTACCTTGAGCATACCAGCTTCTTATGTCCTCTTCCTCCTTCTTCTCCTGTCCTCTGGGAAAACCTTCCCACACATGAGTCTACCTACTGCTTCTTCCTATGAAAAAGTATTTGTCTACACCTCCACTAATGACTTGATACATTCTCACCTATTGGCAGAAATGAAAGCATTCTATTTTATTAAGTCTCTCTTGTGTTTCCTTATTTTCTAATGGCACCTAACATAGTTATTTGTATTTAGAAATGCCCACTTTTGTGTATTTTTTTTTATTCTGAATGTGAGACTCACCTGTCAGAAAGGTAGCCCATTATGAGTAAACAGACATCATCGCTGTCATGAAATGACCTTGGGCCATAATTTGAGTAACTGAGAATCACATTGTAAAGAAACAGAGTAAAACCTTGGTTTGTCAACACAATTGGTTCTGGAAACATGCTTATAATCCAAAGTACTTGTATATCAAAGCAAATTTCCCCATAAGAAATAATGGAAACTCAGATGATTAATTCCACAACCCAAAAATATTCATATAAAATACATACAATACTAAAATATAATACAAAATAACAAAATACAAAATATAGAGAAAAATAACCTGAACTTACCTTTGAAATCTTTGTGGCAACTTTTCTACATCTTCTGGAACATGTGGCCATTGCTTTGATATTCTTGTGACTCCTTTTGCTGCTCCTTTTTATTGTGCAAATGGTCAACGTAGACTTCTTACAAACTCTTGCAATTTTGGCCCCTTGTATACATTGTTTGTACTTGTCAGTGATTTCCTTCTTCTACTATAATCATCTCCTTCTTGCTACCTTTCCTTTCAAACTTTTTCTGCATGTGGGCCATTGCTTACAGTTACACGGATGCTGACTACAGTACAATAAACCCTTGTCATATACTGTATTTAATGTAATGGGCAATAAGACAGCAGAGGAAAGGGTCTGTGTCTGCAGACAGCCTGACCTAGAATGAAGCAAAGCATTCCTAAGCTTACCCTTGTCTGGAAAAGCAAGGGACTGTCTGTAGGTGCTTAGAAGTGACAAAAAATACACTAGTGCCAATTTTGGGCACCTTCCAACATTCTGAAAAATCACTGATTTCTGCCAAACACTGTGGCCTGAGACCAAGCATCCGAGTATAGGAGAAGATCACCCAGAATCCTACAGCGAGCGAGCGAGCGAGAGAGAGCACGCACAAGCATTGGCTTAGTTGTGATAATGCAACATTTGGTGTCACATACTACTCATATGGCAAGATATCACTCGTTTATCGAGTTAAAATTTACTAGAAATGTTTGCTCATCTTGTGGAATACTCGCAGAACAAGTTACTTGCAATCCAAGGTTTTACTGTAATAGGAAACAAAGATTACAAAACACATAAAGTTTTAAAAATTGATCTCATCTCAGCCAATTGGGCGAAAGTGGGCAAAAACGTGTTTGGATCAGAGTTTGTTTCATTGTTTGAAACCGTATTCAGCATATTTTCCGATTTTTATTATCTTCAATATCGCCAAACCTCCTGTTCCTCAGAGAACCTGGTATGGAAAGGTCAACACCGTTACTGACCTCAGTGTGTGTAGAATCTGGCAGGGATGATGGTGACGCACAAGCATCAGGAGGCAGGCTGGGAGTGATTATGCAGTACTCTTGGTACACAGCACCAGGGAAAAAGTAACCGGGATTCTTAAATTTTCCTTCTTATTCTTTTTTTGGTAGACCATGTTGTTTAGTCTCAGATTTAGTCTCAGAAAAGATGATTGGTGAGGAAACAGAAAATTATTGATTATTGGCTGAGAGAAAGCATTATTGCCAAAGCAGCTTTCACATAGATCGTGAGGCAAGGAGGATAATAAAACTTTCAAACAATGGCAAAGAAAAAACGTGTTTCTGCATGTAAAGAGTAAATATGGAATGTAAAAACCAGATCATTTGGGGGATTTTAGAACTAGTTCCAGACTTTGGGCTTTATTGTAATTGCTATGAAAAACTCTGAAGAGGTTGGAGTTCACATTTCCTCTGTAGAATTATCAGATAGAACATGGCGAAATAGATAACAATGGATGATGCAGACCAGGTAGAAGATGTTATTTTAGGTGAAGGAGTTCGAAGATTTGACTCTATGTAACACAATGGAGCGCAAACATTTATGGTTATCCATTTATTACAGTGCTAAATTACAGAATAATTTGAAACATATTGGATTTTTAGAAAAGGAAAGCAAGGTGTATTATATTTTTAAAATATAAACTGCCTGCCAAGTTTTTGAGGAATAGCGAATATAAAGTCCCAGCACTGAGCAGGAGATAACTTGAGAACCAAGATAAAAGAGAAAGATCATATAAAAAAAGATATTTTGAAGAAGACATTCAGGTCTCTAAATTGTGATGTGGAATAAGGTATTTTGATTTTTACTTTATTTATTTTTGCTTCTCTAATATCAGCACATAGTATAAATACGTGCATATATGAATAGATGAACATATGAACACAGATAAGTGAATTAATAATAAATGAAGTGAAAATTAAATACAACATTATGATATAGGTGCCCAATTCAAACAAGATGTTCTAAAAGGAAATTTAAATAAGAGCCTTCTGGTTTTGGTTTCGTCTAACCTGTTTGTATTAGATACAAACCTATTGTGTTAAACTTGACACATTTTAGCTAGAGGATTAAATAACTAGGAAATCATGGTGATCCAAAAAACTCCCAGTTTGGATGGATGACTTTGAAATGTTTTACTTTTTTTTTTTTTTTAGGCATTACTTATATTTATTCTTTCACTTTTCTTCAAACATAACATTTTATGGGTAGGTTTCTCTTCTTCACTTTACAATGCAAAGACTAGAAGGAGTGTTGCTTCCAACTTAATAACATATACTGGATAATCTGTAAAGTCACAACTTTTCTTGAATTCATCAGAGAGCTAAGGTCACAGTGAAACCAATGGACCCCAAATCAAAGCAAAGTAGACACTGTTAAGGAGGATTAGACCGGAGGACTTGCTCATTGGGAGGAGCTGTTGGGTTCTGGGGGGCATTCCAGAAAGTAGGAAGAATTGAGCTGGATTTTTAAACCACATGCTAGTGGCTGATTGTGGACCACTGTAAGAGTATGGACAGGCACAAAGGAGATTCCTCCCTACTTGAAGGCTTTTCACAGACCCTACCAGATGCCTACAAGAAGAGTTGAAGGCAAGTCCAGAGAACAGAGGAAGTTTCCCTTTGAGGCAGGCCTGGCAGAAGGCTTTGCATCGCCCATATAATCCTGAAGCAGCTCACCCTCTCACTCTCGGGACAAGGATGAAGACTCCTTGCAACTGAATGAAGGGAACAGAAAACCTTCTATGCCTAGAATGGGAGAGGGAATATATCCAGGGCCAAGGTCATTAATGGAAAGGATCACTGGAAAGACCTTGCATGGAGATCCGGCATTTGAGCCACCGATCCATTGTTTCTCCACTCCAAATCTGTCCGTCCTTGTCGGAGGTGATATACTCAGTTTGTTTCCTTAAAAGAGCGCTAGAGTACAAATCGAAACCACCTCAATGGTATCTTAATGAGATACCACCTCACACCTGTTGGAATGGCTAAAATGAACAACTCGGGCAACAATGTTGGTGAGGATGTGGAGAAAGGGGAACCATTTTGCAATGTTGGTGGGAATGCAAACTGGTACAGCCCACTCTGGAAGACCATATGGGGGTTCCTCAAAAAGTTAAAAATAGAACTACCCTATGACCCAGCAATTGCACTGTGAGGTATTTATCCAAAGGATACAAAAATGCTGATTTGAAGGGGCACATGCACCCCAGTGTTTGTAGCAACACTATCGACAATAACCAAAGTATGGAAAGAGCCCAAACGTCCATTGACTGATGAATGGTTAAAGAAGTGGTATATATATACAGTGGAATACTACTCGGTGATGAAAAATAATGAAATCTTGCTATTGGCAAGGATGGAACTACAGTGTATTATGCTAAGTAAAATAAGAGAAAGACAAATGTATGATTTCACTCTCATGTGGAATTTAAGAAACAAAACAGATGACCATAAGGGTAGGGAAGCAAAAATAAGATAAAAATAGGGAGGCAAACCATAAGAGACTCTTAAATACAGAGAGCAGACTGAGGGTTGATGGAGGGAGGTGGGTGGCAGATGGGCATTGAGGAGGGCACTTGCTGGGATGAGCACTGGGTGTTATATGTAGTGATGAGTCACTAGATTCAAGTCTCCTCTTGAAACCATTATTACACTGTATGCTAACTAACTTGGATTTAAATACATTTTTTTTAACGTTTATTTACTTTTGAGAGACATAGAAATAGAGCGTGAGCAGGGGAAGGGCAGAGAGAGAGGGAGACACAGAATCTGAAGCAGGCTCCAGGCTCTGATGAGCCATCAGCATAGAGCCCGATGTGGGGCTTGAACTCACAGACCGTGAGATCATGACCTGAGCTGAAGTCGGCCGCTTAACCGACTGAGCCACCCAGGCGCCCCAAATACATTTTTTAAAAAGCACTAGCAGAAGACAGGTTCCCTTTCCTGATTCTGGAAAGTTTTGCTGCTTTTTGTTCCAATGAGGGGCTGGTGTATTGGCATGTTGGCACCTGCTGGAGTTTACTCCCCTGAGTTTCAGTTGCATTCTGCAGGGGTCTTCACTAGGAGGACCCCCAGAGCCATCTTTTTGGATCCTTCTTGGGAGTCCCAGGCAGCTCCCCCAGAGAATTTCCTAGCACCTTCCCTCCTGCTGGAATCTTCCCAGTGACTTTCTGGTGAGTCTAGCTGGTGCCCAAACAGGATCCCTGGAAGTTAACAGAACACCTGACTGACAGCTTGACAGGGTCCTGGTGAATTTCCTGCCCACCCACCTCAGTCTGCTGATAAGCTTTTGGGGGGAAAAAAGTCACTGCCTGCCACTTCTGGTCCACAGTTCTCTGTTCACCACCCTCCTATCATCAGTGTCCCACAGGGAGGTTTCCAGCCTCCCAGCCCAGCCCGTAGTCTTCAGCCCACCAGCTTCAGCCCACCGACTGTGGATCAGCTCTGATCATGAATAGTTCAGCAGATACAGATCTCCTCCAATGAAATCTGAATCCCAGACATGAGAAGGATTATCTTCTCAAAGTCTGTCTTCCTAGGGTACTCTCTCTCAGCAGTGGGTGGTTCTTTAGGAATTTCCTTTTATTCTCTTTTAGTAGTCAATGCCTTGGAAATATTTCATGGTTCTTCCATGAACCATGTGGTTCCATCCAGATGTGGTTTCCATCTCCTGACTGGACCTTAAATGATACAGAGTTAGTACCATCAAGAGATGGTTCAAGAGATAGATTCACCAAAGATGAGGTTTGGGATTGACTCAATCCTGCTTTTGGGATTGAGCCCAAGGGATAGACTAGACTATTAATTTCTTACCTTTCAGGCCCAAATTCACTGAATTGTGATACTGGAACTTCAAAAAAAAAAAAAAAATTTCAACAGCAGAGGGCACTGGAGGGACACTCAGGGAGAATGGGGCTTTTCATTCTTAAGTGCTTTGTTTCTGCTGCTGGGAAGCTGGGCCAGTGTGCATGACACCCAGGAGAGCAAATTCTCAGTGAATTTCAGCAGCTCTCACAGTTGGTTGTCTGGGCTTTTCAGCAGCAGCGCTTACAGAGTTGCCTAGTAAGGTCTGCAGCCCCAGCGGGCTTTCTTGTGGTTCAGCATTCCTGCCTCCACAGGATGGAGAGTGCCACAGATGCCTCACCTGACTTCCTCAAGACAAGTCCAGTGGCCCCTCCCAGGAACAATATCTGGGCAAGTTCCAGGGATTCTCCCTCTAATTTCTTGGCAAGTTTAGCAGCAATGCATGTGGGCAGATTCCCACTGAATTCCATGGGTGGCCCAGCTGACTTCCCCATGTTCAGTAGTATCTCACATGGCCACATTTCTCCCTTCTTTAGGCTCCATAACTAGTGTCCCAGACAGTTCAGTATACCTCCTTTTCTCCTTAGCTATTTCCCAGTGGCTTTCTGCTGAACCCAGCTTGTATCCTGTCTAGCTTTCCAGCGAGTTCAAAAGCATCCCCACACCAGATTCACAGTATATGTATACATATACTGTGTATATTTGTATATACACAGTATGCGTGTATATACACAATATACGTGTATATTTTAGTATATGTATACATATGTATGTATGTGTGTATGTATATATATGTACACATGTACATACACACACACACACACACACACATATATATATTTAAGCACCCTAGGAAATGGTTTCCTGCCCACCCAGTGTAGCCTCTGACACTCCAATGGGAATTTCCAAATGCTTTTCTGAACTTGCCCATCAATCTAATTGAACAAATACCCCAGTGCCAACTGTGGAAAATCTCTTGCCTGGGAGGAATTCCGGAGCCCATCCAGTCTCCAGTGTACTACAATTCCATGCTCCTTCAACAATGACTGAATTCTAGCCTTGAGAAGAGCCCATGCTTCCATGTTTGTTTCACACTTGGGTACTTTCTCTCAACCCAAGGATATTATTTTAAAATCTCTTTTATCTCCTAGCAGTTTAACTCCTTGCTCATAGTTAATCATTCCTAATGAAAAAAATTCCCATTTCATGTTACTCTGAGGTCTCTGTTTACTGACAGGGCCTAACACATTTAAAAGGAGAGTGCCTAACTAAGATTGATGTTGAACCAAAGAAACCTTGAGGGTCCCCCTGCCCCACTACCTCGGCTAGCACGTACCAAGTAACAAAAACCAGCAGTTTTAATGTTGGAAATGGCACAAGAATACAAAATAAGTTTTCCTCCATCTAATTGCTCTTAAATGTGACTGTTGAAAAAAATAGCATTTGTCTGTTCATAGTATATGCAAAAGTAAAATGCAATGCCAAATGAGTACAATGGATAGGGAGAATGGATTGGGAGTATGTTGTTTGAGGTCCTTAGATTACAGTTACACATTTTATCTTATTTGAATACAAACCACAACTAACTAAATACTAATATTGTGAACTCAGCATCTATTGAGCGGGACATATTATAAAAGAGTTCTAACTAGTAACCTGATTATAGATATAAAATGAAACAATAAAATAATAGTCCAAAAGAAGAAGAAAAAGTAAAAGAAATAACAGATGAAATGAATCGAAAACAGCTGGGAAGGTTTTTAATCCAACCATATCAATCATCACGTTAAATCTCAATGATCTAAACCCAGAGGTCAGCAAATTGTGGACCAAGGGCCAAATCCAGCCATGCCCATTTGTTTGCATGTTGATTATGGTTGATCTTCTACTACAACGACAGAATTGGCTTGTTATGACAGAGACCTAATGGCCTGAAAACATGAAAATAATTATGATCTGGCCTTTTACAGAAAAGTTTACCAACCCCAGTTTTAAGCACATCAATGAAAAAAAATCAGATGGTAAATTTAATTAAAAAAAATCCCAAGAACCAACTACATGCTATGTGTAGGAAAGCCACGTTAAATATGAAAATATATATGTTAAAAGTAAAGAATTGAAAAAGATGCTAGACAAACACAATAAAAAATTTAAAAAGAATTTCAGTGGTGGTGTTTCCATCAGAAAAAGTAGAGAAGAATAGGGGATGATATTAGGGATATAGAAGGATAAATAAGGACATAATATGATGAAAGGGTCATTTCACAGCTATGTACCTAATTTCAAAATATACCAAGTAAATACTATCAGAACGTTAAAAAGAATTAAATTCATAATTACACGTGAAGATATCAACACTTCAAGGTTAGCAAATAATGTAGGAAGTAAGTATATAGAAGTTACAAGCACCACTATCAGCCAGTTTGACCAAATATATGTAAAATATATGCATACATACACATGTTAGTTTTGACATTTATGACAGAATCAATAAACTATATAAGGTAGGCCATAAAAATCTTAATAAATTAAAAAGGGTTGAAACAATACAAAGTATGTTCTCTGACCAGAGTGAAAGTAAACTAGAAATCATGAACACAGAGATATGTGGAAAATAGCTGAATACCTGGAATTTTTACCCTTGAAACTAAATTGTGAATCAAATAGCTGATCATAGAATGATACAAAAATATTTCAAATTGAAGGAAAATTGAAATGCAGCATATCAAATTTATGGAATAATGCCAAGGATTTTTAAAAAGTTTATAGCTTCAAAGTTATCAAATTAGTGATTTAAGCTTACATTTTAAGAAACTAGGAAAAGAACAAAAAATACATTTAAAGAAACAGAAAATATAGAGTTAAGATCAGTGCCCTAAATGAATTGATTTTCAGTATATTTTCAATGAATAGTTGGAAATTGCAGTAAAAAAAAAAAAGAAAAGGGTTGCCTGGGTAGCTTAGTCGGTTAAGTGGCTGACATTTGATTTTAGCTCAGGTCATGATCTCACAGTCGTGAGATTCAGCCCCAACATCAGGGTCTATAGTGGACATAGAGCCTGCTTAAGATTCTCTCTGTCCCTCTAGCCCTCCCCCACCAGCTCACGCTCAGTCTCTCTCTCTGTCTCAAAACATAACATAAAAAATAAAAAAAACATAAAAATTATGAATATTTGTTTAAATTTCATTAAATAAGTGCATTACTTGCCCTGTGAAAACTGAAATATTAGAAAAATTAAAGAAGTACCCCAAAATGGAGAAATGTATCATGGATCATAGGACTCACCCTAGATTTATTATCCAAAATTTTTACAGATACTGAAAGCTTCATGGATATGGCAGTTGAAATGAAGGGAAACAGGCCAATTGATAAATGATGGATAGATGAGAGATAATAGATAATATGTGTATATAATTTCAGATAAGAATGGTGGAAGGCTTGAGATACAACTAAGACAGGATGCTCTATACTCATTCGTAAAACCCCTTATTCATTGGTATCCTAAGTTCTTATCAAAGGACCTACAGAATAAACTCATTTCCTAAAATGGAATTAGTAAATGTGCTCTTTAATGTATACTCCTACAGATTTCTAAAAGAGTAAACAGAAATTCTGTATAGTTGAAAGGATTTATCAACTTGTCTAAACCCATCTTCATAGTGTTTCACCTTTTTTTGTGCAGACTTAAGTTACATAAATTAAGTATCTTTAAATCTGTGTTTATGGGTATTTCTCAGAAGTTGTCTCTTTTTAAAAGTTTTTTAAATATTTTTATTTATTTTTGAGACAGAGAGACAGCATGAGCAGGGGAGAGGCAGAGAAGAGAGGGAGACACAGAATTGGAAGCAGGCTCTGAGCTGTCACCACAGAGCCTGATGTGGGGCTCAAACTCAAGAACCATGAGATTATGACCTGAACTGAAGTCAGTTGCTCAACCAACTGAGCCACCCTGGCGCCCCTCAGGAGTTCTCTTAAAAAATTTTTTTTTTTTTTTAATTTTTGTTTTAGAGCACGTGCGAGTGGGAGAGAGGGCCAAAGGGGAAGAGAGAGAATCTCAAGCACGCTCCATGCTCAGCACGGAGCTGGATATGGAGCTGGATCCCAACACACTGGGATCATGACTTGAATCCAAATCAAGAGAGACACTCATCCAACTGAGTCACCTAGGCACCCGTCAGAGAGCCTTTTATAAGAAATGGGGAACAAGACAAATATCTAATCATGTATCTGAAGTGATATACATGAAAGGTATTTCATCTGCGTGCATACAGAGTTTGTGTGTTTTCACAGGGTTTGTGGTACACAGATCAGAGAGACAGAGAATGGAGGTGTGGTATGCTGTCTATCCTATCTTTGTCTTCTGGACAGGTTTTGAATTTCTAAAGTAAGGAGAGAGTTTGAGATTCAAAGCAGAAGCAAAAGAGAAGCATGGACTTGGTGAGAGGCCACTCTTCTCCATTCCCCCATGATCTCACATGCATCGTTGGAGTCCAGAAGATGGGGGTGGGGAGAGCCATCGAAATTAGCAACATAAATGCCTATGACTCGCAGGTGAATTGTGCTCTAATAAAGGACAGTGCCAGGCTGCCAGCCTAAAGTGAGTTTTAATCAGTAAATAGAACCTGCTCTCACCAGGTTATCCAGGGGATCCTTTCAAAAAGCCAAATATAATCACGATAGGCCCTGTCTTTGTTCCATGGCTTTCCATTGCAATAATGAATACAATGGTATACATTCTCATGCTGTCCCTGCATTTTACCCCTCATTAATTAATGATGAAGTGATCATGTGATTAGTCTTATAATATTAGTCTTCTTTACTAGAATGGGGTGTCCCATAAAGTTGACACCATGCCTGTCTTTTTCACTGTTATTTTCAGAAACCAGCATTGAAACTAGTTCACTGGTTGAGCGAACAGATCAGTGCTCTTCCTGAATTTAAATTTGGAGTTCCCCAGAATGTAGTCGATGCATATTCTCTGTATAAAAGTAATGACCCAACAGTGGTGGAAAGATTGACTTTCTGTAGAAAACCTCAGAGGTGTAAAAACGGAGAAAATCTGAGTACAAGCACACATGAGCTTCAAGTCTCTTATGCCAAACTTGCGAATTGGGGAACGGACATGGTTTGGCTGTGACTTGAATGTACCAGGTCTTCCTTACAGAGACTGCCATTCAGCTCATCTGCCGAAAGGGATTCCTAAAGTGGTTTTTTTCAACTTCTGTTTGTGCACATGGTTTCCCAGGCTTCCTCATGTACCTCCTTTGAGTACTTCAGTTCCGGAAGCTTTATAGGAGCACCGTGGCCATCTTTCAGCAACTCCAGTGATAACATTGGATTTTACCTTTCATTTCTGAGTTTCTTGACATTTATCTTCCTTCTCTCAGTGCTTTCAACCCCTGCTATCTTCCTTAGATGCCTGCTAATCTCTTCTGATAGTTACCATCCTGACAGACGCCACGGCTCTACACAGACACTTATCAACTCCAGTTCCTTCACCCCCCATCTTTCACTACTGCTTGTCTTAGAAAACCACATGTTCCCGAGTGTCAGGAAGTTCTGTCAAACTTTAGGAAATCTCATGAATAACATAATTGAATCCTCCTTGCTCACATCGCTTTCCTCTTTAGATTTCCACACATCCTTGCCCCAGGTGTTCCTGTGGCTCATGGCCTCTTTTTATAAGAATAATCTATAGAATTTAAAGACTATACAAATAATTATAATTTATTAAGATCTACAAAATGGACATTAATCTGGGCACTCTGAATGTGTCTCTATAATGGTGAACTGTAGTCTTGCAAAGTAAAAATGATCATCCCACTTTCTAGAGGAGGAAGAACCAGACACTTTGAATTCCTTTTGACAGAGTTCACATCCTACACATATTGGAAGGCAAAGTATCCTTTCTGAGAGAGCTTAGAAAGAAATAATGGTATGTCTTCATTCTCTGCACCTCTCAGAAATATGGGAGTAACTGAACTCTCTATCCTCTACCCTCCCACAAGGAGAGGCTCAACAATTCCACAGTATTACTTTTAGGTTACCTGGAAAGGACAAAAAGGGACTTCTCAAAGTAACTAGTAGAGGAGGCAAGACTATACAATGGGAAAAAGACAATCTCTTCGTGGTGCTGGGAAATCTAGACAGCTACATGCAAAGAATGCAATTGAACCCCCTTTTTTATACCATACACAAAAATAAACTTAAAATGGGTTAACTGCCCAAAAGTGAAACCTGAAACCACAAAATTCCTAGAAGAAAGGCAGTAATTTCTTTGACATAATAGAAACACTTTTCTGGATTTGTCACCTCTGGCAAGGGAAACAAAAGCAAAATTAAACTATTGGGACTATGCCAAAATAAAAGGGTTTGTACAGCAAAGGAAACCATCAACAAAATAAAAAGTACAACTTGCCGAATGGGAGAAAATATTCGCAATTGATATATTGATAAAGAGTTAATATCCAAAATATATAAAGAACTTCTACACCTTAACATCAAAAACCCAAATGATCTAGTTAAAAATGGGTAGGGTACATGAATAGACTTTTTTTCCCAAAGAACTCATACAGATGGCCAACAGACACATGAAAAGATACTCAACATCACCAAATATCAGGGAAACAATGAGATGCCTGTCAGAATGGCTAAAATCAAAACTGCAGGAAATAAAAAGTGTTGGTGAAGATATGGAGAAAAAGGAACCCTTATGCACTGGTGGTGGGAATATAAATTGGTGCAGCCACTCTGGAAAACAGTATGGTTTCCTCAAAAATTAAAAATAAGAATTAGCATATGATCCAATAATTCCACTTTATTTACTGAAAGAAAATAAAAGCACTAATTCCAAAAGATATCTATTTCCCTAGGGTTTTTTGTTTTGTTTTGTTTTGTTTTAATTTTAGAGAGAGCAGGCACACAAGTAGGACCAGAGAGGGGTAGGCAGGGAGAGAATCTCAAGCAGGTTCCATCCACTACACTGAGATCATGACCTGAGCCAAAATGAAGAGCTGGACACTCAACCAACTGAGCCACCCAGGCACCCCACCCCATCACTGCCCTTCTTAAAATGTTCTTTACAGTGCCACCCGATAGAAATTTCTAAATGAAAATATATTTATGTAAATTTTTTCTGTGGTTCTTACTTACCTTGGTTAAGTGCAAACTTTTTACTGTGACATACAAGATGCTTCAGAATTTGTATCCCACTGGGTCTCCACACAGTACCACTTTCTTCATCTGTCTTTTGCGTTCCAATTATATGAGATTTAGTTGCCTCTATATCTTGTCATATATGTGTATACTGTCCTTTTTCCCCTTTATTCCTATTTTTGATCTCAGGAGCAACTGCCCCTGATGGAACTGTGTCTTATCCTTTATGTGTTAGGGAGAGAAAACAGTTGAGAAACTCAACATATGATTTTCTACGTTATTATTGTACTATGAATATGCTCATATCAGTTATATGTCTACCTGACCATCTCTCTTTGCTAACTTAAAGCTTTCTTTATTATACATCCTTGTATCTCAGTGCCTGGCACATGGTTGATTATAAGTTAGTAATTGAAAGTGTGAGTATTGGAACGCTTTCCAGAAAGATGCCTTGCACAATATCCTTCTTTCTTTTTTAAGATATTCATCTTCAAGGTTAATGAAAGCCCCAGTGTTTGAGTTTTTCTTTCCTTAAAGAAAGAACACTGTAGAAATACAAAATGATCTTTATTAGTACAGTGCTGCCAACTCAGTCTTGCTACTATTAACTTGATTAATTTGAGACTATTTTACATGTCCCAAACACCAACACAAATACCAAAGAATACAAGAACCAACCTGGTAGGATTATGTTCAGAAATGGGAAACCCAGGATATTGTGAGAAATGAATGGATTTAATGGCATTTAGAACTTAATTTGTGAACAGTTAGGGGGGGAAAAACTCTTATGCCCACTACAAGTATTATTTAGGGTTCTGTTTTCAGCAATTCATAAAATTTGGCTCTAAAAGAGAATCTCAAAGGGCACATTCTCAACCAAAGTTTGCAAATTGCACTGTCGTCTTTAAATCCTTCTCTTTCTTGAGCGGGGAACGCTTCTCCACAGTGATTTCTAGTTTCTAGTAATGCGCTCACTGCCTCAGCTGTTTCATCTATTTATTAATGCCAAATCTGCCTGATGGTGACTGATATACTGTCTCTTTGAAATACATAGATCACATAGAAGGCATTTCTTAAAGTAACAGTTGTTCTAAAGCCACAGATGGGTCTGTAGCACCCATAATCCTACCCCTGTTTTACAAACAATAGTTGGCATCCTGTATGAGTTGTGGATTGCAGTGTGTCAAGGAATCTTGGAGGGTCCCTATGGGCCTTAATGAAGACAGCTAGTGTTGTCATCTGGTTGTCCTACGAGGGGGTGGAAAAAACCAAAAGTTTTTAATTCAGTATTTGAATGAGTTAAGGAATGAATAGCAAATGTTACAGCAAAACCAGTTCTCATCTCCAGTGAGCCCATAAGGACCTTGCGTTTCCTAGTAGCAGAATTTGTTGTATGCCCTTGAATTTGAGCTTTACTTAAAATAGTCATTACAGCTTCATGGAGCAGAGTTTGGATTCTTTTTAAAAAGGCAGTAAGTAAATAATTTATCCATAAGATTTCGGAAGATACTACCATTTAGGAATTCAATAATATAGCCAATATTTACAAAAAAAAAGCTTACTACGTATCTAGTAGAGTAAGAAAACCAGGAAATACAAATACTAATATTGTTTTGATAGCTTTTAGGCAACTCAAAGTGAAGCCAAGAGGCACATTTATAAACCAAAAGTTATAATTTGAAAAGTACATAGTGTGTACATAGGAAATGCTAACTCATACATACTAGACTTGTACAGAAAAGGTATCACATAGTACATATTCCTTTTTGTCTGGGATCTTACACTTAGGATAATTATTTGGTGATTCATCCTTTAGTACTACGTGCCAATAGTTCTATTTGTTATTGCCAAGTATATTCCATTGTATAATTTTTACCACAGTTTGTTTATTCATTCACCTGTTGAAGGTTGTTTCTAGTTTTTGGATAATACAAACAAAGCTACTATAAATGTTCTTATATAGGTCTTTGTATGGACATTCTCTCTTTTCTCTTCAATAAATATCAGGAGTGTAATGGCTGGATCATATGGTAGATGCATATTTGACATTTAAGAAACTACTGTATTATTTTATAAAGTATTTGTATTCATACATGTATATATGAGTTATATATATGTGTGTATATGTGTATACTTCTATACATGTTTATATACTCATGAGTATGTATGCTTTTTAAAAAATGTTCATTTTGAGAGAGTGAGTGAACAAGCATGTGCAAGTTGGGGAGGGCCAGAGAGAGAAAGAGAGAGAATCAATCCCAAGCAGGCTCCATGCTGTCAGTTCAGGGCCCAGGTGGGGCTTAGGCTCATGAACGTGAGATCATGACCTAAGCCGAAATCAAGAGTCTGATACTTAACCAACTGAGACACCCAGTTGAGTGTGTATGCTTTTATATATAGGTACTTAGAGATTTTAAGCAACTGGCTCATGCCGTTTCAGGGACTGGCAAATCTGAAATATGTAGGGTAGGCCAGCAGGCTGAAAACTCAGGAATTCTGCCTCAAACCTGCAACGTAGAAACCCAGGCTTCTCTGGGAAACTTCAGTATTTGCTCTTCATATAGAGAAGAATATAATGTAGTCATACACACATACACACAATCACTCTACTGTTACCCTCCCTAATGAGACAATCGACAATCACATTCAGTATCTGCCTCCAGCTCAGAGTAAAGGATTTTGAGTTGATCTTCATGCCTCCGTTAGGTCAAGTGTGCCTCCATCATTTTGTACCCCAAAGTTAAACATACAGCCACTGAAAAACCTTCCAAAATATAGAGCTCCAGGAGAACACCATTATATCTCCAAGGACAGGTGTGTATGCATGCAGAAGTATGCACACACATACATACAATAAATAATAAGTAGTAAGTTGGTGTATAGAAGATGTCACTTGCTTCTTGCCTAGGGTAAGGAATAATCTCTTCTCTGATAATAGCCATGAGTTCCTTGGTTTGACAATCTGGCAGCATACAGAAAGGCTTCCTCGGATAAGTGTATTTTTCTCTGGCCACCAATGACATATCTCAGAGTATTTTAAGTGAACATAATAAGGGACAAGAAGCCATTAATTTTAATTGGCTGGATTATAAAATAAAAAAAATCTCAAGTTTTGTGTAACATTGATGTTTCTCAGACAGAAACGTAGCACACTGTTAGGCAGCTAGTCAATTTTGTCTGATAAACACCATAGAATAGAAATGAATTACAGAAATGTCATAAATCCATAATTGTAGAATCTGGATCACGCACTTGTTTCTTTTTCTAAGTGATCGTCTTCTGTCATTTCTATCCTTTCTTGTAGCTTTTAGAGAAATGACATCCATTCTCTTTTCTTCCCAGAGACTATGTGAAATAATAGCATGCTTGATGAGGCATAGTCCAATGTGTCCCTGTCGTGAGGTGCCTCCCATAAAATAGAAGCAATTATTACTTCTGCCATTGGAGTCAAGAGCAGGAGATGATGGAGGTATGGAAATAAAAAGAATCAACATCACACATTTTTATAAATACTCTTGGGTCCAAAAATCAATCCCCACTGTACTTGTTGCCTAATGGTTCATTGCAAAATGTATTGTTTTCTTTGTTTTACTCTTGGAGACCAAAGGCTTACTTGGTACCATTGCTTCAGATTGTTGGCATTGGGTAGAAGAAGGTCTCTCTTTAAAAAAGAACAGAAGTGAAGAAAAGCTCTACACGTAATACTTTTCCTAATGTCAGACATGTTACCTTAGATGGAACTTGGTTCTTTTTTCATCAGGATTCTACCGAAGACTATAAGGAACAACTAATATATGCCCAGGTTTTTTCTGCCAGATTCTCTACCCTTTTATGCTTGGTATGCATATAGACCAAAATCCAGATAAAAGTTTATCTCTTTTCCAAATGTGTAACCAGAAATGGACTCCCTCCCCACACCCCTTAGGGTCTCCAGTTCATTTTGGGATATGCTACTTTCAACACTGCAAACCTAGTTTCAACTTTCAAATCAAATAATTAACACTATAGATATATATATAGAAATGAATATAAATCCAACTCTAGCAAAAATAAGATTTATTAGCTCTTTTATCTTGCAAGTTCAGGAGAAGAGAACCTTTCAGGGCTGGTTGGATTCAGAGATGCAAGTGATGTGGTGGCCTTTCTCTTGCTCTGCTTTCTTCTAAGTACTGGCATCATTCAAGCCCATAATGGGTCATTCAGATGCATAGAACTGTGAACAGATTTGAAGAAAAAATAGCCTGAATCATGATATGTTTTAGAAGGGACCTTGTAAGCCAAGTCCATGGGGTCAATATAGAGGCCAAAAATTCCTTTGTAGAAGTGGTGGGGGGTGTAGGAGGGTGGAAAGGGGGTGGCCTGAGTAAAGGATAAGGAAGATGGAAAAACACTTCACTTGTTTCAAAGCTTCCAGCAAAGCTGATCCTGCTCTTGGAGGCACAAAATCATACTCCTTTCTGTCTTGGTGGTGCCTTATAAAAACATTTAGAAGAGAGTGGATCTTTTTCTGGTTAACATGGGAGATGCTTCATCAGTAAAGAAAGATTGGAGTTTCCAAATGGTAGAAAAGGTTGTGTATTTCTCTGGGTCATTTGTTGAGGCTCTTATAAGGGCCTCCTTCAGGCAAAAATCACATGTTGTCCTACCTAGAATCCCCAGGAATAGCTGTCCAGCTGACTGCACATGAAGCCACCCCACCCCATGACTGAAAAGATGGAAGCCAAACATTATAAAGATGCTAGATGCTTATTGAAAGCAGTTACAGACATTTTAGTGGCTTTGGACAGTGTAACAGTCCTGACTAGAAGAGTATATTCTGTGATCAGTCTTCTTCCCTTTTATGATGGCTTTATCTTTATCCATTAAGAAAAGCGTAACAGAGCTCTGCTCTCTCCATGACACTCAAGTTTTATAGGCAGGGATCTGCAAAAGTAGAGTCTGGGTTGGGTCCCAATAGCTCCCATCTGCTGCCGCCTGGTATTTACCAGGAAGTCCCTTGGGGTGGAGTAAATGGTGAGTGTTGTTCCTCAGTCGCCGACATCTAAAACAGAGAACTGGTGAGCAAGCCTGTAAAAAACTGAGTCACTGGGTTGGGGTTCAATAAAGCAGGGCTGGAATTTCTTTTCTGAGAAAGGAGAGAATAATCTTTCATTGTATTTAAAAGTAAAGATTTGATTTGACCATGCAGAGAACATTTGTTTCTTTTTTCACCATTTCGATTAGGGGGATAATGATCGGTATATTTAAGTTGGATGCTGCCTTGGGCATCATGCGGGTCTTCTTAGCCTGAACACTGTCTAAATACCATGTGGTAACAGGGAGAGATTTAGAGGCTTAGAGATAGGTCATGTGTGATTAAAAAGTGTCATAAGTTATGGGAGAGAAAAATTAATAAAGTGACCAGGGGATCTGCTAACTGGAGCACAGTCTCATGGTCCCACAGCATTTTATTCAATTAGTTCCCTTAGAAACTCATGACTGACTCAGAACACAAACATTAACGTAGGACGAGGAGGACCTGAAAAGAACTCAAAGAAAAAAGACAAAATTATTTTAAAAAAGGAAAGCACTAAAAAAAGGCTGAAAGGCTCTATCTATCTAAAATTTTCTACTGGTTGCAGCACCTGTCTGGATATCCGCTTTCTCACCTGTGAAGGAGAGTCAAGATGGATGGTGAGATTTTCTTGGGTGTGAAAATCTGTCTCATTCCTAGAGAAAGAACTATCCCTTCTTCCCCGCCCCCTTTTTTTTAAACCAAAATCCTTTCATCTGAAACTTTTCAGCTCAACACTCCAAGAATTTCCTTTACACATTGATTCTTTTTTGATTCTCTCTCTCTTCTCCCCTCTTCCCTCTCTCCCATTTTATTTCTGTCAGATTTTCAATTTCTTCTCTGTTCTTTCTTTTTAGAGAATAAACATGCTCTCATTCTAAAGTAGTAAAAAAAAGACCTCCCTTGAAACTCTATGCCTCTCTCCTTCTATTATATTGTCTCTTTCTTTGTCGTTCAAGCTAGACCTCCTAAATGTTTGCTGTACATTAACTGTATTAACTCACTCATTGTAGATTAGCCATAATCTGGAAAGGCAGACTGAAGCATTTTCGATGCAGAATTATTTCTAGCTCAATTAAGTATATAGAAAGAGCCAAGTACACTGGAATATTTCTCCAAATCTTCTAATATAAAATTTGGATATTATAATATCATACTATACTATATAAGTCTGTGTCAGAGTGTAGTGTGTATCATATATGTGTTATATACGTTATTATATATTATATGCATTATATGTTAAATATATGTATTTATGTATATTTGTGTATATATATACATATATAATGTATGTATCATATATGTCTATGCTATGTGCAGTGCAGCCTAGTAAGATAAATCTGTCATTGTTCTCTAAGCTCCAAATCAAATACAAAGCTGCCATATCTTCGTATATGTAACTGTTTTTTCACTTTGACTTCATTCAGTCTGCAGCTCTCCCTACATATGCTTCCTCTATGTAATCATCTTCACTCTTCAAAAAAGTAGTTTTTGTGATTATGGTTCCATGCCCTACTGACTTGACATTTACCGAGATATCCAATAATCACTCAGTTGCCTAATCTAGTAAATCCCTTTCCATTCTCATTTTGTTGGCCTCACTGCAACACCTCTCAAAACTTCTTTCAATTTACATGAACCACAGTTTTTCTTCCTCTTTGCTTCTTCTTAGTCTTGCCTCAATTTGCTTCTCTTGATAATCATTAATGCGTGCTTGATAATCATTGTTTTCACTCTAGAGATGATTTTATTAGCTCTACAGTTTCACTAATGGGCACATACCCAAACACACATATACACCTATATGTTTATATAATTATGTATACATATATATGTAATACAAAAACATATTTCTATACGTAGCACATAGTACACATTTCTTTTTTTTAATGTTTATTTTTGAGAGAGAGAGAGAGTACAAGCAGGGTCGTCTTATTAAATAACTGACCATGGGGTTTCTTTTGTGTTCCATAATACTGGAACTTTAACATGGTGCTGATAAGCTGGGAGCTTCACTTATTCAGTCAAGGCCCAAACCCTAAGGAGTGGTGGGGGGAGCAACACAGAAGTAACTTGGAACCCTGGGCAACCGAGAAGAACTGCTTGACCATCATGGATCCCTGACAATTTTAGATTGTTACATGAGTGATAAATAGAACCTTCATCTTTTTTTGCTAACAATTTTAGTGTCTTTTTATTTGATAGCATCATACCCTGTATTCTGACTAGTACACTTTGCTCTCACTAGTTTAATATGTCTCCCTACAGAAGGTCATCAGACTACTGACTTAATTAGTAGAACTCTAAAATGGTGAAAAAATTGATTTTGGTGACATAGGAGTGTGTGTGGAATTTTGGGGAAGGGACTGACTGAGACCCAGCTAGACATACCTGGTGGTGACTGAAAAAAACCATGACTACAGTTTGCCTGAGAAAAAGGTCAGCCCTGCTCAACTCACTGGTTTCTTCTGTTGGGAGCTGTTGGAATATCTTGGGATCTGCTGTGAAAGTAAAGATTCTCTTTTAACTGGACATAACACTCTTGTTAACTTAGGGGGTTCACAGGCCACTGAACTGAGCTCCTAGTCTTCTTCCGTTCTGTTAGTGGAATATATGACATCCTTGAGATGTCTAATATTGGGAGGATCTACCAGCTAGGATCTGCCTCCCTTTTCCTTCTTATCAAGAGTAGATGAGAAGCAGGAATAAAAACAAGTAATACATACTTACCTGAAAGTCCATCTCTTCAGAGAGTATGGGCATGTTCAGTGCTCACACCTGACATGCTATAGTGAGACAATTCTATGGCGACACCACTGACCAATGGAGAGTCCATGGACTCTGTCAGTATATCCCAGAACTTTATAATTGATATATCCAAATTGGGAAGGGTATCTTCCCCATAAATCTTTTCCTCTTCCTTTCCTTGTAATATAATACCATGTTGTAAGCCATCTTTGACCTCCTAAATCGCTCATCAGTCTGCACATGACAACAGGAAAGCCGTTCCATTAGCTCATCCCTGGTGACTATTGCAATAGTACTTTTACTGTTTCTTGCCAGAGATCTTGCCTCAGCCCCCTCCAGTCATCTACCACAGTTCCAAAAAGATTGCATCCCCACGATCAAAATGGTTTATTAGTTTTCTCCCACCTAACCCTTCCACGGCCACTCATGATTCTTCCTAATTGAGCTATTGCCTCCCCTTCAGTCTCTTGTCTCGCCACAACCTCCCCTGCACTCAACTTTTAATCATACCGACTGGATGCCATGTACTTCCTTAACTTAGGGACACTTTCTTCTTGCGTCCATTTTTCCAACTTCAGTGCAAAAATCATGTCAAAGGCTGCCTGTTCTGTGAAACTTCCTGAACACCATCCCATCTCTTCAAATTTCCATATCCACTGGCAACAGGGGAATCAACCAATACCATCTTCTTTTGCTCTTTCTGTATTTATATAGATTTGTTGTATAACCTGCAATATTGAATTTCTGAACTTCTTAACAAAATGCACTCTATCACCCAAGATAATACTTAGCACATGATAGTCACTCGGGAAATATTTGCTGAATGCCTAAGTGAGTTAATGAGGAAGGCAATGAAATTACTGTTTTAGCAAATATGTCCTTAAAAGGATGCTGATTTGAGCCATAAAAATTCAAAACCATAGCCTTTTATTTTATAGTTAACATGAATATTCTGACACTGATTTGCTGAGAGGTCCATTGCCCAAAGGATCATATAGCCAAACACTTAATTCACCAAGTTTATCCGAAGTTATACTTCAATCTACTTTTAAAGTCTACAGTAATTCAGATGGGATAAATTGGCAACTAAAGTGAAAGTTCTGGAGCTTTGATCTGTGGACATTAGCACCTTCATACCCTCCTCCGCTGCTAGCCTCCCTTCCTTCTGCCTGCTCTACACCAAAGCTTCTTTGGGCTTGGCAGGCTAGGCAGCGTTTTGCATTGATTCTCCTGTCTGTCTTTCTGCCAGCAGAGGGGTCTCTCGCTCTGCACCAGTTTTTAAGATTCAGTATCAGGGAGCTGGCAGAGACTAGTGAGCTAATATAATTAGCTGTTATATTCAAATAAAAACTAGCCTAATGACCCTTTGTGAAAATCTTCAAACACAATTAAAACCAACTAGGTTAATACTAAGCATTGCGAATTGACTAAGTTTAAAAAGTTTTTATTTGTACATAAATAGGAAAATATGGACAATTTTTCAATCAGCAAAATTTGGAAAGAATCCCTCAAAAATACCAAAGCGTTAGAAAAACTAAAACTTTAAAAAGATTAAGAAGAAATCAATAAAGAATGGCATCACGCATATAATGAAATTTTCATCATAATCCTAAGAATATAGAATTTAAGAGAACTAAGTCATCCAGGATTCTTCAGGTTTGGCAAGTTGAACAGCCCTTTAAAAATGTTTTTGATGAGTTGACGTTGACTGAATATATTCAAGAACACTCTTTTCATGATAAGATTTTACACCCATGAGAATAGTGATCATCATCAAAGAAGATTTTGGTAGATTGATACATTCATCAAGTTAGAGTTTCAAAAAAAAACAAAAAGATGTTTTGATGAATTAATTTGTGGAGGGTTGACTTTCTCCCTGTATGGGACGACTGGAGCCTGCCAGCTACAGGCTCAGGAGGCACAGCTGATGGCCACTCTGGGGAAGAGAGAATGGCTCATGATTGCGGATCCATAGCTCCCTTTCTAACCCAATACCTTGTCTGTGTTGCTCAGAGCCGCAGAATATAAGAGAAGATATAGACAAAGGAATTCTATCTAAATCGTTGGCATTTTCTCCCTCTACTTTGTCTAGAATGGTAATATTTTCTTAGACCCGACTTGAGTAGTACGCCTTCAGTACTTAGCCTGAAGTCCAGAGCGATTCTGCTAATGACAAATGGGTTCTGGGTTCCACATGTATTCCATTCCAGTGAAGTTTTGGGTATCACCATACAAAACTGCTCCTCTCCCATCCTGTGCTATACTTAATTTCAGTCTTTCTCACCTTGAAATCAGGCAGAAGTAAACAACAATGATACTTACATTCATTTGGTCATTATGTAGTAGCTATTTGGTGAGTGCTTGAAATGTCCTATCAGAGCCGTGAGTCACACACAGTTCCCAAAAGAGTCAGCAGGCCAAGGGCAGCCTGAAGCCGCATGAAAGCCTTGGTTTTCAAACCACAAAGGTTTCACCATGAGAATTTTCCCCATATCTTAGGCAGAGCTGAATGATCTCTGTAGTTTCCAGTATTGGGCAACTATTCCGTGTAGAACCTCTAAAGGGCAGACTGATCTCTGAATCATGGTTGACAAAGGGTTGACGCTCAAAATTAATTTTCAGCATAAGAAAATTGGCCCAGGAAACACTCCAGCCGAAGGGTACTGAGTTCTGGTAGTAAATAATTCTGTGTGTTTTGGAATGTTGTTGAAATAATGATGGAGAATGGAAATTCATGGAAAGCGCCGAATACTGATTCTGCACTGACTTCTTCCTTTACCTAGATATTTAAAGAAACCAAACCTTTGTCTAGTTTTTAGTATCAGCTTCTGCAGTTCTTCCTGCCACTTACAGACGCTGATAAAATGCATGGGAACATGATTTGTTCTGTGTCTCTTGTGCTAAAGGAAGTAGTGCGTATGCCAGCAGTACAGGCCAGGTACAAAAGCCCAAATTAGCTGTGGCGTTGATTAGTTGAAGGATTCTGAGCTTGTTTAGATGACTTAATCTAGCATAACACTTTCCTTTCACATTTTGTGAAATTTAAACCAAGATGATCTGAGTGACTGTTTCAAAGAAGAAAGGAACTGTTTTCTTTTTCCCTCTCTATTATGTATTAAACAGTGAGTTGATCGCTTTTAACATTCGTTTAATATTAACATCATACTAGAAAGGCAGTAGTATTTTCATTTGAAAGGTAAAACAAAGAATTAGGAAGTTTAAATAAGTGGTCAGAGGTGACATGGCTTGCAGATAGCAGAGCCAGGATTCAGATTTAGGATTCCCATCTATGTGATTTAACTCTTACTTTCTTACTTTTATACAAAAGGTTTAATCCATTGAGCAGTCCTTTTTATCAGTCTATCATGTGCTTCAAATAGCGAATAGAATATTTTTCATAATTCTACATTTCAAGTATTTATATTAATGAAACCAACACTGTAAGATGGTGATTTTCAGTACATGCAAAATAGGGTCATGCTTTTTTACCTTATATTTTGGACTTTTGTGTGTTATTCTAAAGGCTACTACCATAGGCTGAGAAAAAGAAGAAAGAAGGAAGGAAGGAAAGAAGAAAAAATGGAAGAAAGAATGTCTTTCATACACTTTAGAGTTTCTAGACAACGTTGGCTAGTGTGGGCAGTGTAATCAAAAATAAGGATTTGATTTCCTGATTCTCTGTCTTCTGATCATTCCTTTGTAACATATTGTTTCCTTCAGTTACTGAACTCTAGAGGTTATGAATTGATTATCTCTTTAAAATTTGATCTTTCTCTAATTTGATATGGTTGGTAATTTTTCTCTGAAACGTATTAAAAATTATGAATTCTAACAGTTATGACTGTGCCATAGTTGTTGTAGCGAAAAGAAACTCTTAAAATGCAGCAACAGCATCAGCAAGAGGAAATTAGGTTTTCAGCAGGTGGGGAAAATCAAGTTCTATTTCGAAGGAATAATTTTAGATTTTAGTAATGTAAGATTCAAATTGCAGAAGTAAAGGAAAACAACTTGACCGAGACTATCCAGGCATAGCATAGTAGTGGGAGACTTTGAGAAAATGTAAAATCCTTAAAATGAGAATTGTTCTCTTGGAATCTGGGAATCCAAGGAGTCTGTAGAGGAGGTTCAGGAAATTTGTCAACTAAGTAGTTGTATCAAATGGGTGTGTGCATGTGTGTGTGCATGTGTGGTATGTGTGGTATGTGTGGTGTGAGTGTGTATGGTGTGTGTGTCCTGTATGTGTGGATGTGTGTGATATGGTGTGTGCAGATAGAGTTTGAATGCCATATGTGTGATGTGGTCTGTGTGTGGCGTGTGAGTACATAGGTGTGTGTGGGATGTATGTGTCTATATGCATGCATGCCTGGACGCATGATTTTTCAGAACGAGGTCTCTACTTTTCTTCAGACTTTCAAAGCAGTTCATGTTGACCATTTTTTTACAGACTTCAGGTGCAGAAGTATAAATGTGCTTTGTTTCCCTTGTAGATTCTGTGATTCTCAGATGACTATTTTCTGCCAGAGAAAAATGTGATCATTGATATTTTTGAGAGTGAAGTGTATGAGTGAAGAACATAAGGTTGAATGTTGGAAACTTCCTGCTGGAAACTTTGAAAGAGGTGGATTAGATGGAAAAAAACATATGTCCTGAATATGTTCTGAGTTAAACAAGTCTAAAATCCTTGAGGATGGGAGTCTAGCTTGACTCGATCTTGTATTTGCCTGAAAGCAGCCCATTTAGCTCATAATTATGTATCATCTTTTACTCATCACTCATTCTTTCAAGTGTAAGTCTTATCCCCATTTCAATGGATCTTACTAAATTTTGAACATACTCTTCAGACCCTAAAATTATCAGCATAATACATCTTTGCTAATCTCTACTTTAAGTATGTAAGCAATAAAAAGAAATCCTTCCTCTTAAAATAGGAAGAACTTTCACTCTACAACTTTGACAGAGGGCTTATCCTACTGTTCTAAAAGATTATAGTGAAAGCAGGTTTTTCAGTATCCTTTCCTTCCTAAGATTCTAGATTCTCAGACTAAAATAAAATCCTGAGCCTTCGTTCTTCCCCACGGTTGCTGTTAATAACCTCCATTTCCCAAAGCATATGCAGAGAAAGATTTTATTTTTGGAAAGAATATATTTTTTTTCCAATTTTAGATTTTTTTCCCTTACCGAAGGCCCAAGCAAATATCTTCTATTTCCAATACAGGAAGACAGTTACAGATATATTTTGAACTTATTTTCTTAATTTGTTTAGTAGGACAAGGAATGTTTGAATATCTCTAATTTTCTTCCATTTTATCAATTAGATTTGTTTCTCCTATTAATAAAAGATAGTATGCTATTGCTTGTAAGAGTTAAAAATAACAAACCCATACTTATTTGAACAATAAGTATGCATTTTCTAGTCTGTGGAATGTATCAATAGTGGTAACATTGCGGTCATTGTGACAAAATATCTAGAAAGCATGAAGGGAATTTTAGGTAAAGGTGCCATTTCAGAGCTGTCCTTTGAGTCAAATCATGCAGTCCATCACCTACCTCACCTATAGAAAGGTAGCCACTCCTGAAAGAAAGTACATGAAAGAATCTCTAGTGTTTCCTGTCCCCAAACATTCCTGAGAATATAATCTTTCTTTTTGTCCCTTGAATGATAAACCAGATAAAAATTAAAGTTCTGTTATTGAAAAAGGAGCAGAACAGACATTAAAGTAGGCAAGTAGCAGTGTCTGCCATCAGATAGGGGCCAAAACTGGATATCAGATATTGTAGTGTGAATGAGAAGTGGGGGCAGGGTGTGTGTGTGTATGTGTGTGTGTGAAGATAGTCGTATTGAGTTACCAAGAGATTGAAATTCCCATGTGGTCACACCCTGCTTCTCACGCTGGTTCCGAATATTTGTATTCTCCTCCTTTCTATAGATTCCTCTCAGTGCTTTGCTCAAAGAATATGTTCAGAATATATTTTCTATGCATTTTTCGTTATAGTAACAGTTTACTTAATGATGGATGAATGTATCCCCACTGGTGGTTTCAAACTACAGTCATTTTTCTGATGACTTTTCTGTTGACTCCCCATAAACTCCAGAGGGAGATTATGCTTCAAATGTATTATCAGACTTCTATTTTTTCCATGGGGACTTTCCATACTTTGAGTTCATGCTGTGTATGGCCATATTGGGATCCATGGAGGGCTCTGCCGTGCAAAACTTCCCAGGGCAGGTGCTATTAATTATGTTATATAAATACGTCCAATTGTATGTGGTCATTTTGTAATGAAGAATACATGGTAGGAACTTAACTAAAACCATAAATTATTCAAAACATCTTATTTCTGAATCTTATCAGAGACATGATTTTCTCAGCAATCTTTTGCTTCCAACCGAAAGTAGGATCAGGGCAAATGCACAATTTTGGCGAGAAGCAAAACTCATTAGCATCATAGTAAGTCATACTGGACACAGATATTGGTAAACAAATCCAAGTTGTCCCTTGATGACATTTTCATATGTCACCAAGTGTGTATTCTAGTCATAAAATTAAACAGTTACTTCTCTAACGTCTAGAAGAAATGAAGGTTCCAGGTGAGAAGCAGTCTGAACTGAAAACACTTAAATTCTTCTTTCTAATACTTGCTTGAATAATTTTTTTCACAGGCTGTGTGTTTGAGTTTATCTACGTAAAAAATAGCCACGTAGCCCAAATAAATACTAACGTGGTTAGGCAGTGATAGTGGATTAATATTTTGGAATGATAAAAGCCACAATCCTGCCCTAGTGGACTCTACGGTACAGAAAGACATATAAATGAACATATGGTAAATCTATAAAGTGACAAGCTCCATAAAGCATAAATTCAGTGGAATCTTAGATGAAGGGGAAAGAGGCAAATCATGACCACCTTGAGATTAGATACTATGGAAGGGAAATGGGGGTGGTGAGGAATTGGAAGATTAACGCATTAGTTGGGTAGAGATTATGATAACATGTTGAGAAATTGTGGCACTCCTTTACAATCTAATGATTCTTTTATTTGGACTATAGTACGGTATGGAGGTGGCGGTGAATACAGACTTTATAGACGAACCAAGCGTTATCCATGAACTATATTGTACATACATATCTATTTGACTGTTTTTCAAATGTGTATAAGTGCCCCCCCCCAGGTTTGTTGCAGATTCACCACAGAATTCCGTTTTTATTTTCTCAATACTCATTTTCTCAGTGTATTCTGGAGGAGGTCTGTAAATTATTTGATGTAGAACAGGTTGATATTCATTGTGCTAACTTAGGACTTGTCATTCATTAACCTGAGATTTAAAAGTTTGCAAAAAGCAGTTCTAGGTAATGGTAGGCTATCAGATCATATAAAGACACAGAATGAAGTAATGAGATGTGCACTTTAGAAAGAAGGTTCATGAAGAACTTAACAGTAGGGAATGTAAATGAGGATAACATCTAAGCTCAAGCTTCGAAGAACCTTAAGCTCAGGTTAGAAGAACCTTAACCCATTAACAGTTGTTAACAAACAGCAGAATTAGATAAGAAAGGGCCTGGAATGAGATTGTTTTAGAGACTTGGTGATCCATCAGTTACGGTAAATATTGAAGAGGAAGCCCTGAGCAGATGCAAACAGTGTTTCAGTTTACCTGCTACCAGATGATGATGACACGAAAAGGGAGGTAGAGTTGGCTGAGAATTAGTCTAAGACTAACCCTTGCATCATGGAAAATACAAAATTGGCTTATGTGTGTACAGGCTACAGGCTCTTCCTGCATAGTTTATACTCTTTCCACCTCTTCAGTTAATTAGCACCACTGATTCTCAGAAAGAGATTAGAATTTAAAGGGCTTCAACTCTGTTTTTAATGTTAATTTCTTGGCTCAATGAGCAAATTGCATAAGGTCACACCTTTATTTATTTATTTTTTTTAATGTTTGTTTATTTTTGAGAGAAAGAGAGATGAAGCGTGAGTGGGGGAGAGGCAGAGAGAGAGGGAGACAAAGAATCCAAGGCAGGCTTCAGGCTCCGACCTGTCAGCACAGAGCCTGATGTGGATCTCGAACCCACAAGCCGTGAGATCATGACCTGAGCCAAAGGTGGACACTCAACGAAGTGAGCCACCCAGGTGCCCCTGCATAAGGTCACAGCTTTACATGAGAGACTTCAGGAGTTTGGAGGTCCACCCTGTTCAATCTCTCTCACTTAGCTTAAGCTTCCTTTTCCTTAACCCATCTCACCTTCGAACATACTTGAAGCCTAAAACACTACCTTAAAAGAAGTGGCTGATTAAGTCTAGACATTGAGTTGTGCATTAACAAAGTTGATTATTAGAATATTTTTGATCTGAAGAAAGGAATATTGAAGGCATTTTTCCCTACACTATACTATAAGGTCAATTTGCATTTTCACTTTTCATTATTTTGGTACCTAAAATAAAATGCTTAGACATCAAGCATGCATATGTGTGTGTGTGTGTGTGTGTGTGTGTGTATGTACATTACACATTATACATTAAAAATATAAATTACGTGTAATTACACACCATTAAGAGATACTTTGTTGTGTTTCCCTTACAATCTTTTCACAATATATGCCTAATTCATAATTTCTTTCACAGTGGCTTTTGTATACCTATGATTTAGACACAGTGAATTACTTTTTTCTTTTCTGGCTTTATTGAGATGTGATTGGCAAATAACCAACATGTAAGCTCAAGGCTTACCGTATGATGATTTGATACATGTACACATTGCAAAATGAGTACCACAATAAGGTTTTTAACACCTGCATTCCCTTACATAATTATCATTTTTGTATGGGTGTGATAACACTAAAGATCTATGCTCTTAACTATTTTCTTATATTCTTTATTTGTAGTTTTATTTGATGATCTCAGTAGAATATAAATTCCCTAACAGTAAGTTGTCCTTAGGGGGTTTTGGTTGCCTTCCTGGAGCCCAGAACAGTGTCAGACATATATGTACTGTTTCCAAGATTAGGATAAATTGTACTTGCAAGTATCTCATATTTTTATTTTATGGAGAGCAATTATCAAGTGTCAAATGTTATTAAAAGCACAATTTTACAAGTGAAATAATTATCTTTAAAATAAATTAACTGCAATTTATATAGATGTTTTTGATGCCGAATATTCAGATGTTTTCAATAGCTTTCTATTAAAATACCAGTTTGACTGAATATTCTTGCAATTACAATGTTGATAGCCTCTGAATATTTCTTTAATGCCAACTTTTAAAAGTGAAATTACTAATATAAAAGATGTAGATAGTTTAAAATTTTTTTTAATGTTTATTTTTGAGAGAGACAGAGTGTGAGCAGGGGAGAGGCAGAGAGAGAGGGAGACACAGAATCTGAAGCAAGCTCCAGGCTCAGAGCTGTCAGCACAGAGCCCGACGTGAGGCTCAAACTCAAAACTGTAAGATCATCACCTGAGCTAAAGTTGGATGCTTAACCCACTGAACCACCCAAGGCGCCCCAGAGGTATAGATAGCTTTAAGTCTTGTAGCTTATTACTGAGTTTGCTTCCAGAAATAAAATGGCAGTTTATCTATTTATTTATGTAACGTTTATTTATTTTGAGAAAGAGAGCACATGCTTGCTAGTGGGGCAGGGTGGGCAGAGAGAGAGGGACAAAGAGAATTCCAAGCAGGCCCCAAGCCGTAAGCACAGATCTCAACAGCAGGGCCCAATATCATGAATGTTGAGATCATGATCTGAGCCAAAATCAAAAGTCGGCACTTAATCAACTGAGCCACCCAGGCACCCCAATGCCAGTTTATATTCAATTCTGTTTGGCTATCATAGAATCTTCCACACCCCCCACATCACTGTTTCCGAATCTCTTAGAAAAGTATTTAAGATGTCCTGCTCTCAGAGTTATTCCTGTACATGACTCCTTCCAGGAGACGCAAACACCAGTCTCTGAGTTAATGGAAAAATACGGCAGAAGCTGCATCAGGTTGTAGAATATAATGTGAGACACAGTTGCCTTGACTATGGAAAAAAAAAGAAATTCTTAATTCTTGTATGATTTATTTACTACCTGTCAAAAATAATACAGATAAAAAGGTATACCACAAATTCTGAGCAAATTACAATCAAATTGGGCTTGCTCTTTCCTTTGCAAGTATTGTGTGCCATCCTGGAGGCAGAGCTATTTCTGCAAGTCTTGCCCTTTAGAAATTCCTTACCGTCCCACAGCAGCTAAAGATTTGAGAACAGGTACTCGAGGACCAAGTCCTAATACAAACTTTAAAAGCCACAGGAAAATTAGAATTGTGTATCAGTAAAGCTTGTTAATCTCTATTTTGGCAGGATAGGAGGAGTTCTGGGTGGCAGGAGTCTTAAAGTCTAGGAAAGATTAGAGGATGGTGTTTTCTTCTCCTAATCTCCCTACTCACCACCAGCTACTTTGTGTAAGGGAACTGAGATTCTGAAGGCATCGTTTCTCGATATGAATCACACTGTGAAGTCTGTTAAAACCCTGCTCAGAAATGTTGCTTATACTCAATACTTCATCCAACTCCCATGTGATCACAACCGACAAATAAGAAAAATGTATCATAAACAGAACTGTGGTTTTCAAAGTCTACTCCTGGGACCATCTGATTCAAACCTGGAATAATGGTTCTTAAATTTTGGTTCGAATAAGAAACATGAAGGCAGTTATCACACAGGCCCCTTTTCTGGACCTCATTTCCAGACGATGAATCTGCATTTTTGACTATTATGTTATACCAATAGAGGTATAATTTATAGTATCATGTTTTAAGAAATACTGCCCCCAAAAGTAATTGGGAGTGTTTTGTGCAAAGAGAATCAGCTCTCAATTACACTTTGGTTTTATCAGGTCTTCTACTTGTCCCCCAATTCTAACCATTCAGGAAACATACCTCTGACCTATATTAATACACTTCTTCCATGAGGAATAAATAGTACTTTTTCAAAAGGAACTCTTATTTTCACCTTAAAATTAGTATATGAGATCACTGCATTAATTTTAAGAAATTATAATATTGATAATCACCTTTATATTTATACTTAACTATAGTTATATTTAATTATTATATGATAATTAAAATTACCTTTATAATGATAATATTTAGAAGAAATACCATCTGCTAAGGCAGGGTAAAAGTTCACATGTATGTTTAACATTGATACCAATGTTTAAATATTTTTTTTAATGTTTATTTTTGAGAGAGAGAGAGAGAGAGAGAGACAGAGCATGAGCAAGGGTAAGGCAGAGAGAGAGGGAGGGACAGAATCTGAGGCAGGCTCCAGGCTCTGAGCTGTCAGCATAGAGCGCAACGCGGGGCTCAAACCCACAAACCATGAGATCATAACCTGAGTCGAAGTTGGAGCCACCCAGGCGCCCTGATACCAATGTTTTATTGTAGCTCTGTGATTCTTAGTCATTTAAATTACCTGACCCCTGGTTTCCTAGGACAAAATGAGATGTTTGGATAACAATTTCTGAACAACTCATGTTTTTCTTGTTTTCTGTTAATTTTGTTTGTTGTAGGCACATTTCTCAAAGCAAATACTTAAATTTGCTCGATTGATTATTTTCCATTACATATATTTAAAAAGTTTGACCAGTGACTCAATGCTAACTGCTCATTAGAGTCACATGAGGAATTCTTAAATACCTAATGTTGGCCCCACACTAGACCAACAGAATTAGAATCTCTAGAGATGAGATTAATGTATCACATTTCTCTGAAAACTGTCTAGGTAATTCCAGTCAACAGCGTGAGTTGGGAATTACTGGCATGGATTATTGGCAAGGCAAGTTTGGAGCCTGAGATTAAAACTCATCCCATTTACAGGTTGCTTACATTTCTGTCTCAGTGGATGTGTGATTTTTGGTTTACGTTTCTTTAGCCATATAAATGCTCTTCTTTCTATTTGTTGAGAACAGATACAAATTAAAGGGAAATAATCAAAATCACTATTTCAGGGGCACCTGGGTGGCTCAGTCGGTTAAGGGGCCGACTTCAGCTCAGGTCATGATCTCACCGTCTGTGAGTTCGTGCCCTACATCAGGCTCTGTGCTGACGGCTCATCAGAGCCTGGAGCCTGCTTCAGATTCTGTATCTCCCTCTCTCTCTGCCCTTCTGCTCACACTCTGTCTCTATGTCTCTCAAAAATAAATAAACGTTAAAAAAAATCACTATTTCATAAATGACAAGATCTATGACCAAATTTGCTGCTGTGAATCAGAAATAACTAGAATAAAATCGTCAATTTTTTCTGAAAGTCACTGTTTTTTAGCTTAAAGATTTTTTCCTTTATTCTGAGATAGGTCTGGTTTTACTCTTTTGGTGTTGAAATAGTTTTTTCAAGAAATTCTTGATGGTGGAAGTCATCACCATCACATGATTAATGTGCTAATGGCTTAATTTGGCAAAATAAATTTTGTCAAGTGTATGTCAGTATTTAGTGAAATTTTCTGATCAGTGGAAGTTTGGGAAGTGTTGACTTAAATACTAGAGCCAACCCAACTGGTCTTGGACCTGCAGAGTTTAGGGAAGTTGCTATTTGCCACTTTGTTGAATATGGTTGTATTTCAGTTCTAATAAAAATTAGAGTCACACCATTGAGAGTGACTAAGGATAAACTATACTTATTGACATATTGTTCTTATACGTGTCGTATATTGTACGTATATATCGTTCTATGACCTGATTTTCCATTTCACAGTATATTAGGAAAAAGTTAAGGTCATAATATTTGGCATGATTATATTTGTTATTATTAATTGTTCTCTGATGAATTTAGAATATTCTCAAATTTTTGCTAACAAAATGAAATTTTCAATTAACACCCTATTATGTATGTATTGTACACATGAAAATATAATGTACATTTTAAAAATATCTCTTTAGAGAGATGCTATTATTTTCGAAAAGCCAGAATTATTTTTCATTCTCAGCAAGAATTTATTAGGGTCCTTGTTCCTTCATATCCCCATACAAGAGATTACCAAGATCTATCATTTCTCACAATCTGGGAGAAAACTGCATCTCTAAAAAAGAATTTATCTCTTTCTTTTAATTTATATATTGGGGGTGTTTGCAGTTTTTCTTCTGTGAATTGCATGTTTATAACCATTTTTCAGTTTCTGATTGTTTTTCTGGTTCAGATTATTTTTCTCTATTGTTCTTATGAGAAAATGGATATTTCAGAGATTCCGTGTTTCCTCAAATGTTAAACAAACAGCTGGGATATTGCAAAGGTCAGATCTAAACCCAAGCAGTTTGCCTCTATCTCCAGGACTCTCCACCTCTTAACTGATACCACAAACACTGTAGGATGGAAAGACCAAAGCTGAACATTTGGGCTAAAACAACAAGGTAAACAGACAAGGAAATAAAGATTAGATTTCAGAACCTGTTCTTGGAGAAGCCAGTTGGTTCAAAATCTACATAGGAAATAACAAAAGCGAAGATAATTTGGTGCAAAAATTCTTGGATGATTATAGTATATTTTAAGCCAGCAGGAACAAGAAAATAAACAAACTTGGGAAACCAGGCTTGAGTTTTAACATGTTTCTATGGAGTTTGTTTCTTTTTCTTCTCGCTTCTGGAAGACACAAAGGTCCATGTGGCCCAGCAGGGTACTTTGTTCTGCTGTAAAGACATGGGTCATCGTCACACTCAGGCACAGCTGATCCTTGCCAAATGGTCCTACCTGAAGGTTTGCTCTTCTCATGGCAGTGGTATTACCGTCACTTCTTTGGTATGTTACTCACCTAGTAAATCTAGGTGTCATTTCCCCGTGGTAATTTTATCAACGTTTTTATAGTAGGAGTCACATTCTGTGGTTGGGTCTTTGTGTTTCAAAAAAAGAGGTAAACGGGTTTTACATTTCCAGGCTTCTTTGTATCTTATACTGAACGACACCCACATCAAGTGATTTAAGCATTTGTGATTTAAGCCTCATCCAAGAGCTGAATAGAGAGTTGGAAGGAAACCCAAACTCATGAACACACTGGCTCCACGGGTGGGGTCTGGCAGTCTCACCTTGCAGGCCCCCATTTAGACTGAAAAGGCAAAGGAAATAGAGCAAAGCAAGAGACAGTCTGTCTGCCAGGGATGGAGCCCCACTGAAACACTGAAGCAGAAGATATCTCATTGTCCTATAATTAACACTGATTTTCTTTGGGTGAGGTAGTTTTTATTTCCATTTCGTTATTTTTTTCTCTTCATGACCTTAAAGCTTACATGCTCTTTCCACACTGATACTACTTTTATTTAAATTAATATTTAGCATAACAAAATTTATGTAGAGTTGAATAAAACAGTTTTTTTTTTGTTCTTCCAAACAGTACAAAGATGTCAGAATACTTTAATGTGGGCTGTATTTTCTCCTGAATGAAATGCTATTTCAATTGAGTGACTAAGTTCCATCTTGTAAATTGTGAGTCCAAAATTAGACATTTACTATGTGTTTATGATTATTGTGTTTTTTTATTAATTTTCTTGACTTAGTCATATGTTTTTCTATTATTCTTCCTTTTTCATCCCATCTTAATTCTGGCATTTTTCTTCTTCTTTAAACTTGTTTCAATAATTTTTTAGTAAATATTTCCAATTTTTGGATGTGTCAATTCTTAATTGGCTCTAGAAAGGAGTCCTGAGAATTGTTTTCTTGTCTCATAGTATAGATATTCCACTTTTTAAAGGTTTGTCTTCTTATTGTTGCAATCACCTGTCTCATCTTTGATAAGTAAACTCTTTGTTTTTAAATGTGGAATGCTTTTTTGGTTCATCTCTTTGGTGTCATAATCTTTGATTTTATTTTAATATTTTGAGTTGTCAATGTTTAGGAGTATTTGAGCATCCTGAATGTGATGATTCTTATTTTTGCTCGAGAGTAGAAAACGTTCAATTAGGGGCACCTGGGTGGCTCAGTGGGTTAAGCATCCAACTTGGCTCAGGTCATGATCTTGTGGTTTGTGAGTTCAAGCCCCGCGTTGGGCTCTGTGCTGACGGCTCAGAGCCTGGAGCCTGCTTCGGATTCTGTGTCTCCCCCTCTCTCTGACCCTCCCATGCTCTGTCTCTCTCTGTCTCTCAATAATAAATAAAAAAAACATTAAAAAATTTTTCAAAAAAGAAAACGTTCATTTATATTTTGAGTATACCCTTGATCTCATTATTCTAGTTCCTCAGAAACCCTAAGTAGACAGATGTTTTAAAAAATAGTTATCATTTTATTATGTGACTCAGTATTTCTTCCATGGTTTGTGTCACTTTGCCCTTCTGTGCTGCATTATTTCCTGAATCTGTCTTCAGATTGCTTCACTCTCTTTTTGACTATGTCTAACTTGATGCTTAAACCAGCTATTAAATTTCTAAGTTTAATTCTTTTGTGCTCTTAAACTTTCTTGCAATTATTTTTTTTCAAAAGGGTATTAATAGCCTCACGGTTAGGGGCTTCTGGGTGGCTCAGTTGGTTAAGCTTCTGACTCTTGATTTCTGCTCAGGTCATGATCTCATGGTTTGTGGGATTGAGACTTGTGTTGGACTCCGTACTGACAACATGGAGCCTGCTTGGGATTCTCTCGCTCTCTCTTTCTGCCCCTCCCTCACTCGCAGGCTCGCGCATACTCTCTCAAAATAAATAAATTTAAAAAAAAAAATAGCCTCTGGATTAGTTAAGTACCCCATTTAAACTTTTAAATATATTAAAATCTATAATTTTTAAAAATCTTTATTTTTTGAGAGAGAGCGCGCACCACATGAGCGGGAGAGGGGCAGAGAGGGAGACACAGAATCCAAAGGTCAGGCTTGGAGCTTTCAATATAGAGCCTTACAGGGGGCTCAAACTCACAAATGGTGAGATCATGACCTGAGCCGTTGTTGGATGCTTTACCTACTGAGCCACCCAGGAGCCCCTAAAATCAATGATTTTTATATGTTGTATCCCACGCTTCCAACATCAGCAGTGCTCCTGCCTCTGATTCTATTATTTAATGCGAATGCTTAATCTCGTCCTGTCTCCTTATTTCTTATGTATTCGTTGTGAGATAATAATCTTTGAAACTTGAACTTTGAATTCCGGTTTTATTTTTAATTATTTATTTAGTTAGTTCATTTCCCCAGGGACAGTTTGTGTTTGTGTCTCTAGAGTCATAGAGGCGTTACCGTCTGGGGTCTTTTTAATCTAAACGCTCCGCTTGCTGTATTTTTAGGTTGTGAAAGAAGAGTGTCTTCTCTCTCCACACAGGCGTGAGATCAGGCTTGTGGTTGGGAAACCCCAGGGGGAGAGTTTTCATTCCTGTTCCTTCCACTCTCCACATGCCTAGATACATTCACATCTTTTTGGTGTAAGCATTTGCTTTGTTTTTGTTTTTCCTGGCTCATTCACTGCGGGTTATCTTTCTCAGGGTTCACGTTTTGTGCAGGAGTCTCTGATGAGATAGGCATCTCATGTTTCAGGGGCTTTAAAAGGCTTTATCTCTTAGCTCTAGAGTGGTAATTCACATAAACCAATGGTGTGTGTGAAACTACAAAGGACAGTCCAACATCCCCAGGACAGATACAAGATATAACAATTGTTTGAATTAGTACATTCTCACATTTTTTTCTGAAAATATATTTTCTCTACTAACCCAAGCGTATATTTTTAAGTTATCCTGTGAACAGTTTTATGTATTTTATACTTAGAAAATTTCTCTGAATATATAATCTTCTATATTGCTAGAAAATGAAATCCCTGGTATACTTTTTTTTATTAGAAAAATGCACATTTGTAAAGATGTCAGTTTACCCTGTATTTATCTGTAATTAAAAAGTAAAGTCACTGTAGCCCTCATTCTGAGAGATATTTGATAACCTTATTATTCAAAGGGGTGTGTATAAAAATATGAAATTTTAAAAAATGAAGACTTGAAAATTGAGTAATGAAAGCAAAGGAACTCTGCCAGGTATTAAGACATATTTCAGGACTTCAGTAATAGTTAAATGTAAGGCACTGGCACAAGGAGAACCATGTAATGTCAGTGAAACAAAGTGGAGTTAAGCATTAGACCCAAAGAGATATGAAAATTGAAAGCAGAATTCCAATAAAATGTAGAAAAAAGGAATTACACAATACCAATGTTATAAAGGATTAGCTGGTCATTTGGAAACAATACAGCTGAATCTATAGACACCAAAACAAATTCCAGATATATATTCCAACATAATCATTTTTAATTAAGATGATTAACATAAAATATTAATAATAAAATTGTATCATAGAGATTTCTTTTTTTGAGAGCAAGAGAGCGAGTGAGTACGTGGATGAGTGGGAGAGGGGCAGAGGAAGAGAGAGAGAGGGAATCTTCAGCAGCCTCAGAGTGGAGCCCAATGTGGTGCTCTCTTCCATGAACCTGGAATCATGACCTGAGCTGAAATCAAGAGTCGGATGCTTAATTGACTGAGCCACCCAGGTGCCCATAGAGTAGAAGATTTTTCTAAACATAACTTAACACCCAGAATTCATACAGACAAAATTGGTAAATTCTATTTATGTATAAAACACAAAAATGGCTGAAAGGACAAAAGGGAAAAATAATGGGAGCGGATGGAAATAAAAGAAGCTAGAAAGTGTTGGAGAAGGTTAGAAAGAGAATGAGTGAAATAAATAAGGTTGAGAAAGAGAAGGAGAAAAGAAATAATGACAGGAAGGAGGGAAGGGGGAAGGAGTAAGGAAAGAGAGAGGATGAGAGGGAAAGACATAAACTGCACAAAAGACAAGTTGAGAAAATTATTTATTTATAACAAATACATGATTAAATTTGCTAGTTACCCAAATATAGAAGCTGTCATTACCATTAGACTGTAAGCTCCATAGAATTATGAATCACATTTGTATTGTACATCACCATATCATCAATATTTATCATGTATCACGCCACAGTGTTTGTAGACAAAAACATTTGTAGACAAGGAAAAAATAAGTAGATTCAAAATAAATACAGATTCGAAGGGGCACACACACCCTGATGTTTATAGCAGCATTATCAACAATAGCCAATGAAATATTACTCAGCTATCAAAAAGCATCAAATCTTGCCATTTACAATGACATGGCTGGAGCTAGAATATATTATGCTAAGTGAAATAAGTCAGAGAAAGACAAATACCTTATGAATTCACTCATATGTGGAATTTAAGAAACAAAACAGATGAATATATGGGAAGGGGAAAAAGAGAGGGAAGCAAACCATAAGAGACTTCTAACTATAGAGAATAAACTGAGGGTTGATGAAGGGAGGTGGGTGGGGGGTGGACTAAATGGGTGATGGGTACTAAAGGAGGGTACTTGTGATGTTGAACACTGGGTGTTGTACGTAAGTGATAAATCACTAAATTCTCCTATTGAAACCAATATTACATTACATGTTAATTAACTAGAATTTAAGTAAAAATTTGAAACAATGACAAAAAGATGTGGCATGTATATATAATAAAATATTACTCAGCCATCAAAAAAATGAAATCTTGCCATTTTACAATGACTTGGATGGATCTAGAGAGTATTATGCTAAATGAAATCAGTCAGAGAAAGACAAATACTATACGATTTCCCTCATATATAGAATTTAAGAAACAGACAAACGTATGGGAAAAAAAAAATAGAGGCAAACCAGGAAACAGACTCTTAACTATAGAGAACAAACTGAGGGCTCCTGGAGGGGAAGTTGGCAGGGGCCTGGGTTAAATGGGTAATGGGTTAAGGAGGGCACTTGTAGTGATGAGCCTTGGGTGTTGTATGTAAGTAATGAATCACTAAATTGTATACCTGAATCTAGTATTACACTGTATGTTAACTTGAATTTAAGTAAATATGTAAAGAAAAAAACCAAATAATTAAAAAAATTTTTTTGAATACTTATTTTTGAGAGACAGACAGAGCATGAGCAGGGGAGGTGCAGAGAGAGACAGAGACACAGAATCCGAAGCAGAGTCCAGGCCCTGAGCTATCAACACAGAGTCCGATTCGGGGCTCAAATCCACAAGCCGTGAGATCATGACCATGTCCTCCAAAGTCGGACACTTAACTGCCTGAGCCACTCAGATGCCCCAAAGTTCAAATAATTCTAAAGAAAAAGAATTGACCAGGGAGAAAAATAGGCACTTCATAAAACATAATAAAAGGAATTGATTAATACTTGAAATTTTACTCAAAGCTGTTACTAATTGAATGAATAAAAATAACATATGAGAATATAGTTCATTTCTCACATGTTACATTGCTGAAGGTTAAGAGTTTTAAATATAGAGATTTGAAAAATAGAAATATTTTAATTAGGAAACAGATCAAAATGCTTATTACCACATTAATTTTCCATTTCTTTAATGTTCTGACATCTCAGACATGAGCTATAGATACATAAAATAAAGCAAAATAAAAGAAAGGGATTAGAAATGAAGAAATCATATAGCTATTGCCTACCAAGGGATAAATTTCCACTTATAAAAATTAAATTTAATAATAATTGGAACTAGTATAAAAATAATTGGAACTAGTAAAAAATGATCGCTAGCTATAAATGTAGTTGTTAAAAAATCAGATTAATTCCTATGAACCAAGAAAATAATAAACTAATTTTTTAAATGATACCATTTAAAAGAACAATAGAATTATGTTTCAAAAAATACCCTAACAAAGTAACTGCAAAATCTTTATATAGATCATTATATATAGAAGACTAAAGAAAACCTAAATCTAATAGATTTCCTATTTATTCAAGGAAAATGGCATTTGGACTCCATATAAATTGCATTATGTACTATACATAATTTGAGTCTTACACTTTGCTCATCATTTCAGATTTATAATTTAAGATTAATCAGTGCTATTATCTAGAGTTCATTTATTTTCATTGCTAAGGATACACAATGACTTATTGATCCATTCTTTTTCTGATGGATATTTGGGCTTATTCCAGTTTTACGTATAATAAACAGTACTGCTATGACTACGCCTACGGAATGTGCTGTAAACGGGGAGATGATTTTGTAGGGAATATACCAAATAATGGAAATGTGGATCATAGAAGATGCATATGATCAAACTTATTAGATAAAGCTACGTTTTCAAGTTACACATCCATCAGTAATTCGAGTCTTTTTCTTGCTCTACGTCTTTGTCAACGTTTGGTATTGTTTTCTGACTGGGCACTCGTTTACTGGGCACAGAGTACTATCTCATCATGGTTTTATATTAATCTTTGTAAATATTTTTTTATTTCTGTTGTGCCATCAGTCTTTTACTAAATTGTTTTGTAGCAATTCTTTTTTATCTTTTGAAAATTAGTACTAGTAGGTTACAAAGATTGTGTTGGAGAGGCAAAAAAAATATTTTATCCCTCAAGATTCTTCTGGTTGGTCTAAGAATTAAGTTGACATGAGACAGATTGAGAGGAGAAAATTGGATTTAATTACATGCACATGGGGAATAAACATAAACATGAGACAATCCAAAGACAGGTAAAATGAGGTATGTAAGTTATTCTAGACTCTCTGGGGCAACAAAGGGAAGGAAGGCAATTCACAGAAAGAATGGAAAGAGTAAATGTTTGACAAATATTTCCTGGACCATCCAGACACAATGGGACGTGGAGGGCTTTGATCAAACAACAGCCCTTGCCAGGTTCCTGTCCACCGTACCTAGTTCGTGTTCTGTTACAGTTACTTATGGTGATAGCTTCCTACCTGGAGCGGATTCTCTAGCTAAGTCCTTTTAGGCAGTTAGCAGGGAGGAAAAATAGAATGCCTTTTTGACTCTTGTGTTTTTACAGAAGTCTACTGTTGTGAACTATTTTCTCCCACATTTGATGTATCTTTTAAAAAGATGTTTGCTGTTTTAAAGATCTCTTTAATTATTCTTAAATTTAATATAATTTAGCAATAGTGTCCTAAATGGCTAATGCTTTTAGTGCCGTTCCAAAAGATGCTGCCCTCCTTCAAGGTCATAAAATTATTCTTCTGTATTGTCGTAAATGGCTGGTGCTCTTATAGATCTATTCTTTCGTATAAAATATGAGTTACTTTTTGCTCTATGTGTTCCCAGTCATCTTGGCTTCTTTTATTGCCGACACCACCCTGGAACTCTCCTTTGAAGTGGCACATTCAAAGTGTGGGGGTGGGGATTTTAAGACTTAGACGAGCCTTTTCTACTTTCATTTTTCCCGAATGTAACTTGAATGAAGGAGTCAAGGATGGAAGGAAGTCTGGTTTCTTAAATCAACACATGAAGAATAGCACTGGCTGAACGGGAACGCGTACAATAGTGTTTCCCTAACATATTCTCTGATAAAGCTAATAAAGTTGTCAATTTCCCTTCATCCAAGAAATCTTAAAAATGTAAAAGTTAAGTCACAAAGAGGGTAAAAATATTTTGTCCCTCAAAAGATGGTTACTGGCATTTATTGTATATCAAACACTGTTCTTGATATGCTAAATGTATTAATGAATAGAAAAAAAAAAAAGTCCCTTTTTGTGGCGCTTAAATTTCTTCTGTCTTTTCTCTCTTTCTCAAAAACTGACAGTAGTCTCCGTTGTGACAGCACAGCAAACTCCTACAAATCAATAATTGAAAGACACAAAAATAGCAAAACGGGGAACGTAGATGTGTGGGCAAATCCAAAAGAGGAAAGCCAGATCGTTTAATAGGTGTATGAAAAGCATGGTAACTGCACTTATGCTTGAAGAAATGCATGTTAAAATCAAAATGAGATGTTCTTTTATGATAATCATATTGAGAAAAAATTTAATAAACCCGACATACAAATCTTGGCAAAGTCATGGAACATCCAGAACTCTTATACCTTGTCGATTTGGTTTTGAATTATACGATGGCATCAGAGAGCATTTGACAGTATTTACTAAAGGTGGCTGTTCACATCCACCTTGACCCAGCAATAGAATGAAATACTCCCCTACAAGGCCGCAGGAAAATTCATAAGAATGTTGTTTATAGTATAAAAAAAAAACAGAAAAACTTTCTGGTAAAAGAACATATAAAAATGCAGACTCTATGTCCAATTGAATCCTGAGTAAAAGCACAAGGAGTAAAATAGATCCATGTAGTTAAGCACTGCTAACTCTCCAACACATAAATTTGAAGGAATAAAACCACTTGTGGATGTGTGCATATGATGTTTCCAAATATGTAAAGTTAAAAAGCATGTGTAACCATATTAGCTATTATTTAGGAATATATACACTTACAGTAAATGTAGAAAGACCTACATGTGAACAGTAAGCTTAAAATGTAGGATACTGTTTTATCAGAGGTTAAGGTAGAGTATGAGTTCAGGGAGGGCATGTGGTAGATGCTTGAAGAAAGGCTATTTATTGGGGTGCCTGGGTGGCTCAGTCAGTTAAGCATCTGACTTCAGCTCAAGTCATGATCTCACAGTCCGTGATTTTGAGCCCCACATCAGGCTCTGTGCTGACAGCTTCAAGCCTGGAGCCTGCCTCAGATTCTGTGTCTCCCTCTCTCTCTCTTCCTTCCCCTTTCACACTCTGCCTCTCTGTCTCTCTCTCTCAAAAATAAACATTAAAAAAAAGAAAGGCTATTGTTTTCTCCATATATTTTTCTGTAATTATAAAATAATAAGGAAATAATTGAAAAGAAATGACAAGTAATTAAATATTCAGTGTTGGAAAAGTTTAAGGTAGTGTTTTCAATGTGACCACCTATTGGCTGACTCAAACACAAAAATCCCAAGATTATCCTTAATTTTGCTCTCTCCTTCCTCCTTCCTGCAAAAACCACTAAATATCAATACCTGCTGATGATATTTTAATTATTTTTTTCATGTTTATTTATTTTTGAGAGAGAGAGAGAGAGAGAGACGGAGCTCACATGAGCGGGGCAGGGGCAGAGAGATTGAGAGAGGGAGACACAAAATCCAAAACAGGCACCAGGCTTTTAGCTGTCGGCATAGAGCCTGACGTGGGACTCGAACTTAGGAACAGCGAGATCATGAGCTGAGCTGAAGTCAGACACTCCACCGACTGAGCCACACACGTGCCCCAATTCCTGCTGATTTACCTAAGCGGTTTTGGTAGTCTCTTCCCTCTTTTCTTTTTTAGTTACCTAACTAACCTCTGGTTAAGCTCAAATCCTCTTTCAGCTGGATGGTAGTATTGACCTTACTACTCTACTTGATCCTTTTTTTTTTTCTTCTCTAAACCACCGTTAGCTGGAGAATAACATAAATCCGATGTGCTGCCACACTCTGATCCTGTTCCTGACTCCACGGCTTACAGGATCTAGTCCACACTCCTTAGCGTAGATTCTCCCTGATATCTCCATATCTTGTCCCCAATCTGCTTTTAGCCCTTACATATTTATACTACTTTATTATTAAGATATTATTATCATAGTATTACTGTACTACAATCATAACATCCACTTATTTTTCTCTTTGTCTAACTTACTGTATCCCTTTTATCATACTGCTCGTTATCCAAATAACTCTCATCTCTCCTTCAAACTAAGATCAGGAATTATCTCCTCAAGGAAGGGTTTTTTGAGCAGTCGGCTTAAATACTTATCTTCTTTGCTCCCACTGCATGGCATGATATCTTTTTCCTCACATGTAACAGCTTATTTTAAAACAACTTGTTTCAAATTTATTGTATCTTTGTGGCCAAAGAAAGGATCGTGTTTTGTTTTTCTGCCTAGCCTTCATATTTAGGCCCGGAGTCAGGAAATATTTTCTGTTTGTAGGTTTTGCATTCTCAACGTTACTGTCGCAACAAGAAAACAACCATAATATACAAACAAATGAGTGTGGTGGTATTCCAATAAAACACTATTCAGAGAAGCAGACTACGAACCAGATTTGACCTGCGAGTCATAGTTTGCAGACCCCTTATTATGGCAAATGTCTAGCAAAAAGTAGGTGGTAGATGAGGGCAGGTGACACCCAACCCTTTGTAACACACTGCTGAAGACTCTATCCAAGCTCCCAGAGCTTCTGACTTCTACAGAGGTCGGATTCACACTCGCCTTAGTTGAGGGGGGAGCTATCTGCCTCAGGCTCCTCTCACGTCTTTCCTCTCCATCAGCCAGCGTGACCGTCCACACTCTCGTTCTAACAGAGGATTGGTGACAAAGCAACATGAACGTGGCCTGTGAGAAGCTGGCTTTCTCCTGAAGCCGGGCCCGTTTCCTTTCTCCACCTTTATGCTTACTTGACCCACATAAACCCAGCTTGCTTCTGCGAACAGCTCAGGGCCCGCAGAGTTGTGATTTTGTACCGGTTCTAAATGAACGTGGCTGCTGAGACCTCAGAACCGACCTTCGGCTGCTGTCCCTGCGCAAGGCATATTGCCGAACTCTGCTCGGAAGCGGGGAGCATGGGGGCTCCGGGTAGATTTGGCCATGTTCCCCAAATGTGATGCTTGCAGAAAGGAGACTTTCCCACATTCCGACGTCCTTTTATTCTGGTTCTTCCTGACTTGGCCCTTCGTCCTGTCTCTCCCCCCAAGCACGTATTTGTTTGTCCTTCTCATGGCCTTAGGAGATGCAGTGGCATTTCAGAAGTCTTAGAACATTGCAGACCCCGTCTTAACACCCCTGGGAAAGGGCCACCGATGAGCTCAGGTGTCTCTTTTAAACACAACAGTCCGTTTCAGTTAAAACAGGAGGGTTTGCCATCTTAGAAGCCTGTCTCCATGGCACCTGCCAAGATGAATGGATCAAAATTTGGCAGCTCCTAGGTTTAAAGTCCCCCAAAGCCAAACTCCTACAAGGGAGACGGTGGGAAGTGGGAACTTTGGTAATTGATCTCTACCGCTCTCCCGAACAACCCTGAGAAAAAAGTTGCTTTTCATTTGTTTTTGTTTTTGCTTTGCTTTTGCTTTTTAGGAGAATGGGAGAAACGTTTTCTCAGCTTCCCTGAGCGGTTCTCACAGCCTCTTTTCTGATTTGTAGCCTTTTTTTTTCTAGCGGTACTTTACTTTGATAAAATTGCGTGATCAAGTATTCACCTCATATCAGCTTTTTGCAGCTAAGAATCTTTCAGTAGTTTTAGGTGAATTTGTGAATTTTCACAAATTTTAAATGTCACTCAAAGTGCCTCCCACATTAAAGATGGGAGATTGATTTTACTCAACAAGTTATACCTGAAGCCATTTTCGTAAGTTTTCGGAGAAGCCTCAGCCCCGCGTTGAAGACTCCCAATTGATTAAGTCAGACCCATCCAGATTACCCAGGATAAAATTTCTGTGAAAATTAATAAATGGAAACCTCACTGAGAATGGAGTCAGGGTTTTGTGACGGGGAGTCTCGTTCAGGTACCATCGCCTGTCCTGCTTACTTTCCCTCCCTTGGCAGGAGGCGGCTTACTTTACTACCCTAGCAGCAGGAAGAAATATTTTTCCCTTACCTAGCAATAATAGCCCAGCCAATAAGACCCTGCCATCTACCAGCCAAGGAGAAACTCCCAGTTTCCTCCAACGGAAGGAATCTAAGTTACTGGACTTTTGTTCAAAACAACTCCTCCCGGCATCCCCTCCACGCCGCCCCCCAAATACTTTTCTCTGTAAAAGAACTCTCCTCTCTTTTGTTCTTGCCACTTGCGTATGGTTTGCCATAGTTTGCATGTCCCAAATTGCAATTCCTCTGCTATTTCCAAATAGCTCACTGATAAAATAACTGGCTGTTTTTATTTTTAAGGCTGACATCTCTGACTTTAAGTGGTTAAGGGCTTTAATTACATTTTGAAAAAAAAATCTCTTCCCAGCAACACCTGTATTCATGTTAATCGAATAACTGGGGGACTAGCTCGAGCAAGCTGACACATCCAAAGAGCTGTCACAACTGTTGTCCTCAGTTCCTATTTTCACTCTCCTAGTTCTTTATTTTTTTTCCTTCTATTGTTTTCTCTCTTCCTTTATTCTTCCTGCAGAGCCGTTACTTGTGGCAACACAACTTTCTCTTCCCTTCCTCTCTGGAAAGATGGTGGATTTCCACTTCCGGGCCCTCTCATAGTTTCATTGGATCCTGCGTCTAGTTCTGTGAATGATACGTGAGCTTGCCCCTGGTGAGAAGTCACCGAGCACACGGATGGACCCAAAAACTATGGCTTGTGTAGATCAGCTACGAACCCACGAACTACTGACCAATAAGTGCCGTGAATTCATTGCAAGTTCCAGGACCCAGAGTTTGGAGAAAGATATTCCAGTGAGTCTCAATATAGGTGCCGGTGAGCTGGGCACTGGAGTAGAGCACCTAGAACAGGGGAGGGCAGGGTGAGCGTGGGCCCTGGGCGACACACCTGGTTTCAATTCCTTTTCTTTTTTTCCATTTTTAAGTGTGTTCATTTCTTCACATTTTTTGTGCAAATAGTTTGTTCTAGATATTATTGTAAGATCCCTGCCCTCACAGAGACTGTGAAATAAAAGAATAATTGTGTCATTGTATATGGTAAAAAGTATTAAGTAACAGGTTGCTGGGAGAGTAAATCTAGCCTATTTTATTTCATTTTAAAGCTTCCTCATTTTGAGGGAGGTGGGGGGTGGACAGAGAGAGAATCCCAAGCAGGCTCTGCGCCCGAACTCAGGAACCATGAGATCGTGACCTGAGTCTAAACCAAGAGTCAGACACTTAACTGACTGAGCCGTCCAGGGGCCCCCAGCCTATTTCAAATGAGAAGTTCAGAGATGGCCTTCTGAAGCAAGGGCATGAACCACACCTGAGTAAGGAGAAATGTATGAAGAGGCAAGGGGAGAGAAGAGACACAAGGCCATAAGGCAGGAAAATCTCCGATATGTGGAAAGCCAGTGCAATTAAAGCATAGGACGAAAGGTAAAGACTGGTATGAGAGTAGGAGACTGAAGTTACTGCCACATTTATTTAGAGTCATGTAGGCCACAAAGCCAAGGTAAAGACATTTATTTTTAAATACTAAAGGAATCTGTGTAACCTACTATAAAGGGATTCCATCTCTGAACCTCAGTTTCCATGTATTTAAAATAAAAATACTTCCCCCAAATCAATATCATAATTCAATAAAGCAAGGCATGTAAAAACGTAAAAATCGTAGACTTGTGCTGGGCCATTCAAACAAAACACCAGGATCTTATCATTTTCCTTAGTGAACATAATTTTTATATTTATGTATATACATATATGTATATACACATGTATACATATTTCTAAGATTAAGCAGAAAGCTGACCAAGTTTATGTGAAAAATATTAGGACTATTTAAATGTGGTGTTTTGTTTTGTTTTTTGGTTGCTTGGCGTTCACTTGGGTAGGTAGTATATCAGGGTATGGCCAATTTATGAGAAATTTTTTTTTGATGTTTATTTGAGAGAAAGTATGAGCGAGGGAGGGGCAGAGAGAGAGAGGGACAGAGAATTCAAAGCAGGTTCCACACTTTGAGCTGTAAGCACAGAGCCTGAGACAGGGCTCGAACCCACAAACCTTGAGATTATGACCTTAATCTGAAGTCGGACGCTTAATTGACTGAGCCATCCAGGCGTCCCACAAGAGAAAATTTATTTTAGCTACTCTTTTTCACTCTCATGGTACCACACATAAAAAACTGAACAAACAACCTAAATATTCCATATTCTTTATCTCAGCTGACATTCAGTGATTTATAAGATCCAGGGGTGCCTGAGTGGCTTGGTCTGTTATGTGTACAACTTCAGCTCAGGTCATGATCTCACGGTTTGTGGGTTTGAGCCTTGCGTCAGGCTGTGTGCTGACAGCTCAGAGCCTGGAACCTGCTTCAGATTCTGTGTCTCCCTCTCTCTTTGCCCCTCCTCCAATCATGCTCTGTCTCTCAAAAATGAATAAACGTTAAAAAAATTAAAGGAAAAGATCCAACAGGCTCCACGTTATTGTTTGTAGAGCAAGTTACCTAAATTTTATGGGTGACTGAGGTTCATTGATCAAAGATGGGAAAGACATGAAAGGCTGTAGCATGAAAGCTGTAATCTAAATTACCTTGGGCAACAAATAGAAAAAGAAAAGGGAGAACAAGAAAAGCACTATGCAAATACATGACCGTTTATAATTTGTAAAGATGTTGTGGTTCGCAGAAAAGTATTAGAGAATAGACGCAGACATACTTGCGAATTTTGTTTCTCAGGGTTCATTTCTTATTGTATTTTACCATTACATCTCCATAGAATACATTTATTATTTTTCAATAAGACTTTGCTGCAAATCCACTGTGGAATTTGGCAGCTGACATTTAAACCCTCTCAGCACTAGTTTCATTATATGTAAAATGAGAGAGTTGGATGAAATGATCTCTAATGTCATAAAAAATTAGGTCTCTCATTTCCTTAGTTCCCAGAGAGATATGTTATGGTGCAGTTTAATTTGTGAAGTAATTTGACAGCCAATTTTCTTTGATGATATCTTATTGTTGGGGGAGTTAAAATAAAGATGGTAATTTTAAGTCATGGCTGCAAAAGCCAAAATCCTCCACGATGAAGTGCAATGATTTCTCCTTGTTGTCCTGTTCTTCTCCTCATTTTTCTTCTTCTTCCTCTTTTCTCCTTCATTGTCATCATGACAAAGTTCTAGTAAAAAAAAAAGTTAGACTGCACAGACAAAACTCTAGCAGGAAACCATAGCCTTTGAAAATGTCTCATCTAAAAACCATCAGCAGGACACACTTTGCGGTCTTTAATTTACGTAGGCAGATTGAGATCTGGCTTTATTGAGACTCAAGAAGTATCTGACTGGTTTCCCAAGAAATGAGTTCCATCAATTACACTTTACTCACTATTTACAGCTCAGCTCAGATATAAATTATTACTAAAAACCCGAGTTTTCTAAAGATTATGATGGTTTTACATCACAGCAACCCCAAAACACAAGTAAGTGTTACTTACACCTTATGCTTAAGGGAACCTTCCACCAGCCCATCGGAGAAACATTTGCACAGATGGTTTCCAGAATCCTCTTTCTCCTCCTCCACCTCCTCCTCTTTTTTTCATATTTTATTTTTATTCTTTTTCACTTATCTTTGTAACATACCAACATACCCATAACGCCTTCACCAAAATCAAGGAAATAGACACATCCAATACCTCCCGAAGAATCCTTGTAACCCATGACTTCTTATTAGTGTGGTAAGAACACTTACCATGAGATCTACTCTGTTAACACATTTTGAAGTGCATGATAACAGTATTGTTTATTACAGGTGCTGTGTTATACAGCAGATCTCTAGAACTTATTCATCTGGTATAACTGAAACTGTACCCATTGAACAACGACTGCCCATTCCTCCCAGCTCCTGGCAACCACTCTTGGGTTCTCCTTCTTATATCCAAATCCAAGGTGTGCACTGAAACAAAATGGCCTCCCTTTTCCCAGTGTCCACCTCTATTAGAAAGTACTGGTATTTGACAATTATTTGTTTCAACTGTACTATGTTTCTATTACTCTCCTCTAAAACAGGGACACTAGCACTTAACTGCCTGTGCTCAGCATAAATCAGATGCAATCGTGTTTGCGGCTGGATGTAACCCCGAAGCACTAAAATGATCCTGGCTATGACTGAACCACCTTGGAAATTGTTCTCTTCCAATAGATGTCAGAAAACTAAATGATGGCCCTCAGGTCTTAAACATAATTTCCAGGATCTTTTGGCCCCCAAATCAAATCAAATAGACTAGTTATTTCTGAGCCTTGCTCCCTGATACTTTTTCTTCAGCTGCAAAGAAGACTTCTGTTGTCCAGGATCTCCTGCATGTGTACTGATGGACAGTTAGTGTTTCACACGTCCCTGTAGTTTGGACTTTTGGGAACATCTCGCCTTAAAGGCGCTATACAAATACTGGATCCAAATCCACATTCTTCTCCTCTGCCTGTTAAAGTCTACTGAGTCTGTGGTCGCATCGGGTTACCTGCCCTCCAGTGAGGGTAAATAACAATCCGGATGTGCCCATATTCATGCAGAATGTGTATTTTCTAGGCGGGCTAATTCGTGCTCAGTGTAGCCGAAAGGATCCCGGCTTCTAGACAGCTTCCTTCTCGCTGAGGCCCTCAGGCTGAGAAGCCAGCCTAACATTTTGTTTTCTTTGTCTACGCAAAATGAAAGCTTGCTAACTTAGATCAGACTGTGACAACTCTATTTCTGAAAGAATCTATTCATTACTCACTGAGCCAGTGTTAATGTGGGAATTTCCCAGGAGGTAGAGCAAAAAGAAGCACTGATTCTCTTCTTTTCCTATACAGCCTGGGATCTGGCACCTACTAGATATGGGATTGTGGTGAAGTCACTGAACTTTTGGGGGCCCCAGTGTCCTCCTCCTCATTTTTAAATAAGAGCAAAATCAGCCATTGAACAAAGGTTCAAAACATGCTTTGTAATGTATTAAAAGTATAGAAATGTAGAGTTTTGCCTGCTAGAGTTTCTAAAATAACAACAACATGTTTCTACAGATTAAAACAGTAGAATTGAGAAAATTAGGGTGTTTGAGAAAGAATTAAGGTCTGAATTTTTTAAAAAAGAATCATCAATATTAAAATGTATGCTTCTGCTCAGTTTAGTCACACAATATGTATTAAATTTATTACTTGATTCCTATTTTAATTCTTTTCCCCCAAGCCATCCTCATTATTTTCTTTATAAATGCATGAATTATCATAACAATTAGATGCTATTTTTGCTTACCAAATGGACAAAGATTTTAGCAAGCCGAGATGTCCAATGTTTTAAAAAAAAAGAAAAAAACAAATACTTGGAAGCATGGCTGTTAGTGTGAAAACTGATGTAATCTGTCAGCAAGCAAATTTGGCCATACGGATTAATATTCGTATAAAGTTCATAGTCTGATGGAGAATTCCACTTCTGGGGCACTATTCAAAGGCCAAAATTGAAGTTTTAAAAGACTTAGCTACTAGGAGAGTGATGATAGCGTTGTTTAGAATATAATAGGAGCAAGAGAGATGATCTCAAAATGTTGAGAATTTTACCATTGGCTAAGTAATGCAGCCAAATGATGGCTGTGACAAATATTTAAGAAGGAGAAAATAGCAAGTGAACTAGAAACTTCTCAGACCATCAAAGAGAAACCTAGGAGTTATGAAAAGTGATTCCAGTTAAAACCAGAAAGGCTTATGAATCCACCTTGAGTAGCATGGGTTGGGGCAGGGGAGGAAGAGTGTAAACATTTTCTTGGGTCAGAGTCATTACTTTGCCAAAGAAAAATAAGATTAGATGGCATTAAGTAGATGTAATGAATTATATCATGTTAAATAGGTACGTTTCACAAGGCAGTGAATCCTAATGGTTATATAAGGTATAGTGTTTCAGAAACCTTAGGAAAATGTGAAACACTTGCCTGAGTGGGAATTCTCCACTGACTCTCCCCAAGTAGGTAAAGACACTGGACATACCATTACCTCATTCCACCCATGACACCAGCAAGTATTAGGTAGACGTCACTGACTTCTAGAGAATTCTGATTGTTCTTGAGATTGAAAACCTGAAAAATGGACAGTAAATAGGGAATTATTATTTTTTTTGGAAGATGATCTGGCAATCTAGAAGAAGACACAGTACAAAGATTTCAAATGGGAAAGAAAATATTAGTAGAAGACCATAGGGCATGAGAAGTGAAGGGAGAGTTAGAGACCAAGAGAGCTCCCCTGTGGACCTTCTCTAAGGATTTAGGCGCTGCACCTTTTTACTTGGTGAGATACATGATAATAAGATCCATTGGATGAGAGGCTTAATTTTTTATTTTCTTCCCCTAACCTCTGGTATTAATTGTACCCACAGTAAAAGGTTATTTAGACCATCATCAGAATCCTATATGTATATGTGATTCAGGGAAGGAGAAGGAAACAGTGTTCAAAACTGATAAGTGGTAGCCAGAACCTTCTCCATAATGCCATGATGGAAATCAGTAACAGTCCATTTGTCAACTAAAATATTTATGAGTGGTATTTCTCATTGGTAATATGGGTGGTTTTATTATTTCTGGTTCTGATTTCCTTATGTTTTTACCTACATTTTCTCTAATTATCATGTATAATCTTGTAATAAGGAAACAAAGGTTTACATCGATGACTAATTTACTTTACGCTGATGTGCCCAGTTGAGGCCGTGAGGTAGAAAGACGGTGTAGATGAGAAGTCACTGTACTAACTGATAAAATTAAGTGTGAGGCAGGAAATGTGGAGAGAACAGTGGGGGTCTCCAGGAGACCAGCAACATTGGTAGTGACAGGAATTTTTTTTAAGTTTATTTATTTTGAGAAAGAGCACCCACATGTGAGTGGGGGTGGTGGTGATGAAAGAGAGAGACTCCCAAGTAGGCTCTGTGCTCTCAGCGCAGAGCCCAACATGGGAGTCAATCTCACGAAACAGAAGACCATGACCTGAGCCAAAATCAAGAGTCAGATGTTTAACAGACAGAGCCACCCAGGCTCTGGTAGTGACAGTATTTTTAAAATAGTTATATCAATAAGTTGTATGAGTGAGCTAGGATTTTAGGATGCCCTTATTCTTAAATTTAAGAAGTTTGTTTTTTACAAAATCTGTAATTTTCTGAGGAACCGGCTGATTCACCTAGCTGACCTCCCAGGGTAAGTAAGGTTCTCACTTTGTTTACTCCAAGCATCTGGCTTCCATTTGGACTAATGCTGCCTTCTCTGTTCCAACATGGGGTGAGCAGAGGCAGGGTGGCAGAGGGGAGTGTGGGCTACTTGGGAGTGTTCAATTCCAGGCCCTGTCACAATCTTTTCCTCTCTTTTATCCCAACATAAGAAGCCTGCCCTGGTGAAGACACTAATGTTTAAATGGACTCTGCTTTTTCTGAAGGACTGGAGTTGTAAGAGGCGGGGGGAGGTGGGCTGCTGGTGTGAGGGAAAGAGAAAATTCTCGTGTTAGTTTCCCCATTCCTTAGGAAGGTAGTAACAAGAACATGGCTGTGTATATAAGGTAAGAAGGAAATCACACATCCTACTGGATAACTCCTATGTAAGGCAACATAGCACAGACCAATATAGCTGATTTTCTAATATTTTTTTGGAAGGGCCTTTAAAATTTGAGTTTGGATATTCGATTTTCAAAATAACTTTCAAGTTCACCATAAGCGTCTTTACTTTTCTAAGCCTCTTATTTATTTCCTACCATGTGGATATATTAAAAAAAAAAAAAAAACTTCTGACAAGCTTGTTTTAAGGGAGAAATAAAAGAATCTATGTTAGGTGCTATAAAGGAGTTCGCACTTGTAGCTTCATTACAGTTCTTAATATTTGTCCCAGGGGAACCTTCTTCTGATTCCCCAAATGGGACTGAAGCTCACTCTTTTAGAAAGGACTACAATTTTTAATGTTCTTTCAAAAACACATGATTCGTGGCATATCCTGTCTCTCTCCGTGCCCTCGCTTTCACTCACCATGTGATCTCAGACACTGCTGACGTCAAAGAGGAGGAGTTCTCCATAATCATCCAAAAGGAACTCAACATAGTCAGGAAAGCCTTTCAAGGCAGAGACCTCACGCACATTGGTGGTCACGTTTTTGGTTTATTCATCAAGGTGGCAAGGTGGAATCATGAACAAAGAATACTAGAAGAATACCAGATTATAGAAAGAAGACTCACTGCCTCATGAGCTCTGTTGTGATTTTCCTGAAATATCTTCTTGCCAACAAAGATTTCTACTGAAAGAGCCAGCATTTCAAGAACCCTACATGTTTGAATGCACAGTTTATCAGACAGCTGAGAGATCAAGAATTTTGACAACTGCTGGCTTACCCTCAAACTTTCTGACATCAGTGTATTTATCCACAAAGAGACCTCCTAGTCACTGGGTGACAGTGCAGGTTGCCTTACTGTATGAGAAGAAGAAATATACGTGTGCACCAAACCATCTTAAAAAAAGATGAGAAGCTCTTTGAGAACAGGGATATTTTTCTGTTAAATCCTGGCACATAGTAAACACACAGTTACTATACATTTAATGAGTAGATAAAAAATATAACCGAATGCAACGTGATAATCACAATATAATAGATGTAAGTGAAAGTGCTCCAGGAACCCAAGGGTGGAATAACTAACCTAACATTTGAGAATCAGTGAGTTCATGCATCTATGCATCTCTTTGTGGGATCTGTTTTAGTTTAGGACTCAATCACCTTGTGATTACAAAGAAAGTCCCCTCCTTTCCCAAAGGATTCACAGGAAGAAATGTGGCAGGCTGTCGAACTGGTAAGGCATTCACAGTAGCCATGATCCTACTGTCACACTGGGCTATTTTCAGTATCCAGGAAGTAGCATGAGCTCACCTAGTTGGAAAAAGCTACCTCACCGATAAGAGAAGTGCTGTGATTCCAGATAAGCATGGCGGGGAAAGTCCCTGAATGGAGCGAAAGAGGAATAACAGAAACTAAAAGGCAAATGGAGAGTAGAAAATAAGACAGGCAGTGAGGGCATATGTTTTGTTGTTGTTAGGTTGAAAATTTTGAATTACACATATACACAAACCAACAAGATCAATGAGAAGAAAATTCTCTTGAACATTTCAGTCTAATAGGTCTATGAAATGCAATTTTCCTAGTGGAGATGTGTCAGGGAATCTTACTTTAGGAATTCTTGGCTAGAAAAAAGATTCCCCTGGATAGGGCATGATACTTAGAAGAAAAGTTCCCATTATGCTAGTGACTGGCTTTGAGAGATTAGACAAGACACTTAGACTAAACCCCAGGCCCCCCAGACTATGAGAAAAAAAAATGAGGTAGCAGATTTAATGTTATATTTTTAAAAACAGTATAAAAGGCAGGCTATTATCGCTTTCCAGACTGAGTGCCACAAAAGGAAGCATAATATAGGGTAGATTTAAGTGGGCACAACATTATTTTTGATATTGCACTTATAAGAAGCAGACTCCAAAAAATAAGTCCAAATATTAGACACTCAAGCCAGAATTAGAGTACAGAGACACATGTATCCAGCAGAATTAGTGAATAACAAGAGACCATTGCTTGGAAAACTATTAACAGATGGAAATGTAAGATATGGGTCAAATTCCCATCACATGGTAAGCAGGGACTGTACAAATGTCTGCATTTGTACTCCTTGATTACAGTAAATTTAGCCAAGAAGCCTTATCATATTGTAGTAATATTTACTGAAATAACCAAACTCCTGAATCGGCAGAAAAATTTTTTTCTCATGCACTTCATTCTAGGAGGAAAAAATGTATAGGTATATTAGAAATTAGGCTGTTGGAAATTATTTAATGATAATGAAATTTGCCTAATAAAACCAGATAGCCTTCACCTGAAGCCAAAGTCTTGTGCTGATCAGATTACTGATCAGAAAACTGAGCCATGACCACCTCAAGATCCTAAACTGGGGAATGGCTGAAATTATTCAGTTTTCTCTAAAACTTTAAAAAAAAAAGTCAAGAGCTGAATCAAAAAGCAGATTCTGGTAAACACTGAATTCAAAAATTAAGTTTACCAATAATTTCCCCTACTATTCATTATTTAAAATATTTATTATGTGTATAGATTGATTTTTTTAACATCGTGTTATATTAGTTTCAGGTGTACAGTATATGGTGATTCAATAATTCTATACTCTGTGCTCATCGTGAGAAGTGCCCTCTTTAATCCCTATCACCTATACCGCCTACCTCCCCACTGGTAACCAGCCTGTTCTCTATTTAAAAGCCTATTTATATAAATTGATTTTTAAATCTTTTTTATGTTAAATAATTTTTCTTAACTATGTTTTTATTTCTCAGGCTTTGGAAATGTGATAAAGATGATTGTAGCAAAAAGGGATTTTTATAATAAATAAATTTTGTTATAAAAGGCCTAGTTAAGTAGGTGACTTTACTGAGAATAGAAGCGAATTTGAAAATAAATCCTACTGAAATATAAATCTACAATGCATTTTAATTTAGGAGATAAGGATAGCATGGTATTATAAGTTTGCCTATTAAGGCAAAAAAGTCATACAGTTTTAGAGATGAAAATCTAAGAAATGATCTAGACGGAAGAGAAAAACTAAGTAATATATAGGAGAGAAAAAAAAAAAAAAGAAAGAAATTCAATCGCATACAAGACAAGTTAAAAATCAGGAAGTTTGTCAGAGGTTTTATTGTTTCAAGATGACTGGCGCTCTGATGCATTTAGAATACCAGTCATCCAAGAGAATCTGCCAAGGCCCATGACTGAGTCAGATCATTTGAAGTCTGTACTGGACTGTACATCCCAGATAGTTCCTTCATTCACATGTGGCGCCTCAGTTGGAACGAGCTGGAGCCTAGTCATTCATCTTTCTCTGCAGATGGCCTCTGCACGGGGCCGAGTTGGGTTTCTTCAGAACATGGTAGTCTCAAGGTAGCGAGACTTCTGACATGGTAGGTGTCCCCAGAGCATGTGTTCCAAGAGATCCAGTTTAAGTTGCAAAGCATCCTAGGACCTGGTCCCAGAAATCATGCCTTATCATTTCCATTCCATTCCATTCCATTTCTCAATAGAGAATCAAAGGGCCAGTCTAGAGTCAAGGGGAGGAGACTACGTAGGGATGTAAATACAGCAAGTTCGTTGGAGACCATCTTCAGAGACCAGCCATCACACTGCGCCTTAACTTCATTAAACTGCTTTTCACAGTTCACTGGTGGAACACTTTTCCTTTCATTTCACTTATAATACTGTTTTCAATTTAATTCAGGGAGACTTTTAAAAAGTGTGTGGCTATCGTGCCTCATGTTAGAAATACTTAAACGTTCTTGGTTTCCTTTTTATATTGACAGTCACCCTTCTATTAATTAATTAACACATTTATGAATACAACAAACTCTTTATGGGTACCTATTATTCTGGGTTGGGATTATAGAGATGAATATATGAAAACAGAAAGCAACGGTGCAAGAACACGTATGCTGAAAGAAGCATGAGGAACCATGGAGTTCATGAAAGACTCTAGCTGCCATGGAATCTGAAACTGAAGTTTGGGCCATTTTTACCAGATCTTCAAGCATTAGTGGGGCTATCAGCCAATGACTGAAGTACAAAATGCTGGAGGATATTCAAAGTATGAGGGCACAAAGGAGAGTGCCTGAGGTTTTTGTCGCCTCACCCCAGGGGCACACCCTGACAGTCCAGAAAACAGTTCTAGTTTATATTTGTTTGTCAGTAAAAACTGCTATGTCTTATCATTAAACCAAAGAAACCAAGTGGCTTCCAAGTATGCCTATCCAAGTGCTTCTGGGGCCATGAGTAGTGGATGTATCCAAGATCAGGTGGTGTAAGAAGGAGTATTTGAAGAGAACAGGAAGAGAAAGAAGAAAGGAGAGCAGGAGAACCTATGAGGAGAACTTGAAAAGAAACAATCTCTCTCACCCCACAAAAAATGTTACAAATGCAGGACACACTGATATACCCAGTTCTTCTAGTTTGAGGCTCTTGACTAACACATTCCAAGAAGATTCCAGGTAGAATGAGTAAGCATTATATTGGCAATGTGACATTAGTCTTCCAACCCCCTTGAGTCAATGAATTTACAGTTCTAGAATGAGAACTCCTGGAAGGTCGTGATTATGCCATTTTTCTCACTTAAAAAGTTTTATTTGGTGTGTGTGTTGGGGGAGGGGAGGGTACACAGGTGCACAGGTACAGAAAGTCAACTACGCTTTTGGCGTTTTGGTCTGTACAAGGATACCCTTTTGTTTTAGTTTGTTTTGCTTAGGTTTTCCTACTTGATTTCTAATCTTTAGTACCATTTCCTCCTAAGAGATACCTACTTGAATGTTTTATATGTATGCATGCATGCCTATATTATGTACATATAATACATGTAGATTATATGCGTGTATAATAATTTTTGGTATTTTATATATGTAACTTTTAATATACATGAATATTATTGTGGTATACATCTCTCAACTTGTTTTTCACTCAGCATTATAGTTTTTAGATTTATCACTCTACATACAGCTCATATCTCCCACCACTGTGTATTTGCCTGCTAATACAATTCTAGTTTGCCTAGAAGTCCACACTACATGGCTAATGCCATGGTGAACATATTTGTCCATTTCCCTTTAAAGACTTGTGTCTTTGAGTCAGAAGGATTATCACTGGGCTTTAGGGCTTGTATCGATTTACACTAACTTTGGCCACATTGTTTACTAATTTTACTGCCAAAAGTTACACTGCCACCAGCAGTGCAAGAGATGACTTGTCTTCCCAAGTTCCTGGAAAAAATTTAGCATTGAAATTTTTGCCCTGTAGATGTGGAAAAATTATATTTTACTCTCATTGTTTTCACTGCTGCCTCCCTTCCTCCCAGCACAATGCCTAGAATTTAGTGGAGGTCCATAAATGTATTTGAAAGGACACATGTGATTGAGAGGTAAAACGCTTCAATCTGAAATATATTAGATTAGAATTTATACTTAATTAGAATTTAGTATGGGGAAAGGAGGCCAATACTCTGGGAAAATGAACCTTTCTGAGCCAACTCTTTGGAGTACTCTGGCAAAAAGTTCAAATTCAACAGACAGCCATTGCCATTTGGACCCACTATTTTATATGCTGCTGATTTCTTAATATTTCTGCTAGGGATTTATTTTCAATACATGAAAGAGCTATGATTTAGTATCAAATATGTGTTTGTAGTAGAGTGCTTTTCTTGGTTGTCTTCCTAACCCATGCCCCACTTTTCTGAGAAGTAACGTGTGTACTCACTGAAGCCCAGCCATGCAGAAGGCTTGTTGTGTGCAGTCATTGATTTTGCCCCTTTAGCTCTTACTAATCGGACAAGGTATGGAAGCATAATCTAAGCCAAGTATCTCAGTAATGGCCAAAAGTCTATACTCAGACTTCAGACTTTGCACATTAAGGAGTACTCACTAGCAAGAGGCAAGCCCCAGAATCCCCCCTTGTCTCAGTAGCTGCCACAGATGAACAGAGGGGAAAGAATGCCGGAGTCTCAGCAACATCTGGTCTCATGGGGAGCGCTCTTCATCTTCTTCCAGGTAGGGGAGAGAAACCACTCTGAGCATGTGAAGCAGTATCAGTATGACAAGAGCAAATGTCTCTGCTGCACAGAGTTGTCCCAGAGAGTAAATGTAGTGGGTTTTTTTTTTTTTTCTTCTGAGACTACCTTAGTGTGGCTGTGTTCCTAACAATTGCTACTTAATAGAGCTTAAATCTCACACTCTCATTCATAGTAAATGTTAAGTCACACCTACAACACCTAATAGAGTATGCCGATCAGCTTCTACTATTGTTGCCAGTGGTCAGAGGAGTTTCTACAAGGAGAGCCACTATGTTTGGTTGTGTGTAAGCTTGGGAGAGCTGGGTCAAAAGGATTTTAGTTCAGTTTCCTCAAAATAAATTAATTAGATTCTGCCCTAAGAGTATAGAATTGAGGCATACTAGATTTAATTAGTCTCTATCAGCACTGTGACTTTGGGAGAAGACCTATGAATTAAGGAGATGTAGGATGTCAATGTCAAGTTCAGCAAGGGACACGCAAAAGAGGAAACTGGATTTGTAGAAAGGGAGCCAAACATAAAGAGAAGTTACAACAGAAAGCACACAAGTGGGGAGGAAACAAAAGACACAGTCGCTGATGAGAGTGTGTGTCTTGTCTTAGCACACACAGAGGCAGACACACAAACATAAACATATGCAACACTTTTTTTTTTACTAACCTGTTTTGACTGATTTTTATTATTGCAAAAATATGTAATTAAGAGCTCTGACAATCAAGTGTATAAGTTAATTGTTCAGTTGGCTTAATGTAAAATGGACAAAATAGAGGATACAGTGACAGGAGTTGTGTCCATTCCTTCTAAGACATGTTGATCCACGGTGTGTAAATATACGTGTGTGTACACACAGACTGCCATTGTACAATCGATTGTGAGAAATATGGCTTCGTATATTTTTAGACATTTTTTTAAAGCAAGACAATTTTGGAGCGGTGTCCAGGTGGCTGCGTTGGGTAAGTGTCAACTCTTGGTTTGGGCTCAAGTCCCAATCTCAGGGTTTGTGAGTTCAAGGCCCACGTCAAGCTTGTACTATCAGTGAGAATTCTCTCCCTCTCTCTCTGCCCCTCCCTCACTCACATTCTCTCTCTTTCTCAAATAAAATTGAAAAAATTTTTTATAAGACAATTTTGTTTCTAATGCGTGTAGCTTCTTTGACTTTCATTTGAAGTTTTCTTAAATTTGGTTCCTTGTAATGTCATATGTAATTGATATAAACTGAGGCTAATGGCGGCTCTCTTATATGCCATATTGATTCCACAAAGATGTTCAGTGAAAACCAGGAAGGGAGGGTTAATTAATGATGAATTTCTTGAGAAAGGCAAACAAAGCTATTTAAAAAGTGACAAAGGAGAATGAACTTTAGGAAAAGTAAAGCACATGGTAGCATCCTCAGTAACATAAAGAAAAGATCAGGAAAAGCAGATAAGAATAGACTTATAGAAGAGGATTATGTTGGAAATCAGATCATTGTAAGAATACCAGTTGATCTTAATATAGAAAAAATTACTATTAGCAGAATGTGTAAGTGTACAAAAGAGATGAAACAAGTGTGCACTGATAAAGAAAACATACATGCAAAGAAAATTAAAGTATGTTGGAATAAAACGGTTAAGAATTTTGTCACAAAGTATATGTTCTCGAGAGCCCCTCCTCATTGGAGCAGTAGAATTCATTAACAGAGATATCTGCCTAGAATACCAAATTTTCATCCTACAAGAAAGGACTCATTATCTCTTAGCCTGAGGCTGGCCCTGAAAAATGTAAATTCCAGAGGCAAATAAGACTCAGAAACCAAGAGAAAGACCCAAGTGTTACTATAACCAACTGTCAGAATTGGAACTGCAACCCAGCTGATCTTATTTGCAAATTCGATGCCAGAGGCAAGTAGGAGAGATAGGCAGGCACAGGCACCTGTGGTCTCAGGAGCATACAAGGGAGGAAAATGCTATGTGTGAGAAATGACAGATTTCAAATTTATATTCACCAGATTAAAAGTTTTAGGTGAGATCTTAATGAGAAATGTATCCCCCCCAGACAAAACAAAACAAACCTAAAACTTTTGATTGGCAAATCCTAAAGTTTGTTCTTTCCTATATCTAAATAGAGCTTTAGCTCTAAGATGGAAAGAGGGAAGGAGGGAGAGAGGGAGCGAGGTAGAGAGAGATACTTTTTCAATTAAAGTGAAGGATTCAGTGAATAGAGAGTCTAGACATCTGGCTCTTATTGCCCCAGACAGAATGAACGAATAAAAGGAAACACATTCAATAGTAATAATTGGAAAACTCATCGAGTCAAGAATTTTATTTTGGGCTCCCTTCTCGTCTGTTTCTAAAAGCCGCAGCTGTAGTATACCCAGAGAAAACCCATAAATCCAAAAATGCACTAATACAGTGATCCTGGAAGCCATCAGTCTGATAACTGCTCAGATATGCAGGTGATAGGTGACAATAAACCAAAGCTATTTCGGAATTTAAATACTGTAGAGATCCTTCCATGATATTGTTAAAGACCAACCTTCCATGGATTTGTGCTCTTTCAAAACACCACAGATCTTTTTCTGAAAGTATGTTTTTAGAAGGAAGTAACAAATATTAGGTGATATTTGAAGAGAAAAGAGAGAGATTTGGAACATTTACCTTGAATTACTTTGAGTTATTCCCGGTACTCCATTCAAAGAAGCTGAGATTTGAACTGAAGTCTTCCAACTCAATGTTTGTCCCTTCTGAAGGAAGGTCTGACAATAATGGCTGATTTCCTGTTGTATTTCATAGACCATACTGTACATTCCCATCACCGAAAGCAACAGCTATTTCACATTTGCACAAACAGCAGGTTCTATATTGGAAATTTCTTGGTAGTTCTGTTTCGGATTCAGTGGAAAATCAAGAATGGTCAAATGACCTTTATTCTGATTAAAATAGCAAAAAGCCTAACATTGTATGAGAAATCAACTAAAACATACAAAATAAGCGAGAGTACTTGGGGTAATGATGCATTTTTCCTTAGATTTGTATGATTTTAATATTAATTCTGACTCACAAAATTGTACATATTCATGCTTTGGGGCTCAGTTTTTTTTATAGAGGACACGATCTCCCTGAGCAGTGGTTTAAATACTTATAGATTAATGGACCTGAATGTGTCTGTGTTTATGGGAGATATGGAGCTGAGGTTTCTATTTCTTGTGATGTCTTTGGCTTGGTGTGATGAGTGAAGACGTGTTTCTTTCTCCTTTATTTTCTGAAAGAGTTTTAGTAGAATTTGGTACTATTTCTTTTGTAAATATTCTGGCTGGGCAAATGTGGTCCCCTCCCCCCCCCCTGTTAGAGACCATCACTCCTGATTTTGCATGAAGATGATGCAGGCACCCCTTTTTTGCAAAAGAATATGAGCTGTCTCTAGGAAATTCCCCCACCTCTTAGTTCTGGCTACTAGACCAAAAATTAAGGTTAAATCAAAACATAACTTGTTCAGCAAAGTCCTGGGACTACCAAGGATATAAAGAAGTATATCCTAAGGATCCTCAAAAACTAGCCATACTGTGGGAACTTAGAGATTCCATACAGGTCTGGATTTTGAGGATACTAGATCAAGAGGGGGCAGAACATAAAACTCGATAAGGAAAAATGTAATGATATGAGAACAACACTATTTAATGCCTAGCAAAAAACAGTTAAGATGAGGTTTGCACATTGTTAGCATGGGTCTTAAAAGTTAGTGAAAATAACAACCGAGGGTAAACTAAGTGGAAATGTCAAAACTGCCATGGGAAATGATGGACTAAATGACCAAGGGGCTCAGAGTAGACATGCTGGAGTGCATATTCTATTTAAGGATGACTAAACTTCTAGATTACTGAATCTTGCAGGAGCACCATGGAATATCCTGGTTACCAAAGCAACCAAGTAATTTCCTGGTGAGAGGGGCACCTTCTTCACTGAAAAATGCAGTAGTGGCTCTTCTCTGCAGGAGAGGGGTGACAGCAATTGTTATCAATAGGGAACTGCCTCACTCATAACAATGAGAAGGATGGGATCCTCAGGATAAAGAAACTATGTGATAGTACTTAAACAGTAGAAAGAAAGTGCAGTTATTGTACTAAGTAGCAAAGTCAACGTTTCAATCATGAGTTATTGATCCACGGAATGATATTTCAGATGTTAATGAAATATGGCCTTCTTAGGGACAAGACTAATGCACATTCAATATGGTCAGTGCTTAAATTATATATCATGGATGGATGATTAAGAAATTGAAATCTGTCTCCAGCAAAGTATCATGGTCTTTTTTTGTTTTCCAGACCTGAACCAATTTTCAGATTTAAAATCCACTGATCAAATAGGCTAGTTCCTCAAAGAGACAGGATCATGAAACATCTTAAAAGTGTATATGGCTAATTACTTTCCGAGATTTAATGGGATCCAGAGCAGATAAAAGGACTCAATAATCATGTCCAAGATATAGTGCCATCCTTCCAGCAAATACTGTAGGATTGAACATATCTGTGCTACTTAAAAACAAAAAACAACAACAAAACACACTCTTATAGAAGAATCACAATGTAGATCCCTGTTTTTCTGGAGCAAAGCTGTTCCATCTGTAGTCCAGGATTATACAACTTTTAAAAACTGTCTCAGGGTGCAATATTCCCTGATATTAGCATTAATTCCCAAGTAAGTGCCAGAATGGCCTATCAAGACCCGAGTTCTGTCAGACCCACCAGATTATAAATTCAAACCAGCTCAGAATCAATACAAATTAAGACTGAAGTGGTAAATCAGGGATTTGGCACAAACAAGGCTGGAAGGTAGAGGTTAGCTGCATGAGCCGATGGCCCAGATCCCCGTGAAACCCAACCCTATTTTACCTCAACTGCTGTCTGTGGTCAGATGGGGATGACCCTTAAGACCAGCTGACAGAGGAGAAAAACAGCAACATCGACTTGCTAATATATCGGCTTTCTATGCGTGGGCAAACTAAAAGTAAATAGCACATATCATAGCCCCCCAAAATGAGTGATCTTTAAAAAAAAATTAGTGAGCCCAAAACATCTTGGTGTGCAGAGCTCTGAGAGGTGTACTTGGTCATCTACTTTCTGTGTATAGAGAAATGGCCCATAGTTATCATATCATTCATGGGTGATGGCAAATGTCTTGGCCAGTTTTTCAAGAGGCCTAGGGAGAGAATAATTGGAAGATCAGGGAAAAGGAGGTTTGGAGTAGAGGCACTTGGGTGTATCCATGGGAGCAGTCACAATGTGGGGAGGTCTTTATATCACAAGTTAATGCCACCAGAGAGCAAGTACTATTAAACAGAAACATACAACTGATAAAATGACTGAATCTGTTGATGACTAAAACTGGCATCTTATGTCATTGACTACCCTGGTGCTGGCACAATGGACATATGAAAGAAGTAGTTATTTGGGCAGGATTGGAGGCTATGCATGTGCCCCAAGATATCAGCTCCCCTCACAAAAAAAGTAGATCCAGCTCTTGGTCTTGGCGGATATCCAAACTGACAGCAGCAGAGACCAATGCAGAGTCTCCAGCATAGTGTCATCTCTTCAGAAGACAAATCCCCCGTTTGAGGACAAGTTGACTACAGTTGGTCTTTTCCACTACAGAAGGAACAATGATTTATTCCACCTACAGGAACAGGTACATATTCCAGATATTGCGTCGCCTTTCCTATGCTTAGTTTACTTTTGCTACCCTCAGAGCCTCAACTAACATTATTTCAGGGCTTGCAAAGTATTTGAACCATTAACATAGGATTCCCACAGACAAGTGTAATAGACCATAGAATCCATTTTACAATGAAAAGGAGAGGTAATGAGCACATTACAATGGGATCCAAAGCCCCTATCTATATGACTACATTTTTGGCCTGATAGTGTGGTGAAATGGCCCATCGAAGGCACAGATGAGACACCAAAAATAATGACTTGTGAGGATTAAGAGCCACCCTCCCTGATTCAGTATATATACTAAATTTTATATGGCACTGTGCCCCCAACATATATGATACAAAGGTCCAGGAACCAAGGTGTGAAAGTAGGAATGGCTTCATTTATCATCATTCTCATGACTTGCTTAAGGAGTAATTTGTGCTTTCCATACTTAACATATGTAGGCTTTCTAGACTTACTGGGTTTAGAAGTCTTGGTTCCTAAAGGAGGAATGTTTCCACTAGGTTAAACAGCAAAAGTCCTGTTTATATTTAAGCTATAGCTGCTGCCAACGTGCCTTTTGGGCTCCTTACCCTTTGTGATCTACACACTAGAAGAGATCATGCTAATCTCTACCTTGGAGTCTGCTTCTCTAGGAATCAGATCTGCAACAGTAATCATCCATCCTTCCGTCCGTCCGTCCGTCCGTCCGTCCATCCATCCATCCAAGTTAAGTGCTTTTTAAAAACATGTCAAGGGGCGCCTGGGTGGCTCAGTAGGTTGAGTGTCCAACTTCGGCTCAGGTCATGATCTCACGGTCTGTGAGTTCGAGCCCCGCGTCGGGCTCTGTGCTGACAGCGCAGAGCCTGAAGCCTGCTTCACATTCTGTGTCTCCCTCTCGCTCTCTCCCTTCCCCACTCATGCTCTGTCTATCTCTGTCTCAAAAATAAATAAACATTAAAAAAATTTTTTAAAAACATGTCACAATTCCCAGCCTGCTGGAGAATGCCATCCTTGAAATAACTATATTAAAATACATGCTATTTCAAAACACCTATATGAAAATGTTCTGGACTTTTTCTTTATAGAACTACCTCAAAGAGTCCTCCCAATGTATCGTTACCTTTTGAAATCAATTGTTGATATCCGTGTAAAGTAGATAAGGAAGGGTGGGAGAAGAAACGAAAATTTATTGAAATGTGTGCTAATTATATTCTAGGTGGTATATTATCACATACAATTTTCATAACAGTTGCATGCAGTAGATATTAAACTTATATATTGCTTCCTCCATTCTGTAGGTATCTCAGAGGGAGATACTATGAAGGCAAGGAAGCCTAAACTTCAGGCCTATAACTTGTATGGGCTCTTTCCAAAACTCTTGCAGGGACCATAGCACTGTGGGCTTGGTTGTAAATTTCACAAAGTATAGAATTTAAAATTAAATTTTCTAAGGGAAGGACTCCCAAAATTATATAAGTTTCAGGCCACACAAAACCTGGATCTGCCTCTGGTGGTATTCATTGTTTCCGGTTTTTTCATATTGGCCCTATGCTCAGTGCAAATTGGGCATTGGCTCTAAGCGAGAGCCAGCATTAATTCCATTGATTTTTCTCCTGTAATTTGATCAAAGTTTTGGATGAAAGCTTAGTTTCTTTCATTAGGTTTGGACGGCTATTCCTCCAGGACTTTCATTATTTTCTGGGACAGAAATACTGGGGTTCCTCATTATCAGGATTTCTAGGTTTTCAGTCTCAAAATTTCCTAACCTCATCACCATGCTGGAGCACGTTGATAGGATGTGAAGGAAATTGGCCTGTACACCAAGTAATGTTTCCAGTAGCTTTCCTCTGACCTTAGGGGTGTGAGAGCAAGACTTGAAAGTGGTTCTCTGAGCATTGATCTTACTCCATATAAGATACCATAGCTTTCAGCCAAATCCCTCTTTCAGTGCTCTTTGTTCTCAGAAGCTCTGTTTTCTGGCCCAGCAGTTCCCCCTGTCACTTATCACTAGGGCATATAGTCATTTTCACGTAAAAGTATAGCATCGATTGTAACAGTAATGTTGAAAGCTGATCTAAAAATCTCAAAACAGATGGATTTTTTATGTTAATAAAATTAATAATTTACATCAAATATTTTTAAAGGAGCTATACACTGAGACCAGCTTCTATTTGAGTAAGATATGATGATCAATATAATGAATGATATTGTTGAATTTGTAGAATAAAATTTTGATTATTTTCAGTTAAAATTAGCATTGGTCTATGATTAGACAGGTTTTGAACACAATATAAAATAGCTAGTTTGGCAAAAAATTCTTGTTTTATAAGTGCTCATTTCTGAAGCATGTGAATAAGGCTTAAATAATTTGTTTAAAAACATTTTCTTTCTTTTTGCAGGAGAATACTATCTTTAGAGTTCTTAATCCTAGATACTATTCATCTCTAGACCCTCTCCAGTTTTCAGCAGATGCTGTGATCATCCCACACTGGGGTTGGGCTTATCTCTACCATATGTACCTGTAGCTAATACTTTAAAGGTAATCTTAAATAAGATAGATCATAGCTTCCTGACCTGACATCCATTGACCCTTGGTCCAAGAACAGATATATATATTTCAGTAAATTCCTTCAAACTGAATCCCAAACCACGTATATATGTGCATTTTTCTTAAGTGCTTATGAAACAATAACCTGTGAGAATGTATATGTTAATTCAAAACTTAAGCAATAAGGGGATGACCCATTAATTCTTTTTCTAGAGACCATAATGCTTTGATGTTGGTGCGTAGGTTCAGACATAGTTTATCGGTTCCAAAAAAATTATCTCTTAATCATAGTTTAGTTGAAATTTAAAAATTGATTAGAATTGCTATTTCCCACAGAAATGACTAGTCTCAAAGGTTGTGCTTCTGTGAGATGGGTAGAACATGTTGTCTCAGCAGGGAATACATTTTTGAACATGAATTCATTCCTTTAATCCATTCTAAATCAAGGAGTCTTAGCTTTTTGTTTTCACATGTTAGAAGGCATAGTGTGTATTGAAAGATAAGTGTGGCAAAGGTTAAGAAAACACACAACAAGAGTGAATCTCACTGGAAAATACATTTTCTGTCTTGAGGCCACATAGTCTTTATTACACTCGCCCCAGAGGCAGACATTATTTTTGGACAGGGTCATTCTATGATCTTATCCCACACTCCAATACCAATAATATTTTAATGACGAGAAATCCAAACACTTACCAAGACAAAACAGAGTGCATAATGGAACAATGGAAGTGGATATTATATGAGAAAAAAAAATCCAACACACTCCTCTTGGTCAAATAAAGAAAAAAGTGGGTTGATTCAGTGAGATAAGCCTGTAGACTAAGACTAAATATTTGTAAGATATCCATTCTCTCTGAGTTAATTTATAAATGTAATACAATCCCATTTAAAATTCCAATAGGGTATTTTAGCTGAATGGATTCTAATTACTTTTAATTCAATAAAGGTAAAATAACATGATTATTTTCCTTGAGATGGGAAGGCTTCAAGCTTATTTTCCAGGTTTTTTTAAACTCCAACTTTATGTTTTACTGTATACTATTTATAGGTTCCACATCTTCTGTAAAGCTTTTGATAATTTCTCCCAAATGGAAGTAACTATTCTTTTGTTCTTTGATCCCATGGGCAATTTATCTGTACCTTTCTTTCAGCACGTATTACTTTCTACCAACGTTGTATTTCTGTGCATTTTACTTTCCTACTCTACTGCAGACTCAGTAATGGCGGTGTCTGTGTTCTGATGGAGCCTTCAACGCCTGTGCCAAGTGGGCTGCCATCTCTTGAGAACATTGGCTTTTCTTTAAGAACATCCTCTTGCAGTTTACTTCCTAGCTCTGCGACAGACCTTCTGTTAGAACTTGTGCTTTCATCACGAGCAAAAAGTTTTCCAAAACCCAGTCCCCAAAGAATGTTTTCAGTTGATTGAAAGTGCCAAAAGGCTGAGGTGTGGCTTTCAGAGAGCATTCCCCCAGCTCCCTTGCCTTGCAAAACTCTGCTGCCTTCCCGTTAAAGAGCTGGCTGTGCCAAGCAGGCAGAGCTTCCCCACTGCCACCCCCTGTCACAGTGGAGAGAACATGTTTGACTTTGGGGGATGTTATGTTTTATGACTTGAAGGGAGACAAGCCCAAATGATATCAGTTTTCATCAAGTCTCTTGTTGCCATGAGGAAGCAAAAGACTGCAAATTTGTTGCTTCTCTCAGCTGAAGCCAGAAATATGTCTATGGTGGGATGTCCCAGGGTGTGCTCTGTGCACTGGTGTGCTCAGTGTGGCGAGGAACAACATGTGCTCATGACTTGGTGACGGCTTCCTCCTCCCTATGATGTTCTCGTTTCTTCAACCCTGTTCTTTCGTGGCCTCTCAAATTTGCTTGGCAACTATACACCATGGGTACATCTAGGAGCTGCTGGTAAAGAAGAATGGTTCTAAAAGCTGCTGATTTAGAAAGGGAAAAAACTTGTCCACATTTGACAAAGTTCAGTTATTTGATATCTCTTGTAAAAAATAAAGTTTTTTTTTTTAATTTCAGAATTGAAATTGGCGGAGAAAGGTGTAACGACAAGTTCAAACTAATTAAGTAGTTAATAAACTCCTTCTTTCATGTATTGAAGGAGTTACTATTATTATTATTATTATTAAGCCAGCTTCATGTATAGAGTGCTGGGGAACTCCTTATCTTATCAGTTGCAATGTCTTTGTAAGACAGTTTCTGACCAAAAGTTTATGATCCCTGGTGATTTATAATAAGATATTATAGTGGGCTTTCAGTCCTATTTCAACATACAATCTAAGCCACTATAGAAATAAATAGAGGCATAGTGAGAGTCTTGATATTTTCTTTAATATTGTAAGTCTTGTCCTACATTTTTCAGTTTAGCATATTGGTAGTGTGTAGCTAACTGAAAAAACCTGACATTTTATTAGTAAATATCAATGAAGTCTATCATTATATTTAGTAGAAGAGAACAGTTTTTACTGTGACTCAGGCTAATGGTTCTCAAATTCTGGTTAGCACCTAAATCTCCCCCCACCACACACAAAAGTAATCACTTTAAATACCAATATTTATAAATTGATTGTGGAGACTTGAGCCAGACTTGCATATTTCTTCTCATCTTCCAAACTGTGAAATATAGTGCATCTGCTACTTACATGAAACCCTAGGACTTGACAGTTATTTGTATCCCAGGTCCCTAAGTAGTTCCAATAAGTTTTATACCTGCGGATCTACAAAGTATAATAATATCAAATTATACCAAATGCAGCATTATCCTAAGACATATTCTAAAGAAGAGAGTATGGCATCAATATCAGAAATAATATTAATGTTAACCAGACTCATGACCCCCAAAATAAATAATGCATTTAAGAGATGGGCAGAAGACATGAACAGACATTTCCCAAAGAAGACATACATATGGCTAACAGACACATGAAAAGATGCTCAACATCACTCATTGTTAGGGAAATACAAATCAAAATAACAATGAGACATCACCTCACACCTGTCAGAATGGCTAAAATTAACAACTCAGGAAAAAAATGGATGTTGGTGAAGATGCGAAGAAAGGGAATGTAAACTGATACAGCCATTCTAAAAAACAGTATGGAGGTTTATCCAAAAGTTCAAAATAGCACCCTATGACCCAGCGATTACACTACTAGGTATTTACCCAAAGGATACAAAAATACTGATTTGAAGGGGCACATGGACCCCATTGTTTATAGCAGCATTATCAACAATGGCCAAATTATGGAAAGAGCCCAAATGTCCATCAACTGATGCAAGGATAAAAGATTTGGTATATATATATACAATTGAATATTAGTCATAAAAAAGAATGAAATTCTTGTCATTTGTAATGATACGGATGGAGCTAGAGTGTATTATCCTAAGTGAAGTAAGTCAGTCAGAGAAAGACAAATACCATATGATTTCACTCACATGTGGAATTTAAGAAACAAAACAGATGAAAAAAATGGGGAGGGAAAAATGAAAGAGAAAGAAAGAGAGAGAAGCAAACCAAAAGAGACTCTTAACTATAGAGGAAAAACTGAGGGTTGATAGAGTGAGGTAGACGGGAGACAGGGCTAGATGGGTGATGGGTATTAAGGAGGACACTTGTGATGAGCACTGGGTGTTATATGTAAGTGACAAATCACTGAATTCTACTCCTGAAACCGATATTACCCTATATGTTAACCAACTAGAATTTAAGTAAAATCTTGAAACAAGTAAACAAAAGTTAACCAAAATTTATTGTTTGTTCTAGTTTTAAGAATACTACCATATTTAAGTACTTTATAGTAGCATTACCACATTTAATCTTTGTAATTACCCCTCTATGATGTGGGTACAATTTTTACCTCTACTTTAAGTAAACCTGGGATTTATAGTTTGAAGCAGGTTCCCCAATGTCAAACATCTAATGAGGGTCAAAGACAAAATTTGAATCTGTCTGATTTTATCTAATTCCTAGCCAGTAACGTTATATGCTGTAACAGTTTTTCTATCCAGTAAGTCTCTTTGTTAGACTCTTGAATTTCTGCAGTGGGATGTCAACATTCCTACTTGTATGTGATTAAATATAAAAATCCACTGTAATTCAGAGCTAAAGATATTCACTGTAATATCATGCTATGATAAGGAATGTAAATTTCAGCTGCTACTGACATTTTTAAGAAAAGCCAAAATTAAATATTTGATAATTGTGGAAGATCATTTGAAGATCATGCAGTCTTTTCATTGTTTCAGATTTTCTATTATTTAACCATGTATCAAACAAGCGTAAGAGAAATCTGAGCTTGTGATAAACACAGATTTTGCGCCTGAGCACTTGGGAGAAAAATAGATCACTAATTATAAATCATACACACAGACAGTTGGGTTGAATTTTGTGTTTGGTTTTGGTTTTGTTTAGTTCTATAAGTACATGTAGTTTGAGGCTGTGGTATAACACACAGGAGGAAATTTCCAATATTTCTTGGAGTTACATATTTGAAATTAGAGAAAGGAGCTCAGAACTGCGAATTAGGGGTTTGGTAGTTAGCTGTACAGAAGTGACAGTTGAAGTTATGAGGATAGGAGTTTTAGGACAAAGCAGAACAAAGAAAGAAGCTAAAACTACATGTCCAAAACTCTTTCACCTAAAATTTGAAGGAGATATAGATTTTCTTCCTGCTGCAGTTTCTGTTAACAAGCAATAGGGTGAACTGTGACTCGTTAGAAACTGTTTAGTCATAGGATTTGGTTTCTTGTAGCTAAACCCTGGCTTCATGAGTGGAATGGTATGTGTAAGTGATGGAAGTGGCGAGAGCAGAAATACCATCCTGACCTCTGAGTCATATCAATGACAGCATGCTCTTGGATTCAGTAGAACAGTGGTGTCCTTTCTGACTTCTACTCCTCCGATCCATCAAACAATGTTGGAAGCAACTAATTCCCAGTATTCAGTTCCATACTTCTTGAAATATGTAGAGTGGTTTGTTTCTGCACTGGACTTTTGCGGACGCAAATAGTCAACAGGACCACATTTTGCAAATGTAAATCAGGAAGAAAAATGCGTGAAGAAAATCTACTGATTTTAAGAGTGACCAAGGCACCTGGGTGGTTCAGTTGGTTGAGAGTCCAGCTTTTGATTTTCGGTCAGGTTATGATCCTAGGGTCATGGAATCAAGCCGTGTGTTGGGATTCTCTTTCTCTCTCCCACTGCCCCTTGCCCTGGCTCGCACTCTCCCTTTCTCTGAAAAAATAAATGAACGAAAAGTAAAAATAAAAATAAAAGTTGAATGACATAAATGCTACTGAGAATACAGCTTCAGTAGAATAGTGAGAATGGCTATAACAATAATGGTGATGATTATGATCAAGATATTAACACCTTTAGAGTGCCTGTTGTGTGACACTCTTCTAATTGTATGATCTATTTTAGCTCAATCCCATAATTACTCTTCGAGGTGTGTGTACTAAATCCCTGTTTTACAGATGCAAAAAGTGAAGCATTAAGATTTTATATCTGGTGCCCAATATCATTCAGCTATAAAGAACTGAGGATATCATGGGAAGTCCAGCAATCTGACACCAGAATTTACGCTTGTAAGCACTATGCCATTTTGCCAAGAAATTTGAGTACAGAGTTTAAAGAAACAAAATAAACGATAGGAAACAAAAGATGGGAATAGACCTATGAGTTTGTGTGTAATGGTGGTAAAGAAAGAGAAACTTAAGCCATACTTGAAGAGAACAGGAGAGCAGTAAGTTTTTTCTAATGGCTGTCACCATTTCTTTAGCATAGGAGGTATGCGTGTATATTGCAAGGTGGGGTGGAATGAGGCAGTGCAATGGTAGTAATCAAAGCGAGAGAATTGGGGATGATATTGGGTACAGAAGAGAAAAGGGGCAGTGTTCTAAGAGAGGATACAAACATGAAGAGAAATCAGTGCAATTGTCAAATTGCAGAAGACAAAAGATAAACTAATTCACAGTTGATGGCCTCAAGAATCGTAGATAAGGGACTACAGAGCACTTTTTTTTTAATCTGATAAAAAAAAATCTTCTAAAATATATCAGCCACTTTCTAGCCTTAATAGGCAGAGTATGGTGACTAGAAACGATCCTGTATTGAATGATTGTGGTTATGACAGTGATTTGTGGGAGGATGGGTCACAATTTTGAACTCCAAGCTCTTCCTACAGGCCCGAAGCCACTGGATCTGAAGTCACAGGAAAATGAATTCAAGGTGTAGAGAAGTCATGGCAAACCATCGAAGTTTATTTTCAAATATCTTTGTCTGCTTTTTATACTGCCATTCTCCTTTGGTGAGTTAAATGGGTAACAGGACATTTCCAATTAGTCAGACTTCTGTGGGAGATTTTATAATAAGTAAAATCATAGGCAACTGAAATGATTTCCTAAGATCACCCAGCCAGATTGTGATCAGATATTAGTGTACAGCCCTCAAACCACACTCACTTCCAGATGCCTAAGCAAGAGAGTATGAGTAGTAGACAGCAAAAAAAAAAAAAAAAAAAAACAACCAAACCTCTCTTCATTTTCTACCTTCCTTCATCATGTGTTCAGTATGAACACATAGTTGCTCATTCAACATACTGAAACACCTACTACGTGCCAGGTCTGCTCTAAGCTGTTGGAATACCGTGAGTATTCTAAGTTTGAAACTTGGGTATGGCTTGCTCTGTAAAGTGTCCAGTGCCCACGCGGTGGTGATGGCGACCGTAATTCCACATAAAGGCAATGATTATGTAACACAGTGACTCAAGAATTTCAGCATTAGATTCAGCCAACGTAGTTTCACAGGATCTGTAAATTTACTTCCTCGTTTCAATTTAAATGTCTCAATTGGAAACTTGAAGCTGATGTAACAATGTCTGGCAGATAGGACTGCCTTGAAATTCATATTTCATAAGAGTTCCAGTAGCTAATTCCAATTTCTTGCAAACAGCGCCCTTTCTGGAGTTTAAATAAAACATACCGGAGTATCAAGAGAACAGGTTACTGATGAAGAGTTGAACCCAGACCACCAACTTGAGGGAACAACTAAATCAAGGCAAACCCATGATGACATACAGTGGAGATGTACATAGGGAACGAGAAAATTCTGCCAATAATGAAGAGTTTTACAAAGTCACATTTTATGCTCTACACAGACTGGTATACAGGTCTGCATACAAACCATATGGTGTGGCAAATTCATTGCATCTTAAATTTATTGATCTCATCTTTTCCTGATCCAGAATATTTTCTTCAGTTTAACTGAGGTATAATTGGCATACAATACTGTGTAAGTTCAAAATATGTAACATAATATTCATCTTTGTATATATTATGAAAGGATTACCACAGTAAGATTGGTTAACATCCATCACCGCAAAACAAACAAACAAACAAAATCCATTACTTTATACAGTCCCAATTCTTTTTCCCTGTGATGAGAATTTTTTAAGATCTACTGTCTCGGCAACTTTCAAATATACAAAACAGTATTGTTAGCTAGAGTCATGATGTTGTACATTTTGTCCCTGGCACCTATGTATCTTATAACCAGAATATTTTCGAAGAATGTATCATCATCGCTCTTCCAGCTCTCCGGTGATGTTTCTAGCATATCATTTCTCACAATGGTGTGAAGATCACCAATACTGGGAACATATATGTGTTAAAAAAAAAAAAACAAACACTGACAATTCCTGAAGTGGACTCTAGATCTCTTTAATCTCGGTTTCTCTGGGAGAGATTGCAAAAATGCATTTTAACCACGAAATCTGAAGAATCATGAGAATTTTTAACTTGGGCTTACAAAATACATGGTCTTCAGGAAGTGGTTTATACAATCTTATTCAAATTTTTATGTCTGTGAATCTTTTCTGTTTTTCTAAGAAGAAGGTTTATGGGGTTTTTTGGTGTTTTTTTTCTCAAACTATTCTATGAGGCTATAATAGTTGAATCAAATTTAAGCCCTGGACACTAATCTTCTTGCCATCTTCTTCTGGTTTTATTGTTGTTGTTATTTACATTAATTCATTCTAGAAATAACTTGAGTTGATCTAGGGAGTTGGGAAGGGTTTCCTTAGGAAGTGATGATAGACCGAAGTGAGGGATGGTCGCAGTGACGTATAAAAAAATACAAGGATTTCTAGGGGAAGCCCCCTCACCCTTTCCCCCAAGCAGAGGCAGCAATATGTTTGGTGGCTTTTATGTGGGGAGAGACTCCACTTGTCTCCTCAGAGGAAGTGAAAGACCAGGGAAGATGAAGCCTGTAAAGGCAAGAGGACCATGGTATGAGCTAGGTTTGGAAAAGAGGCTTAACCAAACTATCTGTGGCTTCAGAGGCATGTCAGGCTTTCCTCTGGGAAGCTGCTGAGGTGTTTTCAGCAGAGTTATTTCAGGGTTAAATTTGTTTAACTTTCAAAAAGAAGAAAAAGCCCACACCACTGTTGTCACGCTGTAACACTCTAGCAGAAGGCAAGTATGAATCGAGGAGGGACAGCTGGAAGGAGACTTCCAGATTCTGTGCAAGCGCTGGTTGGGACTTGAACCAGGAAGCATGAATGACAGAAGAAACCAGAGCACACTAGCAACCTGTAGATACTGCTGGGTTGTCTCTAGAGAACACAGGAGAAAAAAGTATTAACTTTCACTCCTGGCTTTTTGGCTTTTCACCTAGAAGGGAGGTTTTTCCTTCACGAACACAAAGGAACCCTGGGAGAGGAGTTTCGTGGTGTGGAAAGGAGAGTAAGATGTTAAGCCCCAGACATAGAGGTTTAGCTTCCTTTGGAAAAAATGAAATATCCTCGTCTGGAAGGCAGCTGAACGCACAAGTCTAGAAATCAAGGAATACATTAGAACCGGAGACAAACACTTGGGAAAATATTTGGACTCTTAACTTTGTCTTAATCCTATCTCATTAATGACACTGAGCCCAGAAGTGTCTAGTCACTCCCACCCGGATACTGCAAGAGTGCCTCACGATATTTTTCATCCAGTTTGCTCAAGAAAAGTCCATAAACTTTCAAGAGACTGCTGGCAAGGCATCACTTTTTTTTTAAGTGTTTCAATTTAATATCATCCCAGAGCACCATCAAGTTTACTCTGAATCCCAATAACCTAAAGTTCCAAAATCCACACTATTAATTTGTGTGTGTATACACAAATAATTTTCCCTTAGGGGTTAGGTTTTTATGTTCTGCCTCTCCAATGAGATTTCAAAACGCTTGAAGGGAGAAAAACAGCTTCTTTTCCTTCTAAAGCATCTTCCATAAAAATAATTTCTGAGCAGAAAGTCGAGCCAGTGATTCTACTTCATAATAACTAGTAAAACAGACATTGGGGGACATTTAATAAAAAAAAAATGTAGTCAGCATGTAAAATGTAATTAGAATCACAAGGAAAATAGAAAATGTTGAGCCAGATTTGGGAAGACAGAGTATAAACAATGGACCATAAATCTGCAATGGGATCACAGGAAGCAAGAATGAATTTGCTTCAGAGAGTCTGAAACGAATTCAATATGATGGAGCAGTAAGAGGAGAGATTTTATGTTCAAACTGGCCTAGATCTAAAGGGTTCTTCTATTCCTTATCATCCACGTGACCTTGGGTTTGTGAATGAATCTCTGAGTTGAGATTCTCTGTTGAGAGTCCACCAAATGCCCTAGACATCCCTGCCAGTCCTTGCTGAGTATTCCAAACCAAAAGGCATACTTTCCTCTGACCTTGAAGTGTTCCTTTCTTTTAGCCAGCTGTGTAGGCTATTCTCTTAACATCTGTAAAACGGACATAAAAGTTCTACCACACAGTGTGACCATAATTAGGCAATCACTGACATCTCGATAGACTTTTAAGAAATGGTAGTTCCCACAGAACTGTAGTTGAGGCGTCAATTGACCAGCTGGGAAAATTCAGGCATTTACTTTTACCTCAAGGAAAAGATTAGCAGTAGAGTGCTGAGCCCTGGAGGCTACAGAGCAGAGGAAGGAAAGATAATTTCGGAAAATACAGCTTTCAAAAAGAAGTGCTTTCGCAAAGGTAGAGGATCCTAGTGACTCATTTCATAATTGTTCACACATGACATCACTGTTGGATACTGTGTCTATGCTGGGCTTTTGCGATCTTAGCCTAAAGGTGCCTTCTGAGAATAGATCATTTATCCCTGGTGACTGATATGTCACCCTTAATTTACAGGTATAATGAAGTGAGACTTCACATTTCCTTTCCAGAGTCAAAGAAAGAAGTTAACCTGGTTAAAGTGGGACATAATTTTCCTTTGAACTTCCAGTACAGTCTTCTGACCATATTGGCAGGGAAAGACAAATAATTAGAGTTTTAGCAAATGAGAGCGTGGTATGAGGAATCATTGAAGTTTTGTAAAGGGCAGAGCAGCCGGATCAGGACAATTCTGTCATCAAACAAATGGTACCTTGAAATCTGTACCTACCCGATTGCAAAACTTTTTTTTCTTCTAACTGCCGACCTCATTTAAGGACTTCCTGAGCTTTTATATACTATGGCCTTCATCATTTTGGACCTTATAAGAATACAGTTGACTTCAATAAGATCACCTAAATTTCCATAGACCATTTGACTCTCTCACCTCTGACTCCCTTCCCCCTACTCATTTACTTTAATTTCAGAGTGTAAAACACATATGCCTTCCAGGTGGCTTATATATTATTTATCTAAATTGGAAACTGCAACTTGAAACTATTTTTCCTTCACTTAAAGGCTCGGTGAGTCATGTTCTATTTCTGATTATTATTAAATTTCCCAAAATATCATATGCCATCCTTTATCCTCAAAGACAATCTTGCCTGAGGCAATAAGTAAGAAAAAAATATGTCCTATAATTGCTTTTCAAAAAAGGTGATAGGTTTCTGTACATCTCTCCACACCTTCTCATCTTGAGATTTGCATTCAGTACTACTTTCTAGGCAAGCCCGGGAGACTGTCCTATATTTAAAGGAGTTTTTTTTTTTAAGTAACGTTATAAAAATTTAACCTAATTATAAATTGAGATTACTCAGATAAAATTCATCCATGTATCTAACAAAGATTTATCCAATGCTCCCTACATTCCTAGCTCTATCCAACGTATTGATAACAAAACTAATTTCACAATCTTGTTCTCAAAAAATATACCAGATAATAGAGGAGATACACATCAAAACAAATAATTATACTGTTACATATTAAGAGTAATGACAGAGATAACAGGTTGTTGTAAAGGTATTAAGAATGGAAGGGTATATAACTGGAATTAAGATTAGAATTATTTTTTACCAAGGTTGACAGTCCATAAATTGCATCATAAAAGAGAAGAAGGAATTAGCTAATAGGAAGGGTCTTTTCCAAGAGGAGAGGCACATGCACTTAGGTCAGAAACACAGAGAAGGTGGGAGCAGACACAGAAACAGTCACGACTGAGTTATAAACCTGGAGAGGAAGGCAAAAGATGTGTCTTAGGGAGCCTTCTATGCTTCTTTAAGAAGCTTCCTTCATATGCAATAAATAACGGGAGTTCTAGCAAAGCTGACACTTTACATCTGCATTTTAGCTTGAAGACAGTCAGTTGTGGAGAGCAAACTAAGGCCAGGAAATCTCAGATGGACGAGGTTGAAGCTAATCCATAAAATAAAGGATGACAACAGTCGTTTTAAACATTTTTTCAAGTTTTAATTTTTTTTTAATAATTTTTTTAACATTTATTTTTGAGAAAGAGAGACAGAGCATGAGTTGGGGAGGGGCAGAGAGGGAGACACAGAATCCTAAGCAGGCTCCAGGCTCGAACTCACGAACGGCAAGATCACGACCGGAGCTGAAGTCAGATGCTTAACCGGCTGAGCCACCCAGTGCCCCAAGTTTTAATTTTTTAATTTGAGTGTCATCAAAACACAATGTTACATTAGTTTCAGGTTTATAACATTTAATCTGTAATGTTGAGGTACATACTGTAGGTGGCATAAACCAAACATAGGAGTTCATTCTTATTTGAGATTCAAGTTAAGGAAGTATATTGCAGGGGGCCTGGGTGGCTCAGTTGGTTGAGCATCTGACTCTCAATTTTGGCTCAGGTCATGATTCCAGGGTCATGGGATCCAGCCTCCACTTGGCTTCGTGCTGAGCACGGAGCTTGCTTAAAATTTTCTCTCTCCCTCTCTCTCCTTCTCCTTCTCCCTCTCCCTCTCCCTCTCCCTCTCTCTCTCTTCTCCCTCTCCCTCTCCCTCTCCTTCTCCCTCTCCCTCTCCTTCTCCTTCTCCCTCTCCCTCTCCCTCTCCCTCTCCCTCTCTCTCTCTCTCTCTCTCTCTCTCTCCCCCCCCTCCCTCTGCCCCTTTCCCTTACTTGTGCTTTCTTTGAGGGAAGAAAGAAAGGATGGAAGAAAAGAAGGAAGGAAGGAAGGAAGGATATTGCAATGGAAAAAAATAATTTCATTTGGGAAATCATTTAATTAACCACTTCTCTAATTTGGAGTTATAATATATACCTTAGTTAATTTATGAGGATAAAGAAGCCAGGCTATAGACAGCACCTGTTCAGTGATCACTGACTGGATAGTTGGAAGATAAGGCAAAGTTCTAAGAATGTTGGTTATAACTCATACTTACCATAAAATACATGGGAAAAATGTGATTAATACAGTCAGTCTTAGGACCACACCCTTCCAAGGAGAGCAGCCCCTGTATCAGACTTGTACACATTAGCCTTCCATGTAAAACTTTACACATTGGGCTTCTGTGGAAAAGTAAATAAGTATGTACTTTTAACAGGTAAGTATTGATTTTTATGGTAAATTTGGTGTTTCCATGGGAAGAAATGAAAATAGGCCTTGGAGGGAAGAAGTTAATTTGACTCACCTGTCCCAGAGACGGGTCATTACACGGCATGCTGGGCCAAAGTACCAGGTTGAGTGAGGTGGCAAAAGACAGGAGCAAGGGCAAATCCTGGGTCAGAGCCTTTCTCGGGGATTCCACGGGGAAAGGCAAGGCAGGGCAGAGGACAGAGTTTGGGATTGACTAGGTTGAAAAATTCCAGCAGGCTTGGGCTAGAGGAGTGATCTCTGGTTGCCTGATACATCGAAGAGAGGGCAAGGGCGGTACTAGCTTGGTGTGTGAAGTTAGACAAGGAGGAGGTTGGGATAGGTACTGAGATTGGTTGGCTTGTCTAGGAAAGAAGTGATCCCTTTACTAAGAAAGGATTAGCTCTGGGAGGAGCCATCTCTCCTTGGCCAGCAAGCTTTTTAAGATGTCAAAATATCATAAAGTACAGAAAATAAAAATCATGATAGATACATCTTAAGGAGTGTAGCTCATCTGTCGGCCTTTTACACTTGGACTTTCATGTAGATTTTTACACATTGGATTTCCATGTTAAGTTTTTGTTGACTCACGTTTTGCCCATTAAAGCAAAGAAGGAGAAAAGGAAAGATGGGAGACAGGAGAGAAGGAAGGGAGGGAGGCTGGCCAGAAGGGAGGCAGGGAGAGAGGGAGGGACAAAGACTGAGAGTAAAACAAGCCACAACTCCAGAACCTCTTCATCAAATTCTTCTTCGGTAATTATCATTAAATAAAATTGGTTTCATTAAATGTATGTTATTTCTTCCCGTCCCCCTCCTCCTTTCCCTAACATTTGACAGTATCTAGAAACATTTTTGATGGCTACAACTTGGGGGTTACTACTAGCATTTAGTGGGTAAAGGCCAGGACAGACTCTCACAAACATTTCTGACCCAGAATGTCGATAATGCCAAGATTGAAAAACCGTGATCTAGATGAATACTGGAGAGGGATGGCATTTGTAAAATAGCTGTTTGTCCTCTCAAACTGCAACTGAGAAACCAAGGTCACCGTAATATATTATAAAAGCATTTACATATATTAGACAAAACTTTGCTTCAGAATTGAAGCTTTAACTATTTAGTGAAAATAAGCACTTATATTTTAGTTTATATATTTTACACAATTCTTTGACATCAGTGCCATGTGATTTATAATTTTCTAATCAAATCAGCCACACACTGATTTGCTTCTCTTGCCTTTCTTAAAAATAAGTTCTTTTGTAAAATAAAAAAAAAAAGAAGAGAAATACCCAAAGTCTGTTTTCTCTGTGAAATTGTATCCTTCTGAGAACTCAGCCCACCAACAGAGCACCTAACAGCTTCCCCTTTTTATAAATGAGCTTCAGGCTTATAAAGAGAGGTGGGTAAAGGAAGAATTAGGAAGTTGACAGTTTTATTGCTCATTACAGATTGAAACAAAAAGATGGAAGAATTATCACAGGGCAACATTGCTTTGATTCAGCCATCATGGGAAACAATGTTTTAAGGCTAAAAAAAAAAAATGGGAAAGTCATTAACTTAAAAAAAATTTCAGGCCATCGTTCAACAACACAGCCACTCTTGACATGTTCTAATGGGAAAAGTGGCCACAAGGAAACCAAGATAGCCCTCTTGAATAACCTCCAAAGTAGTGCATTCAGATAAGGAAGATAATATTCTGAATAAATTTTGTAAAAATTGAAAAAAAATATTGTGCAAAAATCTAAATGAAAAGACTGCTTGGGTGGCTTGGCTGTGTAAATGTAATGACAAGGCACAAAATGATTTATAGTCATAGAAATGCATTCAAACCATGGTTAAATACAGTGTATTTTATAAATTCATTCAGTGAAGTACCACCTTACGCTTTTTTTGCCAAGTAATATAGAACGTTGAGATTGGTTTTGTACCTTATCCCTTTTTAATTTTTGATTATGTTACTTTGCTCAAATTCCACTTTCATCCTGGCAAAGAGTGAGAACTGGGGAAAACTCAGTTAGTTAAATTGAATTGACTCGCACTATTCTGTTGTCTTCTGGTTATTTTTAACTTCCTTGAACAACCCATAGGCTTCTCATTTTTTCCTACTCCCATAGGTTCAACTATCATCTATATGCTAATGATTCTCAAAATTGCATTTCTTTCTGGCCCAAATCACTATTTCTGACTTCTGCCTATGGACCCAACACCTCCTTCATTATTTCATTTTGGTGAATGCCTTCCAAACTCCCACAGCAGTAATTTGTAAATCAACTGCGATTATCTCTCGTTTCTTGAAATAGCTGAAACTTGCCATGTAAGGAGGATGGAAGGGTGACTGTAGGGTCTGGAGAATATGGGTCTGTCCAGTCTATCTATGTATGTGTTAAAATGTTCAAAATAGGCCAAGGGAACAAATAAGATAGAGACTCTTATTGAAGTTCTTACCAGTGATCTTGGCAGTGGCTGTTTCAAAGGTGTGTTGAGAAAATAACCAATCATGAACAGGGGAAATAATGAAAGATAAGTCAATTTCAGTAGCACTTTCTCTCCCACTACCCTGCAAACAACATGCTGTACAGTAGACACTTATTAAAAATTTGTTGAGTATGGGGCACCTGGGTGGCTCTATGGGCTGAGCATCTGACTCTTCATTTCAGCTCAGGTCATGATCTCACCATTTGTGGGTTAGAGCCCCGCATCGGGCTCCATGCTGAGTGTGGAGCCTGCTTGGGATTCTCTCTCTCTCTGTCCTATGTGCATGCCCTCTCTCTCTCTCTCTCTCTCTCAAAATAAATAAATAAAAACTTAAAATTTTGTTGAATACACAACTAAGCTGGAACTTAGAAGCTCCTATCTCTTTGGTTAGCTTTTCCTGAAAAGGACCATGCAGAAAATATTTTAATTTTGTGGATCATATGGTCTCTGTCACAACTATTTAACTCTGCCTTTATAGGGCAAAAGCAGGCATAAAACACTGCTGCCTCTTATAGAATCATTCATAATAGAATTTCTATAAACTCCTGCTTTTATATCTATTCACTTTGCAATAGTTATATCTGCATACTCTTCTTTTTTCGATGTTATAGTCAGTGAGCTGCCCATAGCCCTAAAATGAACTAGATCCTGTTCTTTTACTTACTAAGAATGCCACTGTATTAATTGCCCTCTTTTCCTTGTATTATTATTTTTTCCTATCTTCTGAATTAATTCTATTTTATTAAATTTTTATTTTAAATAATTATTTAATTTTATTCTGATTTTTCTCTGTCTCTCTCTCTCTCTCTTTAAAAAAAAAACAAAAAAAAACACAAAGGAACATCTCTTGATTTCACTTCCTCTGTGCTGGTTATCACCCCAACTCCCTGGTCTTCCTAAAGCAAAGTTCGTTTTGAGGACTGTCTGGACTGGCCAGGTATAATTCCTCATCTCCTATTGTCTCCTAAATCCACCACTCCAAAGGGAATTTTGCCTTTATTACTCCATAAAAAAAAAGACCCTTGTCACTGTCATTTCACCAGTGGCCTCCACACTGATAAACTTAATGGTCAATTCTTACTTCTCAATTGACTACCTCCTTCTCCCTAAAAGACTCTTTCCATGGTGTCCAGGATATCATATTTTCCTTGTTTCCTCCCCAAAGTATCAACCCCCATTCTCCGTGCCCTGTGTTTTCCCTTCTCATCTAAAATGTTTAACAGCTGAGTGCTCCAAGGCATTTCCTTACATTTCTTAACTTCTTTATCTTCATTTACTTTATTGATGGTCTCATAAAATATTATATCTTTTTTTTCAAGGTTTATTTATTTATTTGGAGAGAGAGAGGAGAGAGAGAGGGAAATATCAGTATGAGTAGGGGAGGAGCAGAGAGTGAGGGAGAGAGAGAGAATCCCAAGCGGGCTTCACACTGTCAGCACAGAGCCCAAACCGGGGCTTGAGCTCATGAACCATGAGATCATGACCTGAGTGGAAGTCAAGAATCAGACACTTAACCAACTGAGCCACCAGGTGCCTCTCAAATATTATATTTTTAATTATCTAGGTATTGATAGTTTCCAAATGTATATATCTATCCAAGACCTCTCTCTTACACTTAGGATTTATATATTCAATACAGACTCAATATTTCCCCTTGTGTGTCTAATAGAATCTCATACTATACTGAACTCCTGATTTTCTCTCATAGTCCTACCCTACCGAAAAGTACCCTCCCACCCTTTTTCTCATTGTAATTTATAGTAAGTCCATCCGTCCACAAAACTTGGAGTCATGTCATCATTGTTTCTTGTCCTCCAACATCTCACATCCAACCAACTATTATTACCTCTTAAATCTGGATTCAAAAGAAATACATAATGTAGCCTCTTTCTACCATGAAAAATGCTTCTGCCCTGACCACATCATGTTTCTGTCTCACCTAAATTATTGCAAACACTGCCCATGAAGCCTACTTCTTTTTGTCCTCCCGCTCCCCACCCCACTCAGCCAGAGTCTAATCTCAAGAGAGCAGCTTAAGGGACCCCTCTAAAACTTAGCAAAAACTTTTCTCCTTGTTTCTTAGGATAAAATCCAAGGCCCTCACGGTGTATTGCAAGGCTTATATGATCTTGCCCCTGTTAACTGCCTGACCATATTTCTTACTACTCCTCTATTTGCTCAGCCCATTCCAACCACAGTCACCTGTTAGTACTCTTCTTCCAACCACACAGTCACGCTTCATACTCAGCACTTTTACACTTGCTGCTTTCTCTGCCAGCAGTGTTCCCTCAGCCTCCACCATGCACACACACACACACACACACACACACACACCTGCATGACTCTCTTCCTTACTTCCTTCAGATATTTGTTCAAATATCACTCTCCGATTGATACCTGCCCTTATCACCGTATTTGAAATTGCATCCCACACCCTGGAACTCTGTCAGGAAGATAGCAAGTGCTCAGTTAATATTCATTTAAAAGGTGAAAGAATGTATGCATGAATTGAATTTTAGTTATCACCCACCAAAAATCTCAAGAGAAACCAAGAATGAAACAGGTATGGCAGTCTACTACCACTTTGACTGTCCTATGAAAGTCACTGCTAGCTACGGCTCATAATTAAATATCTAGGCATCTTGATTATATCTGATATCAGTTTTCTAATTATAGAACTGTAAAATCACAAAGAGACAAAGTAAAATTTCGCACTCATAGCAGATTCAGGTGTGAACACTGGATTTTATAGTCTTCTAAATGTTAAAGAATCTTTTGAATCCAATAGTGCTAGGAGGCTTATTTCCTTTTTGAAGTCATTGCTCCATGGGTGGAAAGAAGAGATATCTGCCTGAGGATATGTGAGTAGAAGGACATGGGACGGGGCGCCTGGGTGGCTCAGTTGATTAAGTGTCCAACTTCGGCTCGCGTCATGATTTCGTGTTCATGGGTGTGAGCCCCACATCTGGCTCTGTGCGGACAGCTCACAACCTGGAGCCTGCTTTAGATTCTTTGTCTCCCTCTCTCTCTGCCCCTCCTCTGCTTGTGCTCTGTCTCTCTCTGTCTCTCAAAAAATAAAATGTTAAAAGAAGGACATGGGAAATGCACCTTGACCTGCTTAGTTATTCCCTTCTCTGGAAGGTTGCTCATCTCTGCCTCTATTTGCTATTGAATCAGTAAAAACCTGTGTTTGAAGCTTAGGGTGATTTGCATGGAGATCCTAAAAACAAATATTTTCAGAGGTTCTCTCCATGTATAATTATGATGTCTGTTCATTTTCTAGACTTAATTTCATTAAAATGTTCTACCTTAATCAGAACTTGATGAGTGATTGGCAAGGGCCAGGTAAATCTGTGTTTGAGTTTTTGCTCTATCAGCTGGATCAGTGATCCTGAATAAAATACTTTTCTTCATTCATCCTCAGTTTCCTTACCTGCAAAATACGTAATATCGACCACTTCGCAGAGTCTTTATAAGAATTAAGTACGTTAAGCCATATCCCAACTACCTGATTTTACAAATTTTTATTGCTCTCATCCACTCCCTATCTTTACAAAGGCAGTTGAGAGATCCAGACCTAAACCCAAAAGTAAGACTTGGTCTTTATAGGAAGAATAGTAAGGACTGAAATGTTCTGTTCTTACCAAATTTCCCATTACACCTTGAATTTTAATCTGTTATTTTCAAAGATGGGGGAACAGAATTTCCGGAGTAAAAGACTCATATTCCTATTATATTATTTTTCTAAGCCAAAACTTAATTATCATTTCACTGCACGTTCTATGTCATCTTTGCTAATTTTTCCATAACACAAAAATTAATCAAAGGATCAAAGCTATTAATGTGCATGTTTTAACAAAAGCTCAGATATATGGAATTCTTCATTACAACCATCCTAAGAAGTAGATATTATTATTCCCATTAATAATTTTAGGAAATGATACACAAAAATACTAAGAGACATGCTATATCCCAGCTACGCAGTGACATAACTTAAACTTGAATCAAAGTATTTTTTTTATTTTACTATTCTTTCTCTAACCTTAATTATCTCTCATTACTACAAATAAACACAACTTAAAATTAGGAATTCTATGTAACACATGACTGGTTGTAAGCACACTCTCCAATCAACCCTACTTCATATGTTTTTTGAATCAGATAAATATCTTCCCAAAGCTCTTACATATGAATTTTTGAAAATCATTTCTTAGTTAATAGAATTGTAGGATTATAAGATGTTAGAACAGAAATAGCATTTAGGGAATATCTGGAACAACATCCTAATTCTTTAAAAATTTTTTTTGACATTTATTTGATTTTTGAGAGAGAGAGAGAGAGAGAGAGAGAGAGAGAGAGAATGTGCATACGCATGAGCAGGGGAGGGGCAGAGAGGGAGACACAGAATCTGAAGCAGGCTCCAGGCTCTGAGCCTTCAGCACAGAGTCTGACATAGGGCTCGAACTCATGAGCCACGAGATCATGACCTGCATTGAAGTAGGACGCTTAACCGACTGAGCCACCCAGGTGCCCCAAATAGCATCCTAATTCTATACATGGAAAAACCAATGCCCAGAGATGGTAATTATCTTGCCTCAGATGTCCCAGCTAGTTAGTGGCAAAAGCAAAGTAAGAGTGGATTTATTTATTCCTAGTCGAATATTGTCTATATCACAGCCCACCTGTGTCTGTTGATTTAGTCATGTATGCCTAGTGAAATTGCCCCAGGGAAGCTGTGTAGTATAAAGAAAAGAGGTTTGTCTCTGCCTGTCACTTAACTGTATGCATAAAAGTGGGTACTTTCCCTACAAACTATTTTCCACGTAGCAGACAAGGCGTTTTATTTAGTTTTTTAAAATACAATTCTGACTAAATTCTTTAATTTGGGTTCTTCTAGGATTAGACCCCAGACGAAGGTCTATGTACCCATAGAGTTCAGAACAGGTGATCTCAGAAATCATAATGGGGAAGGACGTGAAAGCAGGAAGGGAGGAAAGTGTGTAAGTGGTGCATTAACGGACAGTTCGCCGCTGTGTGTGACTAGGTCTCAAGCCGCGGGCCAGGCCGAGAGCGTATGGGACACCGCTTGGAGTTGTCCCACATGGTGACAAGGAAGCTGGAGAATTTATCAAGCAATTCTCATGGCTTATTGTCTGAGTGCCTGCCTTGGATGTTTACCCCTGGAACTCGAGGTCTGTCCCCTGTGCTAATTGGCCGTGTTCCTGCAACCAAGGAAAATCCTCAGGCAGAAAAATGCTGGTGCTTGAGGTCAGAGTCCAACTGAGTGTACAGGAAGTGCCCAACAAATTTACAGGTGACCTAGAGCATTTTCTGACCTCCGGATCAGGACTGGGCATTGACAACAGCGCCTATAATCATTATGTCTCTGTTCTTGGAATAACTTGTACTTACTCAAAGCATAACATGTATCACATTTTGCTGCAGTGACTTCTTAGAACCCACATTCTCCCTGATACCTGAACCTCTGCCACCTCAGAACCACTTTTGTGTTGTTCACTCCTCTGTTGGTGTCTTAAATAGTTCATAGCACTTAGTAGTTGCTCGGTAAATACCTGTTGATTTAATGGAAGAAAATTGACATTTCTTTTTTTTAAACAACTTTCTTGTGGTATAACTGACATACAATAAGTTGCACATATTGAAAGAGAATAATTTGTTATGTTGACATATACGTGTATTTGTGTGAAAGCACCATAATCAAAACAGAGTATAACCATCACCCCCCCAAAATTTATGCATTTTTAAAAATTAATTATTTTTTTTTATTTACATCCAAGTTAGCGTATGGTGCAGCAATGATTTCAGGAGTGGATCCTAGCGATTCATCCCAACAAGTGTCTTCCTTAATGCCACTTACCTATTTAGCCCATCCCCCCTCCCACAACCCTTCCGGCAACCCTGTTTGTTCTTTATATTTAAGAGCCTCTTATGTTTTGTCCTCTTCTCTGTTTTTATATTATTTTTGCTTCCCTTCCCCTATGTTCATCTGCTTTGTATCTTGAATTCCTCACTTGAACGAAGTCATATGATATTTGTCTTTCTCCGACTAATTTTGCTTAACATGATACCCTCTAGTTCCATCCATGAAGTTGCAGATGGCAAGATTCCATTTGATTGCTGAGTAATACTCCAATATATATATATATATATCTTCTTTATCCGTCCATCTGTCGATGGACATTTAGGCTCTTTCCATACTTTGGCTATTGTTGATAGTGTTCATGCCTCTTTTTGTTTCCCTCTTGCTTCTCCTCACAGCCCCCCCTCCACCTGCCCTCCCCAGACAAGTACCGATCTGCTTTTGGTCATGATATATTATTTCACATTATCTAGAATTTTTATAAATGTAATCATATAGTGTGAACTCCTTTTTACCCCTCTGGCTTCTTTCAGCATAATTAAACATTTTTCAATGTTTTTATCTGTGTCAGTAGTTCATTCCTGGTTACTGCTGAGTAGTATTTCATTGTGTGGATACAGCACTTTATTCGTCTGTTGATAAGGATTCGAGCTTCCAGTTTGGGGCTATTATGAGACCATTAGAAATATTCATATTCAAGTTTTCATATGGGCATTTGCTTTCATTTCTCTTGAGTAAATACATAAGATGGAATGACCGTGCTATATGGTAGGTATACCTTTACATTTTAAGAAACTACCAAACTGATTTCTGAAATAGTTTACATTTCACGTTTCCACCAATGCTTATGCAATCTCGGTCCTTCATATCGTTGCCCACGCTTTGCACGTTCAGTCTTTTACATTTGTGTCATGCTAATGCATGTTTAAGGATAACCCAGTGTGGTTTTAATTGGCTTCTCTCTAATGACCAATGATATTGGGTATCTTTTCACATGCTAAATTGCTATCTGTACATGTTTTTTTGTGAAGCGTCTGTTCATATCTTTTGCTCAATTTTTTATTGGCTTGTTTCCTTATTGAGTTTTAGGAGTTCTTGATACAAGCCATATATCGGGTATTAAATCTATGCCTATTCGTGTGTATTTTCTCCTTCTTTGTGGTTAGTCTCTTCCATCTTTTAACAGTGTCTTGTGAAGAACAGACACTTTAAATTTTAATGAATTCCCAATTTATCTTTTTTTTAATAGACCATGCTGTCGGCATTATATCTATAGTTATTTTTATTTAACCTAACATCATAAAGAATTTCTTTTATGTTTCCTCTAGGAGTTTTTTCATTTTGAATTTTAAAATTGGTATTTATTGTATTTTACTTTGTATATTCTACATTTTAATTTATTTTGAGGTAATTGTTGTATATGTTGCCATATATGGATCAAAGTTACTGATTTTGTATATGGTTGACTAGTCATTTGTGAAACATTTCCTGAAAAGACTAATTTCTCAATGAAAGCTTTGCACTTATTTTCAAAATCAGTTGTTCAAATGTGTGAGTCTATTTCTACACTCCCCTTTTTTGTTTTGTTAATCTTTATCACCAGTGCCATAGAATTGCCAGAGCTTTCTGTGCAGCTATCACTTCTCTAGTACTTTTCTCTGCAAATTCTAGCACTTCGTTCTTCCTGAACTCAGAACCATCTCTTCAGGGAGTTCTCTGGGTTCTGAGGAGGTTCCTGCTCCTGCACTGAAGCCTGGAGGTTGTCTCAAGGCAGTAACCTGGGGCAAGCTTTGGGCTCAGCTCAATGGATCTCATCTCTCAGGGATCACCATCCCTTTGTTTTCCGATTTACAATGTCTTCAAACTTTTGTTTCTTATATTTATTGAGAACGTTTTCTTGTTTCAGATAGCAGAGTAAGTCCATTGCTTGTTATTTCATCTTAGCCAAGAAGCCTGATTTTGTTCCTGAGCCACATTTTCCCATACAATCAGAGGCAATCAATAATACTAATAGGAAAAAAAATTCCAAGTGTATAGAATAATAAAAAGGTAAAGTGTGAATTACTTAATGTATACACACATTTAAGCATGTAGGGCTATAGAGAATCATGATTAATTGGACAAATGAAAAAAATGTACACCTTGGCTTCTATATAGCATATAATAACTTAGGGCATTGTGTTTCAGCCTTTTGGACTGTTGGGAGAGAACACATTATTTAGGCTGAATTAAGTTCAAGCTGATGGGTTTTGACTGCCTTAACAATTAAATTATCTTGGCAGTTGATGGGTCTGTTCATGTTATGAAATATATTGTGCAACTGTCCCTAAATCCTCATGTGGTGACATGCTGGTACATCTTACTCTCACTTGAGAACTTGGATGGGCACCATGATATTTCTTTGGTTACCGGGTTGTTTTTGAGTTGTATTTCTCTTCAGTAGAGTGGGAATTAAGCTATTAAATGAGAGAAGAAGGCATCCAAGGCAGAGGAAAGTTGAGTACTCAAATTGCCTGTCTGCCAAGTAATTGAAAGCCCCCAAAAGAACCTCGGGACCAGCACAGAGATAGTTTCTCATTCAGCTCCATCATCTTAGAGCACTTAGAGGAACATGGATTCTTAACTGGTTAAATAACTATTTGTTAAGTTCAACAATTTTCAGTGTCTATATCCACGCTATATATTCAAGAGTAGAAACTCGAACATAAAGTGATTAGAAATTATTTTGCTCAACATGTGTTAAAGAAAAAAAGCATAGCTTTTCTCATTTAATTCTAGGAACAAATTCTTGGTTTCCTCTACCTTTGCTTTTTTCCTCACACTCAACCTTAGTCCTAATAATAACTGTTCAAATAATAAATGGGCTGTTTTCTCCCAAGCATTGCGCACAGTGCTAAGAAAATAGACATAAATAATAAGGTCCCAGCATTTTAAGAACTTGCAAAAAGATTTATAGCACCTAAAATCAATATATACACTTTGTTCAATTAATTCCTTTCCCAAATCAGTCAAGAGCAAATAGAAACAAATCGTATGATAATTGTATGGTTATAATTTTCTTACAGCTTTTATACAAGTCCATCTCAAATATTTTTCAGGGAGAGAAGGGGTTGGTTTCAGTATAAACAATTAAATCAAGTTGAATTCCCCAGAATCCACTGAGAATAGCATGACATGAGGAAACCATGCCTGCACTGGGATCAGAAGGTATTACTTTTGTCACAGATAAAGTCGCTACTAGCTAAGTGAGTTTAAGAAAGTCTCTCAGTATCAAAGCCTCATTTCCTACAACTAGATATTTGGGAAGATGAAGACATGAATGACATATACTTCAAATAACACTGGCAGGACAAAATGAAGTAATGTATATAAAAGATTTTATAAAATGTCAGTATTTTGAAAAATTAAGGGATCATGTAGTATAGGCATACTGTTGTCCACCCCAGATCCTTCCACAGTTGCTCATGGGAAGTGACTACATTTCCTTCTCATTGCCTGCAGATGAGACCTTAAAGCCTTCATCAATGAGAAGTGAGAAAAAGTGAAACCACTTCCAGGCCAGGTAATTAAGAAATAATGTATCCTTTCTAAGCTCACTTTTCCCGCCTACCAACCGAATACAAAATACTCCTGGGACCTAGATCATGCTAGAGCCATACTCTGGAAAGAAGCTGGATCCCTAAGTTACCACACCAACAAGTAGCATCTGCTTGGCAGGCAAGAACCACATTGGATTCTGTAAGAAAGAAGTAACTTCTAATTTTTAAAAAAGATGTTGGGCCTTATTTGCTATCATTAGCCACCTAATTAATACAGTCTAAAGACTTTTGCTTCCATATAAAAAGAAGCAACAGGAAACAGATTAACCCCTCCAAAAAACAACAAAATGTTTATTAAATATATGAAAGGATGGTTTGCAAAACACCTGACTTCAATTGCTGAAGAGAGTGATCTCTGAGAGAGAAAAAAGAAATGATGAACCAATGAACCCTAAGATTACCACAGCATACTGCCTTGAGAGAATTTCCAAGATGCAGTAGGCAAACTGAGGCAGAATACATCGGACTCTCTGAGATGAAGTAATGGAGGTAAGAATCTAGGAAGACTAAGGCAAGTGGAGTTATTTGGCAGAGTTCCAAAAAGGAGGGAATTGCGTGGGAAGAGGATGTCCTCTCCTATCTATTTAGAGCAACATTCAGCTGAATACTATTCCACATGTGCACAAGGAAACTACCTAAAGGGAGGGAAAGATCCACCTGAAAGAATTAGAAGTAAAGGTTACCAAAGCTCAGAAGGAGCCAGGAAGAGTGCTTGCTCCCATCAACCAGACAGGAAAAATTTCATGATTCATAGGCTATCAAATAAAGTATACAGAAGGATCATGCCTCAATATCAAGGAATAATTAGCCCTAGACTGAACATTGCTCTTAAAAATCTTTGCTCCTGAAAAATCTTAAAAGCAAGATCTGAAAGTTTCATACTATTTCCAAGTAACTTAAATGCATCTCAAAAGAAAATTGAAAAATACAAAGTGCAACAATGAATGCAGAAAGAAGGAAAGGAAAGGAAAGGAAAGAAAGAAAGAAAGAAAAAAGAAAGAAAGAAAGAAAGAGAAAAAAGACAAAAAATGAGCACCAAACAAGGTAAAGTTCATAATATCTGTCATCCAGTAAAACAACAACAACAAACAAACAAAATCAAAATCAGACCTGCCAACAAACAGGAAAATATACCCTATATTGAGAAAAAATAAAAGGCAATCAAATGAAATGACCCAGTATAGACAAAGATGTTAGAATAAGCAGGTAGACATTAAAATCTTAGTATAACCCTATTCCATATGTTCAAAAATTAAGTAGATGTATGGAATATAAAAAATTGAAATTCTACTGATGAAAATTAAAATTTATGAGATGAAAACTCCACTAGATGGGAATAAGGGTGGTTTAGACATTGCAGGCAGCAAAGACTAGTGAACTTGAGGACACAATGGAAACTCCATAATGAAAAACAGACAGGAAAAATAATTATTTAAAAAAAAGAATAAATCATCAGCAAGTTGTGAGACAATTTCAAATGATTTAATATACATAAAATTGGAGCCCTTGAAGGAGAGGAGAAGATGTATTTGAAAGAATAATGCCTACAAATTTTCCAAATTTGATGGAAATTATTAACTCACAGATACAAGAAACTCAATGAACCTCATCAGCACAAGAAACAGGAAAACCAAAGCAAAGCACACTGTCTTATTTCTTTCTCAGAAATAGTGATGAAGTTGGATTGGAAGTTTCAATGTTGTTTCACATATCCCCCAAATTGATCTAAATATTCAAAGAAACCACAATCAAATTTCACCAGAATTCTCTTCTTCCCTCTCCTTCTATTGTTGAATTGGCAAGCTGATTTAAAATACTTATGGAAAGGGGCACCTGGGTGGCTCAGTCGCTTAAGCATCTGACTCTTACTCAGGTCATGATCTCATGGTTCGTGAGACTGAGCCATGTGTTGGGCTCCATGCTAACAGTGCAGAGACTGCTTGGGATTCTTTCCCTCCCACTGCCCCTCCCCAGCTCTTGCTTTCTCTCTCTCTCTCTTTTTCTTTCTCAATACATAAATTAAATAAATAGACAAACAAACAATTAAATAAAACTTTAAAATACTTATGGAAATACAAAGGACCTAAGGTAGCCATAATAACTTTGGCAAAAGAGAAAATGCTGGAGGACTAATACTACCTGATTTCTAGACTTATTTTAAAGCTATTGTAATCAAAATGTGGTATTGGTGTAAAGATAGAGAAATAGATTAATGAACAGAGTCCAGAAATAGATTCAAAAGTCTGTAAAGAGAAGAAAAAGATAAGCCACAGACTGGGAGAAAATATTTGCAAAGCACTTAACTAATAATAGACTTGTATTCAAAATATATAAAGAAATTTCAAGATTCTATGATATGAAAACAAAACAACAAAAAGGCAAAAATCGAAACAGACATTTCACCAAAGGAAATTTACATAGTTGGCAAATAAGCACATGAAGTATTGGAGGAATACAGAGGAACTGGAGCTCGAATGAGCTGCTGGTGGGCAAGCAAAATGGTGCCACCACTTTGGAAAAGAGTTCTGACAAAATTAAATGTGTACTTGACACATAATTCAGCCATTTCGCTCCTAGACAGTTTTTTGATAAAACAAGAATCTATACAAAGACTTGGATGCTTGTGTTCGTAGCAGCTATTCATAAGAGTTGAACACTGGTATCACCCAAACATCCATCTCCATGTGCAAGCACAAGTTGGTAGTCATAAAATGGAATACTATTCAGCATGAAAACAGGATTAACTGCATACAAGGTATACCCTAGATAAATCTCAAAATAACTATGCAGAGTGAAAGGAACCAGATTTTTAAAAGGATGTATACCATATGATTCCATTTTCATAAAATCCTAAGAAATTCAAAGTACTACAGAGTGATAGGAGACCAGTGCTTTCTTGAAAAGAGGGAGTAGGAGGGACAAGAGGGATGACATTTGTAGTAGGCAGAGGGTTGAGGGCTTTGTTCATTTTCTTAATGGTGGCGATGATTTCATGGGAGTCTACATATGCCCCAGTTCATCAAGCTGTGCACTTAAATACTTGCGATCCTTTATGTCAGTTATATGTCAATAAAGTGGCTAAATACAGACTAGTTATAATCATGAGTGCAATATATCTGTAATGCCTTCTATTTATAAGGCTCACCCTAGACTAATGGAAAAGTGGACTTTTTTCTTTTTGACCTGTCTCCCACATATTCTAGGTTTTTTTTCCCCTGTCTACTTTTTTCATGTCTTCTGGGACTCATGTTTTTCTATTTTGCTGCCCTAGTCAGAGAGAGTACAGGAAAAGACACATGTAAATGTTACCCAGGTGCCAGGTATTTAACAAAAGATCCTTAAGACCTATTTACTCTGAGCTGTGACTTTAATTAATACTCTTTAGGAGGTATTTCCATTTTAAGTAGAAATCTGAGAAGGCTTACTTAACATAAAGCAATGCAGTACACATGGCGAAATGACAGGTAGTATTATATCTTAGTAGAGTGTTCCTTGACTTGGGGAAGGAGGTCTCCAGGGTTCATTCTCATTGATCAACAAATAACATACTCTTTCTAAAGTTGGCTTTGAGTCTTCATAATAACAATGATTTCTATTTGTATAGGATGTTAGTGATTACAAAGTGCTTTCACATTTATTATCTCATTCGTGCATGCAAAGACCTTTTGAGGTGAATTAGCTCCAATTTATGGATAATAAAGTTGGCAGTGAAGGCAGTTCAGCAACTTTCTGTTTATTCAAAGGCAGAAGTGGAATTTGAACCGAACTGATTTGACTCCCAGTTCAACAGTCTATTCTGCAAACATAACTGCATTCATTTTAAATGACAAACACCTTGAAAGCAATGTATTTCAGCCTCCTCTTAACTTCATAAAACCCTAAAGCAGTTGACAATTTTGTTTGGCTTATAGTCTGAAATCTGGGCAATTTTAAAGAAACATTTAATTTTAGGCATCAGATTGGTGATAGGAGACCCTGGAAAATAATGAAGCAACTTATACTGAACAAAATGCTATTGATCCTTGGTCTAAACCACTCGGATTCATATTGGATTTCTGGTCCTATTGAACAGGAAGAGGATAGCACAAAGCAGTATGTAAATGATTAAGAAGCAGAGCGATATCCCAACATTCTTGATCTCTGAACTTCAGTTAGTTTAAGAATTTGCTTACACAGCCAGTGATCATGCTCTATACCACCTTCTCTGAGAATTCAAACCACCCTAAGTATCTTATCCTCCAGAACACGACATCTATGCTGGATTGTGGCTCTAATTGTAGAAGTAGAAAAAAACAGTCCCTGACTTTAAGAGACTACTAATCTAACTAGAATGGGAAGATGTAAAAATTGTTAAAAACAAGTAAACACAAATACCACTTTTGAGCATTGCCTGGATTCTAAAAATTTAATGTATCTTGCATATTTTACAGAGTTCTTAAAGAAACCTCAAAAACTATATATTCTAATTACTGTTTTTCAGATTAAGGAACTGATTCATAATAAATGATAGAAGAAATGATAGAGGTCAGATTTAAATTTTAGTATAACTCCAAAATCATGATCTTTTCACTAATCCATAATGAAAGGTGTACACCCATACATATACATTCTGTTGACTTACAGAAAAGCTTCCAAGGTGATGCGAAGGGAAAGGTCTAGTCTTTTCAGCAAGTAGCACCAAACAATGACACACCCGTGTGCAAAATCTGAACCTCTACCCTTATAGAAGCAATAACTCTAAATGTATTGTAGACTTAAAAATATAAAAGTTAAAACTATCATACTTCTAGAAGAAACAATAGGAGACTTTTGATTAGGCAAATATATTTTAAACCATAAAGAAAATGCAGGAAAAAAAAAAAACAGAGCTGGACTTCATCCAAATTAAAATCTGCTTCACAAAGGGACTGTTAGAGAATGAAGGGACAAGGTATCAACAAGGAGAAAATATGACCAAAACACCTGTGTGATAGAGGTATATAAATATAGGAACACTCTTAGGAATCAATAATAAGATACCCAAACTTTTAAAAATGGGTGAAAGATTCAAACAGACACCCACCAGAGGAGAAATATAGAAGGCAGGAAACAAAGCACAGCACCATTAGTCATTAGTAAAATGTAAATTAAAACCACAATGACATGTCACTACATAGCCAATAGGCTTATAAAGTTAAAACATATATTTGTTTTTTGGGTGTGAAGTTTGGTGAGTTCTTTTTAGATTTTGGATACTAGCCCTTTATCCAATAGGTCATTCACAAATATCTTTTCCCATTCTGTCGGTTGCCTTTTAATTTTGTTGATTGTTTCCTCTGCAGTGCAGAAGCTTTTTATCTTGATGAGGTCCCAGTAGTTCATTTTGGCTTTTAATTCCCTTGCCTTTGGAGATGTGTCAAGTAAGAAATTGCTGCGGCTGAGGTCAAAGAGGTTGTTGCCTGTTTTCTCCTTTAGGGTTTTGATGGTTTCCTGTCTCACATTCAGGTTTTTCATCCATTTTGAGTTTATTTTTGTGTACAGTGTAATAAAGTGGTCCAGTTTCATTCTTCTGCATGTTGCTGTCCAGTTCACCCAGCACCATTTGCTAAAGAGACTGTCTTTTTTTCTATTGGATGTTCTTTCCTGCTTTGTCCAAGGTTAGTTAGCCATAGATTTGCTGGTCTAATTCCGGGTTCTCTATTCTATTCCATTGGTCTATGTGTCTGTTTTTGTGCCAATAGCATACTGTCTTGATGATTACAACTTTGTAGTAGAGGCGAAACTCACCAAACTCCACACCTGAAAAACAAATAATCCAGTGAAGAAACGGGCAGAAGACATGACTAGACACTTTTCCAAAAAAGACATCCAGATGGCCAACAGACACATAAAACAATGCTCAACATCACTCATCATCATGGAAATACAAATCAAAGCCACACTGATATACCACCTCATACCTGTCAGAGTGGCTAAAATGAAGAAATCAAGAAACTGTAGATGTTGGTGAGGATGTGGAGAAACAGGAACCCTCCTGTGGAGAATGGGAATGCAAACTGGTACAGCTGCTCTGGAAAACAGTGTGGAGGTTCTTTAAAAAATTAAAAATAGAACTACCCTATGACCCAGCAATAGTGCTGCTAGGAATTTATCCAAGGGATACAGGAGTGCTGATGCATAGGGGCACATGTACCCCAGTGTTTATAGCACCACTTTCAACAATAGCCAAATTATAGAAAGAGCCTAAATGTCCATCAACTGATGAATGGATAAAGAAGATGTTGTTTATATATACAATGGAATATTACTTGGCAATGAGAAAGAATAAAATCCTGCCATTTGCAACAACATGGATGGAACTGGAGGGTATTATGCTAAGTGAAATAAGTAGTTAGAGAAAGACAGATATCATATGTTTTCACTCATATGTGGATCTTGAGAAACTTAACAGAAGACCATGGGGAAACGTGGGGGGAAAACAATAGTTACAGAGAGCGAGGGAGGCAAACCATAGAGATTCTTAAATACAGAGAACAAACTGAGGGTTGATGGAGGGTGGGAGAGAGGGGAAAGGGGGTGATGGGCATTGAGGAGGGCATTTGTTGGGATCAGCACTGGGTGTTGTATGGAAGCCAATTTGACAATAAATTATATTAAAAAAAATAATAAAACATATAGGGGTGCCTGGGTGGCTCAGTTGGTTAAGTGTCCCTGCTTCGGCTCAGGTTATGATCTCATGGTTTATGAGTTCGAGCCCTGTATCAGGCTCTGTGCTGACAGCTCAGAGCCTGAAGCCTGCTTTGGATTCTGTGTCTTCCTCTCTCTCTGCCCCTCTCCTGCTCATGCTCTCTCTCTCTCTCTCTCTCTTTCTCAAAAATAATCATTAAAAAAACTTAAAGGTAAAGTATAAATACCCTGTTTGATTAATACGTGATGCAACTCATAGTTTGTTTTAATGCAAACTAGTACAGACAATTTCAAAAAGAAGTTGGTATTTTCAAATAATGATAAACAATTATGTTTTATAATCCAGCAGTTTCACTCAGCATTATTACTGAAGAAAAGTGGAAACATTTTCTACCCAAATATCTGTATGTGAATGCCAGGGACCTTGTTCCGGCGAATCTAGGGGTCCACGAAGGACAGACGGTCAGGTGAAAGGAAGTGAGAGAGCCACGAGAGAGATGGAGTCTGATGACCAAGCAGGCAGCCCTGGAAATTCTGGCATCTCCGCCATTCTGGCGCCTCCTCAATTCTGGCGCCTCCTCAATTCTGGCGTCTCTGCCCTGCTGGTCTCAGTGTCTTTATTTAAAAAGTAGTGAGTTACATTACAACAATGAGTGACATTCCATAGTTTGATCTCTTTAACAATAATCGTTTTTACCAGCAAGGCGGCAACTTCCTTAATCCTGTATGTTGGCTTCAGGATAATTAACATATAAATTTAGGGTGGGGGGAGAGAACAGAGTGTTTCCTTTAAGGCCTTAATGTTAATTATCTGTAAACAGGAGAAATCAGGGCATTGTTTTGAGGACTATACTTCCAACTACAATTCGGGAGGTGCAACCCATCCCCAGGATGCAACTTTAAGGTTACTTCTCAACCTGTGAGCCTAAAACGGCTCCCAACATGTGAATATTTGTATAAACCTATTCATAATAGTCAAATAATGTAATTAAGCCAGAGGTCCCTCAAATATATTATGTAGTAAATATATAAATAAATTATGGTATATCCGTATAATGGAATGCTATTCAGCCATTAAAAGGAATGACCTACTGACACATGAAACAATATGGATGGATCTCAAAGGCATTATGACAGAACACACATCTTGTATGACTCCATTTAAGCGAGATTCTGAAAAAGGCAAAACTATGGAGACAGAAATTAGGTTAGTGTTCACTAGGCATGGGGGTGGGGTGTGTGGAGGAGGGTAGGACCGACTGCAAATAGTCATGAGGGAACTTTCTGTGTAGTTGAAATGTTCTACATTTCGATGGTAGTGTTGGTTATGTAATAGTCTGCCTTTGATAAAGTTCACCAAATGCAAAACTCAAGGGATGAACTTGACCGTGTTTAAACTACCCTTCAGAATCCTGATTTATAAAAAAGTAATACATATTAGTAAGTGAAAGACTTCAGAGGAGGTACAGAAGTCTAGGAAATGAAGCTCTCCACAGACTCCCTTGTGCAGTTGGAATAGAGGACATTTAAGATATAATTACAGAGAGAGGAAGGACAGTTCACTTTCTAGAAGATAGTAGAGAACATCATGAGACAAAGCAAGGGGAAGGAAGTGGTATGACAAGCACAGGACTGTGGAAAGATTATGACCAGTACAGTTGGAGAGATGTAGAAGAGGGAGTCTTCTCTTTTTGATAACTCAATCAGTTATCAGATATTTTGATAACTCAAAATCAGTTATCAAGGTTGAGACTAGATTACTTGGTCATGAATGCGGTCACAAAGGGGCTGTGGATATCTGATATTCCAAGGCTGCCAATTTAAACTAACAATTAACTTTCACTCCATAATGCTGGGGCCATAAAGATCACTTCATTGTTAGCTTATGGCTTATTCACACCTGCCTCCAAGTTGGATTCAGGCAGCTTCAATTTAATGAGCAGTGACCACATGATAACCATCACCCTAAGTAGGTGGCATAGATTAGTTTATTAAATCTATCATAAGACAGGTTAATATTATCTCCAGTTACACTTTTGAGAAAACCAACGCTTATATAGCCAGTACTTATGTTTGCTCCATTCCTCTCTCTTCATTAGAGCAGTTATATGCATTTATTCTTTTATTAAATTTTTCATTGGTTCAGCAGTAAACAGTACACATTCATTTTAAACCCAAGTCTGTGACTAGAGCCCAAATTTCAAAAACTGCTCTGTGCTAGTGAAGGGGAAAATAGAAAATAATTATAATTTCTGAGAGTGAAGAGGTCAAAATAATGTCTATATAATTTTGACTGTAATCCTGCATATTTTATGCCTTTAGCAAGAGACAACATTAATTAATCAAATAAGAACATGGAATTAAATAATCTGTAAGATTATTTCATATTTACTGTTCTATAATTTTAACTTTACTCAGAGTAAGAACAATGGATGAAAATTATTCTAGATTTAACAGCAATTGGCTGTTGTTGATACTGCATATCTATCCATGTTTCCCCTTCTGGACCATGGTCATTGTTCTCTTCTGTGCCAGAAATATGGTAAAGAAGAGCAAAGGGTCTCTCCATGTAAGGTACTTAGCTGAAGAGAGCCACCTCACTTGATTGTTTATTCCCACCATCGGAGCTGTCTTCTTAGTGGCTGGTTGCTGTTGGGTTTCAGTGCTTCCTATGCCTCAACTCAGAGCATCTCTGAACAGTCATTCTAGCCTCAGAGCTCACCGTGGATCACTGAGGCTTCATTTCATTTGCATTACAGTTCAACCTTTTCTGCCCAGTCCTACCATTCTCATACCAGTGCAGAAGTCATTCACTAGGGTATTCCCCTAGAAGCCCCTGCATCTGAATGTCTATGTCAAAGTCAGCTTTCCAAGCACCTTGACTTATGCCACAGATCAAATCAATCATTAGTTAAACGTAAATACCATTTAAATTATTGAACATTTAAAAAATATGATTATACAAGAATGTTGGAGCTGATATGAATTTGTCATCTTTTGTATATATACAACTAATGCAATATTTCACAAGGTAGTAAGTCATAGTATAATTTATAAGCCAATGTTAAGAGTTATTGGTCAAAAATAGCTAAACATTTAAATATTCACTTGTATACCATTCTATAGTTTACTTTTATGCAAAGCATTTTTGCAAGTATAGTAAGAGATACCAAGAATTATATAAATATAGCTCCTCCAGAACCCCCCAAAAATAATCATAACCATTCACAGAGTTATTGCAAGTGTAATATATTTATACCTTAAAAGATTATTCAAATATGAGGCAAAAGGAGACAAGGGGCAAACGGGAGACAGAGACAAAGCATGCTTAAGATGCCCAGCTACAAAGAGCTTAGTATGGGGTAGCTTCCTGAGTTGATGGTTGAAATAAGTCTTGAGCTATAAGTAAGAGCTGGACAATGAAATATGCAGAGAGAGGTTTTAATGGGGAAAGAGAGTGAGGAAAAGAACATAGATCACTGTTTACAGAAGGATGAGAGGATTCATCTGCTTGTTTGAACATTCCTCTTGGGGAAGAAGAAGGGCCCTGGGCTTTCATTGGCTGAAGTTTGAGCTTCCGAAGGGCCAAAGATGGGCACCACAATAAAAGTAACGCTAAACTAATTCTCAAGCTGGAAATCAAATCAGGAAAGTCATTAAGGCAGTATCCAAGGTTGGCACCTAGTCAAGGACCGATAGTCTGAACAATACATCAAAGGGTTCTGGTCTGAAGGACCAAAATCAGAGGACAAGAAACTGGACAGAAATCAGAGAAATAAAATTACAGTGAAATTTATACAAAGGTGAATGGGAGGTTAGATCTGGGGCAATTCCCTCAGGATCTGTAGGTACCTAAACGTCAGAAATTGTTATAAGACCTTGCAGTCTTCCCCTATTGGAAGAAAGCAACTACTGGGAACATTAAGTTGATTTAGGCATAGAAATAGTTCACGATAGGGATGGGTGGGAGAAACAATTAGAGATGTAATTTGACAAATCTACTTCTGTCTTTATTCTACTGATTCAAATAATGCTAAAATGTGGGGTTTTATGGTGGTAACTCATGCCTTCACATTGTCATCTTTTATTAATAATCAACACAATTTTCCAAAAAGTTTCTGTCTCTTGGTATCCTATAATAATAATTGATTTCACATATTCAGCAAAGTGAGAGATTTAGTGAGGCAACCAGTGGCCTGGGGAATGAAAAAGTAGCTGGCTTGAGCTATGCTTGCTTGGCCATAAATTTTATTTCTTAAGCTTCAAGACTGATGTTAAGATGATTGAGTGGTCGATGCCAAAGGGTGTTTCTCTGTTGCTTCCTGGAAGTTCTGCTGGCTGCTTCATCCCCCTGCTTTTTAGGGCAGTTGCATGAATCTATTATTTTATTAAATTATTCATTTAGTAAACATTATATATCAACTATGTTCTTGGAACTCATATATTCAGAGGGACAAGCTGCCATTCATGCAATGTGGTGGGATTTGAAGCTTTAAAACACAAAGATAAATAGGACACCATTTCTGCCTTCACAATAAACCATATATAAAAGGTATATAACTGTGGAATGTACTGGGACCTTACCTATGTTCCAAGGATAGGGATTAGATCATGAGTCATCTATTAATGACATGCTAAAAGTCCTGTTATAAAATATACTATTAAAAGATAGGATCCACATAACACTTCCTAGGGAATGCTTTAATATTTTCCATTCTTCCACCAATAAAATTTGTAGTTAGACTCCAAAGCAATCAAAGTAGGTGGGAATCAGCTTCTAAAAATTATCTTGTTCATTCAACTTACAAAAGCATATTAAGAAAATACTTGGTCCCAAGAATTCTAAGGGATAAAAATATGAATAAAATAGAAGTTACGAAGAGTGAGACTTAGCCTCAGGGGCCAGCGATTCATTTCTTCAAGTAGCATTCTTTTCTTGATCTCCTGCCATGTGTCAAACTTTGTATTGGAAGGTTTTTTTCCATCCTAATCTTATGGATTCTGGGTCCCACGTTTTTTAAGCGGAATCTTAGGAAAGTATGTGTTACTTTTATGGTCCTACTAGCATTATCTACTGAGGATGAATAGCTAACAATATTCCAGAGTGAAAAGAAATTATTTCTGATTTTTAAACATTTTTACATGTAAGTGTTTTTATATTTAGTTCTATTTAACTAATAAACATTGTACATTTACTATATGCAAATCATATAGAAGGATTGTCAGGCACTCAAATGGGATTAAGGTATTCAAAAAGTTCATTGTTTATTGGGAAAGAAAGAAATAAGAGACAAAATTCCATTAAAAAATAGGACGTGATACATGTTTGTATAACTCATATGTAGATATGCCAAAAGTTGTTAAACAAACACTAGGTAGACACCATGATTAATAATGCAAAAGGAAAAGTAGAAAAAAAATTTGTTTTGCTGTTTTTTGTGACATGCGTGTGTATGACTCTGTGCAAGTGTGACGAATCAAGACTCATTGGAACTACATCTTTTCTTCAACAGAAGCCAAAGAGGTTAATAAAGGCCACCCTTAGCAGAGATCTAAAAGCTACTCTTAAACTCTTGATTATTTGCTGACAGCTGTAGCTAACAATTTTGCAGGGAATGCTATGGAAATAAGAGTTGTATTTTCCACATTAAACATATTTGAACTCAAGATAAAATTGACATCTACTATGGAAAAATGAATATACGAAGTCTCTGTTTTAACCTTTTTATAAGAGAGCCTGAAAAATGTTGGCAAATGTGTGTTAGAAATGGCTTAAAAAAGTACTCATCCCAATATGGAAGAGCATGGAATATGGCAACAAATGAACACACAAAAAGCAAGGAAATGAGCAACCTAAACCTAAGAGTTTGAGCAAGGAAATGAGCAAGGAAAACCTAAGAATGCAGTTTGGAAGAGAGGAGTATAAAGAATAAGGAAAATCAAGGCGAGTTTGATGGAGAAAAAAATCAAGACAGGAAAATATTTATTTTTGGACTACCATTTATCAAGTCCTTATTCAGTTCAAATTTAACTGGAAGATTCTAAGCTGAAAGTAGATGAAAAAGTTTACTGGTCTGGGACCAATCAAGAAAACACTGTTCATACCCACTAGTTCAATGGAAGACATCACATATAGCAAAATAGCTGTAGAAGTGTTGGAGGCTAAACAGCCAGTCAGAGGACAGAGATTAACAAAGCAGAGGTACTGGTAACACCCCCTGAGCTTGAGAGTTAAAGGGGGTAAAAAGAAAAGAGGCCAGGAGCCAGCATCACATCCAGTAAACTCTAGAAGCCTGGAGGAGACACAGCCACCCCTGACACCCGTGCCCAAAGCCAAATGAGGGGTAGAAATACTGTAGATTGTCCCTTCCTCCCAGAACCGCCAACACTTCCTGTTTGCTAGGTAAAACCATCCAGAAATACAGTTTGCACAGACCAGACTTGCATGACACAGAGCAAAGCAGGGAAAGTGGGGAATGGATCTGAGAACAGAGAAACAAAGGAGCAGCCCAGAGACTAGAGAAGTGCGCGCGCGCGCGCGCACACACACACACACACACACACACACAGAGAAGCATCAGCAGCGCAAAGGATAATTCAGCCTAGTTGAAAGGAGAATGAAATGCCACGTATCAAATGAGAATACAAGAGGGCAATTCATGCAAGAACCATGAGAGCCCAACTAAACAAGCCAGGTGAGGAAGTAGCATGAGAACATAGAACTTAAATTATGAAAGGCCATTCAAATACAACTACCTTAAAAATGGGATATAGATTGGAAATCTCAGGAGTTAACCTAAGTTCTTCATAAACCTTGTTCACCGGTAGAGAAGTGTCTATGAATTATCATTTCCTTTGAGTACCTATGCATATATGTGTCTGTGTTTACATTTAACTGTGCCACTCATTATACCAAATTCTGTGGTGCAGCCTAATGTAAAATAGAGACTTTAGTACACATTATTTTGTGTTGTACAAGACATATAGCAATTATTAATAAAAGTTAATCATGTTGTTTCAAGAAACTGTATACGTAATTTGGCTCCATTCCTGGACTTCTAAGTGAATGAAGGTCCTTTATTTTATGTCTCTGAGCTACTGTAAAGTGGCGACTACTCTTGAGTTTCTAGGTAGAATAAGTGTCACAAAGATTTAGGATAATGTCTTGTTCATAGTAAGTACGTGACCGTATATATTTAACTTTTATGTTTTATTCCACCCTTTTAATTGATTTGGTAAAATTAAAGTTACCCGCTTTGGATAAAGAATTATTTTATCTATTTGACCCCAAACTGGTGCCCAAAGTAGAGAATACAGATGAGATCAACAGTACCCTTTTCAACATCCTCCCTGAGCAAGGTCCTGTTATAATCACAGGTGTGTTTATTCAACAGCTGCTCCATTTATATAGGTGACACCTAAGTTTATATCTTTCCTGACCCACAATCATATATATTAAAATGTCCATGGGACATCCCCATTTGGATATGCTCAATCACTCCAACCTCATCATTTCCAGCATGGAGCTTAACTCTTATTGTCATCTCTTCAGGGAAAAGCACCATGATAAACTAGTTCTCAAGTGAGAACTTAGGAATTATTTTTTATTTTTAATAGGTACTTCTACTTCCAATAGTAGTGTTTTTAGTTGTGTATTTTAAGTCTATTTCATTTACATTTTTAAAGCAATCTACCTTTATTCACCCCATTGCCAGAACTATAATACAGAATGCCATAATCACTTGGCTAGATTACTGACAGGCTTCCAAATTATGACCTATAACAAATTGTACTGCCTCCCTGCACCCTAATATATTTTCTTCATCTTATAACCTGAGTGTGGTTGATTTTGCAAGTATCTATATTTGATTATGCAATTTTCATACCTAAAACTCTCAAAATGTCCTTGCTTTCAGCATAAACCTTCCTTGACACGGAATATGAATGTCTGTATAACCTGCTCCCCACTTTATCTGATGGCTTCATCTTACACAATATTCTATGTTCTGTTACAGTCTCCAGGGACACTAAACATTTTCTAGTTCCTCAGTACCACTCCAAGCTGATGTTTCCTTTCTCTGGAACATTCTTTTCTTTACCTAACCAATCTTTTATAACTGTGTCACTTCTGAACCCAACCTGAAAGGAGAAGAGTAGCTAGTGAGAATATCTAGAAAATTATGGAAGTAATCGAGGCACTGATTTACATTCTAGACCAAGACTTGGTAGTCTAGAATGTTAACGCCAGAAATGGACGGAAAAGAATGAGCCCTAGTAAATAGCTCAGTGGATTCTATTAAAAAGTAATGAACAGAAAAACTTCCAAGAGGCTAGTAGTGACATCAGGAGAAATAAGGTAATCAACAATGGGACCGTACATCAGTCTCTCCTTCTGTAAAATGGGAATGATATTTGTCTGCTTTCCCCTTATCCTATAGAGCTAAGGTAAGAAAGAAAATAACCACCGTGAAAGTGCTTTGAAGTAATGAATTTCTATACAGTTGGAAAAGCTTTAGTTCATGAACTGGCCACACCACACGGTACTGTCAGCACTTTGGAGCGATTCCCTTTTCCATGGGAATCTACATCCACCATGCGGCAACCTAGTACATTTGTCGAGAGTAACTGCTGCCAGAAGAATTCTGCACAGTTCTTGAATGATTCCGACTGACACTTTTCTCAGAAATGATGACATCTAGGTGTATTCTTTGACAAGTGGCATTTTTCTGTGCAACAAGGATTTTTTCCTTTTAGGCAACCAAGTAGGACTTGGTGCTCAGGTGCAGTGCGCACAGAGGGCTTGAAGCTGGAGCGGAGGAGAGAGTTACATCAGCTCAACTGCTATACCAGCCTTCAGAGACAGGACCAGCAAACCGGTGCCAGATTATTCATCTGGCTACTTTTCAGCCAGTTGAGAGGATACAAAAGAAAACAAATATGTCACAGTTGGGCTCTCTGTTAAAACACACACACAAATGCACACAAACTGAGGCAAGAGAGGGCAAGAAATCATTTTTCCCCCTGAGTTCAAGATTTTTAGATAGCAAAACTCTGCTTCTGGTACTTCATTCCTCGAGGCCAACACATGCAGGAAACTTAGAAAACAAATCTGATAGTTTTCAAACTATATGCCTATGGATAAATTTGTTTTAGTGTTGATTTACAAGAAGAAGACATGCCATATTTGTTTCTTTGTAGTCATATTTTCTTTCTTTCCAGATTTCAAAAATTTCTTTCAAAATTTCTTTTCCTATTCATGTGAAAGAAAATGAAAATTATACGTATAATTAAATGAGAAAGAAGTTAAAACTTTGAAGAAAAATAATCAGAAATTGATTTTGTCTATGACCATCAGAGTAAAAGCTCAGAATGAAAGTACCGCAAAAGTACCTAAATGAAGGGAAATCTTTCACATTTATCTTCTTCTCTCTCTCTCTCTCTCTCTCTCTCTCTCTCAGAAGCAGCAGCAGCTTCTAACTGTATAGGAGAAAAATATTTGTAAATGTAACAATCCAGTTAGTTTTAAGAAAGTATGATCTTTGAGGATATTTTAAAGTAACTAGTGTTTCCCTGTTTCCTATAGTGGAATGCATATACTTGCATAAAACACAAATTATGTAGCTGCTGTATGGATTTACATTTCACCCCCTTCCTGTATCATCTCTGCCAGATCGGAGTATTTGTATATGTAAGAATGTCTGGCTGAAATTCCAGATCCCTAATACTTGAAGTAATTTTGCCAAAGAACATGCACTTAAAGAGTTCAGATACAACCAGATGCAGGTAGTTCCAACTGAAACCAGAGGTCCTCCGCAGGTCATTTATGGAGATTTCTTTGGCGATAGTTTAAGCATTTCCCATTCTGAAGAAGCTTCTGGCTTAGAAAATGCAGATGACTCTGGCTATCCTAGCCATCTCCCTGAAATGTCCCGAGTCTAGAGTAAGTCCACATGTGACTTTAGGGGGTAGGGGGAGTCAAGAGCATTGCATAAGTCCCATAAATGTTGGGAAATGCAGGCACTGAATAGAAATGACTCCCAGGAAACCTTCTTTGTGTGCTTGAGAATATAAAATTATCAACCAAATTGGTTTGAACGCAAGTTTCAGAATTAGTTTTCACATCACTGCCAAATGTTTTTTAGTGACCCATCAATTTGCATGGTGAATCCGCTTAGGTGCCTTTAAGTAGAAACTACAGAGCAGCAATCAGAGCAGGCATTCTGAATAGCATTTGTGACGTGGTTCATTAATTTGGTGACATAGATGCCCCACAGGTCAAATGGTGTCCGTTTGTGATGGGACAGCTGCACAGAGAAGTTTGTGTCTTAAGTGTTCAAACACTGGAAAGGCCTGGACCAGCACCGAGATAACTCATCTCTAACGTCATTGACTTTATTCCACAAGTAACTCATCTGAGACTCTTCTATCACTGTCACTGGAAAAATGCTTTATACTCTGCTTTTTATGTGTTAACACACACATTTCACACATTTTTAATTTTATTTTTATGGGACTCCCTGTGGTTGACCTCATTTGTGTCCTCATCATTAGTTTCGGGCTATGGATTTCAGGAAGAGCTTGTCCTTAGTTGTCAATCTTTGCCTACATTTATCTTTTATTAACGATTAAGACCATCTCAAGCACACACTTCTTTTCACTTCTGTGCCCTGCCAGAGTGGTTTGAGAAGGGGAGAGCACTTCACAACCTCTTTTGTGTTCTTTCTCTGTAAATTCTGTCAGTTTTCTTTGGAAGAGGTAGCTGAAGCACGACACTTTTTGTAACTACTCTTTTCAGCCTCTTTTAGGACAATTTTTTTAGCTTTATCAACTGCACATCATTAATTGTGGAGCGTCACAGGGCTAAACGAGTCTTAGTGGTTGTACTGTATCCTGAAATCCAAGCTATGTTATCATTTTACTTTGCTGTGTGAAGTAAACAGTACTGGATTTGGAAAGATTGGTTAGAATTCTGTGTTTACCTTGGTATTGCCTTGTGAAGACACGTTTACCACTACCCCAATTTCTTCTTCCCTCTATTGTGTCATCAGTTGCTCTCTTCCTAATCTCTCATCCCTATGGGCATAAAGGCATGCCTCAGCAGGCCTGTCAAAACAAATGAACAAACAAGCCAACAAACAAAGTGCCCACGCAAGATCTGGACCATCTGATTCCCTTAGCGAGGTTCCTAATTCCCAAATATGCTTCAACACTAAGCGCTTCAAACTGTCACCCACTCTTCCTGTCTCCTCTTCCTGGACACCCAGTCCCTTTCCAGACCACTCCAGTTGGTCTTTCTTTTTTTTTTTTACTTAATGATTTATTTATTTTTTTTAATTTTGTAATAGTTTATTTTCAAATTGGTTTACATATAACACCCAGTGTTCATCCCAACATGTGCCCTCTTTAATGCCCATCACCCCCTCTCTCCCCTCCCTCACCCCCCTCACCCTCAGTTTGTTCTTAGTCTTTGAGAGTCTCTTATGTTTTATCTCCTTCCTTCTGTGTCTTTTTTTCCTTTCCCCTCTTCCCCTCCCCCTGGTTTTGGCTTAGTCTCACAAAGTCCACCAATGCGTGGAAACATATGGTATCTATATACAATGGACTACTACGTGGCAATGAGAAAAAAATGAAATCTAGCCATGTGTAGCAACATGAATGGAACTGGAGGGTATTATGTTAAGTGAAATAAGTCAGTCATAAAAAGACAGTTGGTCTTTCAATCCCAACCTCTCACCAAAATATCTCTCACTTAGGCTACCGGTGAACTCAGTATCATCAGAACTCATGGTTAATATTTTGTCTTCATCTTACCAAGACTCTCACACTCACATAAGAGTTGAGGAGATAGTTACTTTGCTTTAAAAATATTTTCCTTTCTTAGTTGGCATGACCCCAACTTAGTTCTATCTCACTATATGCTCTTTCTCATGATCCTTTTCTCTCTCTAACTCCTTGACCTCCTCGATAAACTTGGTCATGTTCCAGGCTCTGTCCTCTGCCATATTTTCTTCTCTGTTTACACTTTCTCCTTGGATACTATATGCCATCAAATAATATATAAAAGCTATTGACTCTCAATTTATATCTCTAATCTAAATGTCTCTCCTGAGTTGCACAGTGATAAATGCATTGCTCTACTTTATGTTTGCTGTGGGGACTCCAAGAAGCATGTCAGAATTACTTCAGCAAGAACAGAGCTATTTGCCTCCACATGCCCCCAAATGACTCTTCCTATAAGCTTTCACTAAAGAGTAAATCACACTCTTTTTCATTGAGTTGTTTTGTCTTAAAATCTAGAAATCATCTTGAATTCATCTCTTTCCTCTATATTGTACATCCAATAAATCAGAAAATCCAAGAGGATATACCTTCAAAATATACCCCGAATCTGATCACTTACCTTTATTGCCACTTCTACAATCTGAGCCTTTTCTATTTCTCAAAGAGAATAGCACAGAAGCTTCTTATTGCTCTCCTTGTCTCTAATATTGCTTTCCTTTTTTCTCTCTTCTACATGGAAGCCATGGTTATCTTTTAAAAATATTCATTAAACTATAAATCCCACTGGTTAAAATATCAGCCAATGGTGTTCAATTATACTATACCCAAATATAAGGATCTAACAGTAAGCAGGGTTCTCTTGAGCCGGCTCAATTTATTTCTCTTCATGCTTCATTCTATGCATTGATTTTCAGCCATGCGCGCTTAAATCTGTTTTCACACACAGAGTCTAAGTCCCTTTTCCTAGCTAAGCCTTTTGTTTGGGATAATCTGGTCTACCTCTGCCTCAGAGATATCTTTCTTAATCACTGTTGCATCCCACTCCCTCTGGAAGCCATAAATCTCTTTATACAACTGAATCTATGTCTGTCTCCTTCATGGATTTATCAGTCCTCGAAGCTATTTATTAATTATCAGTTTCTCCTATTAGAAAGTGAACTCTCTGAATAGAGAAACTACATCTGTACTGTTCTAACTTGTCCCCAAAGCCAAGACTACCTGACACCAGTAAGAGCTCAAAAATTTCTCTCTGAAATTGTCTCATTTAATTTTCATGATGATGCATTGAAAGATATTTCTACTATGCAAGTGAAAATCATGAGCACAGTTTTTGTTGTTACTGTTGCTGCTGTTGTCATTTTCGGGTTTATAACACCTCTTTGGCAGGCCTACTATGTATTAGGCAGTCTGCAGAGCACTTTATTTCCCTTCGGTATTTCAATCTTTACAACGCCTTGGGGATTTGTATGTTATCCCCCAGCCCCTCTTTAGTCCTAGGATAGCTTTTTAACACAGCATTAGACAAATGAAACGTGAGCAGAGGCTCCTTGAAGTGTGTTTGCTTTAGAGAGTACTCTGAAGCTACTTCTCTTTATTTCTGCCTTCAAATCCTTGGGTACTGTGCCTCCATTTGCAATATTCACCTTTTACAGGAGTAAACGCTGAGATCTGACAGTCATCCTGATGCAGCCGAGCTATTGAACCAATGCCAGCAGCTGGCTCTCTCCAAATGCCTTATAATTTGAAGAGAGAGGCATAAAAAGGCAATCCCTTATTTGTTTTGGCCACTGTTGGATGGATTTACTTGAAACTAACAGGATTCTAACATCAAACAGTTGTCAAAGTTAAAAAAAATCACATTTAATGAATAGTCTTTATTTAAAGGAATTAATTTACATTATTTCCAACTATTCAGTTGGCAAGCGTGATGTATTATGTGTATTCAATGAGCGTCTGTCTTTTGAAGTGATTTAAAGTACACTAACATGTCCCATCCTTCAATTTTTGTCATTTCACAATAGGAATGTCAATATAAATTAATATTCTTTTGGGCAATGCTTCCCAATTTCAGGTGTTCCAAATAATTCCCTGTGGATAATTTTCAAATGTGAACACTTAGAAATATTCCTTGTATTAAGACCCGGGGAGATATATATCTACATATGGGTATCTATATCCATATATAAAGTCTTTATATATATATACATATATATATTATTATTATTATTATTATATGTAATTTGTATATAATTTAACTTCCTGGGCAATTCTGGAATATCATATAGCTTAGAAATCACTGCCTAAATCTTACTTATAAATTACTTATAATTATATGTATAATTATGTATAAGTAATTCTGTTTCATAACACTATACCAAAGTGAGTGTTTTATTTTTTTGAAGTTCATTCATTTTTGAGAGAGAGACAGAGAGAGAGTGTGGGGGAGGGGCAGAGAGAGAGGGAGACACAGAATTTGAAGCGGGCTCCAAGCTCTGAGCTATCAGCACAGAGCCTGATGTGAGGCTCGAACTCACAAGCCATGAGATCATGACCTGGGCCAAAGTTGGATGCTTAACCGACTGAACCACCCAGGCACCCCCTAAAGGGAGTGTTTTATTCAATTAATCAGGTCAAACCTGAATGGAGGACTACAGGGGAACTAAATAGGATTAGATAAAATTCAAATAAATATTGTAGAATGTGCATAGAGCTTGTAGATCATCCGTGGAGATGGGAGCCTTGCCTAACAGCATTGAGCAACAGGTACAAGGGGCACTCCTAAATGTAATGAGGGTTAGGGAGAAGGATGGTTGACAACCAGAGATAACCATTACCAAGTTGCCCTGGTTTTTGCTATGAACTCCATTATTTCTTAGTTGTATCTTAGGATACAACATGTCCTAAGTAAATGCTTATTTTAATGGTTTACTTAATCATGTCTCAGCTACTTTGAGAGAGAAGTAACGTAGACAGTTGTTTTCTGTCAGCTAGCTACAATTCGTTGTTACCACGTGAAAACTTAGTAGCTTAAAACAACATTTCTCCTAAGTCTATGGGTCAGCTGAATGGTTCTGCCCATCTGAGCCAGGCATGGCTGATCTCAGCTGAGTTTGCTCCTGCTTCTATGCCAGTTGGAGAGAGGTTAACTCTTCTAGGATATCTTCACCTGGTCTCTCTTTTTCCCAAGAGATTTTCTGGGATTGTTCTCATGGTGTGGCAGGGGTTCAAAAAAGAAAGTGGACAGACACACGCAAGTATTTGTTATGCATCTACTTATGGCAAGTCTGTAATTATCCTAATGGGCAAAGCAATTCACATGGTTCAACCTAGAATCATTGTGGAAAGAAACTACCAGAAAGCATGAATAAAGGAAGGCTGGAAGGGGGCACCTGGGTGGCTCAATCAGTTAAGTGTCCCACTCTTGGTCTCAGCCCAGATAATAATCTCAGCGTTTATGAGTTTGATTCCTGTGCTCTGTGCCAACAGCACAGAGATTGCTTGGAACTCTGCCTCCCTTCCTCTCTCTCTCTCTCTCTCTCTCTCTCTCTCTCTCTCTCTCTCCTCTCTCCCTCTCTCCCTCTCCCCTCTCCCCTGCTTGCTCTCTATTTCTCTCAAAATAAATAAAAATAAACTTAAAAAAAGGAAAGTTGGAAAATTAGGCCCAATTAACACAATGGTAACTTATTTCAACACTTTAGATTTACAGAAATTATTGAAAAGATTGATAGTTTCTCACCATGTCATGTAAACTGTCCTTTCTCCTGGATAATGGAAGTATTATTTTTAGTGAGAATATGCCTACACAGGTTTAAAGACTATATTTTCTTCCTCCCTTGGAGGAACTATGTGACCAGTCATAGTAGTATAAGTAGTAATGACCAATGGTAATTCTAGAAAGATCTCTTAAAAAGAATTTTATCTTGGTTTTGTCATCTTGTTATTTCTTTTTCTTCTGGGTTCTAGCACCAATTTAGGTATTAGAGAACCATGAGCCCGTTTTTACTATGAAATGACCGTGATGAGGAAAACCACATGTTATAATGGTAGAGTAGAAAAACGGGAGTTTATGTCCCCAGGAGCAGTGTGGAGCCATCCTAATAGCTACGTAATGCCTACTTTTTGACTTGTTTTCTCATGAAAAAGAAATACACTTCAATCTTTCCCAAACACTTGTTGTGTTTATCTAAGTCTAATTTGGCATCTGCAGATGTCAAATATCTTATAAATGCTAATAAATTACCATTTTAAAAAAAGAGGGGAGCCATATGAGTCGAAAATAAAACCCTGGCTATGAAATCCTTTTATTTTATTATTTTTTAAATGCCTATTTATGTATTTTGAGAGAGCACACAAGCAAAGGAGGGACAGAGAGACAGGGAGATAGAGAATCTCAAGCAGACTTCCCCACAGAGCCCAACATGGGGCTTAATCTCATGAACTGTGAGATCATCAGCTGAGCCTAAATCAAGAGATGGACACTTAACTGACTGAGCCACCTAGGCACTCTTGTTTATGAAAACATTTTAATAGGTTTCTTCTATACAGGACTTCTCAGAACCCTAAACGCTCACAAGTATATTGAACCAGTAAGAAGGATATAGCATTCCCTGTTTGCAATTAGATTGTGAGTCAGAATGAGTGTTTTCTTGGAATAGAGTTTTGCAAAACTATTTTATAGTTTATGTAAGCTATACCAATAAACTGCAATATCCATAATTTCAACTGTTTATTCCTAATTATCATCCTACATTGTTTATGTCACTAATATTCTGTAAGAAAATATGACCATTAATACCATAGGATAGCCACTTATTTTGTTGTGTAAGAAAGGGGGGTGTTTCTTAATTCCTACTGGGGTAAGAATGGAGAAAGAAAAGATCTGCAGCAAAGCATTCACGATGAATGATCTCACTACACAGTCTTCAACATAAGAAAAATGGGCACCTCTAGAAAATGAACTATACAATTTGTGCCTAAGAAATACCAAACTAGAGGAAAGGAAAAGGACGAATACTAAGAAAACAAACTCACGAGGAAAAAGAAAAGGCCATTTTCTGTTTGTTATTTCCTCATTCGCTTTGGAATATTTCTTTTTTTCACGGAATTTATTTTAGCTTGGCATCGGCCTGTGAAAAAGGTGATCTCTGAAACTAGAACGTTTTTCTCAAGGCTTCCCCAGCTGTAAAAATAATGAGGGATTCTAAGGAAAGGACTGAGTAGTTCCTGAATATGGCCTTTGAAGACAGATACTCCGGCTATAGAAGTTTCTCTGGTGACTTTCTGGATATTTCATTACTCTCTATATCACCATTTAAACTTCTTTTAAACTAAGCTCAATGTAATCAGGAAGAGAATTTACGTTTTATTTATTTTTTTAATTGAAGTATAGTTGACACACAGGTTACATTAGACTCAGATATACAACATAGTGATTGAGCAACTCTATACATTATGTGGCATTCACCAAAGAGTATTTACACTTCAAATGCAACACAACAATGATTTATCCAATATCTAATATTCCCAGAACCCTGTAGAAGATGCTGCAAAGAGTATACTGATCGGAGAGTTTATATTCTGATCGGATTGGCTAATATGATACAAAGTCAAATGTGTTTTGGGCTACCCAACACCAAGAGTAAAAGCAAAGCATGCATATATATGCTAGAGATGAGGAGAGATAGAGACAGAGAGGTGGGTGGGGAGAGAATTAGATCTAGGAGAGAAATAAGGGCAGGATTTAGAGATGACAGATTACGAAGAAAAATTCCGAAGGATAAAAGGGAATCACACACCAGAGATTCAAGGAAACCACTGTCAAGCAAATAGGCTCACATAGACAAAGACATGGAAACAAGACAACCAAAGATATATTTGTATAGTATAAACTAATATGTTTTACAAGATCACATATGTGGTGAATATTTGATAGGAACAAGATATTCTGTGGAAATAAAATAGCCAACAAAGAACTAGGAAAGATTTTCAAGTATGCTTAGCTCTGTGGAACAGGATGATTGTCCTGTTGGTAACTTATAGACTGGACATGATTGGGGAAAACATCAGGCAGAACTTGGAAATAAACAGAGGTTGCTGCAGTTGAAAAGTTAGAGAATTGCAGACTGAACCGAGAAGTTAGCAAGAGGGTATAAAACACCAGCAACAACAACAGGTAAAGGCAAGAAACATTGAAGGCACAAGTTATAGTATTTGATTCCTAACTTTGTGTGATTAAGTGCTGGATGTCGAGGTTAAGGGAAACATGGTAACACCGGTGGAAGAATCGAAGTTTTACCTGGTTATCTGAGAGAATTAGTCAATGTAGTTAGTGCACAAAATAACAGTATGTTTTTAAAACAGCATGAAAACCTCCACAAAACTATACTCATTACACACACTAAAATGATTATTTTTGGGAGGACAGAGAAATGCAGAAGGCTATCCTGATAAAAAGGAAAAATAAATGAATAAAATATGGAGAAAACTCCAGATTGTGATAAGACAGCAAAGGAAAATCCAAGAGATTAAAACATAAGAATCATTCAAACTCCAAATACTTGTTGGAAGGCCATAAACCATACTAAACGTGCTCTTGGCCGTCGGTTCTATGATGTGATTGTGTATTCTCATATAACATCTGGAGTAAGGCTATACTGTATAAGCCATGAAAGTTGTTCTGTGTCTTCTGCAAAACAACAAAGCAATGATTAAAAGGAGAAGGAAACAAAGAAGAGAAAACAGGAGGCCATCAGAAAAGAAGGGAATTGTGTGCACAGTGGTGGGCCACCCAGACTCTCCTTCAGGAAAGGACTTGCCTTGGCCATGGAGGTTGCTGTCAGCTGCAGCCTGCAGCTGCCGGGCCCTCCAGAGATCGCCTCAGCTGTGAAGACAGGCAACATTTATTCAAAAACACATCAATATAGTAGCATTATCAACAATAGCCAAACTATGGAAAGAACCCAAGTGTCCACGGAATGATGAATGGATAAAGAAGATGTGGTATATATATATACAATGGACTATTGCTCAGTCATCAAAAAGAATGGAATCTTGCCATTTGTAGTGATGTAGATGGAGCTAGGATGTATCCTGCTAAGCAAAATGAGGTAGTCAGAGAAAGACAGATACTATATGATTTTACTCATATGTGGAATTTAGTTAACAGAACAGATGAACATATGAGAAGGGAAAATGAAAGAGAGAGAGATAAACAAATGCTTAATGATAAAGAACAAACCGAAGGTTGATGGCGGGAGGTGGTGGGGGATGGGCCAAATGGGTGTTGGTCACTTGTTATGATGAGCACTGGTGTTGTATGTAAGTGGTGAATCACTAAATTCTACTTCTGAAACCAAAACCAAAACCAAACAAACAAAAACCTCACATCAGTGCAGAAGTAAAGGCCTAGTTTTCCATTGAACCTGAAGATATCTCTGAAAATCATTCCAGCTCTGGATGGCTCCACTGGGTTGTCCAAGGCCATTTTGAGACCTGCTTCATTGCTCAACTTCTCCCTCTGCCCACTCTGTTTCCTCCCCTTCTCTTCCTCAGATGTTAATTTCAACTCTTTAATAAATACCTTAGGCATTGAATTCCATTTCAGAGCCTACTTTCCCATGCTGTTACAATGTTGCTGCCCATGTATTTTGTCCACATTAGGAGGTATCCGAAGAAAGGGAAGCATTGTCTACTACTCATTCTCACAAGCCATACAGAGAATCGAACAAGAGAAATAATTCTTAACCATGGATCTAGTATGGAATATAAGGATCAAGAAGGTCATTCAGAGGTGCCTGAGTGACTCAGTTGGTTAAGTGTCCGACTTCAGGTCATGATTTCATGGTTTGTGAGTTTGAGTCCTGCATTGGGCTCTCTGCTGTCAGCACAGAGCCTGCTTCAGATCCTGTGTCCCCTCTCTCTGCCACTCCCCTGCTGGTTCTCTCTCTCTTTCAAAATAAATGAACTTAAATAAAAGGGAGAGCATTCAGTTTGCAGAACTGAGATAAGAAAAGACACAAACACAATAGCAAGATGAACCCTGGAATCAGTGTTAGATGGGGTGGTAGAGAAGGTTCACTGAAGCGTTGGGAGGCTGTGTGCTTGTAGTGGGCAGAATAATGTCCTGGGATGTCTAAGTCCTGATTATTGGACCCTGTCAGTGTGTAACCTTCCACGGTGAAAGGAATATTGCAGATGTGATTCAATGAAGGACCTTGAGATGGGAGAGAAGCCTGGATTTCTCAGGTGAGACTAATGTAATCACAGCTGTCATTAAAAGTGGAAGAAGGAGGCAGGTGAGTAGAGTTAGAGGGAAAGGTGATGAAAAAATAAAAGTCAGAGAGGTGCAGTGTTGCTAGCTTTGAAGATGGAGGAAAGTGGACAAAAACCAAGGAATGTGGGCGACCCGATGAAGATGAAATCAAGAACCGAACACAAGGAAACATATCATCCCTTAGAGTCTCCATAAGGAAAGATAGCATGGCCATCACCTTAATTTTAGGCCAATGGGACTCATATCAGACTTTAAATGTAGAGAACTCAAAGACAATAAATAAATACTCTTTTAAGCCCCTAAATTTATGGTCATTTTTTAACTAACATGGGTATTTGAAACTAACACAGTGCCGGTGTCAGCTATATGGCAACTCTGGGAAAGAGGAATAATAAGATATTGGGCTTGTCTTATTACGGAGGCGGGGGAGGGTCATCAGAATCTTCATCTGCCACTTAGCCCTGTGGCCTTCATCAGATCACAGAGCATACCTGCACCCAGCTACTCCTGTCTAGAATCCGAACAAATGTAACTGCCATACAGAACTTCTCCAAGCTTGAGTCAAACACTTGCTGGACACACAACTCAGAAGAACAGTGATTGAACCCAAGTGCTTCTATTAATTACGGATAGTTTCCTCCTTTATCTCATTTTCTCCCTTCCCTCTGGGACTCCTGAGCCATACCCCCATCCTTGTAAAGACCTCCAGGAAAGTAAAACCATAGGGATGTCCTGCCTTCTTTACTACAGTATTTAGATGTTTAAAGGTCACAGTCATGGTGGGTGTCGATTTTGTCTATTCATATGCATTTTTCCCCCAAACAGAACTGACGGGCAGGGATAGAGAGGAAAGAAAATGCAGTTTCATATGATCATTATTTGTCTTAATTGGCACTAGCCTTTCCAATGAAGAGAGAAGAGTGTCTCTTTCTTTGTTAAATTAAGTTGGTATCTGTGCTCTTTAACCTCATCTGGCAGCCCAGCGCCTGCATTTATTATTCTCAGAGTGGAATCTCACCATCCAACATCTGGTCTGCATTTGTTTCCCTTTAATTTCCTTTACCCTTTCTATCATCTGTGCTTTTCTAAAAGCAGTCATCTGAATGGATGTTAATACCTCTCAGCATTTTATATTCAAACTTCTAGCCTGCATTCTGCGGAGATCAGAGATACACCTGATTAACCCAAATAGGTGCCAGGAAAAAAAATAAAGCCCTTATTTTCATGAAAGAGTATTCATCATAAATACATTAGAATTATTCTTTCAGTCTGAGAAGGAAGATGCTCTGTAAAACAAAATTTACAGTAAGTGCATATGTAAGAGAATGCATCTTCCTCTAAGGGAAAAGAATGGTGCATAGGTCAGGAATAATAAAAATAAGAAAATAGACCTGTATTAAAAAACGTGTTTCAATTGGTACGTGGTTAGCTACAGACGAGTATCTGGTATTTGCAGGGCTGTCCACTTGAGTCCCTGGATTCTCCATGGTGGACAGAAGAACAAGGCAGATCTTTGACTTGTTCTCTTAGAGACCAGGTCAACTTTGGCCATAGTTTGAATTAGTCACAGCATGAGAACACTGGGTAAATTTGTAATATTCAGTTTTTAAAAATCACAACTGGAGCAACATCTGCGCTGAAGAAAAGAGAGCTCTTGGGAAATGTGGCCGCTCTGTCAGCACTGCATAATGCAAGAGAAGGAATGAGCAACCGGATGGAACTAGAATTGTTCTACACGTATGTGTCAGAATTCTATTGAAGTCCAACGGGTCTCAGCATTTTAAAAGCTGGATTTCATATGGGGCATTTGCAAATCTTGGCTTCTGCATGGCAAAATACAGAAGAAAAGTAACTCTTTTCCATCATACTATCCCTCCGTTCAGTCAAATGAAATTAACTTCCAACCCCAACAAGTTTATATCTATTAGCTCTTTGAATTTATATTCAACTGCAGAATGGGCCAACCTGATTTAACTGCCCCACGTGGATGCACCCTTTGCTTGCCACTAGAATGTTATTCTGTTTTTGAAGCATGTCCTCACATATGGTCCCTTTCACTGTCTGTCACCATCTTTTGTCCATGGCTACTACCCTTAGCTAGAGAATTGCTTTCCAGCCTGGCTTCTTTGGCTTCAGGGATTGCTGTGGAGGAGAATACTCAGGTTTGCCCTTCTAGCTTGGCTTTGGGTTGAGAAGGACAGCAACACATTCCTCTCTTCAGTTTACACCTTACGCCTTAATGAAGACTTCCAGGCCATCCAGTCTGAGCCTCTTCATCTGCCAACTTGTGACTTTTAGTGGTCTCTAAGTACACCCATTTTTTTAGTCTTTCTTTTTTGACTCAGAGAAATATGTGTCTCTCTTCCTTTTTAAAATTCATCCGTCAATTTGCCTCGAAATTCACTTCCTTACCATCCCTGTTAAGACTTTCAATTATCTCATCTTTTTTTTTTTTTGTATCCTCAGTAATCTTCACGCCTTCTCCAAAGACTTGTCTAGCCTTTGCTTTGTCTCAAAATAAAAAACAAAAGCAAAATCAAAAGATTTTCATGACTGTACCACTCCTCCAATCTACTGTCTAATATTTCTATTTCTAGTCACTGGCAAAAAGTTCTATATTTACTTCTTCTATTTCCTACATCTTCCTCAGTGATATTTTCTTCTCTCTAGTAAACCTGCATTTCCATTAATCTTCTTCCAATTATTCAAGTCAATGAATTTCTCAGCTTCATTTTTTTTTGAAACTTTGTCTCCATGAGACTTAAATAATCCCTCTTCTCCTCTCAAGTGATTCCTTGTACAATTTGTCTTTGGTTTTCCTTTAAGTTACTCTTGGATTCTTCCACAAGGATCGTTGTCTAGCTTATAACAATCTCTTCCCACTATTTCCTCACATCTATCACATTGCAGACAATTACAGATTGCACAGTATTCTCATGGAGGAAGACCTAGTAATTTTATTATAAAAAGAAGTGGAAGAATATTATGCATGAGCCCCGCCACATTCATTGTACTTCAGCTTTCCTATCTGAATTAGTTTTCCAAGAATCTCTAGTCCAAAATCTTGCATCAAACTTTGGCTCTTCTTACTCTCTTGGAAATGTATCAATTCTTCCTTCTCATTATATTAACTTATTCCACAGATGTACTGTTATGGCCACTTTATTTAAGCTCTCATTACCTAAACTCAGATAACTTGCTGCAGAATCCTCTCTTAAGAATGCACAGTTTACTGGAAGAGACAGAAATGCAAACAATTAAGTATATTACAAGGCAAAATAGAACTTATGTCCGGTAACAATATAAGCAACTTACTCTGGGAATACTTGTGGTTGGCTTGGCACATTTTAGCTATGCATAGGTTGTTTAATTTAATTTCATTATGCTCAATAACTTCTTATTCAGCTACTATAAAGAGCTAATAACTAGTCCATTCTGTGAAAAAAGTAGAAAGAGAAGAAACTGTGTATTTGTGCCCTGATTTCACCAGCCAGCTGCATTAAAGTGATAGATGATAAGGAATTTCTCTAAGTAATAGAGAAATTCAGGGAGAAATCAGAAATTTCACTAGGCCGTAACTGAAATTTAACATTTGCTTCCATTACAAATGTAGGAAACACACACAGTGGTTTCGGCAACACTTGTGATTTGTGATTTCTAGTGTTTCATATCACACTTCAGTGCTGCAGATGTTTCAAAATATTATTTAAGTCACCACTATATATATATATATATAACACACATCATTGAAGTTATAGTAATTGCCAGTAGTTCTTATTTTGTGAATGCATTAATAATCATATATCACAAATTTGATATTTTGATAACTGTATTTCCATGCATTGGTTTCTATTATAATCCTATGTATGTTATTGTATGAACTTAAAAAACATTTTACATTTGTTCCAGGAGAGGCTAATGGGTTATACGCTAGAGTGTGACATGTCTATGGCACAAAAAGGCAAATAGCTTCTATATGAAACCTTGTGCTTTGGAGAGGGAAAGACTGACAAGAATGGGGTGGAAGTAGCTTTTCAGGGGAAGCAACATTCTGGTGACATATGAGCTTTTGCAAAGTCATGGAATACGAATACCAGGAAGAGTAATCGAGATGGGCAGAGTGAAATACCATAAATAAAGACGTAGAGGCACAAATGAGAATGATTCTTTCAGCCGAAAGATGACTTACATTCTTGGGGCACAGGCCACTTCTAATGGCATAAAGGAATTGGCAGTGCATCTCGTAGTAAGCAAAATATCTTCCCTTGAAAGCAACATCTACCCTCGGAGGATCTGATTCAGTGAGTTTAGAGTTGAATCCTTGTCTTAGTGCTATTTTTTTTTTTTTGACTCATGTCACGTACAAATTTTTTACTAATGAGTTTCACATCGTCCCTACTTGGTTTCTATGTGGTTTCTCAATTATGTCGCACAAGATGTGAGCAGAAATGATTTGAGAGCACAGAAGAGCAGAATAATGCTTGGAGGGAAGGGGACCTGAAAATGGATCGCCCACAGAAAGAGATCAAATCAAGACGTGATGTGAAGTGACAAGGCCCACAGGCCATTTTCTGAATTTCCTGCCAATTCACACTCCTGTTCTAATCCCCAGTGACTTCTAACTGCTAAGATCAGCCTCTAACTTTTCTTTGGTAAAACTATGCCCTGATGTGTTCTTTAACTCCATTTAAGTGGCATAAGGTCCCTGATAGAGCTGAGGATACAGTAGGCAAGCGGAAGAACGTGGCTCTGGGCTAAACTGCAATCGTGTTTGAAAACCCACCAGACTAGTGTTTTTTCTAACCTAATCCTCTTCATCATAAATTTGCTTAAGAGAGAATCTCTGAAAGTTTTTTCTTCTGCAATTCTTCTATGATTCTTGACATATGTTCATTTGTTATTTTTGAGCTGCTTGTATATACTTTTTCCTAAAATCTACATTACAGTTGATTAACTACGTGTCAGCCTTGTTACAGAGCAGACCTGTGAATTTTTTTGTGTGTTTGTTACTTCACATGGAGTAACCCATGAGTAAGGATAGCAAAGACCCCCTTCTGTCTTGGCCTTGAGTCCAGATTAAAAACAGCAGATATGAAGTAATGGAAGCCTCTGGAGCACCATCTTCACTAGGGATTAGTTGGCTTTGCAATTTCATAGAGTTTAATTGTTTATTCAACTCTGAATCCATTTATTTTTGCCCCACTCACTTCTGTAGCTTATTCCAGCCAAAGCTTCCCCCCAATAGAAGAAAGGCTCATAAAATAAGTGTTAACTACTACCAAAGGGAATTCTGACAGGCACCCTGGTTGCAGTGGTGTTGCGGTTACGAAATTCAGACCTTTACCACTGGAGCTGAGAGAGAAAGTAAACACTGGAGGCAAGGCTGCTAAATAACTTTGGGAAAGTGATTCTAGGGACGGTGTGTGTGCCTTGCTCACTGTGACTCCTTGTTCTTGGCTACGTCACTTCTAGCCTGCCTAATGTACAGGTCAGAATGGATATTGAAAAAGTTACAGACTCTCCAAACATGACTAATTTTTCTTTTCTATTCACTCTCGTGTAAATTTGTGTCACTCTGTTATAGGTGATGTTTGATCACACCAAATCACACCCATCGTTTGTGTATGCCTCCCTCATTTCAGAGTTCTGGCAGTTCACTTTTGTGCCTACAGTTGCCGCCACGAAGGCTTGCACACATAGATGCTAAAGGAATTTTTGTGTGTCAGAGTTTTAGTGTGTAGCGGGTGTAAACATCCCACTAGGTTGCTATTTGATAAAGGAATTCAGGATCCAGAATTCTTAAAATTACACTCTAGGAATCCACTACTTCTTAACTCTGTACTGAGCGTGGAAGGTGGGTTCAGCACTGAGCTCAGTGCTATACAGGGAAGGAAGAAAGGATATATTTCTTGAGAGAAAAGCCTACCAAATGAACCTGTTAGTAGAACATATAGAAGTAATATGTGAGAGTATTTAATAAAGCACAATATAGTTCAGAAGGTTTAAGATAATGTGAAAACCTATATGAATAAAATATGGAGAGCAGTCTCTTTGGTAGTAGATGTCAAAAGAGAGGCAGAGAGATGTCCTGATTCTTATGGCCAGGGAAATAAGAGGGAAAGTGGGGAGAGAGAAATGATGATGGTACATTTCAAAAATAGAATGATTTGTATATGGGCACCCCAGAACGGTAGTTTAGTGTGAAAAACTGGAGTCGTGGTGGGGAGGGTGGGTGCGTGGGTGGCTCAGTCGGTTAAGCATCCAACTTTGGCTCAGGTCATGATCTCGCTGTTGGTGAGTTCAAGCCCTGCATTGGACTCTCTGCTGTCAGCACAGAGCCTGCTCTAGATCCTCTGTCTCCCTCTCTCTTTTCCTCTCCGCCCTCCCTCAAAAATAAATAAACATTTTAAAAAAAAGTAAAATTGACTCGAGGGAGTTCAAGTTCCAGCTCTAGCCTTTGCTAAGGTGGGTAATTATAGCTGAACATGTGCCTCTAAAAGTCGCCGTTTCCCCATCCATAAAATGAGGATAGTGGCATTGCCTAGCTCACAAGGTTGTCGTAGTAGTAAGATAGTTAAAGTAAATTTCTTAAAACAGTGCTCAGCACCTAGGCAGCAATCAATAACTATTAGCTGTTGTGTTGTCGTTATATTAAACTGGTTGCTGCAGTAGAATTTGACTGTGCCGATGATGGAAAATTTGTAGAAGTTTAAGTTTTTGGTTAAAGGACATGGGGAGTGAAGATGGGGGGCTTTGAAACTTTGAAACTGGCATTGCAGCAGAAAATACAAATACAGTATATGTATAAAGCAACCAGCTAGCAACTCTCCATTTGAAAGCTTTACCCCTGAGCGTCATCACCTGCTTTAGGCTAACAGTGTGCGAGGTGCCAAAGTTAGTGATTACAGTTCACATTTGCAAATGTTTGACCCTAAACCTTTTGTTCCTCTGGGTTTGGCCGAACCTGAGAGTTGTGGGGGTCAAGGACTGGGTAGTGAAACCTGAATCACTGACCGCCAAGCACTGGGAATTGTCTGTGTCCTCGGAAGGAAGTGGCATTCTTTTTTTTTTTTTTTTTTTATGTTTCTTTATATGTTTTGAGAGAAAGAGCAGGGGAGGGGCAGAGAGAGAGGGAGAGAAAATCCCATGCAGTCTTCACACTGTCAGCACAGCGCCCAGTGTGGGGCTCGAACCCATGAACTGTGAGATCATGACCTGAGCCGAAACCAAGAATCAGACACTTAACTGACTCAGGTGTCCTGGAAATGACATTCTTAAGTGAGTCAGGAGGCTTTTATCTGGGCCACTCCTTCCATAAAAGAGAGTTTCTTTGAAAGAGACAGAGAAGGGGCGCCTGGGTGGCTCAGTTGGTTAAGTGTCTGACTTCAGCTCAGGTCATGATCTCGCAGTCTGTGAGTTTAAGCCCCACATCGGGCTCTGTGCTGACAGCTCAGAGCCTGGAGCCTGCTTTGGATTCCATATCTCCGTCTCTGCCACTTGCACACACACTCTCTCTCTCTTTCTCAATAATAAATAAACATTTAAAAAAAAAGAAAGAGACAGAGAAATTAGGGAGAAACAAAAGAACTATAACTACTTCAAGAGAGGTTGCAAGGGAGGCAGGAAATAAGAGATTTTTAAACTCACCTTTAAAAATAACAAAAACTTAGCTAAGAGTATATGCCAGACTGTGTTCTGAACGCTTCACACATACTAACTCGTTTAATGTTCCCAACAATCCTATAAAGGCCATGCTTTTCTGATTCCTACCAAATAAATGGGGAGCCGAGGCACAGGGAGGTTGAGGACATTGCCCAGATCACAGGAGAAGGAGCAGAACCAGGAGTTTCACCCAGATTCCGTGACTCCAGCTTCCATGCTCTTCGCCACAGCACCGTGTTGGCCCTTGGTGGCCCACCTGGACCTGTTGCTTTCTGACAAGGATGATGTTCGGGGTGAATTATGCACATGAGGCATTGGGCTAACTTTTTATTTTTGTTTGATTTTTATTTTGAGGACCTGGGAGAGAGGATATGGAGAAGACGAGACAGGCTATTTGGCACTCTGTTGGTAAACTTTTCAACATGTAAATTTCCTTTCCTATAGATCATTAAGCAAGAAACCAGCTTTCCATTTGCAGCCAAGAGGTTCTCATACAGAAAAGGCAGGTTTTCCTGTCGCTTTATGCAAACGAACTGACTTTTCCAAATGTCTTCCACTTTCAGCGCTCTTTTGGAGAATTTTCACACTGCACATCTCTCCCTGCTCCTCACTTGTCTCTTGTCTCACTTCTCCTGGCTTCCAGTGGCCTAAAAAAAAAACCTTCATCCAGAGTGCCATGGTAATTTTTGCTGACATTTCCTTTCCCCATCTCTGTCTGGCCAATGCCACTCAGTATTGAAAACCCAAGTGAAACAGCACTTCCTATGTTGAGACATTTTTGGCCCTACAGGGGGAGACGCCCCCAGAACACTTGGCGCTTTCCTCCATCACTGCACTTAGACATTATACTGTTTCATGTGTCACTGCTCCCCACACCTCTTGACACTGACACATACTACTCCGTGAGTTTCTGAAGACAAGAATGATATTTCATTCACTATTTTATCACTGGGTTTTGGCACTTATAAAGCTCCTACAGATGCTGCGTGTTTGGAGATCTGTCCATTTTGAGGGTTATATATGGCAATTCCGAAGCCTGGACAAGGTAATTTTACAAAGCGAGGTTCTCTATTTAATTCCACTTCTCTTCCCTAGCCCTGAATGCACTGAGGAACTCAGCATGGTTGTGATGTTAGTTTAATCCATATGTAATCTTGGATAGAAGGCTGCTGCCAAAATTTAATCATTTAATCCATTTTGTTACGCGCGCACACGCGCACACACCCAACACCCCGGGTTATAAAATTTGACAAAACGAATTGTTGAATTTGATAACAATTCCCACTATTTAGAATGGAAATTCTCCTAAGCCACTGTGAGGTTTTCACTTCAGCCTCCCGGAGTTGCTGATCTGTCATATCCACCCTTCTGCCCCGTTCGTAGGCTCGCTCACACTCCGTTTCTGTCTCCTACCACCCCTGCTGACCTCAAAGATTAAACTGCAAATTGATATCTGCCACTGCTGGGGCAATTATCTCTCTTCTTGTCCTCACGACTTCATGTGGTCTCTTTTCAGTTCTTGAATGGAGAAGTCAAGGTGGCCTGAAGATAAAGGCTTGCACAGAAACAAAAGGATGAGCAGACAAATCGGGATGGGAGCTTGCTTTCTGGAGAGACAATCGGAATAACGGTGGTCTCTGATATTAGAGTTCCTGGCTTCAAGCCCTCATGTGGTACAATTGAGACTAGTTTTTTTTTTTTTTTTTAATGATGTTTGTATTTATGTATGTATATCTTTATTTATTTGGAGACAGAGACAGCATGAGTGGGGGAGGGGCAGAGACAGAGGGAGACAAAGAGAATCCCAAGGAGGCTCCATGCTGTATGTATCAGCATAGAGCCTAATGTGGGGCTCGAACTCAAGAACTGTGAGCTGAGATCAAGAGTCAGACATTTAACCGGCTGAGCCACCCAGGTGCCCTGGGCTGGTGGTTTTAAGAAATATATAGTTGCATTTCCGTAAAGTCTCTTGTTTCTTAAATTGGTTTGAATAGATGCTCATTAAGACTACAAACATGTGAATTAATCACTACTTCCATCAGAGAGTCAGTGTTGCTTTCTGAGTTTGAAACACCCTTATGCCCCAAGTCTACTAACTTTCCTCAAGGTCAAAGTCAAATTCTACCTCTTTTCTGAATTTTTATCATGCTATAGCCATACTTTTTTTTGTAGCAAAGTTCCAAATTGCGTTACTTATTTTCGTTCATTAATTTACTTCTCAAGTCAACACAAATTGCTTAGCACTTGCCATATGCCACATGGCAGGGAGGTAAAGGCAAACAAGGTGAAGCCTTGTCCCCAGAATGCTCAAACCTTTTTTCAAGAGACTCACAACAACAACAAAGTTATATAATGTAATATGTTACAATCAAAGTAGAAGTTTGCATGGAGCACCATGGAAACAAAGAAAAGGGACAACAAAATCTGCTTTGCAGGGGAAGGGATGGCCTTCTTTTTTATAGTATAGTTAGCTGCTCATCATTTTATCTCTTTCACCTCATTAAGAAAGCAGAGGGTACAATAAGTATCCATCCTTATAACCCAAACCAAGCATCACCATCCAGTACCAAGAGGACTCTTTTTCTCAGATCAAGTTCCTTGAGAAACAACTCTGAGATGGCGATTTATAAGCAGAAGATTATTGGGCAGTGTTCTTGGCATCCAGACCTCTAAAGGGGTAGAAAAACAAGCCTGGACCGAGAGAAAAAATGAGCTGTGAGAAATGATTGTCATGGAGACCTCACTCATCCAACAGGGAGCCCTGGAGACTGAGCAGCTTCTTGAGTGTTTTCCCACTTGGAGGCAAATGAGCAGGCCTTTGTACCCTCGTCTGGACCATTCATTGGATACGGGCTGACTCCTTGGAAGGCTACACACTTGGACAAGAAAGCTTCCTTCGACTGAGGCAATTCCCATAGAAGTCAGCTGTGAATTATCACACACCTGAATTCAAAGAGGCTAGCACTGAGCGCCTCATGCTAACGGTAGACCTGGGTGTCACATCACAGAACCTACTGCAGCATCTTGCAAACGATAGCCACTCAGTAACTATTGGTAGAAGTTCAATTTTATATGTCAGCTTTCACTCTTCTAAAGTTTTATTTTTTCAGTACCACTGTGCATATTCTTACCTGAGCACTGGATTCTTCATTATTTCCTGAACTTTAGCTCTGAGCTCATTTGATATTTATAATTGTCTTGTGGGAAACTAAGCTTCCTGGGGTTGGGAAAGATGCATATTCACATCCTGCTAGTCATTGGACAAGTTCTCCCTTCCTGTGTCACTCAGCAGTCAGAATTTCAATCAACTCGTGGCCCCAAAGAAATCCATCATGATCAAGACATCCACAGTTGACAACAAAGATAACAGTTAAGGGGAAGTGGTATCATATGCTAATGAGCTGGGAGTTCTTTGGAGTCAGGCCAAGTTAGAGGGGAGGCCAACTCTACAAATCTAAATCAAAGAGATTTTTCCCTTGTAAAAGCAACTTAATCAAATCAAAACAAGAAAGGCAGCCAACAAATTGTACGGCAAGAAAAAATAATAGTATTTTATAGTCCTTGTCAAATTAGCCAGCTTAATTCATTTTATTGAATAGCCTAGACCCTCTTCTGTTGGAAGAGGATCCCAAAGCTCCTACTAGATGTCAACTTTGATCAGCACATAAGCAGGTATATGTTACACATTTTGGCAAAAGAGTAGCCAAGTGAGCACTGATTCTCACTTGTTCAAATGGTTGGCTTATTGACTATAACCTCAACCCTATTTGAGAAACTTTGCTGACAGTAGACTTGGTTTCTAAACTCTGAAACTTCCAGAGAATTCTACCAGGAGAACACTCTTTTACATGAAAATGGGGCAATCTGGCCCTGGGAGGTTAAAAGGCTGTTTGCTGGTTTTCATTGCATTACGTGTGGCAATAGGGAGAGGGGGATTTGTGGAGGAGCTAATGATGACCATGTGGGGGGATTGTGGGAGGCTTGGTCATTTCTGTCATTGCTTCAACCTCTTCTCTAGATTGGGGATATGTCCCCTGGCACCTCCCTTCAAGGTATGATGACCCCACTAAACAAGTTGAGCAAATCTAAAAGAAGTTAGGCTATTTAATACCAGCTGCTAGAAATAATTGAACATTAAGTTCTGTAGTTCTCTACTGTCTTGGCCCTCCTCACCATCCCTGGTCCCACTGCCTCTTTTACTTCCTGTCCCCCTCACTTTAATTTGTTTTCTCCCTTCTAATTTCTTTTCTAAAATATCTAGGGGCACCTGGGTGGCTCAGTCAGTTAAGCATCCTACTTCGGTGCAGGCCGTGATCTTGCGGTTTGTGAGTTTGAGCCCCATGTCAGGCTCTCTGTACTGACAGCTCAGAGCCTGGAGCCTGCTTTGGATTCTGTGTCTCTCTTTTTCTCTCTTCTCCTCCCCTGCTCACACTCTGTCTGTCTCTCAAAAATGAATAAAAATTAAAAATAATTTTTTAAATATCTAGATTATCATTTAGTCATAACCTTTGGAAAGCAGAGATCACTTAATCTAATCTTATGAAACAAGGCCTACATCTCCAATATCTTCCAAAAATTTTTGTTCAGCTTCAGTTGAAAGAATTATAGGGACTCATCTCACTGTGTCTGGAGGCAGCCATCCCCCATGCCATCAGTCTTTTATTGAGTACCTATAAAGCATCAGGCACAGTGCTACAAAGAGAACTTAGTCTGGTTAGTTCTCGTCTTTGGAAGTATCTTTCTTTCTTTGAAGTAGAAATCTTCCCTCTCTGATTTTCAGGTGCTGGTCCTACTTATGCTTGTTAGGGTCACACAGTACAAACTTTAGCTCTCCCAGCAACAAAATTTAAGGGTAGGCATATGGCATAGTACTTAGGGGCTTTCGCTATAATGCCATAAAATGTAAAGTATTCCAATTCCAACCTGCTTTTTTTGCCGTGCAGTGGACAAGGTACTTAAATACCCAAAGCTTCTGTTTTGTTTCTCTTTAATATGGGGGTTATAATAATACTTATCTCTTAAGTGTGAGCTGGGAATTACACAAGGGTGTCCATACGAAATACTGAGCATTTCAGCAAGTATCGTGCAATTACTTGATATATAATAGCTTTCATTTTCAAGTGAAGGATCTTTCTTATGACAGAACAATAAAGGTAAATGGCAACTAGGAAAAAAATGCAGCCACCGGCAATGTTTTTTCTGCCTTTCTCTTTGCTTGCTCCATGTACTTCTCATGCTGCTGAGGCTAGTTGACACGAATACAAAGTGTATTTTAATATTGAAACACTTCAAAGATGAGTTTAGGTGAAGGACAGTCAGTTGTAGGATGGACAATAGCGATTCGTGATAGCACCTATTCTGTATGAGATACAAATTAACAGACTATCACTGTCATTTCTGCTACTGTGTCTGCCTAGTATTTAGAGTTTGGGGGTAATGGGTAAGTCAGGAGTTTAATCCCTGTGTAAGAACCTTGGTTTTATCTTACTGGATCATTCTAGTCCTTCATTCAACAATCATTCCAGGAACATCTGCAATGCTGGGAACACAAAGTTATGTTAGACATGGTCCCTGCCTTCCAGAAAACCACATTTTCGGGTGGAAACAAAAGATATAACACAGATAGTAGCAATGAAGCGGAGCCATCACCGTGAGCTCAGCCTCTGGTTAGACAGGTGACTGGGTTAGACAGAGTATTGAATTAGACTCTTCGTTTGCATAGAAAGACGTGAGGTTGCTTTTATTCAATACTTCAAAATGAAATCAACAGTTGAACAACGATTTTCATTCAACCAGAATTTATTAAACTTGCTGTTTGCCTGGTACATTCTCCATTAGGCACTATAGATAATACCAAATAAATAAAATGCTTCTTGTTCTAACAGAGATCACATTCTGGAGGGCGAAGCAGAAAACTATACTGTAGGAAGTAGTGATGCATGAGGAATTTCCTTCAGTGATGAGAATTTTCTGAGAAACCCAGAACACTTCAAAAATAGCGCCTCTGAGGGGCGGCTGGGCGGCTCAGTCGGTTAAGCATTGGACTTCAGCTCAGGTCACGATCTCTTGGTTTATGACTTCAAGCCCCGTGTTGGGCTCTGTGCTGACAGCTCAGAGCCTGGACCCTCCTTTGGATTCTGTGTGTGTGTCCTCTCTCTGCTGCTCCCCCACTTGAACTCTGTCTCTCTCTCTCTCCAAAATAAAGAAACATTAAAAAAAATTTTTTTTAAAACGAAACAAAAATTTAGCACCTCTTTCTGCAGGAAAGCTCAAAATTTTACATGGAATTAGTAAAAGTCATTTCATGCTAAGTGCTAAAATATCAAAGACTTAAAAGATTACTGCAAATGACATTTTTCTTTTTCTTACCTTTCTTGATATTTGGTGAAGAGTAGAACACTGGTTTCATTTTTCTCAGTAGTTATCACCTCCCAGAATGTGGGCACATGTAATTTCCCTCGTTTTTCACTCCAGATCAGGAGCGCGTGTGGGTAACGACCGTGGACAGTGCACTGGATAGACAATGCCCTGTGTGAGGTCACAGGAGGAAAGTAGCTGATTGTGCTGTGGGACGAAGCAAGCCTACAATTCAGACAAGGAAAGGCCACAGGATTCTTGCCTATTTACTCCTGCTCAATATTTTCATAGAAACCATAAAATGTCAAAGTCTCTTAGTAAAGAAGCATAATAAGTCTTTGTTTGCTTCTGGAACAATTCCTTAGAGACTTAGATCAATCAAAAGGATGCCCCTGGGCCATGCTTTCTGGGAGGAGATCTTTGAAGGTATTGTTTTAGAGGCTATAAATCTACTCTTGTGTTTGCGGACTGTCCAGACCAGATTTAATCACTTACTGAGAACCGTTTGTAAGACCAAGGAAAAGATAGGCCTTCCCCAAAGGACTTTTATTCTCTTAAATCTCACCTCCATCTCTCGCAGATCTCACCAGGATATGAAAAGAGGCTCAGTTTCTTAGTAAATCCAATATATCTCACTGGATTCTGAGACCAGGGAATTAAGAATCAATATGATGCTAAGATATGAAACCTTCTGGATGACACAAAACCACCTACAGGCAAGATTCAGCAGTAAGAAAAACAAATAATACTGCATAGGGCCCAGAATGACATGCTTTACGTTAACAACGGAGAAATGGTTCCAAATCCTGCTTTCAGACTGGAAGGCATGAGGTTCTCATTAGCACTAAAGGGATAGGGCCTGTGAGGAAAGCCAGACAGATGTGCTTTGGGAGGCATATTTAAATACTGAGAGGGGTAACCCTGTGCAGAAGAATCTTTCACAATGACTTGTAAGGACTATTTCTTATTTCGAATTAAAAATGACCTAGAAGCAACCAACCAATTGATACCTCTCTTCTGAGTAATGCCAAGCTGTGTTAAGTCTTCACTCTCGCAGACAAGACCATGTCTGTTGCCCTGATCTTCCTCTACAGAATTAAGTACATGCGGGAATTGAGAAGGGAGAATCCACTTCACAAAAGACAAGTAATATGAACAGTTTCGATGCTGACTTTGTAAGGAAAGTACGAGCGGTTACCGGCTGCGGTGCTTAAGTGTAAGGCAGTTAATCGGCAAGAATGAGTTCACAATCAACAAGCGTTACTGCGAGAATACAGAAAAAGGTGACAAACAATAGGAAACCTTTTTAAGAATCAAAAAAGCTAGACCTCAGGATAACTGTAACTTTGTTTAGGACCCAAATACCTCTTTATTAAGCCGATCTTCTCTGGACTCGGCTTCCCCGCTCTCCCTCTTTCCCCGCTCTCCCTCTTCGGCAGTATTCTTCTTCTTGACCAGGGTGAGTCTGTTACTGTAGCAGGCACTGTCAGTAGTAAATACACACAACTTATTTTCAGGAACCGTTAAAACGGGAGGTCAAGGGTCCGTGCCGAACTTTCCTGGGAATATAAAGGCATGCAGGCTTGATCTCTCAATGCTGAGTATCTTAGGGTCAGTTCTAAGCTTCCCGGCTAAAGGATTAGGTCTTCTTCATAGTTACAGTCAATGTTCTTGGCATAGTATGGATTGTGTAAATATTTAATTAAGTTGACATTTACCATGCTCTTATTAAATACCTAAAAATATCTATTGCTTTCTAGAGTGAAATGTTAGATGAGCCTGACAGTTAACCACATGGTATGAATTCAGAATCCCTAAAAAGCCTTTTCGATCCACAATTAACTTTTATTTTCCTCAGCATCTTACACTGAGGCATTGAGATTTATCCTGTAGGCTTTATTTTATACATCGTTTCTCTGTCATGATGGTCTTGACTGCCCTGAAGAGCAGAATAGCCTGAAATCGAGGTGAGTTTGTGAAACACGGCAGTGAGAGGAGCTTATGTAAAAATAGTCTTGGGCTGATCGCACCCACTTTCCTGTTCCCATGGGATTCACTTAGAGATTATGGCGTCCATACAATTAACAGTATTCTGTGATCCTGTCATATTTGGCTTCTTTAAATTCTTCCAGAATATTAAAATATCATAGGTCTGATGACGAGTGTCCTGGGATACAGGACAAGTTGCCAACAACTTGCAACAGGGTACAGATTAAAATAAACCGGACCGGTAATTTTGTGGGAAAATGGAGCTCTTCTCTTTGAAATCTGTTCCGAGTTCTAGGAAGAGTGGTTTTCTCCTCCTTTAACAGCTAGCTATTTGTTCTTCTATTTCTTGTGTATTCTATTAACCCTTTTTTAAAAATGTTATTTTTGAAAGACAGAGAGAGTGGAAGAGGGAGGGGCAGAGAGAGAGGGAGACAGATTCTGAAACAGGCTCCAGGCTCTGAGCTGTCAGCACAGAGCCTGATACAGGGCTCGAACGCACAAATTGAGAGATCGTGACCTGAGCCAAAGTGGGATTCTTAACTAACTGAGCCACCCAGGTGTCCCTACTAAGCCTTTTTGACACTCCAAAGCATTATATCAGTTTGGGTTTTTAGATATTAGGCTTCAAGAAAGCAGAGATCACTTTAATAATGTTTCAGAATCTGTTACAATATTAAGATGTTTAAATAATTTTTAATCCTTTAAAAAGTCATTAATTATACTAATCTTTTTATGATCTTTGTAATGCAATGATCTCCAAAGAGGGGTAGATGCATCCTAAGATACATGTGAAAATCTGAAAATCATTAAGTAAAAGGAAGAAAATATCAGAAAATTGATTTGTACTCAGCTTTGGCTCATTCTTTATACTTTCCATCAGAAATTCTTCAGTTCTTCAAATGTGAATTCACATAGCATGATTAGGTCAAGGAACTTAGCCCCTAATGGCTGGAAAGGGAAAATACATTTATAGAAAATCAAGATTCACAGAAAGTTACCAATGAACATACCCCCCAATTACATCCTTCTCTTAACATTATTTTTTATCTTTTTGGTTTCTCCTCCCTTTCCTTGAGTTAGGTTACTTCTTATTGTAGAATGTCAAGGTAGAAAAAAAGGTAATATGACACGTGATTAATAAATCAGTCAAATCAATAGGAGTTAGGAGGCAGCCAGAATTTAAAATTATCCATTCACTTTAATAATGTTTCAGAATCTGTTACAATATTAGGATGTTTAAGTAATTTTTAATCCTTTAAATTTTCTCCAAAGACAAATTTAATGTTACAAATCCCGAACCAAAAGACCCTGATTTTGCAAATATTTTTGAACACTAATAAATCAAACAAGTGAACAGACTCATAAGCCTCGGTGATTTGTATGCAAATGAAAGAGTTAAGTCAAAATCAATAAATCACAATTCAAAGCAGTAGGGTGTGTAAATGTTTTCTAGTTAATAGATTCATAGAGATATTTAATTAATAGATAATTAATCATTAAGTATCGATTAGTATAAAATACGGAATGTGATATGATTTCTTAAGAGGATTTTTTTCTTCAAAATAGCCTCTACCAATATTTCACTTGTTGTGGTAAGTGAATTAATTAATGCTTAATTAATGTAGCTTAATTAATGCAGAAATATATTGCTGCTAACAGAAATTGTCATCAACCTGTCAAAAAGTATCCACCAGGATCTGGCCAGGATGACAGAACTCACACCAGTTATTTTATCACATAAAATTTAATATAAGAAGTTGGAGAATGGAAAATGTCAAAAGGAGATACTGTGGTAACACTGAGATAAGGAACCGAAAGACGTAACATCCTTCCTAGAGTTGCAGACAGATTGACGAGGTTGGGGCATTCAAAATCTAGAAGCCTGGGGTGCCTGGGTGGCTCAATCAGTTGAGCGTCCAACTTTGGGTCAGGTCATGATCTCACGGTTCATGAGTTCGAGCCCTGCCTTGGCCTTCATATATACACAAAATGTTCATCACAGTATTATTTATAAGTACAATAAATCAAAATAATATGTAAATGATATATAAAATAAATGTGCAGCAATTAGGAAAATGGTGAAATAAAATGTGAAAACTACATCCACTGAACCAATTTGTGCAGGCATTAAAATTGTTTTAACACCATGTAATAATAAGAAAACTAGATGGGATATTTAATTATGTGAAAAGTCAAAATTATCATACACATATAAAAGTAACAAAGCAAAAGAAAAGAACAAATGTTAATATTTAAATTAAAAAATATTAAAATAAACATGAGAAAGGTTAAGTGTGCTTATCTTTGAATATGCTACCTCAAGTGATTTTATTTTCCTGTTTTCCACTAATTTTCTTAACATTCCATCATGAACATAAATTTCAAGTACTAACATTAAATATAGTTTTATTTTTATTTTTTTAATGTTTATTTATTTTTGAGAGAGAGAGAGAGCATGAGCAGGGAAAGGGCAGAGAGAGAGGCAGACACAGAATCCAAAGCAGGCTCCAGGCACTGAGCCCTCAGCACAGAACCCAACATGGGACTTGAACTCATGAACCATGAACCATGAGGTCATGACCTGAGCCAAAATCGGACACTCAACCAATTGAGCCATCCATGCACCCCTGAATATAGTTTTACTTTTAATAAAAATAACTTAAAAAACGTTTTTTTTTTTCAGGGGCACCTGGGTGACTCAGTCAGTTAAGCATCTGACTTCAGCTCAGATGATCTTACAGTCTGTGAGTTCAAGCCCTGAGTCGGGCTCTGTGCCGACAGCTCGGAGCCTGGAACCTGCTTCAGTTTCTGTGTATCCCTCTTTCTCTGCCTCTCCCCCACTCATGCTCTCTCTCTTTCTCTCAAAAATAAATAAATGTTACAATTTTTTTTAATTTTCAAATAATATTGGAAAGTGTATGCAATACATAATTATAGAATTCCAACTGCAAAAGCATTTCCATGTCAGTTGATTAACTTAAATATCTGTATGACCTTACAAGTTGCTAAAAAATCCAAAACATCTCACACTCAGAGAGGATGAATGAAAGTTATGTTTTCATTCGTGAAAGGACAAACCATCCCACATGTTAAATACCATCCGCTCCAGGGAAGGCACAGATTCAACTTGTCCGTCCTGGGCACCTGTTCACTCTAACTGTAGGCATTGTTTCCTGTTGCATGTTCTGACTGTCCACCATATGTCACTAGATCCATCAGTTTGGCTCCTTCTCCAGACCAGACAGGAGCACGCAATTTGATATATTAACTCACCATCAGATTGCAAATAAGGACTAAGTTAATATTCCTCTCAGAGGTATTTCCATCCCATTAGCAGATCAGACAAAACTAAAGAGATTTAGGATTGAAAGGTATATAATGGGGGGCGGGGGGCTGGGTGGCTCTGTCGTTGGGCATCTGACTTCGGCTCAGGTCATGATCTCACAGTCTGTGAGTTCAAGCCCCACATCTGGCTTTGTGCTGGCAGCTCAGAGCCTGCAGCCTGTTTTGGATTCTGTGTCTCCCTGCCACTCCCCTGCTCGTACTCTGTCTCTCTTGCTCTCAAAAAATAAATAAAACAGAAAAAAAAATTAAAGAAAAAAGAAAGGTATATAATGGAGAGATTTCAGATCAAACAACCATGGATAGTGATAGTTAAAAATACATAAATCTAGTATAAGTAATAAACATATTTGATAATGAAAACACTAATGAAGATATTAGTATTCTCCTAAACACATAATAATGCAGTATGTTATATTTTATATTTAATTTTATGCTTGATTCCGGATGGTATTCTATCTGCCTTTCACATACCACCTCATTTAAATCCTTACAACAGGGGCACCTGGGTGGCTCATTTGGTTAAACATCAGACTCCTGATTTCAGCTCAGGTCGTGATCTCATAGTTGTGAGACTGAGCCTTGCTTTGGGCTTCCTGCTTGGAATTCTCTCTCTTTCTCTTCCCCTCACCTGCTTGCCTGCCCACATGTGCTCTCTCTCCCAAAAGTAAATAAATAAACTTAAAAAAATAAAAACTTTAAAAAAAAAAAAAAGAAAAATCCTCACAACAACATTGTAAATGAAGGTAAAATCTTCCATTTTAAATATGGAGAAACTGAGGCAGGCACAGGCCTGTTACATAGCATGCCTAGAGTCAACGAGTCAGGTATATAGAGCAAGTCCAGTCATGTTCTGGAATGCGTAACATACAGTCTTCGTATATTTGTGGACAGAAACAAGTTCCCTATGTTCGTGCAATCCAGGGTAAGCCCCCGCTCTTCCCTATATAAAAGGACAGTCTTTTAAAAAATTATTTAAGTACCTGATAATTGTTTAATGTATTGCTAGGTGTGGCGGGGATGCAGAATGAAAGATAATGGTTTAGAGATTTGGAATCTGACCAATATGAGCTCAAAACTCCACTCTGCCACACACAGTTATAAAATCAAGCAAGTTGGTTAGCCTTTGTAAAGCTCAGTTTTTGATTGTTTGCTATTCATCTGGAAAATGGATAAAATACATCACAGTGTCTTATGGGGACTGAGAGAAATTCATGTAAAATATTTAACATAATGGCTTGGCATACAGTAAATATTCAACAAAACTCAAAATATGGATATTCGTACCCACTGAGAACATACACATGGCAATGAATTTCTTGCAAGCTTAAAGTGTTGAGGATACAATTTAATATGTTTTTTAAACCCCAATTTTTTAAAAAATCAAGAACCTTAAACTTTCATTAATCTCACAGTCTGACAAATACAAGATAGTGCAGTCTCAATTAAGAATGGAAGCACAATTACCATTTTATCTTTAGTTACTCAGATTATGAAACCCTACTTGTTTCGACATAGAGAAATATAGCTTTCTTACGTGTGTTCAATTTTAACATTTATGTATAGAGTTAACCTCCTTTAACCATCCCCCTCAACAAATGTTTTTGTTGGAGGTTCTTTTTCCTTTTCTTTCCAATGTCACAGCAATAGTCCTGCAATACTGACTTGGAGCACAGAGTCTTGGCCAGAGTGTGTGGCGAAAACCCCCACTGGAGTCTCCATGTGAAACTGGAAAAGAATTGAATGAACGTGTTGCAGCGGCTTGTTCCCTCCCTGGAGGGCAGATTAGATGACCCAACACAGCTTGTTCATTCGCAGTTTCTATGATTCCTAAACAGAAACAAAACATTATCTCAACCAAAAAGAGAGAAATGCTGTTTTTTTCTGAGAAATGTTTTCATGTGTTCCTGCCTTGTGTCCTCACTCTGTGGTGACCCTGCCCACAATTTCAGCCACTCGGATGGTCAGCTTCCCATATTCATTGGCAAAATATTTGGAGACATCCTCAAGGCAGAAGCTGGTAGAGAAAAAGAAGTTTTTCAGGTTTCTCTATTCAAATAGGAGACACTTGAATCATGGACTTTTTCTTGCAAAGGTGTAAGAAAACCTTACACCATATCTCTTCTTTTTTCTAAACTAGTTCTGATTCTGTCTATTTGGGAGAAAGGTCATAGCATTATGGTGATCTTAAAGACAGGTCGAGAGATGCCAGTGGGTGGGAGGACATTAACGCATGACTCCCTTATGAACTTCATAAAATTATAAAATATCGTAGCTGGAAAGAACTTCAGGGATCTTCTAGCCCAGTTCAAGGTCATAGGGAGACTATGAACCCAAGATGCAGAGTTCACACTCTTAACCACTATACTACATTGGAAGAAATAAAGATTTTCAATAGGTTTCTAATACTAAATAATCAGAGTTATAGCAGTTATTGATATTTGTGTCACACCTTGTTCTGTCCAAAGTACTTTTAAAAAATATATTTTATCATTTGATATTGGCAGCCACCTTGTGAGAAAAGGAGACAAGAATCATTTTGCTATTTCTGTATATACACACTTGAGGCCCTGAGATGGTAACTGACTTGTCTAAGGTAAAATGTATGACTTAAGCTGAATGTCTGGTCTCTCCATCATCCTGATTTATAAATGTCATAAAGTAGGGAATGTGTGATTCATAGAGAGTAAGAGATCCTATTAAAAGCAAGAAACTATATGGTGGAAAGCATTCATAGTTGTGTTTATAAGAAAAAAAAATTGCTAGAACTGGAAATAAAATGTTACTTAAAAGTGGAAAGCTAAGCATATGACCTGAGACTTTTGCCTGGTGAGTTCTCAGTTGACTTACTTAGAGGCCTGTTTCAGTATGTACTGGGGAACAAGAAATGTGGAAATGATGATAAAAATACGGATAATGGTGGGGACTTCAAAGAGCTTTGGTTCTATCTCCTACTTATAGGATATAGTTGAATGTTGTGTCTTTAACCAAAAGGATATTATCTTATTTTTATGAAATGAATTTAATCTATTCACATTTAATACAATTATTGATATAGATGGAATTATTCCTGCTATGTTATCAAATGTTTTTTATTTGACATGCTTTTTCTTAACATTTTTCTAGTATGATAATGTATTTTTCACCTTGTTTGGGATCACTAAAGTTACTCTTTATTCTTTTTTTTAAGTTATTTATTTATGTTGAGAGAGGGGCGGGGTGGAGGGGCAGAGTAAGAGGGATGGAGAGAATCCCAGTAGGCTTGATGCTCAGCACAAAGTCCAACATGGGGCTCGATCCCATGAACTGTGAGATCATGACCTGAGCTGAAATCAAGGGTCAGATGTTTAACTGACTGACACCCGGGCACCTCAAGTCTTTCTTCATTCTATTTTCCTGTTAGTTGTTTGTTTTCTTTAATGACTAACCTTACAGAAGTAACAAACCTTTCAACTTACATTTTTCAATTGTATCTTATTTACTAGTAAGGCAAGAGATGACATGATTTCAAATCCCTCTCTCACTGCTGCATCCATTTCAAAATTATCTCTGAATTAAATTCAGAGAGACCTGTTTGTTTTATGACATTATATATCCAGTATAATTTAGATTTAAATGTAGTAAGTAACAATTTATTTGCTGATGACCTCATCTTTAGTCTTTCATTTTTCTTTCTCTTGAATTCATTGTCATTTTGCTGATATTTTTCTCAAACATGTATTTCAGAAAGACTTTGTGAGTGTTGAATGTTTTGCATTGTGGCATGCCTAAAATTGAGTGTGTGGATATATATGGTAGGTGTGTGTGCGTGTGTGTCTGTTTACATTTTAATGGTAGCTCAGTGGTAGAATCTTAGGGACAATGTACAAAATGAATAGAGAAAATGCTAGCTAGATCCTAAGTGAAGAATAGGTCATTGCTTTTGTTTTTTTGTTGTTGTTGTTTGTTTTTTTAATGTTTATTTATTTTTGAGACAGAGAGAGACAGAGCATGAGTGGGGGAGGGGCAGAGAGAGAGGGAGACACAGAATCCGAAGCAGGCTCCAGGCGCTGAGCTGTCAGCGCAGAGCCCGACGCGGGGCTCAAACTCACGGACCACCAGATCATGACCTGAGCCGAAGTCGATGCTCAACCGACTAAGCCACCGAGGCACCCCAGGTCGTTGCTTTTGAAAGAATAGGAGGACCAGAATTTGTTGTACCTTTTTTTTTGCAAAGAATATCCAGATTCACTCCCTCTTTTACTTTTTAAAATCTGTTATCAAGATCCCTCAATTCTATATTGCAAAGGCCTTGACTTTTCTTAGCTACATTGATAATTCAGTTCAAGCCACCCTGACCTTCAGCATGACAGTGACCTCCTAAGTGATCTTCCTGCTTCTACCCATGCCCTCTGCAATCAATTCTGCAAACAAAAAAAAAAAAAAAAAGAAAAAGAGAGAGAGATGGTTATTTTATAACATATATCATATCACGTCTCTCATCTTCTCCTTTCAGTTCACTTAGCTATTATGTTCCATAAAACAGAAGACCTAACCCCGAGTTGCATTCTGGCTGATATTAGTGATTGAAGCAATTCACTTTTTTTTATTTGGAGTCCTCCAATGGCTTCATATTTCTCTTACGGTGAAAAAAATACAAATTCTTTTCCATTTTAACTTTATGCATTTTATGTGTTTTCCTTTGTTAGTTCAGTATGGTATCAATGAACAAGCAAGGGCTTAAATTCAAGGAGAACTGGGTGGATTTGAATCCTGGTTCCTTATACTTTGGACCAACAGTTTAATCACCTAGGGCCCCATTTCCTCATCTACACAATGGGTTTGATAATAACTTTCATAACAGGTAGTCATGAGGTTTAAATGATCTAATGAATAGAAAGTACTTTTTATAATGTGTGTCCAATCATGGCATCTTCCTTTTTTTTCTGTCCAAACCTGTGAACTCTGTAATGATTCCTATAAATTATCATTCTTATCTCAACAGCTCTTGCCTGACTCTGAATCAAAGGAATGTATTTGATTCGTATTATTGCCTCAGACATGCCAAACCTTTGAGCGCATAGACTCTCAGATTATCATCATGGACTCTCCATAAAAGGTAATATTTTCTTCATTCTTTCCCCATCTCTCTTTTTCTTTTACTCCTATTTCTTCTACTCCAGAAAGTAGAAAATATGAAGACAACTTTTTATTAATTTAGGTTTCCATTTATTGAAGTTCTTATTGAATATTGTTTTAATGGACTTTGTCAACAGGACTAATTCTAATAAAATGAGTTCCTGTGAATTCATTATGTGAGCATTAGCATTATTACTGTCACTTTTTAATGACAGTACCAGTAGAATATTGTAGCTCATTCTATTGCAAACTTCTAGGAATTGTAGAGAGAAATGATGTTTGAACCATGACTTGGTGCAGAGTGTATGTAATTTCTCTGCTGACTTTTCAGCACCACAATATTTATAACTTAGGATGTTTGGGGGAACATGGACTTATGTCTGAAAGTTTGCTTCATGCTCCCCACCTGAAATCATAATTCTTCAGGCACCAGATCCATTACCCTAGCAGTCTGTGACCCATGGACACATGTACTCACTTAATACTAAGAATAAACAAAGATTCATAAAGTGATACATAAAACCAAACTTCTCATAATACATAAAAACCTATTTTATAGAAAGAAGAAATAACTATTTTAAAAGTATGAAAATTTGGGCAAAACTGAGAGACATGATCATTATTATTATAAAACTAGCTAAGGATTGAATGACACTTTTCAGAATCTTGAAGTGTCCTTACATATGTTATTTCATTTTCTCCTCAGGACAATTCATGGATTTTTTGTTTTTGTTGGTGGTAGTGGTGGTGGTATTTGTCACTGTTCCACAAAGGAGAAACTGAGGATTTAAGGAGTATAATGATCTCGCCTAAGGTCCTAAACCCCCAGATGACAGAATTAGTCAAAAACAAGTTTTCTGAAATCAAATCGCACCCTCTGATACTACCCTCATCATTCTCTTTACAGCAGTCCCCCCTTTTCTGTTGTTTCAGTGACCCGCATCAACCTTTGTTTGGAAGCAGGGATCCTCTATCTAACCTATCATCAAAAAGTCAGTAGTAACCCCAAATTACGTCACAGTGTTACGTCATTCCCCTCACTACATCTCATCACTTAGGCATTTTATCATCTCACTTCATCCCAAGAAGAAGGGTGAGTATGGGACAATAAGATGTTTTGAGAGATTTATTATTAGTCATCATTGATAATCTCTTACTGTGCCTAATTCATAAATTAAACATCATCAGAGGTATGTATATAAGGAAAAAACAGTCCGTGTAGAGTTTGAGTCCATCTAAATTTTTAGGCATCCCCTGGAGGACATTGGGACACATCCCTGTGAATAGGAGGGCTGCTCTTCTCACCACTGTTAATTTCAGATTTACTTATAGGGTTTCAACACCTTTCCATACTCTGTTCTTGGTTTTCATGCCCCTCACCAATGGTGTTTTCCTTGTCTTTCATGGAGGTTCTGGCAGCAGGGACAAGTTCAAGTCCCTTCTTTGCTGACTGACTTGTCATGGAAGCGTGGTTATGTCATTTATTGTTTCTGATAGTCAATTCTTCATTTTTTCATCTGTCAAAAAGGGTATCTCTTCCAGATTTATCTCAGAGGCTGTATTTTGAAAGTAAGCCAAAGGGAAAGAAAAATAAAGTAGGGAAAAAATACATTACAAACTGCAAAATGTGATGCTCCTCCCTCTGTCAAGAAAACCGAAAGCTTACTCTTCCTTCCTCCAGCCCTTCTAATCTTGTAGGACACAGTTAAAATGTACTTCCACAGAGATCTTTTGAGATTTTAAGTTTTCTCCATGTTTTTTCTTTACATAGCACCATTTATACATCCTACATGGTGTTTACCAAAGGTTCAAATAATGCGTCTATTAACTTGGAAGCCATATGGGAAATGAACCTGCCTCTATTGTTCAAGACTGCATACGTGCCATCACTTAGCAGGGCTCTAGGGACATGTTAATTTTCCATAAGCATCATTAAAAAACATAATAAAAATATAAAAGGGGATGATGATGACAATGATTTTGATTATAATTATAACAATCATTTCTCTGTTCCCAAATTTTAGTTTGCTTATTCTAACATTTTTTGGTCTGCCTCATTTTATGATTTTAGTTGATTAGTTACATGCCTGTCTCCCCTCGTTCCACCACAATTATGTATTTACTTCTTTGAGAGTAGGAGCCGTATTTATTCATTGTTGCACCTTTAGTACTAAGTACCTAGAAAATAAGTTGGCACTCAGTAACAATATATTGATTGAAGGAAAAAGAAAAGTCATTTCTTCAAGAAACAACTACTCAATCTTTGAATCAAATTACCTTTGGTCTTATTTATTCAACCAAATGATAAATGGGGGAAAAAGAATTGATAAGCTCGACTTAATTAAAATTTAAAAACTTCTGCTCTGTAGAAGACCATGTCAATAGAGCGAGAAGAAGAGCCACAGACTGGAAGAAAACATTTGGAGAAGATACATCTGATACAGGACTGTTACCTAAAAATTTACAAAGAACTCTTAAAACTCAACAATAAGAAAACGAACAACCTGATTTAAAAGTGGGCCAAGACCTTAACAGAAACCTCATTTTGAAAAGATACCCAGATGGTAAATATGCATATGCAAAGATACTCCGTATTATGTGTCACCAGGGAAATGCAAATTAAATCAACAACAAAATACCACTACATACCTATCAGAGTGACTAAAATCCAGAATACTAATAACACCAAATGCTGTTACGGGAGTAGAACAACATTGCTGGTAGGGATTCAAAATGCTTCAGCCACGTTGGGAAACAGTTTGACAGTTTCTAATGAAACTCCGTGAGCTCTTACCATACAATCCAACAATCGCATTCCTTGCTATTTATCCCCACATGAGTTGAAAACATGTCCACACAAAAACCCGCACACAGATGTTTATACCAGCTGTATTTATAATTATGAAGATTTGGAAGCAACCAAGAAGTCCTTAGTTCTTAGTCAGTAGGTGAATAGATAAATAAACTGTGGTACACTAGATCATGCTGTTTTGTTCAGTGCTAAGAAGAAATGAGCTACCAAGTCATGAGAACACATGGAGGAAACTTAAATGTATACTACTATGTAGAAGAAGTCAATTTGGAAAGGCTACATACTGTATGATTCCAACTGCACGACATTCTGGAAAGGCAGAACTGCAGAGACAATAAAAAAAGACCACTGTATGTCAAAAACCAATAAACAGAAAAAGATCAGTGGTTATCAAGAGTTTGAGGGGCGATGGGGAAAAGTAGAGCACAGAGGACTTTTAGAGCAGTGAAGCTATTCTGCACCATACCACATTGGTGGATACACATCCTATACATGTGTGGTAACCCATAGAATATATTATACCTAGGATGGACCCTTATGTAATCTACATGTTTCGAATAATAGTGGTGTATCAATATAAGTTCACGGATTGTAACAAATGTACTGCTCTGACATAGGACATGAGTGGTGGAAGAGGTATACTTGTGGGACCAAGGGATATATGAAACTCTATGTACTTTCTGCTCAATTTTGTTGTAAACCTAAAGCTACTGTAAAAAATAGTTTATTCATTTAAAAAATGAAAGAGAACATATCTCTACATAGATCACAGATTAACAAAATTAAAAGATGTTAGGAAAATTTCATTGGGATACATTGGACAACTTAAATGAAAACTCAACTTCCGTGAAGCAAACATAGGAAGAAATAGAAAATATGAGCAAAATTGAAAACATTTCCACAAAGAAATCTAAAGGATCCAGTGGCTTCATTGGTGAATTCTCCTAAACATTTAAAGAAAAGAAAACACCAATCTTAAACAAACTCTTCCAGAGAATAGAAAAACTTGTTTTATGGGTTTAGCATAACCTTAACACAAAACTTGACAAAAACCATGCAAAAAAGAGAAAACCAAATATAGGCCAACATCTTTCAGGAACATGCACACAAGAAAATCTAAAGAACATATTAGAAAATTGAATCCAGAAATATAGAAAAATAATACTTTATTATAATCATACTGAGTTTATTTTAGGAATGAAATGTTGGTTTAATATTTGAAAATAAATTGCAGTATAACAGAATAAAAGATAAAAACCATATGGAAACCTCAAAAGAGACATACAAAGCCTTTAATGAAATTCATCACCAATGATGACTCCATTATGAAATAGAAGTAGAAAGAAATTTCCTTAGTTAGCTGGGAAGATACACCCCCAAAGAAACCTCTAAATCTTATTTGATTATCAAATATTAAAGATACACATTGAAGTCTGGTAAGAGATATGGATATCCAGTAATATAACATCTATACGATATTTATATAGCCTTTGAAATATAGCACAACAAGGAGAATAAATCAAAGGTGTAAGAATTACAAAGAAGTATGACTGTCACTCATGCACAACTTAATTGTGTATATTACACGTGAAAAATAATTCTATAGATTAAAAAATCACATAATAACTGAAAATAGCATTGTTGGATATAAAGTGACATGTGAAATTCAATTATTACTTTGAGTTATTAGTAACAAACAAGTCAAAATTGAACATTAGAAAACACTTCATTTGCGATAGCACCAAAAATATCAAATGCTTCAGACTAAATTTAACAAAAATCATTCCACACTTCCACACTGAAAACTGTGAGGTATTATGGAGAAAATTTTTTAAAGCTAAATAGGTAAAAGTATATCCCAGATTTATATATTTGAGGATTTAATATTTTAAAGATGTCAATTCTCCTAAGCTGATTTATAGAATCAATAAAACTCTAATTATAAATCACATATGGCTGTAATATTTTTTGTGGAATTTGGCAAGCTAAATTCTAAAATACATATAGAAATCCAAACAACTAAAAGTATCAAAGGAAATCTAAAAGAAGAACAGTGTTGAAAGGCATGAGTTGGGGCACCTGGGTGGCTCAGTCAGTCAAGCACCTGACTCTTGATTTCAGTTCAGGTCTTGATCTCGGGGTTTCTGGGCCACGCGGCAGCTATCAACTCAGAGCCTCCTTTGGATTCTGTCTCTTCCTCTCTCTCTGCCCCTCCGCCACTCTCTCTTTCTCTCAAAATAATAAACTTAAAAAAAAGAGAGAGATGAACTAACATTTAAAAACAAAACAATAGAGCAATAATTAAAAACTATGATTTTGGCACAAAAATAGAAATAAAGACAAATGGAACATAAGAGAATACCCAGTTTTAGACCCAAGCATAAACTGTCATTGATTTATATTAAAATATTGCAGCAGTGCAGTGGGAAAAAAATGTGATCTTTTAGATAAATGCCTCAAGGTTAGTTGTATATTCTATAAAAATCAATTTACACTTTTCTCATACCATGCAACAATTCATCCCATATGTACCTGAGGCCTCAAATGGAAAGGGGAAGTTACAAAGCTTCTAAAGCAAATATGAAAGAAAACCTTCTTGATCCTAAATTTGGAAAAGATTTCTTAAACGAGAATAAACTCATACACACAGGCACAATTTGCTACCATAAAGTGAAAGATTGATGCATCAGATTTAGTTAAAATTCATAGTTTTTATTTATCAAAAAAAGCCATTAAGAGAGCTATCATGCAAACTGCAGGGTGGGAGAGGAGATTTGTAATCATATATCTGACAAAGAAATTATATCCGAGAATAATTGTATATTAAAAATGTTACAGATTAAGGCTCCTGGGTGGCTCAGTCGGTTAAGCAGCTGAGTTCCGTTCAGGTCATGATCTTGCAGTTCGTGAGTTTGAGCCTCACCTTGGTCTCCCTGCTGTCCTCGCAGAGCCTGCTTTAGATTCTCTGTCCCCCACTCTCTCTGCTCTTTCCCCACTGATGCTCTCTCAAAAATAAATAAAACATTAAATATATATATATGTATATATATGTATTACAAATTAATAAGACAAATACAACAAACAGTACAGTTTAAACACATGTCAAAAGGACTTAAGTGGACATTTCACAAATAAGATTGTCCAAGTGGCCAAAAAGCATAACAAGATGTGGGTTTTTTTGGTCATGATTTATCATCAGGGCGATTCAAATTAAAATCATACTAACCCCTATAAACACACTTGAATGACTAAAATTTTAAATATCTGAAAATGCCAGGTACAGGTGAAGACATAAAGCAATAGGGTCTCTCACACAATGTTGATGGTGGTTCAAATTGGTAAAACCACTTTGAAAACCATATGGTAATATCAACTAAAATGGAATGTAGGTAGACACAGTGGGTTGGCTATTTCCCTTCTTGATAAATATGTAACAGAACGCATGCACATTGCACCAGAACACAAATGTTCAGAGAACCTTATTCATCATTTCCAAAAACTAGAAATAGCCCAAATATTCATCATCGTTAGTGAATAGAATATTATTTAGCAATGAAAAGTATCAACTAAGGCTATGGAATAACCAAATGGTTAAATCCACGATCATAATAATGAGCAATAAAACAAACCAAAACAAAATAATAAACACACTGAAGTTCGTACCATACTATTACATTTGTATAAAGAGATGAAAAGTGTTTTAAGATGATAGGTATCAGAATAGTAATTACTTCTGGGAGTTGACTGTGGGGCAGGGAGATGTGGTTGTTTCTGGAGTGTAAACAATGTTCTATATTCTTAGAGATGATTACTTGCCTTTAACCACTTTTTACAATTTTTCAATATATACACTTAATAGTTACATATTTTACATGTAGTAAACTTTAATAAAAAGGCAACAAAAATGTGTCAAAGTATTTTCCAAATTTGCTTTATATATACTGCAGTGACTATGAGAAGATACACCTAACGCTTTTTCACTTCTTCGTTGAACATTGACTTTGTCCCAGTGTACTGTGTCAGGTATTGTTGGAACAGAGGAATGGTTGACATCTGGTTTCTACTGTTAAGCGTATTGTTTAATAGAGACAGGATGAGATGTGAACACGAGCAATAATACAAGGCATAAAATGATGTGAACTATATATGGGCTATGCAGTGGGCCACCAGATGCCTTCAAATAAGAGATGGCAACTGAGTTGGACATAGAAGTCTCAGTAGGATTAAAACCAGTGTAGACAAGAAATGGTTTCTCAGCAGGGGAAAAACTTGCAAGTGAAAATGTAAGAGGGCGGTATGTGCGTGTGTGTGTATGAAAATATAAAGTATGAAATGGTCTATGTGAAAAACTGTGAGTGGCGTCTCCAGTCCAGCCGGTGAATTTGTTGTCAATGAAACATATTGATGAATTGATACTCAAGAGCTGGAAATCAGTTGGCTAGTTTCTATTAGCAGAATACAAACTTTGGTTTCTGCCATCCTATTTCCAGAATTTGGGGAATCATAAAGTGCCTGTCAGTGGCCAGAGTGTTTTGAGGGGACCTTCCCTGGCCATCTTGGGAAATGCTTCTAGTATAAGAACTGATAGGACAGTTTTGCTGAAATGTAGAATGTGTGCCAAGGTGAAGTGGGCAATAGAACCTAAAGAGCAGCTTGAAATTAGTTTGTAGAGAGTCAGCGGATCTAGGCTAAGGGTTTGGTGTTAATGAGAGTGTTTGATGTCCCTTGATCAAGAGTATGACCAAAAAAGCCACATTTAAGGAAAAATTGATTTGACATTGAGTAGAAGACCATAACTGCTATAATAACTCAGTATGTAAGGCCAGGGCACAATACTTACGTGTGATCTCTATGTGCGTGTCCCTTTCCATACATCAAGAATCTAGAGTAAAGGAGATAGCTAGCCAAGGTGATGGTGCCCAGAATTGCACTTTTCAGGGAGTAGAAACAGACCTGCTCTTGGCCCAGTCTTCTGGGGTTCTCACCAGTGGCGTTGAACGAGAAATCCAGCTAAGTACCAGGCCACAACTGTGCAACATAAACAGATTCATGCACAGGGCTAGGGTTGGTGTTCTCCTAGAAGTAGGTTACATCGCAGATAATTTTCTCTGCTAAAGCAGTGATTTTGGGTGGGTGAGGCTAATAGAGTAGTTATGGGGGGTGAGGCTGAAACAAGAATGGGAGAGGGAAGAGACACTGTTGTCTTAAAAAAGGGTTCTTTATGACCTCACCTGTTTTTATGACTGTGGCAAATCTCCTGAAAATGATTTCAGGGATTGTACTTCAGGTCGTCTTCCTCATAGTGATTGTTTTAAAGATTCTTGGAGAATGCTTTCTGCTCTTTGCACAGTATGAGCCCTGGGCGAGGAGCCAAAGTTGTTTTAAATCTCGGTTGAAAGCTCTGGCTCTTTGCATATGAATATGTGCCAAAAAGAAGTCTAATAACTTATCAAGTTGAGGCACCTCAGGGAGGTCCAGAAGCAGGAATTTTCGAGAAGGGGTTTAGGGTGCAAGGTTATTAACTCTTGACCCAACTGTAGCTCTTGACCCAACTGTAGCCCTTTTTGGAGCTACTATCTATTTGTATTTGGTTAATGGGGTACTTTTTTTTTTTTTTTTTTTTGCAAAAACAATCAGCCTGAAAGTCCTGAGATCTAGGTTTTTTCATTGAAATTTTTAAATGAATATTGAACTGTGCTACGGACCAACCCCAATTATCAGTCTATGCTTCAATTTTGTCATCTATAAATAGAGGTAGTGTGTGTCTGACATGCCTCCTTAATATGTCTCTAAAGTGAAAGTTCTGTGAAGGAGCACAAAATAAATTATCTCCACAAATTATTTACCCAGCATCTCTTGTGCACTATACTCACAGCTACGGGGAATTCAGAAAATATTGAGGGAGTATTTATTGCTAGTTTCCAGAAGAAGAAGACATGACCTACAAAGCAGAGTATGGCAAATTCCTTCTAGGTTGATGTAGTAGATACATGGTGTGCCACTCACATTTCTATTCATGCCTTCCATCCTTTTCAGATGGCGGTGTTTGTTCCCCCAGGAGTACTGACAGCTGACAGTTCATGGTTAAATACTCCCAACCTACGCTTTCCTTGCCCAAGGTCCTCACAGCCGAAGACCGGTGGGCAGAGGGAGGTCAAGTCCCTGACCTTCTTGCTCACAGCTCCAGAGCTCCCCAAGGGATTGACCGTGGCCCCAATAGAAACAGTATTGTAGCCCAACTTCTTCTTTGCACAATCTTGCTTCCTTCACTTCCCCCATAAAATGCGGTCGTGCAATACTCCCTTAGGCAACACATATACAAAAATTGAAACTATATAGGGAAGATTAGTGTGGCCCACCACAGGAGGGTGCCATGCAAATTTATGAAGCATCCCACATTTTCAAACCAATAAAATCTTAATTATGAAAGGAAAAAACTCCTTCATGAAAATCTCTAGAGTTGACTTCTGGGGAAAAAAGTCTGGTTGGGGAATTGATAGAAGGAAGAAGGCAAATCCTGTTTGGGGACCACGAGAGCAGGAAAAGCTGCACGTGGGAGATGGCATTCGTGATGTGGTTTGACAGATGTGCGGGACTTTCACTGAAAGAGATGGTAGAGGAGGAAGTAGAGAAAGAAATATTTATTACTATGGTGAGAGGAAATAGAATAAGTGACGGCTCGGAGATCAGAAGTATGCAAATCCGGAAAGCGAAGTTCAGAGAGCCTGTCTCTGTGATCCATTCACAGGGCACTGGGAGGTCAGGATGAGAAGGAGGAAGAATATCTATAATGGAGAGTCCTAAAATCAGGGCTTACAGTAACGGACTAAATCAGAGCAAAGGAAAAGGCACGGAAGGTTTATTTAGAGGAGGGATTATGCAAGATAAGCTATGTTTTCCAAGAATGATCCAGAAGTGAAAGTACTGAAGGGCTCTAAAATGGAGGATATTTTATGGTGCTTAATAATCTTAGATTATATAAAAAATTAAAAGAGTTCCAAATGAAATGAAGATAAGGATGATATTGAAGCAGTTGAAAATATATGTAATTATAATACCTGGAATATTCCTTTTTTGTGTTTTTTTTTTAATGTTTATTTATTCATTTTGAGAGAAAGAGAGAGCCAGAGAGAGGGAGAAGCAGGGGCGGGGCAGAGAGCGAAGGAGAGAGAGAGAGAGAAGGTCAGTGTGGAGCCCAACGTGGGGTTCAGTCTCACAAACCATAAGATCATGACCTGAGCCAAAATCAGGAGTCAGTCACTCAACCAACTAACTGAGCCACCTAGGCTCCCTCTTTTTTGTTTTTCAACTTAATAATTATCCAGGCCGGCTGGCTTGAGGATGACTGAAAATGGGGAAAAAGAAAGAGAGAGGGAATATGAGAGAAAGAGAAAATATGAGACAGAGAATTGTACGAAGAGATAGGCTGCATCACATTTTACTCCATGATCAGTTGTTTGTGGGACCACAGCTCTCCAGCTCTGTGGCCTTGAGCTAGTCAGCAAACCGAGTGCTCTGGAATTCTAACCTAGCACAGTCTGAATCAAGCATGGCTTACTCATACCACATCTTGGGGTTGGAATTCATCACGGCAACTTATTGTAAGTGAGGCAAATCATTTCACGTCTCAAAATTCTCATATTCTTTATTTGTAAAAGTAAATGGATTGTGATGGAATTTTAAGAAACATTGTGTGAAGGGCTTTGCAGTGTGTGGTACATAATAAACACCAGACGCACGTAACTTTTGTTATCATCAGCTTTGCCACTGATTGTCTAGACCGTGGGAAGAGTCTTTGACACCTATGAGTCTCTGATTCCTTGTCTGAAAAACTAGTTGGTGACTTTTTACAGTTATTGCTTTCTATATTAAAAAAATATTTTTAATGTTTATTTATTTTGGAGAGAAAGAGAGGCAGAGCACAAGTGGGGGAGAGGCAGAGAGAGAGGGAGACACAGAATCCCAAGCAGGTTTCAGGCTCTGAGCTGTCAGCACAGAGCCCGACATGGGGCTCAAACTCACAAACCACAAGATCACCACCTGAGCTGAAGGTGGACACTTAACCGACTAAGCCACATAAGTGCCCCACTTTCCATGTTTTTAATGTACGATTTTCTTCAAAATTAAAATAAAAACACAAATTAGTTAACCCCAACTCAAGAAGACAGGTATACTCCATGAACTCCCCAGAAACAGGTGAGGAACTTGAATGGGTATTGGGAGGAATAAGATGTCATTGGCTTTAGTCCTTGCCAGAGTTAGAGTCGGTTTTGAAATTGTCTGGTCACCAGCACGTTGTTTTCTGAGACTCTGTAGGTGCTAGATCTGCCAAATCCTTTTTCTTTCTTTCTTTCTCTTTTTTTTTTTTTTTCCTACCGGAAAGATATTATCTACTCCAACTACTCACAAAACATTTGCCTTCCTTGCTGTTGGGTTTGAGCCAGAGCCAAAGGCCCTTAGAGCTTCTTTCGCATGACAGTATTTCCTGTGAAATACTGCCTGCTCAGGCACTGGATCAAACCTAATTTGTGAACTAATTCTTGGTCCTCTGCTATGCTTTCTATATCTTCATCTAGGTGTTAGGAAAAGCTTCGTGGGCATCCACCATGTCAACACATCAGCACAGCTTGTATTTTAGCAGAGACCCAACAGAAGGCAGACAACAACTGAACTTGCTGCAGCAGAACAGGGACAGAATCCGGTTCTCACTTCCCCACCCTAATCCAGTACCAACTTGTACAATGTTCACTCCAGATTGAAAAGGTAACCTGAAGGCAGCCCACTTTTCCAACTCTCTCACTCACTTAGTGGGTGGGGGACAGGACCAGAGGGCAGTGTGATGAACTGGAACCTCTTATCTACTGTAGGTGAGGGTTTCTACTTTGCATGATGCCAGTGCTTGGACTTCTATTGTAGGTCTGTGCTCTGTTATTTTCTTTACATATGTCACATAGTTTCTACTCAATGGAGCAAGATTGTTTGGGGTATGTGCCCCTTGTGAGTCTCTGAAGGGCTATTAGGGAAGTGTATATACTAGGTTGCTGTCCAGATTTTTGTCTCATCTCTTATCCTTCCCCCAGCTACTACTATAGATATAGCTGGTACACATTTGAAAGTCATAGAAAGAATCAGAAGACTTAGGCTCTTGTTCTGGTTCTATCTGTAAGAGTTTATACGTCTTTGGTAAATCAGTTGCCCAACCTGAGTCTTGGTTCATTCATCTGAAAAATGGGAGTAATGGCAGACTGTGGTGAACTTTAGATGGGATTGTACAAGTGTCCTGTGGATTTCAAAAATAGAACAGGCATATGAAGTGAAATCATGACTTCACAATTTTATATCAGGCTTCCCTGACCAGAACTTCACAACCTCTGGACCTCCATCGATAGATATTTTTTCAACTCTGCTCTACGTAGAGGAAAACAGAAGACTCCTCTTTCATTACTCTTTGACCGCTATCCTTTATATTACTTCCTGGAAAGTTCGCAGTGGTTTATCTGGTGAGGTAATTATGTTTTAGTCAATGGCAAGAGCCCAAAACAAATACCTTTACTGCCTTCTTGAGATAAATTCTTGTAAAAAGCTAGTGTTGATGCTGTGAAGGGTGTCTTTCTATTCAAAAGGGAAAAGAAAGAACTCACAGAGTGCTTCTGATTCCCACTATCTTCCTGATACCATACTGAGAGTTACTTACCCCTTTAGAGTGAACTTGACCCCAGAATGAAGAGATCAGCTTGTCCTTAGTGGAGAGAAGCAGGGAAGGCGTGCATATCTATCATTTGTCTATCCTCCTACAGACGAGGATTGCTCTTTGCAGACCAACGTTTGTAACTGAACTTCTTTATTTTTGTTAGGACAGTGTTGGAAGAGAGGATAACTATAGTCAAGAAAAGCCAAAGAATGCTATAAACGTAACTACGTTGACTTTAACCTCTGGCATGTCATCTTCTCTCCGGATCTATCACTACCTTGTAAGTCCTGGTCATCTTCCACATGGTAGAAGCTAATTCCCCAGGACAAGGGAACACTTTCCAGTACATTTAAATACCTCAGTGTTTCCCTGTTTTTTTGCTTGTTACCTATGAATATCTCAGCATCTTAGAGGAGACAGTTTCTCATTTGAGGACTCTACTTTCATTCAGAACAGCGATGGCACAAATGACTTCCCCATTCGGGAGAGTAAGTCACTTGTGTAGTAGAAGTGATAAGGCTTCCATGGTATGGAAATTTCCAAACATAAGCAATAACCTCATATTAATCCCATGTATCCCATGCATTGCCCTCAAAGAATAAGTCATGGTTTTTTTCTCAGACACTGAGACAGCTGAGGGCCAATGAGAAGAAATCTCAGTATAGCTGATTTAGTAACCAGGTTAGTCTCTTGAAAGTCTGTCATGACTTTATGTATTCAGACGCTTTCAGTAAATGATCAGTTTACCCCATGGTCGATTGGTCATGTATCCCCATGTTATATGAATAATGAACACTACGAAGTTCACAGAGCTTCAGTGTCTTCTCGCAGCTACTGTTCATACAGTCTTCTTTCACTGGATCCTAGACATTCTCTTAAACCACATCTTGATTCTAGATCAACTTATCCCTATAGATAAGTAGTGGACACTGTAGCTTTTTTTTTTTTTTAAGTTTATTTATTTTGAGAGAGAGAGGGTGAGGGAGAGAGAGAGAAACCCAAGCAGGCTCCATGCCATCAGCACAGAGCCCGACATGGGGTTCGAACCCACGAACCATGAGATCATGACCTGAGCTGAAATTGAGAGTTGGACCCTTAACTGACTGAACCAACCAGGCGCCCTGACACTATAGTTTTTTAAAGTGTCTTATCACCTTAGGCCTCTAGGATATGACAACTAGTTAATGAACATATTAAAAGGTCTTCTGGATCTGATTGGACTTGTAACTATCCTTTTTGGGAAGGAGTAAAGGTGTCTTCATTTTCTCAAGGAAGAGAAAAACCTAAGCAAATAAAATGGATGTCTCATAATGTAGTAGAGTAGCCAGATGTTTTTGAAGGCATGGGACGTGGTACAGTAGAGACTGACTATGTTAAACAGAAGCCTTTTGCTCCACCTCAGAATTTCTTGATGGCTTTATTTTTCTAGTACATCCCCCGCCTGCGAAATCACATGGGTACGACTGATACTTTTTCCAGCCCCCTACCTGAGCTTCCTGAATTAGCTGCTTAGAGTCTAATTTGAAGCCTCAGGCTGAGTTCTATTCATGACAGACGCCCTTCTTTGGAGCTGGATAAAATGGGAAATTCACCTTACCGAGTAGGCACAGGGGATCAGGTGATGTCAACTAGAGGCCTAAAGGAGTCCGATTCCCAGGGGATAAACCCTGACCAGCCGAAGCAGGAGATTGGGAGGAAGCATGCAGAAATATTCTTCCTTTTCTCCCTCTTGTGAACTACCCTGAGGTGTGATTTTCTATGTAGCCTTCCAGAGAAAGTGCTAAGTGCTAGAAAGCAATCTTCACAGTACCCAGTGTTTTCTCTTCAAGACTTCAAATAGGACACGGCCAGCCGAGTAACTCAATGAATTATTTCTCACCTTTTCTTGCTTCACATCTATTTATTAAAATGCATGTCAACTGAACTGGCACCTGGCCCCCGAATGTGGGCCAGTGTTTTTATTTTTGCCCTGAGCTTTGCTTTTAGGAAGCGTAGGCCAAGAACATGTCTGAGTTACTCTTATTCCATGGCAGCCAGTGTAGCAATGGGCACATTGCACTCCTCAGTTAATTCAGAAAGTTAAACTGAATGTTTGAAGTAAAATAAGTTAACAATCAACAGGGATGTTGGCATTTAAAATGTGTTTCTTAACGCAACATGAAAGGTTAGCATTAGTAATAGGAGAGAAAGTATCTGAACCTCTTTTCTGCATTTTGATATCACAGTCCTACTATCAGATTCTTTTCAAGTAACCAAAGCTAAGGGTCATTCTGGAGAAACTTAAGCTTTATTTCCCAGGCCTTTACGGGAAAAACAGACTCGACCAAATGACTGATTCTCTTACAAAACTCCTCTGAAAAAAATCCCTTTCCCCTAAGCCAGTCCTGAAAAGTCTCCCATTGACTTCTCTTGACTTATTCTGATCTAATTCAAATTCCAGAGACTTATTGAAAAAAAGGTTTTGTTTATCCAGACATTTAGAAAGATACAAATAAATACATAGATGGGCATATAAGTGCACACTTGTGTGGCACACACACACACACACACACACACACACACACACAACTTAATGTTAGATCCTACACTATCTCTTATGTGTTAGTCAATTTTCCCACCTAATTAAGGGCAGAATGATAGAGCCTGAGGCTATGTTATTGTCAACCCACCATGCAGGGTGTGTATGGGAAAGAATCTGACAGATGTGCATGGCTGGGTGGAGACTTGTTATCTCATGCTAAATTTTCTTCTCTAATAGAGAGCAGTATGGGTGGCTTGCCAAAACAAGAAAGTGGGTATGTGATATTTCTTTTCTTAAGTGAGATCTTTATCGTAATAATGACACAAGTGAGCTCTTTGTAATCAGAGTAGACTGTGCCTAATGTTATAAACCTATCATTGTAGTGATTCTACATTTTTGTCACTACATTTATGGTGAGATCTGTGGAAAACTGTCATGGATGTCATCAGACCTTTGATCTTCTCGTACAATTTGATAATCCCTTCCCGAGGCATGTAGCCATCTTGGGTCACCAGCCTAGCACACATTGCACAGCTGTGACTTGTTACTGATCGGGTCATCTTCCTTAATATCGGTTAATTTATTAAACAATTTGTAAGGTCTCTATCAGCTTTAGAATATTGAGCTTTATATGTAATTTGTTTAATTTCCATAATGAGACTTGCTGTCTCACTTCATTGGACTTTTGAATCATAAAAACTTCAGTCTCAAGCGTATTTACAGTCATAACAGTTCGCTAAAATGTTATGTTGGCCGGAGTCCTGCTATTCAAAGGGTGGTCCACCAGCTGGCCATATCAGCATCACCTGGGAACTTCTTAGAAATGCAGAATCTCTGTGCTGAACCCAGATCTACTAACTAAGGGTCAGTGTTTTACCAGGATCTCCAAATTATTTAGACGCGCATAGAAATTTGGACTAGAGAGGCTGGCCTTAGGGACATCCTCCAGGTCTGATGTCAAGGTTTGTGGCAAGCCATCCCCTTTTCGGCAGTAAGATTAGCTCACGGGGGCCAAGCTGATTCTTAGATTCTTAGATTACATGGTTGGCAGTGAGGAGGTTGGAGCTTCCCTGTTAATTGCCAGTCAACATATTCTTTCAATTACTGCCAGTGATTCAAAGGATCTCTTCTGCCACAGCTTATTTTATAACTTTACATTTTGTGTCTGTTGGAGAGATTGAATGCTGTGGGTCAGCATGATAGCCATTCCTCCGTTTTCTTATCTGTACAATGTCTGCTTGGTGTGACTGTGGGGGGTTTCCTTATATTGATTGGAATATAATTCAAGAATACAGGTTGTTGGGGTTTTTTGTTTGTTTGTGTGGGCTTATTTGATAAGTGACCCCGTTCAAATCAAGCACTAAATTTTATTTCTTCCGCCATCCATCAGCCAGGATTGCATTTCTGAAAATTAACCATTTTTTTTAAAAGTTTATTTTTTAGAGAGAGAACAAGTGGGGGAGGGATGGAGAGAGGTGGGAACAGATAATCAGAAGCAGGCTCTGTGCTGACAGCAGAGACCCCAATGTGGGGATCGAACTCATGAACTGGGAGATCATGACCTGAGCTGACATCGGACACCTAACCAACCGAGCCACCCAGGCATCCCTATACAGACTTATATAAATGTCTATCGTGTTTGTAATTTAAAAGTTCAAATATAATTTCTTCAGATTTTGATAATTTATCTACCAAAACATTGATTTCTTAGGTGATATTTTCAAATCGAAATACAGATACTTAACCTCATCAGGAACTGTCAGCCTCTTGCCTTTCCCCAACATGTGCTCCAGATGATGAGTAACGATTCACTTGCAGATTGTCCTAGTTTTTGATGGAATCAGTGCAAATCCAATTGTAGTGACACTCCTCCCACTCTGAAGCTGGGTGAGATCCGTGACTGCTATGACCAATGGGATATTGTAAACATGCCACTAAGCCAATTTCCAGGCCAACTCCTTAAATATTGGCAGCTTCCACTTCCTTGGAACATTCTTTCTTGGAGCCCTGAGACCATCATGCTAGACATGTGGAGGGGCTATATATAGAGAGCTGCAGCGGGCCCCAGCTGTGCGAGCCACGCTAACTCAGACTCCAGACGTGTGTGTGAAGGAGCCTCCCTACGGCTCCAGCCCCATCTGCAACCTCACTGTAATTGTATGAGAAATGCCAGATGAGAAATACACAGCTGAGCCTCCAGGCCTCCAGAACCATGAGAGAGAATCCTAAGTTGCTACATTAAGCCACCGAGTTCTGTGGTCGGTTGTTCTATAGCAATAGATGAGCAGAATAGTTGCTCTGTGTCTGAGAGCTGAAACTCTTGGTTTCAACCAGTTCTTCGCATTTCAACATTGGTGTCAGTTGAAAGCTCCCTGAAACTTTCATGGAGGTGACATTCTGTCCATTTGACAGATCAAAAGCAGGAACACAGCCTCAGCAATGGGTTGAGAGAAGCTTTTGGGAAAGAGCCTATAAGAGTTCCATGAGGACCGAGTCTGCCCTGACCCCCTCAGCACCAGAGAGAAGACGGAAAAGAGAGAAACATTGGGCATTCATGTGACCCAAAAGCCTCTTATTTACTTTTCTACTCTGTGAAGTTTTTGATATCTATTATAGGACAACAGGGAATATAAGAAACCAGATCTCATTCCTCATGGAGGACATGTTAGGATGCTCGAAAATATACCAGTAACCAAACACATAAGATTTTTGAAATAATTATAGTTTATGACTTGTTGCCAAATAATAGTAAGTCATTAAGATGGCAAAAACTAGAAAAAGACCAGATCTGGGCCGAAGTGTCACGTCATTTCTCCAAGGATAGCCGAGCTCTTCTTTCAAGAACTGCCTTCAGAGTCAGTTGTTGCTACGGAGTTCATATTTATATCCTCCCTCCAATACTCATGTGTCGAAACTCTAAGACCCAATGTGATGGCATTGAGAGGCGGGGCCTTTGGGAGGCAATGGAGTCATGAGGATGGAGCCCCCCTGCATGGCATTAGTGCCTTACAAGAAGGGCCACGAGAGAGACATGGTCTCTCTGCCCTGTGAGAACACAGCCAGGAGTCTCTCTGCACACCAGGAAGAGGTCTCTCACCAGAAATCAAATCAGCTGGGGCTTCAATCATGGATGTCCCAGCCTCCAGAACTGTGAGAAACAAATGTCCGTAGTTTAAGGCACCCAGTCTATGGCATTTTTGTGGCAGCAGCCAGCCAGACTGAGACAGCGACCATCCACACAACCCAGCCTCCTTAGTTTGTAATCTCATATTAATTTTGACCCCAAATGAGACACTTGGAACTTATTTCCAAAACTGACACTCACTTTTAAAGGATTATTTTTTATGAGCCTATTAAAAATATGTTATTTAGAGCTTGTGAGAATTTCGTGAGAAGAATCACGGCCTATCTGGAGTAATGGCACATATTTGATGAAATATCTTACTGTATATTTAAGGGTGTATTTTAATATCACAAAGTTAATGTGGCTTTAAACCGACACTCCATTGTTTTGCCTTTGGCAGGCAGACACAGGCGCCTGAAGCACCTTCTGGTGTCACAGATGCCCCATGACTGTGTTCCTCATTGAAGGGAGCAGGTTATGCTTGACTGCGACACAGATTCACAGGAAGCTGCCAGTGCTTTCCCCTCTCCACCCGTTAGAGTTTGTCTTTAGAGTACACCTTAGCGGACTAGGGATTCCACCGGCCAATTTCAGAAACTGTGGTCACCACTGCATATAAAAGGAACATGCTCTCCTAATGCCTAAACACCTAATGGTGCTCAGTCAAACATGGTGCCAAGGGAAGAGTTACCAGCCTCAGCAACCGCACTACTTGTCAGATGGGAAAGGAAGAATTTGAATAATATAGTGTTTCCCTTTTTCTGAGGTATTTTCTGATTTTCAAGGAATTAAACTAGAAAGCAACAACAAAAAGATAACTAGAAAATCCCCAAATACTTGGATATCAAAGAGAACGTAGAATGTTGAGTAAAACAGATCTAGATGTGATTTATGATATGTTCTAATTTCACTTACATAAAGTTCAAAAACAGGCTATACTAAGGTATAGTGTTAGAGTTCAAGGTAACAGTTGTATTTGTGGGTATCAGTGAGATGATGACAGGGAAGGAGCCTGATAGGGGTTTTGGACTATTGGTCATGATGTATTTCTTATTCTAAATGTGCACATCGTATGAACACTTCACATTGATGATTTACACACTTACTATATATACATTAAATTCTAGTATGTAAGCTTATAAAAAAATAACAGCAGTGAAAAACGGATGGGTCCCTGACACTTGATAATGAAAATTATATTTGAAAACTACTCAAGTAAATCATCCACTTTCTATCGCTAACTAAAATAATATCTATAAAATTAAAGGGTTAAGTCCAATTTCAAAAGGGAAACAAAATAATAGTTACATATTTGACTAGACCTTATACGAGTAAAAATTTCTATGGAGAAATGTGATAGGAGAAATCATAAGGAAGTATTTCAAGTGTTTAACTAAATATAAACTTCAAAATTCTACACCACAACAAGATAATAATGAAGGCATTAATTGTCCGTGACATGCTGGGAAAATAATTTGTCACAATCACGACAAATCAATATCTTAACATATAGTTGTCAATTTTTATTTATTTAAAATAGGAACACATATGAAGCTTCCCAGTAAGGCTGAAAGAGCATCTAAACAACCCTTTCATTTTTGGAGACTTCATTCTCCTGCTCCCCTCGGAACCAGATGGTTTCCAACCGGAGGCCAAGATGTCATCCCGGGACGTCTTTTTACTCCTCTCGCTCTTACGCAGATCCCATATCTTCTTTGATTATTATTACTTTTATTTCTTCTTCTCTCGTTTTGCTGGAGTACACCTTAGGGTACCTTACTTAGAACAGGTACATGTAAAATAAATCTTATGGGTGCTTATCTGAAAAATAATTTTTTATATTTTGCTCTCATATAGTTTCTTAAATGCAAATCTGCTGAGTAAGTAGTAGTAGGCTGCCTTCTGGAATCCTGTTTGAGGAGGTGAGGAACAGGCTGAACTCTTCTCCAATATGAATTTTTACCTGGTACCTCTGTTTCTACTCATATTTAACTTCCATTTTCCATTTTGTCTGCCGCTTCCAAGTTGGGAGCCCCATCTGCATTCTTTGCCATGCATCACCTCTTCTTTCACCCGTAGTTTCCTTTACATGTTTTCGGTTATATGGTTCTCTCTGACATACTGCATTAGTGAGAGCCCCAGCAAGAAACAGCTGGATTTTTACAAAATAAGATTATGTAAAGAAGCCTTAATAAAATTAACAAAGCTGTGAGCAGAGTGTAGGGAGCCACAAAGAACAGGGAAGACCCAATGGAATAGAGGAAAAGAGTCATGAGGAGAGACCGATGGGAGAGAGGTTTTTAGGGAGTGTTTCTTTTGATGCAGGGATGAGATAGTCTGCAGCAAACCCACAAGGAAGGTGCCGGGGAGAATAGATTCCCTAACCCTAAACATCTGAGGATCCCTATTGGATTAGCTCAATCCGAAGTCAGTGGGCAAGGGCACCCTTTGATTGAGTCCATGAAGGACAGATTTCTGGGACAGATATCAGAGTGGGAAAAGGTAGGAAGTCGATCTGCAGGGGCAAAGGGAAGATATCCAAACATCTGCTAAATCAGTTGTCACTCTTCCATTTGGACTCTTTCTTTAATAAAAGGGTAGATATTTCTCATCTGAAACTATGCCATCCCTCTGAATAGTTTTTCTTGTAGGAGAAAAACAATAACCGTTCCTAATCAGTCCTCAAGTTATTTAACCCATTTTTATTTATATACATATTTTTTATATTTTAGTTAGTCATACAAAGTAGGATCTAGTTCATCGTTATCCTATTCCATTTTTTTTACCACTGAATATTGTTTAGGTACTCCATCTGTTTACTATTTAATATTATACCAATACAATGTAATCTATTTGGTTCTATAAAAAGTATGAAGAAAACATTCACCCTTACTAATCTCTCTAAACTCCTAGTAACTATTTCGGCATTTTAATGGTCCCTCAGAGATGTCTGTGGGCTAATGATCCTGGATCTGGGGGTGTTACTTACACGATAAAAGGGACTTTGCCGATCTTAGGAGGTTAAAGATCATAAAGTAGAGAGGTTATTTTGGATTACTTGGGTGGGCCAAATGCAATCACATGGCCCCTGTAAAAGGGGGGCAGGAGGCTCAGAGTCAGAGAGAGAGATAACAGGAGGGTGGAGTCAGAGGTCAGAGTGATGTCACAACTGGAAGGGGGCCATGGACCAGGGCTGCGGGCAGCTGTTAGAGTCAGGAAAGCATAAGGAGTGGATTCTCTGCTGGCATCTCCAGAAGGAATGCAATCCTACTGACACCTTGATTTTAATCCCATAAGACACAATTTTGGACTTATGATCTCAAAAACTGTAAGATAACTTTGCCTTGTTTTAAGCCACTGAGTTTGTAGGAAGGTGTTACAGCAGTAATAGGAAACTAATATGGGCCTTTGTTTTCTTCCTCTTTGTGTTTTCTTTTTTTTTCATGGTGAAATTAGAAGCATATAATAAGGTAACCGAAGGCAATCGGAAGTTGCAACCTTCATCCTGGTTCTCAAGGCCATGCTGCATCTCTTCTCTTATTCTTCAGGCTCACTTGCAGACACAGCCGCCTTCATGCTCGATGTTACAACTCCAGTCTTCATTGGCTTCATCAAACATTTCACCTTTTTATCATCAAAGAGTTTTCACACACAGTGTCCTCGTCCTCGTAACCTGCAGCTTGTCTTTCGACTTTTCATTCAGCTGCTGCGTCTTCCTTCTTCAGGATTCATTTATACATCTACTCTCAGGGGATTCTTCCTCTATTCCAAAGACAGGCACCCTGGTTTATCCATCTCACCTACTTTTCTTTTCAGTTCTGTGAGGTTCCTGATTAAAACAGTTACTTTTGTACATATTAGCTGAGAACTTTTGGCATTACTTTACAATATGAATTTTAATTTTTATTAATAAAGTCAGAAGTACTGATGGAGCCCTTGCAGTGAATAGTTGAAGTGATATGTATTTACAGTAGGTCTCCAAGACAACCAAATCTCACTGAATCTACTTAAACATGCTTTTCTCTCAATCTGAATAACTGGATCTTGTCTCTCTTTAGATCTGTTTTATTTTTAATTAAAATTTTTTTAATGTTTATTAATTTCTGAGAAAGACAGAGCATGAGTGGGGGAAGGGACAGAGAGAGAGAGGGAGACACAGAATCTGAAGCAGGCTTCAGGCTCTGAACTGTCAGCACAGACCCCGACGCGGGGCTTGAACCCATGAACCATGAGATCATGACCTGAGCAGAAGTCGGATGCTTAACCGACTGAGCCAGTCACCCAGGTGCCCCTCTTTAAATTTATTTTAAATGTAATCTCTTCAGAGAACAGGTATCTTGGCTGGAATCAGGAGAAAAATTTACCCAAGACTAAATACTCCAGCCACCCAACCCACCACTCAGGCCTTATGTGGAGTAGAGAGAGCTGTGGGGGGAAGAGATGTCGGAGCACCACTTCCTTGCTGCTCATGTTGGGGAAACAAGAGAGACCCATGGAAGAGATGGTTGTACAAGACGACTAGACAACTAGAAATACTAATAAAATATGACCTTGCCCTAAATGTAACACAGAAGCAACAGAGAAAACTACAAGACCAAAGGGGCCATGAATCTCAGAGAGTGGTGGTCTCGGGCCACCTAGACTAGGGCTGAGGACCATAGTGGTGATCCCAAGGTGACCCACAACCAGTGGCATATCTGTAGAGGCAGAAAACCCTCGAGACAACTGGGGCCATTTTCCTCCAGCAGAGTAGGGACTTAAAAACAAATATTAAGCTATAAACAATGAAGGTATATTTCTTAGATGTCTCTAGATTGAGCAATAATGCTTGCTTAAAACTATTCTCTAGTTTTTCTCTCCCATTCGAAGTTTCCTGGGAGCCAAGACAAGAATTAGCCTGACACCCTTCTCCTAAACTGATCTTCAGTAAAAACTTTTAGATGAATGACTAGAATGACTATTGAGATTCTTATCCCATAGTAAGCATGCACGTGGGCATTCACACTGTACTTTCTGCATTTGAGAAGAACTTTAGGATGGTCTTTTTATCTCGTATTTCAGAATTTGTTTTATATACCTGTGGAGAGGGCAGGGAGTAAAGAAAAAGATTTATTGTGAAGGTCTAAAATCAAATTTTAACGAAAATGCATTCTTCTTTGGGGGCGAATCTGAAATTGGTGTAGTAGTCTATAATCAAGCCCAACTTCTGTTGAAAATAATGCTGCCTTTTGTCTGAGCTCACTGACAATGAAAATATGGAAAAGCTGGAAAATACAGCTGGACGAATTAAGTTTGTTTCCTTCCACGGCGGTAAATGAGGTCAGTGTCTGGAGTAGGATACTATGTCCAGTCATATTTAGTCAACCTGGAGAACTGTCTCCAACCCTATCCCAAAGTATCAAGGCTTTGAGGGGTTTTCCTGCCCCCTCCCATCCAGCAATTAATCTGCTTAACCAATAAAGAGGACATATCCTGACTTAGCATTTGAAAAGGCAAGGTCTTTACTTCCAGAAACAATGTTAAAACACTGAATACGTATTTTATTTATTTATTTAATTTTGTTTTGCAGGGAATATTTTATCACTGAAGCACCACAGCAACTGAAAGAACGCCTGGCACATATAAGGTACTCAAGAAAATATTTATTGAGCGAAAACCATCCATTTTACCTCTATTTCATAGTCCCTACCTCTAAGTCCCTCTTGTTCTGGGTATCCTAAGAAGAGTGACTCAAAATTAGCTGATAAAAGAACTTAAACATCCAAAGCTAAGGAGAAACATACATAGCAACAGATCTCTCTCCTGCAGTGTAGAGAAAGAGGAACTCATATTTGAGAAAGAAATTCTGCTTCTCCCTCTATATGCAAAATGAATAGGCTCTTATGTTGAATAAATATCAAAGGCCTTGGGTTAGCGTACAGGAATTTCAATCCAAGGGGCTCTCGGTGGTTTAGTTGGTTCAGCATCCAACTCTTTTTTTTTTTTCTCTTTCTTTTCTTTCTTTCTTTTCTTCCTTCCTTCCTTCCTTCCTTCCTTCCTTCCTTCCTTCCCTCCTTTCTTTTCTTTCTTTCTTTCTTTTCTTTCTTTCTTTCTTTCTTTCTTTCTTTTCTTTCTTTTTTTCTTTCTTTATTTGTATAATTTATTGTCAAGTTAGCTAACAAACTGTATACAGTATGCTCTTGGCTTTGGGAGTAGATTCCTGTGATTCATCACTTACATACAACACCCAGTGCTCATCCCAACAAGTGCCCTCCTCAATGCCCATCCCCCATTTTCCCCTCTCCCCGTGCCCACCCACCTCCATCAACCCTCAGTGTGTTCTCTGTGTTTAATAGTCTCTTATGAAATATATATTTTAAACAAAAACAGCAACAAAAGATTTGAAACTGTTCCTCATTTGACAGATGTGGAAACTGAGGCACAGGGAATGATTCTACCATGAGAGTTAAGGTTAGAATACACATCTTCTAAGTTGTAATCCAAAAATTTCTCCAGAATACTGCTTTTCCCTTTATATAACAAGTCAAAAATGTTTAGAAGGCTATTCATATCTCCTATAAGGCTTGCACGTAATTCTGTGCATCTATTGTTTAGTGGGAGATGTTGTGGTTAGGAACAAGCCTGGGCCAAGAGCCACATCGCATGGCTGAATAGAAACCTGAAAAGATCTTTAATTGTACCATTTTAAAGGTAAACAATTCATTCAAGTGTGTTTAAAAATCAGAGCAAATGATTCATTTTGATGTGGATCTGGCTACAAAAAGGAATGTATCTCTGGGTGGGATTAGAAAGAAAATCTTTCTTTCTTCTTCTCTTCTTTTTTTTTTTTTTAATACAGTATTTCTGTGCAGATGAGATGAAGGTACTCGCAGAGCCTGATTGCTGTGATTTTGGACTCCGATCAGTTGACAAGCAGAGAGAACCCTGAAGTTCCTGACCTTCCAGGAAGTGTACCGGATATGAGGTAAAGTTGGTGGAGAGAAGTTGATATTTAAGTCAATATGCAGTGATTCTTTAGACTTTGGGGACATTTAGAATAATTTTCAATTAGTTACGGCAATACCGCACAAAGGAGGTTCAGACAGGAAAGTGGGGAAGGCCAGACAACGTTTGAGAATAATCGAACTGAAAGAAAAACTTGAAGGCTGAGCTGAAAGAGGCTTCGGTGGTATAAATATGACCTACAAAATAGAGGAACGCAGTTCAGCAAGCCAGAAAGAGCCCCCTAAAGTGAAATTTAAATAAATTATAATGAACATTAAAAATATAAAACATAAGGGGAAAGCCTGATAAATGTAACCACACGAAAATTAAAAACATAAACTCTTAATCATTAAAAGATATCACAAAGACAGTGAAAAAGATAAGCCACACTTTGGAAGAAGATATTTTTAACACACCTAGTGGACAGAGATCCCATGCCTAGAATATATAAAGATTCCCTCTTTATTAAAAAGAAAGAAATGAAAATAAAAAGAGAAGAGACACAAATAGGCATTTCTCAGGAAGTGGAAACACAGATGACCGTAAACTGATAGAATGTTGCTCAATTGTATTACCAGAAACATACTAATGAGACCATTAAGCTGATATTCCACACAGAGCAGTTTGATCAAGTTATGCAGCTGGGTTATGTGAAATGTTGATGAGGATGTGGAACAGTGGATACTATTATCCCCTGCTAGTGCAGCATAGTTAGTACAACTATTTTGGGGGAGAAATGGAATTACCTAGTAAGTCTGAACATGTTCATGGCATAATACACAGCAATTCCTCTCTTAGGTGATTATCCTAGGTAAACTGGAACCTGTACTCTGCACGGATATTCACAATGGTGTCAGCAAAATACTGGGAAATGCTGAATGTATCTAAATGCTCAGCCCAGCTAAATGACTAAGTAAACTCAAGTATTCATGGGCTGAAATAGTAACCACAAGAAACAAGAATTCATCCATTATCAACAGGGATGAATCTAAAACACATAATGATGGCAAATAAGCATAAATGTTTATCCTATTTACATAAAGGATCAAAACCAAACCTAAATAATTTATTCAAATGCAGATACATAAATAGGTAGAAAAGGACAGAGAAAAAGCAATGAAATAATTGAGACAAAATTGAGGATTAGGGTTACCCCTTGCAGGGAGGAAAAGCGACGGAAGAAGATAGATTGATGGCCATAAAACTCTTGATTGGGTATTGGCTACACAGGTATTTTTGTTTTATTACTATTATTTAGCCACTTTCAGATGTGTCCTATATGCTTTATAATGTTTGATATATTTCAATATAAAAATGCCCAAAATCAGTAACCTGGAGAAGAGAAAGAATAACACAAGTAGTAGATGGAGAAAGCAAGACTGAATATACATTACATCTAGATCTAGATATATATCTGTCTCTAGCTATCTATGTACATATCTATCTGTCCTCTTTAATGACCCCAGCACCACTCTGCTACCTCATTTGTGGCTCTCTCTCAGGGAAGTGTTTTGGTCCAGCCACCCAGTTATCCCACTCAAATCTACCCCATGCATTCCAGGTTAAAAACATTAGTGTTTCGCAAGAAACCAGGGCAAATAATCAGACTCCCTACTCTTCTGTTTCTAACTAGCTCATCTTGAGCAGTTTCATGGTAAGAATATATGTTTTTTACGTTCAATATAGCACACAGTTCTAGCAGAAGCGGCCTGATCTTCTGTAGGAAATAAGGGAATCATAATTAATTTTGCCTACCCGAATCATCAGAACCTTGGCTGTACCTATTAGGAAGATGGGCTTGAATCTGGATCCAATGCTAATTTGCCATATTATATATGGCAGTTGAATTTACTCATATGAATTCGTTTCCTCCTTTAAATGGAAACAGCAATTCCAGACTGTGCTGTTCTGAGAATGCACGCAAAACCACATAGCAGATTATCTGGCAAACCTAAATGACAGCCTTTAGAGAAACTGTCAGAGGAGTTCCAACCAGCCTGTGTATATACAGAATATTTCATGGAGAGATTCTCTTACTTCAGATTGACTGAACTTCACACTGTGGTTTGAGAATTGTCTACCAGAATCTTAATCTTGTGTGTGTGTGTGTGTGTGTGTGTGTGTGTGTGTGTGTGTATGTTCACAAAACAAACTGTAAGTGATAGATAGTAATAACAATTTCAAATTTCTCAGCCCTAAGAATTGAAACACTGGCATCTACTTTGCACACTCTACTGTGTTTCTTTCTGCCTCTCTGACTCGTTTTTTTTCTGCATTGCTATAGATGTTTCTAGGTATCAGAGCACATATCGGGGGTTGGGGAGAATGGACAGTCCCTTAGTTTGCAGTCAAACAAAGTTCAGTCTGCATTGTCTTTAACTACTCTGGAGTCTTTGTTTAAAATTCACTAAATTTAAGAAGGTACTCTCTGTCTTCAATACATTCAGTATCAAGTCTGCTGGCAATTACTTATCACCAGGAATTGCATTGAGTTGTGCCTGCTGTACTGTTCTGTTCTCTCTCCTGCATTACATCTTCATCTCTTAACAGTGATCTCTGTGTTCTGCTTTTGAGCCGAGATGGCCAAGTTGAGATTTATATCCCTTCTTTTTGGCAAGACGGAAATCTAAGAAATACCCGTTACAGAGTTGCGTAAACTCGATTGTTATACCCCTTAGAAACTGAGGATTTTACTCTTGAAATAGTTTATAGTAATGATAGTGGAAGAAAAACAACCACAATTCAGAATGAGCCAAGGATTTTTTTTTTCAATTAACGAGAAAAGATAAAATCTGATTAAACTCATTAAGCTGTTCAACATACCTCCTGTGTCCAACATGGTGATTGGAATGCGATCTGTTATAGGCAGATATTCAGCAATATTCATTTCAATGAATTAATAAAACTGATACATTTGTGAACAGCAAATGAAGCATTTTGTTCTAAGCCTTGACATGACCCCAAAATCTCTGATTATTATTGAAGACTTGATTATTGAGAAAAATGTATGAGTCCCTAGGAATTCTTGCCAAGATAATCTTAAAAAAAAAAAACGCTTTTTACTTTAGAATAGTTTCTGATTTACAGAAAAGTTAGGAAGCTAGGGCAGAGATTACATAAACCCTACACCCTGCTTTCTCTGTTGTTAACGTTGTACACAACTATGGCGCATTTGTAACAACTAAAGAACCGGTGCTGATACATTATTAGGAACTAAAGTGAGCACTTAATTTGGATTTTCTTCCCTTTTAGTTAATATGTTCCCAGATCCTACTGAGTGATTTTTTCTTTCCAAGTGACAAAGATCATTTTGATTCTCATTTCACAGGCCAGAGCAAACCCTGCAGTCATACTGTATTCCAAAAAGACAGGGAACTGCAATTCTACGAAGCTTAAAGAAGGCTAAAGAAATAAAAGTATTTTGGTTAACAGTAGTAAATGATTCCTATGATTAATAGTCATTCACACCTGCGCTGCGGATTTCTAATTCACAGAGCTGTTCAAGGGTGTGAATCAACTTTCGCTTTAGGTTAGCAGGGACTTTGGAAAGGAAAGAATCCAAGATTAAACAGCTTGTTCGGAATCTAAAATTCAAACCCCAAACTTCTGACAATACCCTGATAAAAATATTCCCAGTAAACCCCAGAAGTCTCCTGCCTTCATTTGCTACGGTTTGTTCTTAGTGACCTAGTCAGAGGAAAGCTAAGGCCCTAGAGCAGGGATCAGCAAACTTTTCGGTAAAGAGGCAGACAGTAATTTTCTGAGGCTGTGCAGACTACCTGGCCTCTGTCATGACTACTCAATTCTGCCATTGTAGAGCAAAAGCAACAACAGAGAATACGTTAATAAATGAGTGTGTTCTAATAAAACATTATTTATAAACGCAGAGGTGAGCTGGACTTGTGGCATAAGCCACAGTTTGCCAACCACAGCGCTAGAGACTAGAGGAATCTATATAACAATCTGGGATATATTGATATATATAGTTTGTGGTATATACCACTCAAAATCCATTGATTTACTTATGCCATTACTCTCTTAAACTCTGTATCAATGTTTTTTTCATCCTTATGATTGTATCACAAAAATAGTCTCTATTCTTTGTTAATCTCCTGTTAGCATCATTCTGTATCTAATTATAATTTATGATGATCACTGACCTAACAGGATTACTCACCTGCTTCCTAAGAAAGAAAGTATCTGTGGATCAAAGTATTTTGAGGTTACGCTTAGGAATACAGGAAGTTGAAATGAGACAGGTACAGGACCAGGGTCAACTGAAACTATAAAGGGTTAGCAAGGCACATGCTGAAGTTTCCAGAAAAAGTGAATCACAAATTTCAAAGGCTTCCCATACTGATCTGTGCTGTTTTTACCCAAAGATGTCTTTTGTGTTTTTGTTAATCTAACCCATAGTGAAAAATCACTTAAAGGGACACTTCAGGAAAATGTTTCCAACGTTGCCTTTTATTTTATTTTTGTGCATGCATGATTTTAAAAAAATATATACAATTAGAAATCTTGTGTGGTCTTTATCACACACACTATGTCAACAGATGATGGGAGAAGCCAAAAATGTGCTATAGGGAATTTTTGAAAGACTTTCAGGCTATATTTACATAAATTACTTTCCTCTCTTATGTAATCACAATAAAGGAGTTGGATTGAAACTTTAAAATATTTTTCACTATGGAAATATATTTATATACAGTTTGTGAATAACAGTATGCTCATATGTAAATAATACATATGTTTATATATTTCTACTTATATGAACATACACATACCTATACATAAAGCAGAATTAGGGGTTTAAAAGGAAACTAGGGTGCTGGGATGTAAAAGTTAAGGATATTTGCAAGTGTTCCTTGTTATGTGTGGGGTCCACTGAATACAACATAATATTTTCATAATGATTAATGAACAGGAAAAGAATATTCTCTTTTTTAAGTTTCCTCGGCTCACTCAGGGCTGTATTTAAACTCCTCTTATGTCCTGATACTTGCTCAAATGACCAAATGGAACCCCTTTAAGACTTAACCTTCATGTCAGCTGTAAGACTGTGCTGGATTGAAATGGGCCTCAATTCTTTGCAGCTCCTCCCAACACGAAGTCTGTTTTTCCACCTCTTGACTTTGAGCTGGTCTTGTGATATGCTTTGACCAGTGGAATACAGTGTATGACTTCTGAGAAGGGCCTCCAGAGGCCTTGAAGTTTCTGCACTAGGATCCTTAGAACACTGAGACCATGTGGAGAGAGGGCCAAGTCAATAGTCAGCACCCATCACCAAACATAGGAGTGAAGCCAGTGGGAGCCTCCAGCCCTAGGAAGACAATCAGGTGACTGTGGTCACATATATGACCCCCAGCAGGGGAACCACCCATCAAACCTAGCAACTCATCGACTGGTGAGACATGATAAATAATTTTTGTTTTAAGCCATATATGTTAAAAAAAAAACAACCAAAATATAATTGTTTCAGAAAAACCCTAAACATGTTCAGTTTCTGGATTAGGAATATATGAACGGGTGAGTTCGCGTTTCTGTATTTGTTTGTGTTTATGGATATAGGTGTTGTATGGCTACACTGTAACTAATAGTAGGTCACAACTATTACTTATAGCATACCTGATGTATGTGAGACACTGTGAGATGTATGTTTGCTTAAGCTACATCTTATGTGGGTATTCTGATCATGGTATGAGTATTAGCCAAAGAAAAGTAAATTTCCCTCTTCCACTTTGGCACAGGAACAATTAATTTTCTCCGTCAGCTAGAGAAGATAACATCATGAAAACACACAAAAGAAAATATTTGCCTTATAAAGTTTTAATTTAAAAACCGCAGTCAAACATATAATAGGCAAAATTTAATGATAAATAAGGGGGAATATTTGCAACTTATATCTTAAATATTTAATGTTCATAAGCTTTTAGAAATTTTTGTTAAAAAATAGGTGAAACTCAAACACCCATAAAGTGGAAAAACATACTGTTACTAAAGTTAGAGCTCACTGATGTCTAAGGGAGAATGTGCATTCCAAAAAAAATCTTGAAGCAAAAATTGACATTATATGTTTACTAACCAGAATTATTTTGTTAATTTATCCATTCATTCAAATGACATCATACAATGGTAACTATTTGGAACTTTGAAAGGTAGAAAAACAACTCTTCCCCCAAATTAGTGCAGAGGCAAGTGGAAGAGACAGAATAACAAATGATATATAATATAATATAATATAATATAATATAATATAATATAATATAATATAATATAATGTAATATAATATAGTGGGTGAGTACTGAGATGTTGAGGTATGCAGAATAGCAAATGGTTTGAAATATTCTGCAAGGAAATAATAGAGAATCCTTCTTACAGGAAGTGAAGCCAGAAATTTAGTAAAGGGCATGTTAGAATATTCCAGATGAAGGAAGTGCCAGGGGAGGGGAGGAAGTTATCTGAAGGAAAGCAATGACCATGGGCAAATATTGAGAGAAGTAGCATACTGTATGCAGAGAACTACAAGAAGTATAATAAGAGGTAGAGGTGAAAAATACTAGAAGTAAAACTGAGGAGACCTTGTACCCATTCAATAGTTCCATCCATTCTGGATTTAACCTGAGGCAGGTAGAAGACGGGAGGGAATAGGAACCAGCAATTCTGTAAAATGTTAAAATTGGATTTTTTTTAAGTTTATTTATTTGGGGGTGAACAGGGAGAAATGGAGATTGAGAGAGAAAATTCCAAGCAGGCTCTGCCCCATCAGCACAGAGACCAACATGGGGCTCAAAATCACAAACTGTGAGACCATGACCTGAGCTGAAATCAAGAGTTGGACGCTTAACCAGCTGAGCCATCCAGGCGCCCCTAAATCTGGATTTTAAATGAACTTTGTTCTCTGGAGGATGACTTTTTAGGTGTAAAATTGGGGCTAAATCACAAATTTGGAAACTGTGGCAATAGTCCAGAGAGGAAAGACATAAAGCTAAAGATTATTCCTGGGTTTAGAGTTCAGTGTATGCATATGCAACTGTTAGTTTTTCATTCTTTATAGTGACGGACAGATCTAAGGTATAGCCAAGATCCCTGCCTCCTGGTGATTACAGCTTTGTCTAATCTCCTCTTTTTGAGTGTGTGAGGGACCTGTTTTTGCTTCTAATCAATAAATATGGCAAAGATGATGAATCCAACATCACTCTCACGATTGTGTGAAAATATATGAGACTCTACGTTGCTAATCAGCTGCCACTAGAGATTCTTCTTGTGAGCTTGAGAAATTAAAGGGCCATGTTGGAAAAACCCACATGTCAAGGAATTGTGAGTAGCCTAGAAGAACTGAGGACAGCCTTAAACTGACAGCCAGCAAGAAGCTGGGGCCACCAGTCCTCCAACGAGGAAATCAATTCTGCCTATGCGAACATAGGTTTTTACCTACGTGAACTTCTTCACGCAGGGGTAGGGAGTAGATTCTTACCAGTCATTCCTCCAGACGATAACACACCAGCTGACACCTTGATCACAGTCTTTCAGGAAACCCAGATAAGACTCCCGATCCACAGAAACTTTGGGATAATAAATGTGCTCTGATTTTTTATATTTGTGGTAACTTCTTATGCAACGATAGATAACTAATACTGGTATTTATGATAAAGTTAAATGTACATTCTCTGTGTGGACAGTCAGGTTCTCCAGAATAGAAAATAGTTCTGGAGCTGATTTTTTTAAATTTGTATTTGTCAACTTAGCCTTTAATGGCCTGCATATCTTGTCCGTCTTTGGGCCCCCCAGAATAGTTCGGTAATTCAGATCCAGTTTATGGAAATTGCTCTCAGCAATATATTTGAGTACTTTTGTTTTCAGTGCCAAAAATTCAGAGTTCTTGAGTGATCTTTCCAGGAGTATGGCTTAGCTATCAACCAAAATGCCTTTTCTCTATTGCACTGATCTCATGCCAAGATGGTAAGGTTCCCCAAATCCCCTGAATGCTTTGATTGATTTTAATTACAGTGAAGTCTATTGACATAACGCTAAATGCCATTTGCAACAGCAACAGTGTTGCCAAGCATTATCAGAAATCTCTGAGAATCTAGGGGAAGGGTTTTCCAGAGGCAAAGCCCATTGAGTGGACTTCTTTGTTAATCAACACCTTCTCAGGCTGCCTCCTTTTTGTATATTCGAAGGGCATTTTTCCATTCTCCAGCTTTGTTCAGTCTCCTCGCTGAGTGGCATCTCTTCAGCCTTCTGATATTTTGTCTCACTTGTGAAGCTATTCTAAGCTTCTGAACAGATTAAGAAATTTATCTGCAAGATCATTATAGTTGAAAACTCACCTTCCTCAGAAAGCTACAAAAAAGGAAATATGTAATAAGGAAGAAAAGGGACACATTTAGAGGTCATTTCTAAGAAGGTTATTGTCACACTGTCCCTGGACTATTACAATGACTCCCTTGGCAGTGGCCATACCCAAATGTCTCTGTAGCCCTGATCCAAGTCACAATAACTGATGCTAGTAGGCAATCTAGTGTTCATTTGTGGTAAAAAAAAAATGGTAAACGTTACAGGATGAAGGTTATAGTCTTCTCTAAGATGCTCTGAGAATTCTGTATTTCTCAGGCATAGCCATAGGAGTCGATTCTGGTTTCATGCCAGACAAAAACCTTGAAGTGGGTTCCATGTGATGAACAGGATTTAGAGAGACAAAACTTTTGGAAAATTATTTTAAATTTGATAAATGCTCATAAGACTACAGATTGTATCTGTAATGAAGGAGGACGCGTATGGTCAAGGAGTTCAAGTGAGGGTAAGGGTTGTCGGCCAAAGACAGGGAGGAACTCTGCCTTATTGGAATATAATAGTGTCACTCCAAAGAAGTGGAGGTAAAGTGAGGTTATAATTGGTTAGAGGGAACTTTAAACTCCTCAAGTGGGAATTATGAGCTTGATACAAAGCATCTCTCCTTAAATTTTACCTTTCCTAGGAAGATTTTGACAGCAGTCCTGTTTGATTTAAGAGCCATTTCTTCATTGTACCAAGAACTGCATTTTTCACAAGATAATGTAAATATCAATTTACTTGCCTTTCTCCTCCAGTGAATTATAAGCAACTCAAGAACAGATAATAACTTCTTTTGTCAAAAAAAAAATAGGGAGATGGGCAAGCATACAGGCAGGGAGATAGGAAGATTTAAGGTACTAGACTTTATTTATTTTTGTGAGCAGGAGAAGGGCAGAGAGAGAGAGAGGCAGACGCAGAATCTGAAGCAGGTTCCAGGCCCCGAGCCATCAACACAGAGCCCGACGCGGGGCTCAAACTCACAGATCATGAGATCATGACCTGAGCCGAAGTCAGCCGCCTAACCGACTGAGCCACCCAGGTGCCCTGGTACTAGACTTTAGAGTCAAAAGAATTCACTACTGATGTGCCATATATTAACTTAGCTCTTAAGAAAGCCACTCCAACTGTAATCCCCAGTTTCTTCATCTGAAAAAATAGAGTTAAAAACAGCTAACCAACCATCTTCAAAAGATCCATGTGAAAGTCAAAGAGATATTGAATATAATAAGAATACTTAGGAATATTATGTATTATGTACATATTATGGAATGCTACATAAAAGTGACTTGTTATTTGCAGACTCTTCAGTGAAGTAATGCCATTATGAATGCAGTGTTTTGAGAAAACTTATATGCTGTGGGGAAAGAAAGACAACTCTAGTTTCACAGATGGTCATGAAAATGCTATTTATATTATAAAATGTTGGAAATCAACTAAATGATCGACAATAAGGAGTTGCTTAAATAAACATCCATTTAGTCACAAGTTTGACTGTTATGTAGCCAAAATGATGGGGTAGGAGAATCTTAAATTGTATAGGAAATTAGTAATACTATATGGAAAAGTTTTAAAAATATTACTTGCAAAGTGGCCATGTATCTGTATGTATGTGTGAGCTCATGTAAATGTGTATATATGCAAAGACATGCAAACAAGTATCTTATTGATTGCTTCTCTTATTTTCAATTACCTCTTTTAATGAACAGTTTGTAAGCTGAAAGTAATAGAACACGTCCCCTATATACCATCACCCTGTGTTAATCCTGTACCCATGTCTTAGTTTCAGAAGAGGCTAAAAAAAGAAGCAGTGATCATTTTCAGCTTCTATGTGAAATGAAGGCTTTCTTAGAAAAAAAGAGGGGAAGGGTGACAGCTATGGGAGCAATCAGTGTTCTCTACCACAAAAATGTAATGACTCTATTCTAAACACTTCTTAAAAAGAAAATGAATAGTAGCAGACAGATCCTGGTGTGATAGAGATTGGAAAAGAGGAGCATAGTCTCTATATCCACTTTAGACTGATTGTCCAAATTCTCAAATTCACTCTAGATAAATGAAAAGGAAAGAATATTGGAAGAGAATTCACAAGACTTTAGAAGTCAGCTAGCTCTCAATTCTCAACTAGCTATATGACTTGGAGCATATTGCTTCAAGTGGTTCGTTTCCTCATCTATATAGAGTGGAAGTCCCTTCTGACCCTCAAATGTTTTTTTTTTGTGAGTATGGAAATACATTAATCTGGCCACAAGCTGCCCTATATTCTCTCTTTCAACATGTATTTATTCAGAACATAGGGAGTATCTAACCCTTTTCAAAGGAGTATACAAGACAAGTAGAGCAAAGGAAAGCTATACTGAGTTGCATTATGTGCTGGGGTGTATTAACTAGTTTATACATCTCTACAATCGGGTGGGGTTAAAAAAATAGTGTTCACCACTTTATACACACGGAAAGGAGGGCCCATGAGATGAAATAATTAGCAAATAGTTGAGGAGAATTTATACCCAGTACCTTTGACTCCATAGCCAGTGACTTTCCCACTAATCTGCTTGCATGTTCCTGAACTCGTTTTAAAGGATAACTTTAAACTCATAAGGGGAGATGTTCTATCTTGCATATGTACTGGAATGTACTGTATAAATGTTTAAGGAAAGGGTATGAAAAAGGGAGAAAAAAAACTGTAAGGATTTCTGAACTATGTAAGCTCCCCTCCTCCTGCAAAAATGAAGAAGGGAAAGAGAAAAAAGTGCTGGGGCGGGAGTGGGTGGGGAGGGAGTGGGGAGAGAGGGAAGGAGGAAGGAGGGAAGAAAGAAAGGAAGAAAAGCAGAGCAAATTTTAGGATGATAATGATTCAAATGCTCCTTCAGCAAAAATGGTTAGATGAATGGAGGTTGAATTAGTCTCATTGTTCAGCATTTTCCACATAGGTTTTATGTCAGATTCTTCTCCTTTTCTAATGGGGTCTATGGTGGGAGGCCAAGGGGGAGGCTAGTGATTGTATTTAATTATGTTCAAAGAAAGTTACAGAATACTCAGCAGATGTCAGGCTTACAGCTGGGATCCCATAACAAATGCTACTCTGCTATCTTGCCTTCTACATGACTCCAGCAAAGCAGGGCCCAGAAAATGCCCAGCAGACACATTGGCTGGGGCTGAGTGAGAAAAGATAACAAATCTTAAGGAAACATGTTGCCTATTATTCCTCATAATGAGAGCTGCCAGGGTGTACATTGAGCAGGCCTCCGGCTGATACCAGGACACAAAGGATCTTAATGCATCCCACACAAGGATGTCATTTGCAATCTGGAGCAACAAAAGAGATGGAAGGTAGGCCTTGTTTCTTGATACTGTATATCCCAGGGAAGACAAATAACAACCACACAGTTTGCTTTCCCAAGCCCCACAGGCATTCAAAAGAAGCCTGTTGACTGCAATTAGGATACCCCAGCTTTTAAAAGCCAACCCTCTCAGCAGGCAGTGAGATTCTATCATGGGCAATACAGCTTGGGCATGTTTCAGATTTACCACGGGGGCAGATCTATGGAAGGAGATGACGGTGAAAAAACTCTAATGACTTAAAATTCACAGCCCCCTCAAGGGGATCTCCATTGATGCCTCCCCAGATAAAATAGGTTAGTTTCACACTTTGTAAGGAAGAACAAAGATTTTCTTTCTAGTCCTAACAAACTAGTCCCATCAATGAGATCACCTACACATGGCTTCCATAAGAGCTAATATTTATCTGTCCACCTAAAGGCTTTCCTTACATGGAGTGCTCAGTCTAGGTCAAGCCAGAAGTTTGGGAAGTTAATGCCCCAGGATTTATCCTCAATGGATGAAGAGTCGAGTGTATGGATGAATGCCCCAGATTCCTCACAGTCAGTAGGGCAACACTGTGGTGTATTCTGCATCTCCTAGTGAATCGAGCAGATTTGAGCCCTAGATGTCACAGTGATAAACCACCCATTTTGACATCCACTACTGGCTTTTCCATTCTCTCATCTTGAATCTTGAGTTTGCACCCCAAATCTTACTTGCACCAAAATTTTTGTCTCAGACTCTGCTCTTGAGGAAAGTCAAATTCAGGGACTTGGCCAGAAGATTTCAAGATCTCCTTCAGTGCTTTCCTTTATAAACCTTGGAGGACTCCCCACTGCCTATGGAATAAGTAGAAAAATCTCAGAGTGACATCTGTGATTCTTCTTAGCATGGTCCTAAGATGACATCCAGATTCATGTATAACCCTTCCTTCTCAAAAACACGTTCATTCCAGAATATTGTTTATAATTTCATTATTTTAAGTCTTAAGACTTACTTCAATCTGACTTCCTCACTTAGCAGATGTATATTTTTCTCCTATGCCTACTTTAAGTGACTTTTTACTCAATAAGGCTTTTTATGCTTTCAAAAGTAGACTGGAGTCTCCGTCTTTAAATCAGCATAACCTTTTGCAGATACCTCTATGAAAATTATTTATAGCCTTCACTGCTAAACTATGAACAGCTTATTTTTCTTATCTTTGTACTCTCAGTTTCTATCACAGTGCTAATATTTAGTAGAGGCTCACTCAAAATGTGTTTGACTAAATGAATAAACGAATGAAATATCAGTGCTCGATTTTCAAGGACAGATGTTTGATGACTCTGCTACCTTCCTCTCCCATTCTAGTTATTGGGAAATGATAGAATTTTCCATCCTAGGTTATCCGGGGAGTCAATGATTTTTTTCTTAAGGATAGGTGACATAAAATATTACAATTTACCAGACTGGATGCTTTGTTGAAATTGTGGTCGATGTCTTCCTTTCAGAGTGTATATTTCAAAAAATAACATACTCCATACTGGTACCCAACACAGGTAGGGGTGATGACTAAGGCAGGTGAGCTTGGTAAGCGTGACCTGGTGAGACAGTGGGAGATTTGGAACCGCAGGACCTAAATTCAGCTCATGGTTTTGCTAGAGGTTTTAATCAACTCACTTAAGATTTCTGTTTCTGTATCCATAAAATGGAGATAATATTTAATTTACAGTGTATATTGAGACTTTTAATTAAACATTACATGTAAATGAATTTCGTAAAATGTCATATGACTATACACATGTGTGTGTATATACATGTGTCTCTATATACATATTTTCTTATTTATAATTCTTATAACTTTAATGATAAATGCTGTACATAAAATCAGCCTTCAGGAGCCAAAATGAACACCACAAAAGGCAGCCTAGAGATACAGGGCTTGATAGAGAGCCATAAATTTGGATAGAATTTTGCTGTTGAGCTGAATCCCAAGTAAGTGAGAACCTGTCTTGATTAATTAATTCATTTTTAGTTTAAATGGAAGTTAGTTACCAGACAATGTAGTATTGGTTTCAGGAGTAGAACCCGGTGACTCATCACTTACATATAACACCCAGTGCTCAACCCAACAAGTGCTCTCCTCAAAGCCCATCACTCATTTAGCCCATCCCCCCACCAACTCCCCTCCAGCAACCCTCAGTTTGTTCCCTATATTTAAGAGTCTCTTATGGTTCGCCTCCCTGTGTTTTTATCTTAATTTTCCTTCCCTTCCCCTATGTTCATCTGTTGTATTTCTTAAATTCCATATATGAGTGAAATCAAATGATATTTGTCTTTCTCTGACTGACTTATTTCACTTAGTGTAATACACCCTAGTTCCATTCACATTGTTGCAAATGACAGGATTTCATTCTTTTTGATCACTAATATTCCACTATATATATATGTATATATATGTACACACACACACACACACACACACACACACACCACATCTTCTTTTTCTATTCATCCATCAATGGACATTTGGTCTCTTTCCATAATTTGGCTTCTGTTGATAGTGCTGCTGTAAACATTGGGGAGCATGTGCCCCTTGGAATCAGCATTTTTGTATCATTTGGATAAATACCTGGTAATGCAATTTCTGGTTAATGGGGTAGTTCTTTTTTCAGTCTTTTTTTAGGAACCTCCATACTGTTCTCCATAGTGGCTACTGGACCAGTTTGTATTACCATCAAAAGTGCAGAAGTGTTCTCCCTTTTCCTCATCATCACCAACAGGGTGGGGCCTGTTTAGTGCTTGGATGGGAGAGCCTATCTTGACTTTAAAGACTTCTGGAGAAGTACCTCCATTGCTCAGATATCCTCACAATTTGAAGTGGGAAATTTCGGTACTTTGTGCCTAAATGTATAAAGCAATAGAAGCATTTGTATTTTTTTTTAAGATATTCAGGATCTTGCTGTGATCAAGATAGCACAAACACAGTTTTCTTTTACTAACAAAAGCTGATTCCAGAACCGACACGTGATATCTTCCTCATTCTCACAGAATAATTCAAGTGGTTTCCCAGGGTGTTGCAAAATTTAATACTTCTGGTTGTGATTATTTCCAGGAAGAGGGATTGTTCCTGCAAGAAAATGTGCCAGCAGTGCTATATGGCATGTGGAGTTATGCAATCCCACACACTGACCCGAATGGGATATTTGTCTGCATATTCAGTAGTCAGGATTTATGGGATCCTGTGTGTCCAAGGTCTGCCCAAAGGTTAGCGATGCGATGAGATGGGGCAACCAGAAATGTTCTGGGAGAGATGAGTGAGCGAGCAGCCACAGGTACTATATGAAAGTCCAGTCCATCGACATAACCCCAAAAGCAAATAATAGTAATAACAACAACAAGGAGGAGGAGAAGGAAAAAGAGAAAGGAGGAGGAGGAGGGAAGAGGAGGAGAAATGGTATTGCAGAAGCACTTATTACGAGATAGGGGTCAGAAGAAGTAGATAAAGAGGCTTACAGAGGGGATGGGAAATCAAAACAGGTAATAGGCATCAGGGCAGCTAATAGATATTAGGAAAACTCTGCGCATGAGCTAAAATGCCACAAGCATAAAGGCAAAGAGCCTAGCCCACTTTAGTTTCTAAAAGCAACTGGCTTGAAAAGAGTAATTCCAGGTCCCAGTTTCAGAGATATGGGACCCAAAATAAAAAAGCCTAGTAAAAGGAACAAAACAAGGCTCCAATTACCAAATAAGAGTACAAATGTATTCCGTGTCTCAGAAATAGATTTGACTGGGGACATAATCAGCACTTGAGGCTGAGTCCTAGAATACTAGTTACATTCCCTCTGTCTTGAGTCAGGAAGGTCCCTAAGGACGAGGCCCAGGTCAGTCCTGAAAGTCAGACTGAAATTGTTCTGTTTTGGGGAAGCAGTGGTGAGCAAAGACCAGTGGCCGGGCAGAGATTCATATTGTGGATATTACGCTATAAAAATAACAAGTATCCATCACTGTTGAGAGAGCCATCATAGCATAAGGCATTTTCGGTGTCTCGCTGATCAGTCCTTCAGAATCCTGTCTTTGAAATCAGACTTTCAGTGTACTACAGCTTCCACAGCCTAGCTTCCTTTGAGGAGAAGTCCTCTTCCCCCCCCCACTCCCCACACTTCTAGAGTTTTGGGATTAGATCTCTATCAGGGAGCTTGTCTTGAAGGCTAAAGTAATGAGTTATTCAAGTTTCATGGTAGAAATTATCCTTTCCCAACGCCAATTACATTCCAGCTGGCAAATAGCACTGGCTGTCTCAAAACCCAAACATCTGGAAGAAGATTTGAATTGGCCATCTCCCTGCCTCTTGTGTCTGAAACCTTTCTTAGATAGTAGGTTAGGAAACACGCTTTTGGCTGGACAAGATAAATATATTTTTTAACCATTAGGTCTCTGAAATACCATTAGTAGACTGAATAAGATCTAGAAGACACAAAAGCCATTAGAGCTCTAATTTAGTTAATAATTGTATCTCGATTACAATGCTGATCAACAAAACCATGAACGTGTTTTTAATAAATCATATGTTTTTGATTTTAAAAGATCCAACCGACCATTTATTTATGGGCTGCTCAATTAGTTAATTGGGTAGTTCAGTTGTCCAAAGGCTGGTCTGAATGGAGCTGTATTGGGACATTATGTTGACCCAGGGACTGGAAAGAAGAGCTGAAATTAACATGCTCACATTTAATCTCAACCTTCATTCTTTAAGGATTTCTTTCTTGGGTTTGGCGGAAAACACTGCTACAAGAAAACCCTCAGTTTGAGAGGCTACTGAACTGTTTACTAACTCTGAACACCAGCCACCTTTTTATACTTTCTGGTGGCTAGTTTCTTCATCTGTAAAAATTAGATGGTAAAAGCCCTTTTCAAGTTTATCGTAATGTTACAATAGACAATGTATGCAAAGACATGCCAAACACTAGATGCTCATTACACGACACTATTTTTTATTGCTGCTATTATGAAGCTATGAAGCAGAGATCAGACTGGCACCATACACCAAAAACATTGAGAATCATTGCCTGAAATGACACAGGTTTATAATGTCAAACCTGTAATAATTAGTGGAAGAGTCAGGAGACAAGTTGACATCAGTGAGCATAAGATGTATTCCTTTGGATACATCTGAAATTCAGCTGTGGAAGAAGTTCATCCCCTTCCCCACTTCAAAGGACACCCACACAAATACCAGACAAAGGTTAGCCCACTGTCCTCTTTCCCAGTTCTCCTGCGGCAGCAAATCCCTGCTAGAGACTTCCTGCTGAAGTCCCCAAATCTGGTTGCCTGTTTCCTGTTGGGAAAATATATTCGATAATATCCCCCACTGTCCGAAATTCTTTTTCTTATTCCAGTCACTCTTAGAGTCAATGTTTGAAAGGCTGGAAGATTAAAGGCAGTTAGTTTAGGTCTTCTCTGATTCCTTGCCTGCAATTAAATTTAATGATCTAGTATGATAATTTTATAAGAAATCAAAGCTACTCATAATGGAAATTTATATTCCTAAATTCGTGAGGAAACATTTTTCTAATAAAAATATTAACTACTAATGTATTAGTTAATATGTTTTTTTGTATTCTTTCAACATCAATATATAAATGGATAAATATTCTTGTTACAAATTTTCTAAAACTCTAAATTCATGGACTCATTCAACAAATGTTTATTGAGTGACAAATATGTCTCAGGCACTGTAGGATTTTTTCCCCCCCTGGGAAGTAGTAATGAATAAGGTAATTATCTTAATCCTGTCCTCACTGAGCTTAGAATCTAGCAAAAGAAATAGAAATGAAACAATGAATTGACCTAGTAGGGCAGAAACAATACTTTATATTAAAGCCAGGAGTCAGAGAAGGGGGTATTTGCCTGGTGAAGAAACTGTTTATCTACCAAAATGTCTTGGTGAACTTTCTTAGTATGAAAAATCAGGCCCTTAGAGTGATTTAGTGGACTTATTCAGTGGTTCTCAAACCAGGCCGTATATTAAAATAACTTAGGTCAATTAAAACAAACAAGCAAACAAACAAACTGATGCTTCAGCTCCACTGCCAAAACTTCTAATTAGTTGGGTGAGACCCAAACAGGGTATTTGTAATGCTCACGAAGTGTTTCTAATAGGTGATTCCAAGAGCATATTTTATTTGCTGTGCTAGAATTTGAAATCACTCCATCCTACCATCACTAACACCAACACTCCAACTTTTCAGGAACGTATGAAACACTTGTACTCTCTTCGGTTAAAGAATAGGGGTCATTATCGAATGAGGAGAAAGGAGGTGTAAACACATGTCCAAATGTACAGATACCAAGATGTGAATAACTGGCATGGCCCCCCAGTAGGAATTTGGACATAGAAATGATCAAGGGAAATTTAAGTTCCCTACTAATTCCTAAAATATTTAGAATAGTCTATACTTCCATGTGTATGGAGTAAAAATTCAATCCATTTTTCCTTCAATATTACAGAAAATTATGCCATAATTCCAGAGGATTTGGGCAATGCCAAGGAACTAGCATCTCTTTTACCTGTAAATAAATAAATAGTTATATTATATTACATTACATTGAAATAAGTGCCTTGAAAAACAAAATGCTAAGCAATCATATGGCAGGGAGGGGTCAGAAAGAGCTTCCTAAGAAAAACACAATTCAAGTTGAGACTACACAAAAGCCTTGTAATGGAAAATGTGAGTGTGTGTCTAGCAAGGAACTAAATAAACCAAAGATGGTGAAATAGAGAAAAAGTTATAGAGACAAGCCAAGCCAGGTGAGCGAGGTAGAGGTAGAGGCAGTTGTGTTAAGTAGAATGTGCGATGAGGGACTGAGCCTTGTGGCCGCTGATATTTACAAGAAAGAGCAGAGAGCAGAATAAGAGTGAGCAGACAGAGCAGAGGTAGAAGAATATGATAAGAAGACTAGAAAGAAGAGCTGCCCAGCCGATCTATGACACGTCCTTTCCTCCCCACACCAAACACCCGACTTCAATCATAACTATGGGAGAACACCATCATTTTTATCTCTCATTATGTTTCTCATATCTATGAGAGAGGAGATGAAACTGGATGTCTAAAAACCCAAGAGGCAGGCTAGCACAGGGTTAAGAGCATAGGCTCTGTCATCTGATTGGGTACGAATCTTGACTTCAGAAATTACAGGCGACTGTGAGTAACTTCTTTCTAGGCCTTGGTTTCTATATCTGAAAAGAAATAATTACTACTACTACCTCAAAACATTTGAAGAGAATAATGGGAATAATGCATCTTTTAAAAGCACATTTTAGGCCACTTTCATGATGGTAATGTTAGCACGTGTTGATGTAATGTATAACTACATGAATTTATTATCTTCTGAGGAATCTAAAGTGTCTTATCTAAAGTTATGTGTATTGACTAAAATATGCCATCACGGTGTTAGCCAAATCCTGCTGGGTGTGGGATGTAGACAGAAAGGCCTTAACACACTTTTCATGTTGATTGCTCTCATTAACTTTTTTATTGAATCAGTTATTCAAATGCTAATCGAGCGTATCTTTGTAAGACATTGTCCTAAGTACTGAAATGGCTACAGTGATGAATCACAAATAGCTCCTTCACTTAAACCACTTTGCAAACTGTATAAAGGTATAAAAATTATCAAATTATAAAGCAATACATGGTCCAATGCCGTAAGAAGCTACAAAGATACAAAGTTGAATCTCAGAGTAGGGTAAAGGAGTGATAAAATTTTGGTAATCTATAGTACTTGATCTTAATATCTGTCTTTTAAAACTTAACTTTAGAAAAAGCTTCTTTTATTGATAGTAGCGGAGAGCTCTAATTATGGACCCTCAAAATGCAGAAATGATTGAAACAAGATTGCCCTTTGAAAACTGAGCAGTAAGTAAACTAATTTGACTGCAGTAAAAGTATGACAAGTTCATTCCAAGTACTGTAGTCACACCTAAAAATAGAATAAGTGGATCTAAAGAGGAATCGTAGGAAAATGAGGCAAACACACAAAATGGAAACAAATAGGGTAGAAATGGACAGAATCCTTAGCCGTTGTTTTGACTCTGAGTTTTTCTGATCCTCATGATAAAGCCACTCCAAATCTGGAAATGCAGATGACTTACCATTATGACAGTGATCTTAGAGAAAGATGTACAATAGCCTATCTGTTCCCATTGCCAAGAGAATCACGGTTTTGAGATGCACCACATGACGTCTGAATCATGAAACTCCTCACATCTGATTCCATGGTCATGAAGCAACCTCTGATTAAGATTTGGCTTCCTGTGTATATCTGCCTACAGGGACTCAGGGGGCTGATTATATAGGCTTTGAGTGTATCCAGTTCTCATAAAACTGTGCAGTAGCTTCTGATTATAATTTGGCATCCTGTTCATCTTAACTACATGAAGAAAATAAATTGGTTGCATGAACTTGACTATCTCTGATTGTATGACAATGATTTCTCATTGTAAATTCAAGAATTGCATTGTTTTTAAACATCAGGCTCAAGATCTTGGTCCATTTGAATCTATCTCAGCAGATGGACCTGTTCATGTGATGACAATATTAGATACACTGGCCTACAACATTGAGATTCTGAGACACGGTGCATTTAATATCTATCTCTTCCTTGCAGAAACAATAAGCCATGATTTTGCTATTGTGACAAGACCATGGTATTGCTCATGAAGCTTTTCTTTTATCTGAAACTTTTGTTCAGTTCTACCTGGTTCAAGAACTTTCTACCTATCTCCAAATTACTGGGTGGAAGCCATGTTTGTTTGTTTGTTTGTTTGTTAGTTAGAGCACAAGGTAATGTCCTGCAATAAGTTCACCCCTAATTACATTCCTTTCTCTCAGATGTAACAGCCCCAAAATAGGTGGCTGGTCAAATGTAGGTAAATTTTTCTACTCCACAAGGTTATCCAAGGATCCAGGCTTGAAGAGTATCCCTGCCATTCTCAAAATATGGCTTGTATTTCTGGATTTGAGGAGGCTGGTTCAACTGTTGATTCCATTACGCATTTCCCAGTAGGTGGAAAGGGAAACTAGGGTGAGCAACCAAGTCATTTTGTGACGTTAAGATAAATTTACTTAAGATTCAGTTCCTACTTCAGGATAATGGAAAGAAGTATACCTACATCATGAGTTTTTTTGTGTGAATAAGTTAATGCACATATATACTTTAGCAAGTGTACCTGACTATGTAGTAAGCACTACATGAGTTATTATCATTAACCTCACTTTATTGTTTTAAAATAGGGTTAATAAGAAAAGAGATTTGGGGCGCCTGGGTGGCTCAGTCGGTTGAATGTCTGACTTCATGATCTCACGGTTCATGAGTTCGAGCCCCGCACTGGGCTCTGTGCTGAGCTCAGAGCCTGGAGCCTGCTTCGGATTCTGTGTCTCCCTCTCTCTCAGCCCCTACCCCACCTACGCTCTGTCTCACTCTCTAGCTCTGAAAAATAAATAAACATTAAAAAAAAAAAAAGAAAAGAGATTTGAGTCAGAGAATGGACGTATATCACTGAGTGAAATTCAAAAAGTAATAGAGTTGTTACTGTAATTTTATATTTAGAGAAGTAGTATTATCACATTCGGTATCGTATAAGGTATAGGTTCACGTAGTATGAGGCTAAAATGACTGTTATCCACATATTCCCCATACTTTACATTTAATGTAATATTAGGGTTTCACCACACGTGATATTCATTTTCCCTCATAGAATTTTTCCCCTTCTTTGCAACAAGTTGGTCTCTGTTTCATAATGATTTACTTCTCACTTTTGTCTCTTTCCCTCCCTTTCCTTCCCTCCCTCCCTCTCCTTCCCTCCCTCCCTCTTTCTTTCTCTCCCAACACACACACACACACACACACACACACACACACGCACGCACGCACGCACACACATTCACACATGCACACACATATGCACTGAGTTGCTCTGTGATACAAGCAGAATAGGTATCTAAAAATTCTTACAGAAATATTTATGATTAGGAGTAAACTGGAGACGGACATGATTCTAAAGACCACCAGGATGACAAATGTAGTCAGAAAACTCTCCCTGAAAATTCTAGATTTTCTAGGATTGTTTTCAAAATAGCATTTTATTGCCTTTTGCCTACTTACTATCAATTCAATAAATATTTATTAAGCATCTATAATGACCCAACATTTGTGTTCAGCACTGGAAACTCCATGGTGAGACACATCTGGCAGCGAGTGTCCTTGCTGTATTGGAATACATGGCCAAGTGAGGATGCAGACATTTTAATGAGAGAATAATACATACAAAGGTGAAACTATAATCAGTGGGCAGAGCGTTTCATGTGAAGAAAAATGAGTAAGCTCTAGAGATCTAGTATATAACATTATACCTACAGTAAATAATAATAATAATATATTGTACATCTAAATATTTGCTAAGAGGGTATATTTCCAGTTAAGTGAACATAAATATATGTATATATATTTTTTTGAAGTGTGAAATTGAACACTAAAAACTTTCTATATACATTCCACTTCATTTGACCATGTGAGGGAGTAGGCAGTAGACGTACACTGGAGGTTCAGGGAAGCTTCTCTAAGAAAAAGCAACTGAGCAGAAATTTTAAAGAAGAGGTTTATTGTTTAAGAGTCCAAGGGGGAGGTGGGGAAGAGTGTTCCAGAGGATAGCCTTGTAGTCAACTAACATGTTGTGTGTTGTCTTCCTGATTATTGTCTCTGAGTATTTGTGTATAAGTACACATCATACTACATATTTTGTCTTCTAACTTGGGTAATGGACGATATCTGTCAATATGAGGCATTGGTTTCCTCATCTATAAATTGAGGGGTTACACTAAATGATTCCTCAAGTATCTTTCAGATTTAAATTCTAAAATCACATGGCTATTAATTTTCACAGATCATACCAAAAAATGTCATACCGGAAGAACAACACATGTTAGATTCATTTATCATAAAATATCAAATGTAAGCCTCCAAAGGACTGTTCAGTTATTATCACTACCTGATCATCACTGTAAAACACATTTTTCCAAAACATCGACTGTGTAATGTCCTATTCTCACATTCTCAACTCATATACAAGTACGATAATACCTATTGGGTCTACCTAATAGAATCAATAAATGCTTACTAATTAAATGATAGCCATAAAAATAATTTTAACATAGGAAAATATATTTATAATAATGATAAATGTAAAATCAATAACCTAATCAAAATTAATTATGTTTAAAAGAATATAAAATCTACAAAGATAATTTCTGGGACTTCGGCAAATTTGAGAAGAGGGGCGCCTGGGTGACTCAGTTGGTTTCGCGTCCAACTCTTGGTTTTGGCTCAGGTCATGATCTCACGGTTCATGGGTCTGAGCCCCCCCGTGGGGTTCTGCGCTAACGGTGCAGAGCCTGCATGGGATTCACTCTCTCTCTCTTCCCTACTCTCTGCTCTTTCCTCACTCATTTTCTCTCTCTCTCTCTCTCTCTCTTTCTCAGAATAAGTAAATAAACTTAAAAAAAAACTTCAGAAGGAAATAAATTATCTTTATTAAGGTAGGGTAAACAACATTTGTAGAAGACAGTTTTCATAAATTAATTTGATCACAAATTCAATGAAGTATGTATTATGATTACTGATTTTAAAGGTATGAAAATTTTCAGTTTGGTAGATTGTTATCTAGCTCAAAACAATGTTAAATTTAGGGGATTTAGAGGCACCTGGGTGGCTCAGTCGGTTAAGCATCCAACTCTTGATTTCAACTCAGGTCATGATCTCACAGTTTTGTGAGTTCAAGCCCTGAGTTGGGCTTTGCACTGGCAGCATTGGAGGCTGCTTGAGATTCTGTCTCCTCTTCTCTCTGCCCCTTCCCCACTCATGCTGTCTCTGCCTCTGTCTCTGTCTCTCTCAAAATAAATAAATAAAATAAAATAAAAATTTTTTAATTCAGGGATTTAAGCCCTACTGAATCCTTAAATTGAATTGATTGCTGCCTGATTCAAGTATCTCCTCTCTACTAAATTACTGTTTTATAACTGATACCTACATTCTGAAAGTGCTATTTTCCTTCTTCCAATTCTCTCCTCCCCACTAAAGAGATTGGATTTCTTCTTATCAAAACTTGCTTTTAGAAAAGGAACAAAAACTCACAGTGAATTCTTTGTTTGTAACCAGAAGAACAATCAAGCCCATCTGTCTTTATAAGAATTAGCACCTCGACTTTAAAATTAAAGTTCTATTTCATATAATTCCAACCCCACCTGCTGTCTGCAGGACATGGGTTCATGTTGGTGTACTTAAAGCCATATACCTTGGGCGCTTGCCCTGTCTACTCCAGTGTACAAACACTCACAAGACCCATCAAGAAAAGCACCCAAGCGCCATGTCACTCATGTTCAATCTTTGTAGCCAGAACTGTGAGGGTCAATTTTGGAATAACAAATGAAAAGACACTTGCAGGGTGATATCTTGGCCTCTGTGGATAAAGTTTGACTGAGGGTTAAACTTGCTGGGTAGAATCAGCCCTAATCTTCAACATTCATAAAGGATTGCGGCACCCAGAGATGATGATTGGATAGATAGATGATAGATAGATAGATTTGCAGATAAATGGATTTAATTTTGTTGGGTCATGTTGGTTTAAATTGCTTAGTCATTGTCACTCCATCAGCAGCTATTAGAGGCTTATTATAGGTACAATTCTTGTAAAGTCATTCATCCCTTCTACATCGTTTTAACTAATCTCCTGGGATGCTTTAGATGGTGTTGAACATGCATTCATAACTATTTGTGATGTGATCTTCTTCTAATCCCCAACTCTGTCCTTCTCTTATTGTCTTTAATTATTTTTACAAGTTCTTTTGATGTCTGAGACCCAATTCCAACACGGGGCAGGGAGTTTTCCAATACCTCCAACAAGCAATTCTCAGAAACCAGCAATTCTCCACAGGCTAAGGGTACAGTCCTATAAAACCCTGCCCCCCCCCCTTAAGTTGGATTAATTGGCTGGAGTGGCTCACAGAACTCAGAGAAACAGTTAACTTACTAGATTACCAGTTTATCATAAAAGGAAGACACTCAGGAACAGCCAGCTGAAGGGCTGCATAAGGCAAGGTGCGGGGAAGGGCACTGAACTACCATGCCCTCTCCTGGCACACTACTATCTCCCATCTCCACGTAGTCACCAACTCAAGCTCTCTGAACCTCGTCCTTTTGAGATTTTTACGGAGGCTTCAATACACAGGCGTGGTTGATTATATCACTGGCCAGTGACAATTGATTCAATCACCAGCCCCTGTCCCCTCTCCAGAGGTCAGAGGGTGGGACTGAAAATTCCATCCCTCCAATCTCTTAACTTAGAACCACTACCAGCCAGCCCCCACCCTCAGTCACCTCATTAACACCACAAAAGATACCTTATTGCTCTTATCCCTTAGGAAATTCCAAGGGTTTGGGGAGCTCTGTGCCAGAAAAAGGGACAAAGGCTAAATTTATATTTCTTATTACAAATCATAAGATTCCAGAATACTTTCAAATTTTACAACTATGTGATTAACATGACATCCCCAAAGTTTTCCAAATGTCAATGTGGAATATATGTCATGGTATCAGGTGACACCTCCAGGATAACTAACCCAGACTCTATGTATTTTCATAAATATTTAGTGATATAAGTGAAGTGATACTAAATCTACTAGAGAATCATATTTACAAGTCAGCCAAGCTAATAGATCCCATTGTTACGCTTTTTGTAATCTGACATAGCTGAAGTCAAATCATAGCTCTTAGCTATTTTTGAGCTCGGTCAGTATCTTTTGCCATAAAATAGTAATAAATATTGGGTTGTAAAAATTTAATAAAACATCACATGAAATCAATTAGATGGTATCTTACCTATAGAAGAAGTCAACAAATAATAGGAACAACACTACTAACATGGTTTGTTAACCTTAAAAATAAAACGGTCGGTGCGCCTGGGTGGCTCAGTCAGTTGAGTGTCCAACTTCGGTTCAGGTCGTGATCTCATGGTTCATGGGTTCATGCTCCACATTGGGCTCTTTGCTGTCAGCACAGAGCCCACTTCAGATCATCCATCCCTCTCTCTCTCTGTCCCGCCCCTGCTCACACTCACTCACACTCTCGCTCTCAAAAATAAATAAACGTTAAGATAATAAATAAACTGTTAGTTATTTTACCCGCAAAAAGTTTATTCAAGAATAGCAGAGAATTGCAGTCCAGGATAAGCACGCTATGACAAAACCATAGGCAAATCCAAGAACAAAGGAGAGCAACACTCTTTAATAGAGGAAAGAGAGAGTTTGGGAGGGACTGTTATAAACAAAAAAGCATGGAAGTAAAGTGAGAGTTTGAAGTGCAGTGGCTTTCCTTTAGCTGAGTTGTGGCAGTTTCTCATCAGCAGCACTGCTGCCAGGGGAGAAGACCTTTCTTCCTCATCTGGGGGAGTAAAGTAGTATCAACTTACAAGGTATGTCTCTTCCTGTTGAGACCTGCAATTGACAAGGGGTAGGACATGAGAGTTCCCCTTTCTGGACTTCCAACTCCATTTTCATGAGGTTTCCCTGAATTAATTTCACAGATAAATAGTACTGTATTTTTTCTTTTCTTTGAAATGAGGTGAACTTGGTCTCTTCCCATAGTTTCCGTGTTTGATTCTTAATTTTGTCCTGGAACACACATCAAACAAACCCATTCCATTTCCGTGTATCTACGGTGAACTGCATATAGAAGGCACTCATAAATGCCTTAGCAGGTCACCTAAAATAGTAACAATAATAGCTACTGGGGCGCCTGGGTGGCTCAGTCAGTTAAGCATCCAACTCCTGATTTGGGCTCAGGTCGGGATCTTATGCTTTGTGGGATCAAGCCCCACATTGAGCCCTGTGCTGACAGCACAGCACTGAGCCTGCCTAGGATTCTCTCTCTCCCTCTCTTTCTGCCTCTCTCCCACTCACATGCATGTTCTCTCTTCAAATTAATAAACATTTTTTAAATAAAATAATAGGTACTAATAATCATGTTTTGTTTTAGTCTTTTTCTTATATATCTGATATATTCATGATCGTCTAGTAAGATAAGTGTTATTGTATTCAGTTTTAACATTTGAAGATATTCAAATATTAGTTTGAAGTATTCAAGGTTGTTTTAAGAAGAGATAGAGGCAAGGTTTAAACCAGAACTACCTGCGTGTTCCCTTCCCAGTATGATTTTCTGCCTACCAGGTTCAATTGGATTTCTATTTCAGGGAATAAAATGCAATATATGAGAGATTTTGTACATTACCTCCATCGTTTTGAAAGTAGTAAATTGGAGCACAATTTTTTTTAATTTAATGGTAAAATTTTAGGTGCCAATGAAGATCAATGGGAAATATATTTGTTTTGAAGAGGGTGATTTCTAGAATCCTTTAACTCGTATGAAAAAGACACTGATTAATACTTCCACCTGTATGTCTGAAGCTGTTTGCTTCATCTGGGGGATTTATCTGAATATAGATTCGGATGATATTATTGAAATTGGTTTCAATGAGGGGTTTGGGATTTCGGGCTTTTCGTCAACAGACTGACCGGCTGAAGGCAGAACATGTTAATCCAAAATAAAAGGTAACAATTTAAAGACCTGTGGTTTGAGGGTGAGACACACAGTATACAAGTTCACACATGTTAGACAGTCAGGAAGAGCCCAAGCTGGGTGTTGCAATACATTTGAATTCAACGTGATCACAAACTCTTTGTTTAGTTCTGAAATTTTGAACATGAGTATCATGGACCACAAAGTTCCAGACTTGAAGAATTTGTACCCAAGGGAAGATATTACCTGGAAATATGATGATTAAAAACAAAGAAATATATATTACATAATGAAAAAATATATATATACATATATGAAAAGAGTGCCCCACAGTTCTGTTCTTCCTGTAGGAGGACAAAAGACAAGGATGTAGCTCTCTCTCCCTCCTCTCTGGCACGAGCAGTTGTTGATTACCTTCTCAGGATAACAATAGCAAGAATTCACAAAACAGACAGAATCTGCTGGAAGCCCTGAGTATGAGGATCATGTTGGGCATGAAACACACAAGGGAGGAATGTTCTGGCACCAGTACCACATGTGGTCACAATAACTACGGAGGGTGAAATCCAAAAAAATAAATAAATAAAAAAGGAAAAAAAAATATTCATTATGCAAAATAAAATTCTGTGCTGAAATGTTGCATGGCTTCCATAAACAATTGTATTATTTGAAAAACAACAGAGCGGCATGCCTCTGATTTATGTGAAATTTTGGCTTGGTGCTTTTCTCATTTTCAAGAATTTTTAGTCTTTCATATTTAATTATTTAGTAAATTGAAGAATACCAAAGAAAGATTATTTCATCCCACTGAGAAAATTTCACTATTATACAGTATATATTAGCTTCTCTCTCTCTCTTTTTTTTAAAACAGCAAAACAGAAACAGATTTATAGTTCTCTCCAATCTACCTCCCAAATAGTCAGAATAGCCAGAATCAACCTGGCAGTATGACAACCAAAATTGCTTTTCTAGTAGAATGTATATTCTAGGGGTAGATAACCGAAATAAACAAGAAATACACAGAAGATAACTTCAAAGAGTTTTCAGCTATGAAGAAAATAAAACAGTGCAGTGTGATAGAGAGTGATTTGGGATGTATTCGTTTTCTATTTCTGCATAACAGATTACCAGCAACTTAGCAATTTCAAGCAGCACAATTTATCAACTCACAGTTTTCCTAGGTCAGGAGTCTGGGCATGAGTTAACTGAGCCATCTGCTCAAGGTCTCATCAGGCTGATAGTAAAATGTTAACTGGAGTTACAACCTCCTGTGGAGCTCAGGGTCCTCTTCCACACCCATTCATCTTGATGGCTAAATTCAGTTCCTTGCAATTGTAGGACAAAGTTCCTTGTTTCCATCTTGAGGCTGCCTCAGGTCCATGCCATGGGACTCCCACCATAGACTCTCACCAAATGATTACCTCTTCCACAAAAACAGAGAAACATCTCTGCTTTCAAAGAGCTTGCCTGGTTAGCTCAGGGCCACCCAGATAATCGCCCTTTAGATTAATTTGTAGTCAACTTTTTTGGGACATAATTACATCTGTGTACTTTCTTGTGCCAAATAACGTAGCATAATGATAACAATGATATCCCAACCTATTCACAGATCTTGTGCATACTGAAAGACTGTAGATTATACAAAATTATAGGTAATTGTGGGTCATCTTAGAATTCTGACTACTGCTACAGTGGCTAAGCCTACAACATTAACTAGCGTAGTCAAGAAACCCTTCTTAGGGAAATAATATTTGAGTTGAAACTTGAATGTTGAAAAGAAGCCAGCCATATAATAATCATGGAAAAAATATTCCAGCAGAAGAAATAACTTGTACAAAGTCTTTGCTATAGGAGATAACTCTGTAGGTACAAGAAACAGAAGGCCCAAGTGCCAAGAGAAGAAAGATAAGATCATGAAGGACCTGTAGGCCAGGCAGACTTCAAATTGTGAGATAATTCATAGGGCTGCATGACATGAGTCATATGAAATTTGAATTCAAATTTCAGTAGGAAGTATTAGGATGATTTAAGCAGTGAAGTAGCATAACCCATGTCTTTGCAAAACTTCAAAACCTTTTGGTTTGATTCTTATAATCACTTTTTTTTATGTGTGATAATTAAGAATACTCACATGAAGGGCAGTAAGTACAGGAAACATAACTCATCACTCAGTAAAAAAGAGTTTGCTACTGTCGTTGCTCGTCACTCTATGCTGCTTTGATTTCCCTCCAGGAAAACAAAGACCAAAAAAAAGTGAGCATAGATTTAAAATTTAATTTCAAACCAAACCATTTGCATACTACAACGTTGTTTTCAATTTTCAAATGATTTTTCCTAGGTGGTTGAACTTTCTAAAGAAGGGAAGAAAGAATAAATATATTGAATCATTAAAGAGTACAATATTATTATTTGTCTGCCAGTTGGTTCCAGTCAGTCACACTAATGTCATATCTGATGGGAAAAAAAAGTTTTGAAAGTAAAGTAGATATTTCATCTCCATGTGGACCAATAAAACATCTAATGTGGCTGCTGACTTTCCAGAGTAAGTAAAGTATCGAGACCTGGAACTAAAAGCTACATCGGGTTTATGACTTGCACTTCTTGAGAAATGGAATAAAAGAGACATAGTTTGCCTTAACACCAAGAAAAAAAGTAGAAAAACTGGTCAAATTTTGTGAAAGTATAGTTCTCAGGATATTGGACATCACATGTCACAATGTGGACACACATTGAAGGACAATGACAACCAAGACATGGGAAACAAATGCGATGAATCTTACAACTGTCTCAAATTATTGCCTGGAGTGAGTTTCCAGACTGTAGGGCAGGAAGAGGGGGCCCAGGCAGAGCCTTACTATCTCCCTGAGTTGAGGAAATGAAGCAGAAAGTCCAAGAAAGACAAGATATCAAGAGTCCACAGGGCGGAATACCAGAGAGGAGAAAGCTTAACTGAGAGAAAATCTTAGAGATTGAGAAAGAGCCCCCTTTGTGTCCACAGCTGGATACTGGTTAGCACAGCCACGTGATAAAAGTGCCCAAAGCTGGGGGCGGGGGGGGCAGGAATACTAAAAGAATTAGGAAAAATATGGAGAAGTCACATAGTACCATTAATAGTGCCTGTTCCAACTAGTCAGAGCAGAAAATCTCATAATAAACTGGTCATTGGGTAGTATACTCGGAATAATTATGCTTCAATAGTGGGTAAAATTAACCCTGTGTTAAAGACTGCCTGTTCTGGCCAAACAAGCTTTAAAAAGAAGACTCAAAGAAACAAATTTTTTTCTTTCCTTTTTTTTTGAATGTTTATTTATTATTGTTTTTGAGAGAGAGTGATACAGAGTGAGTGGGGGAGGGGTAGAGAGGGAGGGAGACAGAATCCTAAGCAGGCTCCACAAGCTGTCAGCACAGAGCCCCACACAGGGCTTAAATCCATGAACTGTGAGATCATGACCTGAGCTGAAACCAAGAGTTGGATACTTAACCAACTGAGCCACCCCAGTGACTTGACAAATAATTTTTGAAGAAATAAGGGCTGAAAATATTCCAAATTTGTTGAAAATAACGTCTATATATTGAAGAATTCCAATGAACACAAATGCCAGAAACATGAAGAAAACGTTAACATGGCCCTTTACCATCAAATCACTTAAAATCAGTGACAAAAAAGAAGTCTTAAGGGAACCAAAGAAAAAAAGACATGTACAAAGGAACAAAAGGAGGACAGCAGATTGTCACTGGAATCAATGCAAAGAGAAGACAGTAAAGTGACATTGCATTAAATGCAAGAGTCAATTATATACTATCTATAATAAAACAACTTTACATATAAAGACAAAAATACATTAAAATTAAAAGATGGAAGGGTGCCTAGGTGACTTAGTTAAGTGTCCGACTTCAGCTCCGGTCATGATCTGCGGTTTACGAGTTCAAGTCCCGCATTGATCGGATCCTCTGTCCCCATCTCTCTCTGCACCTCCTCGGCTTGCTTTCCCTCTCTCTTAAAAAGTAAATAAAAACATTAAAAAAAGAGAAGGAAAACATTATGTTAACACTAATCAAGAAAGCAGAGAAGCTTAATTAAGCAAAAAAGATGTCAAAACAAAGAATCCTACCAAGGATAAGGATGGAGAGGATTTCATAATGATAAATGGAACAATTCATCAAAAGGACATAAGAATCCTAAGTTTATGCCTCCAAGCAACAGAAATTCTACATATTGAAGGAAAAATTAGCAGATTTTCAAAGAAGACATAGTCAAATCCACTATTGAGGTCAGAGATTTCAAGATTACTTCCTCATTAATTAATAGAAAACATACACAAAAAAATCAGTAAAATACATAAGACTAGAGCAGTACTATCAACCAACTTAATTGGCATTTGCAAAACACTCTACTCACCGACAGTATGATAAAATTTCTTTTTATGTGCACACAGAGCATTTGCCAAGATAGACTATATTCTGGGTCCCTCTTTCCCCAAAATCTAAAGTAATTCAAGTAAAAAAAAGATGCTATTTCATTACAATAAAACCAAATTAGAAATCAATAACAGAGATAAATCTTTGATCATGGGAAATTAAATAATATGCTTCAAATAATAACCTATGGGCCAAAAAAAAATGAAAAAAGAATTTAAAAAAAATTCAGTACTTTGAGCTCAATGAAAACAAAAGTCAAATGTGTACACATGGACATTGCAAAAGCAGAATTTTAGAGATTAATTTGCAGCCTTAAAACGATCCATTATTAAGAAAACATTTTCTCAAATCAATGACCTCAGCTTCCATCTTAAGAATTACGATGAAGAGCAAATAAAATCTAAGGTTAGCAGTAAAGGAAATAATAAAGACTATAGTAGAAATCCAGGAAATAGAAAAAATAGCAAATGATAGAAAAAAAATCCAAAATCAAATAAAGCATAAAATATGGGTTCTTTAAGGATATCAATAAATTTGATAAATCTCTAGCTAGATAGATTACATATAAGGGAGAAGACATATATTACCAATATTACAATGACAGATGGGACATCAATACAGATGTTATGTATATAAAAATATTGGTGGAATATTATGCACAATTTTATGCCAATTAATTCAACAACTAGATGAAATGGAAAAATTATTTTAAAGACAATAAATACCAACAGTCAGGAAAGAAGATGTAGTTAACCCGTATAGCCTGTTTTTATTAAAGAAATTGAGTTGTAGTGAGAAACTTTCCCACAAAGAAAACTCCAGGCTAAGCTGTTTTAATAACAAATTATACACCGAGTATTTAAAAAAGAAATAACACAATTTTGCAAAAATTCTTCCACAAATTTGAAGAAAGTTCTCATCCCAAATCATTCTATGAGGCCAGCGTTCTTCTGATATCAAAACCAGATGAAGAAACAAGAAGAAAAATAAGCTAGAGGTTTATATCTGCCATAAATATAAATCCAAAAATTTTAATACAGTTTTGCCAAACTCGTATCTAAAAAGGATAATACATCATGATCAAAATAATTTTATCTCAAAAATGCAAGGTTGGCTTACTATCTTAAAATTTAAACTTCATCAATTTCTTAAAATTTTAAATTATTTAATTAAATTAACAAATTAATTTAATTTGTCAAAATCCAACATCCATTCCTGAATAAAAAGTCTCATCGGGGCACCTGGGTGGCTCAGTCAGTTAAGTGTCCAACTTCAGCTCAGGTCATGATCTCATGGTTTGTGGGTTTGAGTCCTGCGTCGGGCTCTGTGCTGACAGCTCAGAGCCTGGAGTCTATTTCGGATTCTGTGTCTCCCCCTCTCTCTGCCCCACCCTTGCTCACACTCTGTCTCTCTGTCAAAAATACATAAACATTTAAAAAAAAAAAGTTTTTTGAGTCTCATCAACCTACAAATAGGAGACACATTCCTTAATCTAAAAAAGGGCATTTATGAAAATCATGCAGTTCACACCATATTTTAATGGTGAAAACCCCAAATACTTTCCCATGAAAGTCAGGACAAGGCAAGGATACTCAGTCTTATCATTTCTATTTAATATCGTAATAGAGGTTTTAGCCAGCGCAATAGGTCAAGAAAAAGAAAGTGACTTTGGTTTCTATATATGCCGAGTAAAAAAAAAGTCTTGAATCTTTTTCTTTCCTGAAGATCAGGAAATGTATGTGTATGAACTTTGGTCCCCTTTAGAATAAGAGAGGTCTTGGCCTCACCCTGAATCATTTTTTCCTCTTAAAGTGGGCGAAGTAAAGGTAGAGGAGGAGAAAGGAATCAGGTACATAGCAGATGAGAGCGGCACCCTCCCAGTGAGCAAAGCATGTTACTTTCTGGTTCCTGGCAGCATGGCAACTGTACACCAGGTAGTATTCAAAGATACTTTATCTTTCTCTCCTGTTTAAGAAGCAAAAGAAAGTATCAAGAAAATCAGAGTCAGAAAGAACAAATGCCTTTAGGGAGAAAAACAGAATTTATGAAATAGACTATATTACAGGTCTTAGTGTATGGACAATACTCATATTATTTCCATCTTATTTCATCGTATCGATCCTATGATGTAGGCATTACTATCCCCACATTTCACTTCCAAACCTTAATGTCACAGAGATCATACAACAGCATAGCTAGAATTGGAACCCAGGTCTTTTTTTTACCTCAATTCCCTTGCCTGTTCTCATACACGAACATCTTGCTATCCATGTCAGTGTTCTCAATCAGCTCTCCTGAGCCAGCTTTAAGTATGTGTAATGACTGCCTATAATGGAGCTATTGGAAAGTAGTTTTGAAGCTCAAAGAATTAGATAATATATATTAAGTCATATATGTGTGGGTTTTCCAATATCCTTCTCAAATTTTTAGCCTGAAATAAAATCCTTGAAGAATAGTGTTTTTATATTCCATTGCTATTATAGTCCAGTAATTTCTATATAAATATCCTTGGTCTGTGTTCTGCCTTTAATAGCTTAGGAATATGATACAGAGGATATAAAATGTTCATTGGACATAATAACATTATAGAACACCCCAGGTAACCTGGTGGACCAAACACAAGATTAAATGTCAAGAAACTTGAGTGAAATATCTCCTGATATTTGATGCTTATTCTCTCCTCTATTTCCTCTCTTGCTTGTCTTCTTTTTCTCCCTTTCTTTTCTTTTCTTTTCTTTTCTTTTTTTCCTTTCTTTTTCTTTCTTTCTCTCTCTTTCCTTCTTTCTTTCTTTCTCTCTTTCTCTTTCTCTCTTTCTCTTTCTTTCTTCCTTTGTTTCTTTCTTTGTTTGTTTGTTTCTTTCTTTCTTTCTTTCTTTCTTTCTTTCTTTCTTTCTTTTTCTTTCTCTTTCCTCCCACCCTACCTCCTTCCTTCTTCTTTTCTTTCTTTCTTTCTTTCTTTCTCTTTCTTTCTTTCTTTCTTTCTCTCTTCCTTCCTTCCTTCCTTTCTTCCTTCCTTCCTTCCTTCCTTCCTTCCTTCCTTCCTTCCTTCCTTCCTTCCTTTCTTCCTTCCATGTAAGCCTTCTCTTCAGACAATTTCTTTAACTACCATCTTGGTGTCTCCATAGCTCCGTCCCTTAGCAAATCCACCAGTACCAGCACTGTGAGTTCAGAGTGGTTTCACCATGAGAAATCTTTCATTTCCTTTATTCCTGAACGTTTGCATTTCCATCTTGAGCCTGTCTTTCAAACAGTCCTTATTAATTGGAATAAAGATGAAGGCAACAAACATTATACTAGGCATTCAGGAAGATGCTAAATAAACTAAATAGATATGAGTTTTGCCTGTTTCTGTTGCCTTGAAAATTTTACTGTACAATCCTTTCTGTCAGTACATTATGAGCTAAAGGAGAAAAGAGAAAACTAGTTGCATTTAGCACCTCCTTTCCTTTTGCTTCAGATTTTCCATGTATAGGAGGAGACGCTGATTTTTTTAAGGTTTATTTATTTTGAGAGAGATAGAGAGAGCATGAGCTGGGGAGGGACGGGGGAGGGGGGTGGAGAGAGAGAATCCCAAGCAGTCTCCACACTGTCAGTGCAGAGCCTGATGCAGGCCTCAAACTCAGAAACGGTGAGATAATGACCTGAGCCTAAACCAAGAGTCGAACGCTTAACTGACTGAGCCACCCTAGGTGCCCTGAGACGCTGATATTTTTGAACAAGATAGAAATAATTTCATAGACTAGGATCAGCAGTCCAGGTAACAGACTTAAAAGACGTGGATGAATTTATTAAGAGTATGCTGATGGGGCGCCTGGGTGGCTCAGTCGGTTAAGCCGCCGACTTCAGCTCAGGTCATGATTTCGCGGTGTGTGAGTTCGAGCCCCGCGTCGGGCTCTGTGCTGATGGCTCAGAGCCTAGAGCCTGCTTCAGATTCTGCGTCTGCCTCTCTCTCTCTCTCTGCCCTTCCCCTGCTCACATTCTGTCTCTCAAAAATAAATAAACGTTAAAAAAATTATAAAATAAAAGAGTATGCTGAGTACAGAAGCACTATACATACATTGTGTCTCCTAGAACTTAGCTATCTTCTTTGTTTCTATTATCCAAATTTAACAAATAAAGGAAAAGAGAACCAGAGCCTCAGAGAAAAATCACCTAAGTGACCGTGTGGCAATGCTGAAATTTGGAATTACAAGTCTGACTCCTCAAACTCTTGTTAGTAACATGACCTTTGGCATGTTGCTTGGAGCTTCAAATTTCTCAGCTGAAAAGAAAGGTGGGTGGTGGTCTCTCACTCCCTTCTCCAGTACTTACTGGGCTGTTGTATGCTAAACATGTGCCATGGATAAAATAGTAAGCCAAACGTAAAAATGACCTACAGCCTAGTAGGGTTACGAAGGAATGTTGCGGTGATGAAAGACTAGGGATGGTCAGGGAAGACTTTCCTGAGAAATTTGCTAGGAGCTCACAACTAAAGCATGAGCAGTAAACTAGATGGGCATGGAGAAGATGGGCAGGATTCCCTTGGAAAGTCCTGACAGAGAAAAGAGTTGTAGCAGATGCTGAAGGCAAGAGGGGAAAGCTTTCTCAAGGGCCCGAGTGTTGTCAGCGGAGCTGGTTGGAGCACAGGGGCGTAGATTTCCGTGACCAACTCCTCCTAACCAGTGTGGTTGTTCTGTGGTTTGAAGTCAAAGACTGACAAGGCCAGCCAGCGGGAAGTGCTTTGTAAATTAGAAATCACTATGTAAATGTGAAGACTTGTGGGAGTTTTGCTGGTTTCCTGTTTTAAAAGTCTATAACATTTCCCCCAAACCACTCTTAAAGTCTTAGTGTAGAGTGCGATCTTCTCATGGCATGAAATTGGGGTTTACAGAGGAGCTTCTGTTTCCTCCTTGACAGAGCCGGAGACAATTCTCAGCAGAAGTTAGCCTAACTCCTGGGGTGAAAATGTGCTTCAGAGCATTGAGTACACAGTCCCCTGGCTGTTTCTAAAGAAGACACACTCAGACGGACAATATGCATTCATAGTCTGATTAATCATCAGTGTGTGCTTCTTGGCTGAAGAGGGGAAGAGCCTGAGAAACCCCCGCTGTCTCCCAGGACAGAGCAAAGAGGAGGATTTTCCACACTGAACGCAGGAGAGGGAAACGTGTCAGCTGGTGATTGAGGGATGGGAACTGGGGGGCCCTGTGGCAAAATAGTACAAGTTCTCCTGTGGGAGTCCCGCCTACCTTCCCTTTAGGTTTGCTTCCTAAGGAGGACCAGACCACACCCTCTCTACATAGCAGGGGATGGGGCTGGGGACCTGTCTCCTTCCCAATCAAAAACCATTTTCTTTCGCTCAGGACACCTGAGAACAATTGCCTGCTAAATACAGGTTCCACAGACATGTGGCAAAGCTCTTCAGACCCCAGACTTGATGGCATGGCTGGCTTATAAGTTCACGTCATGTACTGCTTGAAAGGTTGAATGTTGCTTAGAAAAATTGTTATCTCTTGGTTAACTCGGGTCTCAGAGAAAGGTAGCACTGGGCCAGGAGACATGTACCAGTGAGGGGCTGTCACTCCCACTCTGCCGCTCTAGTTCAGTTGTCACCAGGTAAGCAATTTATGAAACTCTCAGAAACTGAGGATCCAGATCTGTGAGATGTTCAGTTAGAAAATTCCCTTCTAACTATAAACATAAATTCCGTATTTAGATTGTTCAACTTTCAGTTTAAGTGAAAATGAAACAAGGTACTTAAATGATACTAGTATAATAAGTAAGGTTACCCTTTGTAATGGAAAAAAGAACACACAAATAAACAAAACACAGCTACTTCCTAGCAGAGACAACCTGGCTACTGAAGATGAGGGTTGGGGAAACAAAAAAAAGTCACAAAGCTAGGTTCTAGAACTCTGCCACTGCTAAACCATGTGCTCTCTCAATCTCTTCGGATTGAGTATCTTCGGTTGAGAAGGAATATCTTACCATAAGGACAATATAAAGACAACAGTCCCGACATGTGTCTGTAGCATTTAACATTCTGTAATTGTCATCTGTAATATTGGTTCCTTCACACATCATCTTTGTAATAAGGATGGACACAACCCAGTAGAGTTTCTCTCAGGTCAGAGTCCCATAGTCCTGATGTGGCACAAACATTCACTAACCCAGGGTCCAATGCTGTGGCTCTCCAGTGAAAAGGGTCATATAGATGTAGAATCTCCTACTACCATGGGACAAGAAGATGTTTGATTTGCCCATAAGAAGTGAAGGTGAGGACATCAGGGAGGAACACAGTTAAGTCCAAAGGGGCAGTGTGGTGAGGCTGACGCCTGGTGACAGTGGGGCCCTAACTGCACCACGCCCCTCTGCTCCTCCTCCTCTACCAGACCTGCTTGGCACCCATACCTACTTGCGTTGTGTCTCCCTACTTGGGTTCCCAACCCACCTTATCTGTTTTATCCTCTCTGCATTTTTCTCCTCACCACCTTATATTACTGCTACTTCCAAGCCGCTTGTTAGAAGGAGGTGGTCAGAGAACGAGGACCATAGTCACTGTAAGCAACATAGACAGAACCAATGCTTAGTTCATGGGCCGCTAACCCTACTCAATGCACAGATTTCCATTGAGTAGTGCTCGAAGGACATAAAAGGCCATTATAAGTACACGGATACTAGAATTAAGTTGCTGGAATTAGGGGTCATGCAGTGTAATTTTTAAAGTTTCTTTTATCACAGGGTCATTGAAAAGGCTTGATAATAATAGAGGGGTACAGGAATTATAGACCTGTACCTATGAAGCTGGCATTTTTTTTTTTTCATCGGTTAGACAATCTTTATTCCTTCCTTCCTTCCTCCCTCCCTCCCTCCCTTCCTTCCTTCTTCCTTCCTTCCACAGCCCTATGTAGATCATATTCAATGTGTCAAGTAAGGTGTTGGGATCTTAAGATGAAAGATATAGACTTTGTTTTAGTGGAGTACAGACAGGCTAAGTATGCATCGTACATGCCATTACTCCTTCTTTTCATACTTAAAGCAGACCTCACAGTCATTACCGCACACCTACCCTCGGAAGCCGTCTCTTAGAGTTGGCTTCAGTGACAAATGCTTTTGTCTAGTGTCATTGTGGAAATATTCATGACTATATCATGGTGCTTCCACATTCCATTTAAAGGCTGCTTGATGCCCAGTTTCTGCTACACAAATGCACAGACCAAGAAAGGATCAGTTTCCCTACAGTCTTATGCTCAGCATTCCTGGTGACGTTCTGCCTCAAGTGCCCAGTTCTCAACCTTCCCAGCACTCTTCAAATTGGGAAGTGTGCAAATGGTTTTAGGAGGAGTTGCAAGGATATTAAAGACAAGCTTTTTACTCCTTACAGGGTTGCGGTCCCTTTTTACTACAGCATGTCTCCAGGGAGAACTTAGGGAGTGCTTACTCTGTGCCTCTGCTCTGCTGGACTGGAGACTTCAGAACTACGAGAAACCATTTTCGACCTTGGTTTGGTGGAAGAGGCAGGTATGAAAATAAATATCAATCACAAGAAAGCAAGGATAGAGGGATATACGGAGCTCTAGGAGAATGCAGGGGGGAGTAGGATTCATCCTGCCGGGGAGCGTCATAAAATGTGTCAAAGGGAGGGACACGTGCACTGGAATTTGAAGGGTAAGTGAAGTGCAATAGGCTGAGAAGATGAAAATGAGCTCTCGAAGGAAAGAAAGAACAAGGGGAGCAAAGACACAGGGTCGGAAAAACATCATGCAAAACCAGGCAGATGAGAAACTTTGGGCACGGGTTATGAACAGACGTGAATCCCAGGTTCGTGGTGCTATACATGAGAGAGCAAATATTACTACTGGCTTGTTTAGTCACATTATTTCTAGGTTGTGTATGTTCTAGGCTAAATGTCCACAAGCCAAAGAACGACTGGTTCCTGTCGCTAAATGATCCAGTTCATCAACATCAGACATCTTTTGTGACATTCCAGAAGGAAAGAGAAGAGAAGGGAGGAAAGGGAAGGGAAGGAAAGGAGAGGAGAGGGGAGGGGAGGGGAGGGGAGGGAGGAAGGAAGGCAGGCAGGCAGGAAAACAAGAGGGAGGGAGATAGAGATAAATCATACCCAAAAGAAAAGAAAGAAGAGGAGAAAGTAAAGGGGGAAACAAAAAGTAAGAAATCATTTGGGTCCACTGCCAACGAGAGTTAGGAAAGCTGATTTCTTAAGATAAACTGAAGTAAAACAAAATATGCTCCATATGTGGAAACTGTATACTTAGTTTGAGATAAACAAAAACATGTTTGGAGAATAGCTGCCATAATTAAAAAGAAATTAAAAGAAAGAAAGGAAAGCCATCTGGGGATAGATACATATTTAAACACACGCGTGCGCATGCGCACACACACACAGAGACCAAAACACAGAGTGATTTCAAAACTTGAAGTTGTTCCTTATTTATTTATTTATTTATTTATTTATTCAAGTAAACCCTCTCGTTGCAAAAGGGCATTGCAACAGCCTTTGCCCAGAGCGCCTCATGTTCCATGCTGGGGCTGCCCAGGGCTCCTCAGTGTTGCTCAGATGCCGAAAGATCTTTCCAAATCTTGTCCTTTGCTTCTGTTTCTCCTCTGCTGTGGAGACCCACCCTCCCTTGTCCCTCTGGACGACTCCAACCTCCCCCCCCCCACCCCGAGTATCCAGCTGAAATGTCGCCTCCCTCCAGGGGTGTGCCACACACACAGCTGACTGGAGGCGCCTCGTTCACAGGTGAACTTCATGCTTCTGCATCAGCGTCCCGTGGCTGTTATAACGAAGTACCACAAACCAGGTGGCTTAAAGCAACAGTTTATTGTTTCATAATTCCAGAAGCTAAAAGTCCAAAATCGGGGAATTGAAATCGAGTTTAGTTCTTTCTTAGGTTTCTGAAGGAGAAGCTGTTTCATACTTTTTTCCCAGCTCCTAATAATGGCCGGCAATCTTTGGTGTTCTTTGGACTGTGGATACGCCACTCCAGTCTCTCCTCCATCTTCACATGGTGCTGTCTCCCTCCCTGTGTCTCTCTGTCTTCACGTGGCCATCTTCTCACAAGGACATGCCGTGTGGGATTAGGGCCCCACTCTACTCCAGTATGACCCCGTGTTAATTTAGCGAGTCACATCAACAACTACCTCATTTCCAAACAAAGTCACTTTCTGGAGTACTGAGGGTTGGGATTTCAACATATCTTTTTTAGGGACACAATTCAACCCATAACAACATACCCCCTTAATTGAAGGAGTCAGGTGTGTGCATGTCTGTGTCCCCCATCCCCAGAGAAGTTGATAAGAAACTCCATTTCAAAGACTACGCATATACTTTTAACCTTGTATTTCCAAGGCCAAGCATAATATATGTAGTCAGTTCATAATTAATATAGTCAATTTGAATTAAATGTGGAAAGTTATGGACAGAGGGTTTCTGATTAACGCTAAACGGAGGTTAGGAGACAGTTAGGTGTAGACTTAAGGAGAAGCAGAGAGCACACGGTAACCCTCTCATCTTCACAGTTCCACTTCTAGTGGACCAGGTGGTCGTAGGGACCCCTTGCCTGGAATAACCTAACGTGATGAGCAGCTGAGAATAAAAGACCTATATTTGAGTGTAATTCTGTCATAGCTATACCGTATTGATACTGTCACTGCTCCTCTGTTTGCCTCAGTTTATCCTCAAAAGATGAGACATCATGCTAGAAGGGGAGTAACTTTAAAATTTAAAGAAGGATAAGAACTCTTTTTTCAACTGAAATCTTGCCCAAAGCCCAAATTTAAATAGAGGATCTATGCGAATCTGTCAAGGATCTGTGAAGACAGTAAGCCTGCATTGCCACCGACTCAGTCATCCCCAAGGATTCTCCACAGGAAGTTCTGAAGAATTCTGGAAACATGGATTTAAAAGCACTTTACAGATGAAAGTCTAGGTATGGTATGCAGTCATAGACATAGAAGATCATAGACTCTTGGAAGGAGAAGGAAGAGGAAGGGAAGAAGGAGGAGGGGGGTATAGGTGAGTCTATTTCAAACTACTTTGAAGGTTTCAGGTAATCTTGCAAAGTATCAAGGGGGAGGTAGGCATAATTTGAATGTCAGTATCCTGTTTAATTTGTATAAGAGAAATGAAATACTGCAGTCAAATCTCTGGTGGCTTTATATTCTTGATTCAACACAGTCATGATGAGGCACAAAGAAAATGGACGTGTTTTGTTTTGTTTTTTTTTTTCAAACATCTTGGCAATTAGCCCAAGAGCCAAATGTTTTATTTTAATGGTATGTTTCTTCTCTCATACCACAACTAGTAAACATTTCAGATCACACATACACACAATGTTTGTTTGTATTTACTATAATTCCCTATGCAACTCCAGATGCTTGGACCATTTAGGCATCTAATACATGTTTGATGAATTAAGGAATAAATGAAGGAACACTCGAATAAAATGAGTTAAGATTCTGACATCCATTAGCAAGCTGTTACCAGTTTTCTTCTGCCTCGTTTGAATGTAGGCCATCCATTTAGAGAGAGAGAGTGGAAAAATGCGGCACAAATCACCAGTCCGTTCAATCGTTTTGAATCAATGCTTAAAATATAATCACTTGTAAAATATTTAGTACACCTGGAGGTAGAATACTGGGTTCCGACTCCAGGTCTGTCCCAACATTGCTCTTTGAGATTAACTTTTTGGCTAAGAAGATTGAGCTTGATCTCTCCTATATTAATGTATCCTGACTTCATGATACACAGTCCGGACTTTCTCTAGTTCCAATATGATTCTGATGTGATTATATATGAGGCTGGATGTACAATACGTGTACATCCCAGACAGGCTTTAACTTTGTTATCTTTGATAGGCAAGCATCATCTCAAAGTGTTAAAGAAATAAATGTTTGTCTGTTTAATTTTCAGGGCAGATTCCTGGGGGTGGGGGAAATTGCTCTGTGCCTCGGAGCAATGCCCCTTTGGGCTCCTACTTCTGTCCCACTATGTATTCAAATGTCTGCAATTAAGCAGAGAGCTCATTCTTAGGAAGAAAGCTTCATTCAGCATTATTTGAAAGTGGAACGTGCCTCTTGGGGGAGGAGTGGTAAAAGATCTCACTCAGTACCTCAAGTAATGTAGCAAATGTTTCTTCCAACCATATTCCACACTCCCCAGAGAATTCTGGCAAATTAAGCATTCTCCACCTTCTTACACTCCCCATTCACTTCCTAAATTATTTCCCTGATCAGTGTCGGGGTGACACGCCATGTCTGATCATACATTGATGCAGCTGCTTGTAACTCACAGTGCTTTCATCTACGTTATCTTAAGAGAACCACACCAGTTTTAGAAGGGTTTGTTGGATTAATTTCTGCTCCTTCTTCACTTGATCTTAGCCAAAAGGCCGAGAAGCGATGTCTGCTTCTTCTTCAGACAGGGAAATTGAGGCTCAGAACTTTTTAAGAGATATGAAAGGATAGATAATGAAAATGAACTGCATTGTGCTTTGAACTTTTTGATTTCTGGATCAAGGCTAATTGGCTTCACCACAGTGTGAGGTGGTGGGGATTTAAGAAACAGTTTTGCTGGCTCGTATATTCTTTCCTTCAGCATATTTACAGAGCATCTGTTATATGCAGGTATTGTCCCTGGTGTTTGTGTTAATAATAGTAGCAAGTTATAATCTTTTCTCTCATTGAGTTTAGAGTTGGGAAGAAAAAGGATATAGGCAATTGCAGTACCTACTAACTCAGGAAAGCAAGCAAACAAACACATTCACTAATTGGAAGGAGTCATCTGATCATTAATTTGCCACGACTAGATAATCAAGCAAAGATGACCTTTATCTATGACCTGCAGTCTGCTACTAAATTGCATTTTTTTCTGATAGAATTCACTGGCCAACTGGAGAAAATGTAACACATGAGCTGTACGTAACCTCACTGGTTGCATCATCAACTACAAATTAACCACATAGTAAATAAGTGTCAGGGCCTGGAAGCAAATCAGCCTGATAGATTGGCCTTTCTGCCTGGAAACTTTCATTTTTATAGGACTTTCAATAATAAAAGAACAGGATGCTTCTGGAGTACCAAAAGTAAGGTCATTTGGATGCTTACTCAAAACTGCACAGCATGGAATGACTCTTTTTCAAGGCAGCGACAGATCAAAGAAGTTTCAGTCATTCTTACTCATCAGTGTTGAGTCCTCAAGGGGTTCCCTCTTAAGAGATGTTAGGAGTTTCTACACTTCTTTAGCATTTTAGCGGAGCTGGTTCCTCTCCTGTTGATAATTCTTAAACCAGTGCAGAAAGTACTTGGAGATCATTGTAAATGAGCTGGGGCATAAGGAAATGTTGGTACGCACTCCCTCCTAAGGAGAAGGAACTATTTGATGAAAGTGGAAGGAAGGGGGGAAAAATAAAGGTTATTCTTTGGGTCAATTAGTTCGGGATTGCTATTTGTAGTGTTTTCTTTTACTCCCTTGGAAGTGAGCCCAACACATGAAGGAGCAAGTGACTATTCTTGAGAAAAGAACATTTCAGACTTTATCAGAACTGGAATCTGAAGCATGGGTGGAAGAATTTTTAAATGATATGCTAACTGAGAAAGCAGTCCAATGGCACACTGTTAAAGAAGTGGTTTATCATGTAATTGAACTCAATAATGTTACCCTAGGAGTCTCTGAGAGCAATTGGATTTTTCAAGGGGTTGATTCCTCGAATATAAATGCCTTTGTGATTCCAATTTTAGTGTATGTGCTGCAAAGTGAGCATTGCCTTTGTGATTCCAAACGGACAAGCGTTTATCTTCATTGGGCTTTTGAAGAGTGTAACTGACATTCATCAACTTGCTTTTCTTCTGGGTCATGAAATAGCCGTGCAGTGCTTGGGCAGCTGCAGAAAAGGCTAGTTTGGTTGATTTACTGGACTTAAGTATGATTCTTCTCCCAATGTTGTTCTTGAGATAGTTTGTTCTTCTCCATTTGTTCTTGAGATAGTCTGGCACCTTGGGGACAGTAGTGACAGTCTAAATTACAGGAGTATATGTTTGATAGACCATAAAGCAGAACACCAAAGGCTGAAGCTGAAGAAATTGGATTCTAGCTTTCCGCAAAGGCCTGTGTGGGCATCAGAGCCATTTTAGTGTTTGGGCTGTGGATGGAATTTCCAGATAGCTTCCAGGGTCATCCTAAGTGGCCAGAATGGTTATCCACACACTCTTCTCATAGAAATGGAGCTGACCACTTGGATAGACTCGTATCTAGGCTCTCAAAATTAGAGATCTGTAATTGCCCATTACTTTCTGGACGGGGCTCAATTACTATTTGTACTCAGCATGAACCATTTTCTTAAAGAATCAGAGAAAAATGACCTAAATATTACCATTAAGAAACAGAAAATGAATCCTCTTCCCACTTAAAAATAAGAACGGAGGTGCCTAGATGGCTCCGTCATTTGAGCTTCTGACTTTGGCTCATGTTGTAATCTAACAGTTTGTGAGTTCGAGCCCCAAGTCAGCTATGTGCTGACAGCTTGGAGCCTAGAGCCTGCTTTGGATTCTGTCTCCTTCTCTCTCTGCTTCTCTCTCTGCCTCTCTCTCTCACTCTCTCTCTCTTCAAAAATAAAGAAACATTAAAAATTAAAAAAAAAAAAACAAAAATTAGAGTGAACACTGTTAACACATTTGGTTGAGAAAATAACCAGAAATTGAATTAAAACTTTTGAGATGCAGGAAATATGAGGAATGCAGCAATCTATCATTTTTATATTACTTTGTTTTAAAAAAAGATGTTTAATATGAAAGCAAAAATGGATATTTGGAGGTCAAATCATGTATATTAACCATTATCTAAATTCTGGTAGGTATTTATCTTTCATGTAACATTGGTTATTTTAATTTCTTTTAAAATATTTTCAGTGAAGAAGATGTCACAGAATAACTTCGTGTCACACGTTTTTAAAAAAATAACTTTTGCATCCCTACTGAGTGCAAGTGTTTACTCTAAGCCTGTGGGGGGAAGTGAACCACAAAGCCTCCCATTCTGCTTTACAACAGTAAATCCTATTGCTCAGCGGCTGTGAAAAACCGAACAGCTCAGCGCTCAGCCTCTGTGGGGGGTAGGCTATATCCCTGGGACACATGGAGGAAAAACTGAAGATGCCTTGGGGTATTGGCTTGATATTGAGGAACACATTCCCGATCAAGTCTTTTAATCAATTATCAGACCACCTCATCGAAACCCTACAACCTCCAGAGGCCATATTTATCATTTAATTAGAGCTCTTAACAGAACCTGTTTTTCCTTATGTCTTTTGTTTGCCAATTCTTTTTGCATTACTCTTCAATGGATGGTAGCTGTTCTCTCTCAAATGCTGTGCCCAGAGGGGGAAACATCCTTCCTACATCTTTTCTTTTTTTTTCCTATGTGCAGGAGAAGCATGTGTTTATTTTAGAAATTCTGGATAATGTAGATAAATTAAAAGTGAGAATTGGTACCTAAAAAGTCTTCCACCGTAACTGGGCCGTTGTCCGGTCTACGACTAAAGGGATCTCGGCTTCACAGGAAGCAGAATAGTCTCCACTTGGCGAGACAGAAGCATGGACAAGCTAGGAGATCTCAGAATTCCAAGAAACAAACAAAAAAGATATTTCTGTAGAGATAGGAAGGGCAGTCCAGACCTGGAGAAGTAAACAATATTTATTGGTTCTTGCCATCTTTAAGCAAGCTAATAAAGGCAATTCAATATTTCTGGCACACAAAAGTTGAAATTAACCCCTGAGGATATACAAAATCTCCACATAAAGGCCTTTTTTTTCCCTTGTCTTAATATCATTTCGGACTATCTTACCAACCACACATTAGAAAGTTCTTTGTGTGTTAATCAGCCGCTCTTACTGTGCTCATGTAAATAAAACAGGCAAATAAAACACCAAATGAATCACACTGATTCAGAGGATTGTTAAATTAATGAATGTTGTCAAATCGTTGCCTTAAGGCAAGAGCTTGAACACAAGTGAAACTAATATCTTTTCCCTGCCCTCATTAGGAGTCAGGGTAATCTTATATACTATGTCATAGAGCGAGAGAAAAACGTTTGCCTTCTGGAACAAACCAAAAAAAAATAAGTGCATAGAAAAGTATCACTGTGTCAATCACTAGTCCTCAAATAAATACATTAGCCTTTGCCTATAAATTTCTATCTCCCTAATGAAAACAACTTTAACCTCGCAGATATGAAAATTATGCAAAAATAATTGCTATTTTTTTCTCCATAAGAATAAAATCTATAAACCTTGTAGTCCCTGTAAGACCTTTTTTCCTTTAAATTTTATTTGTATGAAAAGTGTCCGGCACTTTTTTTTGAAAAATGCCTCAATGTTGCAATCACAAAATTGAAACCAGTATTTAAAAGTGGAAACGTATTAAAATATTATGGATAAAAAAAAGTGTCTGGCATTCCTGTGACCCCAAGTCATTTGTTCAGTTGGCATGTGTTCGTTGAGCACCTTCCCTGTACCAGGCACTCGGGATAAACAAAAATAAAGTGACCAAACCATGAGGCAGTCTGAGGCGATAACCATGGAAGCATGGTGATATTTCAAACCAGAAGGTTAGGAAACGTCTCAGATAAAGTGAAATCTAAACAGAGATGTAAATAAAATGAGCAAGTTTCACAAGCAGAGGTGTGGGGAGATTTCTAGTATAGTGAAGTGAACATCAAATCCCTAAAGACTTTGCCATGTTCAAGGAATAGAATGGCCAGCCCACGATAAGCTCATATTGGCCTCCCTTGAGATGAGGTCAGACAAGCAGGAGGGGCCAGAACTTTGCAGGTCATTTTAGATTTTAGATTTTCTTTCTTTATTTTTTTAGTGTTTATTTATTTTTGAGAGAGAGAGAGAGAGCACAGGGAGAGAGAGGTAGTAGAGAGAGAGAGAGGGAGATACAGCATCGGAAGCAGGCTCCACGCTCTGGTTGTCAGCACAGAGCCTGAGGCGGGACTCAAACCCACAAACCCTGAGATCATGACCTGAGCCACAGTCGGACGCTTAACCGACTGAGCCACCCGGGTGCCCCAGATTTTAGATTTTCCTTTAACTGTAACAGGAAGCCACTGGTACTCAACAAATATTTGTAATTGCTTGAAGCAATAATGTCTCAGAGCCACAAAAAATGTATTAGTGTCTTTTTAGTCAAGGAATATGAAAACAAGATCTTCCAAACCCACTTTAACTAGAAAGGAGAATTTTTTTAAATTTTGGAAGCTAATGTAAATTCTCCCTTCCATTTTCTAATGTAAAAACAGATTATAAAGGTATATAATATAAAGGTATATAGGTATATAGATATATACAATACCCAACTCTTTGATTAAGCCACACACCTAGGCTCCTGAGTTTGACCAAGATTGTTTTGAAGGAGATTGTCAAAAACCTCGCTGAAAGGAAGTTCTCAGACTCTGGACACTTCGGGAAGGGAAGAGTTTATTCTACTTGTTTCTAATTCACTAGATATTTTATTACTTCAGCAACCAACAGGTCTTTGGGTGGATCTGGTAGAAGGATAGCAAGTCAAAAGAATTTGTGGACTGGGGGTTTAGAGTGTATAAGACTGTTATTTTCTCCATCTCTCCTCTAAGAGACTAGTGTGTTCCCGGAGCTGAGGCGAGCGTCTCTTCATCTCTGTTCACAGTGCAGAACTGAGCCCTGATGGAGCCATTCCTAAGTAATGGAGAAGACTGGCGTGGAGAGGATAATGTGAGAATAAAATTAAGATAGTAGGAAAGAAGGCTGGGCAGAAACCCGGTGCCATCTTTTTATCACCTCAAATTTACTTCCAAGCACCGAAAGCTTCTCACTACAAGCCCCTGTGACTCTGACCAAGGGCATCTTTTGATGGCTACGAAATACTTGATGCACGCGTGAAACAAACCAGAGTTAGTGCTTTTCTCCAATGATGTCAGGGAAAATTAGGCAATTAATGTCCCAGCTTACTCAGGCCCCGGTAACCTCTGAAGTATATTCTATATACTCTTCCAAAGTGTGCTCACTGGATTGAATTCCAGTTGTGCACAGTGATAAATGGCTGCATAACTCACCTTTCTGTCCCCCTCCCCCCCCGCCACTTCCCCTGTTTACTCCCATCTTCCGTTAAATGGCGTTCCTGGGATCTCTTGGCCAGTAAACCACATCCACTCGTATCCTTGCCTCAGAATCTTCTCTGGTAGAACTCAAGATGGAAAGTTATTCCTCTCCTCACCGCCAGGCTCACAGCCATGCTTTAAGGCTCCACTTATATGGGTTTTCAAGGCAAGCCTAGAATGTCACTGTTTTTTTGCCTTTGCAACCTCTATTCCTTCTGCCTTGATTTTCTTTCCCCATTTTCACCCAACCAGAAGCATCGTCGTTTAGATTCCAACCCAAGCGTGGTTGGCTCAGGGGTTAGGGCACTTGTCCTTTACATTCCAGCCCCAGCATTACCTGCTCCATTCAACTTCTCTGCCCCTTTCTGGGCAGTGTCACTGCCTCCCTCTTTCTCCTGCTTTCTAAGCCTAATTTATTCAAAAGAGAAAACACATGCACATATGCATACAAACAAAGCCAAGTGATGAATGAAGTTATGAAAAGGGATAAATGACATAATTGAAAAGTGTTTCTTTGTCTATTGTCACTCCAGGAAAATACTTGTTTCTTCTAACTACGTGGAGAAGAAAAGAAAAATGGATACCTACCTTTTTTTCTGTGCTCTCTTCTTATCTTATGTCCCCCCAATATTTTCTGAAATCATTATTTCTGGTACTAGTCACTTTTTTTTTTAACATGGCTTTGAATATGTTGTGTCTATTTAATAATAGCATCCGTCCACACCACCTTTGGGTCTTAAATGAGCCTCCATGGAGAAGCCACGTCTCATTCTTAGCGTGATATTTATGATGTTACTCCAGGTTTCACTTATTTATAATTCCAGGTTATAAGAATTACGCATGAGTGCTATTCTTAAATCCTAGAGCTATGTATAGAAGATGTTGTTGGTGTAATGACATAGTTGGCCAATGCCTTATTTTCATCTGCCACAAATCCCACCTGCTAAAGATAGTGAATTTGCTGGGAATTTGGGAGAATGATGCCTGAAAATTCCATAAAGCACAAGCTTTCAGCACTTATATACAAAGGTTAACTACAGCTTCATAGGTGACGGAGAGATGGAGCAGCCTTCCTCTGTGTCCCCAGGGTCATGGGCAGTTTGGGCTGCTTATCTACCCTCTCTGTGTCAGCACAGTGGCTTTGTGACAAGGCTGAAACAGTCAGCAGATCAGCCTTCAGTCATTTTCCTGGTAATACACACAAAGTGTTCTAACAGCGGTCAGCTTAGCTCCTCCATGGGCCGCGCAAGCTTAGGCCGGCCAGGAGACAGTGAAGGGAGGAAACCAAGTGACCAGCTTTCTTTTCCTGTGGTGCTGAGCTGTCCTTCCTGCTGGAGAAGAAGCAGGTGTTCCTCATAGTAAAAACATCCAATGTATAAATATCTAAGTATTCAGAGGACTTGAGACTAATTTGTTTGATCAAATGATTCACAGAAGTTTCCCATTAAGTAACCAGTTGAAAAATAGCCAAATTAGTTTATTAGATGCTTATAAGTAAGGCAGGGGGTAATTCATAAGCTTTCTCCACATATCGAAAGTGGAGGTATGGGGCGCCTGGGTGGCTCAGTCAGTTGAGTGTCTGACTCTTGATTTTGGCTCAGGTCATGATTTCACAATTCAGGGGATCGAGCCCCACAGTGGGCTCTGCACTGACAACGTGGAGCCTGCTTGGGATTCTCTCTCTCCCTCTGTCTCTCTAGCCCTCCCACACTCATGCTCACTCTGTCTCTCTCTCTCATTTAAATAAACATTTTTTAAAAGTGAAGATAAATAATGAAATATGACTAGATCATAGAGGCCTATTTAATAATCAGCTTAATATTCAACATAGTAGTCATAAACTAGATCTTCTAGAATGTGGCCTTTCTTAGCATATATATATATATATATATATATATAGTGAAGGAGAAAACATGGAAAAGGTATCACCAGCGCCCAGTGTTTGTGATTCTGTTTAATTTTAAACACTCACTTAGAGTAATATTACTACTTTTTTTTCTTCTTCTTTTTCCTATTCTCATGACTGATTTATCCATTAGGAGAACTGCCAATCAGAGAGTTTCAAATCCTGTTTTTCCATTTCCGAAATAGTATTTGTAAACCGTTTCCCTGCTACGATGCATAGGATGCCTATTAGTCACAGGCCATGAATTTTTCTTCTAACTCCAGCACTCTGTCTCTTTTTAGAGAGCCCCCAGCTCCATCCCACACTGGACGCACAACCTCGAATCCAGGCTCACTGAGGCGTCGACCGTAATGGGACATGGCATTTGAGAGCGAAGCGTTCTCATTTTAGAGAACAGCCGCATGGGGGCAAAACAGGTGGATCCTCGTTCTCTTCCCCTCAAGTATCTTCCCCCAGGTAAGGTATATGCCCTCCCTCATCTTCAAAACAGTTGCTCAAATGTGACTATAATCATAAGGCTCTTTGTGGCCGCATTACCCAAATTATCTCTACCTCGTCCTCCGTATCTTACTCTCTTTCATCTTTCAGTACACTATTACATCTACCTGATTCTTTTGTGTATCTTTTTCTCACCCCCACTCAAAGGTAAGTTTCACAAGGACTGACACTCTTGTCTATTTTCTTCATTGCTGTTTTCCTGGCACCAGAAAAGGGTATAGCTCCGAACGGGCACTCAATACATGTAGAATGTAATGTAAATGGATGAAAATTGCCATTGTTACTGTTTTATACGTGGAAAAAATAACAGTGGGGCTTGGAAAGGACAAATCGTTTGTCAAGGGTCCGGCTAGTAAAGGGTGGGGCAGTTCGGAGGCCCCAGTCTGTCTGACCCCAGGCAAGGCCTTGCTCATCACACCATGTTGAGCTTTGCTGACCGGCGTCTTTCTACTTGCTCGGTGAACATTTTGTTTGTTTTCAAAGAAGAGCCACTCTTTGGGCTTTTGGTTCCATATCTCTTCTTTATTAGCAGCCTAATTGACAAAGCCAGCTGTGTCCTACGTTTATATATCATGAAAAAATTGTTAGTTGCTGTTGGTTTGTTTTAATGTTAGGTTCACAAAGTGCAAAACAAGCGAGCCAGATATATTTTGCATTATTTTGGAAACCCCTGCATAATCCATATGGAAACTAAATACAAATGTTCTGGTTATTTTACATGGGGTTTCAATAATATTTGATGACTAGGGAGTCCATAGGGCATTTTCAAAAATAAGTAATGGGAAGTTGGGCTGAGTTAAGAGAGAAGAAACAGTTGCAGCCCTTCCCCCACAATGCTCAATCACTACAAGCTGTGTAAGAAACTCATATAATTGATTCAAGAATATGGTAACTCATTTCATAAATATCATAAAAATCACAAATATTTAAAAATAAGAGTTCCCAAAGTTCTAAATCTATGGCACAAACCATTATCCCACCTAACTCCGCAGGGAATTGTTTTGCTTGGAGGACAGTTATCCACTAAAAATATGTCCATTTCTTCTTGCTCATGTCTTTGAAGCTTCCCAACCTGGACTGACAAAATTCCAACCACTTGAGGGGTGCCTGAGTGGCTCAGCCAGTTAAGCGTCCGACTTCAGCTCAGGTCATGATCTCACGGCTCAGAAGTTCGAGCCCCGTATTGGGTTCTGTGGGTAGTAGCCCAACAGCTGCCCACAACTCAGAGCCTGGAGCCTGCTTCAGATTCTGTGTCTCCCTCTCTCTCTGCCCTTCCCCCACTCACGCTCACTGTCTCTTTCTCTCTGTCTCAAAAATAAATAAAAACATTAAAAAGAAATCCAACTACTTGAGGTGGAGAGGTTCTTTCTCTACCATTACTATCCCCCTTTCTGGAATCAATGAGTCCACCTCCCTCACATCTTTGAAACCACAAGATTTACCTCCTGTCCTATGGCAACAAAAGGGCCCTACGAAGACCCAGGAACTTTGACGAAGAATTTTCTCTGTTTATTTCATTTCAAAGCATAGTACACACTTTCTGACTGATATTCTTGCTCTTGTTAATGTAGTTCTAGGTCATCATTCTCTGAGTAACTGAAAGGTTATTAGGTTGGAAATTAAGAATTAAGAATTCAGGGATGCCTGGGTGGCTCAGTCAGTTAAGCGTCCAGCTCCGGCTTAGGTCATGATCTCATGGTTCACGAGTTACAGCCCCTCATATGGTTCTGTGCTGACAGCTCAGAGCCTGGAGCCTGTTTCCGATGCTGTGTCTCCCTCTCTCTCTGTCCCTCCCCTGCTTGTACTCTCTCTCTCTCAAAAAATAAATAAATAAATAAATAAAACAAAAAAAGTCAAGAATTCAAATGGGAACATATTAACATACTCATAGTAATGATATGACAACCTACGAAGTTCAAAGTTTTAGTGAATAGATGTTTAATCTATCTAAACATGAATATAAACTCTGAAAACTACCTCAAGATCCACTTTGTCCAAGAAACTAAAATAAGGTTTGTGTGCAGTGTATATGTATGTGGTTTTAAATTTTGAAATATCTGGGATCTTAATTTATGAGTAGCTTACTAACTGAGCTATTGCCATGTTTAGCTGGCATAGGGGAAAGAGAGGCGGAAGAAATATAAAACAGACACGTTTGAATCACACCTCTTTCTATGCCTAAGCTCTAAAATGGAGATTAATAATAATTGCTCTAAAGGATTATTGTAACTGTTTGTGAATGATTATAGATTTTTTTTTCTGGAGTATAGAAAATAAAGCTATGAGGTATTGTTTAAAAACACAAGACTTGAAACTGCCGAGATTTAGGAGGAAGAGTAATGCTGTGACATTTTTTTCTGAAAATGAAAATTATTTAAATACGTAACTGCAGTTAATGTGAAGTCTATTAGAGAACTCAATCACTGCATATTTTATGGACAAGGAAATACGTTGCCCATATACAGTTTGTATCAAAAATCTGTGGTATTGCTAAATAATTATATCGCAGATAAATTACCTAGTGTATTTTGTCATATGATGTACTGTCTTCCTAAAATATTTTACATTTTTACCATTTTACATTTATAGTTACTAGTACTGATATTTATGGGGAAATGCTCTACCTATCAGTGAAATGGTTCTAATCTGTGAGGTTGAACAAAGGAAGTGGGAAGTTCTTGACCTATGTAAACCACAAATGACGTATTCAATCGTTGATAACAGGGAGTGGCTATAGCCAATCGTTGCTATAATCTGGGGCAAATTTCTAAGGGAGTTAGATATATTTTAAAGCTCATCTAATATAATCATATGTATACATATATTACATATATAATTATAGATAGATAGATATAGATACAGATATAGATATAGATAGATAGATATCCTACCTTCTCTGAGGAAAGATGAAGGGGAGATAACCATTCTTCTTTAGATAATAAAAATTATGGAAGTGTTCATATTTTCTTCAACTGCTGTTTATTAAACTGTTATACAGCATCTATTAAGTAGAGTAAAAGAGACCAGTGGAATTACTATGAAGCTGCAGGGATCTTTGAAGACTGAGAGTGAAGCTCATGCATTATGTACATAGTGCTTTAAAAATTCTATTTTTAAAAAATATGATCAAGAAAGAGGTGGAAGCATTGAAGTCTTGGATTTTTTTTCCCCCGATTGAGGTTGTTTCTAAATCCATGACCAACAAGTTACTGTGAGCTTCCCACTATGGTTAATTGTGACTAACCTTTATAGTTAAATCTTACAGATTGACAAAGTTTAGGCAACTGGGACATATGATCCCAGCTCCTCTGGCTTTATCTTACACTTGGATCTGTTCACCTTTTCAAAGTCACTCATTATGAGATTGACAAAGAGCCCAGTTGTCTCAAATTCCCAGTGTTTACTATAAACACAGGAAGTTCATAATTCTCAGAATTAAGCCTAACGCGGAACCTGTTTCCGTGGAATGAATTCTGCAATTTCCCAGAGAACCCAAGTGAAAAGTACATGAAGAAACATGTACACCGATGAATATCTTATTGATTGAGGCCCCAGAATGTAGAATCTAGAGTCATTCAGACACTATGTGTGAAACGTATCTTTTTATCTACCCGTGAAGAAAAATCTGATAAGCAAATCAAAAGTGCAAATAAGAGTTCTAGAGAGATATCTGACATAAAGGAACTGGTCAAGTGTTGGCAAGCCTTTTTCTGAGATCTATGTTCTTAATTGGCATATTATTAGTTTGACTTCATTGTCATCACATGCTAGGTGGTTATTACCTGTGAGTAATCTGAAAGCTTCTGAAGGACAAAACAATGCCAGTATTTATTGTTCTGTACCTATATGCAAAACAACTTGTGTACCACCTTCCATGAAATCTTAGCCAAAATGCCACAAATGAAAGCCCGGGGGCCGGGGCGGGGGGCGGGCGGCAAGTGACAGAACAGGGTCTGGGGTAGATCTTCCCCTTGACTATCAGGGGCCTGAAAATAAAGCTATTTGTTTGGCTTGCCTTCTGCCTGAACTGCTGTGGCTGACGTTGAGGTAGAGGTTATAAAGACTTTCCCTGAAAGAGAAACAGACATATAAATGCTAAGACCTACTTGTGTGCTTTCATGTTGCTTTCCTTACAATCTTCTAACAAACTCATGGGTATCTTTGGTTATTTCCACTAAATATTTAAATAAATTGAGGCTCTAAAAGGTTAAGCCTTTTGAGTAACTACTTAGTGGTGAAACCCATCTATGAATCTCTTCTGTGGTCTCTGAGATGTGTGCAATTTACACTCTATCACATTGGATTGAAGGTGTTGTTACCTACTAGCAGCTGCGTTGGGTAGATCTTCATACAGGCCTTCAGCACAACACTTGCCACATGTATGTGGTCATATATCACACTGGTTTGCTTATCCATTCCCTGCACTAAAATATATCTTTATGGACAGTAGAACTTGTCATCTTTACATTGGTATCCAGAGAGCCCAGCACATGTCTTGGCCCCTAGTGTGGCTCAATGCATTTTTATTAAATGAATATATTCAGAATCAGAGGAACTAACCCCAAAACCAGTCTTCACTTTTCTGGGAATGGTGTGCTCCAGGAAAATGGGTTATGTTAGCAATGCGTATTTAAATAAAAGCAGTCTTTTAATGCTGCCGATATGACTTGAATGAAACTGATAATGTCCTGTGGGTCCCGTACAGAGTGTGGTGTGGAATTCCAGGAATGGCCCCCTAGGTTCAACGCCTTCATCCCTTGGACCTATAAACGTGATGAGATCTCTTTCTGGTAATGACGGTATGTTCTATGGCAGAGCTGACCTAAAGATAAGGGCGGGCCTAATCTAATTGTACAAGCCACTTTAAAAGCGGTCAATTTTCTCTGGCCAGTGGTGGAATGAGGAAGTCAGAGAGATTCAGAACTTGAGAAGACTATGCCTCACCAAGACTGGTATGAAGAGGGAGAGAGTACGCCACATGAGAAAGAATGTGGGTGACTTTGAAAAACGGCGAGAGAGGCTCTAAGATGACAACCAGTAAGCAAATAGACTCAGTCTAATCGCTACGTAGTCATTGGCTGAATTCTGCCCACAACAGCAATAAACCTGGAGGGGCTTCAAACCCCAGATGAAAATACAGTCACCCGACTGCAGCTTGAGGAGATCTCAAACAGAGAACCCTACCGAACTGTGAGCTAAATTTGTGATAACTTGTTACCCAACAGTAGAAAACATATATAGGACAACAAATGTTTTTTTATAAGAACTAACTCTAAAATAAGTGATATTCACTGTCCTCTTTTAAAAAACTATAATGAAAATTCTAAAATGAATGGTAAGTTCAGGGAACAACCCCCATCTGCTTCAGGGGCTCAGTAGGCAAGACTTTCATTATCCAGTTATAAATTTACATTATGCATCTTTAGTTGCCTTCCACCACATGGCAATGGATGTGTGCTCTAAGAATTTAATGAATTCTATGCACTTCTGAGTGGCATCCATATTAAAGAGGCAAAATCCTTTTTTGGAGGGAGGCGGGGGAAGTGTATTTTAATGATGTTTGAAAGAAGTAAAGGCCTTTTTTGTGGCCTTATTCAACTTCCCCCAAAACTTGCCTCAGACTCTGTCACACTGAAAAAATATATGTGACTTTCTTTTATTCTTTCATGTGTTTTGAGTTTAATAACATATGCTGTTTATATTTGGTTTCTATAGAGAGTTCCTTTTTGTCTTGTAAACAGTTGCAAAGATTTACCTAGAGCTGTGTGGGTTTTCTCTTTCTTTCTTTATTCTCCCACCCGCTTTGGAAAGTCTGAATAGTTCCAAGGATTAGCGGCAGCTTAACTTCAGTCACGATGCGTAATAGATAAATGCGGCTGTTCCATTTTGGCTCTTCAGCTCAGTGTGAAATTAACCAGTTGTCTTGTTCTTTCCTCACAGTCTAGATCTTAATAGTCACTCCTATTTGTGTTTCATTGACTTGTCAGAGAGTACCCATAAATGAATCCTCAATGTGCAGTGAGGCCCAGAGATCCACTTCCTCTTCTTCCAAATGACCTAGATACTTCTGGAAGCATAATCGACTCCTTTCTCTTCAGTGTGTAATATATGACAGATACTGAACCCATCAAATAACACAGGCTGGTTTTTGTGTTCGTTAATATCCCCATTTTTCAGATCAGCACACTGACAAAGAAATGGAAAGACATGGCATAAGTGTACAGATACTAAGCGGAGGGTCTGTGTGGCGTTGAATCCAAGATGACTCCATGTTGCTGGCACTTAAATAAGTGTTACAAATTACCATAAGACTCATATATGTGGTCTCCCAGGTAATACTATGCCCTTGACTCTCGTGCCTTAAAACCTATTATGGGAGAACATGATAGTTCTCCTGATTTCAACCACAAATATGTTAATAATAAAACTATGAAGTCATCTAAACACTTTTATACTTTCAACCTAAGCCTCTTCTTGGAAATGACATCCCCTGTGGGGATGTAGATGAAGATTGGTACAGTTCCATAGGCTATTTTTGTTTAAATTTCTTAAAATTGAATAAAAATAAAAACTCAGCCTCTCCCACTGGCCACTTTTCAAAGGCCCAATTGCCACCTATGGCCAGAAGCTCCCATATTGAATAGCACAGATTTATAGAACATTTCATCATTGCAACAAGTTCAGTTGGGCAGCACTACAAGAAAGCCATGGTAACATGAGCTAAACCCTGAGCTTCATGCTGGGAATAAAAATGAAGTAAAGTATGTTGTATGGAGCTGAAGGGTTAGCGTGTCTCAAGGTTCATAATTCCTTTATGCTACTTAAAACCTTAAAAATTCAGGTTGTTTTTCAGTTTCTTATAGTCAACTCTCTCCAGCTCTGTAATACAAGGACCTGGGAAAGAACCCTCTTTTCCCCCATCCTAGCTTCAACACCCTTATAGCTTGTGACTATAGACCCTCTTAACTGCCCACATAAATAGTGTTCATCATTTAAACCTAAATATTGTAGGGCCACCTGGGCGGCTCAGTCAGTTGAGCATCCAACTCTTGGTTTTGGCGTAGGTCATGATCTCATAATTTTGTGGTATCGAGCCCCAAGCCAGGCCTGTGCTGGCAATGCAGAGCCTACTTGGTATGCGCTGTCTCTCTCTCTCACTCTCTGCCACTACCCCCCTAATGCTGTCACTGTCTCTCTCAGAATAAATGAATAAACCTAAAATTATAAGCCTAAATATTTTAGGCACTCCACTAAGGATGCTCAAAATATAGGTATTAATTAGATTATATCCCCTAGCAAAACTTCACCGTTATTCCTCGCTAACTTTTGAATCTCAGTCCAAATGTCCTGGTTTCTGGAAGCCGTCTCTGGTTTCCTAGAAGCTAAGCTCGTTGCCCTGGCTCTGCATACCCACTACGATTCAAACATTGTAATAATCATCCCTCTTGGTTATCAATTTTAACATAATCAATGTCTTTGCTCCCCACTGAAAGAGCGAGTACCACATCAGCAGGAACTCTGTACCGTGTCCATCATTGGATTTCTAGAACAGCGCTTGGCACTTTGTCGAGGTTTTTTATTTGTTTTATTATTGAATAGTTTTTGGTTTTTTTCTAAGAATATAGACAAAAGAGTCAGATTTTCTTTATTTGTTTATTCTGAGAGACAGAGAACGCGTGCACACGTATGCACAAGCAGGGGAAGGGCAGAGAGAGAGAGAGAGAGAATCCCAAGCAGGCTCTGTACTGTCAGCATGGAGCCCAACACAGTGCTCAACCCATGAATTGTGAGATGAAATCAAGAGTCAGACATTTAACCGGCTGAGACAGCCAGGGACCCTGGAAGTCAGCTTCTTATACATACAATGTACTCTGTCTACCCATATCTACAACATCATCTCTAACGGCAGTCCAAAAATTCACTTTGGTTACCTTGAGAAAAAAATATACATCTTCATTGTGTCTTCTGATATAAAAGAAGTATAAGTATATTTTTTTCCAGAAAACTTAAGGCAGCAGGAAGTAGCACATGAAAGATGTGCTCTGGAAGCAAAGGACCCAATTCAGATGTTTTCTCTGCCAGGCATTTGCTATGTGAACTTCATCCCATCAGTATATTGTTCTCTAGGCTGCTCATCTATAGAATGGGTATCCGAGGGTCTACCATACAGGATTTCCAAAATAATTCAATCAAGCGATGCGGGATCGGTGTCACGTGGATGGTAGAATGTTCAACAAATGTCAGCATCTTATCTGTTTTTATACACCCAGGAGTTGCCCGTGTAGAAGATGATTGCCAGTTTGTTGTGTTTTTTTCCTCTTCCTCTTTGGTTTCTTTTAAAGATCCTCATAATTTATTTGATTTCCCCCCCCCCTATTTTTGTGTGAATCTTAATATCTGATCCTCTCCCCTTACATTTCTCCCCACTGGAGCCTCCTCATTTTGTCCAGCTCAGCTGACAACACACAGAGTATAATTGAGCATTGACCTCTGGCACAAGTAAGCCTCTGTCTTGCACACATAGGATATTAGGTTGCCTGTAATCCTTCCCAGCTTATGATTTTAAATTACTTTTAGAATTTCTGTGTAATTTCAGGTTGGTAGGTTAAAATTGCAATTTTATTTTGGCAGATAATGTGTTTCTAAATGAGTTCTTCCCTATGTATGCATTGAATAGTTTTCTCATATAGCAAAGTGACTTTTTGTTTGTCCTTGACCACACTAGAAATTAAAAACTATGCCTTACTTGGCAAGAGTTCATTTACTTTCTGGAAGAAACTTAAACTCTCATATTTAACTTGCATTGTGTTCATATTGTGTTTGTTATACAGATACTCATGTCTTTGCGTTTTCTTTTCTTTCTTTTTTTTTGAGAAAAGAACAGAAGAAACTCTTTATAGCTATGTTTTTCAAAGTTATTACTTTCTTAAAAGTTATTTCATTTTTTTCTTAGTTATTGATGTGTGTGATAGTCTGAATAATGGGCCCCCAAAGAAGGCCACATTCTAATCCTCAAAACCTATGAATATTTTATATTAATGGGGAAAAAAAGGGCTTTATAAATGTGATTAATTTAAAGATATTGAGATGAGGAGATTATCCCAGATTGTCTGGGTGGCTTAACGTAATCACAAGGGTCCTTATAAAAGGAAGGCAGGATGGGTAGAGTCAGAGACAGAGGTGACAGTGAAGGAGAGTTTGCAGTGCAGAAAGGCCATGAGTCAAAGAATGTAGGCTGGGAGCTGGGAAAAGCAAGAGCATTTGTTTTCTCCTGGAGTCTCCAGAAGAAACAGTCTAGCCCTGTAAGACTCATTTCAGATTTCTGACTTCCAGACTGTAAGATAAATTTGTATTGGTTTAAGCCATTAAGTTTTTGGCTAGTTCATTACAACAATATGAAACTAATACAATGTATTAAAAACAATTTTTTCTTTGATTTTTTCTGAAGTCAAAAATTAGCTAAAAATCCAAAACTAGGCTGCTCATGTACTTAAGTGCACATCAGTTTACCAAACTGGTGTAACTGAGCATTTGAGCTCATTTATTCCTATAAAGAGGAGACAGATACTAAGTGCATTCTGGAATGTGAGCACCAAACACATTTGTATAACCCGCTGAGGACTAATAGACTGCGAATATTTAGGTGTATGTGTATCTATTTTTAATTGATTTGGAGCTAATATACAAAGCCTTCCTTTCTACCCAGATTAAAGATCATTCGAGGACAGTTCTTCTGTGCTGAAGAATTATTTGTTGACTGATAGATGTGGGAGAGTTTAATAGGCACTTACATATATGAGGTTGAATGAAACAAGTTTTGTGGGCTGCAGACAGTGACGGTCTTGAGGGGACAAGAGAGACACTCTCTCAAAATAGGCAAAGTGTCCTAGTAAACATTTGAAGCCCAACCTTTGGGGGATAAATGATTCTCTCTTTACTAGTTTTATTGGCTTTTTGTAATAGTGACATAATAATAGAGAATAATAAGGAAATTTATTCAAACAAAATGCATTACTAAGCAGTTAGTCTGGTTAACCTCTAGAACCTGTGAAAATGTGCTGGGAACCTCATGTGCCATATAATGCCTCAATTTGTTTTGGTTATTGTCACTGGCTCTCTTGCAATCATGAATACCTGCCTGTATCTGGAGAGAATACATGGTTTTTAAGATTCTTTCCTATTCTAAACACTGATTGGTACATTGATTTCATTTTAACTATATCACATATATGAAAACAAGTGAGGTAAAATTAACAAACTCTTGCTAATGCGTAGCTTCCTGAGGAAATCTTCTCTGACTTCTCTGCATCAAGTGTCTCCCTTAGTTTTCCATTGACAACCCCAGAAAACCTCTATTAGCCCTATGCTCATATTTTGACTCAAATATCTTCTTTTGTAAAAAAAAAGTATTTATTTACTTTGAATATTTTAAATGTTTATTCATTTTTGAGAGAGAGAAAAAGAGTATGAGTTGGGGAGGGGCAGGGAGAGAAGGAGACAAATAATCAGAAGCAGGCTTCAGGCTCTGAGCTGTCAACACAGAGCCTGATGTGGGGCTTGAATCCACATACCGTGAGATCATGACCTGAGCTGAAGTTGGATGCTTAATGAACTGAGCCACCCAGGTTCTTCTATTTATTTGAGGGAGAAAGAAAAACAGAGCACACGAGGGGCAAAGAGAGAGGAGAAAGAGAGTCCCAAGCACGCTCTGCACTGAGCCACCCAGGCATCCCTAAAATGTCTTCTTATGACCCCATCTTTCTCTTTTGGCTATAAACTCCCAAGGGCACAGACCAAGTCAAATTTTTTTTAGTTTACTATAGGCTCTCAAATAAACACAGAGTGGACACCAAATATACAGTTGACCATTGAACAACATGGCTTTGAATTATGCAAGTCCACTTATACAGAGATTTTTTCCAGTATTCTTCCTTATGGTTTTCTTAACATTTTCTTTTCTCAGGCTTTATTATATAATACAGTATATAATACATATAAAATACAAAATATATATTAATCAATTGTTGTCAGTAAGGATTCTGGTCAGTAGTAGGCTATTAGAATTTAAGTTTAGAGGGAGTCAAAAGTTATACACAGATTTTGGACTGTATGAGGTGTTAGTGCCCCCAACCCCTATTTTGATCAAGGATCAACTGTATATTTGCTGACATCTCCTCTTCCAGTTCTTCCCTTTCAGTGCTTAAAGTGCGAATGTGAATACCTCTTGCTGGAGTTATCAGATGTCTTCTCTGATTTAAGCAAAATATCCTCAGTTTAAAACTCTTAATCTTTGAGCTTCCCAAGATGGGCAGAATAGGAGGACCCTAGATTTATGTTGTCTCACGAACACAAATAACCATCAATTTATCCCAAATACCCCCAGAAATCAACTGGAAGACTGACAGAACAAAGTCCACAATAAAGGGAGAGAAAAGGCCACATTGAAATAGGTAGGAAGTACAGAGACATGGTTTAGAGGAGAAATGGATCATGGGTGCTGTGGAGGGGAGGGAGCCATGGTTGCAAAGAAGGGCAAGAGAGATAGAGAGGATCATACAGAGGAATGCCTAAAGGAGAGCATTTCCCGGAAGCCATTGGCTTGGAAAATGAGAGAGGCTGAATTTCATGAGATCTTGTAACCAGCAGGACTTAAAGCCTGGAGATTTAAAGGTCAGCAGGCCTGGCTTGGATAGAGCCCAGAGGGCTTCTCTCTAGTGGAGAGAAGACAAACAAACAACCCTGGGAAGCAGTGTGGAAACAGTGTTCTGAAGAATGTCTAGGGCACACAGTGGGGAGATTATTCCCTATTCTAGGAGCACTTCCCTGAGATACAACATTCTTGGAGATGCCTCTCAGCAGGGACACTGGCTGCCTAACTTGCTAACACCAAGCCCTCCTCATCCCCCACACTCTGGTAGGAATGCCCTTCTTAACCAACTGCCTCAGTCCTATGGTGGCAGACCCCTCCCCCAAGAAGAGCTGGACAACGTCTCTTGACCAGAGAGTTATGCAGGATCTCTGTTCTGATGGAGTTCATGTCAGGTCTCATTTCACAAGCAGACCAGAGAACACCTACTTAAAACTCACCCTATTCAGGTGAGGGACCAAACACTGCCCACAGTGGACAAGGAGAGCTCTGCAGACAACTGGCCTAAAGGACGGAGCAGCCAAAACACAATAGCAGGCTGCATGCAGCACACTGGAGACACTCCCAAAATGTCAGTTGCTGGGCACTACATGATCTTTTCCTCATAAGGCCATTACTTTCATGAGCAGGAAATGTAACTGGTTTTTCTAATACACAGAAGAAGGCAGAGACTTAGACAAATTGCCAAGATGGAGGAATTATCCCAAATGAAATAATGAGATAAGACCATACCCAGAGAGCTAAGTGAAACAGGTATAAGTAACGTGTTTGTTGGAGAACTAAAGCAACAGTCATAAGGACACTCACTGGGCTTCAGTAAAGAATAAAAGGTATCAGTGAGACTCTTACAATGGAGATAAAAGATTTAAAAAAGAATCAGGGATGAAGAATGAAATAAACAAGATTGGAAACAGGCTTGATGCAACGAACAGCAGGATAGAAAAAGCAGGGGAACAAATCAGTGACCTAGAAGACAAAATAATGGAAAATAATGAAGCTGAACAAAAGAAAGAAGAATTATGCCACACAGGAATAGACTTTGGGAGCTCAGTGACTCCATCAAGCATTGAAACATTTGTATTAAGAAGTCGTAGAAGAAGAAGAAAGAGAAAAGTGGGCAAAGCATTTATCTGGGGGAAATAATAGCAGAAAACTTCCCTAATTCAGCGAAGGAAATAGACATCCAAATCCAGGGAGCACAGAGAGCTCCCATCAGAATCAACAAAAGCCTGCCAACACCAAGACAGATTGTAATTAAATTTGCAAAGTATAGTGATAAAAAAAATCTTAAAAACAGAAAGACACAAGAAGTCCTTAACTTAAAAGGGAAAACCCATAAGGATAGCTGGAGATTTCTCAACAGAAACTGCAAGCCAGGAGGGAGTGACTGAATGGGAAAAATCTGCAGCCAAGAATACTTTACCCAGCAAGGCTGTCATTCAGAATACAAGGAGAGATAGAGTTTCCCAGACAAATAAAAACAAAAGGAATTTGTGACCACTAAACCAGCCCTGCAAGAAATATTAAAAAGACTTTTTGAGTGCAAAGGAGAGATCAAAAGTGACCAAGACAAGAAAAGATCAGAGAAAATCTCCAGACAACAACAAAACAGGTAATAAAATGGCAATAAACATATCTATTGATAATTACTTTGAATGTAAATGGACTAAATGCTCCAGTCAAAAGACATAAGGTGTCATAATGGATATAAAAACAAGACCCATCTATCTGCTGCCTACAAGAGGCTCATTTTAAACCTAAAGACACCTGAAGATTGAAAATGAGGGGGTGGAGAAACATTTATCACACAAATGGCTGTGAGAGTAGCAATACTTGTGTCAGATGAACTAGACATTTTTATTCCTGTATTGTTTTTATCCTGCTTGGTATCAGGGTAGTATTGGCCTCATGGAACGATTTTGAATATATTCCCTCAATTCCATTATTTGTAAGATTTTGATAAAGATTGGCATTATTTTGTTGAGCATTTGGTAGAATTCACCAAGAAACCATGTGGGCTTCTCTGTGCTGGGAGATTTTTGATTCCTTATTCAACTTTCATTCTTGTTAATGGTGTAAGAAGATTTCTTGGATCCAAGATTCATGATTCAATCTTAGTAAATTTTTAGTGCATTTTTAGGAATTATCTGTGGGTTTTTTCCCTAAATTATCTGATTTGTTAGTATATAAGTATTTTTAGTAATCTGTTATTGCACTATGTATTTCTGTGGCTATCTGTCACATTGTTTTTTCTTCCATTTCTTATTTTGGTTTTTGAGACTTCTTTCTTTTTCTTAGTAACTATAGTTAAAGCATTGCCAATTTTGTTTGTTTGTTTGTTTATTTATTATTTATTTATTTGAAAAGGTGGTCATTGCTTTTAATATTATGTTATCTTTGTTCTGGCTTTTATTTTATTTATTTCTGAATTTTCTTAGTTATTTCCTTCCTCTGATAAATTTCAGCTAAGTTTCTTCTTTTTCTAGTTCCTTGTGGTGTAATTATTTATTTGAACTTTTTTTCTTAATACAGTCACTTATAACATAAATTTTACTCTAACATCTGCTTTAACTACATCCCCTCGGCTTTGAAACATTGTGTTTTCTTTTTATTTTGTTTTGAGACATGTTTTTATTTGATGTTTGATTTCTTATTTGGCCCATTGCTTGTGCAGCAGTAGGTTATTTAATATTTACACATTAAATATTAAATATTTACATTGTATTCTTTCCCATTTTGTTTTATTGTTGATCTTTAGTTTTATACAATTGTGATTGGAAAATATACTTGGTATGATTTCAGTCTTCTAAAATTTTTAATATTTGTTGTGCATATTTTTATGTGAATTAACCAGGGGAAACGTGAAGAAAATAGGTATTCTATATTTCTTGGATGGAATGTTTTATATATATAATATATATAAATCTTTTAGAACCATATATTCTGAAGTATGTTTCAAGCAAAAAATATTCTTGTTGAGAAACAATAACTTTAACAGAGGGTACTAGTTGAAATAGCATCTCAGAGGGGAGGTGGAGGAGGATGGGTACAAATAGGTGAAAGGGATTGAGTACACTTATCATGATGAGAACTGAGTAATGGTGTATAGAATTGTTGAATTACTATATTGTACACCTGAAACTAGTATAACACTGTATGTTAGCTATACTAGAATTAAAATTTAAAAACTTAATAAAAAAGGAAAAGAAAGAGAATACATTTGTGGTGAAAGTAAAAACAAATCAATAAATAAAATAAAACTCTCATTCTTTCTCTTCAACAATGAAGCACTCTTCATAATGCTCAATTTCTTGTTTTGGTTTTTTGGTTTTGGTTTTGGTTTCTAGCACATTAAAAAATCCTCATACAGGGGCACCTGGGCAACTTAGTTAGTTAAGCGTCCGACTCTTTATTTCGGCTTGAGTCATAATCTTACAGTTCGTGAGTTCAAGCCCTGCATCGGCTCTGTGCTGACAGCATGAAGCCTGCTTGAGATTTTCTCTCTCCCTCTCTCTGCCCCACCTCTTCCCACTCCCCAACTCCCCCCTGCTCTTTCAGTCACTCACTCTCTCACTCAATAAATAAACTAACATTTAAAAATAAAAAATTTAAAAATCCTCATACGATGATTACAAAGACCCTTTGAAATCTGCATAAATAAACACCAAGAGCTCATGCTTTCTATCATTGGCTAAGTCTCCACCAGACTTTCAGATTATTATTATTATTAAGTCACTTTCTTAGCAAAAATCATGAATTTTGCCAAAGCACTAATTACCTTTGGTAAAACAAAGATATTTTTTGCTTTCACTATTTCTAAATAACCTGGAAAATATGATTCTGGCATTTTCCTATTATATAAGGCTACATTTGCACCCTTGATTTTGCTAGCGGAGACTACTTTTGATAACTAGTCAGAAGGCTGAGAGGGTTTGAAATATGAAAAAAAAACAAACAAACCCATATGTGCTTAGAGAGGTTGTGTCAATGGCTAAAGCCCAAATAAGTATGCTTTTGATCAACTGCCATTTTGGTTCTGTGAGCTGTGCCCACAATATGCCTTTAAGATATAGTCCAAATTGTGTATTTCTGGATATTCAACATTGTTTTCCTTGAATCTATTTTAGCGGTTAGCCAGTCATTGGATATTCTAACAGCATGTCAAATTTCTCTTTGTCAATCTACCCAATGGCCACTATAACATGGGCATTCAATATGCAATAGGCAGCAGTGTCACTTCTGCTTAGTTAGAGAAGAACTAGACCATTCCAATGCTTTAAACTAGAATCTGAAAGCTTAACCTTGGCCTGGGCTGAGCCCCAGAATCAACATGCAGCTTTAAATGACTCATTTTTTTCAGGGACTCAATTTCCTCATTTTTTTAAAGTTAGTGGAAAATATGCTCAACTCAGACTATATAACTTGCTGTGATGTAGGCACCTAGTATTCTAAAGAGATTGAGTAATTAATTATTCCTCTTCCTGACTTAAATGTGTTTGATCTATTTCCATACAGTTGGGGACATAATGGCATGTATATAATCTTGCAACTCAGTAAGACCAAATTAAGAGGCATCTGCTGGTTCCTTTCTCAAAAAGGAAGAACAGAATCATTTTTCCTGGAATAATTCCTGGAACAGCAGGGCCGGAGGACCCAAAATCCATTTGCCTCTGTGGCTCATGCCACCGTCTGCCCAACCAATCACTATCTTTTATCAACCTCAGGGATTTCCTCACATGCACAGAGCCGTCTCTGAGTACCAGTTTAAAGACGCCAGACTGTCGCTTTGTATCACATTGCTCTATTTAAACTCTCTGCTTGGAACTCATCACCATGTGTTTCTTTTTCCTCTTTATTCATTTATTATTTCGTTCTTCCTTTAAAATATAAACTCAAGGAAATCAATAGCCTTGTCAGCCATGTTTGTTGAATCAACAGGGCCTTCAGATAGTGCCTGGTAAAATATGGTGAATGTTATTCTTTTGTTAAGAACATGGAATATAGCTAAAATATAACTACTCCACTTTAAAAACCTGCCATCATCCTGAATTAGTAGCATGTGATGGAAATAGCTAGTCAGTACAGTATGCTTTCTAGTCCCCGTCTTTCTCAGCACTAGCGATTTCCACCATTCCTCTACTTTAGTGACTACTTTGTCCACATCCATGGCCTCAGCATTGCTCTGAATTGTTCTGCACTTAAGTATGTAAATGCCTAGGTTACTTTCTAACTTATTCATATTATCTTTTTGTTTCTCTCACTTCCTTACTCCCACTCATGACCTTTGCATCCCACTTTTCTTCCATTTTATCCATAGACCCCCTTCTGCCTTCACTCTCTTCACTTTCGTAGTTCGTGATTTCAACAACAATGTTCTTCCTTTGGACCTCTTAACTTTCCATTCTGTTTTTCTAGACAATTGAATCACTTGTAGCTTTAAATATTACTTTAGAATGGTGAATCCCAGATTTATATAACCAATGCTCACCACTTTCCAGAGTATCTCTAATTAATAATTAAATATTCAAGACTGAAGCTAACACAGAAATTGTTAAGAAATTATCCGTATTTTATTTTTAATTCATTATTCTAAGTCTTGGTAGACATAGTAATACTCCTCTTCCCCATCTAAGTTCAAAAACATGGAGAAACAGGAGTCAAGATGGAATATGGTAAAAACAGTTTGACTGATACTATAGCCAAAATGTAAGCATATACCCATGCACATAAATACCTTCTTAGAGGCCTACTTTCATAAAATTTATGGTGTAGAAGATCGGAGATGAACTGGGGCTTCTTATTAGGACTTGGATACCAAAGAGAGAAAGGAATTTTGTCCTGCGTGCTCAGTTACTTTTGCAAACCTCACGAATCAAAAAAGTCATCTCCTTTTCCATGAAAAGGAGCGAATAAGACCAGAATGTTGCAGTAATAGAAGCTCCCTCACTATGAAAACTTTGTAAGAGAGAGAAATTCAGTCCTCCAAAAATGTTATTTGATCAACTTTTATTGATATGATAATCCATTTCCAAATCTGTGACACAGCAGCAAAAATAATTTTTCCCTAATATAATTTTTATTTGAATTATTCTTTTGCTCATATTTCTATTTTTCATTTAACACATGGGTCTCAAGCATTCATCAGCTTTGTTTCCTAGCTCCCTCTCTCCTCTCTCCTTATTTCTCAACACTTCCTGTTGTGTCCCCTCAGCCACTGCAGAATATACCTGCTCTCATTGCCCCTCGGGAAGCTCTACCCAAACTACGTATGGCCTTGCTTTGTGATCTTCTTCCCCAAACCTAAATACACTTGCCAAGAAAGCCTTTCTGTCTTCTATCACTTCTTCCAAACAGTTTTCAAAACTTTGCCTATTTCTGAAACATAGCTATTTTATTTATATTACGTTTATTGTATTCTATTACACATTTGTATTTATATGAATCTATTTTTTTCTTTTATTACTTCTACTCTGCTTTATAGCCATTTAGGAATTCATATTGCACCAATCACTTTTACAGCTCCGTAGTACTGTCACATGTCTTCTCGATCCTATTGCCATTTCCTCACTAAACAAGATTATACTTCATTTATTTTTATTCTGCTCCCTGTCCTCCAGCATATAAAATCCAGTGTTCTTCTTACTGGTGATTTCTTAGGGTCTCATCCAGCCTGGTGTCAGTCTCTCCATTTCTCCTCTCTTTGGGCCAGGACAACTTGAATTCCTCTTTCTGAAGAAGAATCGTTATATAAATTAACTTCCTACAAAAGAAACATTAAATTCTATTGCCAGGGATTATGTCTATTTTATTCCCCACTAAATAATCACCCTAACTTTATTGCCCCACACATAAATGCTCCAGAAATATTTGCTAAATGAATGCCTCTCAGGATTCATTATCAAATCATTTTCACTGTGAAAGTGGCAGTCGTACAGAAATCCTGATGTGACACTTGCACTCCCATTTGCACCTGTTCCTCTTTACCTGCCTCCTTAACACATAATTTTTAATCTCATTCTTCTTCTAACAAGATACCTATCTTTCTCTCATTTTATCTGTCAGTTTTTGCTTCATGTATTTTGAAGCTCTGTTATTAGGTGCATACATCTTTTTTTTTTTTTTAAACAAAGGGCTTTTCTTCTTTTTTTTTTTTTTTAACATTTACTCATTTTTGAGAGACAGAGAGAGACAGAGCATGAGAAGGGGAGGGGCAGAGAGAGAGGGAGACACAGGATCCAAAGCAGCTCCAGGCTCTGAGCTGTCAGCACAGAACCCGACATGGGGCTCGAACACTTAACCAACCGAGCCACCCAGGTGCCCTGCATACATCTTTATAATTGCTGTATCTTCCTAGTGTATTGGCCCTTTTTATCATTATGGATGTTCTCTTTTTACCTCTAAATAAACACGTCTCTCTTGAGACTATATAATTTGATATCAATATAGCCACTCTCCCTTCTGATATTTTTGTTTGCATTTAAACATTCTTTAAAAAAAGTTTTTTTGTTTATTTATTTTTGAGAGAGAGAGAGTACAAGCAAGGGAGGGACAGAGACAGAAAGAGGGAGACACAGAATCTGAAGCAGGCTCCAGGCTCTGAGCTGTCAGTGCAGAGCCCAGCACCAGGGTTGAACCCATGAACTGCGAGATCATGATATGAGCAGAAGTCAGACACTTAATCTACTGAGCCATCCAGGTGCCCTACATTTTAACATTCTTTTATCTTCAAACTGTTTGTATATTTGTACTGAAAGTGAATTTTTTAGGGTATATATAGCTTTGTCTTCTTTTAAATTTATTTTGTTAGTCTCTACTTTTGATTAGAGTACTTAATCTATTTAAATTTGAAGTAATTACTAAAATTGATGACTTTGGGAATAATCATGAACATAGTGGAATTTGCTCAGAAATTTTCTGGAATGTATTTGTAAATGGCTTATTGACGTTTCAAAACTTAGTGAGGTTTAATCAGACATAGTTTTATATTTCTTCATTACAGCCCTTCAGACCTAATCTGTATTAGAATATCAGGAAACTGTAATAAGATTTGGGGCACTTTGTGTTATTATAACAGCCCCATTTTATGTATTAAAAAAGAAATATATTACTGTTAAACTGTGATTTAAGTCATTATAATTCAATCTCCTCTTTAGTTTATTTCTGTCCCTTTCTTTTTCCTTCTTGTTCTCCCCACCCCAGCCCCTTTATTTCCAGTGTGTGTCTGACCCAAGCTTAGTCACCTGCTGTGGAAAAGCAGGATGTGATTAATTTCTTCTCTGGCCTTTTATACTCTCCACACCCCATTTCCCTGGTCTTCTAAGTCTGGAGCAGGAGAAAGAAAGAAGAGATGAAAAGATAAAAAGACATTTTACTTGTACGATGCTATTTGTACTTCTGTCCAATGACTGTTGAATGACTTCTGTGAAGCCAACATCCAAATACAAGTAGAGTCTCTTTGATAGTTTTGTTTTTCTTTCAAAATCACTAGTCTAACAAGCACAACTAGCACTTGGTAGCTCCACCTTGTCCTTCCCTCCAGATCATCCACCCTACCTCATTGCTCCTATGTAACAGGTTGAATGTTACAGAAGCAACTTTAAATATCAAACTCATGCTCTTAAGCTTCTTCACAAATTAAAATTCCTGGAACACACACACACACACACACACAAAATGTGTAAGGAAGAGATTTGGAGCTTCTAAATTGCTTTAGGTCCAATTCGTTATTTTTGTCCTTGCATGTGTATCTATTTGGACAGTGCATTATTGGCTGTTCTTTCACAGTTAAACATATAATCCTCGTATGTCTGTATAACATCCAACATCTGGTTGGAAAGTAAGAGTCAATCCAACATGTGTAGAAAACACCAAAGCAACCAAATGTTTTACCAAAGTTTTTTTTTTAAATTACTCCTGATTGGAATGCTCTCAACTGAATGAAACCAAATTAATGTGAGTTCCTAAAATGTGCCACGTACTGAGTGAGGAACTCTCATATGTGAATTAACTCTTGCACTAATATAATTCTTATAATAATTCTTCCCAATTGACCATTATTATCCCCATTTTTACCAAAGAAGAACTGAAAGCTGAATGCTAGAATATTTTACCTGAAGAAGTGCAACTAGTAAATGACAGAATTAGGATTCAAACTCATGCCATGTACTGGCATTCTGGTGTTTGGCAACACAACCTCCACTTGTACACAAAGAACACTGTGTCATCTCTAGAATTCTCAGCCTGGCTGGTAAAACTTTCCTGATGCGATATGACTACATGTTGCTAGTGTTGTCATTTTTTTTCACACGTGACCATTTAATTTTTTAGTTACTCATCTGTATGGGGGTCTTTCTCGTCCTCTAGGTCTTCCTTTATCCTAGTTAAGCATGACCTTGGACCCAACATGGTTCCAACTTATTGAATATCTGTTTTATATGTTTGTGGAAAAAACATTTGATGTTACTAGTTTCATCTCCTCCATCGCCACAAAAAAGAACAGACACACTAAGTGAAGCATGCCAGGCTGTAGAACACGACATTGGCATGGGCCTGATAGAGTAGTTTCCTAGGGTCTTTAGGTTGTTAAATATAATGGGTACAATTATGCTCTATGATTCTCAGATAAAAAAATAATCACATTATTTCCTCTTATCAAAATAAATCTTTCTCAAGTTTTTCAGGAAATAGTAGTTCATCCATGCGTTGGGGATCCAAACTCTCTCTATGATTCACAGCAAAACACATAAATGCTGGAGTTTATGCAATATAGAAAGAACATTTGGGGGGGAAAGAATTTATGGTTTTCTAAACATTCTAGTCATATAGAAATGGTGTTGTCAAAGCTTGTGTAAACTACCTGAGGATTAGTGTGTGACTTTTATGCTGCCTGTGGAAACCACTTTCTCCATGCCACTTGGCCATTACGACTTTACTCGAAGCTTCCAAGGCCTGAATTCCTAACTGTTTGATATCCAGGTGTTCTTATGCCACATGAGTTGAGTTGATGTCTCCTGTGTGATCAAGCATCGTTTTCATTCAGGGAATGTGCTCCTCCTGTCTCCTCTAAGTGAGTCAACATATATCCCTGGCCCATGCATTCTCCTTTCAGACAATATGGTCCACAGCACCTGGTGAGTTTCAGCAGTCACACTCAGCGTTCACCAAGTTTGTTACTCTACCTTTGGACCAAGGAATCTCACACTCCAGAGCAGAAGAGTTTATTATTCTTCTAGGAAAATGGGGTGAGCTGTTAAATCTCCAGCAATAAAAACAAGGTGGAAATGTATTTCTTTATAAATCATTCTCCTGCATTTGGAAGCCTTTAAATTTGAAAAAAACAGAAAACACATTTCATATTTAGGATAGATTAATGATAACAGCCAACATTTATTGAAAGCTTACCAGTGCCAAGCACCATTCAAAAATCTTTATTTATTTTTTTAATTGCTTTTTTTTAATGTTTATTCATTTTTGAGAGACAGAGAAAGATAGAGCATGAGCAGGGGAGGGGCAGAGAGAGAGAGGGACATACAGAATCTGAAGCAGGCTCCAGGCTCTGAGCTGTCAGCACAGAGCCCGACATGGGGCTTGAACCCACGAACAGTGAGATCATGACCTGAGCTAAAGTCGGACACTCAACCGACTGAGCCACCCAGGTGCCCCAAAAAATCTTTATATATGGTAGCTGGTTGTATAACTAGATTATCTGAGAGAAGAATGTTCTGTACCATCTTTCTTTCACAGATGATGGAAGTGAGGTCTATAACTTGAGGCCTCAGGGGTCAACCTGGGGGTTGTGTGTGCAGGGGCCAATCTAGCGCTGGGGTGGTAGAAACCTGTGTCTGTGGGAGCCAACCTTAAGGCTGTGACCACAGGGTTCATTTGGTAGTGAAGCAGGTTGGGAGCCTGGGTCTGCAGGAGCCTAACATCTAGGTCCATGGGGGCAAGCCTGGCACTGGGGTACATTGAAAGCCTCTATCCATGGTAGTTGGCCTACTGCTGGGCCTGGCTGGGAGCTTGGGTTTGTGGAGGCTTATTAGGAGCTGCCCTAAGCCTGGGGCCCGAATGGCACTAGGATGACCAGGAAATTGGGTTAATGGGAACCTGCTGGAGCCTGGTGCCATGGAAGATGTCTGGGGCTTCACAAGACTACTGGGGCCACTGAAGGTGGCCAGTGCCCTGGTGAGTTGGGGACCTGTGTTCATGAGGGCTTCTGGGAGCCTGGAGCTGAGAAAGCCACCTGGAGCTATAGGATCCTCCCGGGGCCACTGCAGTTGGCAGTCACTGCTGGGGAGCCTGGATTCATAGGAACCTGCTGGGAGCTTGGTGCCATAGGAGCCATCTGGGCTTTTAGAGTTGTCTGGGGCCACTGGAGACAGCAGGGGCTAGGGTAATCTGAGGGCCTGAGTTTGTAGGAGTCAATGGGAGTCTGGTAACAAGGATGATGCCTGGGGTTCTAGGAGCTGCCTGGTGCTACTGGAGCCAGCAAGTACTGAGTGATGGGAGTCTGGTTTTGCAGGAGCCTGTAGGGAGCCACCTAGGGCTACAGGAGTCAGCCTGGTGACAGGCCAGCTCTGGGATTCATGGTAAAGTCGGGTGCTCATTCCAGTCTCCTCTCACTGGAAGGGAGTATCTCTCTGCATGGGGCTGCCTGAGCTCGGAGTAGGGGTGTTGGGACTAGTGAGCATCTATCTTTCTTACCCTGTTCGGAGGATGTTTTTCTTATTTCTCTGCTTTGCTCAGGGGCTATTATCTCTCATTTGGAATCCTTGGCTCTCCTGTAGGTATTTTCACATGCAGATAGTTGTTTAAAATGATGTTTCTGGAAGACAAGCACTAGAAAATCCTATGCCATCATTTCGTTCTTTCACATTTCAAGGGGAGAGATGGCATCTACTTTACCTTAACATGTCTCATGTGCATTGATGCCTCACACGTAGAGTTGCTCAGTGAGAGTCTATTGAATTTAACACATAGAACCATCTGTAATAAATTCCATTTGTAAGACACTGAGAAGAGCATTGCATCTCATACAGAGCTGTACAATGTAGGATGTTCATGAACAATCTGAGCCTGACTCAGAGAAAAGATAAAACATTGTAAGTAAATCTATGGTTACATATAAAAAGAGCTTCAATTCATTTATCTTTTTTACTCCCAGTGCCTTTCATGTGGTCTGATAGATACCAGAAACTCACTAAATCTATGAGGGAACTAGATTTAAGAACTTGAAGAGGCTTTTATATAATAAAATATAGACAACAGGGAATATGGAATTTTATAAGATTTATATCTCAGGGTAGTTCTAGCCCTCTTCCATATAACAAGTACTCATGAAATGTGGAAATGAATAAAGATTTTATATTATCTGTCATAAATGGAGATAGGAACTGAGCAGAAATAAGTGTACTTACTTTGGGCTGTAATGACTTGTGAGATAAGGTATGAGAACTCTATGACGTCCCCTAGAAAGGAGGGCAGGTTGCAATCTCTTTCACTTACATGTTTGCTGTGCTCCAGCCAGATCAGATTACTTCAACCTCCTCACTTGGATCCTATGGTCTCGGGCGTCTTAACCATCACACATGGGTTCAGGTCCTGTCCACCCCTTCTAACTTCACTTAGCCAATGCCAACATTTCCCCCAGTGCTGTGCCAACAGGCCGCTCTGTAATTTAGAGTGTATTCTACTGTGGTTATTTGATATATTATGAGGTTTCATACCATAATTTTCATTACACTGTACTTTCGTGAGTTTAAAATGTGTATTAGTTTGATATAGTGCCATTTGTCTGTTTTTGCTTTTGTTGCCTGTGCTTTTGGTGTCATATCCGAGCAATCACTGCCAAGTCCAATGTCCTACGCCTTTCCTCTGTTTTCTTCTAGGGTTTTTATAGTTTTACGTCTTATATTTAGGGTTTTAATGCATTTTGGGTTAATTTTTGTGTCTGGTCGAAAGTGAAGGTCCAACTTCATTCTTTTGCATGTGAATATCCAGTTTTCTCAGTGCCATCTGTCAAGGAGATGGTGCTTTCACCATTGTGTAGTCCTATCACCCTGTCGAAAATAATTTGGCCATATATATGAGAGTTTATTTATGGACTCCCTATTCTGCTCCATTGGTTTATATATCTGTCTTTATGCCAAAACCACACCGTCTTGATTGCTGTATAATATGTTTTGAAATCAGAAAGTGTGAGGCCTTCAATTTTGTTCTTTTTCAAGATTATTTTGGCTATTCAGGGTCCCTTGAGAGTCCATGTGAATTTTAGGATAATTTTTCTTCTAATTTTGCAAACAACGCCATTGAGATTTTGATATGGATTGCATTTACTCTCTAAGTAACTTTGAGTAGTGTGGATATTTTAACAGTATCAAACTTAGAAACATCTGTACATCAAAAGAAACAGTCGAGGGCACCTGAATGGCTCAGTTGGTTAAGTGTCCAACTTCAGCTCAGGTCACGATCTCTCAGTTTTTGAGTTCAAGCCCTGTGTCGGGCTCTGTGCTGACAGCTTAGAACCTGGAGCCTGCTTCTGATTCTGTGTCTCTGTCTCTCTCTGCCCCTCCACTGCTCGTGCTCTCTCTCTCTCTCTGTCTCTCAAAAATAAATAAACATAAAAAAAAGAAAGAAAAAGAAACAATCGATAGAGTGAAAAGTCAACCTATTCACCTATGGAATGGGAGAAAATATTTTCAAATTTTATTTTTGATAATGGATTAATATCACAAAATGTACAAGAAACATATATAACTCAATGGCGAAATAAAAAAAAAAACAAAAATAAAAAACAAAAGCAAAAACAAAACCCTCCAAAACCCAAAACAAACAAAAACCCCACAAAAACAAAAACCAAATAACTCAATCTAAAAAATGTGCAAAGGATTTAAATAGACAATTCTCCAAAGAAGATATACAAAAGACTAACAAGCATATGAATAGACGCTCAACATTACTAATCATAAGAGAAATGCAAATCAAAACCAGAATGAGATATTACCTTGCATCCATTAGGATGGCCACTATCAAAAGAACAGAACATAATACGTATTTGCAAGGATATGGAGAAATTGGAACCCTTGTGCGCTATTGATGAGAAGATGAAATGGTGTAGCCTTTATGAAAAGCATCATGGAAGTTCCTCAAAAGTTTAAAAATAAAATTAGCATATAACACAACAGATGAACTAAAAGCAGGATCTCAAAAAGATATTTGCACGCCCATGTCACTGCTGCATTATTGCGATTGCCAAGAGATAGAAACAAACCAAATGCTCATTGGCAGATGGATAAAGAAAATGTGGAATATACATACAATGGCATTATTATGTAGCTTTAAAATAGAAGGAAATACTGTCGCGTTACCATATGGAGGGACCTTGAGGACATTATACTAAACAAAATAAGCTAGCCACAATCAGGAGGTAGGAATTCAAGAGGCCAGCTGAAGAGCAGTCAGTAGGGCTGGCATGTAGGAGCCAGGAAAGGTGGCGGGCGGTGTGGTGAAGTTCAATTGGGCAGTCTGAAAATCCTCCTCTTAAGTTCCCAAACACACAGCTATTGTTTATTTGAGCAACGGTGAAGTCTGTGCTGTAAGGTAAGTTGTTTGGTATGATTTACCGAATGTTGTGATTTGCTAAAAGCCATCTGCCAAGATCCATCTAACATAAATATAAAAATGTATTAAAATCTAATTTCATGCAGACACACTAGGACAAATATCACTGCACTGGGTGTTTCGACATGACAGGAATACGCTTTTTATCGCTTACGGAGTCCATTCTTCTCCCAGTCCCTTAAAACAAAGCTTTGTGAATCATATAAAAAGCACAGTTTGTCCTGGTAGCCGCTGGAATTTGCTCACACATTAAAGGTTTCTTTAGAATGCTGAGTTTGGTTCTTAAATGTTCTTGGCATTTGTGTTTCTACCCTCATAAGGCAGCACTTCAATTTTTCCCCCTTTGGCACTATCCTTCTCATTTCTCTTACATATCATTATTTCATCAAATGTATGTACTCAATATGATTCCAATTTTGTTTTGTTTGTTGGGCCAGTGAACCTGGGTAACCCGAGGCACAGGGCCAAACATCTGGTAACAATAAAATCAACACGACGGTAGAAGAAGATCAAGAATCCTATAACCATAAGGTAATATGGAGTATATTTGGGTAGGTATGAAGGATACATAATAGAGGGTTTTCCTTTATGATAGTTGTGTTCTCTGAATTGACAGAAATAGGTCAGAGATCCCCGATAGCATGCTTTCAATACATTAGGCCAAGAGAAAACAGCACTTGTCCTTTGCATCTGGTCTAGATTTTGGCTTTGATTTATTAATTCTTCTGAGATCCTTAGAATCACAAAACCCTAAAAACTGCAAATAAAATATATCCCGAAGTTCACCAATTTAAAAGAGAAGGGCAGACAGCCTTTATACAACACATCTTCTTATGTTCGTCAGATTTTGTTTTCACAGTTGGGGTCCTGGGTAGATGTGGAAGTCTCTAAAAGCTTATTTTCCCCTAGATGTTAATTCTAAATGTTATTTTCCTTCATTTTGGCACACCATTTTTTTTCTAGAACCTCAGGCAGTCTTAAGTACTGATGGGTGCCAAGATATATTTAGTGAGTGAATAAATAAATTAATAATCTACTCTCGGTTTTCTCTCTTTACCCTATTGTAAGCCACACTTTTCTTTTTTTGATGTTTGCTTTAGCCTCTTCTTTATAAATTGTGTACTTTCCACATGCTAACTACTTAAATAAACCCTTCCTGTTTCGAAGCTCACTATTCTTCTCCAGATTGCTTATACAAATTTCTAATTTGATTACCTTTAAAATTTTTCCCACCATTTAATTACTTCAGAGTTCAAAGTTTATACTTAAGCTCACTTTTTCCATTTCCACTTCCATACAAGTAATTTCTTTAGCTTGTAGTAAGCATTTATGATGAGCACCTGTTGGGTAACCAGAGAAGAATATATCTTCCATTTGGAAACATAAACTAAAGATTACAGTTTTGGGGTTTGCTCTTCCTAAAACATTCCTTATGAAACTCAATTCATCTTTCCCTTTTATACTAGGATGGTAAGAAGCATAAACAAGACTTGGGAAAACCCACTTAACAAGCCTTTAATTACATATTCTGAGAGAGAAGATATTAAGCTTTATATCTCTAGAGTCCCTTCCTGCATTTCCATTGACAAGTTTATGATTTAAAAGAAAGATATAAAATATTTCTCTTCAAGGAATGCTGGCTCGACATAAAGGAAAACAGAAGATTTATATTCTCTTTGCATAATTCATGCAAAAAATTGGTTTGGCCTGAATTTATTGGCCAAAATATTGTCTCCTGTGTTGTCATTCCACTTTGCACATGAACACAGATTTGGCCTCTCTGAACATTTCTGCTTCAGACGGTCAGCAACACAGAGGGCTACTCAAGAGGAAATTGTTAGCTCATTTCCTAATTAGAACACCCTGCACATTGAAGACCCATACTTGTTCTCAACTCTTGGGGAAGGAATTGGAAATTTATGGACCTTGAAATAGATGCCTCATTTGTCCATGAATTTTCACTCTCTGGATCCCTTTGCAGCAATAACGGCTTCCTAACAATTGCTTATGTCTTTGTTAACACACACACACACACACACACACACACACACACACACACACACACAAAAAGGAGAGGAAGGAGGAGGAGAAGAAGGAGTAAAATGACATTTGTTTTCTTTGGCAAAACAGGAAGACCTGAAATCCATGTTCTCCTCTCATTTCTCACTCCTTGAGTGTCCATTCAACCTTAGGTTCTGTGGGCTGCAAAGCTACTATGATAAATCTTCTGATTTTTGTCTCAGCCTCAACTGGAGACAAGATGACTTCTGTCTGGAAGCCCATGACTGCTTCTTTCCAGAACTGGCCATGACTTACGAGCACTAAGTGAAACGGAATGAGTTTCCCTAGTGTGTAGTAGTAAATAAACTTCTCTTTTATTACTTGTTTTCTTTCTTTGCTGACGACATCTTTTCTGAACACATCTCATCTGGAAAGTTGAATTTACAGTTTTTACTGTAGGTGTTATCAAATTTTGGCATCATCTCTCACAAGAACAAAAGTGCAGGATATTGAATAAGTGCTTTTATATGTATTATATTGCCAGACACAAGGTGAATCAGAGTAATAGTTATAAAAATAATAACACCAATCAGACTGATAATTACAAACAAAGTAATAGTGGCAATGATGACCACCATAGAAGGACCTGCTACTTGTCAGGAACTGTCTTTCTAGGAATGCCATGTATGTCATGGATGTAGCCTCAGATCTCGCCAATCTGTATTTAGAAATAAGGTGACATTTTTCTTTCATACCTAAATTTCAGTAAATACAAACCTCTGTCCTTCCAGGCTCCTCCCCTGGAGCAGCATCTGATATTTGTCCTCAAAACTATGTGCGTGCTCTGTAACTTTTTCCTGTATTTCACTCATCTCTCCAATTGGTCATCCTCCTTTGAGCCAACTCTCTGAAAAGCACCTAAAAACTGATACCTTCAGGTTAATTGCTACTAGTTCAAGCCTTTCATATTTTTTTAAATCTAAGGATTATTGCTTTAAGCATAGATAATTCTATTTAATTATATATGTATGTATACTGCATATAACTATATTGTTATCTACTTTCATACATATATGTAAAGCAGATGAATAATTAATTTGTTGAACACTTTGCTACTACAAATGAATATTCTTATGAAATAAAGACCAAATCCACCCTCAGAGGCCTATCCCAACCCCTGCTGGTTCTGTGACCTAAAGACCAGCTAATTCCCAGTAGTAAAGCCATTTTTCATCCTATTGGTTGGAGTCCAGATTCAACTTCCTCTCAGCCCCAAATATGAGAGAACTTTCTTCCACAAGCTGTGTAACGACTCAGTTTTTCCCCCAGTGTGGATGCAGAAGGCAACATCTATTTTCTCAAGGTATATACTCTGGCATAGATTCATTCTTTTGAAATTATGTCATCTATTTATTCAACAGATATAATAATATCCAGTACCAGGCATTGTGCCAGATAGCAGGTGTTCTGTGATTATAAACAATAACAACAAAATGAACCAAGAACAAACAAGTTCTTTGTACTTGTGGGTCTTACACTCATTGGAGGAGCCACCAGTATACATCTCCAAGAGTGGGCAATTTGACCATAAATATGTATGACACACAAGACTCTTTCTTTCATATGCTTTGCTCTATTTTGAAGGAAAGGCCAGTCCTGAGTTTGTCTCTTACACATATATACACATCTTTCCCCAAAACAAACAAAAACAAGTATTCAATGGTAAAGAAAATAAGATTTAGGAAAGAATTGTCACTCTGTCTGGTTCTGCTTACACTAATGAACCAGATTATATTCTTGAAGAGAATGTTTAACGTTTCACTTCAAAGCACCAGAATGTAGATTACTTTGCTGCTTCAGGGCTACCTCAAGAATAAAGAATGGATGTTTGCTTCATATTTTCATAATTAACTGGTTTATTCTTGTGATTTTTCCATTCCAAAATAGTCATTGCTGAGAGTGACTTTAACTATGGAGAACAATAATTATCATTACTACTCTTCTTATTGCTATTCTATTACTATAATACTATTACTATTATTATTACTGATAATATAATTATGTGTTTTTAAGCTTCAAAGAAAATAGATCTTCCATATACCTTTTTTCATAGTTTTCTCATGAATCCTCAAAAATTTACCTTCAATTTGGTTATCAAACTTATTTTAATATTAAATTACAAATTTACAGATAGTAACTTACCCAAGATAGCACAATAAAATTGTGATCGTGGATTTGTGATATTGACCCAGAGTTTTCTAACTCCACAGTTTGGCTTTTTTCCACTATGCTTTGGGTGGGCGGGCACCTGTTTTCCTTAGGAGATTAATGGCTCTCTTGCCCAACACAATTTTCATCCATGACAACTCACTAATATTGTGGGAGAGATACAAAGAAATAAACCCTCCATGCCGAGGCAAGTGACAGGAATGTCTTCATGGTGACATCAAGGAAAAGCTATGAGAAATTTGTTTATATTTGATTTTTAATCCTATTAACCTAGAGTGGTTTTAATAGACTGCTTATTAATTCTGAAACATCTTTGTTAAATTTTTCCCTTCATCTTTATTATGAAAATAATGCCTTTTACTCATTTACTGAATACAAAATATTTAACTACTATATGTAATTTTCAAACAAGAGATAATCTTGTCCCTATGTCTCAGATACACTTCTCTGGCAGGTCAGGCTCCCTACCACTGCCTCTTGCCTCCAGTAGCCTGGAGGTTCACACACCTGGACTTAACTTTCCATCCTCCACAACTTCTGATTTCAACACATGTAACCCCAAGCTATTATATATGAATTATCTTATTGAATTCTAGTCTATTACAATTAGAAGAAAACCTTCCATTCTCATATTTTTCAGCTTAGGTAACTGATAAAAAACATGAAAGGAGCTAGTGGATGAATTCCCTACCAACCAGACAAATAGAAACCAAATATCTAAATCTAAAATTTTCATGCTATGAACTAATAGTACAAGTTTAGCACATTGTGATGCTTCTCTCTTAATGTATGATTCAGAAGGCTGTATTTAAATTTTTAAAAATTAATTTTAAAAACTGAAATTTGGGGGAAAATATGCATGATTCAGAAAACATGTAATTTATGGGAAGATTGCAAAATATTTAGTGATTGGTTAGATTTCACACTTTTACATTTTTTTAAGTAGGAGTAATTTTATTTATTTATCTTAGAGAGAGAAAGAGAGAGAGAGTGTGTGTGTGTGTGTGTGTGAGTAGGGTAGAGGGGCAGAGGGAGAGAGAGAGAGAGAGAGAGAGAGAATCTTAAGCAGGCTCCATGCTCAGCATGGGGCCTGACACAGGGCTTGATCTCAAGACCCTGGGGTCTTGACCTGAGCTGAAATCAAGAGTCAGACGCTCAGCTGACTGAGCCACCTAGGTGCCTCAGATTTCACGCTTAATGTGTGCAGGCAAAGCCTCTCTTAAAATTTTAAAAAATACAGCTATCTTTTCCTGTTGTATTCCTACAATAAGCAAAAATACTATCAAAGATTCTCTCTGTCCATACCATTCAACAAATATTTTTCTCTAATACAATGTGTAAAACTTATACAGATGATTATTGCTTTTTACTGTATTTGAGGGGAGGCATGCCTATTATAAACCCATAATGAATTTCCTTATTAAAATCAGTAGAAAATTTCTCTGCATACCTCTTGAAAGATATGCTATTGAAAACTGAATATGATTCAAAGTATTAAAATATTCCAATTAAACACTGACTACACTAACACCTCTATTTTTCTCATTTACAAAATAATACCATGTCCCAAGGTGCTAAATGGATTTGAAATGCCCTTTAGAAATGCCACTGTGTTCGCTCAGCCTAGCCTCCTGGATCTCTCTTTTTTTTTTTCTTTTTCTTTTTTTTTTTTTTTTTTTACTGTTTATTTATTTTTGAGAGAGAAAGATAGAGCACGAACGGGGAGGGGCAGAGACAGAGAGGGAGACACAGAATCTGAAATAGGCTCCAGGCTCTGAGTTGTCAGCACAGAGCCCAATGCGGTGCTTGAACTCGGGAACAGTGAGATCATAACCTGAGCTGAAGTCGGACGCTTAACCAACTGAGCCACCCAGGCGCCCCTGGATCTCTCATTTCTATGTGTCTGCTTTTCTTTACTAGTCCTTATCTATCCAGCTTCTAATGTCTCCTTTAAGACCATGTTACTTTTTTTCCTTTAAAAAACATAGTTTTATAAAAATGCTTAATGTGGGATCTGCCCTTTCAACACAGTTTTAGGTGTACAAGGGTAGAATACAGAATTGTTGTCCATAGACACAGTGGTGTACATCAGTGAAATAGAATGTAGTCTTAAAAAAGGAAAGAAGGGGTGCCTGGGTGGCTCAGTTGGTTAAGAATCTGACTTTGGCTCAGTTCATGATCTTGTGGTTCATGAGTTCAAGCCCCGCAACGGGCTCTGTGCTGACAGTTGAGAGCTTGGAGCCTGCTTCGGATTCTGTGTCTCCTTCATAAATAAACGTTAAAAAAATTTTTAAAAGGAAAGAAATTATATAATGTGACAACACGAATGAATCTTGAGGTCGTTGTGCCGGGTGAAAAAAAGACTGTCACAGGAAGACAAATACTGTGTGAGTCCACACAGATGGGGTATCTAAGACAAATTCATAAGAGCAAAGGACAGAAAGGTGTTGCCAGGGACTAGGGAGAGAAGGAAATGGGGAATTACTAAACTTTTGTAATTTGTATGTGTTTTAATGTCCTTGTCCGTATTTTAATCATTGGCAATCTCTGTGGATGCAATTTCGCTCTCATTTTTTAGGTACAGGCTCAGTAAGTCTCTGGGTAAGGCTTGGTGAGAACCACCTCTGAGTTGGGTGGTCTATATTGATGGGGTCTACCAACCTGGGCCCCCGCAAACTAGAGGAGGAGGGAGGTTTTACATAAGGATTTAAAAATCTTGTTTCTACATCACTCTTCCTTTGTTTCCTGATTCCCTTCCTTCTCAACCACACTCTGCATTCCCATCAAAAGGAAGTCAACATTGTTAGGTATGTATCTCCAGTTTTAGAAACTTACACACTTCGTAGTGCAGTTTTATACTTCCTATTTTAAGATGGTAAAGGTCAGCCGTATGACTTGTGCAGAACGAGAAAGCTAGAGATACAACCAAAGCATTGCCCTCAATTTCCCACATCTGCTCTCCTCTTTTAAGCCATTTTATATTCTCTTTTAGTCCATCGTTCAAACCGATGTAACTGGAAAACACTTTAAATCTTCCATGAAGAGATCCAAATAGTTATGGGAGATTACAGTGCCTACATTTTCAGCTTTTTAGTTGCATATAGAAAATTTGCCTCAAAGAAATTGTACATACATAGTATGTGAAAGTACTTTCTCAACTGGGAATGCTCTATGAAAACGTAGGAGCTGGTGTTTGTGCCTTCAGATTCCATTTCAGTTGTCACTTCTGTGAAGCTAATATGGAAAATGCTGAGACATAAACAGCCTGGCCCAGCTGAAGAATTGAACTTGTAATCCCCCTTTCCTCAAGGATCTTTTGGGGGATCAGCCTGTCCCAGGCCTATGAAAATTAGCTCCGGGGCACCTGGGTGGCTCAGTCAGTTAAACATCCGACTTCGGCTCAGGTCATGAGCTCATGGTTCATGAGTTTGAGCCCCACATTGGGCTCTGTGCTGACAGCTCGGATTCTGTGTCTCCCTTTCTCTTTGCTCCTCCCCCTGCTCGTTCTCCCTCTCTCTTTCTTGCTCTCTCTCTCTCTGAAAACTAAATAAAAATTTTAAAAATTTAAAAAAATAGATTATTAGTTCAAAACATTTCTCTGGATACAGTGACAATGTAAGTACAAGACCCTAAGAGAAGCTCTCTCTTCTCTGAGATTATACAATCGGGGAGTATAAGACTTGATGCTTCTGTAATTTTCCAACCATGAAGGATATTGGCTGAAATTGAAGCCACAAACACAAGAGGGTAGAGTCAAAGAGTCACTGACAACTGGAGTTGGTACAAATAAGCTGTGCCACACTGTGCCCTTACTTTTCAGATATATGTTCCAACAAAATTCGTTATAAGTTTAAGCCAGTTGATTTGGAATTTCTGTTTCTTGAAATCTAAAACATTCTAATTTATAAAAAATAGAAAGTACTTTGCTTTATTGATATTGATTTATTTCCATTCAAATTCCAGGGCAAGAGGATCTGAATGGAATGTTCATCCTTTCACCAGAGGGCGACATGGAATGCCAACGAGTCAGGTATGTATCAAGTGGGCCCCCCGCAAATTTTAATCTAGATATTTTAAGTTTTACCAGAGTTCTCTCTCTCAAAGAGGTGGAGATATCACCTTCTGCTATCTGAAATAAACACAACAGAAAGCCTCTGCTCAAGGAGAAAAATCATAAGACCAGTAGACCTTTACTGCTTTTCCCTCTACCTCAATTCCCTTTATATTAAGGGGCATTAGAATGGAAGTCAGCATTTGTGAGATGTCATTAATGGGAAACTGAGTTGGGTTTGGTGGAAGAGAATTATGTGACTTTTGAAACATCACTCATAGATATATTTCTTGCTGGCTGTCCCGTATGGGATCGGCTCATTATGACACAGATGTGCAGGGCCAGAAGTTGGACCACTAATGTTTATCTGTTAGATAACATTAATGTGGATAAAGTTTCTGTCTTAACGTAGACATATATTAATATGTCCCATAGCACCAGAAGTGGGTTAGCAATGGGAGAGAGAAATGAAAATCTGATCCAGAAGCTATTCTGTGGGAAATTCTTCAAATTATCAAGTGTATAAAATTGTATGGAGGGAGTTTAGTTAATTCTTAACTAATCAAGTAAAAGTTCTCCACTCTGTTCCTTCTCTTTTAGGGTTCATAATAAGATTTCTATATGTGCAGCACGATTTATAACATAAAGTGAAACTAAAATACATTTTGTGAGAGCTTCTATGGCCCATGCATTCCAAATATACATTTAAAACAATCAATCTCTCATACCAGAGGCAAGCCTAAATTATCTTTCTCCTTTTCTTTATAGAATATTTTTTGCAAAGTTTTTGAGTTATGTCAAATTAATCACAACCATGTAGCCATAATAATTTAGAGGAAACAATTATAGAGGGAATTGATCAATTGTTAACAAAAGTATTGTTACTTTTCTGGATCTCATGATGTTTTGGGAATTGGTCAGCTTTTTAAAGATTTTAATTTACTCTATTTTTTCCTAGTATAAATAAGTATTTGCATTTGTATCTAATTTTCTAATTGTAATTGTATTTTTTTCCTTAAGAGTGTCCCTCAAAGTGAATATGTATCAAATTTCACAAAATTTGTTTTGCCCCAGTGTGTACGCTGAGAATTATGGAGGAAATGAGATACTCAATTATCTGAGGGGAGGATACCTCATATAAAGGGTTTAGTTCAAGAACGAGTCAAGAAAATGAGATTAAACAGAGGAAAGTAACATTGGTCCTTAGTTTAAAAGTCATGGAAATGCCTTTGCTGAATGCCCTGTCTTAATGCCCCACCCCACCCCACCCCACCTAATGACTTCCTCTCTCATTGCTCTATCTAAATGAAATGTACGTTACTTTTCATTTCTGTATCTTCACTAAAATATCAGCTTCACGAAGGCAAGAATTTGTTCCATCTTGTTCATTGCCATTACCTCCTCAGCCTAGAAGAGGACCTGTCATATAGCATATAGAAAATGTTCTATAAATATTTGTTGAATGAATGGATGAATCCGCTAACTCTCCCTGTATCAATGTGAGCTTCTTTCATCCTGTTAATTCAGCAAAAGACAATAGCTGGTAAGATATTGGAACCCTTCCAAAGCTCGAGCTAAGTTTTGTTTGTGGACGCATCTTTCAGAATCCTGTGGCGATGGAGTTTTATTTTCAGCCATCAGACACACACATACACACATACAGTCAGAGAGAAGACTGAGGGAATTTGATGAAATAAAAACCCAGATTTATATCCATTTTCAGAAACGCAGGAAAAGAATGAATGCAATCAGAGCAAAATGATACATCTGGCTACCATATTAAAAAGGCAACATCCTGACGACTCTTAATTTAATTGAAAGTTGTGCAGGAATTTTCTCACAAAGCCCATGAATCCCAGAAGTAATGTGATAATCTTTCCAAAACCTTAGAAGTCATCCTGGTACTTCTTGTTATTAATTACTTCTTTTAATCATGCAGTGTGTGTGTGTGTGTGTGTGTGTGTGTGTGTGTGTGTGTGTGAAGTTAGATTTCATAAGCATAAATGAGAAGATCTAAAGGGTTGTTCTCAGTTACAGGCGACCTTCCAAACAGTCATAGGAACTGGACAAACATCTACTAGCACCAGCTTGGCAATTCCATGGAACTTTATCTATCTATAACTTCTATAACCCTCACAGAGTTTTGAATCTGAAAGTTAGGAATCCCTGCAAGAGAAACAGATGCCTCTGAACTAGTCATTCCCCATTTTTCCCTTGTTAATAGGAAACTCTGAGTTGGGAATGAAAATGTGCCCACATCTGTATTCGCTTTTACATTCCCTTTTTCGGCTAGAGGCGACCATGGAACGTGTTTCTGGTTAGATAGACGTGAGACAAAGCCATTGATAAGGTTTTCTTTTTTTAAGTTATGTATTCCTAATGTAAGGAACCTCCACAAAAGGCCACACCAGTTGTCATTCCTGCTGCCACCTCGAGTGTACACACAACGTTGGGACCTAATGCTGCCATTTTATGACCATGACGTGAAAAAGCAAACAGCTAGGAGTAGTAGAGCACAAATCTTAGTCTAGGACAGTGTCACGGAACCGCTAGCCCTGTGTTGGACTGCTCATCTCCAGACTACTTATCATGTAAGAAAAATAAACCCATATTTGTTTAACTTTCTATTAGTTCAGTTTCTCTCATTTGTAGTCAAAGTATTCCTGTCGTAGGTCTTAATTCTAATGCCTTTACTTTGTAAGAGAAGAAAACTTGGGCAGTGAAAACAAGCAATTTGGCCAGAGATATTTGGTGGGGGTGGGGGGAGCACATTACAAGAGCCCCTGCCTCTTCTGAGACCCTTACAAGATACACCCTGTGGCCACGGAGTAAGAGTATGATTTTGCTTCACCTGCCTGTTCAAAGCAAGGAAACAATGAAGACAGCAAAACGCTCATCATGGAAAATGTCAGACCTGTTGACAATTGTCAGGATGAGGGCTAGAATATAAAAGTATATATTTGTTGTATACAAAAGTAATCTTTTTGATGGTTTTTACATAACATGTTGAAGCCAAATTACTATCATCTGCAATAAAATATTTGTTCGTTATTGGGTCAGAACATCCAAATGACAAGTCACAAATTCCACCATTCAACAAGTTACTCTTTATCCTCGTCTCTAATTATCCAGCTATTTGGATGCTTGGGCATCACATCGGTGCAGTTAGGTTCTGGGTTGAGTTAAGGAGACATTTGTCTCCTGAATTTGAGCAATGTACTTTTAGTAATTTAGATTTTCAATCTTTACTTCTCTCATGCCGCGCGTGTGTGTGTGTGCATGCACGCATGTGTGTGGTCTTAATAAAGGTTCTCAGAAGAGTCTAGATTGACTTTATGTCATCTATGCTTTGTTTCAGTCTTCAGTTATTAATTTATGCTAAATTGAGTCAAAGTTTTCAATTGCTCATATACCTCCTTACAAAGGAAGTGTTTCTCTCACTTACTAGTGCTAAATCTCAGCTCCAGGCATAGCTTTGCCTTTGTCACATTTCCATGCGTATTACTCACAAACAAATAAATCCTCTCTGTAAAGCATTTGGCATCTTTATCTTCCTTCATGAAAATGCAATTCTGAGATTTCCAATTACACATATGGACCAGATGTGAAACATGACTGAAACGAACAGGGAATTCAGTATGGTTTTGCAATCACGAGACATATATTGTATCCCTCTTATGCTAATGTTTCCTTTATAATTCCCTGTTGTAGAACAGCTGCTGCAAGGGCCTGAGTGGCCCCTCTTGGCATGTTCTTTCTCTTTTCGTGCCTTTTCCGCCTTCCCCGATCCAATGACAAAAATCTAAAAATGGAGGCAGGGTGGAAAGAGGACTTTTGCCTCATTCCAAGTATGTTAACACGAACATATGGCACATAGGTCGCCTCTCCTTTCTTTTTCTCTGTGCCCGTGGTTGACAGAGAGCAGAGAGGGTCAGTCATGGCACTCTTGGCGACTCAGATTTGGCTTGGAATTCTTCACAACCCGTTATAATTCAGTCAGCTCAAATAGGTGCCCAGTCTACTTGCAGTCCTTCTACCCTTCTGAGTTTAAATTTAAGGTACGTTTTCCACATTTATGCTTCCACTAGCAGGTGTTCCTGTGGAATAAAATATTAAGTAATATTTTATCAATGATAGTGATGAAAAGAAAGTCAGTTCTGTGGTGTGTCTGTGTCTGCATGTGTGTGCACGTGTGTGTATATGATTTCAAACCAGAAGAGAGAATGACTCCAATGAGAGAAACCAATTCCAAAACATATCACAAATTTCATCTTGGTTTCTTTAAATCAAAATGTCATTACCTCTTCTCCTACCAAAGCTACTATGATGATCTCAAATGTGTCTTGTATTCGCTCTACCTCTGTCCATTCATTGTTTCATACCATAGTGTAAGCAGTTTCCAATCATAAAAATCATTGGTACCGCCCCCACTCTTAATATCCCTCAATGAATCTCATCACACATATAACTAACTTAAAATTAACAGAATCGACCAAATCAGGCATGATTTGGCCCTTGCCTTTTTTAATCCTCACCATCAAATACTTTTTACCTTATTCACTTCATTTCAAGGATCTTCTGTTTCTCAAACTGCCGCACTCATTTCTGCCCAATATCTTCTCTTCCATCCATGCATTTATTTAAATAAAATTCATGAAGTGGTTCAAATTCAAGCATCCCATTTCCTATTTATCCGGTTGTTTCCTACTTAGATTCAGATTGCAGGGTGAAAACCACTTCCACAAGAAGACCTCACCTGACTGTAACAGGAACTTCTATGTGGTCAGTAAAATCTGTTCACTCTTCTTTCTGGCCCCAGTTCTACAATTCTCAGTCTGTTCTTAGATCTCTGGATGGAATGCGACTAGTATCACCTATTGAATGGAAATGGAAATGTGATATGTCATTTCCACGCTGAAGTGTTTCAGAAGTAAGAGTGGGGTAAAAGACCCCAAGTTTTCTAGCATTTAGGGGCTGCCCACATCCCTTGGCTCCTGTCCTTGTATCACTCTGACTTCTGCTTCTCATGGCAAATCCCTGATCCTGATTCTGCTGCCTCCTCCTATAAGGACCCCTTGATTTCATTGGGTTCATCTGGATAATCCAGAACAAGCTCTCCATCTCAAGCCCTTAATGTAATCACATTTTCAAAGTCCCTTTTGCTCTATCACATAACATATTGATAGGTTTAGGAACATACACATCTTTGGGGAGGAGGGAACATTTTTCTATCTACCACACCTAGTGACCAGATACAGGTCTATAAAGGATTTAGGACAAAAAGTTCTCATTAACATTCAAACCTGAAACAAAGAAAATCTTAGACATATGAATTTTCTACCGAAGTATGTTACTCCAGGGAACTTCAAAATAGCCATCATTAAATTGGAAAGAGAATCATAAGGAGAAGAAAAAAAGAGAGCAGATTTGAGAACAAATAAAATAATAAACATAAAATAAAAAACATGAGTGTGGTTACTAGCACGTGAATTTGTCGGTAAACAAATGGAAACGTGTTATAAACTTTCACAGGGGTTGTATTGCCACTGAAAAAGAACTTAGGGTAATGATAAAAATGTTTTAAAGCCTTAACTCAACTTTCAAGCTCCACACTTGTAGCGATTAGGAACGAACTTGGAAGTGGTTACCCCTCAATTAGGACGTGATCCCAACACCTTCTTCAGATGTCATCATGGAGGATAATGGGCTGGTAAGAATCTCCCAGAGGGCACAACCAAGGGCCAGGGAGAACACTGAACATCAGAGCTACTCCCAAAGAACAGAATGAGCATTACATCAAGACTCGAGTTTGCCAAATCCTGCTGTAGTAATAGATCCAATTTCTCTTTCAATCAGTTGGTTTTGAATCCAAAAACAGGCTCAGTTCCAAAAACAGGGCAAAAGCCCTGGGTTTTTCTTAGGGCCATTGCCCTTATTCTGAACATCCCTCTCTGTTTTCTTATGACCATAGTAACCTTGTTGACCACCGATCTATGGTAGAGATGCCAAATTCAATTAATTATTTTTTATAGCTCTTCATAGTCAGACATCCCTGCTATCCATCTGATATTGTCTACCTGGCTTCTTACAGGTAAACAAAACCATCTGGCCTCTGTTGTTTTGGGGTCTATCAACTGCCTTGCATTAAAGAACCCAGTTCTAAAACAGCATCACCTATTGTCAATCCAGGGCTACCACTGAACTTCTAAATTATTTTGATGCCCCACTCAGCAGTTTGTTATTTTTTTTATTACTTTGGTAAATGGTGTATCCTCTTTGTCTTCCCATGGGACATAGTCCTCTGGCGAGTTCTCCAGCCTTACATGGAATTTCCACCTTAGCATGTCCGCATCTTTGAGACTCTTAATACCATCTTCCATTACCTGCCACAGAAATTCTGGCTATAGTTCTCTCCATTCTTCTAGGAGTCATCAGGAGACATCTTCTGATATCTTTGCCAGGATGTTCAATTCTGCATATCAGGAGAGTCTTCTCAAATTGATAAACTCTCTCTTATTCAATCTTACATTCCAGCCCCTTGATTAAACACCCTCAGAATCTACGCCTGTCATCCTCTCCCAGCGCCTACCGGTGCATGCTGGCTATGTTCTGCAACTCTTTTGGTATATAGTCCCCTTCCTCCCTTTTCAGGACCAACACACCCCTACTGTCTTATATTGGGACTTAATTCTGCTACTGGCCAGGTGTTGAGAATGTATGATTGTTTTCAAATATATGCATTTGGAAAGTCTTTCTTATTTGGAAAGTTTCTTAAAGATTGCTATATTGTGGGATAAGACAGTCCCTACCTAGTAGTTACAGCAATGTGAACAGTGGGGTGTTATGCGAATGTGTGAAAGGGAGTGTGTGCATGGGAGGAGTGTGGGTGTGAGAGAGAGAGAGAGAGAGAGAGAGAGAGAGAGAGAGAATGTCTCTAAGTGAGTATTTCCTGTTTTAGGCAACTAATGTCTTTTGTACTACTGGAGAAAAAAAAATCCATGGACAAAAGATGAGGATTGATATCTAAAAATTATGATATATTCAAATCTGAACAATTTAAAAAACAAGATTAATGCAATATATTCACACTGTAGTTTGTGTAGTTTCTGCTGCCACAGGCTCGGGTACCTAAACAGATACTCTTGTTATGAACAGTTTTTTAGAAATTTAATATTTCATGGTGTTCTTTAAAATTACTAGAAAAATACCACTTACATTCCTTATGTGAACATTTACAGTGAAACCTGAAGCCACTCAAGAATAATTTTTGGCTAAATATGATCAGAGATAAAGGTTTTCATGTCTGATTCCAAGAGGCAAGTAGACCACACAATAAGCCACAACACAATAAGGACTTGACATGCTGATGCTTTCAGAGGACAAGTTACCTAAACTTCAGTGTGATGGGAAAGAGGGAAACTCTCTTCAGAAACAAAATTTCCATAGATTTGTAAAACTTACTATGTATTTTTTCTAAATGAAAGCACATATTCATTATTTTTCTTTATGTTCCTTCCTTACCCTTCAACACACAAGCCCCATTGTGAGTTTGCCTATTATTTCTTCATTCCAAAACTCTTTATAGAGTCTGAGCAATTACAGAATCCTGCATCAAATCGTCATATGTTGTGAATGAGAATTTCAATGAACATGTACTTGGGAAATGAAAGACAGATGGTCTTTCAGTCTGTATCTCCTTTATCTCTTTTGTCAACCCAGAATTGACTTCACATGTCTTCTCCATTTTATTTGTATCAGTATGCTTACATGGATTTCATAAATCTTTTTTTTTTTTCAGTTCACTTGGGTGTTTTTCACCAGTTCTAATTCTCTGACTGTCTTCCCCATTGAAATCCTCCTTTATTGCTTTTCTTTCTTACTACTGTAATCCAGTTCTCAACTGGGTCATCTCACATTTATTCTCCAGACTTTTCTAAATGAAAAGCCATATTAACTAGGTCTTTTTTTTTTTTTTAATAATAAAGCAATCTAACAAACGATTCCGTTTTGCAGTCTTCACCGACATCTGAATCTTTGGCATCTGCCACACGGAAGGCATTGAATAGTTAGGGAGAACAAAACCAGTACATTCCTTTCATCCATTTTTACCTTCCCAAACCTGGAGAATCCAGAAGCATCCCTGGGGTTGAAGGCAGACAAGAAGAGCAAGTGGAGGGGTGGGAGATGAAGCACAGACCATATTCCCTTTTCCCACTGTTCAACTGTGGAAGTTGAAGGTCAGTCCGACCTGAGAGATGGAGAAAATTTGAAACTCAGAGTATCAATGGAAACTGAAGATGAGATTGACCAGCTGTGACTGCCTGAGATCCCATCAGAGACAGACATCAAGAAACTCACACAGCAGGTTTGAGGGCAGTGATTGTAAAAAAAAATCGGTCATGTCTGTACTCAACTGACTCCAACATTTTATTTTATTTTATTTTTATTTTATTTTTTGGCTCCAGCATTTTAAAATAAATAGATGTTTTCATGAATAACTACTGAAGATAGACAAAGTATTTTATGAAATTAAAATAAAGTAGGAAAAAATTCAGAAATCTCAAATGTGCTACTTACTAGAGGTAAAATATCAGACAAATAAAAATAGCCTCTGAATATCAGGAGCTTCATTAAAATAAATAAGAATAAAACGATCTCACTGCATTGTTGTGAGGTTCCAGTGAAGAATGATGCATCAAAATATCTAGCACAATACCTGGAACGTAGGAAGCCCTCAATTCATTCTAGTTTACTTCCCTCGGAATTTTCCATCTTTGTATATTTTGGGGGGAGTCACTGTATATCTAGGAACTCTACTCGACAAGCAGGAGATGAATTTCTTTCTCTGTATGTTAGAAGCCATTAAGGGACACAAAGGTGATACAAATAAAAAAAAGAGAGAAGAAAAAGCACAAGATCGTCATCAAATTATGGTTTAAACTATAGTAGAGTTGTTTTGGAAATTCAGAAAAGAAAATGAAGCAAAATGTGAAACAACACAACACATTTCCTAGAAAACAAACCAAAGTTCAAGTCAACAAGAGGACTTATTTTTCTTCTTTCTGGCTCTTTCCAACTTGAAACACAGCCAGAGCCGTTTCTGAAGATCAGGAAGCTTAAAGACCATAGGAGCCAGCAGTACATGTCATTGTCCTGATTTGTTATTCAAGACACAGATCTGTATTGCCCAAACTCTTACAGAACACTACTCCCTGGTACCCTATTTCAACATTTGCAACAGATTATTTGGAAAGCATTGTTGGGGGCAAAGCCACATCTAACAACTCCCATTCCTAGAGCATCAGATTTTAATTTTAATAAAAACAAGATTCTAAGCCTTTGGACATCAATTTATGGCACTGAGAGCTGTAAATAAAGTATAAGACCTAGTTACACTGAGTTTATTAATATAAAACCACCATGAAATCAATGGTTTGCTTGAAGAACTTAGATTCAGTTTACTTTGGATTAAGAAAATGTTTCATCTCATTGTGTGTAAGAGCTATAAATATGCATATATAAAAAATAAAATTAATAATATGGGAGTATTTGCAAACTTTCTGACTGCTCTAGCCCTCAAAAGAGAGCTCTCTTATTGCTAACCCACAAACCCTCTTCTTAACCCAGAAGATTCAGTCTTGGCTAGTCAAGCTCATCCTGTTTTATGATGCATGCAGTCAGAGTAAAAGCAAAGAAGGTTGGAAAACGAGTCAGTCTATATAATATGTAGGGGGTGGGGGAGAACAGCCAGAGTCAGAGATAGACTAAAAGTTGCTTTTACTGGAAAAAGAAATATTGGCTATAGATGTTGTAAGGAGGGTCATAAATGAGAGTCTCTTAAGTGTTGTGTATGACAACATGGGTAGAAAACAAAATAAGGTGTGAGAAACATTGCTGAGGTTATGGATTAGATATGTTTTAATTTCTCACAAGAACACAAGGTATGCTTGAAATTTCTTTTGCCCTTTTTTGTTTTAGTTTATAAATTGTGCTTTTTTTATTATTTTAAAGAGAGAGAGAGAGAGTGTGTGTGTATGTAAGCAGGGGAAAGGGGCCTAGGGAGAAGAGAGAGAGAATCTTAAGCAGGCTCCATGCTCAGTGCAGAGCCATGGGGCTTGATCCTATGACCCCGGGATCATGACCTGAGCTGAAATCAAGAATCAGATGCTTAACCAACTGAGCCACCCAGGCACCCCATTGTAAATTGTGCTTCTCGAAAGCAAAACCATATATAGACAGGACTATTTGTATCTCTGGGTTTCGAGGGATACACTCATTGCCAGATAGCCAGAAAACAATTTTATTATTGCTTCCCCACACACAGAATACCATTTGTATGCTGATGCCTGTAGTCTGCACAAAAGTCAAAGCTCACGTGTAATAATCTTTGTGGGGCACCTGGGTGACTCAGTTGGTTAAGTGTCCAACTTCGGCCCAGGTCATGATCTCACAGTCTGTGAGTTTGAGCCCCCCGTCAGGCTCTGTGCTGTCAGCTCAGAGCCTGGAGCCTGCTTCAGATTCTGTGTCTCCCTCTCTCTCTCAGCCCCTCTCCCACTCATGCTTTGTCTCTTCTGCTCTCAAAAATAAATAAAAACATAAAAAAAAATTAAAAAAAAGAATGTGCACTAGATGAACATAGGTTTCAGGTATGTAAATGAGGAAAATAGAACCATATGCAGTAGGATGAGGGGAAGAAGAAAAGGTAGAACAAAAGAGGTCAGTATTCAGTGAATACAATATGGAATTACTTGGCAATTTAAACTGTTCACAAGAACTTTGGACCAGGAGAAACAACAATTTTCAGAGACACAGGATTTTCCTAAAATGTACATCAATCCAAACTGAGAAAACTCTGGAGAACCATAGGAGTTCTTTTCTCCTTGGTGGCTAAGATCTGTTACATGTCCCACTTCTCTGTAAGCCTTAACTAGGAGCTAAACTCCGTCCTGACATGTCACGTTATCAGTACTTGCCCCATAGTGCATGCGTAATCAATATTTGGTGAGTAAATAACCTCTCACAAACACCACTGCATCCCTCTATCACAATACTATGAGAAATTAAAATGAACCATTGAAGCGTCTGGTTCCGTAACCAACTTTAAGCTCCGTGAGATCAAAGACAGTATCACATTCATGTTTGGAGTCCCAGTTGGCAGAGTGAGTGCTCAGCCAATGGATTTTGAACTGAACTGAACAAGAAATATACCAAAAAATGAGCTCTAGCTTGGGTGGAAATAGAGTGGGTAGAGGTAGATATAGACCAACTTCACCGAGTCAGGCAGGAAAGGATTTGCAAACAGATTGAGGTGAACTCAGTCTTACTGTAAGACCTCACAGTCTAGCAAGGTCAGCTGTTATGAGCAATGTGGAAATTATGTGGTGACAACATATGAAATATTATGTTTCCATTCTCTGCGTCATTTAATTTTCATAGGTTTTGTCAGAAGACAGTATCGAGGTACAAATAAGAAGATTATCTGCAGACTCTCTTGTAACCTGAAATAACTTAGAGGTGAGTCTAAATTTTGTATAGTGACACATGAACCGTAAACAAGAGATCATATTTCAGAAGAATTCCTTTGGGAGACTGAAGGTTTATTATAATAATACTGTGATTGTTCAACATCTTTTAGGAACTGCCTTTAAAACTTTTGAAAAATAATTTTCTTTGTAGGTGAAGATTATTTTGAAAACAGGCAAAAGTTATCCACACTTTAGTGTCATGAATGAATGTGGGTTATTAACAAGGTAATGCAGTGTTTTGAAAAGAAAATAAGGCATGCTAATGAAATTACTGGTATTTTGGAGTTGCTTAACATCTGACTGAAATCAGTGCCATTAGAAGTCACAGAAATATCTTTATCAGAACAATACTGTGAGAATATATAAAATGGTTTCTAGAAGGACTACGTTGGGAAACAACACTTATGTAAATGCATACGGTCTGGCCTGTTTGTTCAAGAAAAGTCTTGGAACTTTAAAATATGAATCCCATAGGGGCACCTGGGTGGCTCAGTCGGTTGAGCTTCCAACTTTGGCTCAGGTCATGATCTCAAGGTTTGTTAGTTTGAACCCCGCATGAGGCTCTGATGCTTGCTGCTGTCCGCACAGAGCCCACTTTGGATCCCCTGTCTCCCTCTCTCTGCCTTTCCCCAATTTTTGCTCTCTCTCTCTCTCTCTCAAAAATGAATAAAATATTTAAAAACAAAATAAAATATGAATCTCATAGAGTTTTCATCTTCCTCTGTGTGCTTTAATAAAGAATGTCAAAGAACGATAAGAGAGAGAAGAAAATAGGAGGAAGCAGTGGAAATTGAGAAGTCCTTTGCCAATACAGAGGCACTGGCAAGGAGGTTTATGTCAAAATATTTATGGAATTTAGAGAACAACAAATGAAATGCTCTCTTAAAAAATGATCTCTAAGTAAAAGGATGTGGGCAGACTAATCAACTTCCGGTGTGACTGCTATCCTTATTGGAGTTTGTGAACCCTACTTAAAGCAGTCCGTCTATTAAATAATTATATATTTATTAAGACAGCTTAAACCAGAAAAAGAAAGAAATACAGCTCTATCCCTCCCCTGTACAGCCATTGGCTAAGTTATTTGGGCCATCAGTGCCATGAAATCATTTGCTTGTGAGAAGCCATATTGGTTTTTTCTTTCTCAAGTTTAGGTATGAATGGTTTCCTCAAATGAAAAAGCTATCTTCTACCATTAAACAGTCACTGTCGAGTTACAGGTTAGATCTCTGCCCTCTACTGGAAAATATTATATCTGCACCAGAATGCTTCTTATTTCTAAGTTTGTGGAAACCACAAATCAATGTGTCAGTCGCAAAGCAGTGCGTTTCCTTATTTAAATATATCCATATCCTTAATATTTATGAAATTTTCTTCTATTCTCATGTTTTATTATTTTATATATCATTAAAAATATGTCTTTAAGGACTCCTCTACCATAGGCCTCTTCTTCTGCACTGGCAGTACAAAGGAATGGAGTGGCATGGTCCCTGTCCTCTAGACCTCTGTGAACATACGTGTGTACACATGTGTAGATACTGTGTGCGTAATACAGTAGCCACTAGGCACATGTGACAACTAAGCATTTGAAATGTGGCGAGTACATATTGTAATGTGCCAAAAGTACAATATACACATCAGGTTTCTAGAACAAAAAATACATTAAATGTTAATTGCTTATCTTGATTACTTTTTGACATACTATTTTGGGTATATTATGTTAAAATATATTATTAAATTAATTTGCTTCTTTATTTTACTTTTTTAAATGTGGCTACTAGAAAATGAATATATTATATGTGACCCTAATTTTTGGCTCACTTTACATTTCAGTTGACTAGCACTGTCCTAGAAGCTCTAATTTAAGAAAGTGATACAAATACATAACTTACTATATAAGCATCAATATGGTTTATATAATAAAAGATTATATCTGTTAAGCATGTTGAATATATATATCTCCTAAGAGGGAACTGTTACACTATTATTATCGTCATTCATCTGTTATTTTCGAGATAAGCACACTGACGCCAGAGAAGTTAAATATCTTGACCAAAGGGGAAAATCCATGATTTGAGCCCATGTAGGTGAGACTTGGGTGCTGTACTTTTCATCACCACACCGCATACCTCTCTGTAAAGAACATGGATGAGGGTACTTCACTGAAGTGTGGCTTCAGAAATGGCTTTCTTGTGTAGCTGAAATCTGAGTTGAATTTTTTATTTATTTATTTTATTTGGAGAGAGAGAGAACATGAGCAGGAGAGAGGCAGAGAGAGAGAGAGAGAGAGAGAGAGAGAGAGAGAATCCCAAGCAGGCTCTGTGCTACCAGTGCAGAGCCTGATGTAGGGCTGGAACTCATGAACTATAAGATCATGACCTGAGCTGAAATGAAGAGTCGGAGGCTTAACCGACTGAGCCACCCAGGTGCCCCTGAATTTTTAACAATGAATAGAAGTTAGTCAGGTAAACCTCTTTCTCATGGGAAATAAATCCATAGAAATGAGAACATTATTTGAGTACACATATATGAAAGCTGTCCTAAGGATAAAGGAATGACAATATCCTTTATCTCCAAAATCCTTTATCTCTAAAATATTACCCACTGAGGTAGTATGAGATGTGAAAAGGAGCCAGAGAAACGAGGAGGCAGAGGAGGGAGAGAAGGAGAAGCAAAGAAAGGGGAAAAAGTGAAGAAGTAAGTGGAAGAGGAGGAGAAGGAGGGAGAAGGAGGGAGAAGGCGGTGATGTCATTGTTGCTCATAGAGAATTTGCATTTGGCTGGAAGTGGAAAATTCTAAGCTTTTGCAACTCCATCCCTTTACAAATGTAAAACTCAATAAGTCTATGATTTCTGTGAGTCCCAATATTGACCTCTTGTTCCAAGTCTAAGGATATTAATTGGCAATCAGTGTGTTTTTAACCCACGGGAGAATTGTCTATGGAAAATAAACTTAATAGTGAATCCCTAGAAAGTTTGCATATAGACAAACTGAGCCAAAACCAGGACAGCTAGATGCTGCTTAGTTCAGTATATGACACCTTTATGTTTCAGGGATTTTGGAGATTTCCAGATAATAATAAAGACAAAAGAACATAATTTTGAATGATTTAAATAAGAAAGGAGTTTCTTGCCTTCTGCTAAATCTCATCTTCCAAGATAAATGCTTGTGTTCAGGGAAGGGGTTCGGAGCAATGAGGAGGGAAGATGGGGCACTATGTTAGTTTCTACATGTGAGGAAACATAGATCCTGGCTCTGCTCTTTGCCACAGAGACCTGCTGTCTACAACAAAAGAGACGCAGTCTCTGATCGTTACCACAAAAGGGGAAGTCAGGACAAATTGCCAGGAAAGAGTCTAAAAACCCAAATGAAGAGGTGGTGTGGGAAAAGAGAAACAGGATGATGTTTGCATGATGAAACGAGAGCAAGATAAAGATGCTTTGTGGGTGAGAACGAACTTCTAACCTCATCAGCAAAGCCTTCCTGGAAGGGATGAGCCTGCGTCAAGATTTAAAGAATGAGCAGAACTCAGCCTGGAGAAGAACTGATGTCAAAGGAATAACAAGCAGTGGACAAGGATGAACGGTGACTCGTGTAGAATCAGAATGTGGGGCTGAGCAGTTGAGCGTGTCTCAAGCATTGAGAGGAAGGAGTGGGAGACAGATGGGAAATGATAGGAAAGCTCGGTTCCTGGAAGGCCTTCAGTTCTTTTTAAGCGTCTTGGATTGTAACCTTTGGGCAGTGGAAATCACCGAATTGTGTTGGCAGAGAGAGTGATGTAGTCAGACTTCTATAAAGAGAAAGTTTCTGTTTACCTCCTTTTCTTTGTTCCTGCACCAACTCCTCCATTCCAAACGAGGCTCTCTACTTGTTACCATCTTCCTTTCATTTAGCCGAGTGACCTTCAGTTTGTAAAACTATCTACGATACTCTTGTTATTATTTCTTTATCCCATTACAATGGGATATTTTGGAATTTGCTAGTTCCCAAAATTAAAACCTACCAACTAATGCTATTTTATTCATTGTTCAGTGTAACCTTTTGGAAGATCTGGTGAAAATTTTTAAATACTTTTGAACATATTCAGTGAATACTTTCTGAATTTCTTGGCTGAAGGCTAATAAGTGCTAAGTAAGTTAGAGCCCAACACTCTTTCTTCCATAGCTTCTTATGACATGGGTTCCCTTCTACTCCAAGAAAGAAAAGACCAGGAAATTGTCTTAAGGGCAGGCAATATGCCTTTCATATTTCTCCTCCGTGTTAATCGCAGGCCGTTAGGTGCAATGTGTATTTAAAAAATAAGAATGAATCAGGATCAAATGTCAAATCCTGCCACTTGCTGTCTGTATGCCCATGGATAAGACACTTGATTTTCCAAAATCACCTCCTGGACTGTAATATTAGAATAATAATACTAGGTGCATTTACTGCATCCTTGCTATGTGCCAGCCACTGGTCTACCTTCAGTGCTTTATACTTATTATAGCACTTACTTACTCCTCACAGGCAGTCATGCTATCCTCATTCTTAGTTTACAAATGGAAACCATGTGGCATATCAAGAAAGACATTCATCAAAATCCATGTCAAGAAAGTTGCAGAGTGAGGATCTGAACCCACCAATTCTGATCCAGAACTCATGTGTTAAAACCACTATATCCCTAAAAAACAAATTGGTTACGGTTACACTGATGAACAAATATGATCTTTGTACATGGAAAGCTGTTGGCTGAATTTAAGTAGTACCCCTGTTCAGTTTGATTTTGGGATAAAGCTTATCAGAGCGTGTCAATGTCTAGCACATAGAAATTCCCAGGAAAATGAGTTCTCATTCATTCCTCCATAAAAAGTAATGCTGTTCCTGTCTCCATATCCCCATCATGGGAAAAACTTCTAAATAGATCTCTTTTCCTCTTCCCATAACCCCCAATGATACAGAATGAAAAGAAAGTGCAAAACTGGTGCCAGATGTTCTGTAGTTGTTTTGGTTTGAAGGTACCTCGGTTTCCTGCACATCGCTTATACTTTGACGGTGTGTCCTCACAGTGTTCATGTGCACCCCATCTGAAGTTGCTTGACGAGAAAGGTGGGATAGGCAGAACATCAAAGCTAACCTCCTGGCCTCATTTCCCAACTGTTTAATTTCCCCTCCCAGGATTCACAAGACTTTCTTGTGTTAATGCTCATGTGGTCAAAGATGAATGGGAGGAAAGATGGATGTATTACAGCCACACCCCCCAAAGTCCTGAATTAAGCACCATACCTGGAACTTCCAAATTCTGGCTGGAAGTTTAAAACTAAAAGTGCTTCAGGCATCCATGGCTCTGCCTATAGAAACCTAAAATAAACTGTTGATTCAAATAAAAATTGCCATATGCCTCCCTTGTCTGACACAGTGTAGACACAATCCAGTGTGGATTCATTACATTTTTGGATGGCCCATCTCTCAGAGGACCTGAAGCAGAGAAATAACTAGTGCAGAAGGACAGCGCAGGCATTTAAGATTCAGGCTAGATAGCAAAGGAAAATGGTTATAAAATAAGCCAAAAGAAAATATGTTATTCAACTTTGTACTAATGGGCTAAGAACAGCAAAGAAATCTTCGGTTCCTGTACTTGTTATCTCTAACAGTTTTCTAAATCACATTTCATCCCCTCTCCCATCAGTGATGAGTCCCTAGCATTGCTTTATTTATCTTCTAGAATTTTTTGCTACCAAAAGTATTTATTTTTCTATTGGCTAGGTCTTTTTCCAGACTATATTATAAACAAATGGTGGCTACTTAGTCTCTCTTTTTCATGTCCTTCCTAGAACAGTATCTACCACATACAGTTTGCTTTTTAAAAAATAATATGCTAAATCTCTAGTGAGAATGGTATTATGAATCTTACAGTCCTCCACAATCCAGCTCCAGTCACATCTCTGTAAAGCCTTCTATAAATACACAGTGACCCATAAAGTCATTCGGCTATTGTCTAACATACTTAGCTCTCGTTTAAGTGGATGCCATGATCACGAACAAGTGCCTATGCATTCTTCACAATCACCCTATAAAAAACAATAAACTGACAGTGTGTGCATTTTCTAACTGTACATGTAAGGAATCGTGTGGCCTACAGATATTAATAAGATTTTTAAGAAATTATACTGTATATATAAATAATCATATCCATATACATATTTATACTTACATAGCAAACTACTAGCTTTTAAATATATATGTATTTATATATATATGTGTGTGTATATATATATATATATATAGTCAAATATTGCTCTGCTTTCCAAATGTTCATTTAATCTTTGCACCAAGCATGTGGCTTAAGTGCATTTTTAAATTTGAGGTAAAGGAAGTGAAAAGATGTTAAATTGTCCCAATTCACAGCGTTACTCAACGGCAAAACTGGCGTCTGAACTCCGCCTAAGCCCAGGCTCTCCACCACTGCACCATAGTGTTGTTCTAAGGTTTTTCTAAGCAACTGGCCCCGGTCACACAGCTGTCACAACAGCTAGACTCTGAACCATGCCTGCCTGGCTTTTTGTTCAACACGAGGCTGCCTTTCCCAATATTCCTATTCTTTGAACTTCAATGTCACCAAAAATTTTAGAGCTGAAAAAAGCATTAGAGTTGACCTAACCCCATTTCCTCATTCAGATCACAGATGAAACGCCCACAGAGGAGAAGGGGCTCGGTAAAGACACACGGTAACTCAGTGAAGGAACTGAGTCCCGAACCCTACTGTCTTCTTCACATTCATCACATACCATCCCCCTTGGGATTTCTTTATAACCTGTTTAATAAGTGCTTTTTGTTTCTAAGACTTGTGTCCCCTGAAAAACGGCAAGTGAGATAGCAGCTCTAAGGGAAAAAAAAAAGAATGTATAATGACTTCATGAAATGAAAAGAAGTAAATTAATACAAATTATGATTCTACAATTTTTAAATTTTTTGTCACATTTATTTATTTATTTTGAGAGGGGAGAGCAGGAGCAGGGGACGGGCAGAGAGGAGGAGAATCCCAAGCAGGCTCACACTGTCAGCACAGAGCCCGGCATGAATTGCGAGATCATGACTTGCGCGGAAATCAAGAGTCAAACGCTTAACCAACTGAGCCACCCAGGCGCCCCCAGTTCTACGTCTTTCAGAAACACCATGCCGGATATCCACGCAAATCTCCATCCTGCTCACACAGACTTGTGAGAGAGCATCCACTTATTCACTGGTCTATGCCAGCAACATTCATTCTTACGACATCATCTATTCATTCGACAATTATGGGATAAGTTCCTATCAGGTACTGAGCATCAGGCTAAACTTTAAATTCATTTAGACCAGAAGAACGGTAGGTATCTCCAACTGCAATGTCTGTATATCCATGAGCTCAGAGAAGGAGCCAAATGTTTGTTGAATACATGGGTCACTGAGTGAGTGAGTGAATGAGTGAATACGAGAAGATTCTCTGATATATTCTCTGAATATATCTGTCAGGGTACAGAAACACCAGGCTATATCATCAGTGACAGAGTCTCTTTCCACTTTTTCCCAGAAGGGACTTTTGAGAGGATGGCTGGGGTGTGTTTAAATATATAAAATAGTGGAGCACCTGGGTGACACAGTCAGTTGAGCACCCAACTTCGACTCAGGTCATGATCTCATGGTTCGTGGGTTTGAGCCCTGCATCAAGCTCTGTGCTGGCAGTACAGAGTCTCACTGGGTCTCTCTCCACCCTTCCTCCACTCATGCATGCGTGTGCTCGCTCTCTCTCTCTCTCAAAATAAATAAATTTAAAATAAATACATATATACTGTAATATTTTTAAATGTTCTGGAAATCTTAGCAACTAACAATATGCTTACTGAACTCTGCTCTTTCTTGCGCTATTACTGTTTCACCCATTATAATGAAGCATTTTTGTTGTGTGACAAGAAATAAGAATTGACAAGAAGCATGAAGAAGCTGCAGAGATTCCCAAATCCAAGAAGGCAGAAATAGAGGCATATTCTTAGCTTTCATCCACAGTAGTTTTCCCTTACGGTGGGCAAAATAAAGAATTGTGGTAGCACTGGTTTTTAAGAAAAATCAAAACGTGATTCCAAAAAAGGTATTCATAACATTTCTCATCTAACCAGACCTAAGCTTGGCTAGAGGAGCTCTTTGCCCGCGTGAAAAGAAATTCTCCCATGGAGCTTTTTATTAGTGAATACCACTCTCCTAATATCTGTATGCTCTTGGCTGGTTTTTTTTTCCCCATCCAATATGATCAATAAAAATTCAGATGTTAGTTATCATGTGCTATCCACTGTACTAACCAACACACTTTCCATGCAATGTATCTTTCTGCTCTTTAAAAATAATTCTAAGAGCTGAATATCCTTATACCCGTTTTCCAGACAAGGAAGTTGCCGCTCAAACAATTTAAGTAGCTTTTCCCAGGTCACAAAAAGCAAGTAAATAATATGACTAGGATTTTAAATTTACATATGTCTTATTCCAACATCACAGTGCCTCCTGTTGTGTTACATTGCTTCTATATCTCCCAACACTTCTGCACACACATGCTTTGATACCATAACAACCACAAGCAGAAAAAATTACTGGTAAGCTGTTCCTCGCAGAAACATACCTGATAAGTTGGGTCATCGTCAGCTCCTGCGTTGAGAGTTGTGTGATTTTTGGCTATTGCACGGCATAGTGGCTCAGTGTTTCTTCTTGTCCTGCACTAGCGGTTTAACTATCTCCATATGTTCAGGAGCTCACAGAAAGGGAATTGAGAGCAGCTTGATTAGCATAGTATGGGTGTTGGGTAAACTGCTGTCTTAGTTGAAGATATTTTTCTTCATGTTACGCAGCATGAAGTCTCTCCACAATTCATCAGTTAACACCGTGGCTCCTTAATGACCAAGCACTAAATCTTGGGTTTCAACCCCTCTGGGAATCTTTCACTTACTGATAGATAATCAAGAAGCATTTATTGAGCACCTGTTGCGGGAAAGCCCCAACAGGGAGTTACGAAGAATTATGAGACTATCCAACTTTTCCTCAAAAGAATGCAATAGTTACTTAAGGAAAAATTGAAAACTATCAATACAATAATGGAGAATTAAATTTAAAAATCAGAGTGAGAAGATACTAGGATATTATTTAAAATTGACCGTCAAATGAATGTCAAAGTCACTAGGTGCAGAAGAATTTCAGATATGTTCTCATCATTGGGCTCAGATAGCCAATGAAGGATTATGGGAGGAGGGAAGACTTCATACAGGCTGAGTTGAGGTTGTACTGGGTGTACTAGATGAAGAGATAAAGGCAGGAAAAAGAATCATACAAGGTCTGTTTCTATAGAACCAACCTGATTGTACAATTTTCTCACTTTTTTGAAACAACTAACTCCAAGAAAATAATAATATTGTTTCATTATTTTTTTAAGTTGAAGTCAAATTTTGAAAGCAATATCAAAGGAGAGTTTATTTTATGCTTCAGGTATGCTAAGATCTTTGTCTTGTTCAAGAGTAAGCCATAATATTTAATAATTTTAGACCCCATTAGAAAATAACATAGTTGGGGTGCCTGGGTGGCTCAGTCGGTTGAGCGTCTGACTTCGACTCAGGTCATAATCTTGCAGTTTGTGAGTTCGAGCCCCTCGTCAGGCTCTGTGCTGACATCTCAGAGCCTGGAGCCTCCTTCAGAATCTGTGTCTTCCCCTCTCTCTATCTCCTCCCCTGCTCATGCTCTGTCTCTCTCTGTCTCTCAATAATAAAAAAATAAAAAATTAAAAAGAAAAAGAAAATAACATAGTTAAGTATGTATGTTAAATATTTGAGGATTACTACAGAAAGAAAAGAAATATAGCTTCAAATTAGCAAAAGAAAAAGAAATACAGAGGCTTTTCTCAATCTTACACATGCAGATAAGGAGAAAAAGTAAGAACACTGGATGAATACTTAAAAATGATAATAGACACAATATTGAGTTAAAAATGAGTAGTAGGTTATTATGAATAATAACTGTCATTTATGCAGTTGAAAACTCATAAAAGATTCTATACTACCACTTCAATGGAAGCACATATAACAAAATTATTAGAAGGATGGGAAAGATACACATTTCAGCCATAATGGTTATCCCTAACAGAATAAGGCAGAAGATGCGGAGGAGTAGAGAAAAGCCTTCAACTGGTTCTGTAACTGTTTTTATTTTCTTGAAAGCTCTAAATGAAATGTAGCAAAATCTTAAGGTTTGATAAGTAAAGGGAATTATATTGGGAAGGAATGTACACATGGCTTCAACTCTGAACTTGACTATCATTTTTATTATATCTCTAAAAGTTCTGAGGGAAACTCAAGAACTCAATCAACTTAAATTGTTGATTAAGTCTGGGCTATGAGGAGGAGTGAAATTATTCTCTGAATGATATCTTTTATGATAAGAACTAAAAATTAAATTTTTGAATAGATAATTTCTTGGTATATGCAATTAAAATATCCAACAAAGATTAGAACCTAAGGTATAGGTTGATTCAGGTCCATGTTGTCATTAGGGCTCTGGCTCAGTGTTTCTGAGCTTCTCTTTCTTCCAAATCCGTACATGGACTTCACCCCTGGTTTGGCTTCCAGCACAGTAGCAAGAGTTGTAGCATCCTTGGTTCCTTCCTACACATACTACATTACCCGTCCAGTGAGTGGCCTTTGTCCCCACATTCTATCAGGTGTCCAGAAATTTGTTATTGTGAGAATGCTCATTTGAATGTGTGCTTCCTCTTCTCCCTGAACTCCAAAGCAATTACTGTGGTCAAATAAATGGTTTCCTCCATGTTGATCACTTACCTCTCTCTTGGACCTGGAAATGAGGTCCAAGTTTCCCTCTTGGACCTATCTAGAACCTCATGGTCTTCCTCTAGGAAACAGAAGTTGTTGAGAAGAGGAGAGGAGGAAAGAGATACCAGGGAAAGGAATATCAATCGACTAATACATACTATACCATCGAAGCAGAAAACCCTTGATTACTCAATTAGAAAAGTATTAGTGAAGTGTCAGGAAAACTTCTACTCTACAATGCCCTGTTTCTTTAACCCTGTTGCATTGGTCAATGCTATTTTAAGCAAAATGAAGAATGAAACTGTGTGGGTGGGGGGTGGAGGAGTGGGTGTGGGTGTGCGCATGTGTGTGCAAATTATGGAGCTCATCAATAATTGCATATTAATTCACTAATTCATTTACTTGGTAAGCATTTTCTAAGCTACCAGCTAGGTGTTAAGTTTTTGGCTTTTATAAAAAATACCTTAAAATACTAAGATGAGGAAAAATTTACTATCCTTCACTGTCATCTTCTACCCCAAATCAAAATGAGTCTAAGATTTTATTTGAAGGCATCTTCAGAGAATAGACTTGACAGACGCCATAGTGTAATGGTCAAAGGTGCAGACTAGAGCAAGACTGCTTGGGTTCAAATCCCACCTCACACCGTTTACCAGCTTTCTGACCTTGAAAAAGTTGCCTAGCTTCTCTATGCCTCAGTTTCCACAGGAACAATAGGGAAAAAACATATTATCATCATATAGACGTTGCAAGGATGAAATGGTTCCACCCCAGTACAGGATGTGGAACAGCACCCGGCGTATTGCAAGCACTTAATATTAAACCCTGACAAAAGAGTCTCCTGACTTCCAGTATATTGTTTTAAATTAAAGATAAAACCTTTGCACAAAGAAGTAAATTTTTTGACATAGTTTAAAAGTGGGAAAGAAAACCCACACAACTAGCACCATCAGTTATCTGAAGCTTTATTTATTTTTTGAGAGAGAGCATGTGTGTGTGCCCTCACACACATGTGGGAGAGGGACAGAGAGAGAGAGAGAGAGAGAGAGAGAGAGACTCTTAAACAGGCTCCATGCCCAGCACAGAACCTAAAGCGGGGTTCAATCTCCTGACCATGAGATCATGACCTGAGGCAAAATCAGGAATTGGATGCTTAACTGACTGAGCCACCCAGATGCCCCTGAAGCTTTAAATCATATCTGAACACAACCATACATTTAAAATTTTTATTAAATTGAGGAATATAAAGAAATTCAGAGAAATTTATTTTTTACATCCTTATTTAGCTATTATTTAGCCATATATATATATATATATATACACGTGTATATATATATATATATATATATATATATATATATATATATATATATATATACATATATATATATAATATTGTATTTGGGGGTTTCGAGTGGGGAGCCTAGGAATCCAACAGACTTTTAAAACAAGGCCATTAAAAAAATCACAGTGTGCCTTCGATGGCAGATGGCACATGGTCTCAATTTACATTGACTTCTTGAAAGACAAAGCAAATATAGCAATATATCCTTTCTTTATGGGTCAGATGAAGACTCAAACAATCTTATCTTTGAAAATATCTTAGAGATAATGAGTCTTCCCACACAATGCAGGATCCCATCTTCCTTATCCTTAATGTTGTCATCAAGCTTCTGAAAATAAAGCTGAGAAGAGAGCCCATGTCCTTTCTGAACCTCTCTAACCATTTAAGAGTTTTCCTTCTAAATTCTTTAGGAGGAAACTCTCTGGTGCTCTCAGCTATTCTAGTTATGAATTAGTTTCTAGAGTCTTTGTTATCATGACCACTTTCCTCTTTGATCAGAGATTACATTCAGGTGGCCCACAGCATAAGTATTAAGCCTAGACACTGATTTTAAATAATTTGAATTAATTCCCATCATTTAAACACCAAAAAATTTTTGAAGTCTCTCATGAGATAGGACAGTTTGCCCACTTGCTTCCATAGCTACAAAACACTTTGCAAGACTCTGCCATCATCAGATTTTATCATGTCCTTTCTAGATCAACACAATCCCTGTGTGGCAGCCCTGGTTCCCATAGTCAACCATTGCTATAAATTCTCTTTTTGAGTATTCACCTCACCTCTAAAATATAGTACCCAGGATTAAGTAAAAATAAAACACTCAAGACAAGCTCAGACCAGTGTATGGAAAAGTGTCCTCCCATTTTCTATATATGACACTCAACCAAATAATATTTTGTGACATTTGGAAGTTAAAATTAACTTAAATCTGTACTCTGGTTAAATTATAAAAACAGGACATTCTTATTACAAAAATTTCAAACAATACCAAGAATAAATAAAGCATAAAGTAAAAGCCAGCCCATCAAAGTCTTCCATAATTATATCTTCCAGAGATAATTATTTTCAAATGTCTGTTGGAATATTCTTCATGATCAGTTTATGTGTCTATAAAGACATACACATATATATAACAAATGATTTATCCTCCCTTTAAGAGTTGCCTTGCTCTAATATAGAGATTCTAAGATATACCAAGCTTTGAAACATGGAAGAGCAAATTATTTGACACCACAGGAAAAGCGTGACTTTCCAATGATCTGAAAAAGAAGGATAGAGAAAAAAGTTATAATATTTCAGAAGGGTGGCCTCAGGAACATGTCATATCCTAATCTGTGAAACAGCTTTCTTTTTTCTGATATTCGCTCTGTGACTTTCCACCCGACTTTAGGGAAAACCTAAAAGAATGCATACAAAAATGTTTTTAGCCTAGGAGCTATCCTGCCAGCCCCTCCCCCTCTCCAATGGAAGCCTGATTTATTCTCTCTGCAACATAGCCTTAGTAGTTCCAATAGGAAGTCAGTAGTGGTCTTTAGCACTCTGAATTTAGGGTAGATATGTGTATCTTAATCTCCGTTTCTTTCATCAGCGTTTTATAGTTTTCAGAATACGGTCCTTTCACCTTCTTGGTTAAATTTATTTGTAGGTATTTTATTATTTTTCATCATCTCTTGTTACAGTCTTTGTTTTAACATCTATTTTGTCTGATATAAGTATTGCCACCTCAGCTTTCTTTTCACTTCCATTTGCCTGATAAATGTTTTTTTTATCCCTTCACTTTCAATCTGCATGTGTCTTTAGGTTTGAAATGAGTGTCTCACAGGCAGCATATAGAGGAGTCTTCCTTTTTTGTCCATTCAGTGACTCTATTTCTTTTGATTGGAATGTTTACATTCAAGGTAACTATTAGTAAGTATGTATTTGTTGCCATTTGTTGCTTTTTTTATAGTTATCTTAGTAGTTCTTCTCTGTTTCTTTCTTGCCTTGATCTCTTTTCCCACAGTTTGCTGCCTTTCTTTAGTGATATACTTGAATTCTTTTCTGTTTACTTTTTGCATATCTATTACCAGTTTTTGATTTGTCATTGCAAATTAAATTATATGTAACATCTTGCGAATATAGCAGTCTATATTAGTTTGGTGGTCACTTAAATTAGAAACCATTCTAAAACCACTAAATTTTTACTCCTCTCCCTGCCATGTTTTAGGTGTATAGTGTCATACTTTACATCCTTTTATTTTGAATCCCTCGACTGAATTTTATAGATACACATAATTTTACTGCTTTTGTTCTTCCTACTTTTCTTACTCCTGCTTATGGTCTTTCCTTTCCACTCAAAAAGTTCCCTTCAATGTTTCTTATAAGTCTGGTTTAGTGGTGATGAATTCCTTTAATTTATGTTCATCTGAGAAACGCTTTATCTCTCTTTCTATTCTCAGTGATAGATAGCCTTGCTGGATATTCTTCACTGCATTTTTTTTTCAGCACTTTGAATATATCATGCTACTACCTTCTGGCCTGCAAAGTTTCTGCTGAAAAATCAGCTGATAGCCTTCTGGGGTTTCCCTTGGATGTAACTTTTCTTTTCTGTTGCTGCTTTTAAAATTCTCTCTTTATCAGTACATTTTGCCATTTTAATTACTATGTGTCTTGGTGTGACCTTCCTTGAGTTGATTTTGTTACAGGCTCTCTGTGCCTCCTGGATCTGGATTTCTGTTTCTGTGGTGGGCGTTAATGGAAAAAGATCCATTTTTCTTGTTCACTGTGTACCAAACCTCTTTCTTTGAGAAAAGCTCCACCCTTTCAAGGTCCTGTCTCTCTCAATACAGTGGGTGAGGGGCTCCAGATCACGAATGATTCTGATGATTCTCCAATAACAAGATACATTTAGTTCCCCAAATTCATAATGTCATGAAAATATAAGAAATTCTTGGCTCGGTTAAGTTTTAATTCTACCACTTAGTTTAGTAAGTTACCTAATTTCAGAGAGGTTCAGTTTTCTCATTTACAAATTAAAACATATTATTACTTACCTAAAATGCTGTTGTAATAAGATTAAAATATACAAAAGACTATGCATAACAAGAAGTCAGTAAATGATAGTACTTAAATAGTAATTTTCACAATTGCTGCTACTATTGTCTATAAATTAGAATGGATATTTTAGCCAATATCACTGAAGCATTGAATTATTTCCCTACCTTGCCTACATTTGTTGATAAAGTTTCCTATGTCTAGAATGCCCTTGCCTGTTGTACATACCAGTAAAATCTGCCTTATCCTCTAAGGAGCCATCTTTCTGAACTTCTTGTTTCTGCAAAAGCAGTATCATGACTTAAAGGTGCTAAAACACCTTACCCAGGTTTGATTCTCTGTAACACTTTTCCTCTTTTCTTCTTTAATTCTTTATTATAAGAACCCTACTAAGCAGGCATAACAATGTTATTAAAGCAAGCTTATAAATTCATTTAATTTGAACATGATATGAAAGAGTAGAAACAATTGGAGGAAATTCACCTTAACAACAATGCAGAGATGTCATAAGTTTCCTTTTTCTTTTTCCCAAATCTCTATATTGAAAGATTTTACCAAAAATGTATGGGAAAAAAATTTAATGGCAGCCTTAGGTTAAGTATGTTCCCATATAAATTCAAGCATCTCCCCTTCCAAACTGTAAAAAGTATTTATTATCATCAAACTAAGATTCTGAATCATGCAAACACTTGGGCTGAAATCAAAGTTAGAGACAAATGAGAAACATCTTTGAGCAGTGCAGCAATAATCAATAAGACTTGATAGTTGATTCCCAAGATGTGAGAATTATTGAAGCCAGAACTTACAGAAAGTCCTTTTTTTGGCAGAAGATATAAGTAAAGATGACACTGTGGGCGTCCTCCAAGAAGTTCTGCTGTTGGTGCAAGCGGATCTCACCTAAGCCTTATCATCACTCCAAGGGACATAGACCTTATTTCTAGGGCCAACCCAGATAGGAAAAAAAGATCTATTAAAACATTCTCTTCTCACTGGAGAGAAGTCTAAAATAATGCATTCAACCAAGTGACACAGGAAGTTGGCTCAAGAGAGAAATTTGATAGTGTAATCCCAGATACTGGGGAAATGACTTCCAGTACAGAGTTGCTTTTTTTCCAAGTGACCTATGTGACACTAATGTGGGATGAGTTATGAGAAAGGACTTGGCTGAAGAACTGGCCAATGACAATTTAAAATAAACTAATATCTTTAAAGGCCCTATCCAAAGCCTCCCAATCCTACTATTAGAATCCCCCTCCCACTTCCAGAAACATAATGTCCTTATCTTGACCAAGGAACCTCACCTCAACATGCCTACTTTGTGTTTCATGTTTTCTACCCACTGTCCCCTTAGAAAATCAGACTTTTCTGGGGCATCTGGGTGGCTCAATTGGTTAAGCATCTGACTTTGGCTCAGGTCATGATCTCACAGTTGGTGAGTTTGAGCTCTGCTGTCAGCACCAAGTCTGCTTCAGATCCTCTGTTTCCCTCTCTGCCTGCCTTCCCCTGCTCACGCTTTTTCTCAATCTCTCTCTCAAAAATAAAAAAAAAAATTAAAAACATAAAGAAAATAAGACTTTCCTGTGTCTGCTTCTTTCATGGCGCTTGGAAGTATCTTGTTAGAGAATTATCCAGATCAATAAATTTTGGGAAAAAAATTATATTTTAAATTTTATATTTAAAATATATTTAAATATTTTAAAATATTAAATTTAATATTGAATATATTAATAGCCAAATAGTTTATGTATGCATCAGGAATATCATGCCCCCTAACTCATGCCTATAGTTTTGTTAAAGTTATTTATATCTCAGTTTTGTACAGAAAGTATCTGAGGATGCTTTCTATAGTTCTCATAGGACCATCATGTAGCATCACTGTCACATATTGATTTGTCACTTGCTGAGACTTATGACAAATATGTTCCCTAGGTTTCCAGCACTAAGGGAAGTCCTTGGAAGGAATATTTAGGTCAGAAGTCCTCTTGGAACTCCTTTTATTCTTTGCATAAATATCCCTAGAGATGTTCTCTGCTATATCTAAAAGTAATAGTAGCAAACACTACAATTTTCTGAGTACCTCCTAAGAACTGGACACTTCTTTGAAAAATCTCTGGATCTTGATGTTTATGGAAATAACCTCAAAGAGATGATTTTTCCCAAGATCAGTTAACTGGAGAGTGGCAGTGAAATTAGGGTCATATCCCTTTCCTTGCTCTCTACCATAGCTCATCCAGGGGATTTTTGCTTTGTTATACACCCATAGTGGCATAGCTTTATCAGTAAGTCATCGAAAGTCTGAGAAAGGCCTTAAACTGATCATCAGATATTTCCTATATCCTAGGCTAGAAATTAAGGTGTCACTTGGCAGATACCTTTGTAAGCTACCTGGGATTGTAGCTGCATATGGTTGGAACCCAAGGTCAGGCCAGTAATAATCTCAAGTAGATAAGATTATAGGAGAGGCCTCCTAACACTCAGGGATTACCTCCAGATGGATAGGGAATTCATTATGAGCAGAACAGGGTTATTTAGGAGATACATATGAACCACTTAGTATCAACATGAAATTGAACAAGGCAGGAATGGAGGTAGGGGTATGGGGGAATCTTATTTATTCAGCTTTTTTTCACTGAAATTTTCTTCGTAATAACAATTAAAATGCAAAACCCACTGAATCGTTGGTCATACAACAGAAGCCCCAAACAAAATGCATGTGAAAATTAAAATACATGACTACAATGGAATATATGTTATAAAAACATTGTTGTCCATAGGTGTGTGGGGGAGGAATGTTATTTCTAGTTTTATACTTTCTAAGTTTATGCCTATTGCTTTTAGTGTTATGATTGTGTATTTTCTTATTTTATAAAATATCATATAACATTAATTTATTTAAAATATTAATGTGAAAAAGTAGTGAAAATCTTGTAATAAGAGAAAGTCTTAGCAAACTTAAGTGTCACAAAATATGAAAAATTTTTAGTTTTATTTCAAGTTATTATTTTTTTAATGTTTATCTTTGAGAGTGAGACAACGTGCAAGCAGGGGAGGAGCAGAGAGAGAGAGAGAGAGACATAGAATCAGAAGCAGGCCAGTCTCCAAGTCGTCAACACAAAGCCTGATGCGGAGCTTGAACCCACAAACCGTGAGGTCATGACCTGAGCTAAAGTCAGATACTTAACCAACTGAGCCATCCAGGTGCTCCTCAAGTTATTTTTTTAATGCTTCATGCTCATAATATATTTATGCTATTAGTTTGTTTATTTACTTTCTTATTTTCCACCAAAGATGACATGAGAGACTAGTGAGAAAATTAACCAACTAAAAAATTACAAAAGAAGAAAAAAATTGTAACATCGGTTATGAAATTAAGTAATTAAAGCCATCAAGGTCTAATAAAAAAACTCTCAGACCGATGGCCTCGCCTTACCTCAACCGGTTAAAGTAGAGCTAAAGTTACCAAAAATGTTCTTGCCCTTTTCTCCACTAAGCCTACAAAGAGGACAGAAGGCGTCGTTAGTCGTTAATGAAATTGAATCACCAAGAAGGATTCAGCAGGTTTTTGAAAGAGTGAATGGGAAATAACTCAGAGCAGAGAAAGTGGGAACAGAGTAAGATACCAACGAGAAAGGAGCTGATTGCCCCACAGAAACCACTCAAACCTTAGGGAATAAGGCAGTAGGCATAAAAAGGTGGTAGTGAAGAGGCTGTACTAAAACATGTGGATTGTGGGGCGCCTGGGTGGTTCAGTCGGTTCAGCGTCTGACTTTGAGGTCATGATCTCACAGATTGTGGGTTCAAAGCTTGTGTCGGACTCCATACTGACAGCTCAGAGCCTGGAGCCTGTTTCAGATTCTGTCTCCCTCTCTCTCTGCCCCTCCCCTACTCATACTCTGTCTTTCTCTCTGTCTTAAATTTTTTTTTAATTTTAAAAATAATAATAAAACGTGTGGATTGTTTGAAAGTTTGGGAAGGAGTCATTTTCCTCCCCACCCTATGCAGATAAATGACTACCCCTCATCTCTCCCTAGAGAACAATGGAAAGATACAGGTTTCCCCCACTACCCAAAGGTTGCTTTTAAAAAAGACGTACATCAGTACCTGTTTTTGATAACCAAGGGGTTCCCAAGTGAATTTTTGCTTTTACAAAATGGTGATTTCTTCTTCACTTTTTGCCATTTCAGCTTACTGAAGGTTTTATGGGAGTGTTCTATTTTTGGATACTAGGGGAAACCTGCATTCTGGAGATGTGAGGAACCAAAACTCAGAGAAGGGTGAGAGATAATGTTCCAGGCGGAAATCACTTCCTGGAGAGTGAAGTCAAGGGACAGAGTCTAAAAGGCTGGACCTCAGGTCCCTTCCTTTCATCTTATTCACAAGAATTTGGTGTCTTTCTCTGAAGATCCTAAACTGCCCCACAGAAAAGGCTTATAAAGTCTTAAATTTGGGAAAAGTCCTTTGAAAAATTCTAGCCGTCTACTTGATTGCCTTCTAAGTAAGCTCTGCCTGCTCATTGAGTTTCTTCTTTCCAAACCCTCAAAAGTAAGTTTTTCCTTTTTAATTTTTTTTAGCGTTTATTTCTTTTTGAGAGAGAGAGACAGTGTGAGCAGAGGAGGGGCAGAGAGAGATAGGGAGACACAGAATCTGAAGCAGATTCCAGGGTCTGAGCTGTCAGCACAGAGCCTGATGTGAGGATCGAACTCACGGACTGGGAAATCATGACCCGAGCTGAAGTCGGACGCTTAACCTATTGAGACACCCAGGTGCCCCAAGTTTTTCCTTTTTAAAAGCTCAAAGATCACAAAATTTTGGAGGAAAGTTTTCAACATGAGCTATAAGGCACAATAAAAAAGAGAAAACTTAGAACTATTTTTAAATGATAACTCATATCTCTACACTATCAATGGGGGAGACACCTGGGTGGCTCAGTCATTTAAGCAACCCACTCTTGATTTGGGTTCATTCATGATCTCATGGTTTGTGAGATCGAGCCCTGCATTGGGCTCTGCGCTGACAGTTCAGAGCCTGCTAGGGATTCTCTCTCTCCCTCTTTCTTTGCCACTCCCCTGCTCACTCTCTCTCTCATTCTCAAAATAAACATTTAAAGAAAAAAATATTTCATCAATGAAACAAGAAAAAATGCTATGAGAGGGACTCTGATAAAAATTAATCCCTAAAGAAAAATAAGGTAGACATTTTTTTCTCAAAGTCAGTAGGAAGATTGACAGAAATAACTGAGAAAAGGTGCCAGAAAATAGGACAACTAAAGTAGAACTATACAACATAGAAGAAAAAAATGAATATATTAGAAGATCAATCTATGATACTGAAGTGGAACTAATAAGCACCAAAAAATGCCTAGAATATAGTGTGGGGAAAATTAACAAACAGATAGCAAAATAAAATATAACTGAAGGCCATGATTCTCCAAACTGAAAGAGCCCACAATAAGTCAGTCAGAGAAAGACAAATATCATATGACTTCATTCATATATAGTATTTAAGAAACAAAACAGATGAACTTAGGAGAAGGGAAGCAAAAATAAGATAAAAATGGAGAGAGAGGCAAACCATAGGAAACTATTAAATACAGAGAACAAACTGAGGGTTGCTGGAGGGATATTAGTTGGGTGGGGATGGGCTAAATGGGCAATGGGCGTTAGGAAGGGCACCTGTTGGGATGAGCCTGGGTGTTGTATACAAGTGATGAATCACTAAATTCTACTCTTAAAATCATCATGCTAAATGTTAATTAACTTGGATTTACATTTTAAAAATAAAAATCCAAAAACAAAATAAAAATTTTAAAGGAACAGGCCAGGACAACTAATTGGGAACTTTAAGAAAATAAGGTAAAGAAGAGGTTCTGAAAGCTTCCAAAAAGGAAATAAACACAACCTTATCCCATATAAAGTGACTGGAATTAACAAACAAAGAATATTATATAAGAACAGCATCGTGTGAACGATAATGGAAGCTGAAAGGAAATGACCTGATACTTTCGAAGTTCTGGTTAAAAATAAATGTCCACCTAGAATTCTAGACCCATCCAAACTAGCAACTAAGAGTAAAGATAGAAGAAAAAATATTTTCAGAAGAGTGAAATATCAAAAACATTACCTTCTTGAACTCTTTCTGAAGAATCTACTCAAAGAAAATGTCTCAACATAAGTAAATAAATCAAGAAACACACACACACACACACACACACACACACACGAGCTCCTGGAAACAGGCAATCTGAAACAGATTAAAAGTGAAATTTCTTCCTAAGATACTCAAGGGAATTCCCAAAACAACAGCGGTATGGCAGCCATAGACAAAACCAAATCCAGATTGGAACAGGTAAAAGAGGACTCCAGAAGATACCTCTAGGAAAAATGAAATTGGTAGATTATGTAGCTGGTTTGAACTAGTAACAACTTTTATTGAGAGACACTTTTTAGGGCTTATTTTAGATGTTGGAAGATCCAGCCAAATGTTCATACAATGAGAAAATTATGCAATAACAAATATGGGAGAAGGAGTTTGGGAAACTGTTCAGGGTGGGGGAGGAATGCTTTCCTAGGAACCACTGGAAAACGTTATCCTAGGAACTACAAATTTAACCAATACTTTAAAGTGCATATTTTGGGGTGCATGGGTGGCTCAGCTCAGGTCATGATCTCATGGTTGGTGAGTTTGAGTTGTGCATCAGGGTCCATGCTGATGGTTCCGAGCCTATTTGGGATTCTCTCTCTCTCTCTCTCTCTCTCTCTCTCTCAAAATAAATAAATAAACTTTAAAATAAATAAATAAAGTGCATATATTGGTAAAATGGCAGAAAAGAAAGGAGGAGAATTAAAACATCTTTTTTTAGTAGGATACAGTTAATATTTACAGTTGCTGAATCAAGAGATGGCAATATACAAGTATTATTTGAACTAAAATGAAAGTAACCCTAATGCCCAGATGTACATGATATTCTTCAAATTGTATACTTTCATTAAGCTATTTATCAATATAGGTGGAAAAGGCAAGAATAATATTTATTGTATAATATTTTTTAAATAAAACAAACTGTGTATAATATGTATGTAAAAGTTTCCACAAGGAAAGATATGGAAAAGTACATGCCAGATTATCAACATTATTTGCCAATAGGAAGAAAAGATGGAGTAACTTTCACTTTTAACTTTTTTTTTTACATTCGAATTGGAACTTTAGAGTGACTGTGTGTTACTTTTGTCGATAGAATTTTTATTGGGCTTTATAGAAAAAATAATGAGAGGGAGAAAAGTAACCAGCAGAGCCTCCTAAGAGCAGAAAGGGAAGGTCAATCTCGAGACACAGGCATAATAGATGAGTTATGTTTGGATTCTGGCAAATGAAAGAGGGACTTGAAATTGTCCAGCAATTGTGCAGGAAGAGGCTCAAATGCAGAAACACTGATGTCACCTCTCTCCTTTTAAAGTTCATACATCCTTATTGAGTTTCTGTGTCTCAGGCCTTGTGGTTGGTGCTAAGGAAAAAAGTTAAGGCATGATATCTGTTCTAAGGAATCCAAAGTCAGATTGAGAGAGGTAAACATGTATAAACAAATATAATTCCATGTGATTTCATTCTCTCAACTGCCTTAGAAGTTGTAGAGATATTGGATACTGTTAAAGGTAATAACACCCAATGTTTACTAAGTACATTCCATGAAATAATTATACAAAATAATTATTGTCTTTTATCCCTCATAAGAAATCTCTGAAGAGGAAACATTTGTCATCCCATTTTCTAGATAAAGAAATGGAGGTTTATAGATGTTGAATAATTTGCTCAAGATTCAAGACCTAAACTCTAGTAATCAAGTATGTCTCAGAAGCCCATACTCTTAAACTCTACCTCTACTGTATTGATGATTCCAAACATTTTTTTAAGTTCACTTCTTTATTTTGAGAGAGATAGAGACAGCACGAGCAGGGGAAGAACAGAGAGGAGGGGAGGAGAGAGAGAGAGAATCCCAAGCAGGCTCTGTGCACTCAGCACAGAGCCCAATGTGAGGCAAGACCATAAGATCATGACCTGAGCTGCAACCGATAGTCTGGCCCTTAACCAACTGAGCCACCCAGGCGTGCCTGATTCCAAACGTTTTTAAGTACCCTAGACTTATTTGATTAATTCCGTGCAAACAGCAAGAGTATATCAGATTCTTTTTTTTTTTTTTTAATGAAAAACAAAACAAAACATGAACTTCAGGACTGAAGAAATCACTCAAGCAAGGACCCAAGACAGGATTACAAAAGCAAGATCTTATCTCAAGACTTTTCTCCCTGTCACCCTACTCTACCCCCTCAGTCCCTTCCTCCTTGCTTTTGCTAAGGAGAAGACTCCCCAGGTTATTTTCCTTTCTAAGCCAAAAATAGGAATTTGATTCCAAATCCAAGGTGTTCCTACCTGGTTAATATCCTTGGCAAAACTGTCTTTGTGACTTTCGTAGATGTAGATTTTGAGGCCTTCTGTAGAGCCCCAAAAGGGGTCATTTTGAAATAAAGAATTAACTTAGGATGAGCCAACACATGGCCTGTGCTTTCTCACCCAGCACAGGGGAAAATGGACAGCCTGAAGCATGTCACAGGGGTGAAAGGGAAAACGTAAATAATGTCACCCATCATGTAATACGGTTCAGGGGAAGAAATGAGGTCAAGTCATTAAAGAGAAGATGAGATCATTATGCTTTAACAAGGCAAACTGTGGCCAGAGGGAGACAGTAATGAAAAGTGGACAAGGATACCGGAAGCCAGTATGCGAAGCAGAAACAGAGCTTTCTAATCAAAACCATAGTCCCAACTCCGGAAATGGAGGCTTGGCTCTCAGGCAGTACTGCAAGGGTGAGCGAGATTATAGACACAGGAAGCGAACCGAGGAAGCTGTAAATACAGTGAAGGGGCAGAGGATGGCACGTGGCCTGAAGAAGCACCCCGTAGTTGGAGAAACAGGAGACAATTCTGAAACAAAGCTGAAGCAAAACAAAAGTGCGTCCAGAGAGTCAACGCTGGAAATTCAAAATCCCAATTCTAAGCCTACGGGGGAAAACCAACCTGGGAAGGAAATGTCAGATCACAAGGGGGGGAAGAGGAAGAAGTTAATAGAAAAAATATTCCGGTTTGCCTCTGATGGTGTGGAACTGAAGTGTGTGGAAATCCACATGTGCTGAGGGAGATGGTTCTCAAGTGCTCATGTGAAACTCAAAACCCTCTTGATGTTCTGCCTGGAGAATTCTGTATTTCCTTGGTTTGACCTGCAGCCATGCAGACTGCCCGAGGACCTTGGGCTGAGGGCCTGAGACTCAGGTTTCCCTAAAAGCCTTTAGAACTTTCAAAGAACCCACTGTACTTCCAATGCCTCCCCCTGCTTCCACACCGGCATGACCTCCAGCACCATTCCTGCAGCGATCCGCACCTCTTCCTCGATGTGGAGACCTAAGAGAAGGTCTGGTAAAAAGTTTTCAAGCAGCTAAGGCCTCTAGCTGATTGATTGGATGAGACAAGCATGAGCAGAATCCATGAGGAAAGATGATACCGCTGGTCAAACCACGGCAGGAGTAGAGGATAGGAGATTTTTAGGAATGAAAATAATTTAAAAATAAAATATGTACTGGTCACAGCTATGCTCCTAAAGGATACGTTTAGTCCTTTGTTTTCCTTGCTTGTCCTGCTAATGTAACAAAGAGCCAAAATGACTGTTTTCGATTTGGCCCCTTACCTTCCCCTGAACACTCTATGCAAAATAACTATGCCTATAAAACTCTTTCCTTTAAAGGAAAAGTTGAAATGGAAGGGAACTGTAAAATTGTTTGAGAATCTCTACTGATCATTTTGAGACTCTAAAAAATTCCTACTTTCACTCTCATCCTCCATCCTGCCATCAGGTATTAACGGATTAAAAGGCTAAGCACTGTGCTGAGAGCTGGGGATTTGGCAGTAAACAAGAAGACACAGTCTCTGTTACCTTACATTTTTGAAGGGAGACAGACAGACCCACAACAAGTTGCTTAGAATTGTTGTAAGTGCTAATGGGAAAGGTTGGGGTATCCTGTGAGAGATAGCAGATATCAGGACACATGAGCTAAAGAAGAGAGGGAGGCTCAGAAATCTTCCCTAAAGAAGGAACACTGTATCTGAGACTCAAAACTGACTATGAGTTGTTGGCTATCCCAAAGGCAGGGAGCAACTCCTACATAGGTTTGTGGCAGAAAAGAGCAGATGCCATTTTTATTAAAACTAGAAGCAGCTAAGGGAGGGCTATAAGGAAAAGGGATGGATGGCAGGCAATGTGGACACTTGTAGGCTTTTGAAAGACTGAACTTTAGCTTAAGATCATCATTAAGTAATAATATTTTAACAAAGGAAGTCAAAAGTTCTAATTTTTTTAATGTTTATTTATTTATTTTGAGAGAGAGAGAGAGAGCACAAGTGGGGAGGGGACAGGCAGAGAGAAAGAGAGAATCCCTTGCAGGCTCCATGCTGTCAGCACAGAGCCTAGCTCAAAGCTTGATCTCAAGACCTTGAGATCATGACTTGAGCTGATATCAAGAGTTGACGCTCAACAGACTGAGCCACCCAGGCACCCCTAGAATCATAATACAGCAAAATCCTATTCCTCCTTCCATGTTAATTGACAATTCTGCTGCTTCTGGACTTTTACACAGACCTTCCAGGAGAAAAGAGTCTGTCCTCTATGCTCACAGAGCATTCTATGTATAGTACCATTGTTTCACCTTACCACTGCTTGCCTTTAGAAATATTAAGACATTTATGGGGCATCTGGGTGGCTCAGTCAGTTGAGCGTCCGACTTCAGCTCTGGTCCTGATCTCACCATTTGTGGGTTTGAGCCCTTCATCAGACTCTGCTGACAGCTCAGAGCCTGGAGCCTGCTTCGGATTCTGTGTCTCCCTCTCTCTCTGTCCCTCCCCGGCTCATGCTCTGTCTCTGTCTCAAAAATAAATAAACATTGAAAATTTTTAAGAAATATTAAGACATTTACCAGCACAAATACACATATTTGTATATAAGCTCCTAGATTATATAAATTGTCTTTCATGCCCCATGAAGTCCCCACAAAAAGCTTGAACATGTAAATCTCCATTTATTGTTATGTTTAGCATCTCTCCCCTATTAGATGATTTCCTGGAAACAGAAGCCCATCTTATGTTTGTACCCCAGCATCTAACAGAATGTCTGATTCAGAGAAGACACTTGATAAATGTTGGTTGAATCCATGAATGGAACTAGTCTCCTTTTTCTGTCATCCCTGAGAGCATGAAACTTCAGCACTCCAGGATCTACCTGCTAACTGACTCATCTTCCCTTTCCATCTCATCCTTCTCTCCCTCACTCTAAAATCCAAATTTTCTTCAATCATAAAAGCAGTCAGTAAATTAAATTGTCAGAGATCAAACTGCCTGTGAAATTTCAGTCAAGTCCATTAACTCAGTGTCTTCATCTGCAAAACACATAACCTAAGGCGCTGTTCTGCAGACTTCCCTAGATAGGATGATAACCAGCCATGTTTTGGAAATACACAAGAATAGCGTGCCATCTCTCCCATGCCTTCTTAAAAATAGTAGTTTCAATTTACTAATTTGATGTGGGTTGGTCCCATTAGAATGTGGGGCCAGAACATGTGAAAGAAACACTAAGCACCACTTTTTAAGGGAGCATGCTTAGGCTAGCTTCATGGGAACCCAACATGGGACAGCTCCAGAAGGTTCATTTGTTGATCTTTCAATCCAAGCCAGACTCTGAAACTTGTAAGTATTTTCGAGCACCCTGCGGCTGAAGCACCTTACTTCAAAAGGCTTGTAAAATCATAGCACTTTATTATTAAAATGAACTTTGATGATCTTTCTTGATCTCTTTTTATGTATAGCATTAGAGGAAATCTCAGAGCCTAAAGGCTATCTTATCTGCTATTTAAGGAATATCTACCAGTTATCACAGTAGATTTCAACTTTTTATCTTTAGTTGATGAAACCACTTCTAAAACTTTATATGGAAGGCTAACGTGTGAAATAGATCAAGTAGAAATACCATGGTTGAACCTCAGCAAGAGGCAGGTCCTCCCTTTCTACTCTCTTGTGCAAACCCCAAGTGCCTTCTCCATATCTCACTAGGCTCGATGAAGCACAACTGAAAAATATTCTTCTAACGTTACTGTCAGTTTATCTTCTAGTTTCTGTTTAACACCTTTAGAGATAAACAACTCACTACTTTACAAAGTCACTTATTTCAACATCTTAATACAGTTTTGACTTTTTACAAAAAAGACATTTAACACAGCCTTGTGCTGAAGTCTTGTCCTTTTTAGTTCCTGGCCTGTTTCTCAGTCATAATTCTTGGGGTCATGTAGAATATAGTAGTCTGTGGTAGCTGGCAATTTCTGTTTTAATCTGCTTGGCAAACTTTACATCTATTTTATTCTCTGTGTTCATGTCCCAGGCTTAGCCCAATTATAGTATTGGATGTACTTGGCCCCAGCAATGGTCCCAAAGCAACCAGAACTGACTTATTCTGGGCTGGTAATTCTTCTCTGAGATTAATATAGATGCTGGTGAAATTATGTTCTGAATTTCTACTAGGGCTGCTAAAATGAGGATGCCAGTAGCCATGTATCCTGTCACAAGGACAAATCGGTCTGCAGTAGGAAAGAATGAGGTTGGGAAGCAAAGAAAGTAAAGATGAGAGTCCCATAAAGTAACTGAACTGTAGGTTCCATGTTTAAAATTATAGATAGAAGCACTGTTGATACTTGGACTTCCTTTGAAACTCACATGTCTCCTTTCCCTTTATCTGTGTGGTCTAAACCACATCTCAGCCCCCATGGTATTTGAGATGTCCTTGGCACAAAGACCTTCATTTTTGTTTGTTTTGTTTTGTTTTGTTTTACTTCATGGTGATAATATGGCTCATTTGACTTGGGTCTAACATGGCAACCTGGGAAAGTCTGCCTACCTGAATGGCCACTAGTCATAATGAATCAGAAGGAAATTTCATTAAAAGGAAAGGAACTTTGTTTCACTTATTACTTATTTTCCACCAAGAAAACTACAGCAACTGCAGGACCCCACAATCCCTATATCCTATTCATTCCAGAAGGAGAATGCCTCAGTGTAACTTGTAGATCTTGGATGGAGAAACTTTTTCTGTTAGGAAGCCCTATATCTGTTTGCTCCATGTAACTCACTAGGTAACTCTAGAATTTTCTTACATCCGTTGACTTTTCTAGCTATTTAGAGAATCTTCAACCCTTCCTGAACCTTAGGATTTTATGAAAAAAACTCTAGACATTCTTGTTTTGATCCAGATATATATTCCAACCATTTAAGTTACAATATGTTACAAGTTATTTCAGTGTTTATTTCTGAATTTTTCAATTCTCTCTTAGGAGGCTTCCCACTTTTCACCTTCTTTCCTGTCACAAAACTTATAAAGATACAGTAGTCTTGTTATAGAATCGGTTACAGCGTCCGTACTTTCAACTGAAGACTACAAAATCTGACCAATATCCTGGGTCTATTTTCATGAGAAAATGGGATAGAAGAAATAAAACACTTGAACTCAGGATATTGAGATTTATTCCCAACCCATACAACCATGTGGCTTCTTTCAGCAATCCTCGATTTACTCATCCTAGTGGCACCTCAGTTCTTTGGTAAGCTAAATTGCTGAGGATTTTATCAGTCAGGCTACATGTACATTAAGGGAAGTGGGAAAGAGAACTATCATTGAGTGTGCACCAAATGTCTTTCATGAACCATGGTGACTGATTTATGTGAGTTATCTGTCATAGGACAAAATGAGGATACCTAGATATAAATGAAGACAGAATAAATGTCTACCACAGCTCTGGAATGCTCCATCACTAGGAATTTGAATAGAGAAGGATCTGGAAAAGGGGACTGAGATGAACTGTCCAGTAAGTTTGGAGAAAAACCAAAATAAATAAATAAATAAATAAATAAGGCAGTGTGTTAACAAAAACAAAAAAGAAAAATTAACAACAACAACAACAACAACAAAAAAGCAACAGAGAGAGTAGAGGGAGTATCTGCCTATAAGAGTTGCTTCTGAGATGTGAATTAGGATGAGAACAGATACAAAAAAGATTGGGAAGATACACAGTAACATGACCAGGTCATTTTCTGTTGAGTGTAAGAGAGAGAAGCTGGATGGGACAAAGTTGGACAGTGGTATATAAAGGAGTAGACTCTCCTTTTCAAGAAGAGAAATAAGAATACCTGGCTGCCTCAGTTGGTTGAGCATCTTACTCTTAATTTTGGTCCAGATCATGATAACAGAATGGTGGGATCAAGCCCCACGTCAGGCTCCACACTGAGCATGGAGCCTGCTTAAGAGTCTCTCTCAGATATTTGTAAACGATATATCAGATAAAGTGTTAGTATCTAAAATCTATAAAGAACTTATCAAACTCAACACCCAAAAAACAAATAATCCAGTGAAGAAATGGGCAAAAGACATGAATAGACACCTTTCCACAGAAGACATCCAGATGGCTAACAGACCCATGAAAAGATGCTCAAGATAACTCATCATCAGGGAAATATAAATCAAAACCACAATGAGATACCAGTCAGAATGGCTAAAATGAACAACTCAGAGAATGCAAAGAAAGAGGAACCCTCTTGCACTGCTGGTGGGAATGCAAACTGGTGCAGCTACTCTGGAAAACAGTATGGAGGTTCCTCAAAAAGAATAGAACTGCCCTATGACCCTGCAATTGCACTACTAGGTATTTAGCCAAAGGATACAGGACTGCTGATTTGAGGGGGCACGTGCACCCCAATGTTTAAAACAGTGCTATCAACAATAGCCCAAGTATGGAAAGAGCCCATATGTCCATCGACTGATGAATGGATAAAGAAGATGTGGTACATATATATTTGTGGTATATATGGTACATACGTGTATGTGCTATATGTATCTATATATCCATATATATATATAGTGGAATATTACTTGGCGATCAAAATGAATGAAATCTTGCCATTTGCAACAAGATGGATGGAACTGGAGGATATTATGCTAAGTGAAATAAGTCAGTCAGAGAAAGACAAGTATCATATGATTTCACTCATATGTGGAATTTAAGATACAAAACAGATGAACATAAGGGAAGGGAAGCAAAAATAATATAAAAACATAGAGGGAGACAAACCATAAGAGACTCTTAAATACAGAGAACAAACAGGGTTGCTGGAGCGGTGTTGAGTGGGGAGATGGGCTAGATGAGCAAGGGGCATTAAGGAGGGCACTTGCTGGGATGAGCACCGGGTGTTATTCCCACAATGGAGGGGAAAGGTCAGACCAGAATCACTAAATTCTATTTCTGAAATCATCATTATACTATATGTTAACTAACTTGGATTCAAATTAAAAAGCAAATAAAAATAAATAAATAAATAAAATCAAGGCAAAATAAAGTCACATTTTATAAAAAACAAAAACAAAAGATATTCTCTCTCTCTCTCTCTTTCTCTCCCTCTCTCTCTCTCTCTCCCCCCTCTTTCCCCCGGCTCTGTCCCCAGCTCTCTCTTTTTCTCTAAAATAAAATAAAGATTTGAAAGAGAGAGAGAGACAAAGAGTTAGAGTGGCAATTGAACAAAATGTGAGATTATGTGTTTAGATAGGAGACCATAGAGCATGTTTGTGTGCTGTTGAGATAAACCAGCTGAAGGGAGAAATTGATAATGTGAATGAAGGATAATTGTAGGGAATTTCTTGAGGAAGTTAAAAGACCACAGGCCTACTCGACCTGATCGCAAACATATTGCAAAAAGAAGGACATGAAAGATTTCAGGTACAGATGTGGACCAGTTGGCATATTTGGCTACAAGAAAGAAGGGGTATAGCCCATCTTTTTACTTTTATTTTCTCCCTAAGGCATAAGGAAGAGCATCTGCTGAGTGTTTATGTGGAAGGATGGAAAATAAGGGATTAACTGGGGCCATGTGAGGGCAGTAGAGAGAAGAACATGATAAGTAACTCACAGTGGAGGGAAGAGGTCAGACCAGAGGAACCCATGTGAATAAAGCCCAACTGATCAGGGCACAGGCACAACTTACTAGGATATAAATCAAGGCAGGAAAGGTAGACACAGACTCGATGGATGTCACTGTTGAGGATTTTGATCATTATCTGTTAAAGCAGTAAGTAGCTATTGAAAGTTTTTAGGTACAAGGGTGATATGATCATATATACATTTTTAAATGATCACTCTGCCTACGGGAAGAAATACATTGTGGGGAGGGCATGGTGGATGTGGGGAGTCCAGTGGGAAATCTCCTGCCGTGGTCCACATGACCGATGATGTTAGAATGATCCAGGAAGGTGATGGTAAACTGGAGAATTGAGGGAGAGTGAATGGTAAAATTGATAAAATTTGGTTTTTTAAAAGACAATGCTAGATATGATAGAGGAGAGAGATGAATATAAAGATGTTTTCTAAGTGGCATCTGGGTGGCTCGGTCGGTTAAGCATCTGACTCTTGGTTTTGTTTCAGGTCATGATCTCATGGTTTGTGAGTTTGAGCCCAGAGTTGGGCCCTGTGTTGACAGTTCAGAGACCGCTTGGGATTTTCTCTTCCTCTCTCTCTGCCTCTCTCTCTCTCTCTCTCAAGATAAATAAATAAAACTAAAAAAAAAAAATGTCTCCTAAGGTTCTGACCAGTACAACTGGATGGATAGTATTATCATTCACAGAAATGGAGATGACTGTATGAAACATAGTTTTAGAAAGAGAAACTTGTTAAGTGCTATGTCTGAAATGCTTTTTAAAAAATATATATTTATTTATTTATTTTGAGAGAGTGTGTGTGTGTGTGAGTGGGGGAGAGGCGTAGAGAGGGAGAGAGAGGACCCCAAGCAGGCTCTACACTGTCAGCGCAGAGCCTGACATGAGGCTTGATCTCACAAACCTGAGCCGAAATCAACAGTTGGATGCTTAATCGACTGAGCCACCCAGGGCCCCTGAAATGTTTGTTTGTTTTTAACACCACTGAATGTTCAAGGGTAGGATGTTGAGCAGTTGTTGAGATATATGGATTTGGAGAAGAGAGAGGAAATACCACCTAAAATTGAGTTCCTTACATGAAAGAATAGTGGTCCTGCTGATGAGGATGCAGATTCTGGTAACTACAATAGGATCAGGTAACACTGAATGAGTGACTACAGTTTGGCAAGCATTTCACATGGACTCTTCCACTTAATTAATACTCAACTAGCTCAATATGGTAAGGTACTATTATTAGTACCAGCTCTATTTTGCAGATGAGGAAACATAGGCAGTGAAAGATTAAGTAAACTGCCCAAGTCAGAGAGATGGTACATCCAGAGCCAGAATTTGACAGTAACTTAGAGGAAACGAGGTCGTTCATCAGTGAGAAGAATATGGAAATATCTGATAAAGTGCCCTTTCTTCAAAGTAGAAGTACTTCTTCAGCCATGAATCCCAATCCCCCAAATTCATTCAATTGCTAAACAGTGATTGTGCACATTTGTCTCAGGATTTCTACATGAGTGTGGTTTGCCATTAACTACTGGTATTTTAAAATTTTCTATATTTATTTTTACGACAGAAGCAATAAATAGTCATTGTAGACAAATATCAAAGCCGGATGAGTATGGAAAGGAATTAAAGAATGGAGTTTAAAAAAAAATGTCCAATGGCGCCTGGGTGGTTCAGTTGGGTAAGCATCTGACTTCGGCTCAGGTCATGATCTCGAGGTTTGTGGGTTCAGGCCCTGCATCAGGCTCTGTGCTGACAGCTCAGAGCCCAGAGCCTGCTTCGGATTGTGTCTCCCTCTCTGCCCCTCCCCTGCTCACACTCTGTCTCTCTCTCTATCTCTCTCTCTCTCTGTCTTTCTCTCTCTCAAAAGTAAAGAAACATTTAAAAAAAATAATAAACAAAAATTTACAAATGTCCATATTCTCACCACCAGTAAAAGGGGAAAATTATTTGTATTTTAGTGCATTCCTGACATCATGCATATGTTTGCACATATGTATATCCACATTTGCTTCAGAAGTAGAAAAAAAGTGTCTGTATTGATTATTATCTGCTTTTTTAGGCAAAGCATTGCAAGCATCTTTCAATTATTAATAATAATTATTGCAATGATATTGCAATAATATTAAATATTGCAAGCATCTTTCAATTATTAATATAATAAGTGACATGTTATATCACTTATTAAGCAAGTCAAGTATCTGTTCCTGTGACCATAACAGTTGTTTCCTCCTCATATATGTTGATGGGCCTCCCTTTGAGGGTCTTCTTGTGATTGGTGATAGGGGTGTGTGTATATTTTATGTGTGTGTGAGGGGCCATGAAGTGGCTGGTATTTTATGTGTTCTACTTACATCTAGAAGCAATCTCTAGAAACATCAAGTACCTTTGCTTTCTTTTTGATTTCTTCTCTACTTGCGCCTTTTCCCCTTCGCATAACCTCTGACCTGTCTATTCCCAGTGTCCCTGCTGATGGTTTGTAATGTTGGTGGCAACGGAAGGAAGGCGTTTATTATTATTTTCCCTAAGGCCCTGCTTTGTTGAGGCTGTGGGATGTGTTGCTTTGTTTTCAGAATTGGGCTTTATGTATATTTTGTTAAATTCCCCGAAGTCCTCTAGACACCAAGGCCTAGAAAATGAAAAATGACTATTATTGTTACCCTATTTTGCCCAAGACCCTGGGCCACCACATGTTTCTGACTTCCCAGACAGACGCCACACGCCGCCTTTGCTGGCCATGAGCTGAAGGCCAAGAAGAGCTGTTTACTCCTTTTACAACAATCACAGAGGCATGCATGGTCCTGAAAAACTGGAAACTTATAAAAGTTACTTTAATTCCTACACGCACTCTCCACTTTTTTCCCCAAGATTTGAGCTGTATTCTGCCCTTCAAACCATAAATATTCAAGAAGAAAGGGAAAATCTAGGTCAATGCAGCCAAAATGATTTGTTTCCTCAACAGGAAACACTCACATTTTGGAAGAATCCAGGCAGTGAGTTCATTTATTTACTTTTCATGCAAATGTTTGTCATGCAAATTGATTCTGATGATTCTTACTTTGTTTCCTTTAAAATCTGAAATCAACCTGCCAATAATTATTAAGTATCTGTTTTATTGTGAGACCCTGTTGTAGGCACTGTGTGGAAGACAGCTTGGTGTGGTAGGAAAAATTGAAACAAAAAAATGTTAAATCAGAAATCCAAAGACCTGTTTTTGCTCCTTAAAACTTATGATACGGTAGAAAAATGTTATTTCTCTGATCTCCATATTCTCACCCATAGAATAACTATCTTCCCTTCTCGCAAAACTGTTGTGTTGAAGAACTTTCTATGCTGTGATGTGCACACAAATGATAATGATAACCAAATATTTGTAAAATGTTTTCCCTTAACCTCGAGGAACTTACAACCTACTTGGAGGAATCAGAGTTACATATTCAAGAATTTAATAACAATATAAGAGTTAAATCATGCCAGACAGAGAGATTCAAAAGATGTTGCAAGACATTGCATGATTAATTGCTAAAGAGTAGAGCCTTGAGCAGAGAGAGGGAGTAGTGTAAGCTGGAATCATCAAGGGACGGAAGACCAAACCATGCCAAACCACCATGAGGAGTCAGCTAGCATTCAGACAATGAGTGTACAGCACAAAATATGACAGGAGTATCAAGCTTGAAAATCAAATTTTTAACATTCTGGCAAGCAGCCTTAATAAAAAACAATATTCATGATAATTTCAGGCCTTTGAATATGAATATTGGAAAGGGAGATAGTGTTATTTGGTAGAAAGAAAAGAGACAAGAAATGAGAGAAAACAGAGTTCAGATACCTGCTGCCTCTTTCTGGGACTTTTGGGGATTTTTTTCTTTGGGCTTCTCTTGAAGCCAGAGGAGTAATACTTACTTCATAGGCTATTAAGAGTTAGTGGCATTAACTAGACAGAGATTGGGCTTTATGTGGGGTGGGTGGAAATATGCCAAAGAGAAGGAACAACATGCCCAAAAGCCCTAAAGAGAGAAACAGTTTTGAGGATTCCATGAACAAAGTCAATGTATCTCCAGGTTAGTAGGCAGGTAGCTGCACCTGGAGGGATAGGAAAGAGCCAGGATAGGCAGTCTTTAAAGTCTTGATAGTCTTTAAAGACTTGACCTTAATGAATTCTTTAGAAGCCAGTGCGTTGTTTTAAAGGCAGGAGGAGCCTGACAGGGGGGCGGGGTGGGGGGACTGTTTGCAAACATGAGAGTTTGCTTATCTTGAGGGGTTATGTGGTGTGCACTTTTATTCTGGCATATTATAACTGGAAAATTTGGTCCACCTAGTGAGTAATGTGTTGTATTCAATTTAAAATTAAAGACATTGCTAGTCCAATTGTAATTACTCCCAGTAATCTTTCAATTTGCCTTGGTTACTTCCCATTCTATGAAGTGACAGTGCCAACACTTACCTTCAACATTAGTAGACAATTGAATAACCTGGATTTGAAGAATTGAAGAAGTAACACATGTGTTTAGAGATCACTTTAAATGGTAGACTCTCCCCCCACCCCCAAACAAAAAGTAGACTTGAAGTTTTCAAGACTTATAAACCCAAGTGAAGAAACTTGGATTTGGGAGGGCTTAAGAATTAAAGAGATATATGTGTATATGTGTGTGTGTGTGTGTACACGTATGCACATACATACGTATAGATACACATGATTATAGACACACATACATATATATAAAGGTGAATTTTATATGTGTATATCATCTTATCATTGAAGCATTAATTTCTGAACTCCCAATTCTGGCTACATTCATTACCTATGATTACAAACCCAGTAATCACTTGGGTCACTGGAAAGAAAAAGACCCTGGGAAGTGGGGCACTGAAGACCTAAAGCCAAAACGAGCTGGACTCCTTCTCTGATTTATGCGATTCTACTGCAATGGGTTTTCCTTTTAGTTAGAAGTGATACAATTCCTCCTGTGTGCATTTTTGACAACTCCATTAGGGCATAATGAGCAAGATTCATCTGCTGAATTGGTCATAATCCCTTAGCAGACAAGCCACATGGAGGAAGAGAGATTCAGAAAGGCAATATTGGGTCTGTGAACAGATGCCAGCTTCCCCATAGTCAGAAATGCATGAACCAGGGAGCAAAAATTAAGGTCTGTTCTGTTTATTGCAGAGTTTCCATTGCTGAGACAGTGTTCAACACATTATAAAAATTATTTAAAACTTTTTTTAAAGGCAGGTAAGATTACTTCAGCACCACCCCCTCTGGCCACACGCATTCTTCCCCCACCCCCACTCCCAACACATTACCCTTCTCTGTCCTGGCAGGATTTGGTATCATATCTAGGAGATGAATTAGGACTTTTAAACCAAGAAAGAATTATTGCTCAAATCACATGCCTCTTCCCTTCTCTTTACTGTTTATTCTCTTCTGACTTCTTGGGGTAAAATCTGTTATTTAAGACTTAAGTGAAAATTAAAAGGGGATGACGTATAGGGAATGATGACATCATGGTGTTTGCCTCTCATCTTCTGTCAAAGTTCAAAGCTGAATCAGGAAGAAAATTCAAGTTGCATGTATTACAACACAGATAGGACTGGGGTGGGGAACAAATGTAAAATATGCAAGCAACCTCCATACATATTAAGCATACCTTCAGTGTAAAACTCCTTTTTTGTTTGTCTCATGGACACAAGCTTTGGACCTACTCCAGACCATCAATGCCCCCAAAAGATGTGAAAGCCCCACAACTATATGGTCAACTAATCTTCGACAAAGTGGTAAAAAAGATCCAATGGGAAAAAAGACAGGCTTGTCAACAAATGGTTTGGAAAAACTCGACAATGACATGCAGAAAAATGAAACTGGACCACTTTCTTACACCATACCCCAAAATCAATTCAAAATGGATGAAAGACCTAAATGTGAGAAAGGAAATCGTCAAAATCCTAGAGGAGAAAACAAGCAACAACCTCTTTGACCTCAGCCGCGGCAACTTCTTACTAGACATGTCACCAAAGGCAAGGGAAACAAAAGCAAACACGAGTTATTGGGACTTCATCAAGATGAAAAGCTTCTGCACGGTGAAGAAACAATTGACGGAATGGGAGAAGGTATTTGCAAATGACATATCGGATAAAGGGTTAGTATCCAAAACCTATAAAGAACTTTCAACACCCAAAAAACAAACAATCCAATTAAGAAATGAGCAGAAGATATGAATAGACACTTTTCTAAAGAAGACATTCAAATGGGGGCGCCTGCGTGGCTCAGTCGGTTGGGCATCCGACTTCAGCTCAGGTCATGATCTCACCGTTCCCGAGTTCGAGCCCCGCGTCCTGCTCTGTGCTGACAGCTCAGAGCCTGGAGCCTGTTTCGGATTCTGTGTCTCCCTCTCTGTCTGCGCCCCTCCCCTGCTCATGCTCTGTCTTTCTCTCTCTCTCTCTCAAAAATAAATAAACATTAAAAAAAAAAAAAGAAGACATTCAAATGGCTAACAGACACATGAAAAGATGCTCAATGTCACACATCATCAGGAAAATACAAATCAAAACCAAAATGAGATACCACTTCACCCCCATCAGATAGGCTAAAATTAACAACACAAGAAACAACGAGTGTTGGTGAGGATGTGGAGAGAGGGGAACCCTCTTGCACTCTTGGTGGGAATGCAAACTGATGCAGCCACTCTAGAGAACAGTATGGAGGTTCCTAAAGAAACCAAAAATAGAACTACCCTACGGTACAGCAATTGCACTGTTATGTATTTACCCAAAGGATATAAAAATACAGACTCGAAGGGGTACCTGTGCCCCAATGTTTATAGCAGTACTATCAACAACAGCCAAATTATGAAAAGAGCCCACATTTCCAATGACTGATGAATGGATAAAGATGTGCACTATATATATATATATACACACACATATGTATATGTATATAGCCTGGAATATTACTCGGTCATCAAAAATAATGAAATCTTGCCATTTGCAATGACGTGGATGGAGTTAGAATGTATGATGATAAGCAGTAAGTGAATCAGAGAAAGAGACCATATGATTTCACTGATATATGGAGTTTAAGAAACAAAACAGATGAACGTATCAGAAGTGGGGGTGAGAGGAGAGAGGGAAGCACATCAATGACAGAAAACAAACTGTGTGTTGACAGAGGGAGGTAGATGGGAGATGGGCTATGTGGGCGATGGGTAAGAAGGAGAGCAGTTGTTTGACGAGCACTGGGTGTTGTATGAAAGTCATGAATCACCGAATTCTGCTCCTGAAACCAATAGTGCACTGTATGTTAACCAACTAAAAAAAGAAAAAAGAAAGCCTTAATACTTGGGGAACTGGAGTAGAGGTCACTAGTTCTGGCCTATTATTTTGTGCCCTATTTGTTTCTGCCCATGAAGGCTTGTCTTAAGAGTCCTAATTTCCTCTTCAAAAATGTCAGCAGTGGAGATGGCCAAACATGCCCATTACGTGACATGCAGTGTAACCGCATGGCGGTTGGGGATCTGGAATGCGGTTCCAGAGTGCCTACATGTGAATCTTCCTTTTGCAATTTACTCTGTGTGCTGATATCAAGACAATTGCTTAACCTCTCTGTGTCTTGGTTTCTTTTCTATAAAACATGAGAAGAATAATAATAGTGCTTATCACATACAGTTAGTGTGTTACATTAGTTCATATATACAAAGAGCTTAGAACAGTGCCAGGCATTTGATAAACACCACTATTATTATTATTACTAGTACTGTTATTACATTGGCCAAGTCGAACTGCTCTTGAATGTGTGGTAACTGGAACAACTAAATGCATTTACAAATAAATTTTACAACTTATGAAACTGGAGGCCAGAGTGGTGAGGAGTTCTGTCCAAGTTTAGTGCATAAATAGTGTAAACCCATGACTCCTGGGTCCTGGACCACTGTGCTTTCTTCTCTTAATCTGTCTTTCATATTAGAAAACTTTGTAATGAGATTCTGTTGTGAGATTTAGAAATGTATAGCTATTCTTGATTTTAGAGAGATTGCCAAAAGTGTGATATAAACAATTATAAACATTTGTGAACTGTGGCAGGAGTAAGAATCAGGTGTTCTGGGATCTGAAATGTGCATCTTTGTGGCAGGTCACCTGCCTCAGTTTCCTCGTGGGTTTTGTGCACTCTGCATGGTGGGCTCTGACCCACTGAGGCAGTCACCTCCCTCTTGCCAAAGTCAAGAGTCTCTCTTGCTACAAACATGCTTATCTTTCAGCCATAGCTTTTCTCATTCAGGTTAGAAGACATTGCTGACAGGATATGTACCAATTTGATATTCAAGTCAGCATCTTTTTAAGAGAAACTTCAAATTAAACATTGGCTCACTAAGTATATTAATCTACTCATTAAATGAGAAAACTTTTACTAGGACTGTTGACCTTACTTCCTTTCTTTTTGCACTTTTTTTAATTCCCAACTTTTAGTCTTCCATTTTTTTCATTAAATAGTGGCTCCAAGTTTAAAATTAGGATTAATACGGTAAATAAGAGATAAAACATGGAAACACGGAGCTAGAAGGAGAGGGATGGTCTTTCTCATCATAACCTTAAGTGAGATGCATTGATTTGAGAACATGTTATGAGATGAAAAGAGCCGTGAACATGTACTGTTTCTTTGGCCGACTTTGTGTGAACTCCAGAATGACTACTATCAGTCACAGGCGCAGGAGTATAGAAATCCAGATTAAATGGCCTGTGGGTAGTTTGCTTTCTTCACTATATACTGATGCAAACAAAACAACCTCACATGTTTTAAATCCCTTCTCTTATCCGGCACCAGGACCACTTTTTATATGATAAAGTGATTAAGAAATCTATATTAAATAAAGTACTGCAGAGGTCAAAGGATTTCTCAGTCCATTTCCTCAGGATAGGAAAAGATACAACACAAGATTAGGGGACAGATTCTGCCTCTAGAAATAAAACCAGATGTAAAAATGTATGCAGTTGGTGACTTCCTTCAGATCGTCTCTCTCTCCTTCACTTTCTATATTAACATTATCTGCGGTTTCTTCTTGATGTTTTGGTCCCTTCCAAGAGACTTCTTTTGGCTTCTTTTGGCTCCTCAGGATGCCAGCTCTACACTGATGACTCACGCATCTATCACTCCAACGGTCTCTTTCACTCTTGACCTGCTTTGCATAGCTGGACATCTCTCAGATCCACATTTATCTCAGTTACAACATTCTGTAAACTGTACTCACATTCGCTTTCTCCCCGACAGTGACGGGATCATGAAACCGACCATACATATCACTTCACTTACAAGTCTCCCACCCATTGCCTTTAGAATAAAAAGCCCAACTCCTTGCCTTGGCCTACAAGCCCCACTCTGGTCTGGCCTCAGCACATCTCTCTAAACTTATCTCTTAATATCCATCCAAATAACTTCTCTCCTGCCATATAGGTTTTATTTGTGTTTAATGTACTAAGACTGTTAGGTCTTTAGGCATTTGGGTTACTTCTCTATTTTGCTGGATTTTTGTTTGTTTTTGCATTAATTGGATAACCAGGAAAAAGATGAAAATAATATTAATATTAGTAAAAGTGTCTAGGTGGTATAAAAAGCCACATCATAAACTGTGTACTTCTCTGGTGTATAACAAAGCAAATGTTCTATGTATTTCATTTAATACATATTGTCACTATAAATATGGAAAGATTCCTTACTTGAAGTCAGGAATTAAAATGTATCATTATGTAAGGTTCCTTATCATTGTTTTGCTACATTCTAATGTACTGATATAAATGCAATCACTCCACCTATTTTTTTAATAATGTTTGCATAATATCTCTTTTTCCAGCCTTTTAATTCTAAACTCTCATGTTATATTCGGAATGGATTCTTTATGGAAACAATATTGTTGGTATCTTAGTAAGGTCAGGCTGCTATCGCAAATACTATACAAGTGGATGCAGAGACAGACACTTACTTCTCACAGTTCTGGAGGCTGGGAATCCATGATCAAGGTGCACACAGATTTAATTCTTGATGATTCATTTTATGGCTTGCAGATGGCCGTCTTCTCACTGTATCCTCATATGCTCACATGACCGAAAGAAGATCTAGTGTCTCTTCCTCTTCATGTAAGTTCACTAATCCCATGATGGAGCTCCACATCTAAGACCTCATCTAAACCTAAATCTCTCCCAAAGGCCTTCCCGCTAATACTATCACTTTGGGGGTTAGGGCTTCAACATATGAATTTTGGCTGGGAAACAATCATCAATCTGTAACACTTGGATCATGGTTTGCTTTGTTTTATTTGGGTTTGCTTATCCTCTCTGCCAAGCTCTTTTTATTGGTACATTCAGAACACTTGCATTTAAAGCATTATTGAAATGCTAGGGCTTAAGTCTCTTGTTTTGTTTTTTTGTTTTCTCTTGGTTCTCACTGTTTCTCATTCTTCTATTTCTCTATTATTGACTTCCTGTGAGTTACAAGAACATTATTTAGAATACCACTTTGATTTATTTAGTATTTTGTAAATATATCACTTTATATAGTTTTCTTAGTTGTTGTTTTTGGTATTACAATATACATACATTATTATAGTCAACTAGTGTTGACATTTTTTTTAGCATAGTGAAACTTCCATATTAGTTCTTTTCCCTTCTCCATTTAGAAATCTAATTGTCTTAAGGCACTTGGGTGGCTCAGTCAGTTGAGCATTAACTCTTCATTTTGGCTCAGGTTATGATCCCAGGGTCGTGGGATCGAGCCTTGCATCAGGTTCCGTGCTGAGCATGGAGCCTGCTTCAGATTCTCTCTCTCTCTCCCTCAGCCCCTCTCCCCAACTCATGCTCTCTCTCTTTCTCAAAAAAAAAAGTAAGAAAGAAAAAAAGAAATACAATTAATTCAGTTGTCTTAATTACATCTTCAATGGGCATTGAGTACCATATCTCATGTTAGAATTTTTTGCTTTAATTATCAAACATGATTTTAAAAACTCACAAGGAGAAAGTTTATTATACTTATCCCTATTTTTATCCATCTCTTTGTTCTATCCTTTCTAAAGTTCCAAGCCTTCTTTAGTCATTATTCTTTCTGTTTAGAGAACTACCTTTAGGTATTCTTTATAGTCAAACCTGTGAGTAAAAAATTCTTAGTTTTCCATCATCTGTAAATAGTTTTTCCTTCTTCATACTTAAAGTATACTCTCACTGAATATAGGATTCAGTCGACAGTTATTTTCTTTCAACATGGCACTTCCTTGTGGCCATGATGGTTGTGGATGAAAAACTAGATTTGTGGATTCTAATTAGGGTTTCCCTATAGAGAGAGTCATTTTTCTCTGGCTACAAAGATTTTTCTTTGTCTTCAGTTTTCAGAAGTTCAATTATGATCAGCCTAGGTAAGAAATTCTTAGTCTATTCTAATTGTAGTTAGCTCAGCTTTTTGAATCTGTAGACTTGTGTCTTATACCAAATTTAGGAAGGTTTCAGTCATTATTGTTTTAAATACATTTTCAGCCCCACATTCTTCCTCCTCTTTCTTCTAGGACACTGATGGTATGAATATTAGATCTTTGTTATTGTTCTACAGAGCCTTGAGACTCTATTCATTTTTTTGTGTGTGTTATTCTATTTTTTCTTAATTGCTCAGATTGAATAATTTATAATTGTTCTATCTTCAAATTCACTCATTCTTTTCTTTATCATATTCATTCTACTATCAAACCCAGTCAATGAAATTTTTAACTTATTTACATTTGATTTTTCAGTTCTATAATTTCCAGTGTGTGTGTGTGTGTGTGTGTGTGTGTGTGTGTGTGTGCACGTGCATGTGCCCTATTATTTCTTTGGAGAGATTTTCTATTTTTTTCCTTTTTTCCCCTAAGAGTATTTGAAATTACTCATTGAAGCACTTTTATGATGGTTGCTTTAAAATCCTTGTCAAATAATTCCAACATCTCTTGATTGCTTTTTCTCATTCATGTTGTGACTTTTCTATTTCTTGGTAGAAGGGGTGATGTTTAATTGTATCCTGGACATTTTGGATATTATGCTAGGAGACTCTGGGCGCTATTTAAGTCTATTTTAGCAGGTGGTCACTGTGTTTAGGTCTCACACACAGGTACGTGCCTGCTTCAGTGGGCTGTGGTCCCAATGCCAATTTAGTTTTCAGAGTTCCTGAAGTGCTATTCTGCTCTTCTACGTGACACTTGGCATCTGGCCTAATTTCTGCTGATGCTGCCTGTGGGGATAGACTGTGCCTCCTTGGACCTGGTACCGCTAGATCCGGGGAGTTGAAAGAGGACTCTGGGCCAGTGTGGGTAGAAAGCTCTTCTCCAGGTTGCCAGGTGCTGGTGGGGCTCCCACTTGGTCCTTGCTGGGGCCACCCATGAGTGAGGAAGGAACCTCTTAGGCTGCCGTTTGGCACCTGAGATGTCATTTCCCTTGGCTTGCTCTCCAGGTTGCCAAATGTTGCTAGGGCTCTCTCTTGGTCTGCTGGTGTTGCTAGGAAAACATCTGTCTAAGCCACCTCCTTCTGCTGGGTGAAGCCCTAGGAGATACCAGACCTGTTCCACCTTTCACCACCAGGTGGAAAGTCAGGAGACATCAGATAAACTGAGTTTTGCATTAGGTCCTGGCATTTCCAATCAACCTACCTTTTTTTTCTACCTTCAGAGTTCTCTATGGCTGTCTGCTGCATCATTACCATGTCGTTACTTGTACTTATCAAGGAGAAGCAGGGAGAAATGAGTCTAGGCAATGTGCTCCCAAAACTGAAGTCTCAGAAAGGTATTTTGATAGTATTGCTGTCATTAGTAAAGAAATCTCATTTTATTTCATACTCACTAACAGTTTGTTAGTCAGTTAAAATGTGCTTTTTCTTGGAACAAACACCAGAGAATTATCTGATCCCTGGTTTTAAGTGGTTCAAGGTTCAGATTTGTTAACTAGTAAGTCCGTGTAACACGGGGCATAGATTGTGCACTTTGAAGGCAGACAAATCTAGGTTGTCAGCTTTCATAAGCTGTAACTATAATACCTTAGGTAAGTCACTCACCCTCTATATTTTCAATTTGACCAGCTGTAAAATTGGAAAATAACTACCATAAAAGACTGCTGTTGTAATTAGTTGAGAAAGGTATATGGAATGGCATGTAGGACCAGCCATATAGTAAATAGGCATTCATAAAATGCTAATTCTTTCCTAGTATTATACCATCAATATATTCATATGTCTTTAGTTCTTCATTTTTAATTACACACATCTCAAGGAGGCTTTTTTTCTTTAATAATTACCTACTTCCCAATATCTGTTATCTTTGTTATCATTCAGATAATTGCCTCTCTACATATTAATAATGCCTTGAAAATTTCTTTCCCTGAGGGCTGCTCAGTCTGGGCTTTTAGCCTCATCACATCTTAGGAAGGAAGTTTGTAGCCAATGTTATACAATTTCCCTATTGGATTTAAAGGAAACAGGACCCCATACTGAGCAGAGTGTGGATAATATCACTCAGGCCTCAAACTGGGGATTTTACTTATAAACCATTGTATTTATCACCCATTGTTTTATCGGACACACACACACACACACACACAACCCAATTCTAGTTTAATTCTTGAAGAAAAATTCTCTGAAAATCTGTGACTACTTCCCCGTGTGCTGAGAGGGCACCTTTATTTGTTATAGTATCTTTGTCCCCAGGGCTCTGTGGTCTGGGAAGGGAAACTAGAGTGCTCAGGATTATACTTAGCATTTTATAATTGCTAGCTGAAACTCAATCCAAGGCTTTCCAGGCACTTGCCTTCTTTAACACATCTGGCAGCACCCTCCTCTTTCGCTCTGGTCTGGCCCTGCAGGAGGAGCGCTTAGATAAATAAACTGAAGCGTGCATGTGGTCACCAAAAGATCTCTGTGGAAAGCAGAATCCAACCAAAGCAGCCCCAGGGCCTGCTGTGCCTTTGTTCACTGCCTCCTGGGAATATAAGCAACCCGGAGGTATCGATGGCAAAATCATTGTAGTTCTAGGGGGGCTCACACTTGCCCTGAAAATAACTCATGCCTGGGAATGACCGGCTAAGCAAGTCCTAACTATATGCATTTCTGGAAGGAGAAAAAGGTTAGTAAGGTTCTGATCTTTTAATATGTATTTAAACCAACATTTGCTGTGTCTCTGCCCCATATTTGTGAATTGTGGCATTTCAGATTTGACCAAGGTGAGCAAAGCATCTTTATAAGGAGCTTATTGGCTGACACAGTGTTTATGTGCATAAAAATGAACGGAGAGGGAAAAAAGGAAACTAATATCTATTGAGCACCGCTCTGTAAAAGGGTGTGAACTCATCAGAAATAACCTATTTGTCAAACTAATTTCTGAAATGAAAGCTTGATAAAGGTAGGGTGGTATTGGAATGCTGGTGTTATAAGAACTAATTTATTTTTTTATTAATGTTTACTTATTTATTTTTGAGAGAGAGAGATAGATGGCAGGGGAGGGGCAGAGAGATAGGGAGGCAGAGAATCCTAAGCAGGCTCTGCAGCTGTCAGCACAGAGCCCAGGGGCTTGAACTCACAAACCATGAGATCATGACCTGTGCCAAAACCAAGAGTCCTACACTTAACTGACTGAGCCAGCCAGTTAAACAAATTTAATTTTAATTCTACCTTTGGGTTATAGATGATATAAAATAATTTTATACAAGCCTGGATGTAAAGAAGCGATTTGCAATGATTTATGTATGTAGAATGCAATAGGTCTGTGTGAGGAAATATTATTTCCATTTCACAGATGAGAAAATGAGTCTTACAGAATCTTGATATCTTTAATTCATTCATTATCTCCCACATTCATTAATTATATATTTACCGAAAGTTTGCCATGTGCTAGGCATTCATTCCAGATACTAAGACTTGGTCAGTGAACATAACTGATATAATTTTCTGTCACCTCCTGATGAAGCTTATATTCTACTGGTTAGAGATGGATAATAAATGAGGTAAGTAATATATAGCCTGTTAGATGGCAAAAAAAGAGGAGAAAGGGAAAAAGTCAGCATGGAATGAGGTGGAGTGTGTGGTGGGGAAAGATTGTGATCTTTAAAAGACTGTTTGAGAAATGTTTCGCCAAGAAGGCAACGTTTGGGTAAAGACCTGAAGGACATGAAGAAGTGAGCCACATACACAGGCAAACCAAGAATGATCTGGGCAGAAAGAATGGCAGTCGTAAAGCTCCAAGTGGGGAGGGTTCCTGGCATGTTTGGGGATACTGTGGAGGCCAGCAAGGCTGGAGCAGAGTAAATAAGGAGAGGTCCCAGATGAGGTTATAGGAGAAACAATGGGGGACCTCATGTCACAAAGGGCCTTGCGAGCCAGTGTAAGAACTCTGGCTTTGACTCTGGGGGAGCTGAGAGGCCATGGCGTCGGTGTGGCACAATCTGGCTTGCATTTTGACTGGATCTCTTAGGCTGCTGTGCCGAGAATAGACTGAAGGGCGACAACCAAAGCAGGGAACTTGTTAGGAAGCTTATCTTAATACCATAGGTCAAGTGGCTAGTGATTATGCCCAAAGTCACAAACATAGTAGTGACAGAGTCAGCATTCATACCTCACGTGCCTGACTCTCCACTGTTTGATGCTACTTCCTGATGCCCAAAAGGTCAATATGAATGGATGCTGTTAACTTCCTTCCCATATGTGGCCAAGCCAGAAAGTTATTTTGAGACTTGTGCTATTTTGGACTTTTCTCTTAGCTTATTTTATGAAAAAATATTTTTTTAAAGTACAATTAGCATATATTTAAAATATAGGAAAAAATATTACCTGGGGCTCCTGGGTGGCTCAGTCAGTTAAGCATCAAACTCTTGATTTCCACTGGGGTCATGATCTCATGGTTCATGGAATTGAACCCTGTGTTGCACTGTGCACTGACAGCACGAAGCCTGCTTGGGATCCTCTCTCTCTCTGCTCCTCCCCTGCTTGTACATATGTGCTCTCTCAAAATAAAAACATAAACATTATATATAATTATACTATAATTTGATTTGATCGGTCTCATTTTCTCAAGCTTTACTTATTATTGTGTATAACCTATAAAGACCTAGAAACGGAACATTTTTTACACCTAATGAAAACCCCAACTGAGATCCTTTCGAGACTTTAAGTGCTTTCTTTTTTCTTTGAGCTGATTATCAGCTCAGAAACAAAGGTCCCTCTTCTCTTCCACTTAGGTTCCACTTAACATCAGGAGCCATAGGGCCACCCTTCACATTCTCTCTGTGGGAGAAATGAGGAGCTGAAGTGTCATTGTCCGAAATTCAGTTCTTTGAAATTAGCTACTAGTAGCTAGTTCAATTAATTTATTCCTGCTTAAAGATATTCTTGGGGGAGATGAGTCAGTAAAATTTCCCCCTCTAGAGCTGGCTCTGAGGTCTTAAATATCATGCTCATTCATCCTTATTTTCTCTATTCCTAAGACCTTGCCTTAAATGGGAGAAAGACAACAACTGTGAGTTAGATATCAGACTTCCTCGGGGAAAAAAATGCAGTTTGAAGAGTGCATCTTCATCTCCCCAGTATGTGCTGTTTCAACCACTGAATCGGCCTGCATCAGAGTCAAAGGACAGCGAGGTTGACCCCATATCACTGAAGGCCATGGAAACAAGACATTCAGGGTCCTATTTCGTGACCTAGGTTGCTAGGTCCCAAAAGAGGGTGAAAAACAGTTCTATGCAATCTGAATCTTTGAGATGGTTTGCATTTTTAACAAATCCAGGTGAATCTGAGGAGCATTCAGACCTGGAAATCTCTGGCATAAAGGATGCAGGACTGTCTTATGTTGGCCATTGACTGCTGTCTTTAAAAAGATGAGGTTAGGGCTCAAGACCTAGGTTCTAGTTCTGCCACCATCACTCTTTATCCCTAATGATGTTAAGAATCATTAGGGAGCATTGGATCTTAGGTCTGGGAAGAAACCAAGATAACTTCTAACCATAAAATCACTTTATAGAGGAGCTAATCTAACCTAAGCAGCATGAGTGCCGTAATATCAAACAACAAACTCATTGCCAAAGATGGACTTAGGGCCAAGTCTTACTGAGACCGTAAACTTTCCCACTCTGAAATGGTAATACCTAAATGAACTTTAGGTCTTTGATCTCTAAGATAATGACATAATACCTTTTCTACCTCTTCACAGGGTCGTCATATAGCTACATGGGAGAATTGATGTAAAAGCTATGGAAACTGCTCTATGGAAAACAAATAGATATTATTTATATTAGGCGAAGTTATGAGTCATTACACCCTAGAATTGTCAATGCAATCATCACCTCCCTCCTGAATGGCTAATAGTGTGACTGGCAAAGGAGGATGGTTCCATCTCTAGCTGTGAGCAGAATGTCCTGAGCCCTATGGTTTTAAATGAGATAAATTGATACCTCAGGATCCAACTGATTGGCACAAGAGAGTCACTCAGGGTGATGAGAAATAGAAGAAAGACTGATGGCATCGTTAAGAGGTGAAAAATAAGAATTGTGTGAATCAGCTCGTAACACTCAGAGCACCACTACCATTTCCAACCCAGTTCAGATAACAGTTACACCTGTTCCATGTTAAGTAAGGTACGCGTTGGTTTTCTTTACTGCCATCACACCTTATATGGCTGCTTATTTAAGATTAGAAAATATCTGTATAAAAACACTGCAAATGGAAAAAAAGTGGAGAAGGAGGCTCAAATTTTGGATGGCCTCAGCCTCTGGACTATCATCATAAAAAGTCACATAGGACCAATGTATTTCAGATGTGAAGACCAGGCTAAGAGTTAGATAAGGCCTCTCTTATGAGGCCTCTCTGCTGGTTTTTCATCCACTGGTTCACCAAACATTTATTAAGCATGATTATATCAATGCTGTCCTGCTGTGTGTAGATACAGCAATACGTGTGGGAGCTCAAAGGCCTTCTCCCATTTGTAGCTGGCAGAGGTATAGACATAGCCGTTAAAGACCCTCACAGGAACATGACACTTTATAAATATTTTTTTTTTTTACTGTTTATTTATTTAGAGAGTGAGACGAGAGAGAGAGCAGGGGAGGGGCAGAGAGAGAGGGAAAGAGAGAATCCCAAGCAGGCTCCACACGGTAAGCACAGAGCCTGACAGAGACTCGAATTCATGAACCCTGAGATCATGACCTGAACCAAAACCAAGAGTCAGATGCTCAACTGACTGAGCCACCCAGGCACTTCAAGAATATGGCACTTTATTTTTTTTTTGAATAATTTATTGTCAATTTGTTTTCCATACAACACCCCGTGATAATCCCAACAAGTGCCCTCCTCCGTGCCCCTCACCCACTCTCCCCCCTCCCACACCCCCTCTCCCCTCAGTTTCTTAGTCTTTGAGAGTCTCCCATGTTATGTCTTCCTTCCTCTCTGTGGCTTTTTTTTTTCCCTTCCTTCCCCTCTTTCCCTCCCCCCTGGTTTTCTGTTAGGTCTCCCAAAGCCTACCTATGCGTGGGAACATATGGCATCTGTCTTTCTCTGCCTGACTTATTTCACTCAGCATAATACCCTCCAGTTCCATCCATGTTGCCACACATGGCCAGATTTCATTCTTTCTCATTGCTGCATAGTATTCCATTGTATATATATACCACATCTTTATCCAATCATCAGTTGATGGGCACTCAGTCTCTTTCCATGATTTGGCTATTGTCGAAAGTACTGCTATGAACATCGGGGTACACGTGCCCCTTATGCATCAGCAGTCCTGTGTCTCTTGGGTAGATTCCTAACAGTGCTATTGCTGGGTGATAGGGTAAGTCTTTTTTCATTTTTTGGAGGAACCTCCACACAGTTCTCCAGAGTGGCTGCACCAGTTTGCATTCCCACCAACAGTGCAAGAGGGTGAAGAATATGGCACTTTAAAAGAAGTTGCTATTTGGGGTACCTGGCTGGTTCAGTCAGAAGAACATGTGACCATTAATCTCAGGACTGTGAGTTCGAGCCCACCTAAAGTGTAGAGTTTACATGAATAAATTTTAAAAAATAAATAAAAATAAAATCAGTTGCTATTTACGAAGGCCGTACTATACAACTGGAACTGTATTAGAAACTATACATATGTACTCTAGACAATGGTATTCGGTCTTGTTTTTAATCTTATTTCATGCTGAGGAAGATGAGAAATAGGCAGTTAACTTGCCTAAGGCCAACAACTGGTGAATACTGGATTAAAATCAAAACCATTGGACTGGAGGGGCACCTGGGTGGCTCAGTCAGTTAAGCATCTGACTTCGGCTCAGGTCATGATCTTGAGGTCCATGGGTCCAAGCCCTTCATCAGGCTCAATGCTGACAGCTCAGAATGCTTCAGATTCTGTGTCTCCCCCTCTCTCTGCCCCTCCCTCACTCACACTCTGTTTTTCTCTGTCACTCAAAAATGAATAAATGTTTTTTAAAAAATCCTAAAAAAACACAAAAACAAAAACAAAAAACCATTGGACTGGAAAAACCACCACTAGGCCCTAACAAATCTTCATTAGGCACTCGATTAAATGTTCTCAAACCACACACTTGCTAAAATTATTATATGAATCATTTAGGAATTGCAGAGACCCTGTGAGGAAGAATTGAAGTCATTGTTCTATGTCTTTAGTCATATTCTATGACTTTACCCAAAGGGATGGAAATATCTGGAATGAGTTCCCCAAGAAAACCAGTGGAGATCAATGATACCTAAGCATTGATATTAGAAAGAAAGAGAAAAGAAATAGTCAAGGAGATAATCTGATCAAGAGGAAACTTTCCTCCCCTGCTATGTTAGCACTTTCATTTTCAAATACTTACTATGAAAGGGAGCTATCAGAATATCTCACATTCAGTGATTCACTTTGAATGAACTGTGTTTTCCTTAAAATTCACCACAAACAAACAAAGTATCTAATTGATTGCTTAGAAACCTCTGGGTCTCTCACTGGATACTGAAAACTTTTGAAAATGTTAGATCAAAAGAAGAAAATGTAGGAAGCATAACATTAGGTAGGAAGACGTGGATCCATGGAGCAGTTTTAGTCGAAATCAGTTCTCTTTCCTGGACCTCCTTGTTTCCATCTGTAAAATGGCAATGATTTACTAAATAGCCTTTAAATCTGTAAATTCCACGAAATGGAGAATCTTTTGAATAGGTGAATCAGTAATTTTTCAGAATAAAAATTTTCATTTTATTTGATTCTTGAAACAACCTGAAATAACAATAATGAAATAGTCATAATTATTTGCATTTTATTGATAAAAAGCCAGTGGTTCTCATAACATCACATGTGTGAGGAGTGGGGAAGACAGCACTCCAATAATTCAGGTCTTATTTCTACTACTCCCCTGAGAATGGGGCCTTTCCATAAGTAGTTATTGATTGGCCACCCTATAAGAAAGGCATTATATTTTTGCTGCGATGACTATAGCGATGGAGCAGATATATTTACCGCCCTCAAGAATCTACAGTCTAGTAGAAGCAAATACACAATTCAATTAGAAGTTAGAATAGGAAGTATCATATGAAAGTGAGAGTTTTATGTGGGAAAAATCTGAGAAGTGTTGTCAAAAGAGAGGTTTGAATTACTTATTAAAAGTATAGACCAATAGTAAGTAGCATATCGAATGGGTGGAAAGGGGCATTCGAGACAGAAGGACCAGTGAAGACAAGTTTTAAAAAAATGAGAAGTCATCAGGTTTATATGAGCAACAGTCTAGCTAAAGCTAGTGGTGCCTGAAGAACAATGACTTCAATTCTTGAGTTAAGTTAGAGGAAGTTGTCTAAGGAATTTGGATCTATTCCAAACTGCGTCTCTTTGATGACGATTAGGCCAAAAAGCCAAAGAAGCTTTTTGAGAAATTCTTAGACAGAATGACTCAAATGCATTACCATCATATTAGCTGTTCCCACCATAATGTGGTCTGTAATTTACGTTAGCCTAAATGGCACACGTGTGTGTGTGTGTGTGTGTGTGTGTGTGTGTGTGTGTGTGTGAGTGTCTATGTTAATCTCTAATTTCTACTCTAGGGTTGATTACTCAGTCTAACTGGGAATTTATACCGCAGACTTTTGATCATAAACTCTACCTCAGAGGCAGCTACCACAAAGGTGTCAACTATTTTCATCTCTATTCAAGACCAAAGATTATATTAATTAACCTCATAGATGTTAAAGGGGAGCTTTAATTGGTGAAAGCAGAGCATAATGGATATAAGAAATGAATATTAGTAACAATGGGGTTGAATATATGTGAATGGGCTAGAAATACTGTAGAAACACTCTCTTCTTATACAGAGGTAAAGTGTGAGAAATCTGTTCAACCAAAAGTCTATTCCTGTAGGACTAGAATGATAAATTTAATTTCTTTTTATTTTAATTTTTTTAACATATATTCATTTTTGAGAGACAGAGAATGAGTGGGAGAGGGACAGAGAGAGGGAGATACAGAATCTAAAGCAGGCTCCAGGCTCCGAGCCATCAGCACAGAGCCCCATGCGGGGCTTGAACTCACAAACCACGAGATCATGACCCGAGCTGAAGTCAGACACTTAACCGACTGAGCCACCCAGGTGCCCATGAACCATAAGTATAATTTCTAAGAAGTTTTCTGTCCAGCTTCTGGTTTGAACAATTCATGGGACTCCAGCCAGATTTGTTGCCATATACTAGTGAGAACATGGTCACACTTGCCTCAGGTGACCCTTTTATTCAAGATGCTGCTGGCAGGCACACCAAAGCAGCAGAGAACTGGGATTCCACTGAACTTTCACAAGAAGTTATATGACTTTCTGCTGTTTGCTAATAGATATGAATAGGTATAGTTAAACTTGGTCCTATACTTGACTGTTTTCATTTCAACCCAGTAGTGAAATCATGAAGAGGAGGCCCACAACCTTAATATCCCAAAAGGCTACTAACCAAGAAAAGAACCCAAGAATTGAGAACAGCCAAACTGGCTTAGGGAAATTTGCAATAATAAGCTTCTGAATCTCCGGGACCAAGCAGAGTCCTTAGAGGAGGCAAATTCTGGCAGACAACCTAAGAGATAAACGTTAACCTGCCTTTCTATGCCCTGGTCCCAGAGGCAAAACTTTTTTTCAGGTTAATCCTGAGAAAGGGGGTCCAAATTGGGCTGAGCCTGGGAAGCAGTAGCTAGTACTTAGAGAGTACTTCTCTCCATGAGCTGTGTTTGGCTCTAAGCTTTTTGTATGTAGTAGCTCAGTTAATCTTTAAAATCGCCCTATGAGTTTACTATTTTATCTCAATGTAATAGACAAAGGAACTGAAGCATAGAGTGGTAAAATGTTTACCTAATGTCAAATATCTGACAAATGGCAGGGTCAGAATTCAAATCCAAGCAATGTGTCCCTGGGGTCCTTCTCTTAATCACCACACTCTATTGCGTTACAGGCAACACAACATGCCATTCTCAGGAGGCCAGCCTAGTCTCCAGATTTCCTTCCCCAACCAGAGGACCAGGAGGTCCAGCGCCTTTCTTGGGAGCCTAAGGTTCAGTAATAATAAGATTTCTTTAATTGTAGGCATAATATAGGTTTCAAGTTTCAAAGCATTTTATTTCACAGCCCTTGGCTTGCAAAAACCCTGGGACAGAGATAGAGAAAGAACTGTTGTCTCCATTACAGAAGATGAACATGAGCCTTGGGGGATTTAAATAAGGTATTCAGTGCCACTTAACCAGAAAGCGATGGGGTAAGATTAGAACCTCAGTGGGCCTCAGCTGAGGTGGTGACAGTCCCCAGAATTACCATTAGGTGACTCCTTGTAACCAAGCATTTGTTACCACTTCAAGGTCAGCCTCACGCACATACTTTTCTCTTTTACATATATGTTACTGGATAAGTTTTGAAAGATCTTTTCCATATGCTGTCTTATTTAATGCAGTCTTCACATGTACCTAGAGGGTGTGTGTGTGTGTGTGTGTGTCTGTGTGTGTGTGTGTGTCTGTGTGTGTGTGTGTGTCTCTGTGTGTGTGTGTCTGTGTGTGTGTGTGTCTGTGTGTGTGTGTCTGTGTGTGTGTGTGTGTCTGTGTGTGTGTGTGTGTGTCTGTGTGTGTGTGTGTGTGTGTGTGTGTGTGTGTGTGTTGGGGGACAGGAGTGTTATCCTTTTTCTGCTCCCAAGATGACTCAGCCTCCAGGAGGGCAGACATGTTCTTAAACCTGCCGAACGAGTGAGTGTGTATCACAAAGAGAGAACTCAAACCTTCCAACTCTAAATCCACCCATAAATTTGTATTCACATCCAGACAAATTTGGAGCTGTAATGTTACCATTGGGATTTATAGTTAAGTGTCTTCTGCATTTTATCTCCTTCCTTCTTTTTCTCCCCTTGGACTGGCCCCAACCCTGCTCAAATCACCTATCCCTTTTCCTTCACTTATAATGATATTACTATTCAGAGCCAGCAGAGAGAAACTGTTAAATCCTCCGAAAACTGAAAGCATTTTGTCAAGAAACACATGTTGTGACTCCTCACCAAGGAAACGCAGAATCGATGACGTGGGTGGAGGAATGCCTTATGACTGTTTAGCAACTGCCATACTTGACTACACAGTCAGCGATTAGAGGCAGTGATGGGTCGTCCACTGACCTAATGTCACCGTGCTTCCCACCATCATTAGCTTTTGAGACATTAACAGGAATTGAAGTCACTAATCTCAGCAGATTGGTTGGAGAGGAAATACAGCACCAGATGGCAGGATTTCTGTCTTAACAAACTGTTAAGACTAAGGAAAATCTGTTATACTTGGGGATCATGGTTTCTTCATCTGGAAAATGGGAGTTAAAGTAACTAACTTAATGAAAGACTGAACCAATCGGTGCCTATATGGTCTCATAAATCCTGAACCTCTTTCACCCAATGATAGTGCCGCAGAGGCACCTTGGCCTTCACCTTAGCCTTTTAGCTGAGGATGAGGTGATTTATGATGGAATTTGCATAGCCAAACAAATCCCCAGCTGTAAGCTGCCTGCCCCAGAGTTTCATGGTTCACTAAGGATTAAGATTCTTGAAGCTCCTTCTGGGTGGCTAGAGGCTCTGACAGATATACTTTCCCGGTTAGTTTCCTGACTGTGGTAGGTATCCCTTCACTTTGTGGCATGATGAAGTTTGACTCTACCCAGGAGGAGTGAATTAAAGATCGCGGGCTGTGAAGCCTCATGTTTTGTGGAACTTAATTGCAAGGGGACTTTCTTGGGGGAAAGTGCTTTCTTTGGACATGGAATAGCTAGAGGAAGGTTTACAAATTACCAAAGATAAGACCACGACCAATCTGGCTTGTAGAGATCCTCTAAGGGTAATGAATGTTCCTGAAAGGATTTGGTTGACCTCAGAAGAACTTAGCGATACTACTTCATAAATGAGATGGTAGCACTAGATTCAGAGAATGACAAAACTGCAACATGGCAATGGACACGATGCTTGAATTCCCTCTTCAAACAGCATCAAGAGTACATTTGAAACTTTCCATGCTGTTGAACTCACTGAAGAGGGAGGTAGATTATTCTCTCCTTAAACACCTTGGTAGTGAGCTTGTGACATGGGCATGATTTTTTCTCCTAACTTATATCTGTTAACATCACATAAAACAAGTGGGTCTCCCTGACATGACAGACTTTATAGACCTTTCTATATTTGAAGACTCCTGTTATCTAATCCTTGTGTCTTCTCTTCATTTTCAGCTGATTCCACCATTCTTCATATGACATAATAAGGTCTTTTAATAAATACAAATATAAATAAATTAGAGATATAATCCAAAAAGGTATATAAAATTTATATCCACAGAGAATATGATAAGCACAAGACTAAACACAGATATCAGAGCTCTTAATCTAGTATAGGTTTTATTGTTACCTTTGTTCACTTAGGTAGCAACCGATGGTCTCCTCAAAGTCATTTCTAGACTCAGAAGGCTAGAATTGAAGGAGATATTGGAAACCATCTAAGTTTTTCCCATATCGTTTCTGCATGAGATATTGAGTCTCTAATATCACTCCGAAACTCGTGTGGGCTGGCTAATAATCTTGTAAGTAAGTTCCCTGGAACTATGTTTTCTACTACTGTCCTTGACCTAAGACCAAAAATTATAAGACATCGTGATTCATGCACAAACAGCAATGGTCATATCTGGTTTATGTTTGCCCATCTGATGGCAATGATTCATTGTTTTTCTAATTTTGGGAGTCCATGGCTGTGTAGCTATGACACATTATTGCTTAGAGCAAATTAAGTGTAATGGACATTAGTGGGAAACATGTGATTAAATCAAGGAAGCACATACTGTAAAGCTTGAAACAACAATTTGAAAATTATCTAGTCAGTTCACTGCTTGAGTGACTTCCACCATATCCCGACCAGTTAGTGAATCCAATTCTATGTGAATATACCCCATGATTGGAGGAAGCCAGTGCCTCCTGAAAAGTGGGCAGCATTTTTATATGCTCTGGTTATTACAAAAGAGGTAGAGGGATGAGAGATGCGGGAAGAATGAGATAAAATGGTTTCCCTGAGACTTTTGGTGAGGAAATCTAGTTTTGCTCCTTGTCACTCATAAACTGTTCTATGGGCGGCAACTTAACTGTAAAATCAGAACATCATCCTAGGAAATTTGTCCCACGCTGAGGCTAGTCAGCCGAGTAAATTATAGGCGGCCGTATGGTCAGCCCTCAAGAGTTATGGTGGCATGTCACTACCGGCAGAGTGATTTCTGCAGGGGCCACCTCATTATATGGGAAAATGCCCTCAAAGGGCAAGCCTGTTTCTTGTCCCGGCAGGCCTGTCACATCCGATGTTAGAGGAAACAGCAGCAAAGAATTGTGGCTGAAAGAATTGTAAATTTTGCCTGTGGAGAGTCACCAAGGGCAATTCTCCTAAAAAGGATTATTTGTCAACTGCAGTAAGACTCTTTGTTATTGGAATTTAATTGATATTTGCTACTGGAGAAGAAAGCTGAAAACAGGATATAAGGCAAGCAATTAAAACTTTTTAATAAAATGTAGTTAATGAGTTGTCAAATTTGGTAGAGATTATTCTGCCCCCTTCCCCCCCCCCCCTTTTTTTTTTCTCCTGAGGATAGGTAGGGCCGTCTTACCATCCTGGGGAAATGTCGAACAATCACAAGAGAGGCAAATTAAATCAAATAAGGCCAGGCAGCTTTTGTGCAATCAAAAGAACTGAAATTAGGAGTCAGGAATTCAGTGGAGATTGTTCAGTAGTAGCTAACTTTGCACCTCTCCCTCTGGGGCTTTACTAATTCATTTGTCAAATATGGGTGAACACTAGATGATCTCTAAGTCCTTATAAGTCAATGTTTCGCTCATATGCTATAGCTTACCTATAACTGTAGCTGTATGTAGCAGGTAAGAACCAAACATATCTGATATAGAATCCCAGCATCCCAGGTAACTAGGTATGTGATCTGGGTTAAATTAATTAGCCTTTCTAAGTATCGATGTCCTTTGTAGAAACGGCAAACATACGCATGTCTCTCTAGAATTCTGTTAGCATTAAATCAGAGAATACATGTAAAATTATTTGACAAAGGGCCTGGAAGAAGGAAAGTGATGATTAAATCCTGGCTCTTTTTATTTAACATTCTGTTTCAGGATCCAGTTTTTTAAACTACAGAAACATGTCCTGACCACCAGAGGGCACTGCACAGGTAAGAGCTACAGTTGTAACTGGATACATTAATCTTATCGGCTGCTTGAAGCAATTGTCTCCCTGCTCCCCAGAAATTTCAACTCAGGGTGTTTGGTCTCCATTTGTGCAACATGCCAGATTCAGTGACTGTGAGTGCTTCCGTTTCTTCCATCTAGGGTCCTCTACTTGTCCTTGCATCTTCAAGGAATCCTCAGGTGATCGAGTGCTCATTTTAGAAAGAGCCTAAAAATAGAAGGAAAAAAAAAAATGAGCAAACATGTACTGACTCTTACCACATCAGTCATTATCGATCGTTGCAATTCATTTCATAACAGAAAGTTATGAAATAAGCTACCATTCCAATTTTTTGATGGGGAAACTAAAACTCACACAGGTTAATAAGCACTCTGCCTAAAGTCACACAGCCAGTGAGTGATAAAAGCAGAATTCAAAGCCATGGCTATTTGACAACAAAGGTTTTCCTTCGGTTTCACCATCCTGCCTCCAAAGCTATGTTGAGATGCAGCCACAAGATGAAATCACAAGAAATCATCAAATAAGCTAAATATGCCCATCATCTCCTCTACTATTTAATATTTTATTTGAGGAATTCGCTATTGTGGTTAGAGTCTAAAAAGCAAATAGAGGTGAAAGCAAATGTAAAATAATTCTTATTTACAAATTATAAAATTATAAACCTGGAAAACCTAAATAGCTTAATATAAAAGTTGTCACAAGACAATTGAGCAAAGAAAAGGATACAAAATTTACCGAAAGAGATAACTTACATATATACAAACATAATCAGATAGAGGAAATAATGGAAGAGCAAACTTAATTTTTAATAACAAATTAAAATAAAGTGAAGTAGAACACATAAACTTAAAAAACAAGAGTAGAACGCTGATACACTTAAAGACATAGAGGTAAACTGAATAAATGGAAAAATATTCCATATTGTTTGTTAGAATGACTCAGTATAATGAAGTCAATTCTCCTTATGTTAGTTGTTTAACGTAATGTGATCCTGATGATAACGTTCTCTCCTCTCTCCCTGGAGAAAGACAAATTGATCGTAATGTTCAGTTGAAAGAATTAAAGGAAGGGCGCCCGGGTGGCTCAGTCAGTTGAGCGTCCCACTCTTCATTTAGGTTCAGGTCATGATCTCAGGGTTGTGGGATGGAGCCCCACGTTGGGCTCTACCCTGAACATGGAGCCTGCTTGGAATTCTCTCTCTCTCTCTCTCTCTCTCTCTCCTTCTTCTCCTCTCCCCCACTTGCATGCTCTCTATCTAAAAAAGAATTTTTAAAAAAGGAGGGAGACTAATGAAATGGAATGTAAAATCAAAAATGAATAAAAATTCATGTGGAAATTTAATATGTGATAGAGTATTTCAAATAAAGGAAGAAAAATAAAAACTTTTAAAAACTTGGCAGACAACTAGTTACCATAAGCACAAACATAAAAATGTATAAAATTTTCATACCATGTAACAGAATAAATTCAAAATGGTTTAGATATTTGAATGTAAAACTAAAAGCTACGTAAATACTCAAATAAAACATTGATCATTTCCTTTATAATCTGGGAGGTAGGAAAAAAAATCTAGTGTGATCCCCCTAAAGAGATGTTTGATAAATTTGAGTTCATAAGATTTAAAAGTTAACTTTGTATGGAAAAAAATGAATTAAAAAAAGTTTTACAATGTCAAAATGGGAATAAATATATGTGATGTATCATACAAGGTTATTTCACTGATACATGAAGAGATTCTAAATATTGAGAAGAAAAAATCTCAACAATGTGGTAGAAATTGAACAAAGGATATAAATAGACATTTCACAGGAAAGACACCTAAGTGGGTCACAAATGTTTGAAAAAATTCTATTTTATTCAGAAAAAGAGAAATTCAATTAAAACTACATTGAGATACCATTCATTTCTCATCACACTGGCAAGAAAATAATTTAAAAGCTTGAAGATATAATATCCGTCAAGGCAGTAGGGTACAGGAACTCTCATGCATTGCTGGCGGGATTGCAAAATGACACAAGTCCAGCAGCTGAGAAGAATTCCATATGTACTTACATTCTGATGGGGAATTTCCATTTCTTGGAACCTATCTCAAAGATACCTCGGCAAACCTATGAAAGGATGTGTGCCTAAAACTACACGTTACATTTATAGCACTAATCATAAAAGAATGAAAATCACCCACATATGCATGTGAATTGAATTGAATATACTATGTTATATCCACCATCTATAATATACTGTTATATAAAGGTATAAGACTTACATATTTATTATATTTTCACAAGCATATATCATTCTTGGAAAAACAAAAGGCACAAAGGAGTGTGTATAATATAGTAATTTTTATGTTAGGGGAAATATACATATAAGTATATATTCATATAAATATATACACATATGTATTTGTTTTCATTTTTTAAAGGAAATAATGGAAGAATAAACCAAAACTTTATAAAATAGTTACCTACTAGAAAAGATAGGAAAGAGGAAAACTAGGGAAGAAATACACACTTCTCTAAATTTATCTTGTTTTATAGCTTACTGTGAAAACATGGGCATATTTTGCTAGTTAAATAAAGGCAATTTACGTAAAAAATCTATCCCTGAAAACTGAAAGAAAAAAACCCAAAGCAAATCCACTTATTTTATGTCAAATTACTCATATATTCAAATAAAAAATAATCAGTGATTTAAAAAGACAATGTGACTGCACAGCTCGGATGAAGTATATCTAAAGGACAAAAAAAATACAACAAAGGAGTCATACACTGTACTCAGTAGTCTCATTGTTAGTAATAACATAGATAATGTTATTTTGAAACACACATAGACATAAAAAAGTAAATTAATGTATCAAGAATTATTAAGAATCAGATTTACATTGGGAGAGAAAAGAGATACAAATGTAGAAACAGAGCTTAAAACTTATATAATCTTTAATTTGAATTGGAAATTCTGTGTATTACTTTTCTTTCTCATTATGGAAAGAAATGTAGTGATTCTGGGCTTTTCTAACTCTGTGGACAGAGTTAGAAAACTGTGGACTTTTTCAGCGGTCTCAAAGTGCCCAGAAGCAAGGATAACATTTGGAAAAAGGTCGAAATGCATGGACCAAAAGTGTGTTGAATTTTGCTGAAAGTTAACAGCAATGTAAGAGAAGTGTAAAGTCAAAGTGAACACACTGACATGCAGATGCTCCGGCTGCCTAACCCAACAGGTGACATGGTAGCCTGATGGAGGCCTAGGAACAGCTGCTACTAGACCATCTAATCACTGCCTCTGGCACTTCTACCTAGTAAGCCGATTTTCTAGCTAATCTCCAAGAAGACATTTACACCTAAATACTGCATACTTGGACATTTGTATATCGGATATTGCAGATTTGAATGTGCCCTTGTTCATCTTCGTCAAAATATCTATCTATTGATCTGCCATTGAATATTTCTCATTTTTCCACTTCACCACTGTTAGGAAGTATGAAAATGGGGAAGACTGATTTTACTTAAAAGATACTTTCTAAGAGACCATGCTTCTGAATTAAAATGTTTTAATATCTCGAACATCAACTGGAGAACTTTTCACTGAGTGCCCACTATCTGCTCAGCCCCACTCAAGGTGATAAAAGTAAACTGTAGACAAGATCCCTGCTCCTATAGAGCTGACATTCTGATGTGGAGAGACAGAAAGTAAGCATGCAATACATCAATTAACATTTCTAGTAAATGCAGGAGAAAATGATGAAAAGTAAGTGACCAGCATTGCGGAAAGAGGTGTTCATTGGATTGGTTGGTCAGGAAAGACCTACCAAGGAGTAAATGACAAGGAACCAACTAAAGATGCATCTGGGAGCAAAATCATTCTTGGCATGAGGAAATAATCTCTAATCTAGAATAAAACCTTGGTAATCAAGGAACAAAAAAGTAGTGTGATCAAATGTTGTGAGCAAGAATTTGAGTATTAGCAGATGATGTCAGGGAAGGAGGTAGGGGATAGATCCTGTAGGGTCTACAGGTTTGGATTTGAAAGGAAAAACTTTAAACATGAGCATGCTGTGCTCACATTTTTTAAAGATTATCCCGAAGCTTCCGAACTGAGAACTGCGTATAGGAAGACAAGGGCAGCTAATGCAGTGGACGGATTGAGAGTTAAGAATGGTTTGTACTAGAGCAGGGATGGAGAGAAATGAACAAGGCATACAGGATAGAGATAAAGCTTTGGGAAGGGAGGTAAAGAAAACAGTGAATGAAAACTGAATCCTAAATTAATGCCTTGAGCAATTGGGTGGATGGTATAGCAGAGAAGCCACCGACTTTCTGTACCTTATTTTTTTTTTTCTTTTTGAAAAGAGGAAGTTGGATTACATAACTAAAATGTGTAACTCCAGATCTAGAATTCCACATGTAGACAGAGTGATGCCAGTTCCAATTTCAGAGGTGATAGTAAGGAGAAGTAACGATAAAATCTTTGCTTAAATTCATTGAATAATTTGTGTATTTAAACTCTGTAGTATTTTTAAAGCATTTGCATATTTTAAAAACCCTCCGATGTTTGGCATTATGAAGGCCAAAGCGTCTTAGATACAATGAGTTCATAAAACCTTTTTCTGCCTTAGGACTTTGTTCTTTCTGTTTATTTTGTTGGCTAAACATAGCACCTGTTTTTTGCATTACTGGGTCCTGTTTGAATGAATGAATGAATGAATGAGTAAATGAGGGAGAGAGGGAAAGAGGAAGGAAGGAAGGAAGGAAGGGAGGGAGGGAGGGAGGGAGGGAGGAAGGAGGGAGGGAAGGAAGGAAGGAAAGAAGGAAGGAAGGAAGGCCAAATATCTAATTTGCTATGGTTTATAAAGTAGGATGATAAATCAAATGCAGGGATTGATCTATGAGTCACAGAGATTGGGGGTTTTTCTCCCATTTGTCTTGTCTCAATGATTCTTTTAAATTTTTGAGGGAAGACTCAAGTATGTTGTAGAGCATTCATTAAAATATGATCAATTGGAATGAAGAGACTGGTGGGTAAAATGTGCTCAGAAAAAGAAAGGCAAGGATAGAGAACAGTCATTTCCGGAGGATCAGATACTTGGTCACAGCTTCAGTAGATGTTTGGTCTGTGAGGAAGAGCATTGGTCAACAGTTCTAGAAGAGAAAAGCCTCTTCACTCCTTCATAGTCATAGCCTCTTGAGAGAATCCCTGTCAGATCAAGGATACTCCAAAACACACCTGAAATTTCTCATCTCCTTTGGTATTATCTACATACCTGAAAACTCTCTGAAACTTAGTAGCTGAGGTTTCCTGATTTCCAAAATTTGGACATGTTTTGCTTATTCCCTGGAAGGTAACATTCCCCTTTGATTTATCTTAGACATGACATACTTTCTTTATTTCCAGTCCTTGGTCTGGTGGTTGGGTGGTGATTGCAATGCATCGTTAAAACTGCAGGAAGTCTCGGGGTACCTGGGTGGCTCAATCAGTTAAGCATCTGACATCAGCCTAGTTCATGATCTACCTGTTTCTGAGTTCACCCTCCGCGTCAGGCTCTGTGCTGACAGCTCAGAGCCAGGAACCTGTTTCAGATTCTGTGTCTCCCTCTCTCTCTCTACCCCTCCCCCACTTGTGCTTGGTCCCTCTCTCTCAAAAATAAATAAATATTAAAATCATCATCATCATCATCATCATAATGTTAAAAATGCAGTAAGACTTACTGTGGTTATCTTCTCTTTGTGTTGTGAGAATTTTTATTTCTTCTTAAAGAGGAAAGAGTTCTTTAGGTGAAGGTATATATCCAAAAGAGATACCACAAGCTAAATCTTGGAAACAGCCCAACATGAATATAAACATCCTTGCAGATAGCAATGTCTAGTCCATGGTGAGGGCAATTAAAACAAATATTTTATTGGCAGACCTATTTCATAGTCATCCTGGAATACAACTGCTCACAAAATCGTGAGATTCTATTCTGCAGTCCTTCTCAGTACAAATGATGGAGTCATCCACCACATCATAAGGACACATGAAATATCATAGAAGGTCACTTTTTTTGGGTCCAAAAAGAATTTTAAAAATCTGTCAATTTCTCTATTTCTACTTAATACGTAACCATTCTTATTTTTAACTTTTTTCCAACACATCTGATGAGGTTTAACCTAAAAGAGAGCCTTCCAAAAATTGAGACTTGTCTTCAAATCATAAAAAGTTTATTTATGACTCAAAGACTAGGCATAGACTAGCAAGATCAATGATTACTCGGTATGGCTAGTTTTGTATCTTCCACTTCTTATCTTTCACTGTCTCTCTATCTCGTCACAAACTATGCCTGTAACTTAGATACTGACTTGGACCTTATAAGAAAGACTATGCTCAGCATTACTCCGCTGAATGAATAATTACTCATTTTTTTTAACAAGATAGAATTGAAATGAGAGCCATGCAGACCATCACTACAAAACTCTTCCGTTTGAAATTAATCCATTCTTTTAACTGCCATGATTTTACTTCCTTTTAATTCATACTTTTCCTCTATATCTAAAAGTATATTGTATTAGTTTTCTATTGCCGTTGCTGTAAAAATTTCACTAATTTAGTGCTTAAAGCCACATAAATCTATTACTTAATAGTTCTGTAGATCAGAAGTCCATGTTTGCTTGGCTGGTCTCTCTCCTCTGGATTTCACAAGACTGAAATCCAAGTGTCAGTCTGTTTTGCTCCAGTTAGGGATTTCTAGAAAGAATCTGCTTCCACATTCATGTTGCCAGCAGAATGCAGCTCCTTACAGTTGTATGACTGAGGTATCATTCCCATGCTCACTGTTAGCTGAGGGGAGCACATTTTCTCCTAGAAGGCTCTCATCAGTCCTTACGTGTGGAACTCTATATCTTAGAACCAGCAATGGTGCATTCTCACATTTGAAATCTTCTATGGCTCTTCTTCCTTCCTCTTCTGCCACATCTTTTTTACTCAAACCAGAGAAACTTATCTGCTTTTAAGGTCTCAGGTGATTGGACTGTATGCACCTTGATAATCCAGAATATGCTCTCTGTCTTAAGGTCTGTAACTTTTTTTATTTTTATTTTAGAGAGAGAGAGAGAGAGAGAGAGAGAGAACATGTGAGTAGGAGAGAGGGACAAAAGGAGAGAGAGAAAGAGAGAGAGAATCTTAAGCAGGCTCCACACTCAGTGCAGAGCCCAATGCGGGGCTCGATCTCATGACACTGGGATCATGACCTGAGCCAAAATCGAGAATCAGATGCTCAACCGACTGAGCCACCCAGGTGCCCCCAGTCTGTAACTTTAATTACATCTGCATAGTTCCTTAACCATGTAAAGCAAGATATTCACAGTTTCTGGAAATTAGGGCTTGGACATCTTTGGCTAATCAAGGTAGGGAAAACATTATTCTGTCTACCACATGTACCAGTTTGGGAAATCCATTCCCACGCACTAACCCCTTTTGTACACTTACCCATCGTGAATTAAAGGGACAAGATTCAATTCTGGGTCCTAAATATTCAAGGAGCAGCTAGAGTTTAGGATGTGTTTTAGTTTTAGAAAGAGCTAGAGACAAGGCAGAAATTGAGAGGAGAGAAATTGGTCAGATGCTCAGGCGTATGGATAATGGATTTGGCCATTTTGGTACTGAGATTAGGATGCTACACAAGCTCATCTTCACTGATGCTTAGAATTTGAGTCTGGATGGCAGAAAAGGATATTGAGGAAAGAGCAACAGGAACGCATCAAGTTTTATTTCTAGGGATCACAAGTTCCAAATGGTAATGTCAATGTAGATGATTTACTTGCTTTAGTCATAACTGACGCCTGAACGGGAAGGTAACTGAATTAAAGTTATGAGTGGTAGACATCATGGAGTCTGTCTCTGAGAACATGTGACTAACTGCATAAGCTAGGGACTTTCAGTCTTTCCACAGTCCTTTGAACATCAGATCTGACCTCATCATATGTTTCCCTGTGAAGTCTCATTTATTTTATTTTAAGTAAAATTTGTGGTCGATTAATACTAAACTTATTTGCACTGGATAGTCTGAAACTTACTTTTTTTTTTTTACCTACCACCCATTCCTCTAGAGACATACTTCTCCTTAGAGGCATTCTTTTCTTAATTTTTCCCTAAGGAATTTAAAATCTAGTTATCTAGGGTCTACAGCACCACCCACTGACTCTATCTTCACTTCCTTCCTAATCTAGGAGCTTTGTTCAATGTCTGACACTGTGAGTTCTAGAGAAATAATAAATGATGAGTTGGAAGATCTTTCCCAAAGTGAAATTGTCACAATTCCCTCACAACCAGATCTTCCTTTGTGGCTAATACTTCAAAGTAACAGTCCCCTTCTTTCATCAGCCCTCTTGGAGGTACAGTTAGCAAATATTTCTTAGAATTTTTCATTTGCAGGATGAAAATCCCAATTGATGTCTCTGAGTCTTCTGTGTGGTGACTACATTTTCCATGCAATGACCATTTTCCCCATTTCCAATAATATTCATCTTGATTTTCTTTAAGGAAAAATACAGTTCTACTCTTAACCATAGAGTTAGGGCAAGGCTGACCCTACTCTGACCCCGCAGTATGAGTTATTTGACTGAAGTAGGCCAATCAGAGCCAATGATTCTTGCTCCTCTAGTTTAGAAGTACAGGAAAAAAAGAAGTTCTCTTTCTGCTGGATTTAAGAATTGTGAAGATATGAATTGGTGCATTAGCATGGGGGATGGAGAGTTTAGGATCTACTCCATGAGGTAATCACAGTGGAGGATGAACACTCCTTAAGTTCCAGCCATGTAATTTGAGCTCATGGATTTAGCCAGTCTGCCTTTAAATTTTTTAGGTTTGTGAGCCAAAGAACTTTCTTTCATCTTAAACCAGTTTTAATTGGTTTTCTGTCATTTTCAGCTAAAAGCATCCTGACCAATGCACAGTTATACATCTCATGATATTATGTCTTATCCAAACTGTAATTAGATCATTATATTTATATCTGAATGCTCATCTCTACTGCCTGATTGGAAGCATTCTGGAGGCAGTCTCCAGCTTTGTTTAATACACTGCAATAACCATAGCACCCTGATCAATGCCTGACACATAGACCATCCCCCACCCCACACACATATTTCAAGAATGGATGGGAAATGATTGATGTTTTCTTTCTCTTTTTTATCCTCAACTATACTTCTTACAGGTTGTGTTTTAATTGCCTCTATTGTTGCTTCTTACCACAGAGGGATTGAAATGGGAGTCCAAAGGTCACTTGAAGTCAGAGGCAGATGAAGTGATGGCCATAGTTATTTAAGTCAGCGCTGTTATCTGCCAGCCACACCATCACCTTCATGTAGGCAAGACAACAGAATCCACTCTCAGGAAAAGAAAATGAAAAAAAAATTAGTTAAACTTAAAAGATAAGCATAATCTCAAAAAACTGTGTTCTAAATCAGTTCAGGTACTGCATACAAAATAGAGATTAGAAAACATCTGGACAATTTGTGTTGAAATTTCCCCATCTTTAAGACATTCAGATGGCCAATGGACACATGAAAATATGCTCATCACTCATCATCAGAGAAATGCAAGTAAAAATTATAATGAGATATCACCTCACACCTGTCAGAATGGCTAAAATAAAAAAACATGAGAAATGACAAGAGTTGGCAAGGATGTGAGAAAAAAGGGACCCTCGTGCACTGTTGGTGGGAAAGCAAACTGGTGTATCCACTGTGGAGAACAGTATGGAGAGTCCTCAAAATTTAAAAATAAAACTACCTTACAATTCAGTAATGTAGTTAATCCCCAAAATACCAAAAACACTAAGTCAAAAGGATACATGTAGCCCTATGTTTATACCAATATTTATAATCGTTAAATTTTAGAAGCAGCCCAAATGTCTATTGGTAGATAAATGAATAAAGAATGGTAGAAGAATGGAATATTACTCAGCCACAAAAAAGGAATGCAATCTTGCCATTTGCAATGACATGGATGGAGCTAGAGAATATAATGGTAAGTGAAATAAGTCATAGAAAAACAAATACCATATGATTTCACTCATATGTGGAATTTCAGAGAAAAAACAAATGAGCAAAAGAAAAAGAGAGAGAGAGGGAGAAACCAAGAAACAGACTCAACTATGGAGAAAAAACTGATGGCTGCAAGAGGCAAATTGTGGTGGGGGGTGAAATAGGCAATGGGGCTTAAGGAGTACACTCGTCATGATGAGCAACAGGTGATGTATGCAAGTGCTGAATCACAGTGTTTTATACCTGAAGCCAACATAACACTGTATGTTAACTATACTAGAATTAAAACTCAAAATAAAGATAAATTTCTCCTTCTTTGAGAGGAGGATTTTTCAGACAGGTACTACTTGAGAGCATTCATGCTTTGGTTCACTTGCTGAATGCATTGTCTCATAAGTATTCAAATCTCCTGTGTACATTGTTGATGACAGAGTTTCCAAAATGAAAGTCTGGAAAATTATCTTCAAAAAAAATTATCTGCCCACAACTTCTCCCATAGAGATATTAATGAAGTAACAGGGTCCTGTTACCTCTTTGGACAGCCATGAGAACTCAGGTGTTCTTATAAATCAGCCATTCAATAACAACCTACTTGAGATCCTTTATGGATCAACTTCCAAAATCACAACTGCTTATAATTGGAATTTTAAATTCTAAAGAAAGAAAGCTCTATTCCCATCATTAACTCATTAATTAATCCCCACATTTCTAAAGTCAGCATGTTTTTAATCACCACTTTGTATGCCTTTAATCCTGAAGCACAAAACAGTGCCCAGTACTCACATTTTTGCCAGTAGCCTTTTCTTTAATGTGGATTTTAATTTTATATGGACAAAAGACAAGTTTGGGGGCTTTAAAAAAAAACAAAATGGTTTATCGTCAAATTGACAAATTTTTTATTATGACTGATTTTCATAATATTCCACATATTTTGGCCACGTAATTCCAAAGACCAATGCAATTAGAAATTGAAGTTTTACTTACTGGATTGAAAGAGAAAGGAGACACCCTCTTCAAGCATTGTGCTAGCTCAGACCACCTCACATGCCCTTCAAAATCTGTCAATGGCCAGCCAATCAGAGCCCTACAACAATGACTCCATGTGAGGAATGGCCAGTTAAAATCACGCCAGTCTTCTGTATTACATACAGAGTTCTCTTGTCTGCCAACATGAATGGTTGCTATCATTACATCAGCCTCCAGTGACTTCAATACATGAATGACTAGCTTACGGTCCAAGAGTGGATGGGCTTTTCTGTCTTTTTTCAGAGGCATCTGCCAACCAACGGGAAAAGGAGACAAAGCTATCTTTAAGTATTCTGCTCCATGCAGTGAATAGGCAATGTCTAAAAAGCAGCTCAAGATGAGACTGTGAGAACATGAAGGAGACCCATAGACTTCTGAAAACCTCCTTCCAGTAAGAGAGAGCTCTTCTCATAAGTATAAGAATGAAAGTAAATCAAACCGAAAGCAGAACTGTGTCTACTTGACTTTGAAGGAGAAGCTTAATAGAAAGGAATGGTGGAAATAATTCGAGAAGCTCTAAGGCCTCAAGGGTGCCTGTGATCAGTGAATGGTCCAGTTTTTACTCAAAGTGAAGAGAGGCTCCTGATATCTACGTTTTTAACTTAGACAGAATACGTGAGCTCCCATTCTGCCTCAAGCACTTTTTTTGCTTCATTCTATTCCATTTTGAGTGTTTTTCCACTATCAAAACGATTGCAGCTCATTGTAGATGATTAGACAAATGAAGAAAATCATAAAGAAGAGGAAATCCACCTATAATTCCAGTGAACACAGGGAATGATCATTGCTGCACATTTCTTTCCAGTTTTATCCTATTCTTTTGTGTTTAGCTAGGTGACATCAGGCTGACAATATGAAAGTTTCTTTATTTTCTATCTATTTCTATATCCTTTTTATCTTATCAGCCCTTTTTTCATAACACTAGAAGCACCTTTATATGCATCATTTCAGTAGGAGAAAAGTAGTACAAATAATTGATAGAATTATGCAGATGTTCTATAGGTTGCTTGTCATATCCTTTTTTAAATTTATTTTTAGTTTTATGTATTTATTCTGAGAGAGAGCATGCAAGCAGGGGAGAGACAGAGAAAGAGAGAGGGAGAAAGAGAATCCCAAGCAGGCTCCTCACTGACAGTGCATAGCCTGATGCAGGGCTCGAACTCACACACCCGTGAGATCATGACCTGAGCTGAGATCAAGAGTCGGATGCTTAACTGACTGAGCCACCCAGACGCCCCTAGTCACATCCTTAGTAATGAACATTTTGATCATCTCCAAACATTCTAAATCATACAAAATATGGCAATAAACATCTTTCCCTAACTCCAACATAGATGTTTCTGTGTCACTGGGAGTTCTGATGCATCCTTCTAAGGAGTGTCTGCTTTGCTGTCCCCTCCATTTGAGACTCACTGCCATAATAAGCCATAGGCTGGCAGGGGAAGGAAGGGGCATTACATGATATATGTCAGATGTGTCCAACTAGGAGAAAAGATGAAATCTACTGATCTGTACAGAAAGAGGAGCCTTAACAGTATCTTTTTAAAATTTTTTTTATTTTTTATTTTTGAGAGAAAGAGCACAAGCAGGGGAGGGGCAAAGAGAGAGAGGTAGACACAGAATCTGAAGCAGGCTCCAGGCTTCAAGGTGTCAGTGCAGAACATGACATGGGGCTCGAACCCATGAATCGTGAGATCATGACCTGAGCCAAAGTCGGACACTTAACCGACTGAGCCACCCAGGTGCCCCAGCCTAACTGTTTCATAAGCAATAGAAGTATAGTTGAAACTAGCTTATAGCCTTTGAAAAAATATATCACCGTTGAGGCATATATATTAAAAGTTTATTTGAAATAAAATAAGATTTGTTCCTCTGGATTCAAAGACTAAAGACACTGAAATATTTCAAGATGTTTAAAACATTTCACATGAAATAATATGAAGAAGATTTCAGTTGATCTACTGTTTCTACTCATTGGGGCCGTATGGTTTTTTGGAGGTTTTTTTTTTTACATCATATTTCAAAGGAAGTAGAAGGTAGTTATAGAAAGGACAAGGTAGAATTCTACTGACCTCTAGTAAGTTTTCCTTCATTCCACCAAATTCCCCACTGAATTCAGTACCACAGCAGTCAACAAGTGGCTAAGGACTCCTTTATACATTGTCTGTGTTCCCATTTGGGTAGGAAATGTACCTTATAAGATGTACATTTAAATGATGTAGAAAGAGAAGCAAAATGTCTGGTTAATCGCCATGCACAGTGAGTGACCCATTGCCTGAAAAATGGAAAGAGCGACCACAGGAATTTAGTTTGAGCTATTTGCTTCTACCACTAAGCCGTGTTAGTTGCAGGGGAAGCCACCAGAAAGAGGAAATTCTGGTCAGACATGCATTGACTCATTTGATATCTTACTTCCTCAGATCATTTTCTGCCCAGTCAGAAGTCTCTCATTTGTCTTAATAAAAAGATAGGTAAAGATGGAGCCCAAATCCCTGATATTGCAAAAGTGACCAGATATGGCCCAGAATGCCCAGTTGACCAGAGAGAAGGGGAACCCAGGCTTATCATACTTATTAGCCATAAGGTAGGTGGACAAAGCTGTTTGTAGACATCCCTGCTCAAATGACCACATTTTTCTGACTGTGCAATAAGGCCAAAGACACTTATTATCTCCATCAGGAAGGAGGGTAGGTCCCTGAATTCACATCAAAAATATGAAAGCAGTCACATCTGGAGGACTTGGGCCCCGCCCAAGGCTCATATTTACAATCCTTTAACAATCCAGCCCTTCTCCAGAGCCCACATGGAAGATGTCAGAACAAACCCACAGAGGATTGGTGACGATGGCCTGGACACATCCAGGACTCTCCCAGATTTGTCCTAGTGATCAATACAAAGCAACCAGCGCTCTGATGCCAAGCAATCTGGAAATTAAAATACAAATTGTTTTCTGCCTACCAGTTACCAGAGAAGAGTTCACCTCCAAAGATGCTCAGTAGCTGATCTCTGGTTAAAAGAAAGAACAGAGATTTAAAAAACAAATGCCAAGGGCTATTTTGTTCTGAAATGTAGGGGGCTTCTAAATATTTGAACCATCTGCTTAGAGAGAGCTTCCCTAATTATTATTCATAACTTTCAATATTTTAAAAAATCTAATGCACATAGATCCCAAAATCCCAAACTGAGCAAGACATAATTTTCCTTTCTTTTCTTTTCTCTTTTCTTCTTATCTTCTTTTCTTTCTTTCCTCTCCTCTTTCTTTCTTTCTTTCTTTTCTTTCCTTCTTTTCTTTCTTTCTTTCTTTCAACAATTTAGAAAATACTCCAACACACACACTATTCTAATTTTATAAAACTATATGCAAATCAGTAGCTATGATTTATAGGCAAGCAAAGTATGGTGACTATAATCAAATACAACCACAATCCAGTAAAACCAGAACTTTTATTTACTTTCTTATTTGAGAGAGAGAGAGAGAGAGAGATTTTAATGGAGCCCAATGCGGTGCTCAATCCCATGACCCTGGGATCATGACCTGAACTGAAATCAAGAATTGGATGCTTATCAAACTAAGTCACATAGGAGCCTCTAAACCAGAATTTTAAATGTTTTAAATGAATTATGCAGTAGTTCTGGTGCTACAGGATAGTCAATAAAACTGGTAAGCCCTTCACACTAATTGCTATAAAGAATGTAAAACAAATGAACCAAAGTTTTAATTTTTATTCCTTTTAATGTGCTGCATCTTTAAGATCTGTAATAATGGTCCAAATTTCTCATTAAATCATTTAGTTTTAGGATAAAAGGCACTAAATACAAAAAGTGAAGTTGCAAGAATTTGGATTTGGAATTGGCAAGACTGAAACATAGAAAGCCTTCTATGTGGCCGCCGTGCTGCATGCTTTCTGACTTGTAATTTTCGGTACAACATTAAAAAGACAATTGTCACACCAGACATAGCCTGAGATGGGAAATGTTACCCCAAAAAGTTGTCTGCCACTAGAGATGCTGAAGAAAGGGGGAAGGACAGTAGTTCGGGGTTCCCTAATGGGTGGTGATTTCTGCATTGATCAGAAATTGAACTAGATGGACTCTGAGGTAACTGCCAATAGAAGATTATCTGATTCTACTTTTTAAACACTGTCAGCGCAAACACATAAAGATTTCGCATTCACATTGAGAACACTCTAGAATAATCATTTTTAAGCTAAGATCCCAGACTGTCTCTCAAGAGTGGAGACCTCTTTCCCTACTATTAACCCTTTCCCTGCAACCAACATCTCAAACATCAGCCAGCTCACCTCCATGTCTAAGGTTACTGAGTTCTACTTATGATCTCTTATCTCATTAACACTCTCTTCTGCAAAATCTCAGGATTTTCCCTGAGAATCGTACCAAGGGAAACAGAGGAAGGTCACTGCCTTGTGATGCACACCCCTTGCCTGAGCAGTCTGTGTATGTTTTTCCCTCTGGGATTTGCCAGCTTCTGGAGGACTTGGAACAGTCACAAAGCATAAATTGCCTGTCCCATAGGTGAAATTACGATTTTCAGAGGGGGCAAGGGCAGAGTGTGGAGGGTATAGGTCACCCAGCTCCAGGCAATGTAGTACAAAGAAGAGAGATATCACTATGAAGACACACATCAGTATCTTAGGCCCAGTAAACATGCAGCTAGGACCTAGAGCCTGTGGCAAGGAGGAAGAAAAATGTTGTTGTTGAGAAGTCAATCATGTTCAAATAAGCTCAACTGTTCAAATTAGTCTATTGTAGTCTAGTTCTTGGGTTCCTTCTCTAGGGAATCCTATTTTACTCCCCATCTCCTAGAAACCTCCCAGAATGTTAAACTTACATGCCTGAGTTTATGTTAAATACAACTGAAGATTAGTTTATCTTTTTATTTATTTATTTATTTTTTGAGAGAAGAGAGAGAGGAGAGGAGAGAGAGAGGGAGAGAGACAGAGAGAAGAGAGAGAGAGAGAGAGAATGAACCATAAGCAGGCTCCATGCCATTCATGGAACCCGACATGGGGCTCAATCACACAACTGTGAGATCATGACCTAAGCCGAAATCAAGAGTCACTCATGTAACCAACTGAGTCACTCAGGCTCCCCTAGTTTCTCTTTTAGAACTTAATACCAACCTACCTTCCCCACCTCTTTGACAATACTTCAAGGTCTTTAACTTAAGATATGCGAGGACGAAAGAGATGGGTCAAATACCCTTGAGACAAATAGCACATGATTGAATCTTTTCTTAATATCGGTGAAATACCAAATGATACAGTACAAACGCACAAGTGGCAGGAAGGCATGAGGAGGAAGGCAATCAGACTGGGTCCTGTTTGTAAGGAATCGGGGGTCTTAACTCGACTGTCGAAAAGGAAAGAAGAGATGTAGTGAGGGAAGTTTCAACACTCAGAAAAAGAACTTCTATGATGTAATTTTTGTGAGGTTAGGAAGAAATACCTTTACTTTAGACCAGACGCATAAAAGTGCTATATGGAGGAGTTTCAGGCATTCTGAGAATTTTAGGATCCTGTGCTAACAGTTAAGGTCTGAAGGATAAAATAGTGAATAAATAAATGAATAAGTAGGTGAATGTTGAGAGTCCGTGTGATCCACAGCTTCATGTACGTGTGTGCGGATTTGTAAATTCATGCCAAAATCTTGGTTAGAAGTTCTTCAAGCAAAATATCACATTGTTAGTGATATTTCAGGATACCTATATAGTGGGTGGCTTTGGCTAGAATGAATAGTAACGATTACAGTTATTACCTAGTAACTCATATGTCATGAATTATTGGGTATTTTACTGGGGTACAAATGTGAATGAGGTGGCCTGTGAGGTAGTTGTGAGTCAGGAGGGAGGCAGATGTACAGGCATGAGTCACTTTGCTGGAGAGTGAGTCTCGCTAAGCCAGAGGTCCTCACTTCTGTACACTGGTATTATTTCCTCCATTCTCATTTCTAATGCCACAGGTCTGCTGAAGTTGGAAAAATATCATTTTCTACATAAAAAATCTCTTAAAAATTGACTCTGAAAGTAAACAAGCAAAAACAAATCAAACAAAATTTCTACAGACATAAAGAATAAGTGAAATGATTTAATCAGGTTTTCTTGTGAGAAAAGTGGACATATTATATAAATTAGAGAGTGATGTCAAAGATAATGCTAGCATATCTAATATGTCTACTATCTGCTCTTTCCAAAATTAAAAAACTGCATTTGTGAAATTATTTTTGCAAATGCTCTATCCCATACAAAAAACTTCTTATTCAGGGAGTGATAAAATATTAGCAAAAGGTAAAAATCTAATTACCTTGGATTATGAGGCTATTTTAATGGAAATATGATTTAAAAGGAATGGAATTTAACATTTTTGTAAATGGTTATATGTAATTATATATGATTATTAATATATATAATTATTAAGAGGATAAAGAGCTCTTTCAATTTTTCCCATATGCTGCATTTCGTAGAGAAAAATTTTTGCTGTCTTTTTGAGTATTTAGAGATTTTCAAGGCCTTGTCATTTTTCTCTTCATGATCGTCACAGCTTTGGATAATGCTGCTACTACTCTATGAAAAGCTTACAAATATAAGGAGACATAAGAGACTGTTAAGTACTGAGAACAAACTGAGGGTTAATGGGGGGTGTGGGAGAGGGGAAAGTGGGTGACGGGTGACGGGCATTGAGGAGGGCACTTGTTGGGATGAGCACTGGGTGTTGTATGGAAAGCAATTTGACAATAAATTATATTTAAAAAAAAGCAAATATAAGGAAAATATCTACCAAGATAATCAGAACAAATTTAGGCTAGTTAATTAAGGATATTTTATCTCCATGCAGTATTTTTAATTTATTCACCAAACATGAAATACTCATTTATGTCAATTACTGAATTTCCATAGTCCTTGTTTTTTTGATGGCCAGAGTTAGGAACATTTCAATATATTTTAACAAAGGTGTACTCACCACCACCAATGTACCAAGTACTTTGCTAGGTGCTGGGGATCCAGCAATGAATTTTTTTATGTCCCTTTATGGGCAATATTCTAAAAAATTATCTAGTCAGAATGGTTGGGGTTGATCCACTAATGAGAAGATAGGCCACAGTGTTTCCTTTGTGAATCACTATTATCCGTCAGTGGTAAAGAATCCTCATTCCACTAAACCTCATCTTTATTGGCAAGCACGTTGATAGGCATTCTCTCTTACCACTCTGACACTGGCAACCACAAGTGGAGATTTGGAATGTCTAGGACGACAGCATCAGACTCTCACGCATGATGGCTGGGAGGTCATCCAACTGTACCATGGAGATAGATTTGTATTTGTTTCTTTTGAGCCACATGTTCAAGGTTATTTCATTGCTCCCATTATTTGCCGCCTTCTTTTTAAGAAGACTATGCATCCCCTTCTCTCGCCAGGAGACCTACACAGACTCTCCATGGTAGGAACACACCGACGTATTTTGCTTAGCATTATACTGCCTAGCTCCATCCATCATCATTCCTATTTTATTTCGCTTTTAGTGAATCCTTTGGTCACTCTTCCATTAATGGTAAGATGCTTCGTCTCTTCCTCTTGAGACTTCCATCCTAACCCCATCTGTATCCTCTAAATTACATGAAAACCCTGGGCAGTATGGTCTGCTCTGTACAAAGACCAACTTGTCCTCAAAGAAGAGAGGGGGAAAAAAAACACTGAAAAACTCCAATAAGTTCACTAACATCCCTGATGTCTTCACTGCCCCACAGTGTAACTATTAAACATTAGTTCCATCCAGTCTAGTGGTGATTTGTCCACAGATGCCATATTGCAGTTGTTCTAGATCTCTCTCATGAGCACTCTTGTATTTCATACCCACTTACTCAGCCACAATTTCCCCAAAATACAATCACATGCTCTGCTGAAAGTACCTTGCTCCCTGGCCCTTGTCCTCATGTTGAATTTAGGCCACCAGGACACATAGCCCTTGCTTCATGGGGGTTCCCTCCACATCATGATGTCCTTTCAATCAAGAGACCCCATCTCATCCACCATGAGAAGTTTCTCTAATATTGAATCACAGAGACGGTGGTTTTAGATTAGCTCTATGACCCACGAACAAATGGTCCTTTTGCAGACATTCTGAAGCCCCCAGTACATACCGTCATTCATTCACAGAACTAAAAGGCCACTCTGGGACACTCAGAAGACAAAGAGTGTTACCAGCAAGATGAACAACTGTGTGTCTCCATGTATACAGAAGTGAGTATGGAAGCTACCTTGAATTTTAAAAATTACCTTCTCACATTAATACATGTCACTCCTGTTTTGTCATCCTGCATATATCACTACTGCATCTCCAGTGTTTAGCAGGAAACATGGCATGTGTTAAATGCTCAATAAATAGTAAAATGAATGGGAAAAATATCAGTTACAAAGGAAACTAATAAGATCAGAAATAGAGTAGAATTTCCCCACTACGTATTTCCCCATATACAGTAGTTTTCCCTGAATTTCTACTTCTTCACGTGTCCCTAACTCTTAAAACCTAATACCTAAGATTTTTGGGAGTGCACTTCAGAGGCAGTGAAACTTAGACCCAGTCTTAGAGTATTCATAAGGGCTCTTCAGATAAATGTTAATAAATGATACAAATGGAAGATAAAATATATTTAAAAAGTCTTATTCTACTGGTGTGAAGTCATCATGAAACTGAAAATGTCTTACTTTCTCATCCTACAATTTTAAAAAGGGATTTCTTCATTTCTACATATAATAAGAGAATGAAAAATATCTATCGGTCAGTTTTGTCATATGACGAAACGTGTGATGTATCTTAGGATGTGAAAACCTTTATTTCTGACTAATTATGTCGTTAAAATCAATAGATCACCATACATTTTCCAAGACTCTCTGATATGTAAACAACGCTATGAGAAAGGATGCATAGCACTTTTATTTCTTTGCTCCAAATCCAAATTGAATGGTATTACGCATGTGGTTAAAAGAAAATCCCTCAAAATTTTAATTTTTATGATTATTTCATTTTATTCCATTCCCTGAACTTTATATTTATACTAACCATTCCGAATGAAAGAACTGCTAGCCAGAAGCCCTGGATGAACCACAAGGGACAAACAACTAACCATGAGCTACAATATACACATTGTCATAGGGGTAAAATCCCTATTGTGATTCATGTCAGGACCTGTTAGGTGTTGACAAACAATTGTGTTTTATTATTATTATTAAAGGTTTTCGCTAAGAGTTAGAGCATCTAGCTAATGTTTTTGAACTGAGAAAATTTAAAATCCAACATCTGTATCTTATTGGCTAATTGTGCAACCTTGGCCCAATGACATCAGTTCTCGGGGCCTTGGTTCTCATATTTGTAAAATAACAATAAGAATACCTAACTCAGGAGGTTTCTGTGTGAATTAGTCATAATATATGTGTATTATGCACAACACTTTGATTGTAAGATGCAGGAAGTGTAAGAAAGACAAGAAACATTTATTTCAGTTAATCAAACCACAAGAAACAAAACGAACAAGACGCCACAATAGAATCTCTGGATTCAAACCATGAGATTATCATTCTGACTTCTGTATTTGCCTCTTTTTACAAGGAGCTGTGTTCTTTCAGCTAACCATCCCCACGGGGTTAAAAACAAAACTCCAGCCAGGCACGAGCTTACATTCTCACAAATTTAATGAATGAAAAAGAAGTTTGCTCCAATCAAATTCAGTTAGAAAAGTGCTGAGGGAGAAATTGATTTGTCCCACTTACATCACATGCCCATTTTTGGACCACTCAGCTGTTGCCTGATGAATGAGATCCACCATCTGAGTGGCCCAATTTCTGTGATGGGTCCAGACCTATGACATAGAAAATGTGATCTTCGACTAAAACAAGAGAGGAAAAGGAATGAAGCAAACACCAAAACTGAGTAGCAAAATAGCTTCTTCATCATTAGAGTATCTGATGTAATATCAGCTAAGTTCTCAAAAATGATAGCTACTAGTATTCATGAGATTAAGATTCATTTCTTGGATTGACCATTAATTGACTTAATTTCGGTCTATGAGCCACTCATTGTTCACGGTGGGAAGCTGAGAGGGACCCTCAATAGGTTCAGTGCAGGAGCCACTGCCACTAGGTTAGAGCTCACCGTGGTGATAGTAGGTCATCTTTACCCCCAAAGGGCAGAGTGTTACTTCTCTTTGAGAGTCCAATACATAGATTTGAAAATGAGACATTTACCAAGGAAAATGACTCCATTATCGACCCTCTAATTCAGAGTCAAACTGAACCACACTATGCTGGGAAATGCTGAGGTCATTTGGACACACCCAGCAGTAATGAAAAAAACCATTCCTGTTTTGTCCCTTACTAGCTGTGTGCCCTTAACGGAGTTACAAACCTATCTGTGCCTCGGTTTCCCCAAGGGTTACATAGGGATAATAATAATGCCTAGATTTTCAGAGAGTATGTTTGGGCAATTAAATGAGTAAATGTATGCAGAGGACTTGAAAGAAAACTTTGAGATTGTTATTATTAAAAATACTAACCTTATAGATTTTTTTTCTGAATAATAAATCTCAATTCCAGTGTCTCAGGGCCTATGTGCAAGGACTTACTGCTTCTGCAGAAAGTCACCACAGTTCATTATTCTTCATTTTCCTGTCTTAAAGTGATAGTCAACAACGGGATGAGAAAGTAAAATCATAAGTTCATTATTGATCCGTGTTCTTCTAAGTGTCCATATGTTTGGGGTTGTTTAAACAAAATGTTCAGCTGTTTTAATTGTGTCTCTTCTGTCCAGAGGTTGGGCATAATGTTGCCAGAATCTTTTTTTACCCCTTGGCAAAGTCAAGAACAAAAGCACAAGTGTTAGTTTTACAACGATCCTTCTTTGTTGATGTGTTTGAAGAGCAACATGGGAGATGATCATGAAGCAATTTAATGCCTCAACCGTTAGGAACAGCGTATCCTGAGCATGGAAACTAAGATTTAGCAGTTGGTGTTCGTTGGTTTCTCTGATGGCTGGTTTGGTAGATTGGCTGCTGGAGCAGCCTCTCCTTTTTTGGGGAGGGAATAACTCGTTGCATGAGGAGTTGAAGATGTCACGTTCTCTATCTCAAAATGCCCATGCACAAGGTGGGACATCCTTCGTTGGATCCAGAGAACAGGGCTCGTTTAGTTAATCAGTACTTGGTCAAGCAGCCTTATAATCTTGGGCTTTGAAGCTCAAGACAGTTGCTAACAAATGAATGGCTCGACTTCATTCATGACAGCAAATGTGGTGTCTCGCAGTGGGAGCCAAAGATAGTGCCTGGGAGTTCCAGCGGCGTCTGGGAGCAATGGTGTAGTGGCCTCAAGCATCAGGGAAGCATTGCTCCTATTGCCTAGATTCTATGCTCTTTTAGTTTCTATCTGTGTACCATGCATACTCCTCCATTTTCTCATTAATTATAAGAGCTCCCTATTTTTCCCAAAAAGTCCCTTTTCAAGTAAAAATCATACAATGTCTCTCTCTTGCCTGAAATTAAACAACAACAACAGCAACAAAACTCACTAACACAATACCTGACATAGTTTTGCACAATGCCAATTTTTAAAAAATGGTTTTTTTAATATTTATTTTAAGGGAGAGAGAGAGAGTTTGAGCAGGGTAAGGGCAGAGAGAGGGGGAGACACAGAATCCAAAAAAGGCTCCAGGCTCCAAACTGACAGCACAGAGCCCGATGTGGGGCTCAAATTCATGAACCGCAAGATTGTGACCTGAGCCCAAGTCAGACACTTAACTGACTGAACCACCCAGGCGCCCCATACTATGCCAATTTTTTTGTACAAACCAAACCTATGTGTTTTTAAGTATAAATAAAGTAACAGAATTATATAGATTGAAACAATTGATTATCAATAATGGGCTGACTGACTTTGCTAACTTTTGTTCTACTCTACTTTTTGCTGTCACAGTTGAAGTGTTCACCTAACCGGCCACCCACAATATACTAGGCACAAACAGAAATGAACAATAATCATGGGCCTGTATTCATGTCACAGAGTTTTACAAATGTCAAATCACTTAGCAATTAAGTAAAAATCTGCACATGATTTTTGGGAAGGGCTATCCATACAAATATAGGGCTGAATGATGGAGTACCACAGTGGACCCAAATCAGTCCAGGGAAAAGTACTTAGGGACAATCTCTCTAAGCCCCACGTAAGCTGTGGCTTGCTAAGTAAGGCGTGCGGAGGGAACAACAGGACGACCCCTAAGCGGAAAAGATGTCAGTGCTAGCACACGAAAGGAACGAAGGAAAAACCAGCATGACTGGAGCAGAGTGAGAAGAGGATGGATGGCATGAAATTGGGTCATGGCGCTAGCCAACTACCTTGGTCAGGGCCATGGTCTGTGATCGACCTGAGTGTACACTTGAGTGGACAGTCTTGACAACCAAATAATTGGAGATGTAGAGAAAAAGCAGAGTCTGGGCAGGTGTCTGTCCTGGATCATCAGGAAAGGGAGGAGCAGCAAGAGAGAACTTAGTCAGAGGGCAGGATCAAGGAAAAGGGGCTCCTCCCTTAGACCGGCAGGCTGAGAAAAGGTCATGAGGACGAGAATGCATTTCTATGGTAAGCTGGACAGTCAAATGCAATCTGCCAGCCAAAATAAGGCCAGAGAATCAGAGGAGGGAGAAGAGGAAAGGCAGGAGCAAAGCCAGGTCCTTAGGCAATGAGGAAACAAAATCCCAGTAGGGCAAAGCCTTCTTCAGGGAGAGGTCTGCCACACTCCTGCACTGGGCAACTCTGGCCCGCACTGGTTCACGGCAGCCTGAAAACAGGTCCGTCTCTTCAGGGACTGAGGTTTCCCGGTGGATTGCTGGGTTTCTTCGGTGCTTAAGTTCATTATTGTGGCATTCTTCTCCTCCTACTTCTTATCTCTGCCTGCCTTATCTCAGCCGATCATCTGAGCCAGGGTTTCCACAGCAGAAAATATCATACACACACACACACACACACACACACACACACACACACACACACGCACGCACACAAACTAAAAAGCTGAGACATTAGAAATTGCTCCTGTCTCAAACCACTGACTGCTCTTCCAGAAACGTCTAGAAAATAGGAGCGAAATATTGAGGATTAATTTTATGAAAAAATTGAAGTGTCTGAACTCTCTGCTTACTTCCACTGATAATATGCTTCTTCATGAGCTGTGCCAAGTTGGGAAAAGAAAAGCCTTCATTATCTTCGTATCAAAGACATCCAGAGCTGTGCAAAGAATAACAAGCGTGAGCAAATAAACTAAAGATTCTAGGAAAAAATAAATGAAACAAATGAGTCTGTGTGGGGAGAAAGAAGGAAATAGACTTATCGGTGGATTAAAATTTGAAAACAGTAAGAGAAAGTAAACACTTAATTTGTGAGAATGGACTTAAGAAAAACAATGATATTAATTGGAAATTGAATGTCAGGGAAAATGTGTTGGCAGCATGGACTAATTGGATTGTAGAAGCTAATCTCCCAAGGGAAGGGGTGGACGCTCATCTTGCATATGAGAGGCGAAATTCTCGCTGGCAGGAGTTAGGATAAAATGACCTAATAGGTCTTTTCCAGCTCTGATTTCTATCATTTGGCAAGACAAAACCAAGTCAGGAGTTACACAATTAAGCATCCCTGCTGAAAAAATAAACACAGAACTATCAAATAATGCAGATGCCCGCCCCCCCGCCCCCATTAAAAAAAAAAAAAAAGGCAAGAGAGGTGATCACACCACCAATAAAGCTATAGGATCCAGCCCAAAACAATTCTTGACGTGGACCAGAGCTAAATAGATGCTTTCATTCCTCCAGTTTTCTTAATCCTCAAATGTGAATGGAGGGGGTGGCAGGTTTTCAGGGGTGCTGGAAGGCAGGGGCTTTGCATAATCTCCCCCTGAAGGTTTGCTCTGTTTGGAAGAGGTTATCCTTTGAAGATCCCTGGATGGGATCCAGCAAGCTTTCTTCTGCTCTCACAATCTTTTGCCCACTTTCCTGCACCCCTTCCTCTTGGCTCTACCCATCTCTGGGAAAGTGGGGGAAATTACAACAAACTTGAGATCCTTTCTTGGAGAATCGCGAGTGGCGTATTATATCCCAGTAGCCCGTTGGCAAATTCAAGCCTTATTCAAAGAAAATCCACTTTGAAAACTGAGTCTGCAGAAATGTGGACATTCCTGGGAAAATACATTTTCCCCTCTTTCTTGTTTTCTTCTTTTATCTGAGGGCTTAAGTTTGCTGGTTTCATTATTTGATTCAGTGTTTCCGTTACTCTGTGTTTCAGAAATAACCACCGGTGTAGACGGAGCAGACTATATTGTACAGAAAATGCCTGTGACTGTTTTGACTGGCTCAAGACTATCCCCTAGGCAAACTGGCAAAATTAGGAGAAAAATAGCTTATGGATTTGTAGTTTGAGAACGAGCCGCAGTGAGGACCAGCCCCAGTTCTGAGTCTTTGCTTCCTCTGATCCTTGCCTTTATAAATGCCTATTTTGGGATTTTATCTCTGAATCATTGAAGTTAGGCAATGCAGAAAAACCTGGCATGGATAGGTCTTTGTGTTTTCTCAAGAGACTGTAACAGCTGCAAACTTTTGGATAAATAATGTTCATTTTCTAGCCATGAATGGACTGTTTTTAAGCCCATGGAGTCCAGGGTAATTATGTTTTAAAGGCTACCTCTATTTGGCTAGCTTCTGTTATCCTCTCTAGCTCTACCCAGCTCCTCAGTGGACTTCAAAGAGGGACACGACTAGATTAAAAACGGCTTCAGGGCACTCACAAACCCAAGGGCAGGGCTTGCACAGATATTGAGAAACCAGCGGAAGGTCCAGTGCATTGAACATCTGGCTTTTCTTCTTCCATATCCATTTCTCATATGTTCTACAATTAGTGTGCATGACTTAATTTACCCATTTTCACTCAACAAGTGTTCCTGAGCAGCCATTATGTACCAGGTAGGCGGGACCTCACAACGCAGTAGAAATACAAAGGTGAACTAAAACAAAAAAATAAGACCTTATCTTTTGGAAAGAGGAGTAAAAGTAATTTTAATAATAACATTTAAAAGTATGAAAGTAAGCTTATCATGAAAGGAAGAAGAAAGAAAGGTAATAATGGAGGAAGGGAGAGAAGGAGGCAGGGAGAATAGTCTCTTAAAATCATTTAGTTCTTAGTACAAAAGACTCAAAAAATTGAAAGCTAAGGTTTTGATTTTTTTTTTAGAAAACTGAACATGCATCCGTCTACTTCAACTACTGGCTAATTCACATAAACCAAACATTTTCTCTGGAATAATCTCATGGTAATGATTACTTTTGAGTTTCCCCGATTATACCATACATGCTTCTCAATGCATGATATCTTTCCTTTTTTTAAAAAAATGAATTAAATGTATGGTGTTTGTTAGCATTATGAATGGAAGACGGGAAAAGCCTGCTTTATGGGGTCTCTACCGTTATTGTTGCTGATTATGCTTGATTTCAGTCCATCTCTACCTAATGACTGCATACATTCTAAGGAAGAAAACCTGTCCATGTGAAATAGACATAATGATATTCTTGGAAAGAGGCCATTCTAGCCTTTATCTGACATTTGTACAAAATAAGAGTAAGAATATCTAGATTTGTTCATTGTTGGCTCAGAGGGAGTTTAATGATCCTGCAGGACTCATAGTGCAACATTTTCACCCCATCGCACATCTTCATACAACCCTGGTCACTGCGGCTGTGTCTATGTTGGTATCTAATCTACACGCTGTCTCTGAAGCAAAGCCTCTCCCAACGATGCCGCCTTGCCATCCCTTCGCTGCCGCTAACTCCGCTCTCTCAGCCCTTTCAGTCCGGTAACTCTCCTCACGGAGTCTGAGTCTCCATTTTCCAAGGGGAGTTTTCAGTGAACCATAATCTATCTTTTCATTGGCCGAGTCTGTAAACCTTGGTGGGCCGGGTGGGTCCAAAGAGAAAAGAGGATGTTTTCTTTTTCCACTGTTTAAACCTCTTGTGAGTAATTCCCCACAGCTGTACATAAACACCCCTTTTCTGAGTGGGGGGAAAGAGGTCTCGGAACAGAACAGCTCTCTCTGTTTATCAAATTAAAACAAATCATGGCAACAGCTTCTTACTTTAACCAAAAGGGAGCCTCCTAGCCCCGATTCGTTTTGTAGGGGGCTTAATTGTACTCTGGGGCTTCAGGCTAGACTTACCCTGAATTCTCTTTTAAAGAGGAAAAGGGATGAAGAGAAGAAAACAAGTTTTAAATTGCTACATGTAAACAAACTGGGATTCTTTTGCAGCTATTATGAGATTGTTCAACAATTAAATAGCTACAATTATAACCCCAAACAATGTTTGACTGGGCTGGCTGCCTAATCAGTGAAGTTGTATTTTCACAGCAGACTAAGCATATTATTGTTAAAATAAATGTTATTGGAAAAACAGCTCTAGAGAATACATTTCTGCCTACAGAGAATTGGTGGTTATTTTCAAAGACGCCAAGACATTCAGTGCTTACCATAAAGAGGGTGTAAACTAACACCTGCTGCGTTGAATAGAAAATATTTGGGTTTGTTTACAGATAAGCTCTTCCTGTTACCAGTTTTAAAACATCACTACATAGAGTTATCTAGTTTTTAAATCCATTTGTTCTTCTAGTTCAGTGCGGTTAAAACAAAGGCAAAATGATCTTATAAGGTCATGCGATCGTATGAAACTGCAAAGGCACAGATTTTTCCACATAAACTCATTGCAGCCCTTAGAGTGACAGTAATTGATTTGTGTGTCTTACTTCACATAGATCGTGAGCTCCCTGCGACTCTGAATATCTACAGCCTGGCACACTGCTAGTTAGGGTGTGTGGGCGTGGGGTGGGGGCAGAAGACTTGGATGGCGGTAAGGGTGAGCACTGTCCTAAGTTTATAATCACTTATATGAGGTATGAATTAATGACTCAGAACATAAATGGATGAGTGCTAATACTAACCCTACATACTTAAACCTATGTACAGTTTTGAAAGATTGTTTGCCGAATGTTTCTAGTCTCCGGAAGATTACTTTTACTGAATGAGAGGGAGGGAAGAAGAAAAGATTTTATAAGCTTATAAAATTCTCTAAGCCTTCTTTCTCATCTTTTTCAATGGTTTTACCCAACTCAAAGGCTTCATCTTTCTGCTTCAGTGGTCCTCAAACTTACCTGATCATAAGACTCACTGGCAGTGCTTCGTTTAAGAATACCTTCTCTGGCATTAGCCTGACCTAAGGAATCAGAGCATGATCTCTGGGCAGAGGGGTCTAATTAAGTTTGTAAACCACTCTTCTAAATAATTTCTAACTAACTAAGGTTATAGAGTTTATCTTGGGTAATTCCCACTTCTTCCATAGAGGCAACTGGATAATTATAATCCAATGAAGTTTCTGTCCATTCAATTCTTTAAGGATATATCTATAACCTGTGTGTCTTTTTTTGACTCTAAATATTTATTTGCTTTATCATGATCTTTTAACATCATAAACTTCTAAAGGAAAAGGACCGAGCCTCCTATTTTTTCCACGTTTAATCTACATTTATTGGGCACCGGCTATGATTAGACACGAGGGTGGGATAGAGTCGTGGTGAGTAAGACATGGTTTCTGTACAACTATGATTTGACAGATAATATTTACATAAGGTACTATTCCTTGTACTTCCTACAGGGTCTAGTGTAGTGCACCTCACATAAGAGATACTCAAACCCCAAACCCACTTGTGGAGCAAATGAATGACTGAATTCAGACTTGAATGTGTAATACCCCAAAATTATAATCCAACAAGCTTCCCATTTGCCGTCATTTCCTGGAATTAAAAATGACTCTGAAAAATAACCATAGTGGCCATCGAAATGTGCCTACGAGTTTACAGCTGACAAGGACTTTTCATTGCATGATCTCATCTCTTCTTCATGTCAACCGACTGAGAGAGAAAGTGCAGGTATTATTACTAGCTCCATATTATAGATGAGCAAATTGTACCTCAACAAGCTCAATTAACCTAATTAGCTAGAGGCAGACCTTAAAACTGAGTTCAGCGTCTTGTAGATGCAAGGTCAACCCTGAAATGCAAGACTCGATAGCATACGGTAAACCAAGATTCTGGTTTAGAAGATAAAGCTCAGGAGACAGAGTTCAACACTTATGCAATGGGTTATCATTTTAAGCCACAAATGACATTGACCCCATTTTCTTATTTAATAAAAGAACGTTGATAACTTCCACTTCATAGGATTATGATAAGTACTAAAACCCGTCAGAATGTTTTTAGAAATTTCAAGTGAGAACTTTGGTTAAGCTCTAAACTAAAATAGATGCCTTCACTTTTGAATACATACCTCTGTCTGATGAATCCCCATGAATTATCAGAAGCGAGATAAGCTGGTAGTCTAACCACAGGCGCTGGGATTGCTCTGGCTGTCCAGCTCAGCTGCCCCTAGCAGCTATGGGGGCAGTTGATTCAATTTTCCTATGCCTCAATGGCCTCACCAATTAAATGGATGCTAAAAATACCATCTATTGTGTAAGAATATTTTTAAAGGAATGATTAGTAATTACATATGTAAAGAGAATGTCTGATACGTAGTATTTAACAGATAAATGATTGACTTTTTTCCTAGTGTAGAGATAGGAGCTGTGAGTTAGAACTCCTCATAAGGTTAATTTCAAATTAATGTTTGTTCAAAATATATTGAGCCCCGGTTACATGCCAGCTACTGTTCCAGGTAAGGGAGGTTTATTCTTGGATAAAACGATACTTAGCTCTCTTGCTCTTTCTCTCTCTTTTTCCCCCCTGCTCTAGAAATAAGAAGAAAGGGAAGTTTCTCCCCTCTGGGTTTCAGAGGGCACAAGTTGAGTCAATAGAGGTAGGGAAAGAGGGGAGGTCCTTGTGGAGTACTGTGATTAACCTCTGGAAACTCAGAGATCAGCTAGGCCAGGACTCAGCCGTGACAGTTCACATAGGTTAGAAGTTCACTTTTCCTTAATTGATCCCAGACTCTCGTTATGGACAGTCATCGTCGTTGGTGGCAGGCTTGGTCGTCAGGCAGCTCAAGGTGTCACACATCAGATAACAAGGACTTCATTTCCCCCTGGGCGTGCTTAAGACTCTGTACTCACTCAAGCTGTTCCTATTCTTCCTGGAGAAGTTTTTCCTCATTTATCGAATGACAAATCTCCTACAACCACATTTGCCTAACTTGTTTATCTCAGGATGCTGGAGTCAGCAGTTCTGTATTAATAACCGACCTTTTAAAAGGCAGAAGAATCTGTCTCTGAAGTCAAAGATCAAAATGTTATTAAAATGTATGCTAGTGGCCTCAAAAAATAGCTCTCCTTTCCCTCAAAAGGTTACGATCAGCATCAGGGGGGATAAAAGATATTAAGTAATTTACCCAATTAAACTTTTTTATTTTGAGAAAATTATAAAGTCACATTCAGGTGAAAGAAATAATGCAGAGAGAGCCGAAATACCCTTTACCTAGTTTCCTGCAATGGTAACACCTTGCAAAACTGGAGTACAATATTACAACCAGAAAAGTGAAATTGATAAAATCTACCAAATTTTTTTAGATTGTATCAGTTTTACCTTCACTCACAGGTGTGGGTTCATGGATCCAGCTCCAAGCTCAAGATATAGAACAATGCCATTACCATCACCCCACAGATCCTTCATGCTGACCTCTTATAAACACATGCACCTACATGCCCCGCCCCCACCTCTATCTGGCACTGACCTCTGTCAACTACTGATCTATTCTGCATCTTTATAATTTTCTCATTTAAAGAATGCTATACAAATGCAATCATACAGTAACTTTAAATTGTCTGAAACTATAAAGAAGTGTCCGCTGTTATTATTACTATTATTATTGGTAATTGTGCTAACAACAATTATATGCTGTTCTTTGCACCAACTATATTTCTTTGACAGTTTTAATTTTCTGTTATCAGTAGGTTTTCTGGCTTATTTGGTGGCCCCACTAAAAGGAAAATGGTATTAAACAGTAGCTGGGGAGAGGTTGGGTTTTCTGAGAGACTTTCCTGTGGGAAAAGACCTTGTTTTGATGAAACACTGCTAGGGAAAAGACTGGAATCTATAAAACAGGGCTTTTCACTCTTTCTAGAAGTTTTTATTATTAGCCTTATAAAAATAACCCAGTGACTTTTCCCAAAGAGATATACAATTATCTAAAATGTGATATACAGTATACCTTGACAGTCTCTGAGATCAAAGTTGATGTTTTAAGACCAGATGCAGCAAAATCTTTTTGCAGTAATCCTAAAACAGGACTCCTCAAGGGAAAAAAAGAAAAGATTACAACAACTGTTCTGATAATACAGGCAAATTAAACTCATCAAACAAACTGTAATTATTAGAATAATTATCATATTTTATTTTTAGTATACACTGAATTAGAATTATATTCGTTACATTAAATATTTTATTTAATTTTCACAGCATGTTTTCATGATTCATTGATTGCCCTATTTTATTGATGAAAATATCGAAGCTTAGAAAGATTAAATAACCCTCTCAAATACCATATCTGGTTAATGGCAGGGCTGATATCCAAACCAAGTCTATCCACCTACAAAGCCCATGCTCTTTTTTGGAGAGGAGGCATTTTGCTCTATTTTATTTTTACTTTTCTCTCCTAAATTTTTATTTTGATAAAATTTAAACTAACAGAAAAATTGCAAGAATGGAACAAGAAACACCAATATACCATTTGCTGGGGCTCATTGATTGTTACAAATGTGCTGACTTTGGTTTTTGTTGAAAATAATTATTCCAGTAATAGTCTTTGTAGACGTATTTCCTCAATCCATTATCTAAAGATTTACTTTTAATGTCTCAAAGACCATGTACTTGGCCACTGAAGAGTATTGCCATGTGCCTGTAGCATGACCTTAATGGCGAACCTTGAAGACATTGTAAGGAGGTATTTTTCATCTCTTCCTATCATGACTCAACAAATACTAATTTACCCTCTTGCCGTGATAGATGGTACAAATGGGCATAATGTTACCTTCTTCATGCAAGATTTTTCTACTTTTCTGTAGAAATACATTCAGATGATAAAACGTGGACATAGATTTTATCCCCCCCAAGGACCTAGGAGGCCAGATTTCCTGTGGCTTATTCAGCCTTCAAAGAATTTCTAGAATATACATCTCAATTTGTCATGCTTCATAATGTGCAAAAGGGTCAACTATAAATCACATCTAGGATTATTAAATATTCTGACTTTGGAAATGGAGGACCTAGGTTGGGAATCCCAGACCCAGTGTTCTCCAGATATATGACATTAACCTTCTCAAGGTTAACGTGAGGTCCACTATTCCCATTTGTTAGATTGGATATCTGTATGTATCTTACAATGGTTTTATATGAATGTAACATAAGTGATACCAGTCAGCCTAATGCCTGGCACTAGCAGCCACCAAGTAAGTATAAAGTATTCAGATGTATTCAAGTCAAAATGATAGGATCTGTTGAAAAACATATCCCGTGCTACACTCATATCTATAGCTTCTTTTCTTTTAGGAGTTCCTTTATTTCTGTGGGGGAAAATTAAGTCATAACAATCCTTTGTGGTTTCAATGCCTTTATCTGTTGTCTTATAGGAGTCGTTGAATATAGAGTCCACTGATAGATACAGCATCGAACGCAAGATTTTTCCTTTCATTTCCATGTTGGATTACCACTAGAATTATGGGTCATCAAGCATCCCAGCTTGTGGTTAGAAAGTTGTCCTTTGGGCTGGCCGCAAGCTGATTTTCTCATTCTGTGGTTTGCTGTGGTTGACTGTGTGCCATATTCACTCCTGTGAAAACTATGTCAGTGCTCTGTGTTTGACAGTAAATTCCCGAGATCAGCTCCTCCTTATTCTTCCATCTCACTCTCCCAAAGTGATCCTTAACATCTATAGATATAATTACTTCTATGTTGCCAAGTTTTTCCTGTCCATTGTTAATCTCAACAGTGATTCAGAGAGCCATTTGTCTTTGTCTTCCTCATGGTCTTATTTACTCCTTCATTTATTTCACACTTTTATGAGGACCTATTTCAATCATTGTGCAAGGAACTTTATATATTGTGATGGTTAACTTTATGTGTCAACTTTATTGGGCCACAGGGTGCCCAGATACTTGGTCAAACATTATTCTGGATGTTTGGGTGAGTGTGTGTTTGGATGAGATTAACATTTAAATCTGTAGACTGAGTAAGGCAGATTGCCCCCAACTAACATGGCTGAGCGGCCCCATTCAACGAGTTAAGGCTTGAACAGGATAAAATGACTGACCCTCCCTGAGTAAGAGTGAATTCCTCCTGCATGACTACCTTCAAACTGGAGCTTTTTTTTTTTCCTACTTCAGATTTTAATTGAAACATTGGCTCTTCCTTGGTCCCAAACTACTAGTCCTTGAATTCGAACTACACCATTGGTTTTTCTGGCTCTCAGACCTTCTTAGAATGACTACCTCATTGGCTTTCCTGCATTTTCACCTTACAGACTCACGCTGCAGATGTTGGACCTTGGTAGCCCCTGTGGTCTTGTGAGTCAATTACCCATAATAAATCTCTGTGTATATATATATACACACATACGTCCTATTGACTTTGTTCCTCTGGAGAACTCTGACTGATACAGATAGTTTACCTCATTTAATCCTCCCTTTAAGCTAGTTATTCTTGGCCTTCTCTCAACTTTGAAGACCCCAGAACTCAGTGACTCTGAAGTACTTACCCACGATTACTCCCATGATAAATGCCCACTATCTTTGCTAAGGATTGTCTGACTTCAGTGTCCAGACCCTTTGCGTACAGAGAGATAACTAAGCAGAGATTATATGCATCTTCAAGTCTGTAGCACCAGGCCATGTGAATTCTCTACATTCACACGTCAACTCCAGGAAGGTCACAACTTTTGAGGAATATCTAAGGTACTGAAGACTTTATTTCTGCAGCAAAAGCTATGACATCAACCCTGGGCCTTAATTTGCTGCCCAGTGAATGACAACACCTTCAACGTGCTAGACACTTCAATAAAGCAAATTTTCACAATGGTATGATTATTTAATGTTTATAATGATTCTTAATGACTTTTGAAAAATATATTGTTTACATTTTTGTACAGTGTTTAGACTCCCAGATATGTGCTTTATCTGCAACTCGATCCTCATTTTCTTTGCCTGGAAAACTACTATTTGTCTTTTAAAACATTTACTACCCAGACCTAGATGCATGCCTACCTCAATTAAGTCTAGGATACAATTACTTTAACACACATAGTAGGCAATTTATCACAATGATTCCAATTGTCTCTCTCCCCTCAGTTAGACGGTGAACATCTTGAGAGCAAAGACTATGTTTTATTCATTCTTGTTTGCAGTGCTTGGTATAATGCTACACACATAGCAGAACCCTAATATAGGGAGTGAAGATGTGTTTTTATTCAATGAACAATTCTCCAAGATATATGCTGTTCAGAGTACTTTCAGGCTCCAGTGACAGATAAATGGGTAATGAGGGACAACAAACAGCTAAAATTCCAGACACATGTATTGTCTGATTATACATACATAACAAAATTTATATGCAATATATAGACACATAGAATATTTTACTGAACTTCATCGATATGGCAGTCTTTTTTGGGGAAGGCTATTTGCTGAATGGCATATATTTGATTGAAAAGTAGTTCAGTTAAGTGTTCAACTCTTGATTTCAGCTCAGGTCATGATCTCACAGTTTGTGAATTCGAGTCCCGTGTCAGGCTCCGTTCTGACAGGGCGGAGCCTGCTTGGGATTCTCTCTCTCCGTCTCTTTATGCCCCTTTCCCACTCGTGCTCTCTCTCTCTCTCTCTCTCTCAAAATATATAAACTTCAAAAAAAATAATAAATATAACTAAATTTACATTTAGATATAAGCAGCACTCACCAAATCTAATAATTTTGCTAGATTTACAAAGAGACAACAATTTTTATATGTTCTATATGTCCCCTTTCAAACTGTTAAAGACATTCTAACCTTTTGAAAAAATGTTTATTTATTTATTATTTTGGGAGAGAGTGTGTGTGCACGCATACCTCTGGGGGTGGAGCAGAGAGAGATGGAGAGAGAATCCCAAGCAGGCCTGGCACTGTCAGCATGGATCCCAACGCCAATTCGATCCCACAGACGTGAGATCATGACCTGAGCCAAAGGTAAGCATCGGACACTTAACCTACTGAGCCACTCAGGTGCTCTGAAACTGTTAAAGACATTCTAAGTACTTTTAGCTCTATTCGTTAAATACAATTATTATAAACAAGTTGCAATATGTCAATTTCCTTTGGCCCTATAACATAAGACACAAAAGGGTAAGGAACATGAGAGCTCATCCCGTAAATCATTTGGCTTGAGGTCAGAATATTTAGGGAAAGACATTTCATTGCCCTGTAACTGAGAAAACAAAGCCAGACTTTGGGACAAAAAAGCGCAAACCAGTGGTGACTGGGGAGGGGGAGGGGCAATGAGGGAGAGATACCATTTCTGAAAAATGAAAGGAAGGAAAAAATAAGACAGCTTGCCAGGGAAACGAAAATTAAAAACAGACAAAGCTGTTATGTTTTGGGTTTTTTTGGGATTTTTTTTTAAGAGATTGAAATTTCAGGAAAAGAGAGGAAAGTACAATAAATCAGCAGACAAGCTTATTTGGTTGGGACTAGAGAAAAGCCTATTTCACGTTCTCATAAACTGCTTCAGGAAGGTAAGAAGCTTCCTGTAAACTTTAGTTGAATTGCAAACCTTGCGAAGAATGCAGCAGATATCTAAAAGAGGAAGTGCCTTTTATTAAAACCTTTAATATCATAAACAACTATATATCTTGACCTTGAAGTTGCCGAGCATTGCTATTTGCTATTTAAATAACTCAATGTAATATATAGTGTAATAACTGAGTGTAATAACTCAGTGCAATAACTCAGAGTAATATATAGTAATATATTCCCCACAGAATCAAGAATATACCTAGTATGGGAATAAATACATTTGAATACATTTAAAGTACATACGGGAAGGGGAGGACATCTATGTTTCTGTCATCACTCACCGTCATCTAACAACATCCCATAAAATGTATCTCATAAATGAGTCAACTCAACCATTTAAGAAATATATTACGGCTTATTTATTCACATATTCAGTATTAATCTTCTAATATATACAGACTCATTGCAAGACTCTGGAGATATTAAGGTATGTAAGACAGTATTTCTACCTATGTGAAGAAGGGCATCTAGGAAAGAAGACAAGCATATAAATATTGTATGAAATAAAATATTAATGATTCACAAAAATAGAGGAGAGACAAAATAGTTTTTATCTGCAATAGAACAGGTGTTCTAGGAGATTCTATTCAGGCTGTGTCTTAAAGTGATGCCTGCTATAGACTTCAAATACTGCCAAGTCTGGATGTAACATTGCTAGTCAACTCATTCAATCTCATATAAGAGGGAAACCAACCAAATTATATGGAGGCACATGATAAATTTTCTGAAACTTAAAAACAGCATTACATTTCCCCAGTCATAATTATTTATGCTCTCTTCTCAAACTGTCCTGCATAGATAAGAGTTTTATCTGGACATATGACTATCCAGGCAGAAACTACATTTGTCAGCCTCCTTTGCAGCTGATGGAATCCGTGGAACACAGGTGGATGTGTTGTTTGCAGATTCCATGTTGGTTGCTTAAAGGATGTTGCCTCCCCTCTACTTACCCTCTTCTTGGTCTTCCTATAGGATGAATGAAACCTACGGCACGGTCAAGCCTTGACTTGGGTTTTCTTAATGGCCTGTGGAGCAGTGGCTCCCCCAACCAGGACATTCATTTCTACACTATTACGAGAGAGAGAGAGAGAGAGAGAGAGAGAGAGAGAAATTGTTATCTCATTTAAGTCAGTGTGTTTTGGTGTTGTTTGTTAGAGTAATATAGCCTATATCCTAATTAATACAGACATCTCTTTCCCCCCTTACCGGAACTTAAAATGGAGTTTAAAAAGCAAAAACACACTGTAGAATCATTACAGGAGAGTGTTAAATACACACACACACACACACACACACACACACACACACACACACATTTACATTTACATTGCAGAAAAAACCCATATGTAAAACCGACTGAAAAAGCTTTTCTAAGTAAATGTTTCATTAGCACACTTCCTTACAACTTACTATAGTAGGAGTTAGAGTTTTGGAGTCAGACAGACCTACATGCAAGTGTCAATTCTCACAACATAATGATAATATTAATTAGTGCCATTTGTGTGTTGGAAACTGGGTTTAGTACTGGGTATTTGATTCCATTTAATCTTCAGAAAAACCCAATGGACTAGCTATTATTCCCATTTTCTAATAAAATGATGAGAGGCTTAGAGTACCTCAAGAGTTAACATACTTAATAGTGATAGAGAGATGGGATTTTATTCTAGGTCATTCTGGCTTGCAAGCCTGTTTTGTACACATATTTGTATCCTATACTAGCTGAGGGCCAGGCTCAGGCTCCTGATGTATAACCTGGCAATAATATTTAGCTACTTATGAGGTTCCTGTGAGCATTGGGTAAGTCTGTATACAATGCCCTTTCAGATCCTGACACACAGTAGGTACGCATAAGTGTTGGGTGCCATTCTTCTTTCCTTGAAGGTCTCAGAGCTCTTAGAGTGAAAGAACATTATTCCTCTCACCTCCGTAATCTTTAGTATCCTGTAAAATGTCTGGGAAGAAGGACGTGGTTAATAAAGATGAGACAAATCAGGAGAATGAGAAAAGTAGGTATAGAAACTGGCAGATTAAAAAAAAAGTAATAAAAATGAGAGCCAGTAAGATCAAGAGCACTGAACTTGGCTATATTCTAGGAAATCTTATAGTTACTTGACATGCATTTTCTCCTTTACTCTTCACGATAGTCCTGAGGTTGGGTTTCTTATGTTCCCTACCTTACAGATGAGGCCAGTGAACTCCAGAGAAGTTAAGACTACTTATAGTCACACAGATGTTAAGCTACGGCTCTAACTTCTACTTGAACTAAGCTTTATGTTTGTCCAGACCCATCTCTTACTCTCCTCCCATGCCAAACAGTGGAAATCAGGAAGCTAAATGCCAGTCTTAGCTCATAAGTTTATTTGGGCTCCAGGATGCCCCCACTAGAGCCCCATTCTGCACTGTTTAGTGGTGAAGGTGGTGGTTTGTGGAGTCCAGGCCCTTCCCAGCTTGACCTCTCGGTGTCCTGTGGTAGGCAGGTGGGCTGTAGCTCCGGCTTCTCCCCTCTGGGGAGAGCTCTTGGGTGGCCAGACAAGGCCTGTGGGCTCGCACAGCTGCCTTCCATGTCATCGTCCAAGCAGCTGGGCACGTGAGCTGCTCCAGCAGCCGGGAGTCAGATTGTGTAAACTGCATATGCTCCTGGCAGCTTAGGGACTGGCCGAGTCCCTTCAGGAAATGAAGAGAAAGCTCCAAGTGAGCTTGACAAGGGCTGCTCTGGGGCAGGAAGCAACAGACACTTGACCTGGTTGAATTTCCAATGCAGTTCCTTTCAGACGCACATGCTGGGTCTTAAGCTTCTACCAGTGTAAGTTTTTGCCAACCTCCGCGCTTGTCACACTGTATGTGCCCAATGAAATTTTTGCTGAGTGAACGGATGTTTGCACAAAAAAGGCGCAATTCTGTTTGCTGTCAGTAGGGGCAATAAGAAAATCTGAGATGCGTTTTGGGTCCTTTCACAAGCTCCTTGCAGCCATAACTGCCACTGTCATGGCCCCTCGCCCGCCTCTCCCTCTCTCCCTCTTCAATTCCCTTTTAAATCTCCTCTTTCCCTGTAGAATTAACCTCTTTTTGATTCATTGTTTCAAGACCACGCTGGAGAAGAGCTACTCATTGATCAGAATGAAATGTAGTTCTATGATTTTCCAGTGATGGATTCCTGTTAACAGTAGTCTTGCAGACAATGTCTTAGTTCTGCTTATTCGAGATACTATACCCGCGACCCACCAGTAAAAACACATTTTGCCAAAGGTTGACTTTTCGGAAATCTTCCATCTATTTTTTTTTTTATTCCTACATTTAAGGTTGACTCTTTTAGAAAAAGAATCATGGATAAACTCACAGTCTGATAGGCTTTACAAATATAAATACATCATATGCAAAAGTCCACACAGACCTCCAAGTCTTTTGAGTCATACCTTGCTGAAGTAGAGTTTTGTGGGGTTTTTCTATAGTGTTTAGAATAGCGTCATCAGAAATTATGAGTAAATGCAGTCTTAATGGTGGGTGGCCCTAAAACTTCCAGTCTGCATTTTAACTACCCTGCTTAACTCATGGTTAAACATGCATTAAGACTTTTCTTCAAAAAAAGAAAGAATCTTTTCTTCATAGTAAAATGAAATTTGAAACAGTATATTAGAATCAAGTTCCCAAAAGGATATAGCTGCAAAGGTATTTTAATCCAAGTTTGTTTACAGGTCCATTTTATTGAATGGGAAAAATTAGTTCTGAATGTGTTAGTAGATTAAAAGATGAATTTTTCCCGGGCACTTGGGGGGCTCAGTTAAGCGTCCAACTTTGGCTCGAAGTTGTGGGTTCAAGACCCGCATTGGGCTCTGTGCTGACAGCTCAGAGCCCGGAGCTTGCTTCAGATTCTGTGTCTCCCTCTCTCTCTGCCCCTTCCCCCCTCCCACTCTCTCTCAAAAATAAACATTAAAAAATTTTTTAAAAGATGACCAAAAAGTCATCCTTTTTGTTCTAGATATGGATTATTGTTATAAAAGAGGTGCTGTCTAAAAAATTCTAGCATTACGATATATAGAAGGTAAAAGTTAAAAATGAATAGATAACGAATCTGTATTAGGAAGTACTAAAGGCTATGAGAAAAAGAATACATGGGATAGTGAGAATAGGAGAAGGGGACTGGAGAATGCTAGAGATGAAGCTGGGAACGTGGTTTGCAATTTTAAACAAGGTGGTTGGAGTAGGTCTCATTGAGAGGATGACATTTGAGAAAAGACTCAAAGTCAGCCGTGTGGATATCGGGAGGCAGTCATTCCAGGGGTGTGAGAAAGACTTAAGATGCAAAGCCTGGTATGTTCCAGGACTGAAAAGGGAATTAATAGAGCAGAAATTAATAGAGCAGAGGAGGAGTTGATGAGGACAGGGAGGTGGTAGGAGAGGAGATCACAGAAGCCCCCTAAGTCCATTGTAAGGAGATTGGCTTTCATTCTGTACGAGGTGGGAGCCCCTGGAGGGTTTAAACAACACCGGAAGTTTGATATGAAATGGCAGGGGGCACCTGGGTGGCTCAATTGGTTAAGCGTCCGACTTTGGCTCAGATCATGATCTCACAGTCCGTGAGCTCGAGCCCCACATCAGGCTCTATGCTGACAGCTCGGAGCCTGGAGCCAGCTTCAGATTCTGTGTGTGTCTCTCTCTGCTCCTCTGCTGCTCATACCCTGTCTCTCTCTCTCTCAAAAATAAACATTAAAAACAAAATCTTTAGAAATGGTAGGATTATCCCATAAATTTCCTTTTTGTATTTTTAGTTGTTCTTATAATTATTCAAGAAAAATATTTGTCTGTCACCGAAACATAATTCTGTGTGCCTAGAAAAAAAATATTTAAATAATTTAAGTATGTACTTCCTTAGGAAAGAGAGAATATAGACTACATAGCTGCTTATACCTCTGGTCACTCTCAACCCCAAACCACTATCATGTCAAGTGGCTGAGCTGGGCCTATTACTAGAATATGAATAGAAGGGCACTTCTCTAAATATTGAGCAACTAAAGGCAGAAGACCAGGTTATGCAGAAATTGTTTGCATACAGCCAGAGATAACGCAAGGATCATATAGTTCAAGGGTTATGCGCAAGAATTAGAAGCTTTGAGCTTAAAGAATAGAAAGTATTTTAGTTAGAAAATTAAATTTTAGTTAGAAAAATAAATTAAATGTATTTTATTTAACCTCCAATTTAGATAAAAGGAAACATTTAGTAGAGATTGGTAAAAAGAAGCATCTATGAGAAAAGTACTAGACTCAAACTTAAAATTTATGTTTTTAAATTCCTACTAGAGAGACTGTGTATTTATATATATTTTCATTACAGTAATTGTGTGTGTGTGTGTACATATATATTGCTTGGACTAAATAATTATGTATTATATGTTGTTTAAATTTAATTTCTTGAGTAAGTGTATGCTGTAAATTATGTATTCTGTATGTACGCTAAGGGAAATTAGCTAACACTTCTTGAGTTTAGAAATATGTAGAATTGTGTGTGAAAGTATTTGAAGCCTAAAACAACCAAGTTTAAGGAAAGATTTTCACTATGACTTTAGATGAAAAAGTGTAGAATGGTTAAGTTTATTTCACAATGGGTAAAATGCTTGAAATGGAAGAAAATCAGATATATTCAAAATCTCTTGGCTCTGTTTTATATATACATAAATGTTTATTTGTTTTTTGAGGGAGAGAGACAGAAGGTGAGCAGGATGGGAAGGGGCAGAGAGAGAGGGAGACACAGAATTTGAGGCAGGCTCCGACTTCTGAGGTGTCAGCACAGAGCCCGATGCAGGGCTTGAACTCACAAACCATGAGATCATGACCTGAGCCGAAGTCAGATGCTTAACCAGCTGAGCCACCCAGGCGCCCCTGCTCTGTCCTAGAACTTAGCCTTGAAATGTTTCTGTGCCACATGTTGATTCAGTAAAAATAAAAATAATATCCAGTGGGGGACAACGACCTCTGTGATAGTTGTGGGTTTTTTGTTTTGTTTTTTGTTTTGTTTTGTTTTGTTTATCATTCTTTTTGAGAGACAGAGAGAATGGGAGAAAGCAAGCCTGGGCTGGGAAGAGGGTCAGAGGGAGAGAAGGAAAGAGAGAGGGAATCCAAGCAGGCTTCACATTCAGTGCAGAGCCTAGTGGGGGCTCGATCCCATGAGCCTGGGATCATGACCTGAGCCAAAATCAAGAGTCAGCTGCTTAACTGACTGAGCCACCCAGGCCCCCCTGTGGTGCTTATATTTTAAATATTGCTTTTAAAAATTCTGTTGGCCAGAATATGTAACAAATAGATGATTAGTAAAAAAAGAAAAAAAAAAACATCAAGAGTCAAATGTAAATATTTGGGCAAAATATAACAAATCGTAGCATGGGATTACATGTTGTGAAATTTTTCCTGATTTGTGTTACTACAACATTTATAACTGTAAGAGACTATGGCAGCATCAACTATCTTTCCTAAAATGCATAATTGAAGGTCTACTCAGTAGAATCAAATATTATCCTGTAATCCAACGAAGGATGTGCTGGATCATGCACACAATAGGTAATTACTAATTATCTAGTCTTTAAGGTTATAGGTAAACAGTATATTATACTGTAAAGGGTATAGGCCATGAAGCAAGATGGACCTTGATTCCAGTTCCTGGAATCTAACCTTAGCTGAGTCCACTTCCCCTCTGTAGCAAAGGCCCCTCCTATGTAAAGTAGAGGAAAAGGTATATATTGTAAGAGTTGTGAGAATGTGTGTAAGAAGCCTAAAACATAGTCCTGTACAAAGGTGCTCCACAAATAGTGACAATTTGGGTCAGTGGTTTTGTTATTAAAAAAGCTAAACATCACCTGAAAATTAAGTTAAGAAATCCATTCTCTCAGCAGATAAATATAACAAAGAGAAAACCTTGTTGTCCTGGTGGGAACGTAAATGTTTTAAGAAAATAAATATGGTATCCTGGAATAGGTAGAGTATGCATTTCTTCAAATAAACTAGGTGTAAACTTTATTAAAGAGAAGTATCTAGGAAAAAGGAAGAGCATAAGAAATAAGGGAGGACCACTTTCGGCTGTATCTTTAGGTACAGTCTATGTGTACAGAAAAAGTATAAAAATCAGCTCTCTAGAAATGTAGGTCTCTCTCTAAAAATAAAAAAATAATAATAATAATAAAGAAATGCATCAGAAAAATGTAAGTTCTTAGTAAATGGAACAGGTCTGCGTTTAACTATAATAATGTAGGATTTTAATAATAAGATTATTTATTGAAGCGATAAAATCACTGTCTACCTTCAAAGAAACACTATATTGCTACATGTTCTTTTGAGTTAAATATCAAAGTTTTTGGTAGGTCACTGAGGTATGATAATAGAGAAACGACCACACTTTTTGTATGTCCCTGGATTGTTATCCAAAACTGAGATTTGAGTAGCTTACATAGAGGGATTTAAAGTTGAACGTCAACAACGATTAAAAAAAAACCCCAATATCTATAAAAGTATTCATTTATTCACTTGGTTACTGTTCAATATACTTCACAGCTTGAGAGAAATTCGTGCTGATTTGTCAGATGGTATCTGAATATGCTCATGAACTCAAATTATTGCATATTTTAATAAAATGCGATCTATCATCTGATCTTCAGCTCTACGTTACATCTAACAAATATTGCTCTAATGGGCTAAATTCTTATTTACACCAAATATAAACCCATCAAGTGATGGAAACTTAGTAGTACACTTTTAAAGAATTCATGGCCCTATGGTTGGAAATCATCATGTTAGACAGCAAAGGATATTTTTTAAAATATGTTTGTTCATGTAGTAGATATATTCAAATTAGAAAAGTGAACTTGAGAACTGAAGCAATTTCTTTATAATTTAGATAAATATTGTTCAGTAAAAAGAGACAAAGGTTTTATGTAGTTTTTAATTGGAAAAACAAACTATATAAGAAATAGAAATCAACTAAGTTAAAACATAAAACATCAATTTGCTACACGGAAACCAGTGGAAAGACTTCATTCCATTTTACTGTACTGAAGTCTGATAACATTGTTTTCTTTTTTTTTTAATTTTATAATAGTTTATTTTCAAATTGGTTTACATATAACACCCAGTGTTCATCCCAATATGTGCCCTTTTTTTTCTATTTCCTTTTCTTTACATTGTTTTCAACCTCTACTTAGTTATGTTTGTCTTGAAAGTAATTGCTACAAGAAAGTAGAAAATAAGTTGTATATGAATAAATTTTAAATTTTGCTCACAAATAAACCACAGGTAATGAGAAAAACTTGGATTAACAACTTAATTCAAAAGAAAAAAGAAATTCCAGGCAGACAAAGATAACATGTGAATGGTGGGTAGCTTGTGAACAGGCAGAGTTACCAAACAGTGCCAGCGTATCAATAATCCTTTGGATTTATAATCAAAAGGATAATCAAAAGGATTCTAAAATACAAGTTCGGGCCAATCTGTGTACCTCACACTCAATGGTTTTCCAAAATGTCATTTACCATGAACTTTCACAGACTTCTCTTGGTTAATAATGAAATGGATAATGATAGTGGCAGTGTAAATGTAGGCCAAAGAACTACTGAATGGGAAACACTTAAATTTTAAAAATCTGAAATTATGTAAGAGGAATCAGAAGCGAGATCACTTTTTTTTTTATATTTATTTAGTTTTGAGAGAGATAGAGAGACACAGTGCAAGTAGGGGAGGGGCAGAGAGAGAGGGAGACACAGAATCCAAAGTAGGTTCCAGGCTCTGAGTAAGATCACTTTATATCTGAAGCTCCCACAGCTTACTCCACTCTTTATGTAAGGCTATTGATTTAATATATTTCTTGTCCTGGAAATCCAGGGCCTTTAACTCCATTAAAGTTATTGAGTGTATACAGCTAATTTCACAATTTCTGCTTGACTGGTGTTGCATTGATAACACATCTGTATGTTGAGCCAAATTTTTCTTTTCCCATCCAACTATTCGTCTTTAACTCAGGGACACTTATTTGGTTTGCTCTGTAGAGGTCATTCAACCATAGTGACCAATAATTTGGCCCAGTATCATGACAAACCCAGAAGGATCTCAATGACCACTCATCTTGTCATTTCAGAAAAATCCCTTTGTGAATGACAGTCTTATCTTAATATGGTCGCTCATTGTTTTATAAGGTTGTTACTTCTAATTCTATCACATGGCTGTGATTCCATGAAGAGTCATCATTTATGGGCTCTAATTCCCATGCATCAATTTTTTCTAATTCTTTTCCTTTTATTCAGTACTTATGAATAAACACAAAAATAGACTTTGTCTTCCATTTTAAAGTTCTTTGTTCAAAGTCATGAACCTTACTTACATACTTAATCTGTTCCCTTATCTATCAATGGAGGGCTATATTTCAAAGTAATGTCCTATGGAGAACTTCTCATGATGACAACACCACATCATTATTTATAAACTGAAGACCTTCCAGTGGCTTTTCAGGATAAATGCATACCACTATCCTCACAAGGGTCTAAGTGACCTGGCCCCTGCTTCTGCTTTCATGTCATGCCTCTCCCCTTCTCCAATGCACTCCCAACCAATGGTCTTCTTTCATTTATGTCCCATGTCAAGTCCACTTCTGCTTTAAGTTACTTGTTACAGCAAGAATGTTCTTCCCATGACTCTGATTCTTGACATTCCAATCTTAGAGAGGTGTTCCTTGACCACTCAGTGTAAGTTTATTGTTTGCCTCCCATCACCACTTCAAGCTTCTGCATCCAGAAGTTAATTTCTCCACCCTACTGTCTAAAATATTCTTAAAGTATAGCAGACACTGAATCAATGGCTGCTGAAATATATGTGTAAATGAATATCAATTTGGCTAACGTTTTTATTCAACCAGACCAAGGAAAATGTAAATGGGAGTTATCTTTTAGATTATTAATTAGAGTGAGGAATTTATACATGTACTACTTAAACATGTTGTAATGTGCTGTCTGGAGCCTACACATAAATGACCTAGATCCATCAATATGTTAAGGAAAATAAGGTGGATTGGTAGAGAAACATGTATTTTCTCAAAGGCCAGGGAAATCCCAACAGTCTATCAGAGGCTAAAGGTCTAACTGTGAATGTGTTATTCAAGCTTCCCCTGGGAAACGAAAGTTATTGACCCTGATAAAGTTCATGCTGACCAAAATGTTGGTTTATTTTATATGTGTCATCTTAAAAATCAGAAACAACAGACATGTTGCCTCTCACATCCATGTTATTTATTTGCCACATAAGAACAAACTGCCACAAAATGACCCAGTCATTTCAACTTGACTTGAAATTTTATTTTTCACCAGTCCCAAGTTGGCTATGAAATTCTGGTGAAATAAAATGTCAGGGTGTGGTCCCTTTGCTGTTGTTACACATTTTTTCTTTCTTTCTTTCTACAAGAGTCAGCCAGCAAGAGGAAGAGGACACAATTCTATAAGAGAAACTTAGATACACTTCCCCACCGTGCCTCTCAATCCCATTATGCCTAACAGTGAATTCTCAAAGGGTAGCTAGCGACCCCAACATTTCTCTGGACTTTGCTTCTGTGCTACATGTTTACAGTCTGCTTCTGCTTCGGTCAGGGAGTGAACATTCAGTTGGAATAGTTCATCTAACCCAGACGTCACCATGATGGTGTCTCATCCCGAGAATAGGTACCCTCCCATTCATTCGTTCCGAGGTTTCGCAACTACAGGCACATGGGGGTTGGGGGGGCGGTTACAAACCCTTTCTTTTCTGCCAAATATATTTGAATCGACTCCTTTACTATCTGTCTGGTGATTCAAATCTCTTTAGAATAAATTGGAGCTTGAAATTTTATCTCTCGTTTCCTCTTCAAAAGTAATGTTTGATACCATTTAGGGTGAACAGACCATATTAAGTATGTTTAAAAGAAGAATCCTATACAAATTAATTCATTTGGAACATTTCAAAGTAAGTTTGAGTCATCCAAATGCAGTAAGATTTATTTTTGTTTACTCTACCTCTCAGATTCTATCCAACCGAATGAGGGTGTTCTCTGCTGACATTTGTTAATAATTTTGATGATTAACAGAGCAAAGAAGTTAGGGTGTAGGGACAATTTATTTCTTGACAATATCAGGAACCTGATTGGAATGAGTCTTCATCCCTCTCAACACATTCAGTATGAAGAATGTTTTCATAAAATATAGTGCCAAGACATTGCAAAAATGGAGGGGTAAGGACAGAGAAGAAAGCAAAGTTGAGGTGCAAAGACTTAAGATCTAGACTTGGGCTAATTTATATCAGTAGAAGTGACCTTACATCAAATACTTTTTTTTTCCCCAGAAAAAAAAAGCCCTTCCTTGGCCAGGTAGTAATGTCTGTAAAGGTAGATGGAGCTCCAAAACAATGAAGGCCTCAGGTCACAGAACAGAACCTAGGGACAGGGCCAAGTTTACCAAAGGCAGAATGTAGACCCGTGAGTTTTATTGTTTGATGTTACCAAATATTACCCCACAGGTTATACCCATGATTTATTCTCACTAAAATGCTGTCGAGGGGTGCCTGTGTGGCTCAGGCGGTTAAGCATCTGACTTTGGCTAAGGCCATGATCTCTTGGTTTGAGTTCGAGCCTGCATCGGGCTGTCTGTTGTCAGCACAGAGCTGCTTTAGATCCTCTCTCTCTCTCTCTCTCTCTCTCTCTCTCTCTATCAGCCCTTGCCCTGCTTGTGCTCTCTCTCTCTCTCAAAAATAAATTTAAAAAAATTAAAAATAAAATGCTGTTGATATTTAAGAAACATGATGGCTTATACTCTTTTCTGCTATTGATAATTTAACTTCAACTAGTTTGTTCATTTAGCAGAGTCCAGAGAGAGTAGAGTTCAAAGCTAGGAACTTGATGAGTGTCTCCAGGGGGGTAAGGGTAGATGTAATGGTCACTTCTGGGAGAGCCAGATAGATGAGCACAGTGGACTTTGCAAGGAGACAGAAAGGGTAAAATCAGAGAAAGGGCAGGAACAGCATCCCCTAAGTAAAAGAAGAAATGGGCTGATTATAAGAGTTCAATTAAATAGATACCCAAGTGTCATCTTTAATTTATCAATATTTTTCCACCATGCCTGGGCTTCTGGGGCCCAGGAATAAGGGGTGAGGAGCAAGGAACACTGTATTCAGCATGAACAAGAGGGTCTTTACCAGAAGAGGGGAAGCTTCAATGAAACTCATTTGAGCCCATTTTCTGGAACTGAATCAGTGGCTTGTCATTATATAGATCATCCTTGGACAACTGCTGGATAGCAGTCTCCCAGTTACAGAAGCCCCGTGGACTAATTTGCAGTGAATGAGTTGTTCTAAAAGAGCCAGAAACAAGGTCTAGGAGACTTTCTTCTGAGGAGTGACTATGATAGATCCCGTCCTGTAGTTGTTTAAGGGAGTGAAACATATCCAAATTAACAGTGTAGAGAATGTGTGTTCTGGAGAATGCCTGCCCAGCTCCCACGACCTTCTTTATGCTTCTTGTAGGCTTTTACAAAAATGCTATTTATTTATTTTGAAAGAGAGAGAACAAGCAGAGGAGGGGTAGAGAGAGAAGGAGAGAGAGAATTCCAAGCAGGCTCTGTGCTGACGTGGGGTGCGAACCCTCAAACCGTGAGATCAAGACCAGAGCCAAAACAAGAGTCAGATGCTTAACTAGTTGATCCACCCAGGGGCCCCTCCTCTGGGCTTTTTTAAACTAGAAACAATCTTGTTTGCTAAGCGCTCTCCCTCCGAATCGCTACTCCAGAGCTTCCCAAGGGAACGGTTCCCCACAGATGCAGGGTAGGAACACAGGATTTAGCTTGGGAAAGCATATCAGATCTCAGATAACCAACTTTGCTGTACAAATGCAAAACCTGGGAATAAAAGGATGACACTGCGCACTTGAAACAGCCAGGAAGTGGGCCCGTCTAGACAAGATGGTCCGGTTACACTTCATTCTAACGCGTAGATATTCCCACTTTCATGCAAGTAACACCAGTTGCAAATTTGACTTGTCGGTGTTACTGGAACAAGTATGTGTTTGTTGGTTTAATTTTATATTCATATCTCCTCATTTGTAACTCTTGCTGCTTCTTGGCTGTCTGCAGATAAAATGATCAAGGCCTTCCAAGAAGAGGTTGTACCCCGAAGCTATCTTTGCCTACGTTTCCTCAGCTCCTATTGAGTTTCTTGTGACATAAACCCAGGCATGTGACATAATTGAATGCAGTAATAAGGGAAAGAACAGGACCAAACGTAGCGAGACAAGAATCTAAGTACAGGAATCCTGAACAGGTTGTACAGCCAGCACAGAGTAAACTGCCAGTCTCCTCCTGGCTGGAGCTTCTTTTGCCCTTGATTAAGCGTGTAAGACTAAGCGTGAAAAAGAAAGTCTCTCCAAGCTTTCGCTACGATTCTAATTTGATCTGTCATTTTTAATCTTTTTTTTTTTTTTACTGGTCAATTATGTTAAAAAGGTTTGCTTCTTACTTCTGACCTAACGTTAGGCCAAGGGATTCCAGCTAAGGAAAAACAGCCCTTTGCTGTGAAGAGGTAGCAGATAAACAGAAAACATGATGTAAGTGCTCAAGAAGAAGTCAGCACACAGCCCAGAGACATCAGACTTAGAACGGGGAACAAAGAGTAGAGGCCGAGCTGCCTTCCTCAAAGAGAAGTTAGCCAAGCATCTCGGAACTTGGTTTTCAGGCAAGTCGATGAGAGACAAGTGGGTTTCCAAGCTGATGGAATAGTATATGTCTAAAGGCACAGAAATGGGGGACTGTAGCCTTTCAAGATCAACATTAATCATCTCTGATTTGGACTATAGGATTTGAGCAGAAAACCAATAAAGGCTAAGCAGAAGCTGCTTTTCCAAAGGCTACTATGCATCCCAGCAGTAAGTACTGAGTGGGTGGAATTCAGGTAATACAGACATTGACATTTAGGACAGGAATAATAAATGAGGCAAACCATACAAAGAAACATGAATTCATTTGTTCTCAGAATAGCCTGCTATTAATACCCCCATTCTACAGATGAGGAAACTGAGGCACAGAGAGAAGGAGAAATCTTTTTTGACTCAAACCAGACACTGTAGCTCTGAAGTCCATATTATATAAAAATGTACAACCCACCATTTTGGCAAAAAGCAAATGACTCCACATGGAACAAAGCAGGGGTCAGTAGTCTATAGTCCATAGGCTAATTACGACCTTCTGATTTATTCTTATGGTCCATTTTTTAAGAATGGATTTTACAATTTTTAACTATTTTCAAACCAGTAATTTGTGCCTGGGCTTTTTCCACACTAAAGAAAAAAGATTCAATGGTGCATTAGAGTTCCTTGTTTGCTGAAATCACCTTATTCCGTTTGAAGTAGGATAAAATAACCCTATTCCCTTCTCTTCCCAACCAGCCCCTGTGAAGTAGCATAGATTTGCAAACGGCTCAATTTTCAGACAGGGATGAATGAGAAAATTTCAGTTAGCTAGTGTGGAAAGAGCAGTTAGCTAAGGAAGGAGAGAGTGAAAAACTGTCCACAAATCACTGTTCGGTTGGCCAATCTCCAGCTCAGAATGAAGTGCTCGTTTTCCTGAAGAACAGGGATTGCTCACACCCAATTACTTACACCTTGTGGGATCTCTCTCTCTCTCTCTCTCTCTCTCTCTCTCTTTTTTCAGACATGAAATCAATCACTCAATGAAACCTTTGTAAGTGAGGGGCATAAACTGTCCAACCTTGTGGCTGTTTGTGATTATAGCTGGCAAAATGAAAGATTGTTCAGTAGATATTAATAGTTAAAACGACAGAGGAAAAGAAAGAAGCAAGTTAATCTCCTTTAGGATTTCCAAAACGAGGAAACCAGCTCATGAGGAAGTCTTTGGATCTCAATGGGGATGCCTAGTGCTCTGTTTTATTTGACCCTCAAATAGACCCACTACCTTCATCTGGAACAGGTGTTGATGAATGGAGGTGAAAAACCTGACCCTGCCCGGTATTTTTCTGCTAGAGAGGAAATGAAATTTCCCTTGGTTTAGTTTCTTCTCTGATTTTGTTACCTTTTTCTCTACTAAGTCAGTGTACCATACTGCTGAGAATACCTTCTGGAGAATAAAGGGCATCTTCTTTCTAAGAACAGAACCTGCTGAATATTAGAATAATGGTATTTGTGGTGGCCTTCCCAAGTAGACCTCTAAAGTTGTAGGATTCTGGCAAATTTAAACTTGAAAGATTCTCTTGACTCTCCCATTGAGCCTAATGCTTCACAGACTCCAAAGATTACAAAGAGTTCTCCTAAGCATTTTGGCGAGTGTGCTTCCTAAGGCAGCATGAACAAAACAGCCAAGGGCTAATTATGACTTTCTGCATGCTGTTATATGGCCCATTAACTAAGGATGGATTTTATATTTTTTAGCAATTGAAAATTTATCAAAATACAAAATGCCAACATATTTTAATTTCAGTGTGAATAAATAAAGTTTCATTGGAACCCAGCTATGCTCATTCACTTACATATCATCTATGGTTTATTTGCACTACAATGGCAGAGTTGAGTAATCACTACAGACACAAATGAACTATAAATCTAAAATATGTACTATCTGTTTCTTTATAGAAAAAGTTAGTCTCTGGTCTAGAGTACTAGGGAATTTAATTAAATGAGAAGAATGTCTTCTTTTAGTAAAACTAAAGCCTAATAGAAGTAGAATATTTCTTAGAGGGATTTGCAAAAATCCAGTGTAGTCTATATGTACTTCTGAGGAAAAAAATAGAACTTCTCGTTTCTGGTGAGTATGATTGAAACAAACTGAAAACTGGCCTGAATAAACTTACCAGATTTGGCACACGACACTAAGTCCAAATAAATTCACCTGTGAGCTGCCAAGTCTCCACTAATGATTGTACTGAACAATATGAAATCACAGTTTTTGTAGGTCAAAAATAATTCAATATTGGCTATTTCTTATGGTTCATGTGATTTCATAAGATGCTCTACAAAGAAAGGAGTCTGGTTTAATATCCATCTTCTTCATCAGGCTTCCTTTGTCAGGCTTTGCACCTGATTTTGCTTTATTTTCCAACATTTAACAAATGGCCAGTACATGTCTGTTGACAGCCTAGTAATGAAACAATAAATTAAAGTTATTTCTAAACATTCTACATTAGGAATAGTGTTACAAAGGAAGGATGCTGGTACTTGAAACTTAAGGCAAGAAGTAAATTCTAAGGCATTCCTTAGCACTTGCTATGTTACTCTGGGAAGACTTGACAAGTTTGGCATGAGGGAATGGAATTTTAATTTTTGCCTTCAAATTGTACAATTGCTAGCACTCTTAATGCCGGAGCACTAGAAATGTGAATTTATAGTACTGTAATCAAGTTTCTTTTTCTTCTTTTCAGTGAAAGAACAAAATATATATATATATATTAAGGATCCAAGCTACATGTTTGTGTCTATATGTATACACACACACACACACACACACACACACGAGTGTTATATGCATGGGTTCCAATCAATACATCTTTGCCTTAAACTTTTGAAAGAATTCCATAAAATAATTACTATTATAAAACTTGATCAGAATAACACAGTTTCATGTACAGTGGATAAACAGTCTCTCACTGAATTAAAAATTTTCTTTTTATTTCACTGGTCTGCATACTCTGCAAAGGCAAGGGACACACCTGACTTATTAATTAATCATGCTTCTTGCAAGGCTTACTATTATTGCTGAGGCGTAAACATACAGACGATGAATGGAAATAGAGAAAGAAAATATCCAGGAACCGAGATGACAAGAGCAACATTGAATTTGAGCCACAGGCTCAGATTCATCCAAGCAAATCAGACCTGTACCTCATTTATGGCCATACCGGAAAAAATGCTTCAAGAATAATGCAACATGGAACAAAATGGATTAAGGATGAATAGAACCTATAGAAAGCCCTAAAAATAAAAACCAATCAACAATTCTTAGCGGCTAGCAGGTGCTTTTGCATTTCACATGAAACTTCCTTTGGGTAGTTTCTTTCTTTCTCTTTCTTTTTTTTTTTTTAAGTAACTATATGTGTTCCCTATGACTGTTATAACAATGAACTCGGACTCAGTGTCTTAGAACAGAAGATATTCATTCTCGCCCAATGGTGAAGGCCAGAAGCCTGAAATCATGAGTTTAGCAGGACCGCCCTCCCTCCAGAGGCTCTGGGAGAGAATCCTTTCCTTCCCCTTTCAGCTTCTGCCGCCGTCAGCTTTCCTTGGCTTCTGGATCCAACTTTCTCTGCTCCATCTTTAGATGACTTTCTCCTCTGTGGATCTTTGTCTAATATGCTCTATTTCCTTCTTATAAAGACAGTAGTGATGGCCTTGACGGTTTGCCAGATCATCTCACCTACGTGCTTCCTCTTGAAGATCCTTCACGTAATCACATCTTTTGCTAGCGACAAAAGGGAACATCCACTTTTCCTTCCATACAAAGCGATAGTCACAGAGTCCAAAGTAGGGAGTACATATGTCTCTAGAGGACCATTTTTTTTAACTCTTTATTGTCAGATTGGTTTCCACACAGCACCCAGTGCTCCTCCCAACCTCTAGAGGACCATTTTGACAACGTACTGAAGTCTGTCCTAAAGAATTGCTCATAAACATCCTGAAAATAAGTGGAGGTGAGGCCAAAATACCCTTTACTTTTGAGCTAATTAAGATCATTTTACTATAAGAGAGATGATGGTCTTCCCCAAGAGAACTGCTTTTTCGAGCTGCTAAGTCTGTGTTGCTGTGAACAGATATGTATGACACTCACGAATAAACAGCCCCGAAACATACATTCCCAAAGCCATGTTTTCAAAATGAAGGAAAACTAAATGAATTATCAAAGAAGTTTCTGTTATTAATTTTTCAATGGGTTCACTTTCTTACCCACAAGAAATAGTCTCCAGTAAAGACCTTTCATTTGATTAAAAACAGACTCTAATAAAAGTGGGTTGGGATCACAGTGATAACCTATATTCAAGAACAAGAATAAAAAGTGCCCTTGAAGGGAAAGGCTCACATGTGTTCGCATTTGATACCGGAAAATAACTGTATGATGTTGAGGGGTGATTACTACCAGCTGTAAGTGTGTACACCACACAATAATAGCTCATCCATGCAACCACTTGGAAACTTTCTTGCTTGCTCTCTCTTTCACCCGCGAGTTCCGTAAAATATGGCCAAATCTTTCCCCTCTTACTGAATACTGACCTTTTCAAATCCCTAAATATGAAAATGAGAAACTTCAAATCTTGAAAGAACAGCGAGAAGAAACACAGAGTTTGCATGCTCTTCCCCCAGAATAAGATCGGTGAGACCATGCCATTGTACTATTTCTTCAGGCCCTGTTGGGAAAAGTTCTATATCATTTGCCTGAAAACATCGGCATGTTTTCAAGCTTCATAGCCTAGGAAACATCACCGGAATACAGGGAAAACTGTTCTTAGTAAAAGGCGTTCAGATCTCAGTAAAGCATCACTTATCTGTAAACTCTTACTATTGGAAATAATTTGAAACGTCATCCTGACCACCATCCTGAGTTTCAAGTATGGCAAATTCTGAATCACTTCTTCACCATAATTCCCTTACAGAAAGCCTGGTATCTCCCTAGACTTGTCTTACTTCACACTAGCTAAACTAGGGTTCTGTCTGGGGATTTCTGCAGTGTTAGGTAAGAATAGTAGGAAGGGGGCGGAGAATTTCTGAGAAGCTCTTGATTAACAGGAACACATCTGAGTTTTTTTTTTGTTTGTTTGTTTTAAATATTTAATACCCCAGTAGGGCTTATGTTTGAAGAAAATATACCCAGTTTAAACTGGGTATATCATAACCTGGGTATATTATAATAAAAAAAATAACTTATTAAATCTTTTTAATAGGCAAGTTAAGGGAAGGCTATGAGACACTATCAATGCGAACATCAGAGCCTTTTTCTTTTCATTTTTCCTTCCCTTCCCTTCCCTTCCCTTCCCTTCCCTTTCCCCTAAAGCAACTAAATGTAAATTAATCAAAGGAATAGAACTTGGGCAAAAGCAATTATTGTGTTCTAAAGTCTGACCCGAGTAACCGTGAGACATTTTGTCCTTTGAAAGCAAGCTAAGCAACAATAGTCTGTTAACTAATAAGGTAAAAGGTGGTGATCTCTCTGTCCAGATATCACATCTCTCCATCGCTCAGGCTTGGACTGCGGTCCCGTGCATACAAGGTTTCCTTTACATCTGTCTTAGCAGTCCACATACTTCATTGTTACTGGCCGCCGTCCCCCGCCACACAAACACCTTCATATAAAGTCTGTGACAGGTTGTATTAGCTTATATTATTAAAATCATAGATTACAGCAAAGGATATGACTTAAGTAATAGACATTTGTTGAATGAAAGGATAGAAAAATGATATCTCATGAAGAGGGGGAATTAGATTCATACACTCAAGAGCATGGAGCTCTTTAGTTGCGAGTATCATCTAAAGACTCCTACAAATTCATTTCTTGTTCATAATGGTCCACCCAGCTTCAGTGATTGTTCTAGGCCAGGTGTATTACATACATTACCTCTGTTGCAATATTATCTCTAGAGCAGGTGAGTATTACGGTTCTAACTGTAGAAATGAGAGAATTATGCTCAGACCTACCCTTGCTTGCGAGTGGCCATTTCCAATTTTAAACCCCATTGTGTTATAGCTCTCAAGCTGATGTTATTTCCATTACACTGCTCTGTCCTTTGTTTCCCCCAAAACTCCTTTTTCCTTAACAGTTGACAAAAGCTGTTTTAATCTTATTTGTACACAGATTTCATACCACATCATGAGAGTAAGAAATGGTAAGGGATGGTGGGTCAATGGGTGGAAGTAGGAATGATCAGAGAGTAAGGACAGGGAGATTGTGGAAGGAGAGTTGTTGGTAGAAACTGAGGAGCAGCTCCAAGTTCTGGTCTCTTCCTGAGGCTTAGAACTTGATAAGGCAACATACCCTCAGAGAGGGGGTTGGTGCACATTAGGAATGGAACTTCCAGGCAAAGCCAAGAATCCAATGCTCGAAAGTGCAGAGGCAGCCAGAGTGCTTCCTGATGCACAGTCACTGTGAGGTCTAGAATGGAGAGCCCGCTAGTGATGACCCACAAGGACTAAGAATGGAGGGGCCATCCAGAATGCTCTACTCTATACCAGATCAGATGAGGCTTTGTATAACTCTTGAGGAGGAGGCAGGGAATAATCCCAATAACAGAAACTGATGTTTTGGACAGATAGACAAGATAGGAGCTCAGAGTAAAATCTAGTTTGATCAATCTTTAAAAAACGTGTGTCATTTCTCACATTCCTGAGACTGCTGGCATAAATTCATACCTGGTATATATTGGCAAGGTCATTTGTCATTTTGATCATACTGTCCTTTAGCCTTCATTTTCTCTTTTTGGAGGAAAAAAAGGGCATTCCACTCTCAGTCCCTTCCTTAGTATCATATTTTAAACATTGTTATTTTCCATTGCTAAGATACTGTTTTGTCCAGGAGCTCCCATACCTAACTAACGTTCCCTGTTAACTGGGATGAATATATTTTAAATATATAATCCTCTTTCCTAACCTTAGATATTCTGGTTCATTAGATTTTTTTCAAACTCAGAAATAATGGTAAAGAGAAGGACACTGAAATCCATGATGCAACGTGGCTAAAAAATGGGGCTGCCAGAATTCTGATTCCATCGCTCATTGGTTAATTTGATATGATCCACATGTGTGGAGACCTTTTGAAAGAAATTCTTAAAAGAAGCAACAAACAGATCAATCACTAATTCAGCCTTTAAGCATGACTAAAATCCAGTTTTCTTGGCTTAATGGAATGGTTTAGGAAAAAGATTATTCCATCAAAAGAAAATTATTTTCATAAAATGGAAATTGGCAATTTACCCATTGAAGTCTGGAAGAAACTCAAATGTCTACATTTCCACTGGGAATGAATTTCGACAGCCAGGGGTAGGGAGCGCTGACGGTACAAAAATAACCACCTGTTGCCCAACAGGAGAGGAAGAAGCCAGGTGGGACACATCCCCCATAAAGGAAATTTGAGCAGCCTCTTGGCTTCCTCTGGGATAGAGGGGAGTAGGGAGGCTGGCAGTGGGGAGGTTGAAGAAAGGAAACCTGAGCAGGTTTCTTAGCTGTCTTCCATGTGGGGAAGGCAGGACTGAATTGGAGAGACTGTAAAACAGGAAGATTGACAAGAAAAGCTTATGCATTTAAGGCATATGTAAACGATTAGAATGCTGAGAAATACATAATAACTCTCTGAAATTATAGGTATGTCTAAATGGCTATGAAACCAGAAGTTGCCTCAGTCACTATCATTCTAGAAAATTTAAATGTCCAGTAAAATGATCTTCTAGAGTATTCGCAGGAAAATAAAATCTTAAACATTGAGGAAGCACAAGAACAAAGGGATATACTACCGAAAATCCAGACTCTTAAGGCTCACTGAAACGAAAGGCTTTAGCCTTTTTCGACATGCATGTCTGATACCAAACTAGGCAACAAAGAGTAATATTTATTTACACTTTCCCCTTTCTTTCTGACCCTCTCTCCTGTGAAGTAAATGAAGAAAGTGAAAAAACCTAAAATAAACATTTTTTCCTTTGGCAAGGAAAAAAAAATCTATGAACAGAATGCCTGGGTCAATAATCATCATTTGAATAGTTGGAAGTATCCCATCAACTTAGAAATTAACTTACAAGTTTGTAGCAGATTTAACAAGCAGCCACTATATGCCATGCCCTGCTCTAAAGGCTTTACCTGCACGCCTCATTTCAACCAAGTGAGGTATTCTTATCTCCACTCTGCAAAATAAGAAACTGATAGAAATAGTAGGTAACTTTCTCAAATGTATAGCACTCTTCAGTGATAAGTCTGAGAGATTTGATGCTAAGCTCTATAGATCTACATTCTACAGCAATATGTTATGATCAAGCAGCATGAACTATCCAAAATAAAGCCAAGATTCTGAAGAAACGCTTAAAAAATATAATGCTTCTAAGAAATTAAATACACATGCCGCAAAACTCTGTCAAGACTCCTCAGAGCTTATTGATTTATGTTAAAATAAAATATTAACAAATATGTTATTTCATTTCTGAGCCTAGAGCTGATTAATAATAGCACATTAGTGGGGTGTTTTGAGGACTGTTGGGGAGAGACAAGGACACTGATAAAATAAGAAAGAATACTGGTGACCTAATTCTGGGTAGATTATCACTTTACTTTCTCTTGGTTCCAGGTGACAGAAAAATTAATTAAATTCACTGAGCAAAGAGAACTTATTGGTTTATGACTCATCTACTTGTGGACCTGAGTCATAGGGACTCCAGGGGCTCATATATGAGACCGGGACTCAGTTTCTCCCATTCATTTTGTGCTTCCACGTGCCTCCAACACCTCTGGAATCATAATTTTTTTCAATTCCAATAAAAACAGAAAGAAAAAGTATACACTTTGCTCCTTCAAGCCCCCCCCCAATAGTATAAATGATCGTTCTTAATTCTAGTTGGCCCTGGGCACAGATATGAAACAAACATGGTGGCCAAAGGGAAAGAAAGTTTGGAGTGAGGCAGGATGGATCCTTACCTGATAGGTACAGATAGAGATTGCAAGAGAATTGGCTTCTTTAAAAATTCATGGTGTCACAAAAGAAGAAATGAATAATTGGTGCTGAGAAGGAAATGAAAAACGAAAACTACAGGTGAAGACAGACAAATCTATTTTAAAAATCCAAGCTTAGAGGCACCAGGGTGGGTCAGTCGGTTAGGCGTCCAACTCTTGATTCAGTTCAGGGCATGATCTCACGGTTTGTGGGACTGAGCTCCACGTCTGGCTGTGGGATTGAGCTCCAGGTGCTGACAGCACGAACCTGCTTGGGATTTTCTCCCTCCCTCTCTCTCTGTCACTCCCCCATTTGCGCATGCATGCATGTGCTCTCTCTCTCTCTCTCTCTCTCTTCTCTCTCAAAATAAATAAACATTTAAAAATAAATAGATAGATAGATGATAGATAGATAGATAGATAGATAGATAGATAGATAGATAGATAGATAGATAATACAGGCATAAAAACACAAAAGTCCCGCTAACCTTCAGTTATTATTTAGAGCTAAGCAGCCTCAAATAATTCAATGCATGGAGTAAATATCCCTTAAAAGCATGGTTTACCTTGAGTTTTTAAAAAGTTTAATGTTCAAAAGAAGTGCTATCAAACAAGAAGGTAGAAATAGTATGAAATTAAATAGGTTAGTATCTATATATTGTTGCCTGTGTGCCAGCCATTGGAACATATCATAAGAACTCTATGAAGAAGTATTATGACAGTCTCCACTTTCTAGTGAAGATGATGTGAGACCCAGAGCAATTTCCCAACAAGACTCAATTATTGCACAGTTTAGCCATGTAAGAGGATGATGATTCAAATCCATACAATATCACACACTTCGACAGTGATATTCAGTGTGAGAGCATACCATGGACTCCTTCGAATATAGTTTATTGTTACTCTCTGTAACAGTCCTTTGGATTTGGACATGATTATTGAGCATCTAGTATGTGCCAGGCATTATACTACACACTCAGGATATTTGGGCTTGTAATTGATACTTACATTTCATTCTCGAGTTTGTCTGGCATGTATTTCTTATTCAAAATTTAATATTTATACAGTTCTATGAACTTTTTAATAAATATCTAACACTAAATATTAAAATAATAACTATACCTTATTCTGTGACTGCTAAATGGAAAAGAAGAGAATTAGTAGCCATAACAAAGAATTCATATTTGTGCCAGATAAAATATTGGATGCCAAAATATGTTAACACTTCAAGCTGTTAAATATCCATCCGTTACTCGATAGGGATTGGCAGGCATTTTTATTAGGCATTATTAAACAATTCTCTGAATTTCTATGTTTGTGGTTAAGTGTCTACTCACACAGGGTAGAAAACAAAGAGTATAAAGATTTCACAAAGATCTTCTCAACAACTAAAGAAAGTTCTAATTCATACAGTGCTTTACAAATTTTCCTTTAACTTGGACTTGTCTGAAATTGATTTGTAGAAATTTCTTTACATGCATTTATTTAATACATTATTTTTAAAATAAGAAATCAGATAGACCAAAGGGAAATACTAACTGGCAAAGACCGAAGCAGCAAAAATAGTTTTCTGTGATTTAAGTATTTAAGAAATATTCCTGTTTATATTGTATATGGCAAATTTGGGATGGGGTTGGAGGACATGAGGGAGGAAAGGAGGGAAATTTCATTGAGATTTATTTCATTCTAGATTTCCTTTGACTTTCTTCTGTCCCTGAAGTCTAGGCTATGTTCTCACCAAGGGTATTTTCTTTCAGAGTTGAATGACAACTTCATTATCATTTTCATGTTTCTGTTTTCATGCTGAAAACATCTTAGTTTTGTAATCCAACCTCTATGAGTCTGGTGGCTCAAAAATTACTTCTTCTGCTTCATGGAAAGGTTTCAACTCCAGGTAAAACCTTTATCCTAGCTTTAATAGATATAGCAACCCTAGATAAATATACGTCACCCCGGGCTTCCTACAAATAAATCTTGAATGCACTGAACACATCGAATCGCCCATTGGCATGTCGTGGGTAAGAATCTGGACTCCGAAGTCAGAATTCCTGGGCTCAGCCCCACTATCTTACCGTCTGTCTTAGTCTCTTTTGTCTACTATAACAAAATTCCACAAATTAAGTGGCTTGTTAAAACCAGGAATTTATTTCTCACAGTTCTGGAGGCTGGAAGTCCAAGATTAGGGTGCGAGTATGGTCAGAATCTGGTGAAAGCCCTCTTCTCTCCTGTGGCAGAATCTCAACTTCTTACTATATCTTCACATGGGAGAGGAAGTTCTTTTATAAAAACGCTAATTTCATTAGGGCTCAGCCCTTGTGTTCTAATCACGTCCACAAATTAAGTGGCTTGTTAAAACCAGGAATTTATTTCTCACAGTTCTGGAGGCTGGAAGTCCAAGATTAGGGTGCGAGTATGGTCAGAATCTGGTGAAAGCCCTCTTCTCTCCTGTGGCAGAGTCTCAACTTCTTACTATATCTTCACATGGGAGAGGAAGTTCTTTTATAAAAATGCTAATTTCATTAGGGCTCAGCCCTTGTGTTCTAATCACGTTCCTAATACCATCCCATTGGGCATTAAGTTGTCAACATATGAATCTGGAGGGGACATAAACATGCAGACCAAAGCTGTTGCTTAATAACTGGATGACCTTGGAATTTATTTAACATGCCTAATCCTTAATACAGTCATCTGCATGCCAACCTCATGGGCTACCCTCTGTATCAAATATTCCACTTAACACATTGCCTTGTACAGGAGTAATGTTAATAAATGTTGTGTATTATTATGGCTCTTCTTAGTATCAAAAATGATCAAATATATAGTTTTTTTTTTAACAAGACGATTTGGATGGCACATTATCCACAAAGAATGGATAGGATTTCCACAATGGAAAAGGGATTGCTTTGAGGAGGAGAGGTGTTGAACAAAAAAAATAAATAAATAAAAAGAAACAAGAAACATCAACAGAGGCATGGTAGCTAGAAAATAACTAGTTCAACAACTAACCCATTGAAGCTGTTATGTAAAAATACGAATCCTATTAATGTTAGGAAGAAGACTAACAACACATTTTCCCCCTACCTGGTCCTTCTGTAAGTGCTCAAGGAATCCTCGGTTTCATTCAATACATCACAGATACACAGCAGCAAACTCAGACTTGGGAGAGCAAATGATCTACAATAAAATCCTGGTCTTCCTACTTACTTTTGTGCAACCTAGAGAGAGAGAGGAAAAAAAAAAAAAAAGATTTAACATTTCCGAGTCTCAGTTTTTAAGAAGTAAACCGGGAAAGACACCATTTTGCACAATGTCATGATTAAAAATAATAAAAATCTTAATAGCATCAACTACTACCCTTGAATGAGTGCCAGGCACTGCGCTAATGTCTTTGCATTGTATTCACTCCCCTTAACTTCTCCAGGATCATGAGTGAAGAATGGTTATCACACCAGACACCTGTGGACTCAGCGTCCCAAAAAGAAGCTGACAAGAAAGCTATTAATTGTAAGAAATAAGATGAACACCTTTGAGTTTTGAATAGATTATAGAAGGTGGGACTGAAGACAAATTTTAATTACATTTCTGAGCAAAGAGATTCCACTTTATACCTAAATGACAATAACTTTATCCTGTGTTCCTCACAGCATTGTTGTTAGGATAAAAATAAATGGTAGAAGACTCCTTAAGAGCATAATAAGTCAATTTCTTAAGAAATCAGTTAGAGGGGTGCCTGGCTGGCTCAGTCAGTGGAGCACGTGACTCTTGATCTCGGGGTTGTGAGTTTGAGCTCTGTGTTGGGTATAGAGTTTACTTAAAAATAAAATATTTGGGGGGCACCTGGGTTGCTCAGTCGGTTAAGCATCAGACTTAGGCTCAGATCATGATCTTGTGGTTTGTGGGTTCAAGCCCTGCATCAGGCTCTGTGCTGACAGCTCAGAGCTGAAGCCTGCTTCAGATTTTGTGTCTCCCTCTCTCTCTGCCCCCCCCCACTCACACTCCCTTTCTTTCTCTCTCTCAAAAGAAAAATTTTCAAAAACTAGAAAAATAATATTCTGAAATAAGATCAGTTAAAGAGAAAAACAAAAAAGAAGACACATGAATATTTAATCTAAAAAAACTTTTTAGGGATGCCCGGGTGGCTCAGGTGGTTAAGCCACCAACTTCGACTAGATCATGATCTCCTGGTTTGTGAGTTTGAGCCCCGCGTTAGGCTCTCTGCTGTTAGCATGGATCCCGCTTCAGATCCTTGGTCCTTCTCTCTCTCTTCCCCTCCCACTCTTGCACTCTCTCTCTCTAAACATTAAATAAATATTGTTTAATTAAAAATAAATAAAAATAGCTTCTTAAAAGCGTATTTTTTAGCCAAACTTCTGATGTAATGCCAAGACATTTCTTTGAATACACGGTCCACCGATCTGAAACCTGCGTCACCTCTCTTGTGAAAACCACACCACGATGCATCTGTGCGATTTCCACATTTGCTTTCTTCAAGCGGGAGCAGTATCAGTGGGAAGACACCTGTAAAGCAGCCTAGCACAGAGACATTATAGACCGTTAGAGTTTCTCCCTCTCCCCGCCCCCCACCGTTTCTTACAGTTGTCTTGTCCATCCATATGCTGCAGCATTTTTTAATGGTGCAGAATATTCATGCTTTGCAAGGCACAGAGCTTATTTTTCTTATGAACAATCTCTTCCTTTGCACTCATATTTAATTGGTGTTATTGAAGATTAATTAAATTACATAATGACTATAAAGGGTTGGCATAAACTAGTTTGGGAACCACCATGCTTGAACTTGGTAAGCATTCAGCTCATTTGATAGGCATAGAGACATATAGACATCTAGAGAAAAGCCTGCCAGTCATGAGCTTTCGGCACACCATGGGCTCCAACCATATGACTAATGGAAGGAAGTATCATTTAATCTAGCAGCTCTATTAAGAAGATATTAATTAAGGCCATGTCTACTCTTTGTTACAGTATAGAACAAGTTCCTAAATTAATTTGAGAAAAGATATCATGTTTCTTTAGATCATTCTTCTATGACATAAAAACACTTCAGCGTATTTGATTTTGCACAGAGAAAAAAGTTCCTAGCCATATAAAAAAAATCATTTAGATCTTAGCAGCACACAAGACAGAAGCAGCTATTCAAGATGCGACCTTCCTGAAAATGTTCATCTTATCTTTGGGCATTCATCTCATTTGTGTTCCGCTGGCGGCATAACACAGCCAATCAGAGAGATATTTTGTTTCTACACTTCTCTCCACTTTTCATTTCAAATCCCCATTTGTCAAGTTGCCCAAGGACTCTTACACACATACAACAACAACAAACAAACAAAACAAAACAAAACAAAAAGAATTATTTCCATTAAAGTCAAAGGCCTAAGAGAGTGGTCCCAAGTGATGCCTTCCCATCTAAAGGCATAGATGTGGGTTAGTCAGGTCTTGTGGCCATTCTGCAGGCAAATACATGGCGAGGCATCACTAGACACAGACATCTGGGGACACTATTGGTCAACCACGAGATCTGTTTTGTGTTTATACACATTTAAAATCCATTAGAGTAAATCCTGAAATCTCCTTTATTTTCAGCAGTGGAGAAATGATGTTTATTCTCTAGATTGATTAAAACTCAAACGCTAAGATAGAATTTCCTTTTCTACCAATGAAGAATTTGTGGAGATAAAGGTAGGAAATTTTTTAGTCTCTCAAAAGGTGACAGAGTGTAATAACCCTGAAACTCAACATGCATATCTATTATTATCCCCCAAGAAGTCTGATTGCCAGTATATTCTTGTTTTTTTGGCCATCCATGTAGAAGCCTTTCATCAAATTGGCATTCAAATATGTTCCTCAGAACTGGGATTCACAGGCAAAGAAAATGAATCCTCTTGCTTGTGGGTTGTAAATCCAAGCCTTTTGTTGTTCAGCAAATAAGTTCTATTCACCTCCCTTTTGCAGAACTGACTACCTGGTTTGTCAGCTGCGTGCATCACTTCTTCACCCTGAGCGTCATGAGAAATATCTTCCTTCCCACCACATACGTGTCCTATGCGCATGTCCCCTGGTCCTGAACTCTGCCTTTGTAGTTAGCAGAAGGAAGAAGAAAGCAAAGTAATATTGACCAAGTACCAACCAAGGGTTAGGCCCCAGGCTAGTGTTTTTATACATAAAGTATTCTTTCTAGACTAAAGCATTTTGAAGAGGTAGTAAGGTCAAGAATCTGAACAATATGTATTTTAGAAATTAACTACTAATTGCTCACAACAAAAAGAAAAACATATTTTGGTTAGAAACAGCAAAAGTTGCTTGAATTACAAAGCTCTCTGGGACAGTAACTCTAGAGTGGCTTAGGGGAGAAGTAGGAATGATGACCCAGGAAAATAGAGATTTTTCAGCATTAACACATCACACAACATATAAAACGGTCTCCGTGCTCCTTCTCCCTCTTGCTTACTTTGTCATCAGGGTTTTCCTACTCTTCAGATTATGGTGTTGGAAGAAAAATTGGCTGAAAGTCTGACTAAGAATTAGATAATAAAACCACTTACTATTTGTGCGATTTCCTGTTCTGGTTTAAAAAGTAATGTCCCTACAAAGAAACCGGTTGCTAGGGAGTTGCTAAAATAAATCCGGAAAGAGATTCTGATAGTGAGCCCTAGTAGCTTTTGACCAAGCAGGTAAAAAATCAACAAACAAAGGGGCGCCTGGGTGGCTCACAGTCGGTTGAGTGTCTGATTTTGGCTCACGTCATGATCTCAGGGTTTGTGGGTTCAAGCTCTGTGTCAGGCCCTGTGCTGACAGCTCAGAGCCTGGAGCCAGCTTTGGAGTCTGTGTCCTTCTCTCTCTGCCCTTCCCCCTACTCTTCCTCTGTCTCTCTCAGAAATAAGCATTAAAAATTTTTTTAATAAATAAATAATAAAAAACAAACAAACAAAAAGACAAAAAACCACAAGCTTTGCTGGATTAGGAGACACATAGAATTGAATAAGTGAAAACAACTCGAAAGTTTATCAAGGAGAATGGGTAAACAAAGTATCATATAGTCACACAGTGATGCGTTACTGAGCAATGAAAGGAACAAATACACAAAAATGTAGATTTCAAAACCATTATGTTGAGCAAGAGAAGTCAGACCGAAAGAAGTGTATGTGAATTTATATACATGAAGTCTAAGACAGACATGAATTACAGTGACAGAAATAAAAAAAGTGGCTTATGGGGGCACCTGGGTGTCTCAGTTGGTTAAGCATCCAACTTCGGCTCAGATCATGATTTCATAGCTTGTGAGTTCAAGCCCCACATTGGGCTCTGTGCCGACAGCTCAGAGCCTGGAGCCTGCTTCAGATTCTGTGTTTCCCTCTCTCTGCCCCTCCCCTGCTTGTGCTCTGTCTTTGTCTCTCAAAAAAAAAAAAAAAAATGAAAAAAAAAAGTGGCTTATGGCGAGGTAGGACCTGACATAGAGGGGTATGAGGAAATTTTTCAAGGCAAGGGAAATGTTCTATATTTTTCTATCAATTTGTTTTCACTGTGTAACAAACCATTGCAACTCCTCATAGCTTACAGCAAAACTCATTTTATTTAGTTCACAATTTTGTTGGTCAAATGCATAGGTTTTGTCCTCTGGACAAGCTTAGTGGATCTTCTACATCTCTCCTACATACTTCTATAGATCCTAGGTCATGTAGGCGCTCCCGTTCGCGTGTCTGGCTGTCGGCCAGCTCCAAGCTGCGTTACCTTGGTTTCCCTCCGGGTCTCCTCTTCTCGTCCAGTGGGATAGCTCAGGTTCACTCACATGGCCATCTCGGAATTTTGGGAGTTTGCAGTCATTCTTTCAATCTATGTCAATCTTGATTTAAATGTTATTTACATGGGTGTGTACACATTGTCCAAATGTAGACTCAGAATCAGTGTGTTTTATTGTATATAAGATTTATCTTAAAGGAAAAAAAATACATATGGGCCTTTATGGTGGAATTATCAATATATTATGATATACGACTTATCATTTAGCATGAGTTTTTAGTAAGAGATAGAAGGATCTGACTTAAGTAGATTTAAACACTAAAGAGGATTCATTGTTTTTAATTGTAAAAAGGCCAATTATAACTGCAGGTGTGGTTTGAGCAAGGCTCTAGGTCCACTATTCTGTAATTACCTCTTCTTTGCTATCCTTCTTACGTAAAAGTAGATTTTGTTTCCAGATTGACACTCTTTACTGTAGCAAAATGGCCATAGCCATCCCAGGACTTATATCTGCACACTGTCCAGAGAAAGATGACGATTCTCTACCAACAACTGATGAACAAAGTAAAGGGATAACTGGACCTACTTTGATCCTAAGCCTAGACAGAAACTGAAATAAGCCTGGGTCACATACATATCTATGAACCAATCACTACAGTAGGGAGGAGTGGACATGTTCGAAGTCACATTGACCAGGAGTCACCCCTAAAGGTAGGAGTGAATTAATCCTATCCCGATCCCAATTCCCCTGAGCATATAAGGGGTGGTGTAGATGCTGTGGAGGCAATCAAATTATACAAAGCAAATGAATTTTGAGGAAAATGATGAGAACAAATAATCCAAGTTGAGTAACCAAATAAAAAACTAACAAAGGATTTTCTGGAGTTGGGTACAATTCTCAATCAGAAACTGTCGATGGATCTACTTTACTTTTAGTCCTAAGTAAAATGGCTTAATAGGGGCAAATATAAAAGACTGCCATGATATGAGTTGTCATTTTTACTTGTATCTTTTGATACCTCCATACAGCTCCCTAGCTGAGGAAGTCTTCATCCCACCACACCTGTCCTGCACCTGTTTGTTTCACTGTTACTATAGAGTTGCTCTGAGGGGAGCATCTGGACTTTGGATTATACCCACCTGGGGACACTAACCTGGTTTACTCTGAACCCATAGATTTGATTACCATACGATCTTTTGCGCAGACTACTGCTGTGGCAGAATGATCCAGAGACCTAGAAAACCAGGATATGATTTTGGAGATCTGCCTCAGGGACAGTGAACTCCTCCCAGATATTTATTTTTATCTTGTGGCTCTTTGTGAGGGAAAATAACTGGCAGGGGGTGCTTTTTGACACCCCCACATTCTCCAGCGTACGTCTGAACTTTTATCAATCAAAACTCATGTCTTTTGTTTCACATTCTCCACCTGAGAATCGCAGATGACTCTAGAAGAAGAAATACACTTTAGCCGTCACTCATACTTCACCATCAGCGTGGCTCCAGGCTCTGTGTACACGGGTAGGAGGCACAGGAGGGGAAGGTGATGGCGTGAGGGCATCGGGAAATTCTGAGTGTTTTTAGACAAGAGGAATCACTACGGGGAAAATTCCTGAAAGTAAGACCATAATAGCCACCATAAATGACATCTACTTTATAATTGCTTCCTGTCTACGCCTGGGCTTTATCTCAGCATTTTTAATGGAGCACTTTGTATAATGTAACACTGTCACATTGTCTTAAAGAGGACAAGGAGACATCAAGGAATAGGGAAAGTGTCCTCATATAGACCTCTATATCCTGTCTTGGATGCCTACTCTGCCATTTGCTGCCAATATGACTCCAGGAAAGTCATTTTAGCCTCTTTGGGCCTCCACCTCCTCATGTGAAAACTAAGGATAATAACATCTCTCTTTCAGCCTAATTTTGAGAATGAAAATTCAAGGTATATGAGTAAACCAGTGTAAAGTTATTCTAATATTAGTCACACTCAGGCAACCATTGTCATAGTTGGGGGGAGTGGAGGGGCTGAATAAGAGGATAATACTGAGGGAGCTTTTGAGGCAGAGACAAATTTAAAGTATTCTGTGTGCATCTACTTTTCTGTCCAGCATCACAGTAGACACTGACAGTGATGCAAGAGACTTAGTTCCCTACTTTTTACAGGCTTCACAGAGTCATTGAGGAGGTAAGACAGGTACAAAAGTCAAACACACAGAAATAAGCAATACAAGAGCCAATGTCAAAAAGCAATGAGCTTAGAGCTATCATTGGTCAGAAGCAGCTTAGAGAGGCCAGGTAGGGCTTTATGAAGGAAATGGACTCATGCTGTTTCTGAAGGAATGGCTAGATACAGAAGAATGTTTTGATCTGTTCTTGGGATCCCAGGAACCAGTTGAGCTGGATACCAAATGACCAGCTATCCACAGCAATGAATACTTTCTGGTCTTCCTCCACCACCACATACCCAAAGAGTACCTGAGAGCTTAAAAATGCAACCAGTGTAACAACTGAGGTGATGTGTAAAAAGCAAGCCGGATGTGAATCACTGACTCCACATGAGCCACGGGCTTTAAGGCCATACCTAATTCAGAACAAAGTACAGCCATAATATCCAAGGGAGGAACACGAGACTACTTAGTCATTTAGAGCTGGAAGATGCGGCCATAGTTTACGGTACTATTCTCCCTTTTTCTGAGGAAGAACACAGGCCCTGAGGGGTAAGTAACTCAGGACCATGCTGACACGCAAGGGAAGTTCAGAACTGCCATCATCCACAGACTAACTGGACTAACTGGGACTTCCTCTAAGGTTGGAGTTTCAAAGGACAGTTTCACCAAAAACACGACATCTTTCTTTTTTTTCTCCTTCTGAAAATAAAGACCCTGGAACTCTCTGGGTTTTAATTTCCTCATCAGCAAAATGTAGAGGTTGAACTACAGTATCACTATAAACAGTCTCCCTCATTTTTCTGCCATATTGGAATTATTCTCCATGATCTTTTGAATGCTTTCTCCTCAGTTGATAGTTGGACATTATCAAGAGAGTCCTTGATCAATGAAAGAATATTTAGAGGAAAAATGAAAACAAATACTAGCAGAGCACAATCTCATGCATAGGGACTTTGTGATGACCTTGAGGAAATTCTGAAGTCCCTTGTAAAAAAAAAAAAAGATTTCACAGAGATAAAGCTGTCTTCCTTTAAACTGGGTAACTGGCGAAAGTGATCTATCACCTTGAAAGTGTATGTAAGAAACAAAGTAATGTGAAGATAAAATCAATATGATTAAACTGGACAGGCCAAGGGACTCAGATCTTTGTAGTTCTTCACTCGGTGATATCTGTGTTTTCTTTTCACTGTACAAAAGAGTTAACGTCTGCCAGGTGCTTTCAACTCCTCAGAAGAAAAGTGCTTAAATAAAATATGAGGTGTCACCTTGAGTGGTGAGCTTTGACCTCCAAATCCAGGGAGTATGGGTTTAAACTCGGGGAACTGGAAACTCATTTGTTTTGCTTCACAACTCCTTCCTAGTCTTCTGTTTTGCCGTTCAGCTTAAGAGTGTAGATCTGGATGTGAGTCTTATTTTTACCCATAACTCAAGGTTTAGCTCTTATTAAATGATGGTATTTGGCGATCTAACAATTTTAAAGGAAAAACAAACTACAACGTAGCATATGTTCCGTTGATCTCCCACTCTTGGCTTCCTTCTAGGAATCACTGTGCCATATCAGAAACCATTTCCTTTCCCATTCAATGTAACTCCACTCTTATCTGAGATCTAGATCTTAACCAAACACCCGTACAATAAACCAGAGAGCCCTATGTTTGATACCATTAGCCCCTGACCTCTGAAGAACTTCCTCAGAAGGGAGCCAATTCTGAGACGTTAACAAAGCTTGGTCATCTAGAGAGGCACCAGAGCCAAAAGAATAGGAATAGCTTTTATTAACTTTGAAAAGGCAGAAAGTTTTCTCCATTGAGTAGGGTTGATTGGGGCGGGTGGGTAGAAAGAAAGAGTAAAGATGGAAGGAACCTTTTGAAAGTCATCTTATAATGGATCCCCTTACACCCACCTAATCAGACCCCACATTCCAACGTGTGTTTTTCAGGGTCTTAACGGGCAGGGACTGCAATTTTATTTTGAAACAGATAACTTCCTAGAAGTATTACTGATGCTCCTTAGTACTATAAAGTTTGCATAATGTGACTAAGCACAAAAAATTATCTGTAATCTTAAATAGTTGTCTCAGATGAGGAAAACTCACTAGGAAAAAGTTTATATTTCCATACTGTACACATCTCAGAGCAATCTTTTGGTTAGAAAAATCTGTTAGGCAGAATGTGATTCCCCAAGTGCATCTTCTGGTCAGAAAGTCCAAGTTAAAGATTTTTTTTTTTCAAGTCTTGGCAATTAAAACTTAGATATCTGCATGGGTGGCTCAGTTGGTTAAGCATCTGATTTTGGCTCAGGTCATGATCTTGTGGTTTGTGGGTTCAAGCCCCATGTTGGGTTCTGTGCTGACAGTTCAGAGCTGGAAGCCTGCTTCGGATTCTGTTTCCCTCTCTCTCTGCCCCCCCACCCCCTGCTTGCACTCTGTCTCTGTCTCTCAAAAATAAATAAATTAAAAAAGAAACTTAGATATCTGCATGTGAAGATTTAGAAAGCTAAGGCAGCAAGGTGGACTAAATAAACTCATTGGTTCACTGTGAGGATCTTTTTTTTTTTCCAATTCAGCGTTGGTAAGCAGATTTGAGATGCAGAAAATAGAATTACTGTAGCTAAAATCCAAGACAAGGGAAAATATGAAATTGGGTGGTATTTATCACTCTTTGTGGTAATGACCCCAATGGGTACAAGCTGAAGACTGACTCAACCAATTTTATTTTCTTTGGGCATTGATCTTGTTCTTTTCTTTCCTTTCTATTGCCAAAGGATGAAGGAAAACCTGAAACCTGAACTAAAAGTTTTGAGCAATAGTGAGAAAAGCATTTGCTTTTCTGTCATTCACTTATTCCAGTGAATCCCTTTGGGGAAAAAATCATTTTGGTCAATAATCAAAATGTAATAAGTTGCAGATGGGTTGACAGAAGCACTATTCTATCAGTTGCATCTCATACAGGTGTTAGGTATCCTGTCTGTTCAGCCTGGGACAGGTATTGGTCATTTTTAATTAGAAAGAGGAAGAAGAATTAAAAAGAAAGAGGAAGACAGAACACTTTGGAAGGGTGCATTCATTGCCAGTGTCAAAAAACCAAGTTAGCCATGGACCTGGGCTATAGGTTGACTTCTACAGTGTCTCAGAAGAGTAGGAAGCACCAAGCCAATTCACACACCACCTACAAGAATACGTATCCAGTGATATAGATTGGTTCTGTAGAACCTAAAAGAATAAAACAGATATAATCCCAACTTTCAGGAAATCCATAACCTAGTAGTGGGCCACATGTGTTAATAACTAATTAATATACTATGGTGAGTGTTTTGTCACTGAAATGAAGAAAGTATTATGGGACGGAAGGAAAACAAGAATTAATTCTGATTAGAATTCAAATGCCACAAATCCGCTCCCCGCAGAGCACTACTCCATCATCATAGCTTACTTTCTTGACTCTTAAAGGTGTTTTAGACTTCAAAAATGTAAGGTATTTATTGAGAAGTTGCTACTTGTAAAAAGTTAAGCCCATTCATGTAAGATCTACTCAAGGACTGTGAAAGGAAAGTTTCGTTTTCCCCACTTACAACGAAGACAATTAAGATGCAGAGATGTAAAGACAAGTCACACAACAACTCAGAAGCAGTATTTGATATAAGTCCAGAACTACTTGTCCTTGTGTTCAAATTTCCTACCTACCAGATCTCATTCCTATTTAAAAACAAATCCACTCATAATAAACTTAAATCAGTGTGAAATGGACTTCGGCTGGGGGTTCGAAGGAAAAGAGGAAAAATAAAAAGACTTTAAAGGAGATTGTGAGAGCACCTACATAAAGTTTGTAACTTTTTATTTTTTTTAATAATTTTTTAAGTTTATTTATTTTAAGAGAGAGAGGGGCAGAGAGGGAGAGAGAGAACCCAAGCAGGCTCTGTGCTTCCAACATAGAGCTCGATGCGGAGCTCAAACTCATGAACTGCAAGATCATGACCTGAGCCAAGACCAAGAGTCAGATGCTTAACCAACTGAGCTACCCAGGTGCCCCAAGTTTATAACGTTCTAATTTTCCAGAGAGTGGATCTTTGAGGAGGGCTTTTAATGGGGAAGGAAGGAAGGAAAGAAAGAAGGGAAGAAAGAAAGAAAGAGAGGAGGGAGAGAGGAAGGGAAGGAAGGAAGGAAGGAAGGAAAGAAAGAAAAAGAAGGGAAGAAAGAAAGAAAGAAAGAAAGAAAGAAAGAAAGAAAGAAGGAAGGAAGAAAGGAAGGAAGGAGGGTGGGTGGAGGGAGGGAGGAAAGAGAAAGAAAAGAAAGAAAGAAAGAAAGAAAGAAAGAAAGAAAGAAAGAAAGAAAGAAAGAAAGAAAGAAAGAAAGAAAGAAAGGAGGGAGGGAGGAAGGGAAGGAAGGAAGGAAGGAAGGAAGGAAGGAAGGAAGGAAGGAAGGAAGGAAGGAGGGAAGGAAGGAAAGAAGGAAGGAAGGAAAGAAGGAAGGAAGGAAGGAAGGAAGGAAGGAAGGAAGGAAGGAAGGAAGGAAGGGACAATTCTGCTATGTATGTGTATCATGTGTGTGTGTGTGTATACAGTCCAGAATACACAAAGAGTGAACAAAACCTTTGCTGAGCTTCCTTTTCTCGCAGAACGCAATCAGGTCATACATACTGGAAAGGGGCTGTCTTCCTCCAGGCCACTTTCCCATAAATAGCACAAAAATGAACTCTTTTCATGATTCTCAGTTATGTAAGAAATGTTGGATGCAGTTGTCCCTAAAATCAATGAGCCAATCAGAGCATCTCCTTGGGAGGCAAGGGAAGTGACTGCTTTCTGGGCAGCCAGATGGTTGGGGTGGTGGCCAGAGAGGGGCCCACAAGCAGAAATGAAGCGGCTATGAGGGCTGGTGTGGGGGGATGTGGGGGGAGTTCCTACATACAGTAATAAATTAGACACATCCCATTAACATCATCCTTGTTATTCCCAAAATAAATACAGCCTAGCTCCCTCCTCCCCTCTCCGCATGTCCTGAGTTACACAGTTGGGATTCCTTCCCACCTTTCAAACAAATGCAGTTGCACAGTCTCCATCAAATCATTGTTTTAGGGAAGAGGGAATACAGCAGAAGGAGAGGAAAATTACAATATTTTAGACCTGTTGATTTTTAGGGTTTCTCCTCTAAAGCAGGAGAGTAATACTCCCACAAATGATCATACAAGATGATCTAAACAAAATGCCGGCGAAATGAGTAGCATGTAAATAGGTCTTCACAGATGGTAGCAACCGTCGTTGGAATGGCTGCTTTTGAACAATTATTATCATGATTTTTAGAGACTTTCCTTAATGGTTACCCCCTGGCCTTGGTGTGAATCTCATTTCTTTGAACGTAGAGTACCTTTCCTTTTTCTTTGTGGTTCCTAGCCCTTGGTTTGAATATCTGTTTCTTAAGGTCTTTTTCTATTTAATGTGGTCCTTTAAACGCGTTCCAAATTATTGTAAAATTTCCATTTTTGCCCCTCTAGCCCTTCATATTTCATCTTCTAACAATCCCTTTAGCTTATAAAACTCCCCTTGTGCCATTTCCCCTCCCCCACGATACCCTCGGCTTTCCCCTCTTTCCGTCTCAGTTTTCCCACGTTGGTTTCCGCAGTCACATCAGCACCTTTGACCACTGACAGCTAGCTAATCACTGCCCATTTCTCTGCTGACGGCCAACTGGCCTTTGGGGAACATTATGTCACGGTGACATTGAGTCCTTTAGATGTTCACAAGTCAATCTGGAAACTCAAATCCTAAATTGAAAACATATTTCAGCAGAAATGAGATGCAGATTTTCTGTACGTGGAGAGCTTGTTGGAACTATACACGGTGGTGCCATTGTCGGGAAAGGGAAAACAGACAAAGGAAGCCCTGCTCTTAAAGGCCATGACCCACTCCTTCCTTTCGGAGGGTTTCCAATCAATTATTTCCTCTCCTTTTTAAGTTTTAGCTCTAACCTAGACCATTTTGGGGTGGCATAATTAACAAAGCTGATAGGATCTGAGAAAATGCTTCATTGAAGGGGCAGAATAATCCACATTTTAAAAATGGAATACAGCCCCCTTCTTCCATAGCCTGGCTCCAGCACACACATACAACCATCAGAACCACACATCTTTTTCTGGGATGCCCCCCTGGCAATCCCGTGCTTTGCCAAGGACCAACACTTGCCACAAAGATTTAGAAGAAGTGCAAGCTAATGTTTCCTCTCCCACCCCCTTAGAATTAAGGTTTATGGGGCCCTTCATCTGGGGGGAAGGTTAAGTGGTAGAATTAAAAGCTTCTCTTTCTCATACATGTTTTATTCTGAATCCCTCTACTTCTGAGGGCATTTGCTATCTTCAGCTTCCCATTATCAGAAAGATTTGCAGGACGAGAAAAAAAATGTAATTATTAAAAATAAGACAGATTTCAAATCAGTAATTAAAATAAAAGTTGGAGAATGTTCATCTCCTCCCCCCGAGCCTTCTTCTTTCATTGACAAGAAATTAATTATTGACTCATATTGCATGTAATTTTCCAGAATTCATTGTATTGCCTGCCACAATTCTCATCTGAAAACAGGGTTGTTGTGAGGATAATTCTACTAGTAATAAAAAAAAAGATAGTTAGCAATTATGCAGCTACTTCTATATTTCAGGAACTTCCTTTAATGTTCATATTAGGGGAATGATAACTACTGTTTTTTTTTTGTTTTTAATAATTTATTGTCAAATTGGTTTCCATACAACACCCAGTGCTCATCCCAACAAGTGCCCTCCTCTGTGCCCATCACCCACTCTCCCCCCTCCCACATGATAACTACTGTTTTAAAAAGAGTCTCTAAAGCTCAGTGGTTCAAACAAGAAAGCTTTATCTTTCACTCACATCAGAGTCCAAGGCTCTTCTCCTTATGGTCATTTAGACACCAAAGAGGCCATCCTTAAGACAAAACTTTAAAGTTTCCTGTAGCCAGTATCATTTCTTTCATTAGAAGGCAGAGAAAAACAGTAGGTACAGAATCAAAAAGGTTTTCTTAAGCAAGTAAGGAGGAATCCAGTTATGGAATGCATTTTGGTAAACTGGATTTGGGATTTTGGTATCTGTTTAGAAACAACAGTTTACGGGATATTATCTGACTCAGTCTTTCAGAATAACTTCATAAGAAGGATTAAAAGACACGTACGCCTGTAAACACCCTAATGTCCGAAGTATTGTAAGGATATAATAAATCGAAACTCCTATTTGTATGTTCTTGTTGTTACTGCTATTTACAAAATTTGATGGGCCATCAATATACTTGTTTGCATTATATAGTACCAAATGTTGTGTCTGAGATGGCACTCCAAGACTTTCATTATTGCTGTCACTAGTCTTGAAAGTGGAAATACTATGAATTTAAAGTGGCAAATAGTCACCTGTTTTTCAGGAAGCAGAGGTTGAATTTGAGAGCAGACTATTTCTCCAGTTAGGGGGACAGGAATCAAAGCTTAAAAGACCCTTTTCGATATATAACTGTAAAATGGAGAAAAAAGTAAAAGAAAATCTTCTATAATGAAGACATATCCTGTAGCTTCAGATTGACTAGTACAACAATGCACAGTTTCGGTGATAGCTAGACCATCTCTCGGCTGACTCTGTTTCCCTCCAGAGTAATTCTTTTCTATAAATGGAATAGCACGACCCCATGCCTGCATGGATTGCTTATGTATAAGGAGATGGTTATATGCCTGTGTGATTCCCTTACATTAGATCTTTGCGCATGGCTTTCCTGAATAGCAGCGCTCCTCACCCTAATGAACACTGTTAGTGATTGGTCATGTGTGAATGAGTTCGCTCTATCCTCTGCTATTCGCACGTGAGATATAAGACTTTAACCAAATAGGCTAATGTCTCAGGGTAGAGTTAAGTGGCTGACCACAAAGAAAAGTTCCTAAGGGCAGAAATGACAGCAAAGAAAATTCCTGAGGGCAGAAGTGACATCCTTTAAAGTACACAAAATATCATTGGGTTAAAAATGGTCATAGATTTTTACAATCTAAGTGACAATGACATGTCCAGGACACTTTTCTCCTGGCTCTACCTTTAACCCAAGAGTGAACTAGCAGGAAAAAAATGAGCGAAAATAATAGTAAATGTAAATAAAGGCTATGATTAGTACTTAAACTTATGTAATAGTTTACCCTTTTAAAAAATAACTTCCATTATACTTAATGAATATGATCAACTCATCCATTAAACAAACATTATTGGACCCCTTGTACACTAAGGCCCCATCTCGTGTGCTAATGAGATAATGGTCGTGTACAGGATGCTTTGCAGCAGCATGGACGGAGCTAGAGAATGTTGAGCTGAACAAAATAAGTCAGTCAGGGAAAGACAGTTACCAAATGATTTCGCTCCTATGTGGAATTTAAGAAACAAAACAAACCAGCAAAGGAAAAAAGAGAAAGAGACCAACCAAGAAACACTCTTACAGAGAACAAACTGATGGTTCCCAGAGGGAATGGGCATGGGTGAAATAGGTGATGGGGATTAAAGAATACATGTACCACAATGAGCACTGAGGAATGTATAGAAGTGTTGAATCACTATATTGTACACAGGAGACTAATATAACACTGTATGTTAACTATACTGGATTTAAAATTAAAAACAATAAGAATGCCTGGGTGGCTCAGGTCATGATCTCTCAGTTTGTGGGTTTGAGCCCTGCATTGGGCTCTGTGCTGACAGCTCAGAGCCTGGAGCCTGCTTCAGATTCTGTGTCTCCCTCTCTCTGTGTCTCTCCCCTGCTCACATTCTGTCTCTTTCTCTCCATCAAAAATAAGTAAACATTAAAAAAATTTAATTAAAAACAATTAAAAAATACTGCACAGGATAAAAACCAGACTTTGCTAGACTGATGAGGCAGAGTTTCAAACAATAAAATAATAATAAATACATAAAATAGTTGCAGCTTTTGCTAAATCCTAGAAAGTAAATAAAAATAATAGTGCTATAGAGAATAATAGAGGGAAAGGGGCGCCTGGGTGGCTCAGTTGGTTAAGAATCCAACCCTTGATTTCAGCTCATGTCGTGATCTTACTGTTCATGCGACTGAGCCCCACATTAGGCTCCTTGCTGACAGCACGGAGCCTGCTTCAGATTCTCTCTCTCCCCCGCTCCCCTCTGCCCCTTCCCTGCCTGTACTCTCTCTCTCTTAAAATAAATAAACTTTAAAAAATTAAAAAGAATAGGAAGAAAGATCTACCTTAGAAAGGAAAATGAGGGAAATTCTATCCTTAAAACAATAAAGAAAGCAAAGGTCTGACTGGCCCAAGGTGAGAGGCAGAATTCGATTCTAGACCCAATGCACAAAGGAGAAAAATTGAAAGGAGAAGAGTTTTCATGTTTGCTTTTGATGATTTGAAAGCTGAGAGGCTTATATGACTCTTAAAACAGCCAAAAAGAGAACTGTATCCTTTTGCTGTCTAAAATCTTAGACCAAGTGGACTTTTGAGTGTGGAACAGAGACAAGAACATCCTTCTCACTCTTCCAGGGAATAGGCAGCAGCCAGGCTGGTTGACAGAATGGGTCTCGTGGAATAGCAATGGATGGTGACAGATCCATTCGTCGCTGCCAGTGGCTCTCCCCACCAGCTGAAATGTCACCAGCATAACCGTGGAAGGGATTTTTCTCTATTCAGTGCAACTGCAGCTCGTCAGCCAGCCCACCAACATGGCAGGCACATTCCTTGGGGAGCGTTATCAGGTCTCCAGGAACCCGCCATGACTCCCCAGATAAGGCGCCGATGCTGAAACATGTCCAGCCACTGCTGTTTCAAAACCTAAAGCTCCTAGTTGTCCAATCGTGCTTTGTCTCCCTTCAAGATTTTTCCGGATATTTAATTAATGGGTTCAGTCATAGTGAGGACAGAGATATCTCCGTTTCATGCCATGGCTTTAGTTCCCGCCTCTTCCTTCCCAACATCTTTGCATAAAACTCCCAACGTAAATGCTACCTATAACGTGAAGATAGTTCCAATCCCTGACTTAAAGGATCTCCCCCTTTCCTCAATTTCCATCTCATACATAGTTTCTGCTACTTATCATGATATTATTGAACACAAGGTGTAAAAAGAGAGCAAAAAGGGGGAAAAATCTGCCGATGTTAATGGAACACACACTTGTTTCATGGTTTATACAAAACTCATCCTCAGAGCAAATCTCGGAGGTAGAGATGATGAGGATGGCCATAAAGGTGCTATTTATTGAGCACTTATTCTCCAGGACTGAGAACTTTACTGGGCTCCTTGCTTCCATGTATCACTGCACAATTCCATGAAGTGTGTTTCATTCTCTTCATTTCCCAGATGACGAAACTGAAAACCATAAGAGTTCACAAGGCCACTCCTGACCCATCCATGAGCTCATATGATACCTTTTCTGCAAATGAGGAAAATGTCCCTCCAAGTGGATGCATCCAAGGGCACAAGGGTTAACAAGTGTGATTGATGTCTCTCTGCTAATAAGAAAATCAACCTCTTGCGGGCACGTGGGTGGCTCAGTCAGGTAAGTGTTAGACTTTTGATTTCAGCTCCGGTCATGATCTTGCAGTTCATAGATAGAGCCCCACAGCAGGCTCTGCACTAACAGTGCAAAGCCTGCTTGGGATCCTCTCTCTCTCTCTCCCCTCTCTCTCTTTCTAAAAATAAATAAATAAATAAACAAACCTTAAAATAAAACCTCTTCTTCCAAGTGGAAGCAGCTCTTGCGCCAGGGCACTAGGCTTAAGAAGCACAGTAGAGGCTGGATATCAGCTCCCATTCACTTCTGGGCCTCACTCCCTTGGGCAGTGAACATCCTGCCCAACCATATGCAGCAGCTGTGCAGGCATACAGAGATAATACCAGAGCTGGAACTTGAACTCGAGTCTGTGAGATTTGGCGCTTGTAATCTTATCAACAAGCAACCATGCCTTTGGATGTAGTGGATTTCCCTGTCCATGGATTTCCAATAGCAGAAGGCTGTTTCTTGAATGCAGTTCGGAATGCTTGGAGGTCAAGAATCACGTCCATTGAGCCTCAGAACCCCATCGTGTAACTTTGCACTCTGAAAGGGCTCCAGTCCACCTGTTGCTGGATTACTTGATACACTCAGAAGGTGTTAAAGGCAGGATGGCAAACCTCATCCACCAGTCCCCGGGGGACCAGGAGCCAAGCAGCCAGTTTTCTGGGTGCTGCTTCCAAGTGTTCCCTCCTCCCCCCAAATCCCCACTGTGCCCATGCCCATTTGTCCTCAGTAGGAGACACTGGCACAGTCAGCCCCTCGCCTCAGTATAGTCATCTGAAACATGACCTTCGGTGTTAAGCGGTGCTCTCACAACATCGTTGACTCAAACTCTGGACAGGCAAATGCCCAGCACCCAGTTAATAAGACAAACCATGAAACAGATCCCAGATATGAGAGCCTCATTCTCCCAGTTCACTGTCCTTTCCAAGGCTTCAGATAGCTACCCCCTTGTGTCTCTTCTGTTTTCCCACTCTCATTCAGGGCTCCCAGCCTTTAAGTGGAGGTGTCCCTTTGGGGATCAAAGGGGTTGCTGGCTGGATTTAGTGCGCTGAAAGAGCAGGCTGGGCAATCTGGAAGAGGCTTTTAAAAACAGCATCACAAAGCTTTGCAGCTCCCACTTCTTAGACTGGTTAACGAGGAAACTTCGAAATCCGCTGGCCCAAACCCTACCATCCCCAGATGAGAACGCTGTGGGGGCAAAGGGCAGGGGAGCACAGAGGCCTCTTCATCCCCAGTGCTATGCTCCTTCGGCCGGCCATATTTTCTTTCCCAACCTGAAATTAAATCTCAGGCAACATATCGTTCCATCTAGACTCTTCTTACCTGGGGAGAAAACTTTTTTTTCAGAAGCTTTTTTTTTTTTTTAGCCTTAATGTATCTGCTCTCGTTTTTCTATTAATAATACAATTAAATAATTATTTGGGGGGCACCTAGCTGGCTCAGTTGCTTAAGCCTCCAACTCCAGCTCAGGTCACGTGTTGTAGGTTGCTGTTAAAAAGACTACCGGAGACCAAATGGACAGGAGGCAAATTTATTACTTACGGTCAGGTCAAACCTGGGCTCCTCATCTTATGGAGCAACTGCGGAGAATGGCCCCAACAAAGGCAGCAGTGAGTTTATATAGGTTACAGCAAGTTAGGGTGTGATTACAGCAAGTTAGAGTGTAGAAGCATATTTGTTAACCAATTACAGACGTTAGTTTTGGCGCGAACCAATCACTGCACAGTGCTTTGTTCTAAGATGACAAGCTACTGGAGGTCTTTGTTCTAAGTAAACAAGCTATTGGAGGTCTTGGGAGACCCTGAGATATCAGGAGATCTCCCGAGACCATGTATCAGGATATCACAAGGTCTGGGGAGACCTCATAACAATGATCTAACTGTTTCTGAGTTCAAGTCCTGCAAGGGGCTCTGTGCTGACTGCTCAGAGCCTGGAGCCTGCTTCAGATTCTGTGTCTCTGCTCCTCCCCCACTCACACTCTGTCTCTATCTCAAAAATAAATATACATTTTTTTAAAAAGCAATAATTTTTTTATAACAATGTTTTTTAAATAGCAGATATATCCTGGGACTGAGATTAAGGGTTTTTCGCTTTGGGTTTTTTTTTTTTTTAATAATTTATGTCGATTTGGTTTCCATATAACACCCCGTGATAATCCCAACAAGTGCCCTCCTCCGTGCCCATCACCCACTCTCCCCTCTCCCACACCCCCGTCTCCCCTCAGTTTGTTCTTAGTGTTTGAGAGTCTCCCATGTTATGTCTTCCTTCCTCTCTGTGGCTTTTTTTTTTTTTCCCTTCCTTCCCCTCTTCCCCTCTACCCTGGTTTTCCGTTAGGTCTCCCAAAGCCTACCTATGCATGGGAACATATGGCATCTGTCTTTCTCTGCCTGACTTATTTCACTCAGCATAATATCCTCCAGTTCCATCCATGTTGCCACACATGGCCAGATTTCATTCCTTCTCATTGCCGCATAGTATTCCATTGTATATATATACCACATCTTCTTTATCCAATCATCAGTTGATGGACACTCAGTCTCTTTCCATGATTTGGCTATTGTCGAAAGTGCTGCTATGAACATCGGGGTACACGTGGCCCTATGCATCAGCATTCCTGTGTCTCTTGGGTAGATTCCTAACAGTGCTATTGCTGGGTCATAGGGTAGCTCTGTTTTCATTTTTTTGAGGAACCTCCACACAGTTCTCCAGAGTGGCTGCACCAGTTTGCATTCCCACCAACAGTGTAGGAAGGTGCCTGTTTCTCCACATCCTCGCCAGCATCTATAGTTTCCTGATTTGTTCATTTTAGCCACTCTGAGTGGTTTGAGGTGGTATCTCAGTGTGGTTTTGATTTGTATTTCCCTGATGATGAGTGACATTGAGCATCGTTTCATGTGTCTGTTGGCCATCTGAATGTCCTCTTTGGAGAAGTGTCTATTCATATCTTCTGCCCGTTTCTTCACTGGATTATTCGTTTTTCGGGTGTGGGGTTTGGTAAGTTCTTTATAGATTTTAGATATTAGTCCTTTATCCGATATGTCATTTGCGATGATCTTTTCCCATTCCGTTGGTTGCCTATCAGTTTTGTTGGTTGTTTCTTTCGCCGTGCAGAAGCTTTTTATCTTGATGAGGTCCCAGTAGTTCATCTTTGCTTTTAATTCCCTTGCCTTTGGAGACGTGTCGAGTAAGAAATTGGTGCATCTTAGGTCAAAGAGGCTTTTTCCTGCTTTCTCCTCTAGGGTTTTGATGGTTTCCTGTCTCACATTCAGATCTTTTATCCATTTAGAGTTTATTTTTGTGAGTGGTGTAAGAAAGTGGTCTAGTTCCATTCTTTTGCATGGTGCTGTTCAGTTCTCCAGGCACCATTTATTAAAGAGGCTGTCTTTTTTCCATTGGATACATTTTCCAAAACAGCCCATGCTCATGGATTGGAAGAATAAATATCGTTAAAATGGCAATACTACCCAAAGCAATCTACACATTCAATGAATCCCAATCAAAATTGCACCAGCATTCTTCTCAAAGCTAGAGCAAACAATCCTAAAATTCGTATGGAACCACAAAAGACCCCGAATAGCCAAAGTAATTCTGAAGAGTAAAACCAAGGTGGGAGGCAACACAATCCCAGGCTTTGGGGTTTTTTTGTTCATTTGTTTTTGAGAGGTGAGGGGAGGAGAGGCGAGCCCAGAGAAGTGGAGGGGAGCAGAGTGGATGGAGTGGGGGAAGCAGAGGAGGGACACAGAATTCAACATGGGTAGGAACACATAGCGCCAGAAAATGATTACTGGGGAAGAAGACAGATGAGATGTCCCTTTTTTTTTTTTTTAACCATATCTTCTCTCGACCTGCTGAATCTGGCTGACCTCGGGACCGGAACTCAGGGCAGCATAGGCATTGCTGTCTGCGGCTCACAGAAGCTGCTTGGGCTTGCAAACACTTCGGCTCACAAGGGCTGCTCTGGGGTTCAGCGTTTGCAGGCGGGAGACTTGTTTGTTTGTGCCGTTTGGGGCTTGGAGGTTTGCACGCCCCCATCCTCCCCTCTCTGGAGCCCAAGCGGCAGGTTTTGCTTCAGTCCCAAGTGACTCAGCAGGCTTTCCTAGCCAGGCCCAGTCTAAACACTGCCCACTTGGCAGACAGAGGGGGTGTTCCCCCAATTGCTCAGGGACCTGGCAGCCCTGAAAGGAACAGCGCGGGTCCCCTCCCTTGCTGTCTGGGGAACAACGCACGGAGACGGCAGCGTGCAGGCGAGTCATCCCAGGCCCCAGGCTGCAAGCTGGACTTCCCCACCAAAACCCTCCGCCGCACCCCCCGCCCCCCGCCCTCCCACAGAACACAACAACAAGAAGCACCCAGAGCAGCTTTGGCCCAGCAGTCGGCTTGTCCCGGGGAGGGGGGGGGGGGCTCAGGCTAATCGCAAACAAGGCGGTGCGCATGGGGATCTCTTCCTCCTCCCAGTGACGCAGGCACAGCCGAGGTGGGGTGCGCACAGCAGCTGTGAGAGGCCACACAGCAGCACGCTGGGGTCTGGGTGGGGCGGCAGGTGGGTCCCGGGCTGGAAGGAGGCCAGGGATCCCACACTGCAAACAGTCCCTGCCGGGAAAGCGCGCTCTTCGCTAGCTCATCTGTTCGATCCACACACGTCTGCCAGGCCCAGGGCTGGGTGCTAGAGGGACCTTGGCTATAAAGGGTGGGAGCGAGCGGTAGTGGGTGTTATCAAAGGCACAGGGCGTGGGCTCTATCCTCAGACAGCTCAGTTGGAAAAACAGAAAGAGAAGGATGCTGGCCGCTAAGGAATGGGCTCTTTGGAAAAGGTGTAGGGGTCCCCACTTTCCTCTTTTGCCTCTGATTTTAAAAAGCATTGTATCCTTGGGGCGCCGGGGTGGCTCAGTCGGTTGAGCTTCGGACTTCCTGCTCAGGTCAGGATCTCTGTTTCCTGATCCAGCTCTGTATCCCGGCTGTTGTGCTGACAGCTCAGAGGCTGGAGCCTGCTTCAGATTCTGTGTCTCCTCCCACCCTCCCGCCCCTCCCCCACTCACGTTTGTCTCCCTCTCACTCTCTCTCTCTCTCTCTCTCAAAAATGAATAAACGGGGGCGCCTGGGTGGCTTAGTCGGTTGGGCAGCCGACTTCAGCTCAGGTCATGATCTCGCGGTCTGTGAGTTCGAGCCCCTCGTCGGGCTCTGTGCTGACAGCTCAGAGCCTGGAGCCTGCTTCCGATTCTGTGTCTCCCTCTCTCTCTGCCCTTCCCCTGTTCACACTGTGCCTCTATGTCTCTCAAAAATAAATAAACATTAAAAAAAAATTTTTAAAAATGAATAAACGTTAAAAAATGTTTTAACTTTAAAAAAAAAAAAACAAAAAAAACACGGTACTCTTGCAACCCTGTACATACATGTGGGGTTTGCTCAAGGTGCCTTTTACCTGGATGTCATTGCCCACTCTCTCCACCCGGATAATTAGAAATTATCCTTCCAGAGTCAGCTAAGGTTGCCCCTTCACCAAGCAGTCTTCCTGACGCCCGTGGCCCGATGGCTAGGATGGAGACGGTGCCCCTGCTTCCTAGTTCTTGTTCCCGTGTCATTGCACACACACATTGTTTAGGAAATTTTCCTGGGTCTTTATCTCCCGTGAGACCAGGTGCTCTTTGAGAGCAGAGAACTGCTGTTTCTTGGAGCAGCACTCGCCCTGGAGGGTAGCTGGTTTATAATAGGCCATCCATCAATATGTATCAAATACATGTTAACTACGGCTGTGGGAGACAGCTAAGGTGACCCACAGTGAGCCACAACCTGGTCTCGTCCCCTGCCGTTGGGTGCAGGTGGAACTTGTAACTTGCGTTCTGACCACCAGCAGTGACAGGGTGTCACTCACGATAATTATGTTCCAATACACGGCAAAGGTGACGAGATGTCATCTCCGAGGTCACCGTAAGAGGCCAGTTGCTCAGATTTTTAAACCCTGACATTCACATCTTCTAAGTCTTTATCGTTGGCTTTTTCTATTGATTAATCGAATAAGGTATAAAATTGCCAACCATGATTGTATATTGTCTCATTCTCCCTTTGTTCTATCAGTTTCTCTTATGATTTGAGGTTCTATCATTAGGTGCATAAAATTTTGGAATTATTCTGTCTTTTATTCCTGTGGCCTCTTTATCATCATGACATACCTCTATCTCCAATATTAATTCATGCTTGAAAGTCTACTTTGTTGATATTAGTATAGCTAGTCTGATTTCATTCTAATTTTTGCCTATGTTTCTTATCCTTTTCAACTTTTCTGCATTCCTGGGGCACCTGGGTGGCTTACTTGGTTAAGCATCCAACTTCCAGCTCAGGTCATGATCTTGTGGTTCGTGAGCTCGAGCCCCGTGTCCGTGCTGATAGCTCAGAGCCTGGAGCCTGCTTCGGATTCCATGTTTCCCTCTCTCTCTGTTCCTCCCCTGCTCTCACTCTCTCTCTCTCTCTCTCAAAAATACGTAAAGATGAAAAAAATTTTTTTTAACTTTTCTGCCTCCCTATATATATGTTGTGTCTCTTGTAAACAAGATTGAGCCTTTTTAAAACCTCAGTTTTACTACCTTGGTTTTATAAAAGACATACAGCATTTTTATTTAATATAATTGCTGGCGTTTTTGCCTTTAAATCTACCATCATCTTACTTGTTTTATGTTGGTTTTATTTGTTCTCTGTTCCTTTTTGTCCTTTTACTTGAATTTTTAAAAAAAGCACTTGACATCGTAGTCTTTTTGCTTCTTGTCTTATTGAGAAATCTACACTTAGATGTACTTTCATTCTTTTAGAGGGGCAATCTGTTTTTTGCTCTGGTTTAGATGTTCTATAATTTCACTAAGATGAAGTTTTTATTTTAGTTTTTTTATTTTTTTAGCGCAAAAAGCAGCACTATTTATTTTTTCTTTATTTATTTATTTATTCTGAGAGAAAGAGCAGGGAAGGGGCAGAGGAAGAGGGAGAGAATCATAACCACACTCCATACTGGGTGTGGAGCCCAGTGCAGGGCTCGATCCCACAACCACGAGATCATGACCTGAGCCAAAATCAAGAGTCAGACCCTTAACCGACTGAGCCACCCTGGAGGCCCTAAGATAGTTTAAATCATCCATTTCTCTTCCATTAGCTTATTAATTAAGTATTAATTAAGTATTAGTTAAGTACTCCTTTTTTATTCTTTTCGTCTTTAGAAGTGATAGAAGTATTCTATTTACTCTCTACCTTGACTTGCACTTTTACCAATTCCCAGACAAATGAAAATCGTGAGAACATTTGTATCGATTTACCAATCTCATTCCTACGCCTAGCTTTTTATGCTATTTTTATCACTTATTGCACTTCTATATGTATTGTAGTTCTCACAGGTCGTAGATAGTATCTAAAAAGTCAATGTGTTTTTTAAAATTTGTTTCATGTTTATTTATTTTGAGACAGAGAGACAGAGCGCAAGTTGGGGAGGAGGCAGAGAAAGGAGTGACCCAGAATCCAAAGCAGGCTCCAGGCTCTGAGCCGTCAGCACAGAGCCCGACACGGGCTTGGACTCACAAACCACAAGATCATGACCTGAGCAAAAATCAAGAGTTGGAGGCTTAACCGACTGAGCCGCCCAGGCGCCCCTGTTGTTTGTTTTTTAAAGGTAAAAACATTCCCCAGGATTCTATTAGAAAGAAGAAAGAATGAAAGGGGGAGAGGTGTGTGAAGTTATAAGGCTCTATCACACTATTAATTAAATATTTATGTCAACAATGCTTTTTCCTTCTAGAAATCCCATTTAACTCTGTTTCCAAATCTGCCTGATTTTTTTAGAGAGTTTCCTTTTTTTTTTAATTTCCCCTTTTATATTTTCAATTATTTAAGGACATTGATTTTGTCATCTCTAGTCAGAATTCCTTACCTGAGGTTCTGTTGCTGGAGTGTGGCCTAATCCCGGGTCTGCTGATTCTCTCCTGGTTGTTTGTTTCTTAATGTGTTTCGAAATTTTAGATTGTAAGCTCAGTGTCCTCAGGGTTTCATCTGTGGAAAGCTTCTGCAAAATAGGATGAATGCAAGTCTTTCTAAAGTGATTTTGCTTTTTTTGCCTCCAGTAGTAGACATAAAAATGCTTCTAATATCAAAACTCAGGAGGAATTAGCCCACAGTATACGTTTTCAGTAGAAACTTTTTTTTTTTTTGTTCCTATCTAAAGCCTAGTTGGAGGGGCACGTGAGTGGCTCAGTCAGTTGAGCATGCACTTCAGCTCAGGTCATGATCTCGTGGTTCGTGAGTTCCAGCCCCACATGGGGCTCACTGCTGTCAGCCTGTCAGGACAAAGCCCACTTCAGATCCTCTGCCCGCCTCTCTCTGTCCCTCTGCCACTTGCACTATCCCAAAATTAAAGTATTTTTTTAAATAATAAAAAATTAAGCCCAGTTGGAGAGAGATCTTCTTGCTCTTAACCTGTACTGATAGGTAGAGTTTTCCACTATCCCAGTCTTGTACTTTGGGTGTAGACCTTCCCAGATTCTGGACCCAAATGAGAGAAGTCAGTCCCAACTCCCAATGATGCAAAGGTTCAAAGTTTTCTTTCCTGTCCTTGGTTAAATAGCAAAAATTATTGGTTGGTCATGTAACTATGAATTTGCAGGACTGGTGTGCAAATGCTGGTTGGCCCCTCTCCAGAACCTAAATTCTTCACAAATACAGCATATTTTCTTTTTCTCCTTTGTTGACATTTTTTAATCGTGTACATCCTGTTCCCCTCCTACTGTTCCTCAGTTTTCTTCTTTTGGTTTCAAATATTACTCTTTGACAAGACCAGAAGGTAAAGATTCTCTAAATGACTTGCGAAGGTATGTCCCTGGTTTTCAAAGTCACTGGTGTTTTGCTACATAGATAGATAGATAGATAGATAGATAGATAGACAGACAGACAGATAGTTGTGGGTTTTTTCCCCTGTGGTTTCTTACCTAATGATAGAGTCTCCTTTTGCATTAAAAGCTCTTGAAAAATTTCTTGGCAAGATTGGATTCTAAGCAAAATGTTCCAATTAACTTACAAACACCAAGAAATACTCCATTTATAATGGAAATGTTGAGCTCATCACTGGATTTTGCTCTGTGAATAAAGGAACCTGAACAATACTGCTTTTTAAAGCCCATACACCATTTTGGTTTTATAACTGCTAATCCTATCTTTTCAGTTTCTCACTTGCTAGAGGACAGCCTATAAAAACTTACTCTTGAAGCCAAGATAGAAGAAGCTCTTTGACAAAATGTCATATTCAGGGGGTAAAAGAATCATACGCCTTGAAAGGAAATGGTTATTAAATCTACCTTCAGCAGTTTTGAGAGGAGAGAGGAGAGAATCTCCGAGAATGAAGCGACTCGCCCAGTATTACATGGCAGCCGCGTGGCGGAGCAACCTTCAAGGTCTCGAGGTCAGGTGGCTAGAGCCTAACCCAAGTGTTCTTTCCACGTTACTGTATTTTTAAGCCTATTTCATGCAGCAAGTGTTTGGGCCTGTATTAAAAAACGTTCTGTGTCATCAAGTATTTCTGCTTGAGCCAAGGAGGGATTCGAAGTGTGGATACATTGCTCTCAGAAAGCAGAGGCTCTGCCTATCGACTGGCTGTTACTTCTGCCTTATTGTCAGCTTGGTCTCATTTATTCATCTATTTATTCAATCAGAAAGAACTGCTCCACAGACTCAGCACAAATGCAGTCAAAGGGTTTGTGTTTTGGGTTTTGGGTTTTTTTGTTTTATTTTGTTTTGTTTTTATGTAATAACATAGAAACACAGGGTTTTGTTGATAGGAAGGAGTCAAGATCTTCCTCCTGAGGTTTTACTTGGATTCCCCCAAAGAACTCTAAGGACTGGTAAAATTCAATAGAAGGGATCAAGCAGGTTTCTACACTCCTGCAGAGCCAGAGTTACACTCTCACCAGCCCGCAACTGCTAATGATTCTCAATATTCTTTGAAGTTGAGGTTGAAAAGCGGTTGGTCAGTCACACGGAGAGGGGCGCCTGCTGATCCAGATTCCTGAACTGTCCATTGTGATCTTTTTAGAATGATCCTGTTTCTGAAATTCCAAATCTATTTTGGAATGCCCGGGGCATGAGTTTGCAAGGTTGCAGCTTTTGGCATTCGAGTGCAAAGCACCTCTAAATGAGCCAGCCAAACTCTGGCATGCTGGGTCATTTATATATTCATGTAATAGATATTTATCATGTGCCTACTGGATGTGGAGTGTGTACCATGTTCCAGGCACTATGTTTGGCTCTGGAAGTACAATGGTCAACAAACCAGACAAAGTATCTGCTCTTAAGAAGTTTATATTCAAGCCTTTAGGACTTGATGTGACACCTACAATCCCATGAACCTAACAATGATGACTCCTTTCCCTCTCCAGGGTTTCACAGCTAGCTTCCAAAGAAGCATGTTCCTTTAAAATCTCAAAATTTAGGGACACCTGGTTGGCTCTTTGGTGGAGCATGTGACTCTTGCTCTCGAGGTTGTAAGTTCAAGCCCCACATTGGGTGTAGAGATTGCTTAAAAATAAAATCTTTAGAAAGAAAATTTAAATAAGTAAAATAAAAGATGACATAAGGGAAGGGAAGCAAAAATATAAAAACAGAGAGGGGGACAAAACATGAGATTCTTAAATACAGAGAACAAACTGAAGGTTGCCGGAGGGGTTTTGGGTGGTGGGGGGGATGTTCAACTCAAGTCATGATCTCACAGTTTGTGAGGTTAAGCCCCGCATCAGAACAGAGCCTGAATGGGATGCTCTCTCTCCTCTCTCTGCCCCTCCCCCACTTGCTGGTGCGTGCACGCTCTCTCTCTCTCTCTATCTCTCTCAAAATAAATAAATAAATAAATGTTTTTTAAAAAGAGCAAAAAATAAAATAAAATAAAATAAAATAAAATAAAATAAAATAAAATAGATGCAATAGCCAGTACGAAAGGCATCTGAGAAGGGAAATGACTTGATCGTAGTCAAGTTTAAGGAAGGTGAATCTGAGGTAAGTTGGATGGGCCTGAGGAGAGGAAGTACGTAGGCAGTGATCAGGAGGCCACCGTATCTGGTGAGAACTTGACCTACGGTGGTGGCGATGTAGATGGAAAAAGGAGGAAACTTTCCATATTGAGTTGTTTTTGCTGAGCTAATTAAAGGTGTATCTGATAAATACATCTGATATGGAACTAAGTGGAAAAATTACTGGTCTTTTGATTCTTTCTTCATAACTGATTTCTGTTGCTCGGGATAGAAGAAGGAGTGGAGACTGGACATTAGTTGAACATTTACAACCAGAATTTAATGATATAATCAACTATGAATTGCATGATAATTATAAAGTCATAAAATACAATACCCACTGTCCAACTTACTATGGACATGAAAGTGTGCTGAGCTCTTTTAGGAAAAACACGTTGACATCAAACGTTCATAATTAAAGTGATGATGGCGACAATGAATGGTCTTTATCCCAATGCCACAGAATGGAGTGAGTGAGTGTCTTCTTTGAAGGATCCCAAAATGAAAGGAAGTGTCCCAACCAAGCTCGCTTCTTCTGTTTGCTGAGGGTTCAGCACCATCAAATCTGGGTAGAGGCAAAATAAAATAGTTTCCTGAAAGTAGAAAAAGGGTAGCCCTGGAGAAAAAGCCTATTTCCAACTTTTTGCCTCAGGCTTGGATGGGAGGAAAGTTCCGCCAGAAACAAAAAGCACACAAACACAGAGACTCACAAGACTCGCAAGAATGAGGACATGTGCCATCTAAAAAGTCACCACAGCGACACAGCGATTCCTCTGTGTGGAAAACCAAACAGATTCTGTGTTAATTGTTTCTGAAAGGAAGAAAAATATGTTGGGTTTCAGAGCAGAGTGAAAAGTTTTTAGCTCAGTATCATAAAGTCACTGGGAGAATGGGGGGAAACTATGAATCCCAAAGCAACTATTAAAACAAAGACAATAACAAATATAATGATCCCTCCATAAATTTATTTTGATGGTTATACCTTATGTTCCATCTTTTGCCAAGCTGTCAGCAACAAGACATGAAGACAGACGTAAGCCTGAAACTGTTTCACCCCGCCTAAGAGTGGAATTAGGCAACAGGCTCTGACCGTAATGACACTCCATGAAGCTGATGCAGGTCCCTCCTCTGTGATGTCATGTTCTCCTCTCATCAGAGAATAATTTCTCCCATTCCTCTGCACCACCCCTCGCTTCTACGACTTTGGATGGATTTTTTATATCAAAATCACACATGCTTCCCTTCTCATAAGAAATCACGGTATCGTTCCTAGGGGCCCTCCCTGCCCTTGAAAGAAGATAGCCTCCGTCTTCTCACTTCCACAGCTACAGGATGGCAGAAGAGGCCCCGGATAGCCTACCGAAAGGAAGCCAGTTGATGTTCGAAGTGGAAAGAGCATTACGATAATAAATCGACAAATAAACCATAACATTAGAGGAGGAACAGATAACCTAACAGGATGGGCAGGCCGAATAGAGCCCCCCCCCCTAAAAAGGAGAGCTTCTCTGGGCTTTTCCACCCTATCGGGAAGTAGTTCTGTGGCAGGTACAGTCTTCCTTCTTCTGAGAGCAAGAAATGAGAGGTCAGGAGCTAAGAGTCTAGAGTCTGAGCTCTCTGGCTCCTAGGTGACTGCCACTCACCAGGGCCTCTGTCCTGTGTAGCTGCCTCCCCTGGGCCCCTGGGAGGTCAAAGCCAGGAGATATTCCCATAACCCTGTTGCCAAGGTTCATCGGAGGAGAGAAGGCGCTGGTTTAACATATTGTATTAATGTAGGGGAGTGTATATTCTTTGGTCAGAAAGAAAGGAAGAGGGATCTCGAAAGACACAGAGGGGCAGAGTGGGTAAAAACAGATGACAGGCATTTTGCCAAGTTTATAACCTACGACCTGCCTTCGTGTGCCTGTTCTCACTTACCATAATAGCTCTGTATTTTTAAGATGCACTGTTTTTTTTTACGGAGGAAAAAGTGAAGATTCAGAGAGGGTAGGTACTTTGTCCAAGGTTGAGTAGGAAATCAAACACACAATTGTGGCTCTAAATCCTAGCTTTTCTGCTTTTCTTTCTATAACACAGTGACTTGTAAATTTTGTGTAGAGATTAATTGCTTCTTGAGCTGTTTCAAGGGCCAGTTTTCTTAGATGCACAGACACCCATTTTCCTGGGTTCTAGAGGAGGTCCTCTCTTTCTTAGCCAATTTTGACTCTATCACTGGAAAACTGAACCAATTGCTGGCCCCGCCCCTCCTCCTCTACCCTTGCTGGCAGAGCCCTAACAAAGAGACCTGTGGGGAGGGGCGCAGCCCTCATAAAGACTAGGTAAGATACGCTGGCCCCTATGCCCTATGGAGGGATGTGGATTCCTATGCAAGGATCCCTTGCAACTGGCTGGCTTTGGTTTGAGATTCACACTCTCAGAATTGGGTTTCCCTTATATGTTTCTCGATCATGCCCTGAAATAGCCTATTTTGTCCTCAAATCTCCAATGACTAAGATTTCCATCTCATGGCACAATCGCACAATAATTACATGGTTGCTCTGTATCCTGTCCACCCCCACATGCACACGATCTTATACTGGAGCCCAAATCTCCCTATGACTGGGTCCATATTCTCTACAGTGTGATGCCCTGATAGCTACCTGCCTACTTGGACTTATGCTGATTAGCAGTTATCAGCTTATTGGCCAATTATTTTGTCAAATAGTAACATAAATTGCTACTACATTTTGGGCATATAAGTACCTAGTCCTGTACTAAGCATTTTACCTGGGTCATCTTACTTACTTCTTAAAATATCCCTGTGAGAGACGTGTATCACAGATCCCGTTTGAATCTGGCCCAACAAGATACTTCTCTAAACATGTGTAAAAGCCAAGTGAAAATTTGTTCAAAATGACTTGGCAAGTATATTTTATATGGTAGAAAATAAGAGTCTATATGTTTTAAACTTTCATAACACATGTATGAAAACCATATAACCTTAAGCTGTCCATAGAATGAGTACTTGATAATCGCTTGCCCTTAACCATCCAGGAAAATTAGATTAGAATAAGAAACTATAGGAGAACTTCCTTTGAGCCGTATTGTTTCACTTTGGCAAAGTGGTGGGGGAGGGAGGGACAACCGAAACACACATGCACACACGCACACAAATTGGTTTTCTCTGCTTAGATAAACATGAAAGTCTAAAAGCTATCAGCAGTGATTTTTGAGATAATTGGAGGCTCTATATTGAAATACATTGGGAGTTCGTTACACTCTTAGAAAAGGATACAGTCCATTTACTGTTATTTAACCACATTAATCATTATGATGAGATATGTTGTGAACTAATTCATGAATTTCATGCTTAGACAATTACAGTGTTGCATGAGGTAATGACTTTAAGCAGTGACAGGTAAACTCCTTCCATGTTGGCTAAAATGAGTAAGTACTCACTTTCCTCTGTGGGGACCAGATATTCTGGGCACACCCAAACTTCTATAGACAAACAGCAATAATGTGAAAATGAGATCCATCCATTAGTACTTTAATGTTAAAGACTTCATTTTTTTTTGTCTTCTACAAGGACTTGACGTCATTGCTCTTGACAATTATAAATTAAGCTGAGGCAGAATCCTGCCTATGCTAGGAATCTAAATTCCCAGGAATTTCACCGCCGGACCTTATGATATCCACAAGCAAACGAGTATAAGCTTTGAAGTTGGTTCCTTTTACAGTCGTCTCACGGGAGGAGACAGTGGGGCCGGCTATCAGTGTGCCAATGGCTCCATTGGGGCAGGGGCCATATTTATATTTTATCGCCGCGCCTCTGTTATCTAGCATAATACCTGGCACTTAATAAGGGCTCAGTGAATAATGACTATTCCAGGCTCTAAGATCCACTGCTAATTGCCTGCGTGATTTGAGGCTAGTCCTTAATACAATAAGGGAGTTGGGCTTAAAGGACACTTAACTATGTTTTCAACTCTAATATTTTACTTGTCTTTGCCTGAATTCTCTGGGTGTTCACCAGTTTACTATAATGACCACAGGGAAAAACACCGTTCCTCCCAAAAACACTTAAAATGAAATAATCCCCATCTCCCTCATTCAACCAATCTGTGACTCTTCCCCACTTGATCTATCATCTGCCAAAGGAACGCCCATTGCTCATATTCTATAAAAGCGTTCTCAGATGTAACCCGTGTAGTGCTAACACGGCTTCTTGCCCAGAGTAGGAAGCACACGTTAACTTGGCTTGATACTGTTTCCATTTTGGTTTTCAGAAATTAGTTCTCCTTTGGAACCTTTATTAGTCCACTTGATTAAACCAATACCTACTACACCTTTTTATTTGTCTATAAAATGTCTCTTCTCTGCACCACCAGGAGGCAGTGTTGAAGTATCTCTAAGCTAAAGAAAGAACCGTGAGCAGAGAACACACAGCGGAACTTGACTCCCCAAGCTTGGAGGTTTCCTATAGACTCTGCTTCCAGAAATAAGAAAAAATATCCTAACATCTTTCTCACAAAAAGATAACTGACAGTCCTAAAAGATGCACACACCTGTTGGAATCCATTATTTTTAAACCTTTCTGCGGTTTATAATGACATCATTTGGGGCATTCCAGAAGTTTAATTTGCCACTTACCCATTCAAAACTATTCATCATTGTGCAACTAATTACTTTTCCATTATTAGCTGTTGAATGACTCTTGTGTTTTCAAAAGAATGTGGTCAGTAACTAAAGGATAGCCCTTCTTTAGAAAAATGCTTTATTTTTTAAATAGAAAGTAAGTTCTTAAGAAGGCCATAAGCTAAGAGGAAAGGTGGGTGGGGGGTGGGGGGAGAGGAGCGGAATTTTCATTAGTACTAGGCATGTATCAAAACCTCACAGCAACACTAAGAAGCAATATTACCTTTCCCATTTACAAGAGAGAAAACGAAAGCCAAACCTTATTTAAGGTCAGATAGATAATTAAGTGCTCGGGATGCAAATGAGGCCCATCTGATTCAACGGTCTACCATATCAAGTGGCCTTGTGAAAAAAAAAAAACAACAGTCTAACTGTTAGATCATGTCAAGTTTGGTGCAGAAGTATCTTGATCACAGTCTGGACACATCATTCATGGACACAAAATCGCCCCAGGCGTTGTAAGAGGAACACTCACCGCAGGCTCACTGACACACTGTTTGTATTTGTACCGTTTTTATTATTATGGGCTTATTTGATATAGCCTTCCTAAGCCTCCTATCCCCCCTCCCACCCCCCCATTGGAAGGGCCATCCCTAGTGCGGCCCTAAATTGCCTTTTCTGAAAAGAAAAACAAAATCATCAAAGCTCTTATCTCAACTGATTTCGGAAGCCTAAGCCCCAGGAAGATAATTTAAAAAGCAATTAGAATCAAGGTCCTCCCGCCAGGCCTCACACCCTGTCCTAAGCCCCACAGAGTTAAGAAGCAGGCTTGGGAGGTTTATTTTTGGCCAGTTCTAATTTTAATCCTTTATTGACCATCACCTCTGACCAGGTTTGCATAATTACAAATGAAATGGCTGAATTTTCTGTATGCTCTTAAAATTACTCTTCCTAAAGTATAAAAAATACAGGTAAAGGGACGCAGAAAGAAAAAAAAAGGAAGCTCCATGGTCTCACTTATATAGAGAATCTACAAAAGTCAAATGCAGAGGAGCCGAGAGTACAACAGTGGTCAATGTGAGAGGTGTTGGCAGAAGCTGCAGTTTTATAGGATGAATTAGTCTAGCGATCTAATGTATACCTTGTTGACTAGAGTTATTAATACCGTGTTGAATTCTGGAATTTGCTAAAAGAGTAGATTTCTGGTGGTTTAATCACGCGCATACTCACAAAGATAACTATGTGAGATGGTATGCTAATTAGCTTGGCTATGGTGATCATTTCATTAGGTATGTGGATATCAGGTACCTTAAATATATACAGTTTTTATTAAAAATTAAAATTTTATTTTTGGGGTATTCAATTGTAATTTTAATGTGTTCTTTTTTTTTTAATTTTCATTTAAATTCTAGGTAGTTAACACACAGTGCAATATTGGTTTCAGGAGCAGAATTCAGTGGCTCATCACTGACAGAGGGCACCCAGTCCTCATCAGGAGCGCCCTCCTGAATACCCATCACCCATCTAGCCCATCCCCCACCTCTTTCCCTCCATCAACCTTCAGTTTGTTCTCTATCCTTAAGAGTCTCCTGTTTCTTTCCCTCTCTCTCTCTTTAAAAAATAAAATTTGGGGGCACCTAGGTGGCTCAGTCAGTTGAGCCTCCAACTTCAGCTCAGGTCATGACCTGGCGGTTTGTGGGTTCGAGCCCCATGACCGGCTCTGTGCTGACAGCTCGGAGCCTGGAGCCTGCTTTGGATTCTGTGTCTCCTCTCTCTGCTCTGTCTCTGTCTCTGTCTCTCAAAAATAAATAAATGTTAAAAAAAGAAAAAGAAAACAAAGTAAAATTTAAACTAGAAGTGAAAGAATATACAGAGAAGGGACCTGTGTACAGGATGTGATTAGCATGATCATCCACACCATAACAGGACTTCTTGCAACCAGAGAGACAAATTAAAAGAGTAATATAATTAATTGTCACGATACCAAATATCCAAATGTAGGAGTGGTTCGCCTTCAGCATAGAATTAAGTGGTACTGTTCTTAGACCATAGTAGGTGCTTCACAGTTGCTAGTAGAATAATATGTAGATACAGCCATTGCACCAGTTGTCTCCCTGTAATTTTTCTTTGCTCAGGTGGGTGGTGAAAAATCATCAGTGCTTAGTAAGAACAAGGAGCTCTAGGACTTTGGAAAGATCTTGTGACTGTTGCAGACAGACCACCACGAAAATATCTGGAGTAGATCGTGAGTATGTGAACACTTCCTGCAAGAGAAGTGACAAAGTCACCGGAAACATCCTAGCAACATAGAAGCACATCATTATCACAGTGTGATCCTGAGAAAGGAAATAAGGAGGTGAAGCTCCAAGGGAGGGATCGAGGGAAAGAGAAATAAAATGAATGGCAAAGGGGCAGGCTCGGCCCCGCTGTGAGACTCTTTACACGCAGCAGGTGGGCCATCATTTGTAATCGCCTCCCCATTGATTTAGACCATTTCCGGTGGCAACTGACGGAGGAACTCCTAGGCCTGGAAAAGGGAAATGAAAGAAGAGAGAGGTAGATGGTAAAAACTCTTTGCAAAAAATAAAATAAAATAAAGCACACACGCATTTAATGTAATGCAGTTTTATTGCCTCCCTTGATTGTAGGAAGCTTAAAATGAGGAGAGATATCTGAAGGTGAAGGAAATGCCACACGCTGTATGCTTATCTTTCTGACTCTCGGCCTCCCCTGCACCTCCCTCAGCTATCACGCGAAGCACCAAATTAATACATTTCCCATCACTAACAAACCACGTTGCACTGAAACCGAGGACGAAGATGAAAACCCTAGACCTCGTCTTCGGGGACCTTCTAGAGCCGTGTACTTGCATTGCAGCATCAGGGTGCCTACGTACACAGTAAAAATGCCCTGACATTTCAGTTTTCTTGCCAGGACGGCTCTGTCATTCCACAGAGTCATCTCAATTATTGCCAAATTAGACTGTCACCGGGGCGCCTACAATTGAAAAGTTAGGAAAGATTTGCGTTGTGATAAAATGCTTCCCCGGGGGATGGAGATCCTTTGACACCTAAAGCCCTCCAGCATTTTAAAGTTTGTTTGCTGAGAACTTTCTCTTCTTGCACGCCATTAACAGTCCAGCAACTGGCCCGGCAAACATAATTGGCCATTTGTGTTTTCCAGCGAAGGGGCCAGTGGTGAATGCGGCTTCGAAGCCAAGAGCAGGGCCCCGCCCTGAACAAATTTGGCCTTAAAGGCAGACCTTCAAAAAAAAAAAAAAAAAAATCTAGTTCTCGCATGCCAAATACTCTAACATAAATACTATTCCTTTCTGGAGAGCAAGATAGATCAGAACTAGATCAGAGCCCTATGGTTTCTTTTCCTCTCCAGTTCTGTTCTTTCAACGAACAGGAAAATAAGAGGCTGAGACCAGAATGTGTTCACAGACCAGCCTAGCAGAAACTTGTGTTCTCCTCACAAGGATTATAATTACAAAGAATGTAATCAGAGAAGGCATTGGAGATACATTTTTATATCAAAATACTTTTATTTATGTATATAAACATGGACTTATTCTCAAATTCACACTTCTATGTCAACAAACATATGTATTTACACACCTGGAAGAGATTTGAAAAGAAAATGTGGAAAACTATTTTAAAAAGAAATATTCTTTTTCGCTGATCACTATCTGCCTTAAATCATATACTATATTTAATCCAAAGGGGACCTTTATTTAAGTTGTTTTTTTTTTTGAAGCATTTGGAATGAATAAAGAAAAACAATCTTTTATTGAGACCAAATTATTTTCTTTTTCTCCATTTTTAATGCTATATATTTAGTAAACACTCACACAGCACTTGCTATGTACCAGGCACTATTCCGAGCACTCTGTAAATATTGATTTGTTGAATCTTCCAACAACCCTATGAAATATGTACTATTATTATCCATATTTGGCAATTGAGGGCATTGAGTACAGAGAAGGCAAATAACTTGCCCAAGGTCACACAGCTGCTAGCGGTCAAGTTGGAATTTTAGCTGGGCATTCTGTGTTTGAAGTCCAAAGTCTGTGCTGTTGACTCTGCCTACTCAACAGGTGAAAATGTAATTTAATCTCATAAAAACCTTCAAAGATGATGGAACTAAGGCACAGAGTTTCTATAACTCCACCTCATCCATGTGTTTAAATGCCAGATTTAAACAAAAATACAGCAAACCAGAACAATAGCACTAACAAAGACATTTTCACATCAAACATGTTTTCTTTTTAAGTTGACCTTGGCTCTTTTAAACGTGCCTGTTATCTCCAACTGGCATTTCATATGTATAGTGAGCAACATGGTTCCTGTGTGTATCCAGACCTCTCTGTTCACCGGGTAAACCCTGCTGAATCCCTTAGTGCCCCATTCCCAATCAAGAGTTAAAAACACATTCAAAAGAATAAACTCACGCATTGGCTACCAGTTTATTATAAAATGGTGTAAAGATTATAGATTGGTAACAAAAAATTTTATTAGATACAGCCACAGTGCTTCTGCTATATTACAGCTTCACTAAACTTTTCTAGAAGGACACTCTCATATAAAGTTTGTTGTCATTTTATTTTAGGCTAATAGATATGAAACAAGATGATGTTAGCAACGAGGTGTCTTTCTAACTTATTAAAAATAAGATAATATCTTCATTCACACACATTGTAGAAGTTCTAGAGAAAAGTTAGAGCAAGAACTATCAAATATTTCTGAATGACGAGGTACTTTATTCATGTTTGTTTTGGGCAATGAGGATATGGGACCCCATTTCCTTGTCTTCAGTCCATCCCCTTCTCACACCCTACTACTACCAACAGACTTGGAGCTTTGACCTCTCTCAGTTTTCAATCTTGACTCCTCCCCTTAATTTTCACAAGACTGATAGACTGATCTTTCTGGAACACATATATATAACTTTATATCAGTTTCTGCTTCGAATATTTCTGTTGTTCTCTAATATCTTTTTCTTAAAATTTTTAAAGGTATTTTTAAAAATTTTTTAAGTAGGCGCCATGCCCAAGGTGAGGCTTGAACTCATGACCCTGAGATTACAAGTCACATGCTCCACCAACTGAACCAGGCAGGTGTCCCCTGTTCTCCATGATTTGAGAACCAAATCATAACTGGAGGACTATCTGGGCTTTCTAAAACTTTATTTGTGAACACTAATGCCGCAAAAGGGTACTGTTGTGTCTGTTACTCCCTCATTGACATCATGGCTAAGGCTGTTTCCTCAAACAACCTTGAATAGCATATTATATATAATTCCATTATTTCTCTGTGGTTGCATAACATTTTCTTATGTATATATGGCTTCTAGAAATTTAGCCATTTTTTCAGCATTTAGTGATCCCTGTGTTGGGCACTATGACATTTGCTGGGTGTTGAAAGATAAGACCTTAAAATGTGTCTGCCTTCAGAGAGTTTGCATTTCTTGGAGAACACAAATACGTAATCATACAATTGTAGGTTTAGGTTTTTAGGTTGAGAAAAACTGTAAGTTGATAATATCGAATCTTCCTATCAATGAACATGGATTATCTCCCCATTTTTTTAGTTCTTCTTTGATTTCATTAATTAGAATTTTGTAGTTTTCTCCATACAGTTAATGTACACATTACAGGAGATTTCATTTTTTGTGATGCTAATGTAAGTGGTATTGTGTTTTTAATTTCAAATCCCACTTGCTCATTGCTGGTATATAGGAAAGCAGTTGGCTTTGTGTTTTAACCTTGTACCTTGTATCCTGCGACCCTGATGTGTGTGTGCACGTTTGTGTGCGTGTGTGTATATATACATAATTGCTTATTAGTTTCAGGAAGGTGTTTTTTGTTGTTGTTGTTGTAGATTCTTTTGAGTTTTCTACACACATAATCACATCATTTAAAAAGATATTTAAAAAAATTTTAACGTTTATTCATTTTTGAGAGATGGAGAGAGACAGAGCTGAGTCAGTGAGAGGCAGCAAGAGAGGGAGACACAGAATCCGAAGCAGGCACCAGGCTCTGAGCTGTCTGCACAGAGCCCGACACGGGGCTTGAACTCACGAACTGTAAGATCATGACCTGAGCTGACAGTGGACGCTTTTCTCTCTTTTCTTATAATAGTTATGCATCTTTTTTTTTAAGTTTATTTATTTATTTTGAGAGAGAGGGAGAGAGAGAGAGCTCAGCATGAGCTGGGGGAGGGGCAGAGAAAGAGACAGAGAGAGACAGAAAGAGAATACCAAGCAGGCTCCATGCACTGTCAGCACAGAGCCCAATGCGGGGCTTTGAACCCACGAACCATGAGAGCATGACCTGGGCTGAAATCAAGAGTCGGATGCTCCACCAACTGAGCCATCCAGGCACCCCTACTTCTTTTTCTTTTTTCCTTTTTTAAAGATGTTTTCCTAAAATTTGCAGTATAAATTTATGACTAATCCAAGTCTACTTTAAAATATACTATACTGATTCACAGGTAGCTCAAGTACCTTATAATAACAAAACAATCTTAATTCCTCCCTCCTGTCTCTTATGTTATTGCTGTCATTCAATCGTTTTTATATGAATATAAGCATACATACATTATGTAGATAAGAATATGTACATATTAGATTATGTGTACATAAGAATATATAATCGAACACATCGTTGTTATTATTTTGAACAATTATTTATTAGATCTATTAAGAATAAGAAAAAATAAAAGTTTTTATTTTACCTTATTCCTTCTTCAATGTTCTTCCTCTCTTCTGTAGACACAAGTTTCTGACCTATAATATTTTCTTTGTCTTGAAAGAATTTCTTTTAGTATTTCTTTCAAGGCAGGGCTACCGGCAACAGATTCCTATAATTTTTGTTTATCTGAGAAAGTCATTAACTCTCCTTCATGTTGGAAGGATAGTTTCACAGGGTACCAAATTTAGCTTGGTGGGTTTTTTTCTTTCGATACTTGAAATATTTCCCTCCATGCTTTTCTTACTTGCATGGTTTCTGAGGAGGAGTCATATGTAATTGCAATATTTGATTCTCTATAGGTAAGAGTTTTTTCCACTTCTGACTCTTTCATTATATTTGATTTTCTATAATTTGGATCTGCTATGCCGAAGTGTAGTGGATTTTTTGCTGTTGTTGGTTTCTTTGTTTGTTTTTGGCACTCATCATGTTTGGTGTTCTGTGAATTTCTGGGATATGTAGTTTGGTGACTGACATTAATTTGGACAAAAGTTTCAGTCATTATTATTTCAAAATATTTCTTCTGTTCCTATCTCTCTTTCTTCTCCTTCTGATGTTCCCATTATGTGTCTGTTACACCTTTTGTAGTTGTCTCACAGTTCTTGGATATTGTGTTCTGATTTATTTATTTGTCTTTCTCTCTTTGCTTTTCAGTTTTGGAGCTCTCTACTGAGTTGTCTTTAAGCTCAGTGATTTTCCCCCCAGCCATGTCATTTACTAATAAAATCTTTAAGGGCATTCTTTATTTCTGTTACAGACTTTTGATCCCTAGCTTTATTTATTTGGGTTTTTTTCTTAGAATTTCCACCTCCCTGCGTGCATCACCCATCTGCTTTGCATACTATTAACTTCATCTAGTAGCTCCTTTAGCATATTAATCATAATTATTTTAAACTACCAATCTGAAAATTCCAACGACACCACTGTCATTCAGTCTGGTTCCGATAAATGCTCTTTCTGTTTTCTTTTCCAACTGTGTTTTCTGTCTTTTAGGATATCTCATAAACTCTTCATTATAGTTAGAGCTGGCGTACGGGGCAAAACAACACTGCTATCAATCAGCCTTTATTACTGCAGAGGCAAGGTGCTGGGAGAAGGGCGGCATTCTACAGTCTCATGATTAGCTCTCCATCTTCCGGGCCAGTGCCGTTGGACTGTGTACCTCACATACGCTGTTTAGGGAGCCAAACTTTGGCATTTCCCTCATTCCTCATGGAAGGCTAGAAATAGACAGAACTGCATATTTCCTTCCCCCGATTCTTTTTTTTTAATTTTTAAAAAAATGTTTATTTTGGGGGCACCTGGGTGGCTCAGTCGGTTAAGCGGCCGACTTCGGCTCAGGTCATGATCTCACGGTTCATGAGTTTGAGCCCCGCATCGGGCTCTGTGCTGGCGGCTCGGAGCCTGGAGCCTGCTTCAGATTCTGTGTCTCCCTCTCTCTCTGCCCCTCCCCTGTTCATGCTCTTCTCTATGTCTCTTAAAAATAAAGAAACGTTTAAAAAAATTTTTTTTAAATGTTTATTTTTGAGAGACAGCAAGAGAGCAGGGGAGGGGCAGAGAGAGAGGGGACAGAAGATCCAAAGCAGCTTTGTGCTTTAACAATTCCAAATTTTAACAATTTTCAACATAAAAAAATAACTTTAAAAAAAGGCTAATTTTAACAATTCCACTATATTTTAGAATAGTTACACAAAGAAACACTTGAAAGTTCTTGACAACAATTTAAGTGGAGTTATCATTTTAAAAGGTGACTGAGTTCACAAGCACGGCTATTTGTAATTATAAATTCTTTAGACATATGTTGGTTTAGTCTCTGTTGTCCACTTTAGACTGTAAGCTCCCTTAGGTGGTACCAGAACTTCTTATAACCAGTCAGTTAGTACAGAGTAAATATGAAAGAAAATGTTTTTAAAATCTTCCTAACAAAAACAAAAATAAAAAAAGGGGGGGGTGGCACCTGGGTGGCTCAGTTGCTTAAGCATCCAACTTCAGCTCAGGTCGTAATCTTGCAGTCTGTGAGTTTGAGCCCCACACCGGGCTCTGTGCTGACAGCTCAGAGCCTGGAGCCTGTTTTGGATTCTGTGTCTCCCTCTCTCTCTGCCCCTCCCCACTAAAGCTCTGTCTCTTTCTCAAAAATAAATAGAAACAAACAAATAAACAAAAATTTAAAACCTTCCTTTCAGAGGTGCCTGGGTGGCTCAGTCCATTAAGCATCTGACTTTTGATTTTGGCTCAGGTCATGATCTCACAGTTCATGGGATTGAGTCCCACGTTGGCTTCTCTGCTGACAGCACAGAATCTGCTTGGAATTCTCTCTCTCCCGCTCTCTCTCTCTTTCTCTGTCCATTCCCTGCTTGTGTTCTCTCTCTCTCTCTCTCTCTCTCAAATAAATAAACCTTAAAAAAAAATCTTCCTTTCAGTTTCAATTTCTGAAAAGAGTTCTGGAAGGCCAACTTATGCTCCAAAACAGCAAAACCACCTGGTAAATTCACTTATTTTAAGATACAGAGGTCTGCAGAAGCATCCAGATGGAAAGAAACGTTTGAGAGGTGAGCTAGGGATCTACTGTTCTCCCTGGAAGCCTTCGCTGATCTTGGAACACACTGTAGTCTAGAAACTTGAGCTCGTCCCATACTGGGGGACAGAGAAACCAGGAAAGCTTCAGGGAGTTGCATACAAGGGAAGTGCCAAAATCAGAGGATAGAGGGACATCAAATCCAGAGCATAACTTTTTCTGAAGACATTGTTCAGCTTTGAAGTTATAGGATCAGGTAAACAGAAAGGTTAAGCCAAACACCTGTCAAAGACATAATAAAATTTCCTGTGACCTCTCAGGGTCTATAAGAAAATGATATTCCAGGCTTTGCTAATTAATTCTTTCAAAAATTTAAGAAAGAAATAATGCTAACTTTACATAAGATCTCTCAGGTAATGGAAATAGAGGACACACTTCCTAACAATTTTTATAAAGCCAGAGTAATCTTTATATCAAAACATAGCAAGACCACTATAAGAAACAAAAATTACCGACCGATCTCTCTAGTGAATATTGATAAAAAATCCAAAAGAAAATGTTAGCAAATCAAACTCAGTGACATAAAAAATGTATGATATGTTATATTCAAATAGTAGAATAGAATAGTTCTTTTTTCTTCAAGTTTTTTTTTTTTTAATTCCAGTTAGTTAACGTAAGTGTGATATTAATGTCAGGTGTACAATATAGTGATTCAACAATTTCGCACATCACCCAGTGTTCATCATAACAAGCATATTCTTTAATCTCCAACATCCATTTAACCCAGAATAGTTATTTTTTTAGTGTCTATTTATTTATTTTGAGAGAGAGAGAGAGTGTGTGTGTGCACAAGCAGGGGAAGGGCAGAGAGAGAGAGGGAGAGAGAGAATCCCAAGCAGTCTCCATGCTGTCAGCACAGAGCCTGATGCAGAGTTCAATCCCACAAACAGAGATCATGGCCTGAGCCAAATCAAGAGTCGGAGGCTTAACCAACTGAGCCACCCAGGCCCCTCGCCCAGAATAGATTTTAGTAGTAGAATGAATAAGGTATTCACAGATTGATGAGGTGTATCACACTCATCAAAAATACTGTGTAATGCAATGAGAATGAATACAGCACAAACATAAATAAAATGCTGATTTAAGAAAAAAATCCATCACAGAAGAGTATACACTGTATTTATTGTCCATTTATGTAATGGACGGACACAAAACAAAACGAAACTCATGAACGATAGAGGTCAGGATGTGGTTAACCGGAGGGAGGGTGTTGACCACGCGGCGGGATGGGCGTGTCTTCTGGGAGGTAGGTGATGTTCTGTTTCTTCACCTGAGAGTTGCTTTCAAGCTATATTCACATTTAAACATTTATCAGGCTCTAGACTTAGGATTCGTGAATTGTTTTGTATGCATGTTGTATTTCGAAAAAAAAGTTTGCTTTTTCAAGATCCTCTTTTTACCCAGCCTCTTCTACTGCCGGGAAACACCAAATCTGTCTGTGAAATACAGATTTTTTTAAAGTTCGTTTTGAAACTTCTCTTCTTACATTCAGCATTAAAGATAGTCAGAGGTTAATTCTCTGTACCCCACGGATGTGGGTTCGAGTTTGGCTCTACCATCACTATTTAGCCATTTTTTAAGTTATTCCCCAAGGTCTATTCTTTATCTCCTTGCAACTCCCTCAGAAAACGATTAGTGACGTTGGACTCCAGACAATTACACAACCTTTTTATTGTCGGTTTTGGAATGAAGACTTTATGCATCACTAGCTGTGTGCCTGTATAGTGAGGTAAAATTAATATTCTCTGTGCTGTTTAGTCTATGTTCCACTGGCCAGCTGCCCAGAATGACTAAGGAAACTGCCTGAAAAGTTACCCCTTATTCCTCAAAAGAAAAAAAGAAAAAGCGAACTCTGGAATTACTTCGAGCAGAGGGAAATTAATTAAATGATTTTGAAAATAAAAGGAGAAAGGAGAAAAAAGAGTTTTTATACTAGAAGATTCCTTATTGCACAAAAAGAAAAATACTTTATTCAGGGCTCGCCGTAATCAGGCCAAACCGTCGCCAGGCCACCAGGCCCTGGTGATTTACAAATTGAGAAACAATAGTCACAGGCAATGCTTGTTGTCACTTCAAATCTTAACGTGAAGTTAATCGTATGGCGTGGGTTGTGCCCTGTAGCGTCTCAGGAAATATTGATGACGCCGGCAATATTATCAGACAACTCTCTGAAAAGTCACGAATATACCTCTAATTAAGGTGAGTTTTGGAAGGACTCTGATCCTAGAAAATAGTTAATATATATTAAGTTTAAGCATTCTGTGAGCCTGTGCATGCAACCTCTGTTTTTAAATGTCAAGACAAGAATTAACGTGTATCCTTTTCCTTCACAAATTGTTTTTGATCGTTCCAGCAACTGAGCAGCAACAATTTGCTTTTCCGCTGATGTCCTCTGTAATTTTCAGTGGTCAAAATTTTCTTTTTTTTTTAAGAGGTGAAGTTTTTTATCCTGCATAGAGTACAGGTTTTAGGAGAAAGGAGCACTCCTTGATGTTTGGAAGGACATCACACACGTTTTGTAGCTTTATGTCATCTGATTATTAGCTACAATTTTGTCTTTGAGATTCCTGTAGTCTTTCTTTATCCAGCAGATGCTGAGGACGCCTTTGAAATGAAGTCATCGACACAACGATCTTCAAATCTTGGTGTGAGGTGTGGTCCTAATAACATTACGCTTAGAAGGATGCAAATGATAACGCTGTTAGGACCCCAAGTGTAGCAGAGAAATAAAGGCCTAATTTTTTCATACTGAAGTTTAGGTTTGTAAACGCCAGCGCAGAATGAGATATTTCACTCAGACTGCACCTGCACGCCTCAGGCATTAAACACCACAAATTCCCTGCTCATGGAGGCTAGATGTTGGGTGTTTCATGTAAGCCCCAATAATGATGAGTTGTCGCCTTTCTCCTCTCGAGCCAGCCCTCCTGACTCTCCAGTCGGACTCCATGTTTATCCATGGCGACTCAATACTTTCCCGATATGGGAGATACTTTGTTCACTGCCGGTTTATTCTTTTTGGTTCTCCACATGGTTTTTGATCTCCTCTCCAGAAGGATCTTTCTCTTCTTTCTCCAGAGACCACCCTATCAGTTGAAGCAGATACTTGTTCATCTCTCCATTTAGAAACACCTATCTGGCCCACTGCCCTTTTATATTTTTGTAGCCTACTCTTCCCCAGTGGCCTTTTTAGGACATAAGGAGAAGCAATGTTTGCTCCAACAGTTGTTCTGATGTTAGGCTGCCTTCATTCAAACCCTGGTGTTTAAGCTGGAAAATTGAATAATTTTCTCCCTTTGTTTCCACACTTTCTCTGTTTAAGTCTTTCCCCTGGCTCAGAGGTGCGCTCCTAACTGCTTACACTTTGGTGCTGCCCAATTGGAATTTATTTACTCAAATAAACTCCTAAAATTTTTTTAAAGTTAATTTACTTATTTTGAAAGAGAGCATAAGTTGGGGAGGGGCAGAGAAATGGGGAGAGAGAGAGAACCTCAAGCAGACTCCTCACTCTCAGCACATAGCCTCATGCGGGGCTCAAACACATGAGCCTTGAGATCGTGACCTGAGCCGAAGTCAGACGCATAACGACTGAGTCACCCGGGCTCCCCAAGCTGTTAAAATATTTAATATGCTTCAGTTTATCTTCTAACACATTGCTTGAGCCTTTTAATCTAATCATAAGTTGAGACACCCCCAAATAAAATTTGCCAATACATACATCGGAAATTTTCCCTTTCCTTAAACAATTTTGAATTGGATTTTGTCTCCTTTCACTCAGAGTTGCCTACTACAAAGACCTGCTGATGAAAATATAAAGCTCTCTTTGCTTGCTCTCACAATTTATTTTTAGTAACACCCCACAACTAACCATACTGTGCTGCCACCCCATGCTTATCGCCAGGTCTAGAGTAAGAAGCCATTGCTCACAAAAAGCATTGATGATGGTGCGGGGTGGGGGGGGGTGTGTGTGGAGGGAGTCTCTGCTCTAAATCAAGTATGTACTTCTGATCAGAGCCTTAAAAAGGCACCATCATCTGTATGTCTTCTCTTCTGTCTGCTATCCCCTCCCAGAACATAGGTACTTCAATAGGGTATAAAAACTAGTAAGACACAGTCAATAAGGAATAATAGCAGTTAGCACCCTGTGTTGTAGTATGTGAATGTTTTCCTAAAGAGGTCTGCTTAATAATGAAGTCAAAGTTGCCAGAATATGTTCTTGAGCCTGAAATGAGAAACCAAAACAAAAAAACAAAGCAGGACCCTCATCACTTGAACTAGAATTTATGTTCTCGGGGTGCCTGGGTTACTCAGTCAATTAAGCTTCTGACTTTACTCAGGTCATTATCTTGCAATTCGTGAGGTCTGAGCTCCAGGTCAGGCTCTGTGCTGACAGCTCAGAGCCTGCTTTGGATCCTCTGTCTCCCTCTCTCTTTCTGTCCCTCCTCACCTCCTCTCTCTCTCAAAAGTAAACATTAGGGAGAAAAAAAGAATTTATGTTCTGAAGAAATGATGGGTTTTGGAAAATGAATAAGGCATGGTCTTTCAGAACACAAAGATCCAAATAAAGTTTGCTGATTTGTCTCCCATATTGTAGCAGTTGGGTTCACAATCTCAATCCACAGCTTTAAAGCTGGGTGACATTGGACACGTCTCCAGGCATCGATTCTACCTATCTTGTAACATGTTCCCGCAGAGCACAGGACATCGCACCTAGGAGGATGCAAATTAGTACTCTTAGTAAATAAGGGCATATTTTCATGAGTACAAGAGTATGAATAATTCTTATGATGATTGGTGTCTCCTGAAAAATGATATTTCTTCCTCATTTTTCCCCCACGTGTCACTAGGTCTATTGTTTCACAAGTAGATTTTCCTAATCGCAGGTGTCCAGACCTACGAGGACAATCTCTGGCCCACTTTTCTGGTTTAATCTATTCTTATGACACATGTATCTATCCAGAGATAATTCTGGGCAAAAAGCACAACTTTATCATAAAGTTGATATATAGATGTCCACCCTTTAGCTCTATTTTAATAATTTTAAAAGGTTATGCATACATGTATTATAATTGAAAAAATATGGCATATTACATGACTCTAACTGATTTCGTTGTTGCTAAGCTTGACCATCTTCTTTCCTTTCTGGATGTATCAAGAAATACCTGGGACGCAGCTGGCTCAGTTGGTAGAGCATGTGACTCTTGATCTTGGGGTTGTGAGTTCAAGCCCCATGTTGGGCATGGAGCCTATTTAAAAAAAGGTGTGTGTGTGTGTGTGTGTGTGTGTGTATGTGTATGTGGTATATATGTGTATATTTATGTGTGTATATGTATGCATATTTACGTGTGTATATATTTGTATATATGTGTGTGCATGTGTACATATGTGTACACGTAGGTATCTGTGTGTACATACGTGTGTGTGCATGTATATACACACACGCACACACACACGACACTCTGACATCACATGCAAAGGAGAAATTTATGGCACCTTCCAGCATTAGAGAGACAAAAAGTATGTAAAAGTGATTTGCTAAATTCCAACAGAGAAGAGCTTTAACAGAATATGACATAATATCAATTTGGATATATACACCATTTCTACATGACCCAAATATGCCTTCCTTTTACACTCAGAAAATGATCAGTTTTACAATGTACATCTTTTCTTACCTTTGTCTGCATTTTTCCTCTGTCATCTAGCCCTAGTTTGCTAAAATGCTAAAATAAAATACACTTTACATTTTTGCCCCAAATATGCTTATTGTAAGAGTGACAGAAAGAAGTCAAGATGTTTTGACTACCAGTTTAATTCAGGGGTTACATTTTAAGAGGATTGGAAAGGATTTTATTCTAAGGCTGTTTAAGGTGTTTAGATTTGTTCCGATGCTGGGTTTGCTACTTAATTTACTATATAATGAATTTCAATCTTAATCTATTGCATTATCTAATGTTTAACACTAAACAAGTCAATTTGCCTCTTTGGCCCTCTGTTTTCTCGTCTAATAAATGAAACATCCCTAAAATTTCCCTCTAGCCCTATCTCTCTATGACCCTAAAATTGAGGGAATAAATGTATTCTATTCTTAAAAATTGGTCATTTAACTAAGAAAAGGCAAACCCATGCCCTTCGATTCTAGTAAATCCTACAAATTTGAAAAATCAATCTGGCTTTAAGTAATAATCCAAATGAAAGCAAGAACTTGCATACACACACATGGTCACCATATTGCTTTTTATAACCCCCAAATAAGGGTACAGTAAATGTCTGAGTGTAGAGAGATGGTTAATCAAATTAGGTTACATCCTCTATGGGGTATTTTGCAGCTATAAATGATAGTTGAGTAGCCACATGAAAAATACTTATGATATACTATTAATTGAAAACTGCAGACTTTCAAATTGCATGTACACTATGATTTCATTGACGTAAAAATGTGCATACATAGAAAATAGCTGGAAGGAAACAGAGAGATTATTCTATATACTCGCCGACATCTGTTATTGTCTGTCTGTTTTTTTTTTAAGTTTATTTATTTATTTTGAGAGAGACAGAACATGAGTGGGGGAGGGGCAGAGAAAAAGGAAGAGAGAGAATCCCAAGCTGACTCCACCCATGGTCAGCAAGCAGTGCTCAATGTGGGGCTCGAACCCACGAAACCTCAAGATCACAACCTGAGCTGAAATCAAGAGTTGGTCATTTAACCAACCGAGCCACCGAGGCGCCCCTGTTATTGCTTGTCTTTTTAATAATAGCCATCTTAACAGACTCGAGGTGATATCTCAGCATTGTTTTGATTTACATTTTCCCTGATGATGAGTGATGTTGAGCATATTTTCATATTACCTATTGGCCACTTGTATGTCTTCTTTGGAAAAATATCTGTCCAGGTCCTTTGCCTGTTTTTAAATAGCATCATTGGCCTTTTTGCTATTAAACGGCATGAGTTCTTTATACATTTTCGATATTAACCCCTTATCAGATATGTTTGGTGAGCATTTTCCCCATTTTGTAGAATACCTTTTCATTTTGCTGATTATTTCTTTGGTTGTGCAGAAGCTCCTTAGATTAATGTAGTCTCAGTTGTTTATTTTAGTTTCTGTTGCTTGCGCTCTTGGTGTCTAGTCTAAAGAAATTATTAACCAGACCAGTGTCAAAGCTCTCATCCCTGTTTTGTCTAGTTTTATGGTTTCAGGTCTTCCATTTAAGTTTTTGCCCCATTTCAAGTTAGTCGTTGTGAATAGTGTTAGGGGTTCAGTTTTATTCTTCTGCACATGGGTATCCAGTTTTCCCAATACCATTTATTGAAGATACTATCCTTTCCCCCTTATGTGTTCTTAGTGCCATTGTCAAAAATTGGTTGACCGTATATGTGTGAGGTTATGTGTGGGTTCTCGATTTTGTTCCATTGATCTATGTGTCAGTTTTTATGCCAGTGCTGATAGATGTTATAGATGATGCATACCTGATAAATGTCCATATGATACATAATAGATACACAGGATGATATGGAGGAACCTTGAAAATATTACAGTACTTAAAAGGAACCAGTCACAAAAGACCACATATTAGGGGCACTTGGGTGGTTTAGTTGGTTGGGCATCTGACTTTTGCTCAGGTCATGATCTCATGGTTCGAGAGTTCAGGCCCCACATCTGGCTCTCTGCTGTTGGCACAGGGCCTGCTTTGGATCTTCTGTACCCCCCTCTCTCTGCCTCTCCTCTACTAGTTCTCTCTCTTTCTCTCTCAAAATAAATAAATAAATAAATACAACTTTTAAAAAAAGACCACATATTACATGAATCTGTTTGCTTGAAATGTCCATAATGGCAAACCGTGTATTAAAAAAAGTAAATTAATGATTTCCTAGGGCTGCAGGGAAGGGAGATCATGGGGAAGGGTGGATACACTGCTGTCAGGTACAGGGTTTCTTTTAGAGGTGATGAAAATGTTCTAAATGTAGATCATGGTAAATGCCACACAACTCTGTGGATATACTAAAAACCAATGAATAAGGACACTATAAAAGAATGTTTATATAATATGTGGATTATATATCAATAAAGTTATTTAAAGTATTTATTTTATTTCCTTTTTAGTAAGCTCTATACCCAGTGTTGGGGGCTCCAACTCAGGACCCCAAGATTAAGACTGGCGTGTTCTACCCACTGAGCCAGTTAGGTGCCCAAGATGTTTCAGAATTTTAAATGTGGGGCACCTGGATAGCTCAGTCGGTTAAGCGTCCAACTCTTGGTTTTGGCTCAGGTCATGATCTCACGACTCATGAGTTTGAGCCCCGCATCAGGATCTGCACTAACAGTGTGGAGGCTGCTTGGGATTCTGTGTCTCCTTCGCTCTCTGCCCCTCCCCCACTTGTGCTCTCTGTCTCAAAAATAAATAAGTGGACGTTAAAAAAGATAAAATGAAATAAAATTTTAAATGTAACATATCGAATCACTCCAAAACTAAAGTTCCACTAGGTATTTTTTGAAGTGATGCAGCAATATTTTAAATGTCAGTTTGATAACGTGTTAGATAGTGCACGTTTGCAGCGACCATAAGATGAAAATGTTTGGATGTCCGTTTAGAAATTTGCAAGTGGGTAGTTTTTCCAAAATTCTATTGCAAGGTGTGCCAGCAAATAGCCTGAATAACACTGGATTAGAAGGAAGTTCAGCTGCAGGGTTGTTGCCGGCGTTCACGGAGGAGCACTTATTAGCACTTCCGCAGAGGCAATTGCAGTGGGAAAAAGAAGGCAAATATTTATTCATTCATCCATAAACTCTTAAAAGTAAGTCTTCAAGAAAAATTTGTTAAGTAAACCTTGGAAAGGTCCGTGGAGTCTGAGGCAGTTTTACGGTATACGGCTGGCTCATTATCCCACACGGAGTAATTGCCACAAGAAAAACTATTTCATGTTTAGAGCAGAAATAGAATGGGTAGATTTTCACAAGAAATCTCCAACTTTTCCTTTAATCCAATGTATTGGCCCTCTTTGCTTTAGTAGTCCTTTTGCTGTGTTCCCTCACAAGTTGTAAAGAGGACCGTTTAAAGATGACTGTTTTCAGGGAGGCTGGGCAGCTCAGTCGGTTACACGTCTGACTTGGGCTCAGGTCATGATCTTACAGTTTGTGAGTTTGAGCCCCACACCTGACTCTGTGCTGACAGCTCAGAGCCTGGAGCCTGTTTCAGAGGCTGAGTCTCCCTCTCTCTCTACCCTCTCCCCAACCTCCCACCCCACCCACGCTCTGCTCTCTTTCTCTCAAAAATAAATAAACATAAATCATTAATAAAAAAAAAAAGGGGGAAAGGAAAACGACCAGATCATGGCCCTACTTGGATCACTTCTAGATTGAATTGAATAAGCCAGTGCTCAAAGAATGGAGACCCTCTAAGAAGAGGATTTCTTTTTGGAAGAGATCGGGAGAGAGCCTCGTTGTAAGTACCATGGTAAACAGAAGGAATTCCTGACTGCCTGGTGCCTACCTCTGCAACTGCAAGTCAGTGAGGAAGCTCTGTGCTTTGAGGGTTTTTGTTTAGAAAGAAAATTATCACTGGGAACAGGGGCATGACCATTGCTTTCTTAATGTGCAAGTGGGTTTGGCAAATCTATCATTGAAGGGCTGATGTACTTTCTACCTGTTGGCTTATCAGGTGGTCATGGATACCCACCGGAAGTTTTAAAGTCTGGGACTTCACATGGAAGATTTAGCAGTTATCCCGTGACTGACATGAAGGTTGCTAATTTCGGCAAAATGTACGGTAAGAACTGGGAAGAATTCCTGTCCCATCCTCCTAATCACTGCTACATGTTTCCAAAATCCCAGCATTGGAGAGCCATGTCTTTGTGTCAAAGCAACGGCAACACCTCTCCAAGCTTTGGCTTTGAGAAGCCCCTGGAAACTAGCAACTCATGAAGGGTCCCATCCTCATTCACACTTTATGATGCTAATCAGTCTATCAACTACTGACCACCAAGCCTTAAATTCAATCCTGGGTCTTGCCTACAAAAAGTTCACAGTGTAATTGCATAGACAAAAAGGCTGAGACAGTCATATAAATTCCTTTATAAGAGAATCAAGTACGGGGGTAAACAATGAGCTCCAGAAGACTTCTGGAAGCAAGCTTTATCAATTCTTCCCTCTCTCAGGAACTGTCAGTCATTTTCTCTATCTGGAAACATTCAGGGACTTCTTCCACCTAAGCAAAACAATAACAGCAACACAAAATTACCTCAGGACACTGCAGCCTCCTCCAGTGACTTCATGGCCCTAAATTCCTTGAAAATATAGTTTCTAATTCCCTTCGTTCTTGTTTTCTCTCAAAATCATTCTAGCGAGACCATATGGCACCCGCTGTGCCATCAAAATATCCAGTGATTTCCACAGCACTAAATCTCATGGTCAATGATAAGCATTTAGCTGATTTGGTCTATTAGCCGTCTTTGGCTCAGTGATTACTCTCCTTTCCTTGAAATATTTTCTTAATGTAGCTTCCCCAGAAACCACTTTTATTTTTAACTCAGTGAGTATTCTTGGTTTCTTTTCTTTTTTTGACCATTCTTACAGATCTCTAAACACTGAATATTTTAGGCTTAATCTTGTGATTACTTCTGTTCTCTCTGCATGGATTCCTGAAAGATCTCACCTTTCCCATATCTATATGTCCCTTTGACAACTCCCAAATTTATATGTCCATTTGAAACTTAGTGTACTCAGGACCAAACCCTAGATCTTCTCCCCAAACCTGCCCTGAATCATCCTTCCAGTTGCTGAGGATGCTTCCACCACTCGGAAGTCATGCTTGACTTCTGTCGGGATCTCAGATCCCATTTCCAATTTCCAATACATCTTTCAACTTATTAAATTTATCCAATCTAATAAATTTTTCTATTTATTCTCTTTCAACTTAACACATAAATCTTTACAACAAGGACTAAGTAAGCTAGGTCTATTGCATTAAGTATATTAAAGTCTGGATATGTGAGGAATCAGAAAATTAAATGAGCAATCACATGCAGTATGTTAAGTTTTATGTCAGATGTATTAGCTATAATTAGGTTTGCTTTCCTTTTTAAATTTTTTTTCATTTTTTTAATTAAAAAAATTTGTTTAATGTTTATTTACTTTTGAGAGAGAGAGAGAGCATGCGCATGTGCACTGGGGAGGGCCAGAGAGAAGAGACAGAATCCAAAGCAGGCTCCAGGCTCTGAGCCATCAGCAGAGAGCCTGACACGGGGCTTGAACTCACAGACTGCAAGATCATGACCTGAGCTGAAGTTGGAAGCTTAACCAATTGAGCCACCCAGGAGCCCTTTTTTTTTAGAGAAAGAGAAGAGAGAGAGAGAGAGACAGAGACAGAGAGCATGAGCAGAGGGAGAGAGAGAATCTTAACCAAGCTACATGCTCACATGGAGCCTGAAGCGGGACTCAATCCCATGACTCTTGGATCATGACCTGAGCTGAGATCAAGAGTTGGACACTTTATCAGCTGAGCCACCCAGGCACCTCAAGATTGCTTTCTTTGAAAAGAAAACCAAATAGAGCTTTTTTTAAAAAAAATTTTTTAATGTTTATTTATTGTTGACAGACAGAGACAGAGCATGAGCATGGGAGGGCAGAGAGAGGGGGAGACAGAGAGTCCAAAGCAGGTTCCAGGCTCTGAGCTGTCAGCACAGAGCCCAACGTGGGGCTCGAACTCACAAACCGCGAGATCGTGACCTGAGCCAAAGTCAGACGCTTAACCGACTGAGCCATCCAGGCACCCCCAAATAGAGCTTTCAAAAGATATGAATGTATTTCTCTTTCATGTAAAAATAATTAATTAATCTTTAAAAAATATTTATTTCCAGAGCAAGAGAGAGCATGAGCAGGGGAGGAGGAGAGGGGGGGAGAGAGAGAGAGAATTCCCTGTCAGCGCAGAGCCCTATGCAGGCCTAGACCGGATGAACCGTGAGATCATGACATACTGAAATCAAAAGCTGGACGCTTAACGAACTGAGCCACTCAGGCGTCCCTCAAGCAACCAATCCCAGCAGTAGAATAGTCCAGGTCTGCTATAACATCTCCACAAAGTTATCAGGGACCCGACTCCTGTCTCCCTGCTCTGCTGTTCTTAGTCCATGACTTCATCCTCAGGATCTACTTCTGGTCCCAGAGAGCTCTTGGCTACGTGGCCAGCACATCTACATTCTAGGCTGGCTCAAGGAGGAAAGTGAATGAATAAAGAGAGACTTCTCCCAGCCGAGTCTGCATCCTGTAAGTGGCTTTCCACAGGTCCCACACAGTACTTCCTCTCACATTGTATTGGCCAGAAATTAGTCACATTGCTGTATCTAGGTACAAAAGGATGATGGGAAATGTATTGTTCTAATACGTACATTGCTATTCCAAATAAATTGGGGTTCTGTTACTAAGAAAGGGAAACCTGATATTGAATGGTGATAGGCATTCCTTGCCACAAATACAGTGTGTTATGGGTATTCAGCTGAGGGGTCAGAAACCCAAATTTGGGAGGTCAGAGAAAGATTCCAAGAGGAAATGATTTCTGCACCCACCCCAGTTTGCCTTGATTTAGAATTACGTTTGCAGAGCACCTGGGTGGCTCAGTCGGTTGAGCGTCCGACTTCTGCTCAAGTCATGATCTCGAGGTTCACGAGTTCAAGCCCACATTAGGCTGTGTGCTGACAGCTCAGAGTCTGGAGCCTGCTTCGCATTCTGTGTCTCCCTCTCTCTCTCTGCCCCTCCCCCTCGCTTATGCTCTGTCTCTCTCTTTCTCAAAAATAAATAAACATAAAAAAGAATTTAGAATTACATCTACACATGTCTGTCTCCTCACTGTGAGCCCTGTGACAGCAGACACTGTGTCCTCTTCACGTCTGGAACCCCCACAGGGGAGCTTTTGACACCAGATCCTCAATACAGTTTTGGTATGTTGAGATAAAAGTTATGAACTTTTTAAAGAGGAAGAGGGTAAGGTGAGTCAGTACTGCTAGAACTTTCACTATCTTTAATCTTCACACACACACACACACACACACACACACACACACACACACAAATACCTCAGGCTTTATATCCTGAGCAAAGCAGTTTACATAATTCTTTGGAATGTCTGTAATCGGTAACTCTTAAAAGGTCTTTTTACTTTTTATTCATCTCATTGAGCGGACCTTCCCTCCCCTTCCTCTACGTCCGCCCTCACTCCTACCCTACGAGGCCAGACTTGGCCCAGAGCCTAACAAACAGGCCAACTGCAAAATCAGTCCAGACAACAGGCTTTGTGTAGGTAAGGAGCAGTGACTCAGGGTTGCCGAGACCATGACTTGCTATCCTTCCACAGAACACAGCTCTTGGAATAGGTATGACTCTAAAACCAACATTTAGACCCAGATCGTTACCGTAACTGATTCCCACATGAATCACATTAGCTATTTCCGGATTTATGGGGTTATCTAAAGTTGAACATGACAACTGCTACTTTAAAGAGTCTAAAACCCAAACTAAGACAGATCCTGACGACCAGGGGAAATTTAAGAGCAGTTGCTAACACACTTTCTCTTATTCCGTCTCATTTGTCACGGCTGCTTTGAGATTACACACGGGAGTGCCTCTGGGGGATGACGGCTGACTTACCCAGAAATGAGACCTCAACTCCAACAGCCAGTTACCTTCCTGCTTGGTTTCGTATTCTGTGATTAAGAAATGCATGTCTCTATATACGTTAATAACGGCAAAGCAGATGGAAACTTGGCTGCCCTATCCAGACGTTGGCTGAGCCTGGATCTGGTGGGAGACTTGGTCCAGCTTGAACCTAGATTATTTCTTGACCCTGAATTGCCTCTTCCCACTTTCCAATCCTGAGACAGCCTGATAAAGGCATGCTGCCAGTTGCCTCAACTCCAACATCTGTGCGTTATCAGCTGGGTGTGGAGGAGAGAAAGCAGACTGCACCCCCTTCAGATGCTGCCCCGTAGATATGGAGAGTCGGTTGGAATGCAGATTTCCGAGGGCCCCTAAGATGTGCTCTTAAGGGCTCTTCAACAGATGAGCTTCTTAGAACTTTTTCTTATCTCTTAGAAAAGGAGATAATTTTCTCTGTTACGTTTCCGGTTTTTGCATGTGATGATTTGTGAAGAGGCTATAAAGCCGTGAAGGTCCACTTACTGCTTCGGACAGTAGTACTGTCCAACAGGGCAAACCGATGAGCTCACGAAGTTAGGGGGCACGAAGACAACCAGGAGCTTTTCCTTCTAGGGTTCACCTGAAGAAGCGCTTTAAGCACAACGACTCAAGAAGGAAGAGAAAAAATACTCTTACAAACAGGAAAATGCTCCTTTATTTCGTTAAGTCTCCAGAAATCTCAAAAATCGAGAACCCCCAGTCGGTTGAGATGTTTAGTCCTGTGGACCACGGATAGGGGAAGCACAGAGTCAAAGCATCACAGAGCTGGGGCAGACCTTAGATTTTGAATCCAACGCTTGTGTTCCAGAAGGTGAGGCCAAGAGCCGGGGGGACGAAGTCAGAGGTGTAAGACCTAGTCCCAGGATAACGATGCGCTCACAAATCTAACACCTGTCTCGGCATCTCAGGAAACTCGGTGGTTTAGTGCCACCTTTTGCAGAAATAAGACTGCATGCTTAGTAATTTATTTGCTTTTGACTGGGATTACATCAGCTCAGTATGGTGGACTAGATTCCCATGCTAAAATGAAATAATAATGTCTCATGAATGCGGGATGGCCTAATGGAAAGAGTATGCGTTTAATCCTGGCTCTATGAATCTGTAGTAAATCGAACAAGTTACTTAAACTCTCTGAGCCACAGCTTTTGCAACTATAAACCAGCTAATTCTCCCCTGGCAGGGCTAACAAAAAAATTTCAGATAATATATGGAAAGGATCCAGCACGAGGTTTGGCACTGCTTGTGCTCAATAAATTGTAATTATTATTATCACTGTCCCTATTAAATAACAGGAAGACAAATTCCCAACTTGAAGGCGAGAAGACAGCTCCTTGAATCATAGCACTACAAAGAGTCAGACGACTCGTTGCCAACTTCTGCGGAGAAACTTCTCTTCTGTTGATAAGAAACCTCAGCTTTTCCGCCTGGGAGCTCATATTGAGCCTCCACTTAAGCCCCTGAGTCCCCCAAGGAAGTGTCCCTCAAACCTTCTTGTCCTGAATTATGCCTTGTACTTGGATATACTTCCATCCCACATACGTTTGTTGTGTTCTGAATATTTCTGAGGTTGCCATGGTTTCTAATACTCATTTCTCATCGCAGCAGAACGTCAGAGCTGAGAGGTTACCGTGTAAGGGAGGGAGGAGGCAGGCGCGGTCATGTCACGCTTCTAGGTTATTTCCTACAACGTGGTCTCAAATTACCAGCCAATCCTGGTATTTTCCTTACTTATAAAATGGGATCATTATACTATTTCCCAAGTTTGTTGTAGGGATCGCATGGACTAGTGCGGGTTAAAATACGTGGCTTGAGATATATAAGGTGTCCATTCTTTATCCCCCAGGATATCCCTTCATAAACACGACAATCCTACCAGTCAGGTAGGCTCACCTGTCCTGGGCACAGAGACAGCTCCACCTCTGTCTTCTGCCTTCTCCTCAGGCAGCTCTTCCTCTGCGTCTTTTTAACCACTTAGTTACATGTAGTTGTAGGAGAGAACAAGGAGCCGTTCATGTCTGGCCTTTTGTTACTGACTTTCTTTTACTCCCTCCAAACTAAGCTGCTGAAATCCTTTGAGGAGCAGGAAGAGGTCCCAGAGAGCACCGACTGTGTCGCTTAGTTATGTGCGTAACTCCAGAGCTGAGCCAAGAGTCGGGCGCATAGTGTGTCGGGCTCCATATGTATCAGGAGGCAGGCTTGTGGCTCTAGGGTCTGAATTTGCAATCTTAACTCTCCTTGCTACCTTCGGCCTTGAGGCAAGTCACTTAATCTTTTCCTGTTCTATTTCCTCATCTGGAAAGTGGAGACACCAGTAGCGTTTCCCTCAGTATTCTGTTGAGAATAAAATGTATAATGCATATATTGGAGGTGGCTGGGTGGCTCAGTCAGTTGAGCGTGTGATTTCGGCTCAGGTCATGATCTCACTGCTGTGGGTTCAACCCTCCGCATCGGGCTCTGTGCTGACGGCTCAGAACCTGGAGCCTGCTTCTGACTCTGTGTCTCCCTCTCTCTCTGTCCCTTTCCCACTTGTATTCTCTCTCTCTCTCTAAGAATAAACATTAAAAAATTAATGCATATATTGTGTTTAATATATTTTACCTATTTATTGCCAGTTGTAATTATGTAACTGTTAAAATGGCACATGGAGATAAAATAACTGACCAAAAAATGCACAAGTTATTTGCTCTTTTTTGGTTTTTTGTAGGTTTTATTTATTTTTGAGAGCAAAAGAGACAAAGCATGAGCAGGGGAGGGGCAGAGAGAGAGGGAGACACAGAATCAGAAGCAGGCTCCAGGCTCCGAGCCATCAGCACAGAGCCCGACGCCGGGCTTGAACTCACAGACTGAGATCATGACCTGAGATGAAGTCAGATGCTTAACCGACTGAGCCACCCAGGCACCCCTATTCGCTCTTATTTAACCTGTCGATGAGAGTTAGAGGAACAAGGGCCTCGGGGACCCTTCGGTTGCGGAATTTTTTTACCTCAATACCTGGGATTCGTTTTCTCGCTGCTTCAAAGAATGAAGAGGTGGACACAAAATGAGCAGCAGGCAAAAGTGTAGTAGAGTGTAAGATTAGAAAGGAAGAATAATACGAAGACTCTCTTTGCAGAGAGAGGACACTCGAAAGTGAATGAATGTCCGAGGACTACAGGCAAATGTCTTTGTTTTAGAAGGTTCTGGTCAGCCCCTCCTTCCCTTCCCCTGTTCCTTCTCAGGTTTTACCCTTATTGGCTTGATAGCTCTAGGTGCTGGGTTGTCCATTCCTGATTGGCTTAATTCCATTGTATGAGGGGTTGTCTATGGGCATATCATTCTTGTGGGCCACAAGTTTACTTAGTTTTAGTCAGGTCTTCTGTCAAATTCCTGAGGGGAACTTGACGGGGAGTATGTGGTATCTGTTACATTCTTTTTTTTAAATTTTTTTAAACATTTATTTTTGGGGCGCCTGGGTGGCTCAGTCGGTTAAGCGGCCAACTTCGGCTCAGGTCATGATCTCACAGTCTGTGAGTTCAAGCCCCGCATCGGGTCTGTGCTGACAGCTCGGAGCCTGGAGCTTGCTTCGGATTCTGTGTCTCCCTCTCTCTCTGCCCTTCTCCTGCTCACTCTATGTCTCAAAAATAAATAAACGTTAAAAAAAATTAAAAAAACTTATTTTTGAGAGAGAGAGGGAGGGAGAGAGAGAGCAGGGGAGGGGCAGAGAGAGAGAGGGAGACATAGAATCTGAAGCAGGCTCCAACCTCTAAGGCTGTCAGCACAGAGCCTGACAAGGGGCTCAAACTTGTGAACTGTGAATTCCTGTTCACAGCTTAACAAACTAAGCCACGCAGGCGCCATGGTGTCGGTTACATTCTTCAAAGGGACCTTATGCCTGGCGGGGTTTGCTGTGGTCAGGCACTCCCAGCATTGTTCCAAAAAGGTGTTTTCCCCTACCCAGAGACCTCAGGTCCTAATCTTTTTTTCTCTGCCTACTGAACCCTGTCTTTTCCTGTCATATTTTCACTCTTTTAGAAAAGGGCACCCCAGGGGTGCCTGGGTAGCTCATTCGGTTGAGTGTTTGATTCTTGGTTTTGGCTCAGTCCAGTGAGTTCGCGGGCTCTGTGCTCACAGCAAGGAGCCTGCTTGAGATTCTGTCTCCCTCTCTCTCTGCCCCTCCCCTGCTTGCTCTCCATCGCTCTCTCAAAATAAATAAAAGTAAACTTTAGAAAAGGGCATCCCAGCTGAACGATATTGTCCTCAGGCTCCACAAAGTGTTCTTCGTGCTGCCATGACGTTACCTTTGTTCATGTACGTCATTCCGTTTGGAATGCCTCTTCCCTTCCAGCCATTAGAAATCGTATCCTCCAAGGTAGAACTTGCTCGCAGAGACCCGCATGTCTTCATGATTCCCTCACCATCTGCTTTTCCCACTCCTTCCAAATACAACAGCTCCCAGGTCCCCCCGTCCTGTTCCTCCTCGGCAACCTGTCCGTACCTCCCTGACAGCACTGCATGGACTTGCCGGGTTGGCTTCTGTGACTTTTCTTTGTTAGATTATGAACTTCTTGCCAGGAGGATTGGCCTCATTTTTTATCTCTCAGAGTAGGGAACCTGGCAGGTGTCCGCCCCATTTGATGGGATCCCATGGATTTCCTGGGAACTGACAGCAGTTAGTGAAATCCTTTGCCTCTGCTGCTTCTCACATTCTTGTTGACCGTGTACTCTAATTAGCTGTTACTGGAACGGCATTGTCAGGTTAGTTCCCGGAGATGGGAGACTGACACTACGAACAGGAACAGGATCGAGTGGGGTGGGGCCGCCCGAAGGGTGATTACAGAGGATTTGAAGGCAGTACTGTGGAGACATGCAAATCAGTACCACGAATCCACGCCACCTTATTCTCAGAGTTTTATAGTTTCTAGCCTTTTCTTTTGGGAGGAGTCAGTGTGATGCATCGAGGGTTGGTCTAACAACAAGCTGATTGGAATATGCGTGAACTCCGTAACTCTTTGGACGACTTTAATCGTGAAAGTGGCTTCTGGGAGAGCCCAGCCTTATCCATAGGTTTGGTTTTGAAAACAAGCGAGAGGCTGAGAAAGCTGTGCTGTTCACATGCGTTTTACATTTACTTCGTCCTCCAGTTTCTTAAAGCATTTTATAAAGGAGCTTTTAATAAGATAATCATTTTTTTGTAAAGGCAATACTTAAAAAGAAAATGCTTAATGATTAGGAAAAGCTTAGGAATTGGGGCACCTGGGTGGCTCAGTCAGTTGAGCGTCTGACTTCGGCTCAGGTCATGATCTTGTGGTTCACAAGCCCAAGCCCCATGTCGGGCTGTATGCTGACGGCTCAAGCCTGGCTCCTGCTTTGGATTCTGTGTCTCCTTCTCTCTCTGCCCCTCCCCTGTTCACACTCTGTTCCTCTCTCTCTCTCTCTCTCTCTCTCTCTCTCTCTCTCTCTCAAAAATAAATAAAAATATTTTTAATTTTTTTTTAAAAGAGAAGCTTAGCAAGGGGCACCTGGCGTGCGACTGTGATCTTGGAGTTCTGAGTTTAAGCTCCATATTGAGTATAGACAGTACCAAAAAAAAAATAAGAACAGAGGTGTCTGGGTGGCTCAGTCCGTTAAGCATCTGACTTAATCTCAGGTCATTATCTTGGTGGGAGGAGGGGAGCATTGAGCTCTGTGCTGATGGCTCAAGCCTGGAGTCCGTGTCTTCACCTCTCCTGCCCCTTCCCTGCTCATGCTCTGTCACTCTCTGCCTCAGAAATAAATAAACATATACATTAAGGATATCTATGTGTACATTGGCATCATATATATATATATATTTTTTTAATGTTTATTTTTGAGAGAGTGCAAGCAGGGGAGGGGCAGAGACAGGGGGACAGAAGATCCAAGGAAAACTCTGCACTGACAGCAGAGATCCCGATGGGCGGCTCAAACTCAGGAACTGTGAGATGATGACCTGAGCTGAAGTCGGACACTCAACTGACTGAGCCACGCAGGGGCCGCTGGTATCATATTTTTAATTTTTTTCTTAAAAAACACTTTGAACTCTTCCTGATTTTTTTAACTGTCTTAAAAACAAATCAACACTTTATTCATTTCATACAAAATGGTATTTTAAAAGTATTATGAATTCTCACAAAATATATTTTCCTTTGGGGAAATTATGAGCCGTATTGAATTATGCAAATAACTGTAAATGAATTCATCACACTTTGAAGATACCGCAGGTTTTGAGGGCACGTGGACTGTGTGAGTCTGTGCCTTTTCCATCACTGTGGGTCCTTGGACATACTCTCAGTCTCTCTAAGCTTCCGACTGATTCTCTGGACAAATCTTGGTACCTTTCTCACTGGACCGATGTGAGGATTAAAATAGAAACTGCATGTAAAATGCTTAGCATACTGCTTGACACCTGTAAATACCCAATATACATTTTTAATTGTTAAAGATATAGTCGAACCTTGCATAATGTGGGAATTAGGGGCACCTGCCCCCTGCACAGTTGAAAATCTGGGAATAACTTTTGTCTCCTCCAGAACTTAACAACTAATAGCCCACTGTTGACCAGAAGCCTTACTGATAACATAAACAGTCAACTGGCACATACTTTGTATATGTATTATATACTTTATTCTTACAATCAAGTAAGCTAGAGAAAAGAAAATCATAAAGAAAATACTTTTACGGTTCTATTCTGCATTTATCGAAGAAAATCTGTGTATAAGAGGACCCTTGCAATTCAAACCCGTGTTGTTCAAGGCTCAGCTGTATGTTTAATTTCTCCCTATCCCCGGTACTGCACCCCAGACCGTGATACTATGAAGACAAGCAGTGGGGCCTGTCTGTACTGCCACTCTATTTAGAAGCAACTAAAGAAAGCGAAAATTAAAACCGTCTTCTAACTCTGACAGTCAGGAAACAGGGAGCACTGGAAACAAATAAAAAGCTTTATGTTTCTGAAACTCCAGGTGGCCAAAACATTCTGTCGACTTTGCTGTTGAAAAGGCTGGAGAGCCTCATTGCCAAAAGCAGTTCCCAACCTTGCACTCATCACGTAACCTGCAGCTGGAGCTCAGGCGGCATGGCGTTTATCAATGAGAAGAGCCCATAGCTTCTTTCTTTGAGCATGCTCTCCGGGATCTGTGACTCAACTGAGGATTTTTCTCAGCCTCGGTGGGCTTTCTGCTTTCATCTTCGTCTTACATGTTGTTACAAACTCAGAATTTTGTGAGCCCAAAAGCAATTTGGGGTATCGTGTCTTACCATAGCAATACACGAATCCTTAGCAACGTATGTTGTTTGGCATTCAACAAGGATTTCCTCTTGAGGAACCAGGGCACCAGGCGTTAGGTCTGTCACTAATTGTGTGACCCTGAGTATGTGGCTTCTTATCTAGAATTCAGTTTCTTTAGCTACAAAATGCTAATTTGGACGATGTAACTACTAAGATCCTTTTGGGCTTACAAATTATGAGTTTGTAACATCATGTAAATTAAAATATGCAGTTTTGGTCTCCCTTTATTTCATTTTATTTATTTATTTATTTATTTCAAGTAAGCTCTAGTTAGGCCCAGCATGGGGCTTGAATTCATGACCCTGAGATCAAGAGTCACATAGTCTACCGACTGAGCCAGCCAGGCCCCCTGTTCTCCCTTTCTTTCAAATATTCGGAAAGCAGAGCCCAGAGAGTGTTAGAGATATTGATGTTATTTAGGAAACAGCTTGGTATTTCAGAGAATGAGCCTGGGTTCGAATCTCACTTCACTTTTGCTTGCTCTGTGACTTTAGGCAAGTTGTTCACACATTCTGTGCTTCTCTTATTACCTATAAAATGGGAGATGAGGATGAGTGATATCTGTGCGATAAGGTTTATAGAAAGATTTATCAATTAGCATATGTAAAGTGCCAAGAGCAGCGCCTGAGTATTAAATGTCATTTCCCACCTTAACCCAGTATCCCACGCCAGTTAACAAAACAGAGAGGCCAGGAACCAAGGCTCCTGGCTGCCCCAACAGGACATTTTCCGCTCTACCACATGCCCTCTGATTGCGTGCTTTCATCAGCTCTCAACACATCTACAAACAGAGGGACCGAGTCCGCTATGTATTCTGTGCTATAAGCACCTTACCACCTTTTCTCTCTCTTTCTCCCAGTCATCCTGTAAGGTGAGTGTTTTCAGGCTGCGGTACTTACCCGCAGCTGCAAAACAATAGAAGCCCTGAACGCGGAAAATGCTTCATTATTCATCGGGTGGCTTGACTTGAACTCCTTTGGAGGCAAAAATCTGACTTGAATGGACATAAAGGGATGTACGGGCTTTACCCATTTAGTGTGAACATGAGTATGATTCACTAGAGAAATCAAATAGTTTTTATAATGGAGTGCTGCCTCAAATCCCCTGAGGATGTTAATATACATTATCAGGTCGTTAGATAACATATAGTGTTTGCACTGCATTCCCTTTTATTATTCAAAACTTCTAAATTTTATCTTTTTAGGGTGACACAAGCATTTTAAAACTGGAGTGCCTGGGTGGTCAGTCGGTTCAGCATCCGACTCTTGATTTCAGCTCAGGTCATGATCTCACAGTTCATGGGACTAGTCCTGCATCGGGCTCTGTGCTGGCAGCACGGACTTGGGACTCTCTCTCTCCCTCTCTCTCTGCCCTCCCCCCCCCAAAATAAATAAATACACTTAAAAGCATGTTTTATAACTGGACTGTGAGGACAGTTGTACAATTCTGTCAATTTACTTAAAAAATCATTGAAGGCGCCTGGGTGGCCCAGTGGGTTGAGCATCTGACTCTTGATTTCAGCTCAGGTCATGATCTCAGGACCATGGGTTCGAACCCAGCATTGGGCTCCACGCTTGGTATGGAGCCTGCTTGGAATTCTTTGTCTCTTCCTCCCTCTGACCCCTCCAGCTCATGCTCTCTCTCTCTCTTAATTAATTAAGAGTATGCATGCATTTAAATATATATATATATATATATAGTTGAATTGGGTGTGCCTGGGTAGCTCAATCAGTGGAGCATGTGACTCTTGATCTCAGGGTCATAAGTTCGAGGATGTTGGGTACAGAGATTACTTAAATTTAAAACCTTAAAAAAATCATTGAATTGTACACATAAACAAATCGATGTACATAATATATAAATTATACCTTAATAAAGTTATGCTCAAAAGCCATTACAGAAAGATAAGCATATATAACTATTAGGAATAATAAAATTAATTAAAGAACACCTGTGACCTTTCAAGTTTAACATCCCCACTGACAGTGGTGTTTGGTGTTTTAGACTGAAGCTGGATTTGGCTGATAAAAGTACTTGAGTGCTATGCACACAGGATTTGAATCTATAATGACATGTGAGTGAGTACTGTGGCAGTTTTCACAAAAGAGAAAGGAAACCACACACACAACACACACAAAATGGACTTAAAAAGAGTAGTAAAAGTAATTAACAAAAAATTAATGAAACTGAAGAATTCCAAATACTGCTTCTTTTATAATTTTTCTCGAGTCACCCCATTCCATCAGAATTCACTTTCTCCTTATGCGCTTCCATAGACTTTTATGATTCTGTAAGGAAACTTAACAGACAATGACAATATAGTCTAGTCATCTGAATTTGCTATATAGAATAGTAAGCCCCTAGACAGTAAGGATAGTTCTATTCATTTTTGTATTATTCACGGTTCATAAAAATGCTTGATTAAGGGTCTAATGAATATCTGAACTATATTGAAGAACCACTTCCTCAGTAAAAGTTTATACATGAAGAGTATATATTTTTCTTCTAAATTCCGAAACACATCTGATCCTGAGTTTTGATTCAGAGATTATAGGTCACTATTCACACCACACCAGTTTTACAAAAGCAAATGGTTGGAAATGTTAAGTTACTTGTTGAAGACGACACAGCTATTAAACGGTGGAGCTAGGATTCCAAACCTTTATCTACGTCTCTTGAAGAGATTTGTAACTGTGGGTACAAAATTAACAAACTAGTAATCTTGATATAAAAAAGAAATTCCCTGTAATGTATCAGTCAATGTTATAGAAATTTAAATTTTTTTCTAAGAGTTGAAGATTTTCTTAATATTTTTGGTTAGAATATTAGTCAACATACTTTCTTCTCTTCAGAACCTACCAGCTCTATCAGACTACTCAAAACTATTGAGTCTTTATTCTTTTCGTTGTCTACTCTTTGAAAACTGTAAGCAATTACCTGAGCTAACCTCAACAGACAGAATTAGATAAGAGAGTATGCGAAAAAAAATGGAAACTTTATCACCAATTGGGTTTTTTTTTTTTTTTTTTTTTTTTTTTTTTTTTTATCAAGCTCTTTAACAAATGTCTCCCCAAGCCCATCTTCTCCTGATACAATCGGGTCCCTTATGATGGGAGGCCACAGGATGAACTGTCAGATTTGAAAAGCAATAAATACAGTGCAGTCCAGTTTCCTGGGAAAGATCAAATGTTTTGAGTTTGACTTCCTTTCTATCCCTAAAAAACATTTCAGAAGGAAAAGATTGATGGATTCCTCATTGGTCTTTTTCCTTTGTATGTTTTGTTAGATTTTTTTTTAAAGCCAGGCTGTGAAAAGTTGTTGTTCATTAATGAAACTCAGAAAGTAGTCAAGCCCCTTTGAAGTTTAAGACAGCATCTGTTCCACTGTCCAAAGAGAGTAGAGAAATTAACATCTCCATCACACGAGTTTCAATGTAATTCAAGTTATTACCACCCAGAAGTTGCAGGTGCAAGGATATAGCTAGCTTTGTTTTATGAAGCATATTTGTGTGCGGTGTGTGTGCATGTGTGCACCCATGTGCAAATTAATGACCAGGTCTTAGAAAATGTATATTTTAAAAGGTAAATTACAAATATGTTCATATTTTTTGCATTCTTTTCATTTTTTAAATTCATGTTATTTAACATATAGTGTAGTATCGGTTTCAGGAGTAGAATTTAATGAATCATCACTCACATATAACACTCAGTGCTCATCCCAGCAAGTGCCCTCCTTAATGCCCATCATCCATTAGCCCAATTCCTCACCCACCTCTCCTGCAACAACCCTCAGTTTGTTCTCTATATTTAAGAGTCTCTTATGGTTTGCCTCCCTCTGTTTTTATCTTATTTTTCTTTCCCTTCCCCTATATTCATCTGTATTATTTCTTAAATTCCACATATGAGTGAAATCATGTATTTGTCTTTCTTTGACTGATTTAGCATAATACACTCTAGTTCCATCCATGTTGTTGCAAATGGCAAGATTTCATTCTTTTTGATCACCGAGTAATATTCCATTATATATAGACCACATCTTCTTTACCCATTTGTCAGTTGTTGGACATTTGGGGTCTTTCCACAATTTGGCTATTGTTGATAGTGCTGTTATAAACATTTGGGTACAAATGCATTTATATTAAGTTAAAGTTGCTCTTTGAGTGGAAGTTTTTCTGTATTTCAATCAACAATAGTTTTTATAGATCCGTTAATTCTCCTGACACAAACACTGTTTTTGTTAATTTATGTATAATTTCTTAAAGTAATCACAATCATAACTGCCAAAAATAGGTAAGCTTCTACGAAGATAGAGGAGATATATTTAAAAGAAATTTTTAATGTTTATTTTTGAGAGAGAGAGAGAGAGAGAGAGCATGAGCAGGGAAGGAGCAGAGACAGATAGAGACACAGAATTCGAAGCAGGCTCCAGGCTCTGAGCTGTCAGCACATAGCCTGATATGAGGCTTCAGTTCACAAGCCATGAGATCATGACCTGAGCTGAAGTCAGAAGCTTAACCGGCTGAGCCACCCAAGGCTTCCTGATATATTTTTCTTTATTTTACCTACAAAGTACAACTGAAGACCTTGAAATTATAGCTAAGACAAACAAAGGAAACCTTGAAAAGTCTATTTCTGGAAAATAGAATATAGACAGAAAAAAACCAAAGAAACAAAAAAATAAAATAGAGTTCTAGCAAAAACGGTAGAAGTGTGTATGTGTGTGTGTGTGTGTGTGAGATAACCAAAATGGAAATCTGCGGCACCATCACAAAAAAAATCTGATATTTGTGAAGACGAGATGTTCATGACAATTCTAGAAGGTCAAAGTTAAAGGGACACAAAGGGAGTTAAGGTTTTTACATTTCACTCAACTTGATAAAATTTCAACACAGTATTCTGTGATAAACTAGATATACGTAATGTAGTTTCTATGCCAACCACTTAAAAAGATATATAAAGAGGGACACCTGGATGGCTCACTAGGTTAAGCGTCCAACTTCAGCTCAGGTCATGATCTCACAGTTTGTGAGTGCGAGCCACGCGTCAGGCTCTGTGCTGACGGCTCAGAGCCTGGAGCCTGCTTCAGATTCTGTGTTTCCTTCCCTCTGCACCTCCCCTGTTCATGCTCTGTCTCTCTCTCAAAATAAATAAACATTAAAAAAATAAAAATAAAAAGATATATAAAGATATAAATTGAAAAAAACTATAAATCAATCAAAATGGAATTCTTGAAAAATGTTCAAGCAGTCCACAGGAAGGAAAGGAGAAAAGACAGAAGTGAAAAACAGATGGAACAAAAAGAAAAGAAAAGAAAATGGTGGACTTAAGCCCCAACATATCGATATAACATTAAATGTAAATGGTCCAAATATACCAATTGTAAGATACAAATAAGCAGAGTAGATGAAAAACATGGTGCAAGTATGTACAGTCTACAAGATATTTACTTCCAATATAATGAAATAGGTAGGTTAAAAGTAAATGAAAGGAAAAAGATATATCATGGAAACATTAAAAGAAGGAGGGACACCGGCTGGCTCAGGAGGTAGAGCATACAACTCGGGGTTGGATCTTGGGACTGTGGGTTAGAGCCCCACACTGGGTGTAAACATTACTTAAAAATAAAATCTTTTAAAAACATTAAAAGAGAGCAGAAATAACTGTATTAATATCAGCTAAAGTAGATTTCAAGGCAGGAAAAATTACGATGTGCTAAAAGGTATATTACATAATGGTAAAAAGGTCAATCTGCAAAAAATATTAATCCTAAATGTGTATGCATCAGACAACAGAGCTTCAAAATCTGTGAAGGAAAAAAGAATTGAAAGGAGAAATAGACAAATTCACATTTAGAGTTAGAAACTTCTATTCTCTCTCAACAATTGAGAGAACCAGACAGAAAATCCGAAAAACAATACAACTCAACAACACCATCAACCAACAGAATCGAATCAACATTTATAGAACACTTTATTCACCAAGAGTGGACTATATTCAAGTGTCCAAAGAAAATATTGCAAGGCGGCCCATACTATGGGCCATAAAACAAATCTCAAAACAGTTAAAAGAAATGAAATCATACAGTGTGCTTTCTGCTACAATGGAATGAAACTAGACATTGATAATAGAAAGAGAAGAAAATCACCAAACACGTGGAAACTAAACAATATACTTTTAAATAATCCATGGGTCAAAGAGGAACTCTCAAGGTAGGTAAGAAAAATATACTGAATGGAATGAAAATAAAAATACAGCAAATCAAAGCATGCCGGGGGAGTAGTTAAAATGGTGTTTAGAAGGAAATTTACAGTTCTACATGCCTTCTTTAGAAAAGAAGAAATATGTAAATAAGTATGAGAGAAATTTTTTTAAAATTCTTACATTTTAATTTAGAATAATTCATATATTCTTATAATCCCAGTAGTTGCTACTTTGTTTTGTTACTACTCATTTAAAAATTTATATGACTAAGAGACAAAAAAGCATATTTCTAATTGCCAAAGTAAATAACAAATAAAAAATATAGTAAATATAGAAGTATCTATAAGTTTACTACTAAATAGAATAAAGTAGCAACTGATATTAAATTGTTATTGTGGCTTTCATTTGGTGTGTATCATCCATCATTTCAAATTTCTGTTAGTTTTTTTTTTCTTAAAAAAATTTTTTTGCTTGACTTTTTTGTTTCCAAAAATGTGTCTGTTTAGGGAAAAAGTGGTAAAATCGTGTGTATGTGCGTGTGTGTGTGTGATAGCCAAAATGGAAGTCTGACTTTTTATCCAAGTAAACTTAATACACTTATGATTATTATGTTGCCATTTTAAAATATAATCAGACTTCTTTTTACCTCTGATTTCATATATTCTACTTAACATACAATTATATTTGTGGAAGGAAAAATGACTTTTTTTTATAACATTGGGTTTTTTAAAGGTTTTATTAAATCCAGCCAATTTTTTAAAAAAGTAAATTCTATGCCCAATGCACGGCTTGAACTCAGGATCCCGAGATCAAGAGTCGCATCCAAGCGAGCCATCTGGGTGCCCTAGAAAAATGACATTTCAGATCTGTACACTTTGCATGCCTCACGTTGGAGGCCATATGTGGAATTAATTTATGATCCGAAGACCCGTTTATAAATACTGAGAACCTGAACGATGGACTGGTAGCTGAGATATGGAGGAGAGATTAGACTTGAGAAATGTACGGAAAGTAAAAGTAAAACAACTTGAATGTTAATTGAATGAGGGAAGTGGCAGACAAAAAGATGACCTCATGAGCCCTAGCTGGGAGGACTTACCAGAGGGTGTCACCGTACAACCTAAGTATGGAGTATAGTTTTGCCTCAAATGTGCCATTCCTCTCCCTGTAGATTCTGTCCCTTGGGAGCTCTTCGAGTTATACTTTCTACCCTTTTGGTGTCAGCTTCGTCCATGAGACTTGTTTAGAGCCGTGAACTGGGAGCAGAAGCATGGTGTGTCACTTCTGAGTCGAAGTGTCCCAAATCCGGGCTCCTCCCCCTCCTTCTCTTCCTTTGGCATTTCCAGGCAGGAGCTGTTCTCTCAGCCTGGACACCAAAGTAAAAAGTCAGGAAGCAAAGTCTCAGTCAATCACACAAATATATTGAGAAATAAACCTTAGCTTTCGTAAGTCAGTATGATTTGGGGTCTTTTTTGTGCTGTGGTATAACTTAGCCTCAGCTGACTGATATATGCCAATGAGTTTCCTTATTATCCCGTCGGAACATGCAATGTCTATGAGCCATAGCGGTTGATACCACATTTTCTCCTAAACTCAAGACTTGCGTGAATGGTATGATATATAGTAAGAAAATAAAGGTTTAGAATAGTTAAAATTGGGACTGCCTAGTAAATCCTCCCTATACGGTCAATTTACTTAAAGAATGTGGATATGCGGGTGGGTGGGAGAAAGAATTTACATATATCTGTACATATTTCTTTATATATTTATCTATTATGTTCATATCGTTATATATTTATATTATGTATTATATGTCATTATATTTATCTCAACTAAATGATATTATTTGTATAGCCACAGAAAACACTTTTATGGTAGCCTCTCCAAAGAATGGGAATGTGTGAAAGTTAGAATAAGCACGGTTTATGCCAATTTGTTTAAACAATTGTTTTTAAACCACAATCATTTCTCCCCCACTGAGCCTAATATCACCATTTCCCCACCCCAAATAAAAACTTTTAGCCTTTTAATGATAGCCTATATTTCAAATTATAAATAGGAATATTTGGAGAGAGATAAAAGAAGAAAGAACCTTTGAAGACTGATCTAATCTTACTTGGGTGAGTTTCTGTGGATGTTTGGGGATGATTAAAATTTAATCTATCAAAATAAAAATAAGCCAATGACAGTTATTGTTCAAGAATAATATTTTGTAGAAGATGTGAACATTAGATTTCCTTTCTTTCTTGCTCTTACCCTCCTTTTATATAAATGTATATATTTTTAGGATCTATATATACCAAGCAGTGTGCTAGATGCTAGGGATTAATCAAAGAATAGGGCAGAACCTGCCCCTGACTAAAATGAATGACATGTTTTAAGTAGGCAGGACACATTCCTTCCTCATCTAAACAAGGCACAAGAGGAGTGCCTGGGTGGCTCAGTCATTTGAGCGTCCGACTTTGGCTCAGGTCATGATCTTATGGTTTATGGGTTTGAGCCCCATGTGAGCCCCATGTGCTGACAGCTCAGAGCCTGGAGCCTGCTTCAGATTCTGTGTCTCCTTCTCTCGCTGTCCCTTCCTTGCTCATGCTCTGTCTCTCTTTCTCTCTCAAAAATAAATAAACATTAAAAAAATCTTTATACAAAAAAGGAATAAAATAAATAAAATAAACAAGGCACAAGATTTTCAACAAACTTGCAATCTTCACCAACTGAAGAAAGCAAAGTCACCCTCGGGTATAGCTGGTCAGTTAGAGGCCACCGAAGAAGCAGAAAGCTGTTGGCCTTCTCCAGTGTGTGTTTTCCCACTGGCAAAAGGAGAGACCGCCTGTATAAACAGGGATTCCAAGAAGTCAATGCCTGTGGCAGAGTTCTTTATTAAGATGAAATGGTGGGAAAACCATTATTTAGTTAAAAGGCAAAGTGGTGTATTCGAGAAAACACCGACTGGAGGAGAAACAGAGTGTGGGGCTCCTTCTGCGAGTCAGGTAACCTTAGGCAAATCATTTCTTCTGAGTTCAAGTTCTTCAGCTGCAAAATAGAGGCGATGAGATGAGTTTTATCTTCTCAGAGCATTGTTAGGAATCCCACATAAACACAGGTAAGGTTCACTGCAAATGTATCTTGCTCTTTTTATTTAAAAATTATTATTATTTTTTTTTATTTTAGAGGAAGCTGACATGCACGTGTGAGCCGGGAAGAGAGGCAGGAGACAGAATCCTATGCTGGCTCAGCATGGAGCTCAACACAGGGCTCGATCCCGTGCTCCTGGAATCATGACCTGAGCTGCAGTCCAGAGTGGAACCCTCAACAGACCGAGCCACCCGAGGTGCCCTCGCTCCTTTTATTTTAAATCTTACTATTTCCTTTTTTTTCCCTTTCATGCAGTTTTCATCTATGTAAAGAAGTGGCGTTCATCCAGATTGGCTGCTCCCAGAACATCGAATACTACTGCGTTAGGTCAGTTATGTAAATATATATTTAGTAGTCGATCATTAATTTACTAATGAATTTATTTATGTAGCCAATATTTATTTAATATCTATTGTTTTTAAGGCTTCATATAAGGGGCTCCAAGAGACACAAAAGTGAATGGCACAACAGCTTTGACAGGACAGAAACTCTAGTTTTTGCTTTGTTTTGTTTTTAAGATTTTATTTTTGAGTAATCTCTATACCCAATGTGGGGCTTGAACTTACAACCCTGAGATCACGAGTCACGTGCTCTATGATTGAGCCAGCCGAGCACCCCCAGTAACTCTAGTTTTAAGAATTTATCCCAAGGGATGATGGAGTGCCTGGCTGGCTCAGTTGGTTAAGTGTCTAACTCTTGATTTCAGTTCGGGTCATGATCTCAAGGTCGCAGGATTGAGCCGCATGTCAGGATTGTGCTGACAGCATGGAGCCTGCTCCGGATCCTCTCTCCCTCTCTCTCTTCCTGCCCCACTCAAAATAAATAAATAAACTTAAAAAAAAAAAGAATTTATCCCAAAGGGATAATTGTATATGACTGAAAAGTCTTAAAATGAAGAACATGTCTTACAATATTTTTATAATAGAGAACAGAGAATAAAATAAGCTATTAAGCAAAAGAGGTTGGTTAACTAAATTCTAAAGTATTGGTAGCATAGAATAATAAGCAGTAATTTAAAAAGACTATGTAGATTGCTATATCAATTGAAAAAAAAGGTACAAAAAATAAATATTCCTCTTTTTGTCACTTCTATACATCAAACCTTGTATCTGTATGAAAAAATTGGCAACACTTCTGAGTTTCTCTTTTTACACTTTATTGCGGTGTGATTCATTTGCAATGAATAAGCATAAATTCTACAAAAACGATAAAGCTATTTATTTTTTTAATATTTATTTATTTTTGAGAGAGAGAGATAGAGCATGACCAGGGGAGGGCAGAGAAAGAAGGAGACACAAAATCTAAAGCAGACTCCAGGCTCCGAGCTGTCAGTACAGAGCCCGATGCGGGGCTCAAACTCACAAACTGCAAGACCATGATCTGGAAGTCAGACACTTAACCGACTGAGCCACCCAGGTGCCCCCAATAAAGCTATTTTCAAAGAACTGGAAGAAAGTGAATGGCACAGGACTAGTCTTCAAGAATTCACAAGCAAAACTAGTCTAAACACAGGACTAGAGAGTTAGTAAGGGATAAGTGTGATGAAAAGAATAGCATGGAGTCTCATAAAAGATAAAGGAAGATGAATAAGAATATCAAGTCAGGCAGAGACAGAAAAAGTATTTTTATTTTATTAATTTCATTTTATTTATTTTATTTTATTTTAGAGAGGAGGGGGGGAGGGGCAGAGAGAGAGGGAGAGAGAATGCTGGGTAGGCTCTTCGCCATTAGCACAAACCCAACCCAGATCTTGATCCCACAATCCTGAGCTCATGACCTGAGCCAAAATCAAGAGTCAGATGCTTAACCCACTGAGCCACCCAGGCGCCCCTGGAAAAAGTATTTTAGGCAGAAATGACAAATAGAAGGGCAACTGGGTGGCTCAGTCAGTTAAGCATCTGACTTCAGCTCGGGTCATGGTCTTGTGGTTTGTGGGTTCGAGCCCCACATCGGCCTCTGTGCTGACACCTCAGAGCCTGGAGCCTGCTTCAGATTCTGTGTCTCCCTCTCTCTCTGCCCCTCCTCTGCTAAGGTGTGTGCTCATGCGCTCTCTCTCTCTCTCGCTCTCTCTGCCTCAAAAATAAATAAACATGAAAAGAATTTTAAAAAAAGAAAAGAAAGGACAAACAGAGTAAGTTATTGGGATGGAAACATGCTCTAACTTGTTTACCACGAGTACACTGTTGGTAAAGTACGAAAAATCAGTCGAGGAAATCCGAAGATCTAATTGTCTTTATTAAGCCATTCATGAGTCGGGCCACATCCCATCTAGCGAGTAGCAGGGAGCTCTGAGGAAGTGTACAAAACAAAGTTTTTATAGGAAGGAGGTTGGAGCGAAGTTATTAACAAAAGAAAAGATTATTAGGGGCAAGCTCACATTCCTTTAGAGAGAAAGGCAGGGGGTCTTATTAGATGGATGACCTCATTTTAGGGGGAGATGGAGAGGGTCCATGTGATAGATTACCTCATTGGTGCTGATCAGAGAGTTCTTGACTGATTCCTTAAGACATATTTCTGGGGGAAGTTGAAACTGCAGCTAGGTTAGGTATGAAGCCCAGATTTGGTGACTTGGTCTATGTAACACCATTTTGGGCCTGTGGTTTTCTTTCTAACACTATATATGGAAAAGTTTGCTCTCAGGTGGAAGACTTTAAGGACATATCAGACGAAGAATTTGGGCTTTTGCTAAACTGGCAATGAAAAGTGGTGATATTTCAGGTGAATGATATACTCAGATTGCACAGTGGACAGTTTTAGTCTTGTGTGGATGCCTTGGTGTGGCTCGCAGCAATACCACCCGTAGAGGAAGAGCATGAAGACCTTATTTCTGAACCTATTTCCAGAGCTAGCAAAAACCCCACCCTTAGTTTTGGGTCCAAGGAATGGTGCTGTGGTGCCTGATTTCAGAAACAGTGGACGCACTTGGATGCGTAAGCTGGTACTTACACATGTGATGAAGGCTTACTGTCACTGGCTAGACCACAAGACTTGACATACTGTCCACTTTCTTGTACTCACTAATGTGTGTCCCACAGTTTTCTTTAATCCCTTTTCTCTAGCTTAACTCTCAACTCTTAACTCAGGCAAATGAAATCAGAAACCACCCCTCAGGTGATGGTGATTGCCCTGACAAGGTCCCAGCTGGCCAAGACCACCCAGACTTTCTGAGCTAAACCCAACTGGGTGCCTATGCAGATGGACCATGAAATGACCTATGGGATGACCTACCATTACCTTTACCTCATTATAATACTAAAATCTCCACCCAAGGAGAAGCCTCAGCCTCACTTACATAATATACAATGTATAGGCATGTTTCCTTACGGCCCATTCGGGACCTTATGCTCACCTCTACATACAATGTCAAATCTTCCCTATCTAAATATTCATCCTAACCCTGGACAAAAGGAACCCATTTACCCTCTTCAGCGGAGCCAAGCTTTGGAAGCCTTCTGTGATCTCTTTATTTACTGCAAATAAAAGTTTTCTTTGTACAGCAACTCAACCTGGGGCAGTTTCTGACACACTTGGTCAGTTCTCACACCATCACATTATGGGATGGAGCTGGGCGGGGGAAAAAGGAAGCTACTTTGATTTATAAATATCAGGCCTTTAGATATATGGCCTGTAAGCCTTCATTAGTACTCTTCTGTCGAGTCCTGCAAATGTTAGTGGCTAGACTGTAGGATAACCCCTAGTAGATGATGGATAGCTTTTTGGGAATGAATACTTGGCAACAATGAACACAATAACTCAAACTGGGGACAGAGAGTGGACCAAATTGGCCAGAATTTCCAAGAGACAAACTCTTCTGCTGTACTTCCAACACAGTATCTTCAGTGAAACAGCATAAATTTAGTTGTTTGGAAGACAGTTGGTAAGCCACGTTCAAGTTATTATATTTAGAAATACTTCTTATTTTATTTAGAAATTTAAATTTAATAAAGACACAAGAAATAGCAAATGTATCCCTTTTCTTTGCTCTAAAAGCAGAAGCGTAAATATTTATCTCAGTTACCCATTTATTTGTGGACACTTCCCACCAAAGAAACTTGCTAGAAGCCTGGGCATAAAAATCCCTGATGCAATCAGGCCTGAATCACTGACTCATTGTGTGTGACCTGGGGCAAGTCACTTGACCTCTCGGAACATTCAGCAGGAAACATAGGTGTAAAGCAAGAGTGTGCTCACAACCCCATCTAAACTGGCCTCCTTTGGTAAATACATCATGGAAGAAAAAGAACATTCATTTCTTTCAAAGAAGTATTTTAAATTTGGCTTTTAATTCTTAAACATGGGGTTTCTTATAGTTTGGGTAAACTTGGTGAATACTTAGAGAGCAAATTCTTTATGAACTGCATACTTACTGCTGGTTCTCAATTTTATTTTAAAAGGATTTTCTTTAGGAATTAAAAATCAAATCTGTAGTTCTTAAATCTTCAAGATTTGCGGTTTTTAATTTTTTTGAAATCTGAGCAATGCTGGCGATGAAGTTTTGGAGTGCTGGGGGGTTCATAGGGTCCAGAGCCGACGGCCAAGAAAGAATTCTTGAAGACGTTTTTGGTGCAAAAGAGGTGATTTTATTAAAGCCTGGGGACAGGACCAAAGGGCAGGGAGAGCTGTCCTGGGGTCCTGATGGGTAACTCATTATATACCCTCAGGTTGGGAGGAGGTCAGGGGTAGAGTAAGTCTCTAAGGAATTTGGAAGTAAAGTTTCCAGGACTTTGAGGGGTTAGCTGTTGTTAGGAAAATGTCATTTATTATTGTTTAGTAAAACCTCAGTCATGAGCCCCTTCAGATGGATATCAGAGGGCCATAAGCTTCGAGTCTGATTGCCGGCATACAGCCTGGGGTAGCTGAGATGAAGGAAGTAGATTTACAGGATCCTCGAGGTTGGGATAACGTTAAGCTAAGGTCCTCTTTTGCCCCCAGCAAAGTGTCACCCGTGAGGCAGCTGAGCTCCTAGAAGGAGGTCACTCTGCCGGTTTCAAGGACTTGTCAATGGGCTGTAGGCAGTAGGGAATTTAATTTTTCATTTGCCTGAGTTTCCCACATCACCATGACAAGCACTTAAATCCTTTTCCTTTGTTCTCGGGTATCAAGGAGTGTCGGAGCAATGTCACACATATTCCACCTGTGGGGGTGGGGGTGCGAGCTTATTCTTTGCCCCTTAGCCTGCCTCATGCTCCCTCATTCCTAGAAATAGACAGGAGCAAAGAGCCTACTAGAACTGGGGAGACTGAATATCGCTGTAGCAGTGAAGGAGCAAGTTCTTGGATACTTATATTTCGACCTAACAGTGTTGTCAATGACACCAGTAATTTTGGTTAAAATTGTTTGCACACTCATCAGAGTTTTAGGTGGATAATTTTATTTACTCCTCACATGAAATTCTAAGGTCAAGTTTTACTACTATCCCCATTTTATGGAGAGAGAAACTGAGGCTTTGAGAGATTAAACGATTTGCCCAAGACTGTACAGTTTTGCTCAGGACAGGTAGTGGGGGTTTAGAGTTCTCACTTTTATACTTGATATTGCCTTCCTTGGGGTAGAAATCACAGGATTAATATGCCAGCATGTAATGTATTGATTATACTAGCCTCATCAAGACAAAGATGCTGGCATTAAAAGAGAAATTCTTTGGAACTCACAATTCATAGGTACTTTTGCAAAAGAGGCATTTTTGGTCCTTTGTTATCCAAGCATGGTTAGGGACAAAACCTGAATCTTAAAGAGCCATGTATAAAAAGCCCAGGAAATGACCCCTTCATCTCGAAGGCAGAAGTTCCCAAGTTTCAGAGTGCATAACAATTACCTGAGGAATCTTTCAAAATAGGTACATCCCCAGGACTTGCTGCTATGAATTTGCATGAAGTCGGTCTAGGGTCTGACGCTGGGGTACGGATTTTTAAAAGCAGCCAAGTAATTGTAGTCCACGCTTGGAGAGAGTTTTAAAATTTCTTTTCACCTTGGATTCTTGGAGACACCTGGCTTTTCAAAACAGACAACAAGGCTACTTCCCAATTGCTTAATAGAAGTCTGCCCGGCGAACAAACAACAGGTGCTATCTGCAAGAGGTGAGTCAGGACCCAAATCGAACTGTGTCCTGGGTCCTGGCTTAAGTGTCACACATAGATGAACCCTGGCCTATTAAGTTCTCAAAACCACAGAGATCTGGGTTAAACTCTAAAATTTTAAAATCCTAGAAAAAAATGCTGTGGGTGAGGACGTTTGCATAATTTGGAAAAATGTAATTTTTTTGAATAGCCTCACAATTGCTTGGTTTTAACCCCAAAATATCCTGATACCTCTGGTAGGCAGGAAGTGACTAATGAAATGCATGGAGTCACACCTCTTAATGGTATTTTCGGGACCGATGGTGGCGGTATGGTCTCTGGTGCCATTGGAATGGTAATTCTGCTAATTGGGTCTTGGAGCTAACACCTCTCTTGGATAAAGGTAGGAAGTCTCACTTTACTGAATTGGTTCAGGGTTTTTCCTTCCAAAGATTTCTGCCCCCTCCTCCCCCGGCATATTTGAAGGCAGGCTTCTTACCCTGAAAGTTTGGCATTGAATTTGGATTTTGTTGTTTTCCTAAAAGTATAAAATCCGTTCTCAATGCCTGAGGAAGGCAAAATGTAATGGATTCTTGAAAAACTTTGTATTTCTTGGTTCCTTGTCTCCTTGGGTAGCTCTCTCCCAAATAGCTAACAGTCTTCTAATTCGAGATTCCCCTCCCCCCAATTTATGATTTTAAAGAGAAAATTAGTGTGAATTATTAGAGAAAGGAAAAGGTTCACTTAGGTTTCCCCCCTTTGTCTTCTTTTTAAAGCTTTAAGTATATGACGTGGTTTGTAATGAATTAGGAAGATGTAATGTTTTCAAAGACTGAATAATACTTCTCTTGGACAAGGGAATTTTTAGTTCCTCCGTGATCAGATTTTAGAGAAAGCAATCTGTGGACTCCCTGAAATAGCATGGAAAATTTTGAGTGAATATCCACTTCTCTGGGAACAGGGTTGGTTTTTAAAAATTATAGTCATTATCATTATTTTATATTTATATTTATTATAATAATTATTAAATTATTATAAAAAGGGGTCCCTCTACATAGAACACTTTAACAACTAATAAGAAATAAATTAGTTTATGATAAGAAATAAGAATAAGGAATCAGAAATACATTAGCTTCTAGAAATTTAGCATATCTTTTTTAGGATTTAAAAAAGCCAGAAAGTTTGTTAATCATTTCAGGACTAAGGTGAAAATCTCCAAAGCAGATCATTTAAATAATGTGGCCACTTAATCTAATTCCACAATTAAGACTGTTAGCAACTGCTTGTGGACATAGATATTAGAACATCTCCTTAGTCACTAGGATTAGGATATTAAAATGTCAAGGGACAAGGAGACAGCATTGAACAGCTCTTTCTGCTTTTATTGATTTGTCATGTAATTGACAGAAATTGTTGGCATTCAAATCAAGGAGGATACACAGTTTTGTCCTTTTCTGTAATCTGAGTCAGAAAAGTCCAAGTTATCAACGTGTTCTTTACACTGTAGAAAAGAACTTGTTCCCCCTCGAATCCGAAATACATAGGAGCCGGGAGGTAATTTAAAAAATTAAAATTTAAGTAAAATCATTTAAAAATTATCCAAAAAATTTGATAGTCCAATAATATGAAAGTAAAGCTCCCACATATTCAGTGGCTTAAGGTGCCATTCCAAAAGATAAAGTTTTCTTTGGCTGTATATATAAGGAAATAAAGTCTACATTCAACGTGGGGCTAGAAGTCACGATCTTAGTCGCATGCTCTACTGACTAAGCCAGCCCAGCACCTTGTTCTTTTTTAATGTTTATTCTTGAAAGAGAGAGAGAGAGAGGGAAGAGAGTGAGCATGGGAGGGGCAGAGACAAAGAGAGGGAGACACAGAATCTGAAACAGGCACCAGGCTCTGAGATGTCAGCACGGAGCCTGACAGGGTGCTTGAACTCATGAACGGTGGGATCATGACCTGAGACAAAGTCATACGCTCAACCAACTGAGCCGCCCAGGCGCCCCAAGTCATATGATATATTATATTATATTATATTATATTATATTATATTATATTATATTATATTATATTATATTTGTTATATATTTATTTATTTATTAGACAGAGATAGAGTGCGGGCAGGGGAGGGGCAGAGAGAGGGGGAGACACAGAATCCAAAACAGGCTTCAGGCTCCGAGCTTGTCAGCACAGAGCCCAATGCAGGACTTGAACCCACGAACCACGGGATCATGACCTGAGTGGAAAAGTTGGATGCTTAACCAACTGAGCCACCCAAGCACCCCCATATGATATTTTAAAGATAGTTTCCTCACTCATGGAAAGGAATGTTAGAAGATGGTAACAAAGAGTGTCTGATGAGAAAGGGATTTCCGTCCCTTTTCTTTCATCTGAGTAATCCTTACAACATAATTCTAATCATATTCAGGATGTAATCTGAAATGATCAACAACTGGTAATTTACTATTCTGATATGTAAGATTTTCAAAAATAATAATAAAATATAAATTATCCTCTTATACCTTTATCAGTGAATCAATAAGTATTTTGATCTTTTCCAATGTTTTTATTCTAATTTCCCGGGTGTCTGATAGATGCTTCCATATCTCCCTATATTCTCATCTTCAAATTTAGTCATAAACACAGTTAGCCGTCCCCTCTTCAAAATTTGATCCGAATGAATACTACAGCCTCAAGAGTTTAGCCTTGGAATTAACATGAAAAGTAGTCCAATATCTATGTGATTCTGGAAACTCCTTCACATTATCCAAACTGGGATCTAGAAAACTAAATTCCAGTTCAATCTCTTTCCATTTTTGCACAGCTCAGACTCACAAAATTCTATTTTTTGTAAAGATGAAAAATGCTGTGTTTTAATTCCCACTGGGGTACAGTCTTAGGGTTTAGAGAATGTTACATCTCACATGTATATGGAATAAGGAACTACACCACCACTGGAAAAATCTGCATTACCCAGTGAAAGGGTATTTTCCAAAGAATCGATTCATGATAAAAATTCATGAATGGTTGTAAATGATGCATTTAAATTGTAAAGTAAACCAACAGATTTTAATGTAACAGAGTAGACAGAGTTCATTCTTATCGTTTTATTTTATTTTTATTTAATTCCTATTGTTTTATTTTTATTTTTAATTTACATTCCAGTTATTTTAGATACAACATTGCAACTTACCTTTATACAATTACTAGCGCCTGGGTGGCTCAGTCAGTTAATCTGTTGGTTAAGCATCTGACTTCGGCTCAGGTCATGATCTCATGGTTCTTGAGTTCGAGCCCCACATGGGGCTCACCACTGCCAGTGCAGAGCCTCCTTTTTCAGATCCTCTGTCTCCCTCTTTCTCTGCCCCACCCCCACAAATAAATAAACATTTAAAAAATAAAATAAAAATAAAATTACTATTTGTTGGGGTGCCTGGCTGGCTTAGTCATAGAACACGAGACTCCTGATCCTGGAATCCTGAGTTTGAGCCCCACACTGAGGGTAGAGCTTACTTAAAAAATATCACAAGTCAAGTTTGGACATAGTGTCACAGAATGTCTCAAAAGATTACGAAGATACTTCTCCATTTTCCTATTACATATCTGTTTGAAGCCAAATTTTTTCATATACTTCAGTCAAAACAACAATTGGATGTTAAAGCAAATCGGAGAATCCAGCTGTCTTCTATTAAGCCGGATAGTAGAGATTTGCAAAAAGGGAAAAACAATGTTACATTTCACAAAAGCGTTATTAAGTTGACAAGCCTTCGTGTTTATTATTATTTTAAATGAACTAGTAAATATTTTAAAACTTTTCAGTCAGCTTTGATTTCTACTCTGGTAAATATTGATAAGTATAACCCATATTAGCAAAGCTTTGTAAAGTCCTCAATATTTTCTTTAATTTTTAAAAAACGTTTATTTATTTTTGAGAGACATAGAGACAGAGCGTGAGCAGGGGAAGGGCAGAGAGAGAGGGAGACACAGAAACTGAAGCAGGCTCCAGGCTCTGATGAGCCATCAGCACAGAGCCCGATGCGGGGCTCGAACTCACAGACCATGAGATCATGACCTGAGCCGAAGTCGGCCGCCTAATCAACTGAGCCACCCAGGTGCCTCTGGAATAAACTTTTTTAATCTTTTTTTTTTTTTTTTTTTGAGAGGCAGAGAGAGACAGAGCATGAGCCAGGGAGGGTCAGAGAGAGGGAGACCCTCTGAAGGGTCTGAAGCAGGCTCCAGGCTGTGAGCTGTCAGCACAGAGTCCGATGCGGTGCTCGAACTCACGGAACTGGGAGATCATGACCTGAGCTGAAGTTGGCCGCTTAACCGACTGGGCCACCCAGGCGCCCCCTCAAAATTTTTAAGAATATATAGAGAGAGCGCATCAAAAAGTTTGATTAACTGCTTACACATGAAATTGTGAAGGTACTAAATCTTTTTTCTGGAAACTGCCTCTCAGACACAGTGAGCACTTCTTTTGTGATGGGAGCGTGGGAGAATTCAGCAACAAGATACCGCTAACTCACACTAACTAAAGTAAAACTCCTACCTCTGAATGTCTTTGCTACGTTGTCTTGTCTACTTGAAAACATAGTAAGTGGAAGTTGGATAAGGCAGGTGTTTGGATGTCAAAACCTGAATCACCTGTCATCTTCCGATCCAAACAGCTCATGTTTAAAACAGAAGTTATATTTTCCATTACTTACTGAGTATGACTCAATTGGTTGGTGCTGGAGATTGTTTGTGTGACTGAATCTCATGTCCCCTAATTTGTTGCTTGTGGATCAGTACTACATGGCTGGTGGCCATAATTCAGGCCTAGGACTCAGAAAAGAATTTTGGTTAAGTGTGAAGGTTTGGGTGTATCCATGGGCACAGAGAAATATTGAGTCCATGAGACCAGTGAGGCGAAAGCAGGAAGCTCAAGCAGGTCAAGTAAATGAGCACAAGATAAAGCCTCAGTCAATGTTCAAGAATAGTAGGAAGAATAGAAAGCCAGGAGAAGGGTAGTAATGTTTATTGAATACCCACAATGGTTCTATTAGGCACCATCGGCTTACACCTATGAGTAGATTTTAACCCTACACTCATCTCTTAATATAATTTGACCAATTATATCATCATAACAACTGTGTCAAGCAGGTATTTTCTTCATTTATCAACTAGGAAATAAAGGCCTAGTGAGGTGAATACACTTCCAGGATCAAACAGACTCCACATCGCACAGTTCCAAATCAAAGACACGGTTTGGATTTCAGGTGTCTCTCATTCTCAGGATCCTCCCTAAGAAAATCTGATATAGTGGGGCTCCTGGGTGGTTCAGTTGGTTAAGCATCCGACTTTGACTCAGGTCATGATCTCATTCACAGGTTCAAGCCCCACTTGGGCTCTGTGCTGACAGCTCAGAGCCTGGAGCCTGCTTCTGATTCTCTGTCTCCTTCTCTCTCTGTCCCTCCTCTACTCACCCTCTGTCTCTCTCTCCCAAAAATAAACATTAAAAATTAAAAAAAAAACTGATATATTTAAATATATGTACAATTTTCTACCCTCAAGGAACTTTCATTTCTGGCTTTACGCTGTACTAGCCTCTTCCCTATTCTCTTGAGGCAGGGGGGACTGGTAGAAATGCATGGATGTGTAATGAGCTTTTATATTCATTCACAGTCAGGTAACATTTTACTTTTTCTTTATGGGCCATGAATTGCAAGGAAAAGGGGAGACAAACAACAAATGCGCTTTTGTTTAATAAAGAAACCCAGGTTTACTAAAGGTTTTCATTGCTGGAACTGTTAGCAAAGGGGCAGCTAAGTGCTACTGAGCAAATTTCTGCAATGCTTGCGTTACATATAATATGCATTGAAATTTAGAGCTCAGATTAAGTGTTCCTGTGGGGTCCCACAGCTAGACACTTGACACCCACCATTTTCACCCTACCCCTAAATCAGCTTAAGCCGCGTTATAGGTAAGAATACATAAATTAGATAATATATTTTAAGTTACAACTTAGCCTTTAAAAACTATCATACCACTAAAATTCAAGAAACAGTCTAAGTGGGATGAAATCCGACTCTGAAATTTAAGCCGGTTCCTCCAGAGTTGAATCACCTAAGGCAGTGTTCACACAAAGGCTGAAGCCTTGAAGATTTGAAGGGGAAAATTAGTGAGTGGGTTTCCCCAGAGCAGTGTGAAGTCATCAGGTCAGGGCAATGCTTCCCAGAGGTGTAACTGCGGCTGGGCGGGAGGGATGGCGGGGGGGGGGGGGGGGGGGGGGGGGGGGGTGAGGGGAGGGGGAGGGAAACCGTGGTACTTTGCAGGTCGGCCCCTGGGGACTGGATTGGCTGACTACCTGGTATTGCAATAAAATTCTTGACCTCTAAGTACATCTCCTAACACCACACCCAGTGCGACTTGTCAAAAAGCATCCTTCCTAGTTTACTTGACTTTTCTGTATTGACTTGTTCATTATAGTCCAAAATATGTGATAAAGGAGAAAGAACCCACTTTTCAAGGACTAGCTGAGTTCCAAAGAAGTTCACACTTCAGAGGATCCTTGGAAGGGGGGGAAGGAAAGAAAAGAAATCTCTTTTTACCCTACAATTATTATAGCGGAACCTTCAATGCCAAATGAGTGAATTTGTAAACCCACTCTCATTTTTTCCTAAACAGTGCCACCTAGTGTCCATTTTAAGTCATCAGGAGACGCGTTGGCAAGGACCAAAGAGAAATAAAGAAAGGGGAAAAGAGTAACCGGGAAGACTCTTTCCAGCTCTAGGGCATTGGGAAAAAGATTGAGAAAAGAGCGTCTCAAATATAAGTATTCTGCCTCGTTATCTTAGAAGGCTCGAAAGAAGCAGAAGCCATTTAAGCCATTCTCTAGGAGTGGCTTTTTCTAAGCGCGCTACTTTCGAGTTCTACAGAGCACGATTTTTATTTTATTTATACTGCTCGCTGCTTGCGTGTTTTTACGTTAAGGAGGCCAAGGGAAGGAAAAGATACAATCATGTTTCCACCTTTTCCGCCACCCAAGACGGAAACTTCGACACTTGACATCTGCTCAAAAACTTTTGAGCTACCGGGAAGAAAGGGTTAACACGCCGTAGACCTGTCGCCGATTTTATTTGGATTCGCAGCCGGCTTTCGGAGGTTCCAGGTGTGTGTACGAACACACATACACAGACACACAGACACACACACACAGACACACACACACACACACACACACACACACCCCGCCCCCAGCTATCTCTCCCCAGGGTTGTTGTTACTTAGTAGCCTAAGGGCACCATTTGGCCTTACAGCAAATTAGTTAAACTGCACGGGGAGTTTATCGCGAAGAGGGAATCCTTGTAACTCAGACTGGAGCTCAGGGATGTCTGCAAAGCGCGGCCTCCCAGCTCCATCGCTGGAGGGAAGGAGGGAATCAGGTGGTGGCCAGCCTATGTGCAGTGCGTTTCTCTGCACACGTTAGCAATCAAGTTAATTGAATTCATTGGCGTTTAGAACCGGCCTCTAGCTCAGAGAGGGCTTTGAATGGCCAATTTCTCTTTCTTCCTTTCCCCCTCCCCGCCTCCCGCCCGCCCGCCCGCTCTCCCAGTTCCCTCCCCCCGGGTTCCCCAGTCCGCACCTCCCTTCTCCACTCCCCTCAACCCCCACTCCCTCCTCCGCCCTATTAAAACACCCACCAGCTCACTTGTTAAGACCCCCTTAAGTTGGAGGAGGCAGAAAGGCAACAACAGCGAGGAAGGAGAAGTCAAGACGTCTGGAAAGAATTACCCAGTCCTGGCTTCCAGCAGCCCATTGAACCAGGGACTTGAACCAGCCCCAGCCAAAGACTTTCTCCCGATTCTGCGCTTCCTGGGTTCTGCTGAGTCTTCACCGGGCTTTTCTTGATACGAAAAAGAAGAGGCTTTCCGTTATCAGGGGAGGGGGAACTGGAGCAAAAAATAATAATAATAAAAAAAATAAAAATAAAGTTAATTTATTTTTAAAGCACAAATTTTTCTTTTAAGAATTAGACTGAAGTGCAACGGAAATATTAAAAAAGAATAGTGGTGAAATTTCCTTTTAAAGTGGGGGAGAACCAAACATTTCAGACTCCCCCCAACCTTTTTAAATGTTGTTTTTAAATTTTTTATTTTTTTTGGCCGGTCGTCTCAAATTCATCTGATCTCTTATTACCTCAATTTTGGAAACTGCCCGCCACCGACCCTCCGGGACCACACAGACAGGCTGAGGACAACTTTATGACCAAGAGCTGAACAAGGTACGTTACACTGGCGCGATACGGTGAACCAGGAGGGGCCCCCCCGAATAGGCCAGGGAGAGGGAAGAAATTACCCACCAAAGTGTTAAAAAAATTTTTTAAAGCTAGATTTCGACAGAAAAGTCTGAGGTCTGACAATTTCCAATAGACTGAAAATCAGGGGATATTTCAGATCACTGTCAGGCTTGGCAATATATCCCTGTCTTTTCCCCATCCCTGCGGCGCTCGCCAGAATTCCGCTGCCTTTCTGGGAACACAGGTAACCTCTCTGCCTGAGAGAGAGTGCACGTCCCGAGATGTACTTTTCCACTCCTCATCTTCCGGAGCCGCAGAGGGGCTCCCGAGCTAGGAAACCAGATTTCCACTGTGCAAGGAAAACGCATTCCGCTCGGCCACCCTCGCCCCCGCCGCTTTGCCCCTTCCCTTCCCATCCCTGCTTTCCCCCGCCACACTCTACGTGGGGAGGAAAACCCTGGAGCAGTGCCTTTGACTTATAGGTGGGAAACCCGCTTCTTACTTGGAATGCAAAGGGTTAAAGCGATTTGGGCTCCCAGCTCCTGGGAGCCGAGACCCCCCGAGAAGGAGGGTCCTTCGCCACCTCCTCGCAGCTACCGGCCTCGCTGGGCCACTCCCACTTTCCCGGGCTTCCCGTCCTTTTGCACTCCCCGGACCCCGAGGAAGTGTCAGGCTCGGTCGACCCAGGCTCAGCCCGGCTCCGGAAGCCTTACTCGGGCGAGGGGTCCCGGAGGCACTCGCCGCCCCGAGCGGGAGGAGGACGCGCGTCCCTCTGCTCGCCGCCGCCCGGGGGCAGGGCGTGCGTGGGGACCGCGCGCCGCAGCGCAGGCAGCGGCAACGTCCCGGGAGCCAACTCCGACGTGGCACCGAGCACGCTGGCGCTTCTTTTCGCTGCTGCAGCGCGGGACCCGGCGGGTGGGGGGCTCGGGGGTGCGGCCCCCAGCGCCCGGCCTGTAGGTGGTGGGGGGGCGGGGGCCCGCGGGAGCTGGGGCGAAGTGGGAGGCGAGCCAGAGGCAGGGTTGGGATAGATAATCAACACCTAGGGCGGAATTCGTCACGCTAGTTCCCGCCCAGCGTGAGCGAGGGCTCCGAAACGGGTCCCTGTGAACTGGAGGGCGGGTCTGAAAGGAGGGTCTGTGCGCGGGCCGGACGGGGAGGCGAGCGAGCACTTCCCCTCCGGCCGGGGAAACGCAGCCGAGGGGAAACGGCGCTGAAAGGATAATTAAGGCTGGAAAGAGGGGCTGGGAGCCGAGAGGCGGTGCCTGGGGAGGAGGGTCTACACGACTCGGGTCCTATTACAGCGGCTTAGGTGCCAGCGCCTCTTTCTCCATCCGCCAAACGCGCGCGCAGAGCACTTGGACTGGGCGGCCCTGCGCGCCCCCGGGGCGTGCGAGCCGCTGCAGCCGCGCGCCCAGAAAGTGCGTGTAGGAGCCCCGCCAGCCCCGCCCTGCCCGGCTCCCCACGCCTGGGGACCGCTGCAGCCGGGCGTCTCCCGAGCAGCTGCCCAGAAACGCTGCACTCCAACCCACGTGGCTGGCCTGGGATTGCCTTTGACGTCACACCCTGGGGGGAGGTGTGACGCAATAGATCGGGGCGCCCTGATTGGCCGCGAAGGGCTTTCCCGAACTGGAGGCCCGAGTATATACAGACCGTCAGCTCCGCAGTAAGGGGAAATGGGAGGGTATGGGTAGTTGGACTTTGCTGAGAAACTGAGTTGACTGCCAAGTAGAGGAGAGACTTCACTGCCCCACGTAGAGTTCAAGCTTTTCCCCCCGCCCCCGCGCACATGTTTCATTGCAGTGGAGTATGATAATGTGCCTTTGGAAGTGTTAAACAGGATTATAATTTTCTAGCAAGTTTTTTTAAAAGGTCAACACTTATTCAAACACATATGGAATGAGGAGACGTTTAAAATTAAAATGTGTATAAAGAATTGGCTAGGACAAATATTTATGCCCATCAAATTATGTGTAGATACTGTTTTAAATTTTACAGAATAGGATTTAAAAGAATACCTAAAATCTGAACTTTTTCTTTTCATATCAATGGGTGCAAATTGACTCATTGATTATATTTTCACTGCGTTTTTCTAGATGCTAAATAAGATTACTTGAACCACTGAGGTACTGCGTTTTTAATACCCATCATACTCCATCGAGGGTTTTCCCACTACTTGGCCCTTTTACATTTTCAACAAAAGGTTAACTCTTTAAAGTGCCTAAGTTAGTATCTATATTATGTCATGTGTGAATTTGCCATTTTGGAACACGTATTCAGAATTCTAGGTAAATATTTCTGGATGATAGCATTGTAATTAGAATACCATTACTCCTAGTCTCGTTTTTTTATTTATGTATTTCCTGAGTTGGGGAATAGAAAAATGTCTTGGTCATACATTGACAAGCGTATATTACTTCGGTTGCTAGTGTTGTACCTAGAATGAACTCTTTACCAGAGAAAGTTATGCAGCTTCTAAAAATGAAGTTCTTAAATAGATGATTAGCGTCAAATTTACATGTCACTCTCCACAAAGCAAAGATGTATTAGGTTACCTTCTTGGAACACTGGAATTGAGCAACTAACAAATAAGAAACTTACTAGAAAGTGAGATTGAAACTAATAATTTTTGGTAGGTTTATAGAATAGCCTCACAGTTTTGAATTTCATAAACACTTGTTTTATGCATAGTTTCCCTATCAGCTTTCTTTTAGAACATTTTTTTTTTTGAAATTTTAAGCACAGACTGATTCATTTAGTATCTGTTATTGGAACTATGGGGAAAGCCCTTGGGGAGCATTGTGTAGGTCCCCTTTGGCAAAGCTATATTATACTCATAGTTTTTTAAATTGAAGTATAGTTCACACACCATGTTACGTTGGTTTCAGGTGTACAACGTAGTGACTCAACAAGAGTACACTTCATGCTGTGCTCACCATCAACGTAGCTCCTCCTGCCCCGGCATCATAGAACCATATCACAACACCACCGACTGTATTCCCTGTGCTGTACCTTTTATCCCTGTGACTTAGTCACACAGTTGCATTTTTCAATCTAAGAACAAGTAGTTTGTTACATTATTAGCTTCCTGACTTTTACATAATGTGGGAGTGATGAGTTAATGTAATTGGAGAACAGAGCTTAAACTCTGCTGTCTCTTTCTGGGTTCTGTTTTGTTTTTTGTTTTTTAATTCACCTTCACCCAGGCTGTGTTCCACTAAGGCAAGGACAGAGCCAATGGTTAGCTGGTATGACAGCTGAATGGGGAGACAGCTCCCTGTAGAAAAATCACCTCCACCTCAACCTAGTTTTAATCCTTTTCCTCTCTAGCAGCAATCTGCATAGAATAAGTATCACCCCACTGCGTATACCTTAAATTATTCAAGTGCATTTTGAATGTCACCAATATATATAGATTTATAGAGTTTGTATATATACTGCCTTGTCCGCAATCTGTCTTTCGAAGTTACACCCAAAGTGGGACTTGGACTCCTGACCCCAAGATGGAGAGCAGCTCTATTGGCTGAGCCAACCAGATGCCCCTCACAATCTAGAAAAATGTTGCTATTGATAATAGAAGTCAAAACAAATATAATGAGGTCACTCTTTTAAATATTTCTTTAACTTAAATAATAAAATATTTACATAAGAATGCCTCTTAAATGCATCATTTTTACCACAAATTAAATAATTAAGACACAGTTCACCTTTTAATGGAACTTATCATACAAAAAATATGCTCATAGAAGTCTATAAATAACCACAGTGTAAGGCAAGATACAATAAGACCCATAAAAAAGTAAAATAATGGCTACTCGTTATTACATGTCTAAAATGTATCGGGCACTGAGTTAGATACTTCAAATTTTTTAATGTTTGTTTATTTTTGAGAGACAGAGCGTGAGTGGGGGAGGGGCAGAGAGTGAGGGAGACACAGAACCTGAAGCAGGTTCCAGGCTCTGAGCTGTCAGCACCGAGCCTAACAAAGGGCTCAAACTCCTGACCTGCGTGATCAGGACTTGAGCCGAAGTTGGACGCTTAACCGACTGAGCCCCCCAGGCGCCCCTTTTTTATATACGTTATATCTAATCCCAAATCCCCATCAAGAAAATTTCGTAATTAAAGGAACCTTGCCTTAAACCTGAAAGGTTAAACAACTCAATCAAAGTTAGTGTTTAGTGAGGAGTGTGGATGATATTTAATCCAATAAATCTTGAATATAATGCCCTTGACCTGGACTCGTCAAGTTTTCTGAGGGTTTGCATTGAGGAGAAATCACATCTGTGAGAGATCAGGGAGGATTTTTGTGAAGAGACTTGGCACTTGTACATGGGGCTACATGGGGTTTTGACCTATAAAGATGGTGCCCGAGAGCCATTGGAGAACTTGAGAACTAAGATTCCATGCCAAGTCTTTTTGCAAACTTTCCCCTTTGCCACACTGAACTTGAGGATGAAGTTTACGATGGTGAAATTTGGGGACCAATAGGGCGGTTGGGTGAATTGCATCCTAGGGGTCATGGATCATTACTGACGGTACAAATGAAGAAGAAATCCGAAACCTACAGCTGCGGATGCAGACGGAGCTGGGGTGACAAGGCCTTTGAAAGGCTTATTGCCTAACCTTGCAAGCTTGGCTCCAGGGTCTCTGCTAGGATCAATGCAGTGGGACTGGAGAGACAAAGGCCAACTTCAAAGCCAGAGAAAGGAGAGGAGGTCAGAAAGGGACAAGATGAGTGTCATGTGCTCTTATGTGTCCCAGGGGGTAATGTCCTCTAGTATGAAGACTATCCCAGAGGCTTTGTTTGGGTGCTTTTACCTCGGATTTCTAGTTGAGGACAGTAGCAGAGGCGATACGCATGGAGGAATGTGTATCAATGCGAATAAATCATTGAAGTTTTCTTAGACTTTAACCCAGTCATTGCCAAACGTTGTTGCAATTAGAACCACTTAAGGAGATTGGAAAATTACTGATGCCCAGTTAGCACCCCTACCAATGAACTTTGAATGTTGTAGGAGCTACAGATCAGTAATTTTTACAGATCCCCCGAGTTAATTTGGATGTACATTAAAATTTGGGAACCACTACTTTTTAACCTTTGCTTCCACCATGGTTTCCTAATCCAGTGTCCGCAGACGAGTGGCTACAGGCCAAGTATGTCTTACAGTACAGACTCGGGTTCCCGTGCTCCATGCCGGCATCACCTGCTTAAGTTAATATTCTTAATTCTAGCATTCTACATAGGATTTGAGGCTTAGCCTCTTGTCCCCCATACAGTGAGTTCCGGAACCAGTCCTGCTCTTTATGAGATAAGATTTTGAGCAATGCATTCTCTAAAATATTCTTTAGGTATCTCCTTTTGGCCTTTGAGCCTTTGTATGTGTAAATATTGGCTACAAGTTAAAAAGATACCAACCTAGCCTTCAGTGGATTTTAGAATATAATGAGGAAGAGAGTCGAGTGCACTTCGTCCCTTAAGTTACTCTTCCTTTACATTAAGACATCAAAGTATGTCTTAATCATTGTCTTAATCATCATTGGTATCCCATCGAAGCTGCAATATATTTTCTTTTTATGGTTGCATTCCCATTTTGCAGATGAGGAACTGAGACTCAGGGATAGACTCCAAAAATCTATTGTTTGTACTCCTTCTTCAGGTGACCGTGATGAACGACATGCCCACATTGCGGCCCACATTCATCCTTCTTGTAGACCCTCAGCCATGTATGGGTGGCTACGATATGAAATTAATAAAATTTCCATCCTCTCCCTAAAATTTGAAGTGCAGAGCTATCGATTGTCTCAGGACACATGGTTCATTCACAGGAGCCCTCAGGTAATTTGCCTCAAGTCAGGTAGCTAAGATGAGGCCAAGCTTGGGCTTGAACCCATTTCTTTCCAGTCCAGCTAGTCTTTTCCCTATGCCACAGTTAACCAGCAGTGGGTTAGAGGGCAGGGGAGTCAGGCTGATCGGGTAGTTAGTGGGCAGGCAGCGGGTGGCAGAGAGCTAACCTCACTGAGTTCTAACTGTTGATAATTATTTTTAGGTACTTAAATAAGTTCTCTCTTTCTAAGTTAAGAATCTGTTTGTGAAGTCAGTAGATTATTTGCATTTTATTGAGGAAAATAAAGATGGCGAGTATTATGTAGCTTGTCCAAGGTTGCTATGCCATTAAAAGGAAAAGCCAGGAATCTATCTCAATTCGGTCCAGTTCCTGAAGCCATTACATGTGGGTGTGCACATACACACACACACACACACACGAGTCATTAGAACCAAACACAAAACTGTAAGGATCAATGCACAATAAATATTGTTAGAGTACCAGATTTCAAGTTGATTAAAGACGATCTCATTATCCCCCATGTCCCACACTTGACCCCTGAGTCCATTAGGTTCCTCAAATGGTAACTCACAATTTCCAGAAACGCTGTTTTGGAGGGCCGTTTGCCTTTTCTAACTTTATTATCCAAAGACCTTCTACCTCTGGTCTGGTACTTCTTACAACCATTACATTTAGGTAGCTGGGCAAGAAATCATGGAACTTATTTTTTACAAAGAAAGAAAAAAGGGAGCACCTGGGTGGCTCAGTCTGTTAAGCGGCTGACTCTTGGTTTCGTCTCAGGTCATGATCTCGGGGTTTCGTGGGTTTGAGCCCCATGTCGGGCTTTGCACTGAGAGCACAGAGCCTGCTTGGGTTTCTCTCTCTCTCCTTCTCTCTCTGCCTCTCCCCCACTTGTGCTCAGTCTCTCTATCTCAAAATAAATAAACTTCAAAAAAATAATTTAAAGGAAAAAAAGCCCCTTTTGGATGAGGGGTACCAAGGGTTCAACATAGATTCATTGCTCTGCAGTAAAGATAGGAGACGGTCCTGTTCTCTGTCTGCATTGACCACCCAAGTGCAAAAGGACTTACTCATTTATTCAAAATGTATTTATTGCATGCCTACTATGCGCCAGACCCTGTTTTTGGTACAAGAACACACAGTTGATTGAGATACTCCAGTCCCTGTAGCCATAGCACATACAGAGGGCTACTTAGAAAATCAAGCGTGGTCCAAGGACAGTGACAGGGGGTGAAGAGAAGGTAGGGTGGAGGAGTCATTGCAGAAGAGAATGGTAACCTGAGAACTCTCTGAAGAGATATCCCTTGGCCCTGACCTCTGTAGCCTTTCCCAGATGCTGACGACTAATTTGAATTCACTTCCTCTTTTTCCCAGATCTAAAACAGAAGGACCGCTTTCTGAAGCGTTGGGAACTCGGTTCTCACCACTGCACTCACTAGTGCCGTGGGAGCAGGTGTCCTTCCAGCTCGTCCCACATTGCCTTCTGGTTAATAGAAGGTCTAGGAGGAAGAAAGGCTCTGATATCCATTGACCAATAGAGTCCTGCTTGGGGAGCGTGAAGCTCACAGCCAGGCTTATATCTGCCCTGCAGGGGGAACGATGAATGTAGCAGTGCCTTTCTTGTGGAAAAACAGGATTTGGGCTGTAGGCATTAATAACTTGCTGTTGCATGGATGAAACCACCAGCTTTCTCTGGGATGACCCCATTCTCTGTCCCTTTTAGCTGGATTCACACAGAAAAGTATAAGAGCCCAGAAATCTCTGCGTGTTGGCTCGGCTTGTATCTGTGCCTGCGTGTTAATTCCCCATTTTCCATAATAAAGGGGAAAGAGTTTTCAAAGTCCGTTTCTAACTTGTCCTTACACAACAGGTTTTATTAGCTGGAAACAAAAGGAAGCTGCCTATTTTGTCCTGACCGTGCAAATCTATTCAGCAAATATTTACTGAGAATACTATAACCTGGCCCTATGCTACCATGTGGGTCCTACTTCTGTTTTTGCGACGGTTGTTTAAATACTTAGAGTCTTGGTTTCCTCATCATATTATTATTTGTAACTTGAGATTAAGAATACATTTACCACCGAAAGCAGTGCAGATTAAATGGGATCATACCCTCAACAAAACAGACAATCCTTCCCCACTGCCTGGAACCTGATGAGTGGTGAATAAATGTTAGCAGATATAACAATGATGTCAGTGATGATGTTGATGCATAAAGTTGCATGAATTCATTCGGCAAACATTTACGGAATACCTCCCATAAGCCAGGCAGGGTTTTATGTCCTTGGGGCACATTAGCGGAAGTCGATTTGGAAAAATCTGTTGACTTTGTGCAGCTTACATTATGGTACATCAAGCTCTTCTTTGGTCTGGCTTAGAATTCTGTGAAGACTAGTACTCAGTGAATAATTGGTATCCGATCTAATAACAGCTTAAAGAACTATTAAAGTTTGATGTGGGCAAAAAAAAAAAAAATCTAAGTTTTATGGTTTACATACGTGCGGAAGTTAGATTTCTAAATCATCTTTCTTTTTAGCCGTAAACGCTTATGATCCAGGACGGAACCAACCGTATTTTCCAATTTAACAATAAAGCCATATGTCCGAGGAGAGTTTGCTTATGAAACAGAGTATCTGAATTGAGGATTGTCTCAGCAAGTCTCACACATATGGTGCCCATATCTGTGCAATTGCCCAGGGGAAATGATAAAGAAACACACACTGTGCATCGCTCCCTGAGATCAATGTATCCCGCAGTAAAGCTGGCTCTGAAATGAGCCTTTTGCCCTTTGGCCTGTACTGACATGCCGTTTGCGGCAGAGCGGGCAGCAATAGAAACAGAAAGGTTCGAGTTTAACCGTGCTGCCGCGGTTTGCTAGCAGCTTTCCCCGGCCTTCAAAGGGACATTCTGTAGACCCCTATGATGTAAGCGGGTGTTTCCCCTCCAGCTGCGGCCAGCAGATGCTGCGCAAACCTCTCCTTGTCCACGTGTGCTGATAAAAGCAAGGAAAATGTGAATAACGGAAAAGAATGGCAGGCGGTTCTTTTGCTGGCTATGGTGATTTGAAACACCAGCGAGACACACACTCCGCTTCTCCCTGGCAGAGTGCTGGAGTCCCCTTGAAATTTTTCACTCTTGTGAGAATGACTCACATCTTGGAAACGACAAGTTCCAAGTCTGGTGCTCCCAGCGCCGCTAGGCATTGGTTAAGGTGCCCGTTGGGAGTTTTCAGCATCCTGTCAGCTGTTTTAATTAGCAAGGGATGCTGCGCTCTCCTGCCTTTCGCTGGAACTGTTCTCCGGCACCGAGAACCTCCCAGTTGTGTTGCGGTTCTCTTTATCAGCCTCACAGGTTACATACTAGGATGTCCAGTGTAAGCACTAGAAGGGGAACGCGTCTGAGTTCTGTTCCAGCTTCCCTGGTAGCTGATACTTTAATTTTTCTTTTATTTAAATCCAAGTTAGTTAGCATATAGAGTAATGCCGATACTTTAAACCGAATTGTGTTTTTGGCTTTTTAAAACCCCACTTTGATTTGGCTCCTCACTGCAGCTCTGTGAAGGGTCCCTGACAAATATTATTATCTCCATTCGACAAAAGAAAATAATGGCCACCAGCTAGAATCCTGGTCTCCAGGCTGCTTTGCCTTACCTAGGGTCATATTAGTTAGGGTGAAGTCAACTCCAAATTTAAAAACACACGGAGGTTTGGGACGGGTGGTGCTCTCAGAGAGGCTTGGAAGCTTTATGCCCTTTCCATACACCTCGCCCTCTGCATCTCTTTCATCCGGCTGCTCCCGAGCTGTGTCCTTTTATGATAGACCAGTACTGGGGTGAGTAAACAGGTTTCCTGAGCTCGGTGAACCACTCTAGCAAATTAATCAAACCCAACGGGGGCGTCCTCGGGAACCTCTGATGTAGAGCCAGTTGGTTAGAAGTACAAGTGTCACCCTGAGCTCGGGGGCTGGTGTCCGAAATTGGAGGGATGGGTGGCAGTCTTGTAGGACTGAACGCTTAACCTGTGAAGTCTGATGCTATTACGGATGGTGTCAGAAGTGAGTTAAATTGCGGGACACCCACTGTTGTCCAGAGAACTGTTTGTTGGGTGCGTGAGAAACCTCCATTCCCCGACACACTAGAATTGGGTCCAGGAACCCCAAAAGAAAAACAAACTAACAGAAGCCTACCAGGTACCTCTTCTATGGTCAGCCTGGGAGATACTTTAGGAACTACAAAAAAAAACTAGTTCTTCTCTACTCTGGCTGTTCAAAACCCTGTTTGGAAGACACACGACCATAGGGAGGAGTACAAAATTGGTTGTTTTTTTGCATTATAGCTTTAAAAGGATGGGAAATTTACCTGTTGAAATGAAGCATGATGCTATTTCTTCCTTAATATATTTTATTATTATTTTTTAAATGTTTGTTTGAGAGCGTGTGCACGTGTGCGCCCGAGCAATTCGGGGAGGGGCAGAGAGAGAGGGAGACAGAGGATCCGAAGCAGGCTTTGCGCTGACAGCAGCGAGCCAGGTGTGGGGCTTGAACTCGTGAACCGTAAGAGCATGACCCCAGCCGAAATTGGACACTTAACCGACCGAGCCACCCAGGCTCCCCTAACACATTGTGGTTTTCAGTAGACCCTTGCCACCATCGCCTCATTTGATCCTTGGAAAGCAGTCTGAGGTCTACCAGAAGGGCAGCCTTAGCCCTGGTTTGCAAATGAGCAAACTGAGGTGCAGAAAGTCACAGAGCAAGTTAAGTGAGAAAGGTTGGAGCTGCTGAGTGCTTCTAGTCCAATACTCCCCACGAAAGCATGCATGTGACAAGTACGGGACAAGAGTCGTTAACCCAGAGTATTATTTGATTTTCTTACAGATGCATTGTGAGAGGTTTCTATGTATCCTGAGAATAATCGGAACCACGCTTTTTGGAGTCTCCCTCCTCCTTGGAATCACAGCTGCTTACATCGTCGGCTACCAGTTTATCCAAACAGAGAATTACTATTTCTCCTTTGGACTGTATGGTGCCTTCTTAGCGTCACACCTCATCATCCAAAGCCTGTTTGCCTTTTTGGAGCACCGAAAAATGAAAAAATCCTTAGAAACGCCCATTAAGTTGAACAAAACCGTTGCTCTTTGCATCGCCGCGTACCAAGAAGATCCAGACTACTTACGAAAATGTTTGCAATCTGTGAAAAGGCTAACCTACCCCGGGATTAAAGTCGTCATGGTCATAGATGGGAACTCGGAAGATGACGTTTACATGATGGACATCTTTAGCGAAGTCATGGGCAGGGACAAATCGGCCACTTACATCTGGAAGAACAACTTCCACGAGAAAGGTCCTGGTGAGACGGAGGAGTCACATAAGGAAAGCTCACAGCATGTCACCCAGTTGGTCCTGTCCAACAAGAGTATTTGCATCATGCAAAAATGGGGAGGAAAAAGAGAAGTCATGTACACGGCCTTCAGAGCCCTGGGAAGGAGCGTGGATTATGTACAGGTAGGTTTCCGAATTCCTGCCAGGGCAAACATACATTGAAATAAAGCAGCTTTTGTGTCTCTCCGGGCATATGCCGTAGCCCATCCTTGTCCCTCTGAACACAGTACTTCTTTCAGTTCACTTGAAAACCGCGTGACTGTTGAAAGCACATTTTGAAAGCGAGGAAAAAAAAAAAAATCTTGTGAAACTGTTAAGACTATCTACGAAAATGCTGAACTTGCGCCGTGTTGTTGGTTGGAAGTCAAGACTATTTTGAACAGGAGACCCTTCCTTCCTTTTCTCCCCCTCCCTTACCTTCTCTGCCCCCTCGGTTCTGCCAAGTCGAGTCCAACGTCATTTTCCACAGTCTTAAAACCTCCAACCTTGTAAGAAAACAGTGTCTGCCGAGCAGAAGGGTCTTGAGAAAACCTGGAGGCTCCAGGGATGGCTGGAAAACGTTTTTTCACGGAGACGGGGCAAAATGGGGGTGGTGAGAACAATTTTGATTTAAAAGGGTAAGGAATTCAAAACTGGGAGACAGAAAGAGAAGGAAAAGGAAAAAGGGAGAAAAACAAACACACACAAAAACCCTTCCCAGGGCAAAATCGAAGTAATGTTTATTTCACTCCTCAAACAGCATTACCTCACTCACTGCACTTGACCTTTGAAAGCATTTGTGATGGTGTTTGCTCGCATGAAAATGAGACAGGCTGTGTCTGTCATGAATTCCCTGACTGCTCTCTCCCCTCCTAGTTCTCCCTGAAGCTTTCTTTAGAATGTTAGTAGACCCTGTGAGTTTTCTAACTGCAATTTTCTTGCGGATGCTTTGGTTAAAATTTGGCCACGATGAGACAGAGAAGAGAGAAATGGCTGTCGTTTAAAAGAATCCGTTGGGACACTCTAACAATTCTTTAATCAGTGAAATCTGACTTTTCAGAAGTCCCATCATATACTTTAGGGGCCTTTATTGTCACAAAGTCATGCCCAGTGAGATGACGTGCTCTGTGTGATTGGAGGAGAGTGGGCTTTGGTTTCAGAGTCAGCCGGATGACCTCAGTTTCCTGGACAGGATAAACCAATCTCATAAAGAAAGGGCTTGAGCTTACCACGGGGTTGATTTTGGTTACTATCTGAAGAGTTTTGAGGCATTTTTCTTTCAGTTGATACCCGTCTGCATATTAATCTCTTCTAGGGAGTCGGTAGAGTTTCACTCCCAAGTTTCTCCTGATTTCTAGAATGTTCACAATCAAGATACTTGTAGTTAACTCAGGACATTTTTCTGTATTTTCTTAGTGCAACTTCAGGCCCAGATAGAGGATGACATGATCCTTTTAAAGGAAGTGATGGGATGGCTGGGGAATTTACACAGAGTTTGAAGAATGAAGCTCTGAGCCTAAAATGAAGAAACATGTTTTGCTATTTCGCCTTTAATTCTAGTTAAAGCCATTGCTACATTTGTCATTTCTAATCAAGATGTCATTGTGTGGGTTTTCTTTTTTCTTTTATTTTTTTAAAGTCTGTTCCTCCCAAAGCCCCTTCTCCCATCATTCCTGTGTTGAACTTTGTTTGTATCCTTGACAACTTGACATTGTGCCTGACCAGGACAAAATAATACAAGCTATGAAATGTTAGCATGGCCTCCTTGCTGGAACTCTAATCAGGCTCGAGAACTTTCCTTCCACCAGGCTGAGGCCTCCAGATAGACTAAACTGAGCAGCAGCTCTTAACTGGGCCCTGAACCCTGCTAGAATTCTCCCTCCATCCCCAATGCTCCAGAGGACTGACACCAGAGTAGAAAAACCATTTGGCATTCTGAAATCAGGTGATTCGATCCTGCCGTCCCTCATCAAATTGCCCAGTATTTAACCATGTGTGCTCTATAAATGTGGAAACGTTATAACAGTCAAACCAGTACGTTTTCACCATCCGTTCTGACTGACCCAGGGTCTGAGAGTTGCAAAGCAGAAGCCACAGAAAGACCAAGGAGAGAGGTTCAAGGATGTTGGCTACTAAGTGTTACAAGTGACTGAATGTGGAGAGCAGATTGGCTACAGAAGGAAGGAAGTAAAGTTTAGGTGCTAGCACATAAGAGAGAGTGGGGGCCGGGGCAGAAATAAGACCATCTGCTCACGTACTCGCTAACTGGGCTGAAGACACACTTAGCTGTGCAGAAACTGTGTGGGTAATTGCTTTTCTCGGTTGCAACTGGATCTTTGCACTGGTTAGCTCTCTTCACTTGATCTTTTTCTTTTCTAAGTTTATTTATTTGAGAGAGAGAGACAATGCTTGCATGTGGGGGAGGAGGAGAGAAAGAGGAGAGAGGGAACCCCAAGCAGGCTTTTGCGCTGTCCGTGAAGAGCCCAACGTGGGGCGCAGTCTTAGAATCATGAGTTGAAATCAAGAGTCCGGATGCTTAACCAACTGAACCACCCAGGTGCCCCTCCATGACTCTCTTAGCAGAATAAAAGGAGGACTAAATTATTCCTAATAGAGTCGATCCTTGTTATTCATGGAGTCCGTATTTGTAAATTACCCTACTCATTAAAATGTAGTTGTAACCCCCAAATCAGTACTTGGCGGCGCTTTTGTGATCATTTGCAGACGTGCAGAACAGCAAGAAATTTGATTCACCTGATGTGCGTGTTCCCAACTGAGGTCAAAGAAGACCGTGCTCAGCCTTCTTTTTCCGCTTTTATACTGTAAACAAGTAACTTCTTCGTGATGTATTTACTATCATGTTTTTTCACACTGTTGCGCTTTTTGTTGGCGATGCAGCTGTTTAAATGCCCCCCACGTGTAGTGCTGAAGTGCTGCCTGGTGTTCCTGAGCACAAAGCTGTGGCTGCCTCATGGAGAAACTGTTTCTTGGGTGGGCTTTGTTCAGGCATAATGTACGGTGCTGTTGGCCCTAAGTTCACTGTCAATGATTCAAGTGCATATATTAAGATGTATTTAAATGGAAACACAAATAACACAGGCTTAGGGATTGATCTGTAGACAAAGATGTGACCGGAGGCTCCGAGGACCCTCACCTTATATTTCTGCTAGAAGCAATTTTTTTTGGTGCTCTCTAAGTCAGTGTTCATGGAAACTTCATGGAACATAACTCCCCTGAATCGTGAGAATCGACCGTATGTAGTATTTGCTTGGTTCGTGTACTGTTTGGGAAGCCTGAACTATTCTGAGGGCCCATGTTGAGAATGTTCTATGTCTTGCTGTATCCTTCATTTTAGAGGGTAAGATTGGAGCACAATGAAATATGAATGGGACGTCTGAATTCCAGACTTGACTCTGTCGTTATCTTGCTATGGGCCTTAGTTGGTAGACGAGACAATCTCTGAGATCATTCCCAGCTCGGGACTCTAACTCTGTACAGTTTTTGGCTTTTGGTTTTTGGTTTTGTTCAGTACAGTTTTAATTTCCCTGACAGTTACTATCATATTTTCACTTTCATTTTTATTTGGTTTTTCTTTTTTTTAAGATTTTATTTTTAAGTAATCTCTACAGGCAACATGGGGCTCGAACTCACAATCCCAAGATCAAGAGTCACACATTCCACTGACCGAGGCAGCCAGGCATCCCTCGCTTTCATTTTTAATATGCCCTTTCCCCCAAATTTGGGTTCTTGAATATAAGCCTGGAGTTAAGTGCTACCATTGTGGGGTTTCCGGATTCCCTTCTTTAGAATAAGAATTCCAACCATTTCGAATAAGGCTGTTTTCTTGGCTTAAGCCTTAGAGGTGACAACATTTGGTTTCCCACGTTCCCAGCTGGCTTGTCACTTTTGCTTCGCACCTTCTATGAGTTTCACTCCTGTTTCAGCCTTCCTCAAAAGAGAAGAGAATGACCAAATGACTCCTTTTTAAAGCTTATGTTTTGAAGAGATTCTAGGTTGACCGAAGTCAATAAGTGTTTTACAACAATTTGGGTAATTTCTTTCTACCAAGGAAGGTATATATCTTCCTAATTCTTTTTAAAAAGAGCAACAGAGAAGGGCCAAATTGCTTAGATATCTGTGATACAGAGACTTTCCATTGGCTCGATTTGAGATCCTTTGTCATGAATGCAATTGGTGCAGGAGAGGATAATCTTCCTTATCCTGCCTCCTTCTCACAAAAGAATGATTATTTTTTCACTGAGAGTACTTTTTTCTGGAATGGTTTTACTGATTAATTGCAAAGTGGGTTTTTAACTCTAAAATTCTTAGATTTTATGATTTTGTATTTGCCACTGAAACCGAGACTGGTAAACTTAACTATAGGCTTACTTGTAAATTCCATTTACCCAAAATCCAAGTAAATGGAAAATCAAGGTTTTTAAAAATTGAACATATCATGCAATATTGATCAAGTCCTGGAAGTTGGTTATAATACAACTAATTACCATCCACCATAAGCTTTTGAGTGACCTTGTTGGTTATATGAGAAATTTTAAATTGTGTGTAACATTCTATTTTTGTGAAGGTTATTTTCCATCCTACTTTTTTTGGTTTCCCCTATCTCCTGCATATATGTGGTTCCACCCAAATTATGTACACCTTTTCAGCAGATAATTCAGTTTTCAGGTGTAGCTTTAAAAAATAAAATTCCGTCTTCTATATTTATGTACTTACAAAACCAAAGAGTATGTTCCTCTTTTAAATAGTATCACATGCAGCAGGTTCAATGTCAATGAGATGTGAAGACAAGAGGCAACAAGCATTTTTGTAAGTTTTAATGGGTCCGGGGGCTACCTTTTCCTATAGGATGAACTTGCACACATTGTACCCCAAAGGTACATTCGAGGCTATAAAAGAATCATAATCGGCTGCAAACTGCTCACTAATTTTTTAAATTTTCTCCAGTAAACAACCCAGTGTAAGGATTTTACATTGCCTGCTCAGAATTCAGTTGCTTAACTGAAGTTTACTGGGTATTGGACTAGGTAGAGATTGCTCTCCTGTTCTCCTGGTGAGTCATCATTTATTTACAGTGACAGTAAGAAGGACTTCTTCTCTTATTAGAATAGTGTTCTTAGTCGGTGGCTCTATTTTTGATTTGTCGATTTGTCACTTCTGGTTTTGGTTTATCACTTTATGTCATCCTTTTATTGAGCATTTACTATGAGCTAGCCATTATTAAGTGCTTTATGTATGTTATTGAATTAAATTACCAATATAACAAACTTTAGGTGGATATGATTAACTATTATTTTTCACCTGAGGGGTGTAGGCTTAGGAAGGTGAGGTAAGGACACTACGCTCAACAAGCTAGTCCAAGTTTATATAAACCTGGTGAATGGTGGATTCAGACCGATCTGTTTGGTTCCAGTATTTGCATAGTGTTTTCTCTTACTTTCAATAGTATGTTTACTCTGGTATACTGTTAAGAGTTCAAGGAAACTGGCAGCATCTTGTGTTTGCCAGTAAATAACTATTGTGATTTCTGTTGTTGTTGTTCTGGCCCATCTCTTTTCACTAGAGCAATGTCCCCAGGGAAAGGAGGGGTGAGGGAGACTTTCCATTTACCTTGTGGTAAAGCTGTGTCAGGAAAGCTGGTAGCCGGGTCATGACCAAGAGTAAATTCCACACGCTTTAGAAAAAAATAGTCTCACGGGGTCAAGGTTAAGATGAAGGGTCAAGTCTTGCAAGAGGCAAAGGATAAAAGCAGTAGCAACAGAAGGGGTCCTGATTTATTTTCCACCTGTTTCCTCATTGAAGGCAACCAGAGTAATTAAGATTTCCTCTTAATCTGTGTAGCTCTCAGTGCCCTTTGAAGTGGTATGGGGGCTCGAGTTGGGGGTGGGGAGATCCACCAGGCAGTCTGAAAGGAAATACATTCAAAAAAGTGAAACACTGGAGACTTAACGTTTTAGACTTGGGTCTTAGAATTTGAACATTTGCTAGAATAGGTAACAATATTTCTTTTTTTTTTTAAGTTCTCTCTATTTATTTTGAAAGAGAAAGAGAGCGTGAACAAGGGAGGGGCAGAGAGAAAGAAAGAAAGACTCTCAAGCAGGCTCCATACTGTCAGCATGGAGCCTGATGGTGGGGCTCCAACCCACCAACCGTGAGATCGTGCCTTGAGCTGAAATCAAGAGTCAGACACTGAACCGACCGCGCCACCGAGGTGCCCTAGTAACAATATTTCTAAGTATAAATTATAGTGATGTAGATAAAGATCAGTGAGATAAATTGGAATGACTTTATAGTCTAATAACTGATGTAACAGACTATACACTAATGGTTTGTAACTGGATTATAGATAGTTGCAGACATTTGAGTTTGTTCATTGGGATAAGAGATCCTTGATAAGTAATCAATTCCCATGGTCATTTTAGAGACTCTTTACTGGGCCATCTCTTTGGGTTAAGGACTGTCATAATCCCTTCGGTTATGGTTTACTTAGGGAGTATAAAAGTGTAAAGCTTATTACCTTAAACTAATGACAAACCTCTCTACAGTCCTTTGTAATTTACGAGGTGCTCTGATAGGCGGTGTCCCACTCCAGTACCCAGTACCGTGACGATGGTAAGTGGTTTGTTAAAGGTCACAGAAGTAGTAAGAGATAGGACCCAAGACTTAATTGAGGCTTCTCGATTCCGAGAGCGTTTATCCTTATAAGAGGCACAACTTGACCAAAGGGAAAAAAAAAAAAAAGACTACTTTATTAATGTTTTACAGTTTTTATACAGTTACTGTTCATTATAACACATGAAGATGGAGTTTTTAAATCCACTAGAATTAAAATTGGGCTTAGAATATATTTAATCTCAACTTAAAAAAATTTATGAAGGAGAACCCTCCCCCTGCAACCAATTATTTTAGTCCCAGGGTTGGCAAACTTTGCTTGTAAAAGTTCCGATAGTAAATATTAGGTTTTGCAGGCCATATGGTCTCGATTACAGCTCTTCAACTTTGCTGTTTTAGAGCAAAAACAGCCATAGATGATATGAAAATGAATATGCTTGAGTCTAATACAACTTTATTAATGGACACTGAAATTTGAATTTTACCTAATTTCCATGTGCCACAAAATATTACTTTTTTTTTTTAACATTTTTCAATTATTTTAAAAGGTAACCATTTTTAGCCCACAGGCCCTTATCAAAACAGGTGTAGGCTGGACTTGAAGACCTAAGTTTGTTAACCCCTGGTTTATTATTTATTTTTTAATTTTTTAAAATGTTTTATTTATTTTTGAGAGAGAGAAAGAGAGCAGGGGACGGACAGAAAGAGAGGGAGACACAGAATCTGAAGCAGGCTCCAGGCTCTGGAGCTGTCAGCACAGACCCTGATGCAGGGCTCGAACTCACGAGTCAGGCATGACATTGTGACCAGAGTGCAAGTAGGAAGTAGGATTCTTTTATTTATTTATTTATTTATTTATTTATTTATTTATTTATAATAGTTTATTTTCAAATTGGTTTACATATAACACCCAGTGTTCATCCCAACACGTGCCCTCTTTAATGACCGTCACCCTCTCTCCCCCCTCCCTCACCTCCCTCACCTCCCTCACCCTCAGATTGTTCTTAGTCTTTGAGAGTCTCTTATGTTTTATCTCCCTCCCTCTCTAAGTAGGATTCTTAACCAACCACCTTGGCGCCCCATCGACCCCTGGTTTAGATCGGGAGGAAAGGGGAGAGTGTTACCTCTTGACTGCAATGGGGAGGGAGGAAGAAGGAGGGACAATGGTCTTATGCACTTTATTTGGAGTCTGTGGTTGAGACTGAGGTGGCTGGTTCCTTTCCCAAGTGTCTTTTCGTCTTGACACTTTCCCCACTCATTTCAGTGAAAACTTTGCTTCATCTCCATAACTCCTAGTGACAAATCTTATGACTAGTGATGATGCGGTTTAAACAAATTACAGTTGAGACATTCAGTGTGGACAGAGAGGCGTTTTGATTTGTTCTCTAATTGTTTCCTGTGTGCCGATCGTGGCCGTAGTTTGTGCCCAGGTGAGGTCGAGCTCTGTGTCAACTGGTGTATGTCTCCCCCGATTTCTAGCCTAGAGCTAAATAGCCAACATTTATGAAATTACATACTTGTTATTGGTTGGGGAGACAATTGGAAAGCCTGTTCCTGCTATACTGATTTTCAGAGGGGCTGAAGTTACACTCTTGATACACTAATAAACACATACTATTAGGTCGACGAGCATACATGCCGACTGTCCTAAGTGATGGCTTTCCAGCTGGCATTCTGTCACCAAATAGCATCCAGAAATTGGACATCGTCTTTCCCTTCCTCTTCTTTTTATTATGGAATGCTTCGCACCTCTGCATGTCCTCCCTGCGCCGAGGCCGTGCTCATCTCCTCTGTACTGTTCCAAGTCGTGTATGTGTGCCGCTGAAGCAAGGAACAGAAATCGAAATTCTTCAAAGCTCTTTAGTCCTGCCCCTGCAACCCCCTTCCCAGGAGATTTCTCGGACCTCTCCCTTCTGACACAGTTACACCCACCAGGAGAACAGTCTCCCTCAGAGAACTGCTGGCTCTTTGCTGTAGGAAACTGGGAGGGGCGGGACCAATTTAAATATTCAGGGCCTCAGAAGTGTGGTTCAAGGTTGGTCCTTTCAAAGGGGCAATTCCCTTGGCTGGCTTGTGCTCACGAGTAGGCGGAGTGACTTGAACATTAATTCTAGATTGCCCCTTCCTGTTGTTTTTAGTCTTATTTTAGCTTTCTGGTTTTACCTTTCCCAGCCTGAGTCAATAGAGGTGGGTGTGGCCATAAACTCAGGACGCTGGGTCTAAAGGTGGGTCGAACTCTTGCCTCCACCCTTCTACCCTATTCCAGGCGGGACAGGCTTGCCGCCATCCGCATACAAGCCAGTGGTAGACAAGGCACTGGAGAGGCGAAACGTCTCTTTGGGCGGCATTTGTTTAGGCTTCTGAGGCTGGCGACCAAACCCACGTATTAGTAAAATCTTATTTTCTACAGTGAAAAACTAATGCCTAGCTCTTGCCTAAATAAGTGAGATCATGCTGGCCCAAAATAGAATATTAAAACCAAAACAAAACAAAATAAATAGTTTTATTGAGAAAATGAACGGTCCTAAATAACTAAAATAAAATAAAAATTCAGATGCTAACCTTAGAATTACTATGATAGTTAAATCCAGAGAGGTTATAACCGAATACCCTGTATACTTCTTAATTTATAAGTTTCTTTAATGTTTACTTTTTGAGAGGGAGAGAGAGAGAGGGAGAGAGAGGGTGCGTGTGCGTGGGGCAGAGAGGTAGAGAGAGGGTGCGTGTGCGTGGGGCAGAGAGGTAGAGAGAGGGAGACACAGAATCCGAAGCAGGCTCCAGGCTCTGAGCTGCCAGCACAGAGCCTGCTGCAGGGGCTCCAACTCATGAACTGTGAGATCATGACCTGAGCCAAAGTCGGAGGGTTAAGTGACTGAGCCTCCCAGGCGCCCCATATAAGTTTCAATCATGCATTTAAATCGCTGCTTTATCAACATTATTCATTAATATATAATATATATTTTGAAAAAAATTAATTTATGCTTCTTTCAGAAAAAAATAGCTGGTAGTAAAACTGAGACACACATTTTTTTTAATGTTGAAATTCCTTAGCTAATTATGTCAGGGACTCATGAGAGAGAGAGAGAGAGAGAGAGGAGAAAGAGAGAGAAAGTCCCCTTTGACTCAAGAGTTTATGCTTCTACAGATTATTTTCTAAGATTTTCTTTTCATTCCAAACTCATATATCAAATCCCTGCTATTTTAATAAAGTAGTATGGAGAATTGTACAGATAATTACTTTTGATATAAATAAATAGGCTAAATCTTTATTAAATCCATCCAGGGTAGTCCAACTTGATGGAAAAATAATGGGAATTGCTGATAACACTCTTAAGTCTGTACTAATTATTTATTGTTTGGATGGGGTCATGAAACTGGGTCATTACATGTCAACCCTACGCTTTTACCTACTAGACTTTGCTGCAGTCGCAGAAACGAACACTGTGTCTTATTTGTATTAATCAGGGATGGAGAGGTGGGGGCACTTTCTCTATTTCTGATTTTCCTCGATCATGTGGAAGAAACTCTATCCACAGGTGTAACCTACCTGCAGGGAAGGTGGTAGCCTTTCTCAGCTGTCCGCCTCCTCCCTCCCTAAGAGAAGTGATTTAATCTGATTCGGGAGTACAGGAGAAGGGGTAGCTGGCCCCTCCTTACCCATCCCTTCTGGGAGTGGGCCACCACCGAGGAGCTGGTGTCTCCCAGATCTTTAGCAGAGCATGCTCTTTATCTGCAGGAGGAGGCCGACTCCAGTTAGATGCTATTTGGACTTGATAAGTCTGCCTAATACTGGAAAATGTAATTAGGAAGCCGCTATTCCCCAGGTATAAGCCCTGTGCTCCGTATCAGCTTTATGACTAGACAGGTGAGATTTTGGTCTCTCATCTCCCTTATTTTTCTGTTTCATTTTCCAGTTGGTTCAGAAATCAGGCTGGAAAGAAAAGTATTTGTAACCCACTCCCCGTGGGCCTCCAACAGAAATGTTTGTCAGAGCTTCACTGATCTAGACTAATCCCAATAATTTTCTTGAAGTCGTAGTTTGATTTGGTTTCAGAATTGCTTTTCTGGACCCATATAAACATTGCTTTTTAAAATTTTTTTTAAATCTTTATTTTTGAGAGAGAGAGAGAGAGAGAGAACCAGTGGGGGAAGAACACACAGAGAGGGAGACACAGAATCCGAAGCAGGTTCCAGGCTTCGAGCTGTCAGCACAGAGCCCAGTGTGGGGCTCAAACTTGTGAACCACAAGATCATGACCTGAGCTGAAGTCAGACGCTTAACCGACTGAGCCACCCGGGTGCCCCTAAAGATTGTTTTTAAGAACAACTATTGGCATGTCTAGAATGGCTTCAGATAGTTTACATTTGCTTTTATGTACAGAGGGCTGGATGAATACTTAATGCTTTAGGATAAAAAGGTGGTCTGCAGATCCTGCGACCTCCTTTTCTGATGCTATGTCATCTGCTGAATCCAGCTCAGAGGGACAGCTTGCTTCAGAACTGTACAACCAAATGGAGGAGAATGGCTTTCCTATCTTCTAGTTACCACATTAAAATAGGGAGGGAAGTCACTGTTAAACATACCTCCCTTTCAATACTCTCAAAGGATTTTCTGACCATCATCCAGACCTGAGGGATAAGTTGCCTAAAGGCCAGAAAGAAAAAGACATCTATGGTGACCAACCCAAGAGGTCTACGAAGTCTCGGAAAACTGGGATGTTACCTGGCACATAAGACTTTCACCGCCAAGATGAGGAACATCCATGGCAAACCAAGACAGGCTGGTCTTGTAGGCTAGACAAGACCTACTTAGCACATCACCTCAGCTGTTCTATCCAGCCTTGCCATTTATTTCAATATTGGGCTTGCTTTCTGTATCGATTGCGACATAAGGAACTGTCATCCCTTGTAATACTTGCTTATTGAGGCCCTGTGACAATAAGGCTAAAGGCATAATATATATGCCCAATCTTGACTGTATTGACCACACCCCTACTTCTTCCTTGAACTCATTTTATGCTTTTTTCTTCGCAGGTTTGTGATTCGGACACCATGCTTGACCCTGCATCATCTGTGGAAATGGTAAAAGTTTTAGAAGAAGACCCTATGGTCGGAGGTGTCGGGGGAGATGTCCAGGTGCGTAAGCCTTCGCGTTCCGCATGAGACACTTTTACTTACACTCTTGCTCGTTGATTCATTGAACATTTATTTACTACACACCAAACTCTGCCAGATGTCGCTTTTGGTGCTAGAGACACATTAGTATGTGCCGTGACCCGCTTTATCGCCTCTCTTCTTGCCTAAATTGAAAAAAATTAGGATTTCTTTGTTTAACTCTGGGATGTGACTCTTGTTTGTTGTGGCCGGTAAGTGATATATATTTAATTTAAATGCGTAATGATTTCTACCATATCTTCTTGAACCATAACTTAATGTGCTGGTAAAATCTGTTGTTGGAGTTCATTTAGCTGTGAAAGTAAAAAAAAAAAAAAAAAAAAAAGGAAGAAGGGCAGAGGACGGATTCTGTATTTATTTTATACCTATATATTTAAAAACTGATCCAAATACAGTTGATTAAAAATCCAAATTGGAATGCAAAGGAAGAAAAGAGAAGTAGCAATTTAAATTTATACTGGTAAGAGAGGCAAAGGAATAATTAATAAGTGGATTTTCTTATTATGATTTATTTCTCATTAATTTTTATTTGAGAGGAAAGAGGAAGAGAGGGAGAATCCTAAGTAGACTCCAAGCATGAGCCGGAATCAAGAGTCGGCTGTTGAATCAACTGAACCACCCAGGCACCACCCCCAACCCCCCCAACTAATTGTCTTTATTTTCCAATATTTGCTATAAGTGGAGAAACAATAAAACAAATATTAGTGATGGTTACTTGGAATATGTGGGATGGGAAATGAATATATATGTGAATACGTGAAGATTAAAATGAGTGCTTTGCAAGGGCTCCTGGGTGGCTCGGTCAGTTAAGCGTCCGATTCTTGGTTTCGGCTTCGGTCATAATCTCAGGGTTTCATGAGTTCAAGCCCCACTTCCGGCTCTGCGCTGACAGCGGGGAGCCTGCTTGGAATCCTCTCCCTCACTCCCTCTCTGAGCCTCGCACTTGCACTGTCTCTGTCTCTCTCAAAATAAATACATGAACTTAAAAAAAAATGAGTGCTTTGCGAATGTGTGATCAGATTTTGGCAAAAGGGGAGAAGCACATGGAAACTTGACTTTACGATTTAGGTTCTGCATTGCCCTATGACCCATTTTATACATGCATGGTGACTCTGGAGGCAAAGACCATGCCCTGGGATAGACCAAGAAACTGCCTGGTGATAAAAGATGCAAAAATCTAGATGAGAATTGAACAAAGTTGGGATGAAAGAAAGAATTTAGAAATATTGCCAAGAAAAAGCTGCTAATTTTCAGTAACTTTTACAGAGAGCATTATTTCGGGATTTTAAGTTTCGGGGAGAGGCTAGAACAAGCAATTTATCCCTGGCATTGTATAAAATAGAGAAAGAAGGAGAAGGAAAATGAATGGAATTGGATGAGTTGGAAATTAACCAGAAGAGGAGAGAACAGGACTTAAAAACCTTCGAATCTTAGATGGTAGGAAGGAGTGGGAAAATTTTAGGATCTGAGAACTGAAGCCTAAAAATTTGATAGTATAACCACAAGAAGAACAAAAAACAGCAAAAAGAGGTCAGAGTCATGAAGTAGAAAAACTATTGCTCCTTAAGGAGTCCCAGTGCACGGACACAACGGATCAGATTAACCCAGTAACAAGGACACAGAGAAAATAAAAGATAACCGTGTCAAAATGAAGAAGGATGCTAACACAGGAGGGTCAAATACACACTCCCTCTAGGTAGTAACCTCACAACAGCACACATTTTGGTGGTATTTTAGCTGAGGCTTGCCTTTTATTTATTCGTTTTTTTTTCTTTCCTTCTTGCAGATTTTAAACAAGTATGATTCCTGGATCTCCTTCCTCAGCAGCGTGAGATACTGGATGGCTTTTAATATAGAAAGGGCCTGCCAGTCTTATTTTGGGTGTGTCCAGTGCATCAGTGGGCCTCTGGGGATGTACAGAAACTCCTTGCTGCATGAATTTGTGGAAGACTGGTACAATCAAGAATTTATGGGCAGCCAGTGTAGTTTCGGTGACGATCGGCATCTAACGAACCGAGTGCTGAGTCTGGGCTATGCAACGAAATACACGGCTCGATCCAAGTGCCTTACGGAGACACCGATAGAATATCTCAGATGGCTAAACCAGCAGACCCGTTGGAGCAAGTCGTACTTCCGAGAGTGGCTGTACAATGCGATGTGGTTTCATAAACATCACTTGTGGATGACCTACGAGGCAGTTATCACTGGATTCTTCCCTTTCTTCCTCATCGCCACAGTAATCCAGCTCTTCTACAGGGGAAAAATTTGGAACATCCTCCTCTTCTTGTTAACTGTCCAGTTAGTAGGTCTCATAAAATCGTCCTTTGCCAGCTGCCTTAGAGGGAATATTGTCATGGTTTTCATGTCCCTCTACTCGGTGTTATACATGTCAAGTTTACTTCCCGCCAAGATGTTTGCAATCGCCACGATAAACAAAGCTGGGTGGGGCACATCTGGAAGGAAAACCATTGTTGTTAATTTCATAGGACTTATTCCAGTATCAGTTTGGTTTACAATCCTCCTGGGCGGTGTGATTTTCACCATTTATAAGGAATCTAAAAAGCCATTCTCAGAATCCAAACAGACCGTTCTAATCGTTGGAACGTTGCTCTATGCATGCTATTGGGTCATGCTTTTGACGCTGTATGTGGTTCTCATCAATAAATGTGGCAGGAGGAAGAAGGGACAACAGTATGACATGGTGCTCGATGTATGATCTTACGCAGTTTGATGTTTGCAGTCACACACGCAGACACACACGAAACCTTAGTTCCTCTTGGGACTGTACAGTATTGTGGTATCAGATAATGCCACCAAAGGAGACATATCACTGCTGCTGGGACTTGAACAAAGACATTTCTATGGGTTTATTTTGATTCTGCCAAAGTAAAACAAGACATCAATGAGAAGAAACTCAGATTTTAACCTGTTATTTCTATGAAAATGGGAAACATTCTTTGTTTATGCACTTTTTCCTTACTGTACATCCGCCTAACAGTGTTTGCCCTATATACCTCACTAGGCATGCTTTATGTGGGTTATCATGGAAGAAAAGGATTTTGGAAACTCAAGGAAAAGTTCTTTCAACGTATACAACCTAACTTATGGACTGTGTTGATAGCTAATTTTTTTTTTTTTAGAAAGGGTTTTCTGTTTAACTCTACCAAATGAAATGCCAAAGGAAATTTTAAAGGCCGTTGGCTGTGCTGTATTTTTATATAACTGTACTGTGTTTTAAAATTTTGTATGCCAATTTTTAAAGCAAATTTTGCATATTCTATATTTTACTTCTCTGCCAAAATACAACCTGTTCTTTTTATTATTATTATTAAAATAGGTTCTGAAAAAATTGATACTTAAAAAAAAAAATCTACCCAAAATGTGAAGCTTGGTTGACTGATGTTGTTTATGATAGAAAGAATAAAATATTTCTCTCTCTCTCTACCTTTTAAAATGGAAGAGTTTCTTTCTGTGAAAAATATTTTAACTTCTTTTCATTTCTTTCAGAAAAGGCCAATAAACCTGTCACACTTTGGGAGTAGAAATAACATATTTACATGTACAGAAAAAGGAAAATCATTGAAAATCAAGGCCAAAGGGGTAGGAAAGTGCAATTTTTCATAAGATTAAAAAAAAAGGGAATGCTAGTCCTTGAAAGAAAACAGTAGGCATCTGGCCCTGGACAAAACATGGGTATCAGAGATTGATAATCTTTGGGGATTCTGGCAGTGTTTTCTCAGACTGAGTACAATAGAAAGTGGAAAAAAATTATCTGTATTACTTGGACAAATAATGCAGTTTATCATTTTGTTCTGTGGCCTGAATTCACCAGATCCTGTCTGCATATTGAACATAATTTACCAGTCTTTTTATTTTAATTTTTTTTTCAGTTTGCCAGTTCACTTTACATGTTACTATGAGTTTACACGGGTGAGTTGGATACATTTGGATAAGTGTAAAGGCTACAGATACAAAAATTGGCACATTTAAGCTCCTCTTCTAATTTCTAGGGAGGATTATTTTTTCTGAATTTATGCAGATAGTTGCTTCATCTGTCTTGTTATTGGCCTACATAGATATGTTTACATAGTAAAAATAATATCAAGGTTTAATAAGTGTATCAAGAATTGGCACATAAAAGAAATTGATGGACCGGGCACCCCTAACCCGCCTAATTTAGCTACTCCAAGGGCCTCAGTTATCCGGTTTGACTCTTGACATGACCCATCTTGCCATGTAGCTGGTGCTGTGTAGACCTGTGTTAGGAACAATCGAGCACATGAGTCGTCGCATAAAAAATGTTGTGATGAAGCGGAGTGTGAATGTGTGGAGGGGCCGACCGTGTGCCTCTGTCATTCTGCTTCCGTCCCGTGCAGACGCCCATGCCCCATCTCCCCTGCCCAAGAAAAAGCTGCGCGCTCTACCTTCGGAATACAAAAGGTACAAACCATTCTGCAACTCGGACTCACCGATGGGAGAGGTTGTGGGAAATAGAACACAGCATGCCAATAAATGAAACTAAAACTTGAGTTTGCCTTTTTTAACTATTTATGTTCTAAGTTAAGCTTTGATAACTTTCAAATGTCAAATTCTCTCATTCTTATAAAAGATTGAATTAATTGCCTGTATTTATTGTAGCAATTATTCAATGTATTTCCAGTATAGGATGTATAGTATAATTGATTTTTTGTAAATAAAATATTTTTGATAAGAGTATTGCCTTGTTTTCTAAGGACGGGGGCATTTCAAATGAAACAAAAACTGTTTTCCTGATGGGGTATATAGAAACAGAGTTGGTCAAAGATAATAGAAATTTCATGTTACTAATCATGAAGCAGAAATCTCTCAAATTAGTGTGGTTTGGAAATCTGGAAAACGAGAAAGAGAGAGAGACAGAGAGAGGGAGAGAGAGAGAGATATTCAATTAATATAATCTTGCCTTGTCTTTAATCTTACCTTATATTTCCCTTGGAAGCATCCCTAATTTAGAAAAAAATTATTTTATGATAGTAACATCATAGTGGGGAAGAAATAACAATTTTCAGAAAAGTCATAAGCAACTCATTATTATTATTATAAATAACAAAATCTTTTTATTTTATTTTATTTTTGAGAGAGAGACAGTTTGTGAGCAGGGGAGGGGCAGAGAGAGAGAGAGGGAGACAATCTGAAGCAGGCTCTGGGCTCCTGATCTGTCAGCACAGAGCCCGGCGTGGGGCTCGAACCCACAGACTGAGATCATGACCTGAGCTGAAGTTGGACGCCCAACAGACTGAGCCACCCAGGCACCCCCAAAAATCTTAAGAATAACTTGAACTCCCATAGAGAGCAATAAGTAAAGGAATTATGGCATTTCCAAACAATGTAACATTATTGCCCATTAAAATATTTTCAGAGAATATGAGGATATGGAAAAACATTGCATTAAAAGTATATAACCATTTCATAGGGTAACCTCTCAAATTTATAAAAATAAACATGTTTAAATGTCATTATCTCTACTACTGGGAATCTCACAGTTTTCTATGCTGTATACATTTTGTATTTTCCAAATACCATGGTCCTGTATTGTTTTTATAATCAGAAAAAAGACAATAAATACCGCTTCTTTTAAAAAAAAGTGGGTTGGGGCATCTAACAGCATTTCCTGGTTTGAGGAGCTCTGATGGTTATCCATTTTGCCACTTTTCCCTCAAATTCATCTTCCTGATTTTGTATTATTGGTTCCTGAGAATCTCCCATTACTTTGGTACAGTTACTACACACACACATGCACACACACACACAATATAAAACAATGTTAAGCCACTGACCATTATTGCCACTCGAGTGATGGTTCTAAGCTCTGTGATTCACTGGTAAAGTCACTCGGTGCTCTGTTAGAGGCAGACTTACCAGAGCCAGTATACACTGTAGCTTTTCCGGCTGTGTGGTCTGTCACGTGACCGCTCTTTTCTTCTCTGGGAGCACAAAAGCATCCATAGGCACTATGCCAACGGATGTGTGTGGCCGGGTTCCAGTAACACATTATGGACACTGACATCTGAATTCATAATTTGCATGCGTTTTGAAATATTCTTTCGAACATTTTTTAGTCATTTAAATATCTTAAAACCATTCCTAGTTTAGCAGCATTACTAAAACAGGCAATGAACCAGAGCTGGCCTGCCGGCCATGGTTTACTCACCTTTGTTATTATGCAGGAATCTACTGACTTCTCTGTATCATAAATACTCACACCAACACCTAATTTTTGAGCACATCCCTTGTGCCAGGTACTGCCGGAGCACATTGTACAGACGGGCTATTTTGGCTCTATCAGTCTGAAGGGGTTCTGCTATTTTTGCCACTTACAGGTGAGGAACTTGAGGCTTAGAGCTGGTATCTTGAGACCGTAAAGCTATTCAGTTGTGATGGTGGAATTTAGGTCCAGGCATTCTGATGTCAGAATTATCTTTTAAAAAGATAATATTCAATGTGCTGTCCATGGTCCAGCAGCAGCAGCAGCACCTGGGATTTGGTTAGAAATGAAAACGCATGGGGCGCCTGGGTGGCTCGGTCTGTTAAGTGCCCGACTCTTGATTTTGGCTCAGGTCACGATCTTATGGTTTGTGAGATGGAGCTCTGCATTGGTCTCTGCGCTAGGCGTGGAGCCTGCTTAAGATTCTCTCCTCCCTCTGACCCTTCCCCTGTTTGTGCACGCATGCTCTCTCTCTCTCTCCCTCAAAATAGATAAACTTTAGACAAAAAAAAAAAAAAAAAAGGAAAGAAAAAAAAAAAAGAAAACGAAATGCAAATGGAAATGCGTGGCCTGCCCCAGACCCACTGAATCGAAATCTCGGGCTGGGCCCCAGAACCTGCTGCACAAGGTCCCTAGATGCAGGCGCCTGGGTGGCTAAGTTGGTTGTGTGTCTGACTCTTGGTTTCGGCTGAGGTTGTGATCTCATGGCTTTGTGGGTTCAAGCCCTGCTTCGGTTTTCTCTCTCTCACCCTCTCGCTGCCCTCCCCCACTCGCACTGTCTCTGTCTCTCTCAAAATAAATAAATAAACTTGAAAAAAATTTTTAGTGTTTATTTACTTTTGAGAGAAAGAGAGAGACAAGAGCATGAATGGGGCAGGGGCAGAGACCAAGACACAGAGTCCAAAGCAGGCTCCAGGCTCTGAACTATCAGGACAGAGCCCAGCTCAGGGCTCGAACCCAGGAACGTGAGATCATGACCTGAGCCAAAGTCGGACACTTAACTGACTGAGCCACCCAGGTGCACTGATGAATAAATAAATTTAAAAAAAGATCCATAGATGATTTTACTCACATTAGAGTTTGAGAAGCAACAAACTAGCTCTAATCTAGTGTATTGGTTTCTTCAAACTAAGTATTGTCTCTATGATAACTATCATTTCAAATATTTGTATTTTCCTGTTGCATTTCCTACATTTAGTATCAAATATGGATGTTGGCAGATACCTGGTTTTAATGAAGTTTACTGGACAGCTGTTATGAGCAAGGAATCAAAAGGTATACTCAAAGAGGTTATAACTGAGCACAAAGGATATGATAATTACATAAACATTTGGGGCAAAATGGAATAATAAAGGTGTAAAGAATGGCATGGGTCTATAAAAAGAAGGAATGAAGTGGATGGATAGTTCTGTGTGGCACTGGGGTGATTCTTTAACGATGTGCAGAGTTATGGGAACCGAGGACTTTCCAGAAGAAAAGAATACGGGTGAAGCGATGAGTAGGTAAGCCTATTCTTTGAAAGAACTTGGTCTTGTATAGAGCACTGACTGAAAAGAAGCACGATTGCTTTATAACCCAAAGGGAAGGTTGCCTTTTATGGTGAACTGAGTTGGTTGTTGGGTGGCAAAATCAAATGCAATCATCTCTTAACCAGGTCAGGATGGAATCACAGTCATACCTGTTCACTCAGAAAGAACAGAGGCGTAAGCATGTCACATAAGGACACATCCCACTTTTCTAGACCACGTGATGTGTCTCTTCAAGTAAGACACAAAAAACATAGACGAAAGTCTTAAGGAAATAAAAATCTTGGAAAAAGGATCTCTGGGATCAAAGTCGAATGACTGTTTAAAGGAAGCTTTCAGTATAGTCACAAAAGGAAACTTGAAGTTCATTCAACCCAACTCAGTTGCCTCAAATCTTTGTTGGAACGAGACAAGGAGCTACAGAAAGAGAGGGAGAGTGAAGGCTCCTTATCTCAAAGGAATCAAACCGCGATCCAGTTATTTTAGCACCTTGCTCAAGGTTGCACAGCTGGCTACAAATCTTGAGGCTAGCATCTGGGTTTCTTTTATCCAGATGTGTTGGCCTGCTTTATAATGCAGAAAACCTCAAATTAGCAATTTCTGGGCAGCTACTCTAGTCTTAAATCTGACATATTGAGGCTGTACTTAAATCCGTTCCCCTCAAAAGGAGTTGTAAATTATAAGCTTTGATATTTGGATTTTAAATAAAAAGCCGCCCTGGGAAGTCTACAACAATACCTGAAATGTTCAGCATCGTTAAGAAATATCATAACATGTCAAAAATGGATATTCTAAAGTTCTTGCCCTAAAACAAATTGTTGCCATATTACCAACTTTGGAAGTGCGTAAGGCCAGAAACAGGTGTGGGGGTCTAACTTATTTTGTATTTGGGCTTTGGTTGCAGATTGACTTCATCTTGAGAAAGTCGCCCCACTTTTTCGAGGCATATTCTCCTCATCTAAGTAACGAGGATGACACATCTCAAAGTTACTGTGTCATCAAGACAGCCTAGGAAAAGTGCCCTAGGAAAGATATTTGCCACATAATAAAAGTTTAATAAAATTTTCTTTTCTTTCCCCCCTCCTTTCTAAGCAACTACATCAATGCTTCTTTGTCCCCCCCACCCCCTGCCCCCTTCATTTATTCCTTACTTTCTTCTTAAAATTTCTTTATGCAACAAACCACTGAACCAATGGCTGGGACGGTTAGCTTAAATACCAAGGAATTTTACTTCTCAGAAATGCATTTTATTTTTTTTTCCAGGTTCATAGTTTATGATGGTACAAATTGGCTATCGCATGAGGAGTTGGCATTAGCTTCTCCAGGCCTGGGAGCTTAACGGGAAAATGGCGTGCTTTAAAATATGCTTGTGTCTCTTTCACAGCTGGTGTTTTTAATTTTAATTTTTATTATCTTTTTATTTTTAAAGATTTTTATTAAACATTTTTCATGTTGATTTATTCAAGTTTTATTTATTTTGAGAGACACAGGCACAAGCAGGGGAGGGGGCAGAGAGAGAGGGAGAGAGAGGATCCCGAGGCATCAGCGCAGTGCTGACCTTACCTTGAAGTGTTAAGACCATCAAAGCAATGGCTCCATGTGTGGCCAGTACACAATTCATTCACCTTGTGAGAGGGTAAGAGTTGAAACTTTTTTGGTATGAGTGAAATGGAATTAGGCATCTGTTTCTGGACCTGTCATGATTTCTTTTTTTTAAAGAATTTATTGTCAAATTGGTTTCCATACAACACCCAGTGCTCATCCCAACGAGTGCCCTGCTCAGTGCCCGTCACCCACTCCATGATTTCAATCCTGCAAACGGCACCAGTTCCACTGGGTGTGCCCTTCAATGCACCTCAAAAATGCCTTTTAAATTGCCCATTTGTTGACTTCTCTATGGCCTTAAAATTTCTTCTAAGAATAGGTGGCCTTCTTTCCTTTAGACACAAAGCAGGTAAACTGTTATAATTGCCTTGTATGTTCTGACTTCCAGAAGAGCACTTTCAATACGATTTTGCGTCAGACGAAATAAATATTTGGGAATGCCTAGAACATGCAGATGGGCCAGTAGGAAGAGCATGGCATCAGTATCGATAGATTTGAGTCCTGGCTCCGCCATGTTCCACTTGACTCTTAGTGAAAACCCCAATTTCTTCAGCCCTGCCACCAACCTCACAGGGCTGCTGTGGGGGTCAGCATAAATAATGGAAGGGAAAGGTCATCCAAAATTCAGAAAAATCCTTCAGATTTGAGTTCCTGTTGTTAGTTCTGAGCATCAAGAGGCATTCAGATTTTTACCATGGCTGAAGTAGGGCCCGTGGTCCTAATGGACACTTTCTATCATCCGTATCGCTACTGCCCTAGCGGCGTTGCCCTCACCTTGTGCCTCTTGTCACAGACATCCATCTTTCCACGCTTACTCCTCGTTATTTTTCCACGGAACCGTCAGTGTGAGATCATGTCTTATGCCTGCTTCGAAGTCTTCGAATCCTTCAAATGTCTTCTTGTCTTGGGATACCATGCTCCACAAAGTCCTACGTGATTTACCTTCTGTTTCCGTGACCTCCTGTTGAATTCCTATCTTTCTTCCTTATTATACGACGCACTGAACTCTTTCTGTTGCTCGGCCAAGACAAACTTGCTTCCACTTCAAGATCACTACCTGTTGCTATTTGTGTTGCCTACGAACTTAGCCTGCTTGGTTTCTTCTTCTCTGAGGTCAGCTCCTCAGAGAGGCCTTATCTGACTCTACGCCCTAAAGCGATGACTCTATTCCTAGTCACTTTCTAATACATCATCCTGTGATTTTCCTCAACACTTTTACCATCGATGGAAAATAAAATACTCATTTACTTGTTTACTTGACTGTTGTCTCTCAGCTCCTAGAATAAAACCCAGAGAGCAGGGGTATGGTCTGTATTTCAGAGCTTAGAACAGTGCTGGACAGATAGAAAGCAACCAGTGAACACTGCTAAATACATACAGGTATAAAATAATGGTGCTAACTGCTTAACTTTTGTAAATCTTGTACCTGCTTGCCCCAAATTGAAGCACAGAACACGCAACAGAGAACATCAAGGGTATAAAGAATGGCTAATTTTTATTCAAGTTTTAAAAACGGATTTTCCTCTTCTCTGCTATTGATTTCCACAAAGCAAGAACTTATCCCTCAAGTTAGACCTAAGGAAATACTTAAAACTGTGTGGCTTGGCTATATATAGACTGCAGATCTAAAGGGTTTTCTCCTCCATGGTTTAATCAATATTGCATGGATGCGTATTCAAGCACACAACCAGAGTTTTATGTTTTTTACTATCTTTGATAGCTGACAACATTCTTTTTATGTCTTGGTATCTGGAAAAGATAACTTTAAAAAGGAAAATATGCTACTTCTGTGTGCATTGATGACCACAGCTATTGCTTGCCTAATTTTCAGCTCCACCCTGGAGAAGTCCCACCCAGTCTTGCCAAGAAGCTAGGAGCTGGATGGTAATTTGGAAGCAGTAATAGTTTTTCCCAAGTGTATTTTTGGCAGAAGAAACAGCTAGAGATTAAGGAGTATAAAGAGGGCTGAAAGCTTCCATTGACCTTCTGGGGCCTTGACTAAGGCTGCTTATGTTGCCATGACCCCAACAGATGGCCACCTTCCAAATTGTTCAAAACATTACTTCTGGGCATATAGAGCTGATATCTCAGTGCAGGGATAGAAGCCCAGCTTGGCCAAAGTTCAGTTAAGAAAGTACCTCCATTGGAATGATACTATCTGGCAAGGGACAAATCCAACGATGCCATAGGTATTATCTGTCATTCCTTTCCATGCTTGAATCATTTCCTTCATAGACCGGATAATGAGCAGTCTACAGAAATATAACTGGGTGAGAATCTGTGTATAAACACTGAAATATTTCTTCAGAGTTGATCTTGTCCAGCTGAACTTCTGGAGTGAGATGAATATGGGCCCCAGCTAGAACCTCATTCTTTCTTTCTACCGTCATGAAAGAGAACATGTATGGACCCGTTTCATTGTGTTGTTTCGTTTAGTCGGAACCCACTGATAAATTCTTTTTTTTCCTGTTTAAACTAAGTTGACCGATGTAAATGGTACGGTGGATAGAGGCTTTGATTTTGGGTAAAAATTAGTAGACGATCACCTTAATTCGACTGATTCTACTTGCGACTAGTTCACCAGTTCCTGGTCAGCTCACTCAACTTGTCACTTCATCCTGTGAAGTAACGACCTCTTCTGCGAAGCCTTTTGGGAGTCGCTAAACTCCGTCTGGGAGTCAGCGACTTCATCTTTTATTTCCAAAAGGCAATTGTTTTTCCAGGAATAATGCCCTTAATATAAAATACTATATTTAATGATTTAAAAGTTTCTCTCTACTCTCTAACAGGGTATGATCTGCACAAGGGGATGGGCTGTATCTTACTCATCTTTTTTTAAAAAATATTTTTAATGTTTATTTATTTTTGAGAGAGACAGAGTACGGGTGGGGAAGGGGCAGAGAGAGAGGGAGACACAGAATATGAAGCAGGCTTCGGGTTCTGAGCTGTCAGCACAGAGCCTGATGCGGGGCTTGAACTCATGAACGGCAAGGTCATGACCTGAGCCGAAGTCAGATGCTTAATCAACTGAGGCACTCAGGTGCACCTCTTACTCATCTTTGTAAACATATCTTACCAACACGAAATGCTTTGTAGATACTGATCCTGTGAGTAAATAAGAGTTATTTGTCTTAATTTAGCAAAAAATACAGAACCCTAAAGTCAATGACAAGTAAATTTTCATTGAGTGCCTGACAAATGGCAAGCAGTTTTGAATATATGATTTCATTAACACTAAACAAGCCTAATTAAATATTAATACCCCCCCTTTTTAGTGAAGAAGGTGTCATGAAACAGGGTTGAGGGAGTGAGTGCCAAACTCAAGATCTGAAAAGCAGAAAAGTATCTCACCTAAAATGAATTTGTTCACCAAGTGGCCAAACTTGTGTTTTTTTGAACGTAATTATTAGAAATCAAGCTAAATGGCATCAACAGAGATATCCCTCAGAATAATGACATTTGCTATTCATCTTCCATAATAACCCCCATTGTATAGATGAAGCAATAGGGACTCAGGTATACGAAAAATTTTTTTAAGTCTATAATGAAGCAGAATTAATTCAAAACAGATTTATTACCTTCAAGTCTGATGATCTTTCCAATTTCTCGTAACCTTCTTACAATCGTTTTCCTCTATAAATTCTAATAGTATTATATCAAATCAAATCTCAATAAACACATTTTTGTAGGGTGGTAAAATAGTGGAGTCCATTTATGTTACTCTGATTACCAAAAATGAAGATATGTGTTTATCTAGCAATATGCAGCTTAGAGAATCTAAAAGGTTGATGCATCTACAATTGGAGTTGTTAAAAGCATAGGTTTTGGACTAATTTTGGACTAAAGGTATGAATTAGAATCCCAGGTCCACCACGCATAAGATGGGTGACCTTGAGTAGGTCACACAGACATGATGAAGCTAAGTTTCCTCATTTTTACCTAATCCTTTTCTTGATTGCAAAGGAATAAGACTGGCTAATCAAAGCAGAGAAGGAATGTGCTGGAGTCGCTAATGAGGAAAAACCAGAGAGCCAGGGAAAGAAGAGGGTAAAGACATTGTAGTTCTGGGTAATTCAAGGAGAATTCTCATCCTGATTCTTATGCTTTTCCATGCCTACCTCCCGTCAGGAATGAGCTTCAGCCCAGTTTCTTTCAATTATCACAAGGCAGATTCTGATTGGTCCATGAGTCCATTCTGATAGGTGTCATGACTACTCTGGCTGGAACTGTGCCGAGCTCTTCAGTAACCATCAATCAATTCTGTACACATAATAAAGGAGGTAATTCTCCAAAAGGCAGTAGAAATCCTCTTACCAAAAAAACCTCAAACAAACCCAGGAGTCCCCGAAACAATAGACATCTATGGAAGTCCTTCCTTCATAGGGTTACTGTGAAGGTGGCAATCAGAGGGCAGGAAATCAAAGGAGGGTAAGACAAAGGAAGAGATCTTTGGCCTTCAAGCCACAGACTGCTTGATTAATACCCATATTAATGATCGGGGTTTTATGATTTTATAATTAATTTTTGATATTTTCAAATTTATTTATTTTTATTTTATTTTATTTTATTTTATTTTATTAATTTTTTAATGTTTTTATTTATTATTGAGAGATAAGACAGAGCATGACCAGTGGAGGGGCAGAGAGATGGGTAAACACAGAATCTGAAGCAGGCTCCAGGCTCTGAGCTGTCAGCACAGAGCCTGATGCGGTGCTTGAACTCACAAACCAGGAGATCACGACCTGAGCCGAAGTCAGACACTTAACCGGTTGAGCCACCCAGGCACCCCTGTTTTTGAATTTAAAAAAATGTCCTATGAAATCGATCATTAGTTGAGGAATCAGGAAGAACTGTAAGAGCTTTGATTTTCCTGCTATGTTTCTGTATTTCTAATACTTCTTCCATAGGGTTACGGAACCTCCTTTGTAGAAGGGAGATACGAAAATATCGATCAGAAACATAATTTCAGGTCAAAAGAAACATTGGACATAATTGGGTCTATCTACATCAGAGAGAAAAGCTAAAAGCTCAGAAGAGAAAAGGGGCTTGCAAAGCTTATTTTGTAATCTAGGTCTTTATCAGTTATACAGAGAACTAGAAACAAAAGGCCAAACGAATGAGGTAACCTATAAAATCCTTTTTTAATATGTGCCATTCTGGAAGTCCATGCGTGCCTGGCTGTTTAGCGGACCTAAGTCATGATCTGTACACCCTGAAGATGAGTTGTATGTTAGGGGTCAGAACTCCAGAAGTAGTAGGCAAACAATAACACTGAGCCAGGTCTCTGGATAAAAAGCCAAATGGTCTGGTCTACAAGTTGTGGAAAGGAAGTTAGTGAAAGTGAGAGAGATCTGGTCTGAGGGAGGGACTAACGCTATCTGACTTACCCTCTGCAGACAGTGGGTTTCATTTGTTCAGAGCTCACTGCCTAGACAAAGGTCTTGAAGATGCCTAATCTTCTGTCTTCATTTTTGAAATATATATATGTATATATTTAAAAGAAGGATCCATATGGAGGTTTAGCAGAGGACATGACATTCTGGAACTCTTAAGTACCCTGAGCTCCCTGTAACAAAGAGGAAGGTTCCTGGCAACCCGCCCCCATGACAAAGCTTGTGCTCAAACTTTAGGCTCCCCTAGGGTTGGCAATGATGGTTTTCATTTAGGCCTGCTTGGGCCCCCCAAGTAGAAGACTTGGACTGGTTCTGAATCAACTCTGTCATGCAGTTACTTGGGGGTGCCAGATTTGAGAAGAAAAAAAAAAAAAGGCAAAACAAAAAACACTCTCGAAGTCCAGAAAAGTTTGGCTCAAGCCTATGCATATAATAAAAAAATAACAAAGAGGAAAAAAAGTGTTTTTGTTCTTATGAAATAGGGAGTCAGTGCTTTCATGTTATCATCAAACGGCGGTGTCAAACCTCAGTCACAGCTGCTGCTAAATGCATCTGAGAAAGCCCCTGAAGGTGAGTGGGTAGGGTGGGATTATGGGAATCCTCGCCTGACAAATCCGTGGATTTCAACAGCCTAGCTAATTACAGGGCAGGGCAGCCCAAACACTGGCTCTGACAGAGAGACTGGGTTCCACATTCGGGGTAGTAACTTAAGCCACCCTGGGTGTCCAACCTCTGTTCTCAATGTACCCTCAGAACAAGCTGTCCTCGGGCTCAGTCTACAGAACCCAAGAGGACAGGGAAGGCAAAGAGGAATTTTTGCGTGCCCTTTAAAACTCCAGCTGAGTTCAGGCTTCAAACAGCAAATGAGAGATTCCCATACCCCTGCTCTTGGCTTTTCCTGTAATCCAATCTCCAGGATTTGAAGGGTTTTAAGTCAGGGCGTTTCCACCCTGTTTGGAGGGTGTCATGGGAATCTCCAAACAAAGTTGTATTTCGCTTTTCCTCCAGCCTGTGGGAACGTGGTGTGAGCCTCTATCAGCTGCGCTGGTCCCCCGCCTTTAGGTTTTGATGGCACGGTGCCAGCTCTCTAATGGTTGCCGGCTTTAGTGATTAAACTCAATTTAGATGCGGAGTGTTGAGGTTTTGCACGCAAGCTGCAGAATTGGATTGCCTATGGTCAGATTTCAGCGCCACTATTTAAAAATGGCATAAGCTCTGTCTAGTCAGTTAAACCCTGAGTCTGTTTCTCCTTCTAAAAGAAAGAGATAAGGAGAATAGCAGGCATTGGTTGAATTCTTACTCTATGGAATATGTTCAGAACCCTGCATGCTTTCAACTCGTGTAATCTTCATAATACTCCTTGTAAAGCAGGTACTCTTATAATTGTCACTCCCGTTTTATTGAGAATAACAGGGCACAGAGTGATTAATACCATGCCCTGGGTGGCAGGCTGGCACACAGCAGACAGGGATTTGAACTCCACAACTTTAGCCCCAGGGACTCAGTGCCTACTTACTATGCTGTAGCGCCCTGTCCAGCAGTGATGAGAAGGAACAGTACTTAACTCGAAGGGTCCTGACGATACTAAATGAGCTCTACATAAACAGGTGGGGGCACAGTGCCTGGACCATAGTAAACACTTAATAAATACTAATTATTTTTGATAATGGCGATGGCAAGTGGTGGTCGTGAGAAGGCAATGATGCTAACAGTGATGAGGTTTGAGAAAATGTACATCTGTCCTTGCCGACCATGTGTCCAGCATGGACAGGAGTCCAGGATGGTGGAGTTTCTCAAGATCTTGAACTGATGGAAAGGGAATGATGCTCCCACCTCTTTAGAAAGAAAGCCCTACCATCTTTATTTTATTGAAATTTATTTATTTATTAAGAGAGAGACAGACAGAGAGAGAGGGGAAGAAGGGGCAGAAAGAGAGGGAGAGAGATAATCCCAAGCAGCCTCCATGTGTTGTCAGCCCAGAGCCGAATGCAAGCTCTTGAGCTGAGATCAAGAGTTGGATGCTTAACCAACTGAGCCACCCGGGAGCCCTAAAGTCCTACCTTCTTCAAGTAAAATAAAAAAATAAAGGGCTCCACTGTCTCTGGGTTACTGTGAAAGGGAAAGAAAGAAGAAAAAACGGAAAAGAGTCATAGCAAGGATTTCTCTGTCCTCCGTCCCCAAATCCGACTTATCCCTCGCACCCTGCTCTAGGTGATTCCCACAACAGATTGGTTGGGTGCACATTACTTTACGATTCTACCAATCAAGACCTTTGAGCATGAAACATGAAAGAGGCTAAGAAACTTGCTGAGATACCACAACCAGAATCTCTGAGCCAAGGTTTCATCCAGGCCCACGCGCCACGCTGCCGTCACGGTCATCAGTTATCATTGTTTGAGGAAACTCATTGAAATAAACCTTACAGCAGGTAAGGTTTATTTCATCTCATCTCTATGAGTTTATTTCTGCTCATCTCTGACTTCCCAGCATTCTCTCCTGTGACAAACACGCATGGAGCATCTCGTAGACACGAAGCCTGAACTGTCTGACGGCTTCCACCAGCCCCATCACAGCCCATTCGGCAAGTGTCTGGTCCAGTTGAAAGTGGGGCTCCAGACCATTATAGCAGGAGGCAGCTGTCCAGGAAGATATTAAACAAGGACGTAGACTCGAAATTCCAAACAGTTGGGAATCTGTTGTTTTAAATACCCCATAGCTCCTCTTTGGTTCTCTGGAGGCAAAAATAGCTCAGTTGCCAGGAAACCTATGTGTAGCAATAACTTCTCACTAAACAGATGTACAAATCTCAACTCTAAAAGATTGCTCTTTAAAGCTCCCACTTACGTTTGCACAGTATAAGATGGGTTCATCATTAACACCCTAAAAATATGTTGTCATGTTGAAATACTATAAATTAAGAGAAGAAGACACTGATCGCAAAAAGTTAGGGACTAGATAACTGTCTCCATCAAGCTCATCTCAGAGTCATGGCCGGCCTCCCATGTCCCTCCAGACACTGTAGTTCAACAGAGGTTGAGAAAATTGTTTCTGAGAATCGCAACATAAATAAATCAGGTAAATCAATATGGTGAATAGGATATGGTATAGGAAGTGTAATATCTAGCCCAAGGAAGATTGTTTCCTTCTCTCTTAAACTGAGTCAGTCTTTATTCTTAGAATGATCTATGTATTCACTTCCTAAGGCTGCGGTACTAAGGTAGCCAAAGTGGAGCAGCTCAGAACAACAGAAATGTGTTTTCTCTCAGTTCTGAAGTTTAGATGTCCGAAATCAAGGTGATGGCAGGACCATGGTCTCCCTATGCCTGGGGAAAAGAATACTTCTTTCCTCTTTCTAGCTTCTCAAGGTTGCCAGCAATTCTCAGCATTCTTTGGCTTGTTGATGGCAATCTCTGCCTCTGTTGTCACATGGCCCTCTTTCTCCTGTGTCTCTCACTTCTTTTTTTTTTTTTTTTTAAAGTTTATTTATTTGAGACAGACAGAGAGAGAGAGCGTGCGCACACATGGGCGAGTTTGGGCAAACGGGGGGAGGCACAGTGCTAAACAATCGGTGAATGGATAAATGAATGCACCGACTTAGGTGATGTCTTTATCTGGGTGCTCTCCCTTCTGGACTCCTCCACTTCCCTGGCCTGGGAGACCTTTCCTGATCCTTCCTACCACAATCTGTAACTTTTTCAAGACATCGCTTTGTTTCCTGGAAAAGAGGAACTGTGTTCCCAACCTTCCAATTCTCCCAAATGCTGAACAGTACTTTGTAAGGAATAAGCACTCATTTGCTCAGTAATATCCATTAGATCGAACTAAATTAGTCATTAGTCACTAAAACTTCCATTGCTACCTTCCTCAGTCAAGTCTGTCCCAAGCTCTGCTTCATTCTTTACCTGGTTACTGTCCCTTTGTCCCACACTTTGAGGACCAAGATGTTAGGACAATTGTCCCTGTCCCTTTAGTGAGCTGATGAACAATCAGTAACATTTTGCGATATTTACTTCATCATTTTTTGCTGAAGTTTTAAAAAGAAATATCGGACATCATGATAGTTTACCACTAAATACCTCAGTATGCATTTCTAAAAGGTAAGAACATGTTTAATGACAAGATTATTATCACACCCAACAAAACTCACTATAATTGTATCAATATTATCTAACACCATCCTAGTTCATATTCAGCTTTCCCTAATTATCTCCAAATGTGTTTCATGGTGGTTATATTCAAGCTTTAATCTAACCAGTTTCCATTCATTCCTTTTGACTGTTTGGTCTCTTAGGTAACTTTCAGTTTAGACAATTGCCCTGTTGCCTTGCCTTCTTTTTTCATAACCTCATGTTAAATCTAATTGACTGAGCCATGCAGGTACCCCTCTCCATCTTCTTTATATGGCATAATAGTGTAACGATCTCCTGGCATCCGAGAAGTGAAGCCAACTTAAAATCAGGAAAGGTTTTACGTTTCCAATGCAATTTGATACTCATTATCTCATTTTGTTGCTTTTATATATATATATATATATATATATATATTTATTTATTTATTTATTTTTAAATATTTTTAAATATTTAAATATTATATTTTAAATATTTTTAAAATATTTTATTTATTTCTTGAGAGACAGCACACAAGCAGGGAATGGGCAAAGAGAGAGAGGGACAGCGGATGCAAAGCAGGCTCTGCGCTGACAGCCTGACAGCAGTGAACCCAATGCGGGGCTCGAAACCCACAAACCAGGAGATCATGACCTGAGCCGAAGTCAGACACTCGACCGACTGAGCCACCCACCCGCCCCTCATTTTGCCCCTTTAAAAAACAACCCTTTAAGTATTCTTTCGAAGGTTTTAACTGCATTTTACAATTGAGACAACTCAAGCATAAAAAGATCAGGTCTCAACCTTGAGCTCTATGTGGGTTTGTTTTGTTTTGTTTTTGTTTTTTGCCAAATTATTTCCATTTCTTTGTAGAGACTGACTAGCTATTCACCAAAACCACTTCTTCCTCTTTGCGCTTGCACAGATAGACAACGCTCTTCAGTCTGCCTCGCCGCTTGGTGTGATCCCATATTCGAGTTCTGGTCAATGCCATGTGAGTGGAAATGTGTCTAATACCACTCCCGGATCAGGTCTGAAAAGCTTCCAGTAAGATCTTCCATGCATTATACATTCCTGTTTGTTGAGGCAGGTAACATTGCCTTAACTTATCATCATTTCCTATCACTCCTGTGTCTCTGTTTCTCCTTTTCCCCAAACATTCTGTACCGAGGCCCCTCTTCCTCACAACGTTTTCCTTTCGTGAAGTGCACAATCTTTTATCTACCCCTCAAGGCTCACATCATGTGAGCACTATACCGTGCGAGCTGCGCACCATCCCCAAATCCTTTCAAGTCCTCTTTGTCTCTAAATACTTGTAGCATGAACAATCAAGCATTATACCTTTTGCTATGTGGTCATGCATATTGGACTTCACCCAAATCAGAATATCTTGGATCACCACATACCCATGATGCTCTATGAGGTATTGAACATATGGTAAAAACTTGATAGATTTCTGCTAATTAGTTGAGAGGTACTGTTTGATAAGCAAAATTGAAAATGCCTGACTGTTTCCTGGCTGTTTATTAATTTTCAGTGATTTATTGAGTATCTATTATGAGTTTGGCATTGCTCTAGAAACTAAGACCAAAGTAAGCACACTACCTCATTTATCTACCCTTCACATTAAGTGTCTTTTCACATTTTCCACCCTGGAGCTTTTCTCTTGGAGTTGGCCGCTTTCTATGCATTGGCAAGGGGTATCTCTATAGTTTGTTGAATAGACTAAGCCTTAAATCCAGACAATTTGATGGTCATATCCTGGTTCCTTTATTTACTTTCTGTGCAACCTGGGACAACATCCTCATTCTCCCTGTACCTCTAGCTCTGTCACTATAAAACAGAGGGAGTCGTATATAACTCGCAAGGTTGTCATGACAATGAAATAAATAGTATATTTAAAGAAAGTACCTAAACCTAAATAAATATAGCAGATGCTCAGTAAAGGTTAGTTCCCCCTTAGTGTGGTCCCGTCATTTTGAAAGAAGACGGCATTTTTCTTAGGGGCCATGTAGACATTTAGAATTACATCTGAGGAGGAGCAGGTGACCAGCCTAGAGGGCCTACTGTACCTCTCTCCCTCATGTTTACGAATTCCCTCAGTCCTTAACTGAGCCCTTTTCAGAGAAAATATGGCAACAGGGAATTTTATTTTTTTTTTCAAGAGGAGACAGAAGAAAACTTGATTTATTAGACAAGCGAGGTTGGGGGGGGGCAACTGACATTCTCCCTAATTTTTTGCATCTTTTTCTGATTTACTTAGTCTCTGAGGCTTCAAGGGCAAATTAATGACAGTGTCAGCTTGTTTCGCCCCTTTGTCACGATGATTAGGCCGCACATGAGATTTCCATCCTTGTGAATGAGACGGTTTTAGGGAATATGAAAATGCAGCATTCAGGCTCTGAGAAGCAACCCGCCAGGCCAGGATGGGGGAGACGTGGCTAAGCAGCTGCACGTGTGAGAGGGATTAGCAATTTCAGCTGACTGCCAGCCCAGCATGAGTCACCAGTGAGTTGGGACTGCCAAGGGGAGAATTTGATCCGGGGCTGAATTAACAGGGCTGCAGTGTCCAGACCAAAGGGAGTGATACTCTCGCTGTCTCGGCATGAATCGGACCACACCTAACGTGCTGCAACTCTTATTTACCCCAAATACGCACTCTTTCTAGCTGATTATAGTTCATTATAGTGTGAGAGTGGATTATCTAATAATTGCATGAAGAATGTAATCCTTTACCTTATCTCGCCTCTAGAATTTACCACGCAAGTTGTGTTATTTTATATGTAGATGTTTGCATCTGTGAGGGCTAGGAACATGTCTTTCTCTGTCATGTGTCTGGTAGTACAAATGGGACAGAGATGTGTTTGGTTCTTCTTTGTTATAAAAATGGACCAGCTTCTAGAAGCAGTGTCTACTGTATGGAGCTTGAACGCTGTAGCCAAACAGGCCTGGATTCCAATCCTGTTTCGACTATTATGCACAAGAAAAATTATGCAGTGGCTCTTCTAATTTCCAGTTCTACATTTTGGGGTGAGAGTGTTTTTCTTCATACTCCTGTGTACCTCCCCACCCCTCAACCTACCAGACATAAACCCATAGACATATACCGCCCTTATCTTCCTTTTATAGGAAGCAATAAGCATTGAGCCCTGGGAACTATGTCTCCATCATAAAGGAGACTTGAAAGTTAGGTAGGTAGGGAACAGGGCAATGCAGAAATGGGAATCTGGTAAGATGACGTACTGGGGGATTTTAGGCAGAGTTACGATAAAGTATCAGCACTAGGCATTAGAAAGAATCCCATTTAAAATTATGAGTTTTTTTTTTAATGTTTACTTACTTACTTTTGAAAGAGAGAGAGGCAGAGAGAGAGGGAGACAGATATTCCCAGGCGAGCTCTGGGCTGTCAGCCACCTCCCTCCCCCTGCCCACCACCCCACCACCCCGCCACTCAGACGTGAGGCTTGAACTCACTATGAGATCATGACCTGAGCCAAAATCCAGAGTCAGACGCTTCACTGACTGAGCCACCCAGGTGCCTCATCAAGTTACCAGAGTTAAAACAGATAAATTTGTGCCTGGAAATGGGGTCAAAATAAAACACACTACCCCACCTTACCCTCCCTCTCCACTTCAGCAAGGATTGAACGAACAGCCAAAAGAGCAGCGAGAGAAGCTACGGGCAACTCGCACAGAGATTTGTCAGCATGTCTGGGTAGATGTCTCCTTCTTTCAAAATTAATTAAAACAAAGCAAAGCCAAAAACAAAACAAAAAGACACAAGTCTCAACATTAGAACCCATGAGGCTGATAATACATGGAAAGGGGAGAATTGTATTATTCCGAAGACTCAGAAGGAGGACCTACCTCTAAAATATATTTCGTGAAGAAAGCAAAGAAAATGTAAAACAAAATCTTGAAAAGGAGTGTGACAGATTCTTTAGGAAGTAGAGAAAAAATATAGAATTTGGTATTTTGGGATAGAGTGCTTTGGAAGAAATACAAATAAAAAGAAATGAACTATTGATAATATCCATATCATGGATGAAACAGAACAACATTAAACTGAGCCGAAGAAGACAGAAACAAAAGATCACCTATAGTGGATTGTTCCACTTACACGAAATTCTAGAAAAGGCAAAATCGATCTAGAGTGAGAGACCAAAGCAGTGGTTTCTAGGGCTGGGAGCAGGGAAAAACCGCCTTCAAAAGGATGCGGAGAACAATTTTGTAAGGATGGAATGAGTCTCTGCCTTAATTAGGGTGGTGATTACATGCATTTATGCATTTGCCAAAGCTTACCAATCTGTCCATTTCCGATGGGTGCATTTCGTGTGTGTGCGTAAATTATATATTTTCTATATTACAACGTATCCCACACACAATTGACACGCAAAAGAATGTTGGGGAATATGTATTCAAATGAACATAGGTAAAGACTTAATGTCTTTGCTATATTGGAAAAATACTTACATTATTGAAGAAAAATAGCTAAAGTTCCTGAAGAAGTAATTCACAGAGGAGCATGTGGTTAGTACACTTTTGAATATATTTGCCACCATTATCAATCAAACCATGCAAATAAAAACAATAATTTTGTCCTTTTTTTTAAATCCTTTTATCTATTTCATGCATCCTCCCTGCCACCCCTGTCCCACCCCTGCCACCTCTCCTCTGACAATCATCAGGTTGTTCTCTGTATTTAAGACTATTCTTTGAGGGACACCTGGGCGGCTCAGTCAGTTAAGCATCTGGCTTTGGCTCAGGTCATGATCTCATGGTTCATGAGTTTGAGCCTCACATTGGGCTGTCTGCTGTCAGCACGGAGCCCACCTCGGATTCTCTGCCTCTCCCCTGCTTGTGCTCCCTCTTTCTCTCTCTCAAAAATAAATATTTTTTTAAAAAATTTTAAAAAAGACCGTTTTTTGTCTCTTTTTTTCTTTGTTTCTTAGATTCCACATATGAGCGAAATCATGTGGCATTTGTCTCTCTCTGTTTGACTTATTTCACTCAACATTATATTCTAGGTCCATCCATGTTGCTGCAAATGGCAAGATCTCATTCTTTTTTATGACTGAGTAATATTCCATTGTCTATACACACCACCTCTTCCTTATCCATTCAGCCATCGGTGGCCACTTGGCCTGCTTCTACTTCTTGTGTATCGAAAATAATGCTGCAATAAACACAGCAGTGCACATATCTTTTCTAATTAGTATTTTCCTTTTCTTTGGGGAAATATCCAGCAGTGGAAGTACTGGATCATATGGTAATTCTATTTTTAATAAACTTTTCTCATTTTCAAAGACCGGTTTTGAAACAATTAAAAAATACTTAATGAGGGGCACCTGGGTGGCTCAGTCAGTTAAGCGTCTGACTCTTGGTTTCAGCTCAGGTCATGATGTCATGGTTCATGAGTTCGAGCCCTGCAGTGAGCTGCCGGCACAGAGCCTGTTTGGAATTCTGTCTCCCTCTGTCTCTGCCCTTCCCCCACTTGTTCTCTATCTCTCAAAAGAAATAAAAATAGACTTAAAAAATACTTAATGATCTGAAAAGTGTGACTAGCATATTGTGGTAGGAAAAGCTCTGTGGCCTCTTCCAAAGGCAATCTGGAAAAACCAATATTTGCCAACCGTCTGAGTACAAATACTCATACCTCAAACCCAGCAATTGTACCTCTCAGACTGTGTGTTGAGGAAATGTTGAAATTTTGATGAACATGTATGTACAAAGTCTTATGCTTTGTAGCATTCTATGTATTAGGAAAGACAGAAAAACCCCAAGTAGTAAATGAAAAGGAAATGATGAAAATATCATAACCTATTGAGTAGAACTTACATATTTTATAAGACCATATATTTACATATGTGTATGTAAAAGTGTGGTACCCTATATAACCTATATTACATCAGAAATATTTACAAGCAGAATAAAAACATACAGAGTTATTGACTCCTTATTTTCTTCTTTATACAGTTTTATATTTTCCAAAATGTCCTCAATTAGATCTTTCGAACAATATTCCCAGGTAGGGCATGATGTTTAGGGCTGGTAGGGACATCAGGGACCTGAGAACATAGCAGCTTCTTGGGACACAGACTTACCACAGTAGCAAGTGAAACAGGCATTAAAAGGCTGTAGTAGCTTACTCTGCAGGTCAGACAGTACGTGATAGCCACATTTTCTTAGTATATTCCTATTGTTTTCACTTTCATCCTTACTATAACTTTTTGGAAAGTCCTCCCCTGCTGATTTCCTGACCTCATATATCTTCATATATTCTGCCAAAGACAAAGTTGGTGCTGAAAAAGAACCCCAATTTGCAAAAAATGAATCTTTCTGTGTTAGGTGCCTTAAAAGAAATAAATATCTCCAATGATGTCACAGTCCACCCGGGTTAAAAAAAAGACAGATACATAAGAAAGTGAGAAAACATCTATTAAAAATAGCACATGTGAGTCTGATTCTGGGTCCTTAATTCTGTTGTTTCTTTGGTCTACCAATAATTGCACAAATAGTATTCTGATTGTTTATTTTTTGTATCTCTAATTTTTTTGCTGGTATATATTCATGCAACTGATCTCATATCCAGCGAACCCTAAACTTTCATGAATTATGTTTTGTAGATTACTTTGCGATTTCTAAAGAGATAATTATATTATCTGTGACAATTGCAATTTTCTATCTTTCTAAGTCTTCTCATTTTATTTATTTTTATTCTTTCGTTGGACAGTACAAGATTAAATAAAAAGTGGTAGCATGCTTCTGCTATAGTTTATCATCTAATCAAACATTGGCTCCCAGATTTGCTACCTACAAATAAAAAGTAACATTCAGAAGTCAGTCATGCAGTCAGAAAGTGCCCTGTAAGGCCAGTCATGGGGAGCGGAAGATGGTTTGGGATTTGGGCCCGTGTGGTTTGTTGGAAGCAAAGTCAGTCTGAGCAGGCAGCCATGGGATTGTTCAGGAAGTCCCGCAAGGACTTGGAGATAAGTGGGGCCCATGTCTGTGTGGGTCTCTATGGTCCCTGGTCAGCATGTCCCTGTTTCTTGGGGAAATCTGGAGATTAATGCTCACACCAAGCCCTTACACTTCATTCACAAAGACATTTTAAAATATTATCTCATTCTACACTAATGACTGAAAAATAGCAAGAAGCTACTGACAATGACTAAAACAAGAAATCCACTCAGAAGGTCAAGGAAAACCCAGTATGAGAACTAACGTTTATTTGGGGGTGTACTGCGTGCCCCGCACTGTTCTGAGAGCACTGCAGATATTGACTCGTTTCACCTTTGAACAATTTCATGAGCCTACTCTTGATATTCTAATGGTAGGGATGAGAAAGTTGAAGTAAAGAAAATGCCCAAATTTCCTAGCTTTTACCTAACAGATCTGAGATTGTGCCTCCCCCTGCCCTGGGGAGGAAGGTGTGCACCTGCACAGGCAAAAATAGAAAACTATGAAACCTCGAGATCATTCTCTAAGAGCCTCCATCCAGGTTGCATTTAAGCTACTATTTTTAAATTTATTTTGAGAGTGAGAGAGACAGACAGCATGAGTGGGGCAGGGGCAGAGACGGAGAGAGAGAAGGCCAAGCAGGCTCCCACACTCCCCATGCAGAGCCCAATGTGGAGCTCGAACTCATGAACCCCAAGACCATTACCCTAGCTGAGATCGAGAGTCAGATGTTTAACCAATTGACCCACTCTGGTGCCCCTACATTACTATTTTAAAGGGCTGTGATGTTCAGCCAGAAGGGAAACTGTTTGAGGTAATAAGTAGGAAATGATGCCTTCTCTGTGGCTGGGGAAAACCAGAGACTTGGGATGATGGACACAGCAAGAAGCAAGAACAGGTATTTATTGGGAAGGAGTACCTAATTCTAGATATGCTGGATCCAGAGAAAACAAAAACTGAGAAAGTTATTCTTGATTATTTTTCAAGGGCCATTTGTATGATTGAATTCTTCCTTCATTCAGCTTTCCATAAAAAATTTATAAATGGTTGCATGGGAGTCACACAGGTATGGTTGACTTTTATGTGCCCTTAGTGTTTTTTGTAATCTCTAAAATACTACAATGACAATGCATGGTTTTTGGAATGAGAAACAAATATTATCAAAATAAGCAAGTTCAACTATGTGAAGCAAATAAGAAAAAAATTTATGCACATAAAAATGTGTAAAGAAAATGTATTTTAATATGTTTTTCTTTTTCCTATATCATTTTTTCTATAAATAGTATATATTACTTTTATAATAGAAAACAAGGAATTTTTTTTATTTTAGAGAGAGAGAGAGAGAGAGAGAGAGAGAGCATGAACAGGGGGAGAGGCAGAGGGAGAAGGAGAGAGAGAATCTTAAGCAGCCTCCACATCCAGCATGGAGCCCAATGCAATGCTCCATCTCATGACCCTGAGATCATGACTTGAGCCGAAGTCAAGAGTCAGATGCTTAACTGGCTGAGCCACTCAGGACCTCCAAATTTTTTTTACATCGAATATTTTTATTTAAGCTTCAGATGAATTACTCTTTTCAAAATGTGTTCCCTGCCCAATGAGGACAAGAGCTTCCTTACCAGGCACAGACAAGGCAGGCTACAAGTGACATGAATGTATTTTAGTCTGATATATCAATATATGTCTTTTGAACCTTGTCAATACTCATCAGTTTTATTAACAGATGGAATTTTTCAGATTTGGAGCACATGTACGTACACACACACGCGTGCATGGACTTGATTGACAGATCACCATTTGCTTACAGATGAATCAAGGAGTCAAATGAGGGAACATCTATTTTTATTGCCTTTTTGCATCATAACTAGATTTTTGTCTCAATATTGATTATAAATGTTTTTAAAAATACTGAAAAGTTGAGATTTTTACAGGGAACATTCATGAACCCACCTCTTAGTGTCAAGAATTAGCATCGTGCTGTTCTTGCTATGTCACATATCTGTCCATCTATCTATCCAACAGTCGGTTGTATTTATTTGATGCATTTCAAGATTAGTTGCAGACACCAGTACATCCCCCCTCCCTAAATACTTCGGCAGGTATATCATTGTAGCCAATTTTTTATGTTTTCGTGTGCCTTTTTTTTTTTTAATGGAGACTTTATTTTTTTAGAGAAGTTTGAGATTCACAGCAAAATTGAAGGAAAGGTAGAGATTTCCCATATACCTCCTGATCCTGACTCAGGCATATCCTACCCCATTATCTACATTTCCTACCAGATTGGCCCATTGCTGTGACTGACGGATCTACATTGACACATTATCACCCAAAGTCTGCAGTTCATAATCCATCATTATGGTATCATGCAGAGTGATTTCACTGGCCCCAAATCTTCCATGCTCTGCCTGTTTATTCCTCCCCCTCCTCCCCTTGGCAACCATTAATCTTTTTACCATCTCCATAGTTTTGATCTTTCCAGAATGTCATAGAATTGAAATCGCACAGTATATAACCTTTTTAGGTGGCTTCTTTCACCTAGTAATATGCAGTTAAGTTTCCTTCAAGCCTTTTTCTGGCCTGGTGGCTCATTTCTTTTTAGTGTGAACAATATTCTACTGTCTGGATGTACCAGCTTATTTATCTATTCACCTACTGCAGGATAACTTGCTTACTTCCAGTTTTTGGCAATGATGAATGAAGCCGCTATAAACATCTATGCACAAGGTTTTATATAGGAGTTTTCAGCTCCCTTGGGTAAATACCAAGGAGTCTGATTGCTGGATTGTATGGTAAGGATATTTTTAGATTTGTAAGAAACCTCCGAAGTGTCTTTCAAAGTGACTATCATTTTGCCCTTCCATCAGCAGTGAATGAGAGTTCATGTTGTTCCACATTTTTGCCAACATTTGACACATCATTATCACCCCAAGTCTGTAGTTCCTAAGACAGTTCACTCTTCTCTTTGAGTTGTACATTCTATGGGTTTGCAGTTGCGGACTTAACTAGTGGTTTGGATAAATGTATGAGAACGTGTATCCATCATTACGGTACCATGCGGAGGACTTTCACTGCCTTAAAAATCCTCTGTGCTCGGCCTATTTATTCCTCTCCCTCCAACCTTAGCAACCACTACTCCTTTTACTGTTTTTTCTTAATTGATTTTTTAAAGTTTATTTATTTTGAGAGAGAAAAGAGAGAGAGAGAGAGAGAGAGAGAGAGACTACACAAGTTGGGAAAGGGCAGAGAGAGAAGAGAGAGAAAGAGAGAATGCCAAGCAGGTTTCGTACCACCAGTGCAGAGCCTGATGTGGGGCTTGAACTCATGAACCATGAGATCATGACCTGAGTTGAAGTCAGACCCTTAACTGATGGAGCCACCCAGGCGCCCCTTTTTACTGTCTTTTTACTTTGGTGTTGTCAGTGTTCCATATTTTGGTCATTGTAATAGTTGAACTTTTTTTTTAATGTTTATTTTTGAGAGAGTGAGTGAGTGAATGAGCATGAGTGTGTGAGGGGCAGAGACAGAAGGAGGAAGAGAATTCCAAACGGGCTCTGTGCTGCCAAGCCAGAGCCCAGCTGAGGGCTCTCTATGAACCATGAAATCGTGACCTTAGCCAAAATCAAGAGTTGGATGCTTAACTGACTGAACCACCAATGCACTCCTGAACTTATTTTTTTTCTTAAAAATAATGGATTCTTTCTCTAAAACACAAATTTAAAAATTAGGGGAAAAATCCACTCTCTGACCCTGTATGCCAATTTCAGATTTATTAAATATTACAATTTTAAATAATTTATTGCTCTTGACTTTTGATTGACATCCCTATACCTGAATTTATAATAAGTCATAGTCCTTTGGTAGAATAAACTCCTGGATTATTCAAGAATTTCAGATAGAGCACTCATGGTCATGGATAACTTTCTACATGGAGGAGTGAGGCATGCAAGGAGAGACCAGTCTACAAAGGCAGGTCCCGCACCTCTGAGACACACTCGGAATGCTCCACAACTCTTACTGTAACTCCTATGTAACTTTCCTCCCTGACCTTTGAGTAAGTTCATTATCAGAAATGTATTAAATTGTATTAAGATGTTTGGGAAAAAACCAGATATTTGGAAGGCACAGGGGTTTCTAGTCAACTGGGGGGAAAGAAGACATAGAATATACATATTTTTAACATTTTTAGTTTTAAGTAATCTCTATACCCAAAGTGGGACTTGAACCTATAACCCTGAGATCAAGAGTTACTCATTTTACCAACTGAGCCAGGCAGGAGCCCCTAGAATATTTTTCTGAAAAAAGAAAAAAATTTTTACACAAAGCACAGACTAAAGTTTCAGAGTAAGGAGAAAAAATTTGGGGCCAAGACTCAGAGAAGGTTTCATGGGGGCAAAATATAATCTTGAAAGAAAGGTAGGACTTGGACAATAGAAAGAGAAGGGTATTTTGGACAACAGCTACCATCTAAACAATGATGCTCTTTGTGGGGAAGCAGGTGTCCTTTGAGGCTGGAGTGGATTTTTTTTAAGACGTCATAGCTGCTTAAGCTCTCATTAAGCTCTTCCCCATCAGAAATCTCAGGTCACCGCCATTCTAGTATTTCCACGGGCCTCCGATCAATGTCATATTTGCTTTATGGTTTACCTGAATTTGCATCATTCCTATGCCTACCTTCTAATCGCCTCTGGCCATAGCTTGTGCTGTTTGACTTGGCACCATTTTATTTCATTGAGTAACATAGCAGACACTTATCACACTAGAGAGATCATTGTACAATGTGATTACTGTTGTTAATATTTCCTTGTTGTTGTTTTTTTTTTTTTTTCTTCCTATGAGAATGTTAGGTCTCCTGGATGGAAGACCAGAGTCGGGTGTAGTGAAAAGTGCACTGAACTGGGAGTCAGAAAACCTGGATCCTCATTTTATTTCTGCGACGAATTCATATGAGACCTTGGCCAAAACATTTAACTTCTCTCCGAGATCGTAATATAAAAGTGGTCTGAAAGGGCCTTCTATAAAATAGCCCCAAGCATAGGACTGAAATGTCATCACGAAAGACATGTTGGGAATGAAGATGAAGAGACTCGAAATTTTTGCAGCTTTTAAAAAATGTTTTATTTATTTTTGAGAGAGAAAGGTGGAGGGGAAGGGTAGCAAGAGGTGGAACAGAGGATCGAAAGCGGGCTCCCTGCTGAACTGTGAGATCATGACCTGAGTCCATTGGATGACTCACGACTCTGAGCCACCTAGGTGCGCCTGCAGCTCTTAGGAGTTGTCTCAAGAAGAAAATTTTCCTTATTGGGGACTGGGGTAGGTGATAAAGCAAGTGATTGAATTTCTGAGGATGCCTGAGATCCTGAGAAAAGTCCCTCATAGGAATCCCAAATCTCTCTCTCTCTCTCTCTCTCTCTCTCTCTCTCTGTGTGTGTGTGTGTGTGTGTGTGTGTCTGTGTGTGTGTACCGGCAATGGGGGAGATTGACATTAGGATGTAGTAGTTAAGAAAAGACATCTAATATGTCTTCCTACGCTAGTCTTTTGGAGAAAGCAACAGACAACACAAAGCAGCACAGTTGACAGAACAACCACCATAACGACTACAACAAAAGATAAGTAGCAGGGATTTGGCAAAGAAAAAACAAAAACAAAAACAAAACCAAGCCAGACACTCGATACCTCTTCCACTCAGTACCCGCACAATACCCTTCCATGGTTATGGCAAGAATCTTGAATAATGAGGACCAATATTGGACACAAAAAACTAGGAGGATCTGAAAAAAAAGCCATTGGTATCAATCAACTGACATCGATGGAGCATTTAAGTGCCAGGCAATTTGCTAGAAATCGAGGAGGATACAACCATTAAATAGGGTACTGACTTTGGAGCTCCCCCAAATCACTTTGGGCTCTAAAATTCCATGAAAACGGAGACCCTTCCTTAGAACTGCATTTCTGGATCAAATATTAAATGGAATACAAATAGGCCACTACCCGAAGCCCTCCTCCAGAGAATCCAAGCTGGCTACTTCCCTGGTGGCGGGGAGACTACGAGGCTGGTGGTGGAGCGAGTGCTGGAAGTGTTAGTAATGGAAAAGTAAATGCACTCAAGCATTCAGTCCCTGGGAGGCTCCGTGAGGCGGCCACCAACTGCTTGTGGAAAAAAGTGGAGGCCGCTCAGTCATTCTACATCACACACGAAAAATAAGGACCGTACTTTATTAACAGCGGCAGCGCTTGTCATCATTAAGGGCTAATACAGCACGACATGACTTGTGGGGGGTTTTCTTGTTTTAGCGTTCTAATTTCTTTTTATTTGTCATAGCTCTTATTTTATTTAATTTTCCAAAGTTTTTATTATTTTTATTTTTGAGAGAGACAGAGTGTGAGCAGGGGAGGGGCGGAGGGAGAGGAAGACACAGAATCTAACGCAGGCTCCAGGCTCTGAGCTGTCAGCAGAGAACCCAACATGGGCCTTGAACTCTTGAACCACAAGATCATGACTTGAATCGAAGTTGGATGCTTAACCAACTGAGCCACCCAGGCGCCCCTGTCATTGCTCTTTTTTTTTTAATGTTTGTTTATATTGAGAGACAGAGAAAGACAGAGCACAAATGGGGGAGGGGGAAAAAGAGAGAGGGAGACGCAGAATCCGAAGCAGGCTCCAGGCTCCGAGCTGTGAGCACAGAGCCCGACACAGGGCTTGAACTCACTGACCACAAAATCATGACCTGAGCCGAATTTGGATGCTTTACCAACTGAGCCACCCAGGTGTCCCTGTTATTGTTCTTTTTAAAAGCATCTTAAGTTCTAACTTTGAATATAGTCCTCTTTTCTTTCTTATCACACAAACGTGTTTTATGGGTGAAAGGCAAAGCATGCTACCAAAAAAAAAAAAAAAAATCTCTGCAACGAAATGCAGCTTAACCTTCATGTGGATGTGTAACTACATTGCCAAAGAAGCTTACAGCATACGAGGGCTCTATAAGAGACCCAGAACAATAAGGTGCCTTGGGTTTAAAATAATCTCCTATGGCACGCTGTATCTTGTTGCTCCCCGTAGAAATAGCTCACACCAGCTGTTTCTTTCCACTCCCATCAGCCCTAAATGAGTAAATATGAGACAAACGGCTGTTTAGTCATCTTGTTGGCATCTAAATTCTACACTGGTCTCCCTCAGTTAGAAAAATATTTGGTGTATCCTGGTTCAACCTGCTGCGCTCATATTTACAGTCAGAAAACACAGTCCTCTTTCTTAAAATATCCTGAAGTGAGTAATGCAAAAAGGCCAGGAAGACCACGGGCCAAGGGTTACTACAAACTCCAGCCTTTGTTCACTGTGCCCTTGGTTTTCTTCCTCGGCAGGGTCTTAACCCTCTCAAGAAGCTGGCGGCCTCCTTAACGACATCTACCTCCCGGCAGAATCGCAACGTACAGTGTGCGTGTGTTTCATTTCACAGACACTGGAGAAGTTCCGCTGAACTCGGTGGGGCTTTGCTTAATGGTGGTGAGATGGTTCCAGGCTCTTCTCCGCAGACCCCTGCTTTGAAGTTGACAGCCTGTCCAGAATAAAGTGCTTGGCATTTACAGTCTTCCCCTAACAGTTGCAGCCTCTGATAAAATAAATAAACCTCAGATGGGCACTCTCTTTCCTCCTTATCTTCTGCCAGGAACGGTTATTTAGTGCGGTGCTCACATTTGTGGCTGCACGAGGCTGTGGAAAACGGTGTCGGCTGGCTGGCTGAGGGGACGGCTGTTTACATTATGATGGAAGACAGGATAGGGCCGTTAAAATAAACTCTCTGATTTCCTGTCACTTCCTGACTTTATCTAATGAGGCTAACGCGCTTCCACACAAAGGCCTCTGCGTGCTGGCAGCTCTGTCTGGTGGATGGTTCTGTCATCTGGATCAATTCTTCCCTCTAAAACAAATAATTAGAGTGCAGGGAGTCCTTTCTCATTTTAACCGTCTTTGGTGGACTCTACACATTCACACGAGTCGGGAAGAAACGCCCCCTTGTTACCTAGGCTGTGGAAAGCTTTGACGGACCTGGGTCCTACCTGCACTTGGAATGACTTTTTGAATTTTTAAAAACAGAAGTATAAATTCCAGGGATAACTTTAAGCCTAATGAATCCCAAATATTTTGTGATACAGGATAGAAAGGCTATTATGACAAAATAAAACATAGTTTTTCAAGTAGAGAAATAAGATAACGCCTCCTTCCCCCAACTCCAACCTGTGAGTCACACTTAGTCTATTGCAGGTTCAGTGTGTGTGCATGGGTGTGTGTTCACGAGTATGTGTGTGTGCTTGAGTGTGCACATGCTTGTGTGTGTGTGTGTGTGTGTGTGTGTGTGTGTGTGTGAGACGACAATTGGCTTAGTCAGGGACAGCTGCATAAGAGGAGAGGGATACTTCTAAGAGTTTTTGGAAGGAATTTTAAGGAATCTGCTGGCTGCTATAGGGAGAGGGTGAGAAGTCTTCACTTATTACGACAGTGACCAGGCCTAGAGATGCTATGTTTTGCTAATTTGTTCAATTGTTTCGAAAAAGTCTTTCTTCTTCTGTCCCTAACACTGGCATTTTTTCCACTTTATTTATTTGTTTGGGTTGTTGAGGCATATTTCACAAATAAAATGGTACGTATTTAAAGTGTAAAGTGTTGAGCTGAGACACAGGTAGCGTTGTGAACTGTGTGCTGCCATCTGACGTCTGGGCTGATGCTTCCCAACCATCGGGCTTCGCGACAAGCCTTGTCCTTGGGCACAGCCTCTGGAGTGACTGCTTTCTTGCTTTAAGGAACTGAGAATAGTTCTAGAAAACAGCTGGAGTTCTTTCCCCTGCTTTCAAGACTATATAAAGATCGGGGCTTCAGTGCATAGTTACTTTTAGCAAATCAATCCAGTTGAATATGGAAAATCAGAGAATAATTGATGTGTACCTAGAACTATACTAATAATTTCTATGTACCTAGAACTGTACTAAATATATGTAAACTATATTATATATGTAATATGTATGTGTATTATATAATAGATTTGTTACCTATGGCACATAATTCTCTTTTCTATATATACACATTTGTAAATACTTCATTATGTTCTAGGTAAACACACATGAAACAATCGGAAAATAAGAGTTAAAACGGAGCTTTAGCTCCTACCTTCCTTGCTCTGTTGCATACTCTTCAGTAATACTTTTTACAGCAGCCCTAACCTCCCGGCAAGTGTAAATCAAAATGAGCTTTGATTTAGTTTTATGGGTTTAATTTAGTTTCTAAGTGGCCTGGTCCTTGAGAACCCATCAAGGAATTGCCTGCCCACATCGATACAACTGGGTTTCTGCCCCAGGCCCTCTCCTCTACACACATGTGCGCGCACACACACACTTTCTCTTTCTCCTGTTTACACATGGGACTGCCGCTGTCCCTGAGGCCCGGCCAGCTAACCATGTCTCAGTCTCTCACCAGTGCCCTTCCCTGTGGAGCCCAGTGCTGTTCTCAATCCACCCCCCACTCTCCCACGATCTAGCTATGATTGGAATAATAACTGGAACCCATAATACAGGCACTTGTCGAAAAAGCTCTCTCCTCTGGATGTGTTCTGCCCTCCCTAATTACCTCCCTCGACAGTGACAGTGACAGCCTTTCTAAATAAGGCTGAGATCACCATACTCACCAGGAGAGTCCGCTTTGGACAGCTGGTCACACCTTCTGTAGATTTTTATAGTTCTCCATCCTGACTTATTCAAGCATCTTTTTCATTCTCAACAGCACTTGTCCTGAGAGCCCAGTTTGCTCTTACCTGAGACTGGGAGAGGTCAGGGCGTAACTGTTAGAGGAGTTCAGAGAAGGCAATGATGGGGAGGAGGTGGTGTTAGGGAGACATGAGACTTCAGTCGAGCCCTGAAGAATGAGTGGGATTTGTTCTATTCTTCTTCTAACTCCCTAAGTTTTCCCCAAACTATAACTACTACAGAATTAGTGAGCCCTATAGAATGTTAGAGCTAAAGGAAACTATATGGTCCTGATAAAAGTGATCTCCCATGTTAGACAACAAGATTTTAAAATTTATCTAGATTAGGGGCGCCTGGGTGGCTCAGTTCATTAAGCGTCTGACCCTTAGTTTTGGCTCAGATCACGATCTCGCGGTTTCAAAAGTTCAAGCTCCACATCAGCTCTGTGCTGGCAGCATGGAGCCTGCTTGGGATTCTCTATCTCCCTCTCTCTCTGCCCATCCCCGACTCATGCTGTCTCTGCTCTCGCAAAATAAATAAACTTAAAAAAATAAAAATAATTATCTAGATTAGAATAAATCTATGAAGGTAGAATCTCCCAGTGCTGGGGATAGTGAGCTCTTTGAATACAGCCTGTAGCAGAGCTGCCACGTGGCACAACTAAAGGTGCCATTGTCACCTGACTCGGCACGCAGAGCCGCCTGGGGTTGGGCCAGGCCCAGCATGCACGAACACATGTGGAGGTCCTCCTTCCAGGGCACCTGGTGTCTCTCAGGTTTTTGACAAGTCAGCCTGTGTATCAGAGAATTCCAGCTGGTCCAGGACAACGAACAGCTATAAAACTGTGACGAATGTACATGGATTCATTCGGTTCCTGTTGCCCCCTATCCTTAATGTGTCCCCTTTCCTAACCCTTTACCTTCACCCCTGCTCTCCCCTCACCGCCCCTCCCATACTAGCTAGTACCTCTCCAGCAACTACCTAAGACAAATATAGTCTAATTTTCACATGTTTTTTTTAAATTTTTTTAATTTTTTATTTTTGAGAGACATAGAGACACAGCATGAGCAAGGGAGGAGCAGAGAGAGAGGAGACACAGAATCCGAAGCAGGCTCCAAGCTCCGAGCTGTCAGCACAGAGCCTGACGCAGGGATTGAACTCAGACAGTGAGATCATAACCTGAGTTGAAGTCGGCCGCTTAACCAACTGAGCTACCCAGGCACCCCTAATTTTTACATGTTTTTATCTCTGGCTTCATCTTGAGTATTCTTTCTAAATATTCTTGATCATGCAGAGATTTTTGTTTTGTTTTGTTCAACATTGTAATCCCAGCACCCAGAATTGAGTGCTACGTAATATGTGTTAAATATATATTTAGTGACTAAATGAAGGATGTTAACTTCCTTTCTCTCTGGTTCTCCAGCTTCCCGGCTAGAGATCAATGTGACAATGGTGAGCCAAGTTGTATTTTCTATAAACTCCTGCACTGAAGAATATTTTTATCTCCATTTTCACAAGAATGCCCACATTTATAGCTTCTGTTAAGTGGTTCCACTGCCTCACGCAGGATCTCTGGGAGTGAAATCCTGAAATCTGAATATTTGAATGCACTTAGCAACTATTCTAGGTGAATCTCATGTAACAATTTATTAAATATTTGTAACATTTGAAAAGAAAGATGGCAGAAAATAAAAACTGGATTCAAAACAGTAATTAAAATAGAATATATAGTAAACCATTTTATTTAAACCATAAAATGCATTGAAAAAATATGCAAAGGGAAGGTGTCTTGTAGTTTAGTAGAACTTCCTTTAACTTATTCATAGAGGTATAGTGAAGATAAAATATATTAAAACATGAACGCTATGAAAAGGTTAAAAAGGTCATATGTCTTTGAGATGCAAATAATGTATTATCAGAATGGTAACCAATCCACTTCCAATCTAAGGAGGAATGATCATAGTATTCAGGAAAGGGTGAGAAAGAGCCCTATAAAACATGCATTTTCCTTTTTTAATTTTCAGAGCTTACGATCCTTCAAATTTCCATAAAGAAATTTGGATTTGAAATAAAAGTTAGTACAACTTCTTAAGTTTTTTGAGAAGTTGGAATCATTTTAGCAAAATGTTGAACTGTAGTATTTGCCTGTTATTTTTAACCTTTTCTATTTAGGAAAACTTCTTTTTAAAATTTTTATTTTATTTTATTTTATTTTAGAGAGACAGAGAGAGTGCACGAGCTGGAAAGAGAGGTAGAGGGGGAGAGAGAGAGAGAGAGAGAGAGGGAGAGAGAATCTTAAGCAGGCTTCCGGCTCAGGGCAGAGCCCAATGGGGCACTTCATCCCATGATCCTGGGATCATAACCTGAGCCAAAATCAAGTCAGGTGCTCAACCACCTGAGCCACCTGGGCGCCCCCTAATTAGGAAAGTTTCTAATATCAGTCAAGACCGACTCATGTTGAATGTGAAATCAGGATATTAGACCTCTTGTAATATAGGTGCTTCTAAATGATTCATTTGAATTGGAATGAGTGGTATGATGACGGTCCGATGTAGCAAAACAACTAGAAAGTGATGTGTTTTGAGCACATTAACTTTGTATTTGATAGGATTTTTAAAATTACAAGTTAATATAATTCAGATTTTAATAACAGTTATGTTAACAATGATATACAAAATTCCTGAAAATTTATCAGTTGGCTCTTGCGATTTGGGATGAGGCAGGGAAAACAAACCAGTAAGGAACCCTCTGAAGGTTTCTCATTAAGAGATTGCTGAGCACAGGGTCCAAGGGGTTCACACAGACTAAGTGTTCTGTATCCCACAGCAAGTCGATTTGTAGAGCTGTGTATTACTATTAATGCTATGACAATAATGAACAGAAATTTAAAGATTCTTGGTCAGTCAGAAGTGTTGGCAGAAGTGTTGCATGGCCACAGATGATGTATTCAATAAACATAAAAAGAAACAGAAAATTCCTTATTTTTCCAAATTTTAGTTAACTGGTAGCATTCACGTGAATATTCTTCCTTCATGCTAATTCAGTCAGACTTAAGTACAAACAGAATATGTGGAGAAAATGAGAACTCTTTCTTGGGAAACTGTTAAAATTTGATGCATTCTGTGTCTGTGGTAAAGTCATGATAGAAAAATTTCCTTCTGTGGCTGCTTCGAGGCCTCTGGGACGTCTGTCCTTAGCTCTATCCCTCATTCCCCAAGTTGTTCCTAGGCCAATTCCCAAAATAACCCACCAAGGAGATTCCTGTTGCTCAGGAAATAGGTACACTACGCTTGTATGAGAAATCGTTTGCAACCAAACGTGCCAAACCATTCAGACTGTAGTCTACAACAGTGCAACCTCCCCAGTTAGCTCAGTCTGGTCAATACTATGTTGAAGCTCATGATTTCTGGAATATACCTTGTCTTAGTCTGTCTGGGTTGCTATAACACAATGCCACCGCCTGGGCAGCTTATAAACTATAGAAGTGTATTTCTCACAGCTTTAAAGGCAAGGTGGGCTCCAAGATCAAAGTGCCAGCAGATTCAGAGTCTGGGGAGAGCCTGCTTTTCGGGGTCACAGGTGACCATCTTCTCACTGTGTCCTCACGTGGCAGAAACATTGGGGGTGCTCTCTGGGGCCTTTTTTATAAAAGCACGAATTTCATTCATCAGGGAGCTGCCTTCATGACTTAGTCACCTCTCCAAAGCCCCATCTCTTAACATTCTCGCATTAGGTGGTAGAATTTCAACATACAAAAGGGTCGAGGGGGGTGGTGTGGGGTAGGGGGTGAAGATGACACACACATACAGTCTATAACATACCGGATGCTTATTATTACTTCTATATAGCTGTAAACCTTAGAAACAATTGAATGTTTCTTTAAAAAATTTTTTAATGTTTATTTATTTTTGAGAGAGAGAGAGAGAGAGAGTGTGTGAGTAGGGAGAAGCAGAGAGGAGACACAGAATCTGAAGTAGTCTCCAGGGTCTAAGCCGTCAACACAGAGCCTGACTCAGGGCTCGAACTCACAGACTGGGAGATCATGACATAAGCTGAAGTTGGATGCTTAACCGACTGAGCCCAGGTGCCCTTCGAATGTTTATTTTAAAAGGCATAAATGTGGAGGTATATAAAATAAGTTATAAATAGCACACATGAGTAACTACAGAGGGTTTGATGTTAACTACCAACCCGGTCCCATTATGATACTGGAGCGCCGTCTTCTAGCTAAGGGTTTTAGGGGGCGTTGATGATCATTGCTCTAGTAGTTTTCTTTCACTGCTGTTAAGAAATGACCCCTAACTTAACGGCTTTAACAAGAAAAAATTACCGTACACTTCTGTAGGTTAAAAGTCCAGCGAGTCTCACTGGATTAAAATCCAGGTGTCACCAGGACTGCCTTCATTTTTGGAGGCTCCAAGGGACCATTTGTTCCCTGGCCTTTTCCAGCTGCTAGAGGCCACCCACATTCCTTGGCTCATAGCCCTCTTCCTCCATCTTCAAAGCAGCAATGTTGCGTCTCTCTGTACCCTCTTTCCATGTCATGTTGCCCTCCGAATGACTCTTTTAAGGACGCTTCTGCTTACTCGAGTCCCACCTGGATAATACCGGATACTCTCCCTATTCTAAGGTTAGGTGATTAGCAACTAAAATTTCCTCTGCGATCTTAATTCCCCTTTGCCATGTAACCTCATCTATTCACGGGTCTGGAGATTAGGAAGCAAATATCTTTGGAGGAAGATTATTCTGCCTACCACGGCTTGCAGATCCGAGTCACCTGGAAAGATCATTAAAATGCAGATGTTGGGGCCCTACCCCCAGCATTTCCGATGTAGTAGGTATGGGATGGATCCCCAGAATGTGCATTTTAACAAGTTTCCAGGTGATGTCTCTCCTCAGGGAACTGTACTTCAAAAATCACTGTTCCAGGGGCGCCTGGGTGGCTCGGCTGATTAAGCGTCCGACTTCGGCTCAGGTCATGATCTCTCAATTTATGAGTTCAAGCCCCACGTCAGGCTCTGTGCTGACAGCTTGGAGCCTGGACCCTGCTTTAGATTCTGTGTCTCCCTCTCACTCTGCCCTTCCCTTGTGCACTCAAAAATAAACATTAAAAAAATAAAAATAAAATCACTGTTCTAGATCCATTATTTCGTGAGAGGCTCGCAAAATGGTAATGCTTGAATTCTTTTCATATTCATAAGCATACTTTGAATTGAATTTCTGATCTCAATAGAGTTGCTAGATTAAGTACGAGACACCCAGTTAATTTGAATTTTAGATTAATAAGGAGTAACTTTTTAGTATATGTATGCCTTATGCAACATTTGGGACATACTTAAGCTGAAAAGGTTTTTGTTTGCTTGCTTGTTTATCTGAAATTCAAACTGAACCAAAAACCCTGAATTTATTTGATAAATTGGGCAACCCTAGTTTCCATCTAAAAGGGAGAAATGACTGCTTCCGTCAGTGATTATTCCACGAAGCACAAAAATTTAGATATACCTTTCCCAATCTCTTTTGCCCCCAAGTAAGCTGGCAATTCTCTACTCACCGTTTTCAATGAAATTATAAATCCATATAGCTTCTTTTCCTCATTAATAGGGATGGAGTAAACAATAGGAGATATGCTTGATGGAGTTGTCCAGAGAATTTAGCAAGAAATGGCATGGTAACTTTCTTTTCATGTAATTTCTCCATATTCCTTATTAGGAGTTTTCAGTTACCTGTTTAGTAAGCATCTATGTAATTATGCCGAAGGCGAAGGCAGTGTAATTTATGGATGTGAGCTAACCAACATGTGCAAAGGAGACTCGTTCCTTTAGAGGAGGTAAACAAGAGGATATATTACACAGAGAATATATTGTATCCGCTGCACGCTTCTCTGACTCCTCCTTATTAATTAAGACAATATGAGTTGGATCATCTGTTTCTTGTAGCAAAAAGCTTTCCAACTCTCATGAGGAGAGAGACAGACCAGAAGGAAAAGATTGCTTCTGCTGTCTCCTTCCCCTAGTCTGATTTTACCCTGCGTCCAAGAAAATCGCCATCTGGTAGGTGAGAAAAATACCTAAGCCAGAAGTTCCTAACTTTTCTCTATTAGTGTCTCAACAATTTTTTTCACAGCGTCCCTGGACCAAAAGAAATTCTTGAAAGTTCCCTTTATTAACTAGTTAGGTCCAACAAACCTAATAAGTACTTATATCTTTCCTTTTTAATGTTTATTTATTATTTTTGAGAGAGAGCACAAGTAGGGGAGGGGCAGAGAGAGAGAGAGATACACACACAGAATCGGAAGCAGGCTCCATTCTCCGAGCTGTCAGCACCAGAGCCCGATGTGGGGCTCGAACTCACAAATTGAGAGATCATGACCTGAGCCAAAATTGGACGCTTAATCGGACTGAGCCGCCCAGGCACCGCAGTACTTATATCTTAATTTATAAGCTATTTGGGGGAAACACACACACACACACACACATTGAAAGAAAAAAACAATTATTTTTGTTTCATTCTTAAATAGCCACAATTATATGAGGACACATGTCAGGCATGACACTACTTCTCAAAACTGGAAATCAGATTGGATCAATTGTTCCACATCGATTTCTTTCTTTTCTTTTTCTTTTCTTTTCTTCTCTTTTCTTTCTCTCTTTCTTTTTTTTTCCTTTTTTTTTTTTTTGCAGTGTTTCTCTTTATCACAGCAACCATGGGAAACCCAGCTTTGTAAATTTATGAGGCCATCGAAAAGAATGTAGTATCATCTAATGGTGCAGCGAATAGCCTGGAGCTGGAGTGTCCTGCAGTGCCTGATAGACACAGGGCTGTCACCTTTATCTTACAAATCTAAAAGATACTGCAGCACTCCTATAAGTTTGTTGAGAAACTTCAGGACACCCCAATGTACACGAGAGAAACCCTGCATCTAAGTAATGGCTATAATTCAAGCAACGGAAAGTTACATGAGATTCATATTTTTTTCCTGCAGCTTGGTGGTTCCAGGACCTTACTTATAAGCTCTTAGTCTCAAGTTTCATATTCATGATAGCATGAAAATAATATTAGATGCCATGTGTTTTTCTAGTATAAAATGCTCAGAGTGTAACATATAGACTTGTCCAATCACAATGCTGTACACCTGAAACCAATTATGTGTCACCTATACTTCAAATAAAAAACTAAAAATAATTAAAAATAAGGTTAAAAAGGCACTCAATTGATTAAGCTCCTGACTCTTGATTTTAGCTCAGGTCATGATCTCAGTGTTCATAGGTTCAAGCCTGCATCAGTCTCTGCATTGACAGTGAGGAGACTGCTTGGGATTCTCTCTCTCCCTCTCTCTGAGCCTCCCCTGCTCATACACTCTCTCAAAATAAAAAAATAAAATTTAAAATAAAAATTTTTAAAAAATGTTTATTTATTTTTGAGACAGAGAGAGACAGAGCATGAGTGGGGGAGAGGCAGAGAGAGAGGGAGACACAGAATGTGAAGCAGGCTCCAGGCTCTGAGCTGTCAACACAGAGCCTGACACGGGACTCGAACTCACAGACCGCGAGATAATGACCTGAGCCGAAGTCGGACACTCAAGCGACTGAGCCACCCAGGCACCCCTAAAAATTTTTGAAAAAAAAAAATAAAGTTAAAATGTTCAAGTGCTAGCTAGTTTGCTTATGATTTGTAATGGCAGAACTACAAAAAAGGTGTAGACATTGTATAATTATTTCTGAGGTAATATGGGGAAAGTATAAAAGTTGTGATGCCTGAATAGAATTTCAAAGAGTGAAAAATTATTTAACTGGATAAATTTTGGAAGAATATTGAAAGCGGAGATGATATATTGAGGGAAGTGGCTTGAGAGTAAGTATAAGAATGGGGTGTGGAGACAAAGGAGATATCATCCCGGTTAAAGTGTTTCATACAGCAATGAGGCTATGGCCAATGAGAATATTTTCCTCCTTCGAAGGGTTTTAGCTCTTCAATGAAAACCAAAAAAGGTCAAAATGGCCTTTTGCAATCAAAGATCTTTAGCAGAACACCTGGATGGGGGTTTATCTCAATAATTGAAATGATAAAAAATGTACACATAAGTTAATATTCATGGTCCTATAAAATTCAAATAATTCAATTGCTAATGCTATGATACCACAGAGCTACTAAGATAATGACTGGTGGGATTTTAATTCTTCATGCATAAAGGCCGCACAGTTATGTTTCTACCAGATAGCACAGTGACACATTTCTCTTGGTTGTGTGGAAAATCATTAATTCTATGAAATAGAATTAATATTAACACTATACAAGCCAGCATTCTGCGAGCATGTGGTCTTCGTGGTAACACTTTGCAGCAACATTCACCGAGTGGTCCTTCGATACAAGAATCACATCAAGTCGCTTCCCTGACAGAAATCAGCAAATGTGTCTCATCAGTCTTAAAATAAAATCCAAATTATTTTCATAGCCTTAAAGGTCCTTCATCAAACATCCCATGTTTACATCCCCAATTTTATTTCTTACTTCTGTCTCTCATTCTCCCTCCCTTCCAGCCACACTGGCCCTCTTGCTAGTTCATAAACACACAACTCTCATTTTCTCTAGGACTTTCTACACGTGCTGTTTCTTCTGCATTGAGGTTCTTTGTCCTGATTCAGCGGGACACTTAGGAAAACGGTACCTATTCAAAGAGGACTTTCTTTTTATTTATTTATTTATTTATTTATTTATTTATTTATTTATTTATTTTTTAATGTTTATTTATTTTTGAGAGGCACAGAGACAGAGTGTGAGTAAGGGAAGGGCAGAGAGAGAGGGAGACACAGAATCGGAAGCAGGCTCCAGGCTCTGAGCTGTCAGCACAGAGCCTGACGCGGGGCTCGAACTCACAGACCGAGAGATCATGACCTGAGCTGAAGTCGGCCGCCCAACCGACTGAGCCACCCAGGCTCCCCCAAAGAGGACTTTCTTGATCACACTATCTAAAATAGCTTGCCCTCCCCTCGTCACTCTTTCTCCTACTTTATTATTTTTCTAACACTTAACAATATATGAATTACTATGTATCTCTTTATTATCTCCCTCACCGTAATATCAACTTGACAGTGGCAGAGAATCTGTCTCATTCACTCTATATTCCAGACTCCTAGAAGAATATCTGACCCATACTAGTAACAACAGAAATATTTGTAGCTCTGAAATCTGACCATTTCAGGGTCCCTATCATTTTAGTTCAAAGCTGCACTTAATTTTGCATTATTTATTATTGTCCTTCATGAAGATATCCTTCACTTAAGGCTGGAAGTTCATGGACAGAAGAGAACCCCAAAGATAATGTGATGCCTTTAGGGCACAAAGTGTTCACTTGTTGACTTGATTTTGGAGATTTTTAAGATGTTAACATATTGTGATGGACAAAAATGTCCACTCTCACTACTGTTTCACAACATAGAAACGGAAAAGTGGTCATCACAATAAAACAATAAAAAGAAATAAAAGGCCTAGGAATTAGAAAGCAAGAAATAAAATGGTCCTTTTGTAGATGATACAATTATATACGTAGAAAATTTCAAGATCAACCCACCTAAAACTCCCCAAAACTCTTATAACTAAGTGTGTTCAGTAAGGTTGTAGGATATAAGATCAACACAAAAATTAATCATATTTCTGTATACTAACAGCGAACACATGAACATACATATTAAAAACACAATATCATTTGCAATTTCTCCAAGGAAGTTAAGATATTGAGGTATAAAGCTAACAAAACACCTATGATATCTGAAATTATAAAATGCTAATGAAAGAAATATTTTTAAAGATGAGATAAAGGAAGAGCCTTGTCATAGTCACAGATGTAGGTTCCGTCATAGTGAAGATATCAGTTCTTCTGAAATTGATCTGTAGGTTTAATACCAATTTTTATGAAAATCCCAGCACAGTTATTGGTAGACACAGGATTATTCTAAAATTCATACGGAAAGGCACAAAGACAAAAAAGCTAAAACAGTCTTGAATAAAAAAGAATGGCATAGGAGAGGGTCATATCTACCTGATGTTAAGGCTACAGTAATCAAGACCACATGGTAATGGCAGATGGATGGACACAGGCATCAATGGAACAGAATAGAAAACCCATTTCTAATTCATAGATGAAAAAATTAAGGTCCTAAGAAGCTAAGTATGTTGTCCAAGCTTACATATTTTATTTATTTATTTATTTATTTATTTATTTATTTATTTATTTATATGTTTATATGTTTATTTGGGGGGGGGGAGAGGGACAGAGGGAAAGAGAGAGTGAGAATCCCAAGTAGGCTCCTCACTGTCAGTATGGAGCCTTACCTGGGACTCAGTCCCATGACCCCGGGATCATGACCTGAGCTGAAATCAAAAGTCAGCACTCAACCGACTGAGTCACCCAGGTGCCCAAGCCAAGGTTATGCATTTTAAAGAATAGAGCCAGAATCTGAACTCAGAATGAGTCTGTTGTCTGTACTATTTCCATCACATAAGACTGCCTTTATTTTATTAATAAAAAAAAAGTTAAAAAAAAAAGTCTTTGGCAGAAGCGTGCTTGTGTGCTACGGGTTTCTTAGGCATCCATGAACAAATTCTGAATCAAATCATATGTTATATATTTAACTGTGTAATGCTAAGAGAGATTGTGAATGCAGATTAACTGCAAATATGAATTACTTAATTAAGTTAATTAACACGCTCATCACCTCACATGGTCCCTCCCCACCTTTACTGCAGTAAGAATGCTTAACATCTACTCCGTTAGCAAATTTCCAGTGTACAAGAGTCTAATATACAGCATGGATTCTATTTCTTTGTCTCTGTGGTTTTTCATAAGCTAAACAAGTTTTAACGACTTAGAGAAAGTCGTTGATAGTTCTCTAATCAAGGAGATTAAGAGTCCAAAGTTCTCTCCTGTTGGTCAATTAATTTCATTGCTTTGGCCAGGATGGGTGCATGTTGACCACAGTGGTTTGTCCTGTCAGTTTCCTGAAGCATGGACACATCACATCTTAAATGACTGGCCCTTTCACAGACTGCACTGATTTGGAACATACATAATAGTCACTGATTTTCAAAATAGCTGAAGACACCTGTTATGTTCCATACCCCGTGGTAAGAGCTAAGAGTACAAAGAAAGATCACAGGTTTTCCACTCAAGGACCTCCCAGTCCCGGGGGACCAGATAATTATAACGTGAAGGGCCAGAAGCGGCCAAATATAAAAAATGCCTTTTGAAGCAGAGTACATATAAATGGCCTCCAAGAGAGTACAGGGTAGGCCTCACAAAGGAAGTCATTAGTTGTTTTTGTGTTTGTTTGTTTTGTTTTTTAATAAGACAGATCATTGAAATAAAGAAAATACAGAAATATTTAAAGAACACAAAATGTGGGCATTATCTCATCACCTTCCCCACCCCAAATCCACCATAAATGTGTTGGTTCAGACTTTTCTATGCCCATAGAATTTTATTCTTCTCTTCTCAGTCAATGCAACTGAAGTCATATTGTATAGTGGGTTCTCTCCTCAACATAGAATGATGTATCTCTCTCCCCTTGGTTTTGAAAACTTTTCCCAAGAAAAAAATTTTAGCAACTGCATAATATTCCACCAAGTGGAAGGTTTTTAGAATCATTCAACCACTTCTATTATAAAAGATATACATTATTTCTATTTCTCAAGTTATAAATAAGGCTGTGATGAATACATCCTGAGGATATCCTGACACACGCAAGTGCATGCTATATATAAACATATATAACACATATGTAACAGTATATGCATATACCAGGATATTATAAAATAAAATAAAATATATTATATAATATATATGTGTATATATATAGAGAGAGAGTGTATGTTTTGTATATGTGTGCATATGCCAGCGTTATTGTGTATTTTTATTTATTTTATTTAAAAAAATATTTATTTTTTTCTTTGAGAGAGAGAGAGCACAAGTGGGGCAGGGGCAGACAGAAGGGGACAGAGGATCCAAAGTGGCCTCTGTGCTGACAGTGGCAAACCCAATGTGGGCCTCAAACCCGTGAACTGTGAGATCATGACCTGGGCTGAAGTCTGAAGCTCAACCGACTGAGCCACCCAAGTGCCCCAGGATTATTTTTTAACTATGGATATATAGTCAGGGGTTCAGGGCACAAGCTTTGAAGTTGCTTAGACTTTTTTCTTCATTTTAAACATTTTTTTGAAATATATTTCACGTATACAGACAGAGAAACAAGAAAAATTTGTAAGTATACCATTGGATGAACACACTTGTATAACCAATCCAAGATCCAGAACAGAAAATATCAGCACTCCAGAAGCTCCCATTACAGTTACTAGCATCCTCCAAGGGAAACTGCTACCCTAACTTTCAGCACTGTAGACTTGTTTCACTTTGGCTTTGAACTTTATTTGAGTGAAATCATGATATACGTACTTTACTGCGTTAGGCTTCTTTCTTTCCCTTTACTTTTGTGAGCTTTTCTATTTTGTTACACCTAGTTGTAATATGTTTACTTTCATGCTGTTTTCTATTAAGCAGTTATGCAATTATACCCAATCTTATTCATTCTACTGTTGATGATATTTGAATAGTTCAAATTTGGGACTATTATAAATTAACATTATTATATGGATCTCTTAGTGAACATACACTTACATTTCAATTGGGTCTACATAGCCAAGAATGGAATTAGTGTTAAACAAATTTTCTTTTTTTAAAAAAAAATGTTTATTTTTGAGAGAGAGAGAAAGAGAGCGTGAGTGAGGGAGGAACAGCCAGCACAGAGCCTGACGCGGAGCTCAAACCCATGAACCAAGAGATCATGACCTGAGCCGAAGTCAGATGCTTAACCGACTGAGCCACCTAGGCACCCCCACATATTTTCATTTGTAGGAGATGAACATATATTTGAGTTTTGGTGGGGGGAGTATATTTGTATACCTTCAAGTAGAATTATTTTTATATACGCTTATTGTCAACTTTAGTAAATAGTACAAAACAGATTTCCAATGTGGTTCCACCAATTTTTCACTCCCACCAGCAATGCATGAGGATTTCTGCGCCCGCACCTGCTGTGTTCTGTATTTTTTAACTTTTTAGTTGATGTGAGGTGCAGTGTCTTGGCACTTCCTCGCTATATGCCCTGAGAAATACACCCTCGTTGACCTGAGTTTTCTTGTGCGTAAAATGGGGATTTATTTTTGAGAAATAAATGAATCAATTCATGGAAATTTTGGGGTGCAGCATCCGGCAGAGACATTATATTCCACTCATCATCATAGTCACCACCACCACTGTTATCTGGAAGGATTACTAGGCATTAACCAGAGAGAAAGCAGTTTTCTAGACAAAGGCAGAAAGGCAGAAAAGAGCCTTCTGTGTCGGAGGAACACTGGAAGTTTCCTCTTTCACTCCACGGATGTTTGTTCAGGGTGAGAGACAGAAATGTGTGACTAGCAAGTAACTCAATTGTTCTGTTTCAAAAAGAGGGTTATTAAGTGCCCATTTCATTGAGTAGATTATGCATCTCAAATGAGAAGCAAATAGTCAGTTATTTAAAACGGTATGTGTCATGGGTGTCTCCTCCATGAGAATGAAGTCAGAACAGTGCCTGCACTGTGCAGACCACAGAACTTGCTTTCTGTCTGACCGGCGGGGCTTTTTCTTACTTTCCTTTTCAGATAAATGCGTATTATTGGGAAATCCATGGAAAGCCCCTTTCTTTGTAGGTTAGATTTCCATGTCCCCCAGCGGAGAGAGTATCCCGGGCTGCTTCCGATGGAATGCAGAATCATCTGCTTGTCTTGCTGGATTTCGCCTCTCAGCAGTGTGCCCGGAGGCCCGCAGCCAGCAGAGGCTCCCCGGACCAGAGCCTGATTAGGTCCAGCTGTGCCGAGCAGCTTACCCAAAAGTCTCCCATGCCCCAGAGCTGTTTCCCCAAGTCGTAGTTGGGTGAGCTTTCCGTTTTGAAATGTACTTGTTTGTTTTTATGCCTTGGCACTGTGCTTTGAAAACTAACGGACTCTCAAGCTCACTCTTTCTACTTCCCTTTCTGGGGGAGGAAACTCTAGTTACTGGCTTGTGAGCATGAAGAATGAATGGTGACTTTGGCTGGAAGGGTGTCATGTGGGAAGTTTGGGGGCCAATGTGACAGCAAAACATCTGCACAGATTCTGGCTCTCAGGATGTTGCGACCAGTAATATGGCCTCACACCAACTGGCTGGCCTCTCATTCCTGAGCATAGTATGACACAGCTGGTTAAGGTTACTTCCACTGAGGCCAGAAATAAATCTCCCTCATCTGTAGGAAGATAGGGAAAAAATGATGACAGTGGGGACGGGACTCCTCTTTTCACGAGACTGGGACCCTGGTGTTCCCACTGTGGCCATGAAGAGAGAGAGTGAGAGCACTGGCTAAGAGTTCAAGGAATGGGGTCCAACCACAGCTCTTCTGCCAATCAGCTGCATGGCCTTGGGCAAACCACTCTCAGTCTGCTTTTCATCTGCAAACTGGGACAGTTCCGGCTTCATGTGGCTGATGTCAGGGCTTCAGTGAGATAATTACAAGTAATGCTCACAGCAGTGACTGGCACAGAATAAGAGTTCAATAACCAGTACCTATTACATTTGGTGTTTTTTTCTCCACTGTTTCCCCTCTGTCTGGCCAACTGTTCTTCACTTCTGGCCATGGCTGTTTCTTTCCTACCTTTCACATCTGTAGCTGTCCGCTCACCTCGTCTTTATTAGTCATCAAATTGACATTTCTACTCTTGCCCTCTTAGTGAAAAACTAGTGAACCATCAATTCTCCGGTCGAGTGTAATCTCCTTTGTGAAGTTTTCCTCTACTTTCTTCACCCCTCCAAGCCCCAAAGTGGAATTAATACTTCCCTCTCTTTCAATAGATATGATTCATAAAGGTTTGTTGGGTTGCTAAATGGATATGGCCCCGTTATACAGATAGATAGGTCAGCATCTACTGACTTGTTTCCTTAGTTTTTACCAGCAGATGTGCAGAGCTTGGTGGTGGCTTGGAAAATGGTAATAAGATTACTTTTAATAGCTTAGTTGCCATAAGCTACTGATCTTTCACAGCCAATACCTCGGAGAGAGATTTTCATAGGCTCACTCACCCCAAGGGTTCACTTGAAAAAAAAACAAAAACAGCTCATGTTCAGCTAAGCTGCCAGTGTCTGAGTAAAATCAATTAAAAGGCATTTGCATGTATGTTAAGAGAAACCATCTCATAATTATTGATTTCCCCATAAGAATGACTTTTCTATTAAAGATTTGGACTTCCTATCAAAACTCAGATCCCCCTAGAAACAGTGGAGAAATTATACTTAACATTAGCAATGATATTCTTCATTGTATTGACCTTGTTATATTTTTCAAGTGGAAGGTTTCAGATTCCTGGGAACTTTAGTTATACAAAGTGGTTCCCGACTGGAAGCCACATCACGATATTGCGAATATGTACACACAGACATTAGTTTGGACTCCCATCATTCTGCCTGGGGTTAGAGTTGTTTGTAAGTTTGCCTTATCTCCCTCTCCTAGATGCTATGGTTGTGAAGACAGAGTGTTTGTGTCCTACGCTAATCGCTTGCGCTTAGCGGTATGTGTTGTTGAGAAGAAAATAAATGTTTATTGAAATGAATGAATAAATGATACTTGGAATGTGTTTATCGAGCAAGACTTCCCACTAAACCATGAATGCTTCATAGATATCAAATAAGGTTTCTACCTTATCCTGGTTTTCCTAACGTCTCATGATTTTAGCACTAAAAATTCCATGTTCTGAGAATTTCCTTCCTCTCAGTCCGGGGCAAAACGAGATAGCAGTCACCTTAGTTTTTAAGTACCCTGCTGGTGCAAACTTAAACCCAAATGCTTCCAGAGTGCATTGGATTATGGCAATGAGAGGTAACCTGGCTTAGGGAAACTGGAAACCAGCCAGAAGGCATTCAGATACAAACAAAACCAGTCAGTGAGGTAAGTTAGTGTGATGGCCAGCATTGCAGCCTGTGAGACAGCAGTGGCCAGCCAAGGTTAACAGAAAAAGCAGGGATAGTTCCATTTTATATTTAACGATGATTGTTTTAACAAAAGTCAAAATCATTAATTTCGAGATTGCTAAGAATTTGCTTAACAAGTTCCGGACCTCCATTTTTTCATATATATGAAGTCAATATTTAAAAAGTTATCTACTGGAAACACAGCATTCTGGGAATTAAATTTGACCTCACACAGAGAATGTTAGTAGTTATTCTATTAAATAATAGCATACGTAGTAGAAGTTACCAGGAATTTGAAACCGGTTTTACCTCTAGTTGTATAACCTTGAGAAATTAATTTAGTATCTCTGAGTCTCAAGTGTGTCATCAATGCTATTATAAGCAGGTATGACAACTAATTGCTAAGGCGCTTTATATTATGAAGATTTGATTACCTGGGGAGTGCTGTTTGGAACAAAAGTTGGTGCTAGGGATTAAGACCTCCAGTTTAGGGATCGTGGAGACCTAGACTCCAATCTTGCCTCTGTCATCTGATAGATGTGTAACCTTGAGCAAGATCTTTAAGCTCTTCGTGGCTGAATTTCCTTACCTATAAAAAAGGGCACTTTAATTGTGCCCACCTCATGTGGTTGTTGATACCAAGAGGACTAAACAAAATAGCCTATGTAAAGAAATTAGCATAGAAAGTACAAAGCAATATTAGTAAAGAAACTAGCATAGAAAATGCAAACCAATATTAGTAAAGAAATTAGCATAGAAAATGCAAATCAATACTAGTTTATTGCTATTATTAAAAGTGCCGTGGCTGTTTAATACACTCAAGTGATCAAAATCTACCTAAATGGTATTTTCAGTCTTGAAAACAAGACTTATCAATTTGAATTCTTTTCCCCTCAATTTCCTACAGTTTCAACAAAATGGAAGGTTATTCCTTATAACTATAGGGTTTCCAGTCCTCCCAGAATGTATACAAAGCTCCCTGGTCCCAGGAGTGTAATCAGCCCATAGCTCACTCCACTCTGGAGCCTCACAGGTGGACACAGAAATTCATGTTCAGAGGACGACATTAGCCCCTTTTGTCCTGGGCAGTCTGTTCTCTTCCTTCTAACATGATAAAAAGAAAAAAAAAAAAATGACTTCCTTGACCGACCTCCAGGCATTCAGTTTAGTTACCAATGGAGCTCTAATTTTTTTAAAACATATTTCCCTTCTTGCAGAGCCCATGTTTGAACATTTAACTGATCATCTAACTTTAAACTTGAATTTAATTTGACATTTAAAACAACATAAGGAGTAGTGTGTGCGCATGTGTGTATGTGTGTGTGTGTGTGTGAAAACACACATGTGTGCATTAGTGTATATTGGATATTTCCTACAGGTCTACTTTGAGATAGCATTTTAAGTTTTTGTTTTCTTGTTTTTTAAAGGCTCTTAAGTGTTTCCAGCTGTGTAAGACTCCGAGATGCAGGGAGACCTTTCCACTTTAGGCGACCTCCAGTGAAGTTTGTTAATGGATCAAATTTGTCTTCACCCTCCACAGGAGTTTGTTAAGGGACTAGCCGGATGTGCCCTGTGTAATGGACAAGTCAACACCAAATTAAGCTATTTTCATTACTGTGGGCTAATTATGTGGGAACAGAGATGAACTGACTATGCAGATGTCTTTATGCATGTGAAGACTGAATCGCATTTTAGGGACCAAAGTTCCTTAGTACTTGGAGTAAAGACAATGGGTGGGCAATTGCATTATCACAGAGCATCTGACAGTTGGGAGTGCTGTGCTCAAAGCGATGGTTCCATAAGCAATCGTCTCTATGGTCACATCACAAGTGTCATTTCAGGACACAGTTATCCATCGAAACCTTGTACTGAAATGACACTCGGTGTTATTCATATTCATTGAAATCATACTGAGTTTTTAGTTTTAGTCTTACTTGATTTGTAGATTAATTTTGGTTTTGCCATCATAAAGGAACCGAAGCATAGAAAGTACATATCTAGTTTTATGTTTGCACATATTTATAAAACATAATAAAATGATTAAACCAATATTGGGGTTCAAAACGCCTTTTTTCTTCTTATATGTCTCATGATATCATACATCACTTAAGTTGGTAAAACACTGGCATCAAGTGTCACCAAAAGAGCCAAAGAGGGAAGTGTTTGTGGAGGAACAAAGAGCAGAACAGCAGTTAAGGACATGGGCTTTGGTATCAGTTATACTTGAATTTCGGTTGCAGGTCCACACTATATAAGTTATGGGATTTTACTTTTCTGAATGGTAAAAAAATTTTTAATGTTTATTCATTTTTGAGAGACATAGAGTGAGCGGGGGAGGGGCAGAGAGCAAGGGAGATACACAATCCAAAGCAGGCTCCAGGCTCTGAGCTGTTAGCACAGAGCTCGACGTGGGGCTCAAACCCACGAACTGTGAGATCATGACCTGAACAGAAGTCGATGGATGCTTAACTGACTGAGCTCCCTAGGCACCCCTACTTTTCTGAATCTTTGTTTCTCCAAATTAAAATGAGAATGATAAGAGTAATTATCTCATAGTGTTCCTCTGACGATTCGTTGAGATAACCCTCATGAAGTGCATCACCCTCGAAGAGGAGTAAGGGGACATCGTGAAGAATGTGGACTCCAGAAGGAGATTGTCTGGGCTTAGATCATGGCAATGCCACTTGTAACTGTATGGGAAGTTACATGACCTCCTTGTACCTCAGCTTTCTCATCTGCAAAATGAGGATAATAATAGTGCCAACTTCGTGGAATTGCTATAAGGAAAACAGAGTTAACTAATGCAAAGCACATGGGGCATGGCAGCCATAAGCATGCTGTAAATGTTTCCTATTACTGTTAGTGCTGGGCTGGATACATTGATCTCAATGAAGTTCAGCTGATTTTTTTAAGTTTACTTATTTTGAGAGAGAGGGGAGAGAGAGAGAGAGAGAGAGAGAGAGAGAGAGAGAGAGAGAGAGAGAGAGAAAGAGAGAGAGAGAGGATGAGCCAGGGAGGAGCAGAGAGAGAGGGGGAGAGAGAGAGTTCCAAGCAGGCTCCATGCTGTCAATGCAAAGCCTGGCTGGGAGCTCAGTCCCACTGAGCCATCCAGGTACTCCACCTTTGTTTTTAGAAAGAGTGCACATGAGCTGGGGAAGGGGCAGAGGGAGAGAGAGAATCTTAAGCAGACTCCATGCTCAGCACAGAGCCTGACACAGGGCTCAATCCCACAACCTTGGGATCATAACCTGAGCTGAAATCAAGAGTCAGAGGCTTAACCGACTGAGTCACCTGGGCGCCCTAAAGCTTAGCTGATTTTAAGGCAGGCTTTATCTTAGTTTTGGGACCAGACCCAAATCAGTTCCACTTGGAGGGATTATGACTATGGCTCCGTGAAAGGACCATCCAGGCTGGGAAATTATACATTAGAGGGGATTGAGCTTGAATTCCTTGGCAACAGAAATATAGATATGGTTGGCAAGTAGAGGGTGCATCCACAGACCCTGAAAAGACAAAAACTGGGGCTCAGGACTGAGGCAGCAAGTATAATTTGGAATGGAAAGGGTGTTCAAGACTGAGCTTCGGATTTGTTCATAGTGAAGTGTCCTGGATGAGAAGTCACCTCAAGAAAAGAGAATCAAGAAAGTCAGATTTTAGAAAGAATGGCTCCCAGTGTCTGCCCTTCTGATTGTACCACTCCGGTTCATAGAGAGACGTGGCAGCATTTTTCCAGAGAAGAGTCCTAGAGGGAGCAATTGCAAAATACTATTTTGCACACAACTTTGAAAGCCCCTAGGCCATGTTTGATATCCATGTAGAAAAGAACCAGTCACTGAAACAATGGACACTTTGGTACCTTGGGAACTTCAGGAGAAGAGGACGATGCCCGTGTCTGGAGACAAAGGTAACAGATCCATCTGAGAAGGACCAGAGCAAAAGGGGAGATGTCAAATACCGCATCCTGCCCGACTGAATTTGTTCATGCGTATCTACTACTCTGGGGCTCTCAGAACCACCCCACATAGACTTTCCTGGTGCCTGCCCTTCCCCATTGCAAAGGATTCTGAAGATTAGATCATGGGGATTCTTCCCAGTAACGAGACAAGAAGAATTGAATGAATGAATAAAGGAACAAATGAGTCTGGTTTGAGAGAGAAGGTTGCAACTCCCCATTGTCCTTCTAGGTGAAAAAAAGAAGTGCAAGCTCTCCAGGTTTCTAGCGACTAGAACAGATTTTTTTCTAGCCGTTTAAAGTCTCTTCTAGTGACTCCTGACCCTCCAGACCTTTCAGAGACAGTGGTGGGTGAAGAGTTATTCCTTTACATTTTCCTTTAAAAATTTTTTTAATGTTTATTTTTGAGAGAGAGAGAGACAGAGAGACAGACAGAGACAGAGCATGAACAGCAGAGGGGCAAAGAGGGAGACACAGAATCTGAAGCCGACTCCAGGCTCCAGCTGTCAGCACAGAGCCCAATGTGGGGCTGGAACCCATGGACTATGAGATCATGACCTGATCTGAAGTTGAAGGCTCAACTGACTGAGTCACCCAGGCGCCCCTCCCCTACATTTTCTAAGCAGACTGTGCACTCAATTACCAGATTTCGTTTCTCAGGGGCTTGGTGGTTTCATTTCCTTTCAAAGCTCTGGGCTGATCCTCATTCTATTCCTTCCCCTGGACCCTGTCTCCTGGAAAAGAAAAAAAAAAAGTAAGTTTCTGAAAATGATGCAATTAACACAAAATTAACAGATTTATATTAAACTGAAAGGTACAGTTGACTTGGGAATAAATGTTTCTGTTTATCACATTAGGGACAGTTAGTTGCGCCATGAGATTAAAGTTAAAACAGTGATGTATTGTACTTAAGTTAATTCTTTTCCTTCTGGGACTATTAAAAGATAATCAAAACATTAGTCCCAAGAGATCTAAAATGAATTAGTGCCTGTATGTTAAATGCGTGTAAGTCTTGACATTAAGTCAAGAACAAAAATATGTTTTATTGGTAGACCCACTTCCAATAATTGCAACCTCCTCTTTCTGAGGGCCTACTGTGTTCTGGGCATTGTTCACTAGCTCATTGGCTATTGACGGCAGCCCCAAGGGACATACCTTCTTAGATCTGCTTGACATCGAGGGAACTGAGGCTAGGAGAGTTTTAGTGAATAAATATTTATTGAGCAGCTAGTTGGTCACATCTGTCACTGTGGACAGAGCTCTGAAAAGGATAGAGGTCATCTTTGCCTCCACAGAGTTTTTAAACTATCAGAGTCAGGAAGTATGTCTCCAATGACACACAATCAAACCAGTGTGTGAACCAGGATGTCGAACTTCAAGGGCTAGGTTCTTTCTACTGTCATGAAAACCTTTACCCAAGACTGATAGAGATCCTAAGAAGGCCTTGGCTTTGTTTCACCATTATTTGCACTTTTCTCTCTGTTTCCCAGACTGTTTGTTTCGGTTTTACTGAGGGAGTTTTCCATATTATTTCCTTCCCTTCCTCCTGGCAAGTTGCTGTCATGACTCACAAGCAAATCTCAGAGGAGTAACTGCCAATGGCTGATGGTTCCACCCTAGTTCATTTCTGATCGACTGATTTCCTTTAGTCCCAGTAGACTGGCAAAGGGGAACAATGCCGTGAGCCAAACATCCAGAACATTCTGAAAGCATTTCCTTCATATAGACTCTGGGTAAGCCTGAAAAAGGTGTGGGAAGATTGTGTAGAGATGTGCTTCACACAGCTCCTTGCTGCAGTCATCCCGTGGCTGTGGAGAGGAGAGAAAGTCTGGTCAGCTTCCCAGGAGAAAGCGGATCACAAATAGATGGTTGAACGTCCAGGCTAAAAAGGCACCTTCCCCCAAATAACGACAAAAGCACTAATCAGCATTTACTCATCTGGAGCATTTTCCATTTGTAAGACTCTTCCACATCCTCTATGTAATTTAATCTTCAAAACAACTCTTTGAGGTAAGCAGATCCGTTTTCATTAGCCACTTTACAAAGCCCCAGCCTCGAGCCCAGAAAGGCCTACCAGCTGGTCCAAGACTACAGAAATGATAAAAAAAAACAGAAGGAATTCTCAGGCTGAAGTCTTCTTGCTCTAAGGCAGTCATCTTTTCATTAGTGCAGTGGTTTTCAAAACGTGGTCCCTGGACCAGTCATCTAAGCATCATTTGGGAATGTGTTAGAAATGCAAATTTTCCAGCGCATCGGAGACCCATTGAATCAGAAAATCTGAAGGCGTGCCCAGCAATCTGTATTTCAACAAGCTCTCCAGGTGTGTCAGGTATCCTCTGGAGTGTGAGAATTAGTGCGCCAATGCCTGGTTCCCGAATGAGGTTTGAGATTTGACTCATCGGATTCGTGGAGTACATCTGACTTGGTTGTCGCGGTACCTGAAAAAACACCAATGTATTAATATTTTATGTAAAAAATGAGGTATAAAATAGCTGATCCCTGAAGGATTCAGAACCAAGTGGCAGCATTGCCAAACATAGAAATAACCGATAGATTTGGTTTCAAGTTCAAAATCTGACCTTTAGTTTAGAGCCATCTGGAGTGTGCTGCTGAGCTCGGGGGTCACACTCGGAAGCAGATCTGCGATTAATTAGCAGTATGTGCAGAGCCAGGGGAGTGGGGCCCACATGTTGGCCTCGCTTAGTTTAAGGGAAGAGGATTCTGCTTGTGATATTTTAGCCTCAGCTGTCCCCTTACTTTTCTGGGTGATCGGCGGCAAATCAACAGTAATAAAAGCTGGTAACACTTTGTACTCTTCTAGGCATCTTCTGACGTGACCCATCCACGAGTTTTGTGAGGGGGCAGAGCCAGGGTTACTATTTTCATTTAATAGATGAGGAAAACAGATTGAATCTGAGAGTTGCCCAATGTCTGCTAATGAGTTTGCAGATGTAAAATTCAAACCCCGTTCCATGTTTTAAGTTCTCTCTACCAACCTGATGCCTTCTTTCAAGTGTTCGGGTCTCTAAGTCCTTATTTGCCATGTGGAATTTAAAATCCTTTTCCTGTGTATTTTAGAGTAAGGTACTTCTTTCAATATTCTGAAAGTTAGAAATGTTTTTGAAATGTACATAAAATAAATATGGTTTCACATACTCCCGGAGTTCACCATTTTTATACCAGGCACAGAAGTCCTGGAGGCAGACTTACCGAAGCAAAGTGAATGCTTTGAGTAGAACCAAGCAGTGGTTCTCAAAGAGGTGATTTTTTTTAAAATTTTTTTTTAGCGTTTTTATTTATATATATATTTTTTGAGAGACATAGAGACAGAGTGTGAGCAAGGGAAAGGAGAGAAAGGGGGACACAGAATCCGAAGCAGGCTCCAGGCTCTGAGCCGTCAGCACAGAGCCCGACGTGGGGCTCGAACTCACAGACGGTGAGATCATGACTTGAGCTGAAGTCGGCCGCTCAACCTACTGAGCCACCCAGGCGCCCCTCAAAGAGGTGATTTTGCCTCCAGGGAGACATTTTTGGCTGTCACAAGTCTGGTGGAGGTATTGCTACTGGCATCTAAGGGCGCCGTAAACGTTTTACAATACATAGGAGAGCCCCCACAAAAAAGAATTATCCGGTCCAAGACGTCAGTAGTATAGAGGTTGAGGAGCCTAGATTAGAGTCAATGAGAAACACACTGTTTAACTGGAGTTTTATTGTCATCAAAGAGAGAAAGTCCATGCTTTCTCCATGACGGAGGCAAGATTTTTATGTTGTGTTGCCCGCTTCCCCCAGGCCCAAAACATGGTTTTCTCTATTCCTGATCAGTAACATCCCCTACAGAGCTTTTCATGCTAAGACTCCAACTCTGTCCCTTACCACCTGTGTGACTTGTATCTCCGTTTGCTTGTTGGTCAAATAGGGATAATCAAATTTACCTCAGAAACCTAATGTGAAGATTCAATAAGTTGCATATAAAACACTTAAAAGAGTCTCTGGCTTATGACTAAGAGCTTAATAGATATTAATAATTTGTTCAAAAGAAGTTTTGGCATACGCTGTGCTCCCCCACACCCCCACGTGCTCATCAGGGTTTCTTTAATGGGAGAATTGATTATTTAAAGTGAATTTGTGAAAAGCTCAATATTAATTGAAAGAGTCTAGTGTCTATTAGCATTGAACAATTAATTGTATTCAGTGACTATTAATCAGTGCTCAGTTTCACAAAACAATTAGGTTTTAAGATTTCATTTACTTAAAAAGAAAGCCTGTAGACAGAGCATACTGTCACGATCACCCACATCCTTAGTTCTCCTTCCGGTAGGAAAAGAACTGACAGGTCTGCATGTGGCACTAATAAGAAGGGAAAGAGAAAAGGAGTTGCTTTTCATCATCAGGAACAAATCAGACTCCTTTCCTTTTACAGTCACCCCCCCCTTTCCAAAATTTGGAAAAACTGGAGAGAGAGAAGGTATCATTGCCATATTTAACTAGACTACGAAATCCTGAATCTTCTGTTCCACCCTCTTGTTTCCTCTTGTCTGGTGTTCCTCCGGTGGCGTGGCTGTGAGGTGAATGGGCTGCTCTCTTGTCAGACTCCAGCGGGTGGTGCAGAGGGTGGAGTTCTCCTCAGAATAAGAGCTGATGAAAATGTGACTTTTAAAATATGAATTTGTGTAAATAGACATTTACCACTATCTGATTTGGACGTTAAATTTTTCTTGGTTTTGATAGTATTTCATTATTCTAGCTACAAACATCTGCTAAAAACATGTTTTCAGAAGATCGCCGTGGACCGGGTAATCCAGAGAATTTCCCAAACTATGTTTTGGCACCTTCCCGTATCACCATAATCTTCTACCTACCCTATCTTGAAGGAAGAGAGTTTGACTCAGATCTGTTTGCTGATACAAAATATTTTGAATAGGTATTAGAAAATACTAAACTTTGGGTAAGAATTAAATGGAATGAGGCAAAGAGAGAAGAAGCCAGCTGCCTCAGAACATCTTGATGAGATAGTCATTGCTAGCCCTGTTTTACAGATGAGCAAACTGAGGACCAGTAAGATTAGAACACCAGCAACGTCACACAGTGGCAAAGCCAGACCTGAGACCTTGGTCTCTTGACTTCTTATATAAGACTTGGTCTCATTCCGAGGCACTGCTGGTAGCATGGTGATGGGTTACTTGTGTGCATAAGTTCACAATCAATATGGTTCAGACATTCACACGTTTATGGTTTACTTCCCAAGGCAGAGAAACGTGCCATCAAAACCATAAATGGAGCTGCCTATTTCTCTAGGAGCCAGGGGACATTGATATTTGGGTGAACTGCAGAAACAGTGCCGGAAGTTCACCAAGTCTGTCATTTCAGACACAGTGGAATTAGGTGGCTCAGTTGGTTAAGCATCTGATTTCAGCTCATGTCATGATTTTACAGTCCGTGGGTTCGGGTCCCCTGTCAGGTTCTGTGCTGACAGCTCCGAGCCTGAAGACTGTTTCAGATTCTGTGTCTCCCTCTCTCTCTGCCCCTCCCCTGCTTGTGCTCTGTCTCTCCCTCCCTCAAAAATAAATAAACATTAAAAAAAAACTTAGTGGAATTAGAGGTAGAAGATACAGAAAGCACTAGAACAGTCTCGTGCTTTTATATCTACACACTTATCTGCACACGTGTATGTGCACACACATGTATGTATAAGTGCTCACTTGGGGTTACTTTACTGGGCTTTCTCAAGTTGCAGGGATGAGCGGGAATGGAGTTAGTCATTTCCTTGTCGACAAATAGAGATTTATGTTCTTTGGTTCTTTCTCAGATTTTGGTGTCTGAATGTTCTTTGGAATTTTATGTGTGGGAAATTTCAGTCAGGGAAAGAAAGGATCACATTTTACTGATTTTTAAAAGGGGAAACAAAAATTCTCTTTCTTCCTCTTCTTTCTAAGCTCCTCCACGTTTTGCTAGGTTTCGTTTCCTGTAACTTTGGGTGGAGATCAAACTGCCAGATTCCAGCGACCAGGATCAGAGGACTGTCACTGTCGTTGAATTGCCCAACCATCTGGCTAATTGCATAAAACACGCTCACGCTTAACCATCAGGCCTCAGCAGAAAGCCCAGAGATGAGAAAACTTCCATCTAACATGGGGATGCTTACTTTCTGGGAAGCTAATGGCTCATGTTCCAGTTAAGTAACAGAACCACCCCCCCGCCGCCCCCCCCCGCACCCCCCCCCAGCATTATCACATCTAGCAAGGAAAGGAGAAAGCCAGCAGTGGGTCTGCCCTTTACTGGCCTTTGTCAGAACACAGTGATTCTCTATTATTCAAAATCTCGCTTCCCTATTCGCGGCAACAGCTGAAACGGAATATGTAGTAAATTTGTCTGGACTATTCAGATGATTGGTCGAAGACGCTACATATAGTGAGAAGGCAGCATGAACAAACACCTCCACCGATACCCATTCTCACCTCCGTTAAAATTTGTTGAGTATTATTGCCTCCAAGCATTTTACAAATACTACCTTAATATAAAAACCCTATAAAATAGGTAGTATTATTACCTCCATTTTATGCACAAGGAAATTGAGACTCAAAGCAGTTAAATGACTTCGGTGACATATTAGTACTGATTATATAACAGAGCAGGTCCACGTGATATCTCAACTTGAAATTTTCAAAACATCAGACCAAATGCATCAACTCCAAGATAGGTAAAAAAGGTGTTGGGTTTTATAATGAAGCTGTTTCTTGCTCTAAAATATCATTTGATTCATGCACTTTTGTATTTTATGAATTTCTCTCTAATTACGTAAGCTCTCAATGACAACATTTGTTCAAAGTAGTCACAATCCCATCCCTGAGACTCAGACCCTTACCCTCCACCTTCCTACCTGTTACTGAACTTTCTCTGTATTGCTGGTGCCAGGATTCTAACGGATTCCCATTCGGGAAATCCTTGACTCATCCTTTTCTGATGCATCTAATGACCAGGTCCCATTCTTATTCAATCTTATTCTCCCCTGCTTCCCCCACCCAGCCAGGACTCACGCTATCTCATGGCAGAGGTGCTGTACCTCCGCTCCGGCCCATCTCCCTTCTGAGTGATCTGTCTTCTACTGGCAAGGGCACGTGCCTAAATCTAAAATGTCAAGTGATTCCTGGAAGTGCTTCATTAACTACAAAAGACTGAATACGAGTTATCTATGTTCTTTTGTGCTACGTGCTTGTGTTCTTTGGGGCATCCTCTGCTCAAATACGTCTAAAGTCTTCCTAAACTGTCCAGATCCATGCTGGGTTTTTTTCTATTTTTTTTTAAATAGCACTTATTAGACTTTTATTAAAATACAGAAGAACTCAGAAGACCCAACCATATCCCCTAATTTTACTGCCTAGCTAACATTTATTGACTTTGGGAAAATAAAAGCAACGTGTAATCATGGATAAACATTTTAGTAATCTATGATTACATAGACTAGTGGCAATGTGGCAGGCACCGTGGTAAGTGCTTTAGATTCATTTGCTCTTAGTCCTTTGAACACGCCTGTGAAGGAAGCATCATTACCCCCTTTTTGCAGTGGTGGAGAGTGTAGTGCAGGCAGGTGATTAACTGGTCTTATAGATGCCACAATCCGAACTCTGGCAGACGGGTACCAGAGTTTGCACTTTTAGAACTGTACCTCATATGCATATAGCTAGAAACTTCTAAGTGAACAGAAAAAAAATAACGCAGAAAGGAAACACACTCTTCCTTCCCTAGGTCCCTCTTTTCAAGCGAAATTGCTATTGATAGTTTCTTTTTTTTTAAATTTTTTTAACATTTATTTATTTTTATGAAAGACAGGGAGAGACAGAGCATGAGCAGGGGAGGGGCAGAGAGAGAAGAGACACAGAATCTGAAGCAGGCTCCAGGCTCTGAGCTGTCAGTACAGAGCCCGATGTGGGGCTTGAACCCACGGATTGTGAGATCATGACCTGAGCCGAAGCCGGACGCTCAACCGACCGAGCCATCCAGGCGCCCCTGAGTTTCTTATATATGTTTTCAGGAAAAAAAATCATGCTCTTTCCAATTTATAAATAACTTTTATTTTTTACACAAAATAAATCATAATATGTACTTCTCTGAGCATCTTAACTTTGTTATGTAATAATGTCATAAATATTTTTTATTTCATCATTTGTAATAATAGATAGAGTATTCTTTTGGATGTCCATACCAAAATTCACTATAACAGCCCTCTATCAATGTGTATTTTGGATTCTCCAAATTTTCCTAGTATAAATAAAGTTACAGTGAACATCTTTCAATATAGAGGCAATCATACTTTTTTTACTGACAGATTTGTAGGATACATTTAAAACAGTGGGATTACTGGATCAAACATTATACATTTTAGATAGATATTGCCTAATTGCCCTCCGAAAAGATTGTAGCTATTTATACTTCCTAAAATAATATAAGAGAAAGTCTGTTTTCCTTATTCCTGTACACTTGTTAATACTAGATTTTATCAGAGGTTCGTTTTCCTGTAGTCTGACAGGTTAAAATTCCAATTACTCTAATAATCTTTCAAAATCTGTAAGCCCCATCCCTTTCCCTCTCTCCACTGGCTCCAATAGAACTTCGTTTATTGGATTCTTGGGATGGTTCTTGTGATAGACTGAGTGGCAGACCCTGAAGCTATGGAAGTCCTAATCCTTAGAACCTATGAATATTACCTTATATGGAAAAAAGGATTGTGCTGGTGTGATTGAGTGAAGCATTTTCAGGGCGAGAGATTAGCCTGGTGGGCCCTAAATGTAGTCACACCGGACCTTGTGAGAGAGAAGTAGAGGGAAGTTTGAGTACGGGAGTGGGAAAGATGATATTGGAAGCAAGAAGTTGAGGTGATGTGTGAGGAATGCACGAGGAATTCAGGGAGCTTCTAGAAGCCGGACAGAGCAAGGAAATGGCTCTCCCCTGGAGCCTCCAAAGAGATTCAGCCCTGCCAATGTCTTGACTTCGGTCTGATGAAACTGATTTTGGACTTCCGGCCTCTAGAACCGAAAGAGATTAAATTTGCGTTGTTTTAAGCCACCAAATTTGTGGGGATTTGTCACAGCAACCATAAAAATCTAATAAAGTTCTTGTTTCTCTTCGAACCAACTAAAATCCCAGAGAATTTAAGTGTTACACCTTTCTTAAGAGTATTTCCTAAGTAGAGTAATAGAATCCCAGAAAGCAAGAGTTGAAATTGCTTTGTTGAAGTTCAAACCCCTGTATCTCACAGATGTGAGATGGAGCCCACCTTAGTTATGTGACTCACTCACGCCCAGTCCAGGTTGGGACATGGTCTCCTGACACCCAACACAAGGCATTTCTACTACACTTTTCTACTTCCAGAGAGTCACTGCTCCCCACATTTGTATTCCATACAATTTAGTGCCAAAATATGATAGATTCTTCCCAACCATAGGAGCTGGGGTAGTAAAATCCCCCAAATAATTGAGAAACCTCACCTCTTATGAGAACAATGGTATGAACAGTCTCATATCAGACATAAACTTGCAAAATAACTATGAATATTTATAGGTTCACTAAGATAAGGGAAAGAAAAAAATCTAAACATAATTTTCTATGGTCTATGATGCTCACTCTCTCTTGACCTTAGACAGAGATTGACTAATTAATGTCCAATAACTATTTTTTTTAATTCCAGTATAATTAACATATATCCACTAACTATTTTTATTCTCTCAAACTTTCCAGGACCATCTTCCCTCTCCCTTCTCAGTTCTCTAAAATAACATAACTTTTTTTTTGTTTATATTAAAACCAAGTTTACAAAATACCGACGTGTAATCAAAATACTACTTTTTTACAATCTCATCTTATGAGCAGATTTACTTGGGAACTAATTAACATTTAACTTTAATCGAGCACTTGCTGTTTGATGTGTCTTAGGCCAGATACTAAAACATATAAACACATAAGAAGAACACATAAAAATATTATTACATTGTCTTGATCTTCATTTCAAGGTTACTTCATGAAATGGTAGGAGCAACTGTATAAGAATATGCCAATACAATACATTCATAGCCTAAGCAGCCAAAAATAAAATTCCCAGCTAAACATTTACTGAGAAATTACCCTTTTTTGGCACTTGCCAAATTAAGCAATCATAACAGTAATTATATATGGTATCTTCATCAACTCCATTTTTCATCTAAAAACGTTGAAAGTTAAGTGAGTTAAACATCGGGTGCATCATCACTCTGCTAAAACAGGTAGTGCCTAGATCCGTATAATTTGTAGAGAAGTTGACTTCGTAGCCGACAGTCCTAGTGAGTGTGCGCATTATTTTTCAATACATAATTAGGTCATGCTGGTTCTAGGGCTTGGCAAGGTCACTTCTGAAGGCTGGGACTCCCTTGTCATTCACAGTACTAGATAGATACTTCCAAAGATTTTGTCTGTGATGCCTCTTTCTCCAACATTCTATGCTGACATTCCCCCTCTGCCTGACACATTATGTTTTAATTATGTTAAGATTTCTGATATAATTAGAATCAGTTATAATCAAGAACTAAATAAATTTTCTAAATAAATTTTTTTCCGTATGCTTCTGAAACATCTGATCTCAGCAATTATATGTTCATTTCACGGTTTAATGCTGTTTTGCCAGTATCTTCTTTTTATCCCGTAAATTGGTTACATTGATTATCTGATTCTATTTTGCAACGATTATACCATGATACAAGAAACGATTCATTCTGGGAGTTCCATGAAAGAGCATAGGTAGAAATTGTTGCAGAATAGAATAGAATGCAGAATAGAATGTGCTTTATTCTTATGTTTATTTTCCAGCTCTGTATCTTCTTGTTGAGGTATCTGCCTCTTCAGGTCTTTTGCCTATTTTTAAAATTTTTAATTGAAATATGGCTGACATGTAACATTATATTAGTTTCAGGTATACAACATAATGATTTAACGGCTATTATTATTACTGATTTTACTGATCTTTTCAAAGAACCAGCTTTTGGTTTTGTTATTTTTCTCTCTTGATTTCCTGTTTACAATTTCATTAGTTTTGTCCTAATTTTTATTATTTTTATTCTTCTGTTACTTTGGATTTAACCCTCTCTTCTTTTACTAGTTGCATAAGCTGGTTATGTAACTTTAAAATATTGAATTTAGATATTTCTTCTTTTCCAATATATGCATTCAGTGCTAAAAATTCCTGTCTAAGCACTGTTTTCTCACAAATTTGGGTAAGTTATATTTCCATTTTCCTTTAGTTCAAGATATATTTGGATTTCTCTTGAGAGTTCTTCTTTGATTCTAGTACTCTAGAAGTGTATTATATAACAGTCAGATATTTTACATGGATTTCCTATGTATTTGTTATTTGAATTTATTTTAATAGCCGTGTACAATATCCATGTATGACACCCATGCAGTTCCCAGCTATCTTTCTGTATCGGTTTTTAGTTTAGCTGCATCATTGAGAACATCTATGATTTCTATCATTTTTAATTTGTTAAGGTGTGTTTTACAGCCACAAATGTAGTCCATTTTGGTAAATGTTCCATGTGAGCTTGAGAATAATTTATATTTTGTTGTTGGATGAAGCAGTCTATAGATGTAAATATTTTTCACTGGGTGGATGGTGCTGCTGAGTTCAGCTGTGTCCTTTCTCTTTTCATGCCTGCTGGATCTGTCCAGTTTTGATAAAAGGATGTTGAAGTAGTCCAACATAGTGGGTTGATCTACTCGTCCTTGCTGTTCTATCAGTTTTTACCTCATAGATTTTGATACTGATTAGGAGCACGCACATTAAAGCTTGCTCTGTCTTCTTGGAGAACTGACCCCTTTATCGTAATGTAATACCATTCTTTGTCCCCGATCATTTTATTTTCTCTGAAGTTGGCTTTGTCTGAAATTAATGTAGCTATTTCCACTTACATTTGATTAATATCAGCACTATATATTTTTCCATTCTTTTACTTTTAATCTACATGTGTCTTTTTTTTTTAAATATTTATTCATTTTTGAGAGAGACAGACAGAGTGCAAGTGGGGGAGGATCAGAGAGAGAGAGGGACCCAGAATCCGAAGCAGGCTCCAGGCTCCAAGTTGTCAGCACAGAGCCCAACATGGGGCTCGAACCCACAAACTGTGAGATCGTGACCTGAGCCGAAGTTGGATGCTTAACCAACTGAGCCACCCAGGAGCCCCATCTACATGTGTCTTTATAGTTAAAGGGGGTTTCTTATAGACAATATATAGTTGGGTTTTGTTTTTTGATCCATTCCGACAATATCTGTCTTCTAATTGGTGCATTTAAACAATGTAAAATCATGATTGATACAGGTAGATTAATATCTACCATATTTGTTGCCACTTTTTATTTGTTACCTTTTTTCTTTATTCCTAATGTGTCTTCCACTTTTTTCTTACCTTTATGCTTTTAGTTGACCATCTTATATGATTCTTTTTTCTCTCCTTTATTAGCAAATCATTTATACTTCTTTATATCACAGAGTAAAATCGATAATAAATTAAAATTAAAATAAGCCTTTGGCACTTACACTTTGGTTTAATAAAATGGGACCCCATGGGCTACATTGTAAAAAAAATACTAAGTAAAACCAATCCCAGGTACACTTTAAAACACCACATAAACAAGAAGAGAATGGATTGGAATATTTAAAGAATTGCAAGAAAAACTCATTTAACCAAGAATTTTGTATCCTGTGACATTATGCAAAACATGAAGGAGAGATAGACTTTCTGAGACAAAAAACTGGGGACTTTATTGCTAATAGACTTGCCTTGCAAGAAGTATTAAAAGTTTATGGGGCGCCTGGGTGGCCCAGTCGGTTGAGCGTCCGACTTCGGCTCAGGTCATGATCTCGCGGTCTATGAGTTCGAGCCCTGCATCGGACTCTGTGCTGATGGCTCAGAGCCTGGAGCCTGCTTCGGATTCTGGGTCTCCCTCTCTCTCTGCTCCTCCCCCACTCATGCTCTGTCTCTCTCTGTCTCAAAAATAAATAAACATTAAAAAAATTAAAAAAAAAAGTTCTTTAGAGAGAAGAAATATGGTATAGGTCAGAAACTCAGATCTACACACAGTCCTGGAAATGACTACCATGAGGGAATTAGTTTTTAGATCCACAGATCCCTGGAAACAGGAGGCATGGTGCACCATGCCAGGCCACAAGGGGAAGCCCCAGGGTTTGGTCCAGAGGCAAAGAGAGGGAAAGAATGGGCGAGCACTTTCACTATGGCTTCTACAGGAAGGAACAGGCAAAATCGATTAATAGGGCTTAGAACCAGCTAGTTTGAATAATTTCATCAAGTTCTCGATGTTCCAAGTTGTCTGGTGCCTGGCCGAGGGATGAGGGGTGACAGGTGAGAGCTCCGTATTGAGGGCTCTGGTCCCCTGATCAGTTGCTTTGCATATGAAAGGCACACTCAGAGGCAAGTCATTTGCTAACTCTGAGGTTGTCAAGCTCTGAGGGGGCGGTCTCGCCCTTGACAGTGAGTCAGTCCCCAGATCCCAAGGCATCACAAACATAGTGAATGAGAAAATATAGTTAATAAACATGCTTTCTGAGGAAACGTTGGATGCAATTCTTTGTTCAGATTTTTTCTTTATTTTTGATTTTTGAAATTTTGTATATATTATGCCTAGATATAGTTTCTTTGACATATACTCTTCTTAATGTTCTCTGAGCTTCTTCGATCTGTGGTTTGATATTCTACATTAACAGGAAAAATTCTCAGTTAGTCTTGCCTGAAATATTCCTTCTGTGCTTTTCTCTCTTTTTTTCTCTTTTTGGTATTCCCATTACACATATGTTGCACCTTCTGTGGTTGTCCCACAGCTCTTGGATATTTCGCTTCGGTTGTTTTACTTTTATTTTTTTAAAACAATTTTTTTAATGTTTATTTAATTTAGAGACAGAGACAGAGCACAAGCGGGGGAGGGGCAGAGAGAGAGGGAGACACTGAATCCAAAGTAGGCTCCAGGCGCTGAGTTGTCAAAACGGAGCCTGATGCGGCGCTTGAACTCATGAACTGTGAGATCATGACCTGAGCTGGAGTCGACACTTAACCAACTGAGCCACCCAGATGCCCCATGCTTTGGTTGTTTTCAGTCCTTTCTCTCTCTCTCTCTCTCTCTCTCTCTCACTCTCTCTCTCTCTTCCCCCCCCCCCATTCCTTGTTTTCTCAATTTGGGAAGTTTCTATTGACATATCCTATAGGTCAGGGATTCTCTCATTGGTCATTTCCAGTTTACCAATAAGCTCATTAGAGGAATTCTTTATTTCTGTTAAGGTGCTTTGATCTCTAACATTTCTTTTTGATTATTTCTTAGAATTTTCATCTCTCTGCTTGTCTTCCCCATCTATTCTTGTATGTTGTGTTCTTTTTCCACTGGAGTCCTTAGCATATTAATCATACTTGTTTTAAATTCCCAGTCTGATAATTCCAACCTCCCTGCCATATCTGAGTTAGGTTCTGATGCTGTCTCTTAAACTGTTTTTACTTGTTTGTTTGCATTTTAGTATGTCTTATAATTTTTTTGTTGACAGTTTGGCAGGATATATGAAGTGAAAGGAACTCCGGTAAATGGGACTTCGGTAATGTGGGAGTAAGGAATGGGGAAGGAGAAGCAGCCAGACTTCTATGATTAGGTTGTAGTGTTTTGGTGAGCCTGTGTCCCTGAGCTGTGAATGTCACAAATGCCTAATAATCTTTCCCTCACTTCTTGGGTGTGACAGAATGGCCAGAGAAGCTAAAGTTCAGTATTTACCTTCTCTTAGGTGAGTCAGGCGCTGGTAAACCCCAATAGGTTAGGTTTTGGTAAAATAGTCATAGGTAGCATTTTTAAGTAGAGTGCTTATACTCTACTAGAGAGCTCCCTCAAGCAGGCCAGGATTTGAAGGTTACGAAGAATTAGCATGAAGATATAAGAAGGAAGAGTGTTCAAGACTGAGGAAATAGGCCTTGCACAACAGCCCTTTGGAAGGGGGCATTCTTGACATGTTCAGAATAGCTGAGCAGAATGAACAAGGGATAATTTTAAAAGATGAAGTAGGAAAAGTAGCAAGGGCCAAATAATATTAGGCCCTGTAGGCTACTATAGGAGTTTCAGCTTTTACTCTGAGCATGATGGGAGGTGATTAAATATAGTATTGAACAGTTGAGTTATTGAAGAGTATTGGTCCAATGGGTTGCTGGGTTGAGGACAAGTCTTAGGAGAAGAAGAGTAGACGCCGAGAGAATTGTTATGAGGACATTGCAGCCACCCAGAGGCCACCCAGAGGCAAGAGTTGGCACCAACATGTTGGCAGTGAAGATAGCGGGAAGGAAGCAGATTTTAGGGTATACTTTGGAAAGAAAACCAACAGGTGAGTCTAGAAAGTAAGTCAGGGGAGTCAAAGGTTTTCAGGAAGAGCAACTGAACAGATGGGGTTAGCATCAACTGATACGGGCACCATTCAGGAGAAGCAGATGTGAGGACAGGAAAAGAAAGACAATTCAGAATGAGGCGTGGAATAAGCTATTGAATGCAGTACTGAGTTTTACTCACCAAGGACTTAAACTATCTTGCACCAAAAGGTAGAGATAGTAGGTGCACAACGACAGAGAGGCAAATAAAAAGGTAGACAGGAAGACAAAATGAGGGAGAAAGAAAAGAAGTAGCTAACCAGTTAATTGTTTAGGTTTTTATTAGACAATTTGTATATATAGAAGATGAATGAACCAGATTGAGTCTGAGTATCACTTTATAACACCAATGGATAGCACAGATTTTGCCCCATGGCATTAACACAATAGCTTTGTGATTTTAGGATCAGTTGATTGCCAAACAATATACTGAGGGAGAGCTGCTATGAAGTCAATCTTTTTAAATGAATTTGTATTCATTTAACTGCATCTACCTGCACTTAAAAATGCATTTTACATGTTGGATCTTTCTACCAATTTAATCATGTACTGTCTGATGCACAGGTAGATTCATCAACCCCTTCAACATAGCTATTAACACTTACATGTTTCTAACACACAATCTACCAACTGGTGTATAAAACTGAATGTTTGTCCAAAAAAAAAAGATTGTAAAATGAAAGGTGTTCCAGATAAAATTAAGAGTTGGCCAAAGCAAACAGTCCTTCTCTACAGCTAACAAAAATCAACAGTTATCAGGAAAAACGTGGTCAGCTAGATAAGGTTTAGCAGTCTCACTCTGTCTTCAAAAGACAAGCTGCCACCTACTTTAGCTGAAAGATTTATTTGCCATTGTGAAATACAATGTCTCAGCAGAAACCCTGTAGGCCAGGTCTTGGCTGGGATTCTAGAATCCATCACTATGCATCGGAAAAGCAGGGGCAAATTATAAAGGGCATGGTGACATGGCCATATTCTGATTCTATTGCTCCTTTACAAGATTGTTTATTCTAGACAAATCCACTAGGGTTTTATTCTCTGCACATAATCCAGTAAGGTCCTACCTCTATAGTCCTACCCTTTGAGATTTGTATTTACCTCCTTCAGAAAACCTTATCAATTTACGTCTCCTTATTCTTTTTTTTTTTTAGTCTAATTATTTATTTTGAGAGAGACAAAGACAATGTGAGTAGGGGAGGGGCAGAGAGGGGAAGACAGAGAATCCCAAGCAGGCTCCGTACTGTCAGCACAGAACCTGGTGCAGGGGAATGAAACTGAGATCACGACCTGACCCGAAACCAAGAGTTGTTCACGTAACTGACTGAGCCACCCAGGAGCCCCAATGTTTCCCTATTCTTAACTTTCAACATTTTCTCAATATGCTTTTCTAAAGCCCCTGCTCTTGAGTTAAACTGTACTAGAGAGAAGAAATTAAAAATAATGAATAGGACATTTGCTTTTCAAAAATATCATTCTGAGGCAGCGGAGTGGGTGACTTGGAGAAAGTTAGGACTGTAGGCAGGGGGAGTAGTTTCGGGACAATGGCAGTGTTTCAGGGGTTGATGAATCTCTGAATCGAGGCAGTTATTAGGGAAAGAGGTACAAAAAAGTTAAGAAGCTCTTATCCTCCAACTAGATGTTAGGAGTAAAATCGAGAGTTATTTAGAACGACCCCTGATTTGAGTGAATGAATAAATGGTTGTATCATTAATCAAGGTAGAGAGCTCAGGAGATGGTACACACTTCACAAGAAAGATAAAAAGTTCAGTTGGGGTAAATACATTAAAAATGTGCATTGAGTGCCTACTACAGGTGAGGATCTCATTTAAGTAAATATCTGCTCCCTAAGAACTGAGGTTTGAGTACACAAAAATAGACTCCTAAGAAATACATGAACAGGATCACGTTCTATAGTGAAAGCCCAAAAGCGATCATATCCATGTGGAAATGTTCAGTAAGCATGTATCTGCGCAGGGCAGCCAGGGAATCATGAGTGAGGCCCTGGCCAGAGTTCCATGTCTATGAGTCAGCATCGGTTCATAAGTGGTCATGACTGTAGTGAAATGAGAGTTCCCAGGAAAAAGACAGCGTGCAAGCATAGAGTTTTAGGAAGCTCAACACATAAATAAGCTTTCAGAATAAACTCTTGGAATACCAGCCTCGGGAGCCAGGCATAAGGTGCTCTGGAGACCATGAGAACTGAAGTCGTTGACTGAACCTTCATCGGTTAGTGAAGGCTCTATCAGAGAAGACATGTTTGCACAGTTGAGTGGACATTTTCTGGGCACTTAGGAAGGTAAAGAGAACCCAGGCAGAAACATCCAAAGGAGGGCGAGGGCTTCAGGGAGAGAGAGACGGGTGGTGAGGGAAGACGTGGAGGGACTTCAGTATGGAGGGAAGATGTGTGGCTGGAAATGGAGCAGAAATCACAGGAGGCCCAACCAGAGCTAGGACAGCCCCAAATCTATAAGCCTTTTTACTGTTGAATGTATATCAGTTAGGGGCTGAGCTTTGTCCTTTATGCTCAGAGATTTTGTGTTGATTTTTTTTCTTTTTAATCTTGCCTTTCTGGTGATTTCAATGGCTTCTTGTGAGCAGGGATCTTGGCTTCCTTTTTTATTCTTCATGCTCTTTTCCCTCATGCCTTACATCATCTGCCCTTCTGTAGTTTGATTTCAGAGGCTGATTTTTAAAAATTATTTAAAGAAATATTGTTTCTCAGATTTGAAGAGACTCATAGGCTTGGCATCCTTGGAACAAATGATCGAAGATGAGTAGATGATTTTTGTGGGATTTTGGGTGCATTGCCTTTGGTCAAAGAACACTTTTGTGTGGCTAAGCAGTCAAATAAGACAATTGGTGGTGAGAGAGAAGCCTTAGCTTTAACTTTATCCTAACTCAGGATATGACAAAGAGCACCCGTAGAGATATAATGAGGAACATGACATTGAAGGGTTAAATTTGGCTAGTGATCTGATCCAGGCTTGTGTGTGTTTGTGTGTTCACTCCCACGTGTGTACATGTGGGAAGTGTGTGTCTGTAGGAGACCGACTTGTCCAGGGGGTAATACAGATGGAAACACCACCTCCAAAGTAGGGGATTGCAAAGTTTTCACATTGAAACCTCTAATCACTCATAAAAAACAAGGCTGGGAGGGGCTGATAAGTTTTACCTCATAAAGCAATTACCATAACTTTGGTCCAGATAGTTCAGAAATAATTTAAAACACAGCCGTGAAGTTGGAATTGTTAGTCTTACACAGAGATTCTCATGCTTCGCCAGCGTCAATAGAAGCTGCAATTTCTTAATAATGTTCTACTTTGGATCTTTATCAAGCCCTTCCCCCTTCAGGCCTTGCCGTTTCTTCATACACAGAAAAGGAGGCATCGGTAAATTTTCACAATCTTGGGAGTTTTGTGCCAATGACATTTCAACCCTTCCATCACCCTGCTGAACAAACAGAATATGTCACTGCTGCCGAAAAACTGAATGTCCCCTCCCTATTGTCTACTCTTGTCTTTTTTTTACCCATAAATATTTGTCTTAAATTTACATTATTCAGGAAACCATCTAGTTAGTTCAAGACAACATTTTACAGATTAAAAACAAAACAAAACAAAACAAAACTGAGACCCAGACAGATGAAAGGGATTCTCAAGGTCATGGAGCCAATTTTGGGGCAGAACTGGACAGAACCGAGTCACTTCGTTCCAGGAGACTTCTCTTCTGTAGCTTCATTCCTTCTCCAGCACGGGAAGGGCTCTATATGACATTATTCACAAATAGGACTAGTTTGCACACCTTTTTGTGGGTATTGTCTTCTCTTTCAGAGCCCTGTGTTTTCATGCTTCCTCTTTTGGTCTTCCTATTGAAAATTATAGCACCAAAACTTCTAGGTTATGCATTTTTCGGGGAACCCACATAAGTAAGATGAAGGGCGGATAGGCATGCGGGTTGGCAAACATGGCAGAGAACTTAGCAGAGGACACAGACTTGAGCATGCCGACTTTCCCACCCGGAAGTTATGATTACAGAGGAGAAGCACCTCTGCTAAGGAAGAAAATGGCCTGCGTACGGGGGAGGGAGAAAAAGGGAAGGGGTGTCAGATTCTCAGTGACTTGAATCTCCTTTTCCAGGAAAAGTTTGCACTTAGAAAATGCTAGTAGTTAGTAGGGCACTCACAGAATCTTTTCCCTTTACTCTGGCATAAAACAAGCCAAATACAGATCTATGAAAGTGTACCGGACAGAGCTTGTCTTCTGTTGGGCCAGCCAATTCCCTCTGGATTTTCCCCTTTGCAACTCGAGAAAAGAGGCCAAGTGTGTTTCCCTAAATGCCAAGGAGAAGCGATGTGCACAGTGTCTCTCCTATGTTAAAACTATCCACTCTATGCCATGTTTGGTGAGGTGAAAATATCCTAGGAACTAGAGGCAGACTGTAGGAGGATGGCATATCTTCTGGGATCCCGTCCTTACTATGGAAAAATTGCAAGACCTCTGCAACACGTTCCCGCAATTCTACCGTTGCAGCCTTGCCACATCATGGCTGAGGCCACGCTTTAGAATGGACCTCTCCACGGCATACGAAGTTCGTGTGTTCCGGTCTTCCTTCAGAGCCTCCCCAGGTCATCATTCTCCTGCAACATTATCTCACTGAACACAGCATATTTCAAGTACCTCCAGTGACAGGAAATTCCCTCCACACTGAAGTCGTTCACAACACTTAGTGACATTTTTGACTCTTAAAAGTCTCCTTTAGGGCCAGCTGAACTCCTCGCTGTAGATTCTACTCACTGTTCTTTATTCTTCATGGAAAGATTTCTCTTCTGGAATTGGGAGAGAAATTCCCTGTGTTTGGGAATTAGGAAAGGGGGGAACTCTGCTAGGATGTCCATTTTCATGATTGTAAACACACTCTTAAACAATAGTAAAAGTGAGAACACTATTTAACTTTCTCTGAGAGTATTTTAAAAAATGTCACTTGAAGGCCACATATTATAAAGCTCGGTAATAAATGAATTTTGGGGGGAAATTCTAATCTTTCATAGTTTTCCTGAATTCTGAACGTCCGATGTGTGGATTCTCATTTATATTTCCAAAAAGAGAATGAGGATCTTTCCTCCTCCATGACATTCTTTCCTCCTCCCCACCCCACCGTGCCTGCTGCCTATCCTGATAATACAAATAGTCCTAGTAATTTAGGGGTTATGAAGATGTTGTCAAAATGCTATATTCTTTCTTTGCATAGTTCTACAGGGGATTTACACCAAATAAATAACTATTTTTAAAAACAGATTTGTTATAGTGTAAATGACATACAATTATTTGCACAAAGCTAAAGAATACAATTTGATAAATGTTGACATGTTTGTGTCTTCATAATTAAGATGATTTCTCTTGTGGCTTTGCAAGAGAAATCACCCCTGCCCCTCTGTAACTACTGACCTGACTTTTGTCACTATAAATTTGTTTTCATTTTCTAGAATTCTGTATAAAAGGAATCCTATGCACTCTTTTGCGGGGGAATGGTGGATCTAGCTTAATTAACTCAGCATAAATAGTTTCAGATTCATTTGTGTTGTTGTTTCTATCCACAGTTTATTCCTTTTTTATTCCTAACTAGTATTTTATTGCATGGATATACAATTTTCCTATTCATAGAGATTTAGGTTATTTTTACTTTTGGGTTACTGTAAATAAAGCCACTGTGAATACTTGGGTACAATCTTTGTATGGACATCTACCTTAATTTCTTTTTGGTAAATATCTAAGAGTGTAATGGTTAAGTAATATTGTAGTAGTATTACTCAGTGACAGAGTAGTCAAGGAAACTTAAATCGCACAAACAAATTTAATGGTAGCCTCACATTGGGTCAGTGATTAAACATTATGAATCACCTAATTAAAAATTGCTGAATAAACAAATTGATTCACTTTTTTTCTGGATTTTTTTTTGTATCTCGCTTTCTTATTCCAATCAAAAACTCAGTAAAATATGCTTAACTGTATATAAAGGAGTCTCAAAGAAGTGAAGATACTTGCCTTCCATCACAAAGCTTGTAAATCGCAAAGGTGAGTTCAAGACCACTTTAATGTGTCTCTAGAGCCTAAACTTCTTTCTCTGTCTGGCTCAATCTCTCTCTGTGTCTCCCTCTCCCTCCCAACCCCCCTCCCCCCCACTCAGCAGGGCTTTTATGACTCAGGGAGGCTTGTGGAGGAGGTGTGATTTTAGTCGACCTTTGATAAGTGGGTGATATTGAATAAGAGCAAAGGAGAAATGCCAAACACGTGAAAATAGGAAATCACGACTTGTGTTTGAGAGACTATAAAGATACTAGCCTGAAAAGGAGGAAGATTTATGTAGGGAAGCAGCCCACATTAAGCTGAGATCAGCATCCCAGCTCTAGGAGTGGCCACTTTTTCCTCTGGGAAGGAGAGATGGCCACAGATTTCTGAGAAAGTGTGGGAATATGATGAATTGAAGTAATCAAATCAGTGGTCTGGGTCAATCCAGGCAAGGCTGTTAGGTAAGTATCCATTGACATATAAGGATGGTGTGGGAGTGAGAGTTAAAAAATGAGGATGGCAAAAAGCATGGAAAGGAAGGTGTTGGTGTGAAAAACACTCAAAGAAGAAACGGCTCATATTTTGTAACTAATTAGGTCTGATCAATTCTTGATTTTTCCTCTCATAACTTGCTCCTGTCTTGTGGGCGGTCAGCTCTGTTCAGTCTAAGATGTAACTGGAAACAGCCAATCAGCATAATTTTCTCGTTGAAGTAGATAGAGAGGGATGGTTTCCTTGTCTTCATTATAGGTTACCATTGAAAGCATAAATGGATCTTCTTAGATGATCATGGCTTTGTAGTTTTCTGTGGGTCATCCAAATAGTGATACATGCAGAAGGTGGTTGAATTATCAAGCTGAATTTCAGTTACCTCAGGGCATTCCCATACTGCTTAAAAAAATTCTCTGGGGCGCCCTGGTGGCTCAGTCGATTGGGCATCCACCTTCGGCTCAGGTCGTGATCTCACAGTTCGTGAGTTTGAGCCCCACGTCAGGCTCTGTGCTGATAGCTCAGAGCCTGGAGCCTGCTTCAGATTCTGTGTCTCCTTCTCTCTCTGCCCCTCCCCTGCTGGCGCTCTGTCTCTCTTTCTCTCTCCCTCAGGAAGAAATAAACATTAAAATTAAAAAAAAATTCTCCTGTTAGAGTGTTATGCCGGCATTTTCTTCTTTGCTCTGGGAAGAACTGCTCGCCAAATTTTGGTTATTTGAGGGTCCTATATGATTTGTTAGCAATTATTTGAAGTCTGGTGACATTCGGTTTCCTCTTCAAAATGTACGATTCCTGTTTAACATTGTTAGATTCTGGATGAAAAGGGGACTTCGGAAAACACTGGTGTGTAAACAACTTGAAACTCGGCCTTCAAGGAGAAGGCTATGAAACTGGAAGGGCTGTCAAGCTGTGAAAGTCTTAAGAAGAATCTCTGGATAATGGTTTATAATATTATCTTTCCCTAAGGACCCAAGAAATGGAAAAGATATTAGTTTTTCTATGAGTAGCTTTTGGCAAAGCACCATAAATGCACTTCGTTAAAAACATCTCAGTGCCTCAAACCCACAGGCTGGAACATGTAATACACATGTCGAGGGGCTAATGGGGTCTTGTGTGGGGGAGTGATCCCAGGGAGACCCCATGAGAAAAATACTCATGGAAACAGATTTTCCTGCTTCTTCACATGGGCCTTAAAAATTCAGTGAAGAGCCAACTTCCATGAAGGTGGTTTTCATTTGCTACTCTCTTCCCTGCTCTACCCTCATTTCCCTTTGAACGAAGGAAACATCTCCTATATTAGCACGGAATTCTGCAATGTAGGTGTACTCAGACTCCGTATGGCCAGAACACTCTCTGAGGCCTTAGTTCTGGGCCTGTGTCACAGAGAGTGGGTTTGGTCTGAGGGGAGAGGTGTGGAGAGAATAATTACTGAGTACCTTTCATGTCGGAAATGAGTTAAATGTTACATAATCAATCTGTTTATTTTTGCTGTGCCCCAGGAAAAGGGCACAGAGTAACCTGTCAAAGCTCTCCCAATTAGCAAGTAGTAAAACTGAAATTTGGGGGCGCCTGGGTGCCTCAGTTGGTTAAGTGTCCAACTCTTAATTTCAGCTCAGGTCATGATCTCACAATTCATGGGTTCGAGCCCCATGTCGAGCTCTGTGCTGAAGCATGGAGCCTGCTTTGGATTCTTTCTCTCCTTCTCTCTCTCTGTCTCTCTGTCTCTCTCTCTCAAAAGTAAATAAATAAACATTCAAGAAAAAAGAAAAATTGACAGTTGAAGTGAGAATATTAGTTCCCTGTAGCAGAAGTTACTGGTGCCCATCTACATCCCCTCCTTCTGGGGACAAGTCAGCTATTGTCCTGAGAATTTTCAGTGCTAGCACTAAGGCAGGCTAGGAAGCCCAGAGAGCACCCACCACACACACACACACACACACACACACACACAATAGGCCAGCTAGTGATGGATAATGGCAGACAGCATATAAATAATCTGACTCCAGTATCTTCTGGGTGAGACTCCTGTACTATTGAGGCTTGGAGGTCTCCCGTGGAACCAAGGTCCTGCTCCAGGCACTGGAAACTGCCTTTAGAACGCCGACTTTATCTTCCCTGTCTACCTCCCCACCCCACTCAATTACCTCTGACATAAATTGCTTGATGTTTGGTAACTGTGTGAAAACCCAAACTAGGAAACCCTTCAAAGCTGAACTTCTTCTCAAAGGCAGATGGAAGATAACTTGTTAGATATGTTTATAAGGGCTCCCCTTTAGTGTCCTTTCTTCAACTTTCTCCCTCTTCTGGACTCCTCTGTCTCCACCCTTCAGGTGCCCACGTGCCTTTCTGCTGCCAGCTTCCTCAATTCTCTCCTGCACTAACAAAACCTTGAGTTTTCTTGGTGAGCTTTTGGGGAGATTCTAACCCCCAGCAAATAAATCAACCTCAGTCTGAGTGGTTGATAGCTTTTCACTCTGTCAAATAGATTTGCATTTTAAAATAATCTGTCTTTTATCCAAAGGAATCTCTAATGAGTGCTGGCTCAGGGTTTAAAAAATATTTTTTTAATGTTTATTTATTTTTGAGAGAGAGAGAGAGAGTTAGCAGGGGAGGGGCAGAGAGAGAGGGACAGAGAATCTTAAGCAGGCTCTAGGCTCTGAGCTGTCAGCACAGAGCCTGATGTGGGGCTCCAATTCACGAACTGAGAGACCATGACCTGAGCTGAACTCAGATGCTTAACTGACTGATCCACTCAGGTGTCCCAGGATCAGGGGTTTAAGAAAAATGACAACTTCCAGGTTTTGTGATATATAATAGTTAAGGAAACTTAGGAAGAAGGCAGGAATTTTAAAAGAAGCTGGATGAGACATTACCAGGGACGTGACATAAGCTGGGCTTTGCAATACAGCTAGGACTGGATCAGGTTGCCAAGAGAGGGCAGAGACTTGATTTTCTTTAACTTTTAATTTTGAAATAATTTTAGACTCACCGAAGAGTTTCCAAGACAGTACAGAGAGTTATTGTATATCTTTTGCCCAGCTTCCCCTGAAGCCAATATCTTATATTTCACAGTACATTTATAAGAACGAAATTAATAACGGCACAATACAATTAACTAAACCATAGACTGTTCAGATGTCAACAGGTTTTCCAAGAATGTCCTTTTTTTTCTGTTCCGGGATCCAATCGCAGATACCACATTGCCTTTCATCATCATGTCTTAGTCTCCTTCGGACTGGTACAATTATTCCATCTTTTAGAAAGACCCTTCAGCTTTCATAATCTAAGAAATTGAAAGTATTTCCAAATTATAAAGCTCATTTTATAGATAAGAAAGCTGGGATTTATAAATAAGAAGTGAATGTTGAGGGTCACATAGAACTAGAAGTAGGACTAGTCCATGTCTGTCTGTCTTTCCAACCAAGTGTTATTCCGCCATGCTAAATTTCTTTTTGTTTTAAAGTAGGTTTCATGCCCAGTGAGGAGCCCAACATGGAGCTCAAACTCACGATCGTGAGATCAAGACCTGAGCTGAGATCAAGAGTTGGATCCTTAACTGAGTCGCCCAGGCGCACCGACCATGCTAAATTTCTATTTTTTTTTTTCTCTTCATGTTTACTTTCTCCCAACCATTCTCTCCTATCATTTCTCTCCGAATCTTTTCCACTGTCTCCTCATTTTCTCCCCCTCTAGGGCTTGCCTCCTACCATATGTAATATGGGCACGCAAGGCAGAAGAGGAAATTGTGTCATCTGGTTTGTCACCTCTATGACCTCCCCTCCCCTCTATGACATCTAGTGTCCCCTGTCTTGACTAGCACAAACCCTGGAAAAAAGGTCATTGTAGGCGGAAAGGAGCACTGCTTTTCGTTCAACTAAAAGGAGGACGTTTTTTCAGGCCATTGGAGCCCTCAGGCCAGATGACTTTCAATCATGAAGAGTTTTCTTTCACCATTGGTCACATATCTCCTTTTTCCCTCATGCTCTTGTGCCTTTATTAATTTTGGCTCAGAGTTTTCTCTCTCGAAGTGAATAAACACCAAGGAATTGCTTCTTCCCACCTGGAATGCTAGACTGTAGCAACGTCTTGGAGGAGAATGGCACATTTCCAAGATGACCTTCGGCAGCCAAGGCATTATAAGGCCGTGTACTATGGGAGGATGTAACTCCTGCTTCACACCTGGCCCTGTCTGTTTATTAGGAGTTATTTGTAAGGGACTCTGCTTACCCTTGCATTCTGTAGTTAAATAACGCTTTCCTTCCTGGTACAAATTTCCTCTAAGGCTGAGACTGTAGAGGGTCACCATGAGCTTTATTTATGAATGCAGCTCAGAGACAAAGTCTGATCCAAAAAGCTAATGCTGAAAAGTCTTATTGGCACAGTGCTAAATGAACTTAGAGACCTCGCCCCTACCCCCAAAGAGCACTTGTTAGAAGCTACGGGGAGTCTATGCCACTGGAAAGCAGGCCCTGTCTCAGCAAGGGGTAAATGGATGACATCACTTCTTGTGCCTGCGACTACTTCTTCCTATTTTCCATTTTTTTTTTCTCTCTGTCCTATGATAGACATGTAACCGGACACTGATGGAACAACAGGAAAGGTAGATTCTCAAAGAGGATTATAAAGGGTGTGTGTGTAGGGGGAGGTACGTATGTGCTGCAGAACAGTGGACATGAGTAGGAGTAGACTCTCTTGAGAATTAGCCCTTAGAACTAATCCAGGTAAATCCCTTCATTGAGAGAAGAGGAAACCAAGGTCCTAAGGGGACTTGATTTGTACAAAGGCCACCACTCACGAGAAGCACAGTCAGAACTAGAATCAGGTCTTTCAGTCACAGAACTGAATACTGCCTTCTGGAAATTGTGCTATGATAGTATTTATGAAGTCAAGTCTACTTCAAGCGCAGTCCAGGGAGATAAGCCATTGACAGATTGGCCATTTAACAGAATCCAGCAGATAAGTATGGCAAGAGGGTGGACATTCTCAATAATGTCAGTACCTCACATTCTTCCCAAATTAAGGCATATATTAGTATCCCTATGTAGAAGAGGGTTAAGTGTTTTCCCCAGATTATACCAAAGTTACTGTGACCGGGTCTTATAAATCAAAGGATAAGGTTTATATCACTAAAATATTGCTTCTGTAATGTAACTACAAGCTCTACTAGGGAAATAAAAATGTTTCTGTCACTGTCGTTTCTATAATATTAAACAATTATTATTGTGGTCACAGCACTATCCTTTGTAGACCATATCATAGTGCTACTTCTATATGGTTTGAGTTAAATATTTAATCAATATCCAACTCCTTCAGTATGTATTTAATGTCTTGAGTCCATGGATTACATTTGTTTTCTCTTTGTTGAATTTCTAACTCATACAGTACACCGACCCTGTTTGCACACAATGTAATTTGCTGTGATGAATACGGAATAGGGTGTCAAAAAGAATACCAAATTTTAAGACAGAAAGTCTATATTTGAAACCTAGCTTTAACAATAGTTCTAAGTCCTCGAGTCAGTCAATCAGCATCTCTGTGTTCGGCTTTTTCATCTGTAAAATCATAATAGCAGCAGCCAGTCAACAAATATTTTCCAGCACCAACTTCCATGGGCCAGAGACAGTGCTCCGCGAAGACAGAACCTACCCTTGGCCTTAAGGAATTTAATTTTCCTGAGTATTTTGCATAATGGCTGTGAAAATCAAGTGATACCGTTCATTCAACAAATAATTTTTGAGTAGCCGCCATGTTCTCAGCATCGTGCTAAGCACGGGGGATATCGTAAAGAACACAACCAAGTCCTCCATCTCATAGGATTTATATTTTAATGGGCGAGTCAAGCAGGCAAACATGGATTTCAAAGTAAAAACAAATTAGGAAGTGGCCAAGGGTATTCTGGAGTCATGGTGGCTAAGACTTTCTGGGAGTCTGATTTGTCTGAAATATTTGGAATCCAAGACCTTTTATGTTTCTTTAAATTCAGACGTAGGTGAGTTTTATCATCCGTATGGTCGTAAAGGAGAGAAGAATATGTGGGCTTGCATTTTGGTCTTATCTGGATAGTGTCTTTTGGTCTTATTTGGATAATGAGAGCAGAGTTTCAGCAGTGGGGTGATTTTTGCCTTTGCATAATCAAGTTTTCTGGGAATTCAGTCTATTGTTCATGGGGTTCTGACTTCTCTCTGACTTCTATGTATATCTCCATCTCAGACCTACAAAACAAGTCACATGAGATAAGAAAGACCCAGAGCCAGAATTACCAAACAATTCTCTTTCATATCATTCTGTAGTGATGTCTGTGTATATGGTCTGTTCGGAGGTTTTTTGGCACCCCAAACTACCAAATATTTTTGTTTCCACTAGCTCCACAGTACATTTGGCCTAATATTCTCATTCTTGACTTAAAAAGTATATCAATATATAACATTATATGTATGCCGATTATACTTCAATAATAAATAATAAAAAAGTAAATCAATAAAACCTTGTGATTGAAAAGTATTTGGTTTATGGGCATGCTTTTCACTTGTCCTGAGATAATTCAAGAGGAACTTTTTTTTTTAAGCGACTAAACTTTAAAAAAAAATTTTAATTTAATTTATTTTTAAAATTTATATCCAAATTAGCATATAGTGCAACAATGATTTCAGGAGTAGATTCCTTAATGTCCCTTACCCATTTAGCCCATCCTTCCTCCCACAACCCCTCCAGCAACCCCCTGTTTGTTCTCCATCTTTAAGAGTCTCTTATGTTTTTGTCCTCCCTCTCTGTTTTTATATTATTTTTGCTTCCCTTCCCTTATGTTCATCTGTTTTGTATCTTAACATCCTCATATGAGTGAAGTTGTATGATATTTGTCTTTCTCTGATTGACTAATTTCGCTTAGCGTGATACCCTCTAGTTCCATCCACGTAGTTGCAAATGGCAAGATTTCATTCTTTTTGATTGCTGAGTAATACTCTACAGTATATATATACCATATCTTCTTTATCCATTCATCCATCGATGGATATTTGGGCTCTTTCCATACTTTGGCTATTGTTGATAGTGCTGCTATAAACATTGGGGTGCATGTGTCCCTTTGAAACAGCATACCTGTGTCCCTTGAATAAACAGTGGTGCAATTGCTGGATTGTAGGGTAGTTGTATTTTTAATTTTTTGAGGACCTCCATACTGTTTTCCAGAGTGGCTGCTCATTTGCATTCCCACCAGCAGAAGCAGAACTTCTTAATAACCAGTTACAGTCAGAAATTTGATTTCTTCTGTATCTTTTTTAGAATAAGAAGTAGTGTCTCTTCTTCAACCAAATAAGCTTAAACTTTTTGTTCTAAAACTTGTGCATGTGACTTCTGTGTGGGCTCTCCTTTTGGCAAGACAAATAGTCCTGTCCACAAAGGGCAATGTAAAATTAAACTAACCATATAAATATGTGAAACACCCTTTAAGAAACCCAATAATATAACTGTATCCCTAAGGAATTAGAGGCAGACAAATGGAATCATATGAAAATCTTCGGAAGATGAGTTAAGGAGACATTTTCATTTCCACCCTTGGTGACAATGCTCAACTTAAATCAAAGTTGTGTTAAGGGGTGCCTGGTTGACTCAGTCAGTGGAGCATGTGACTCTTAATCTCAGGGTCATGAGTTCAAGCACCACATTGTGTGTGGAACTTACTTAAAATAAAAAAAAAATAAATAAAAGTTGTGTCAAAATATTCTGGAAGAGCTATATTCCAAGGCACATTTTTTCCTGACTTGTGTTGTGTACATTAGCCCTTTAGTGAAAACATTTATTTAACCAAATTTTGACTGTCAAGCCAAATGAAGGAAGATCTCAAAGAATTCATAGTAGATGCTTGCCCAAGAACAAGCAGGCAAATCATTTTCCAATTCTAGTTTAAAGACATTAATGTTCGTCATGTGAGGTAGTGCTAAAACAATTCTAGTGATAAAGTTAGCTTGCTCATCCTTTGCTAAGTGACTAGACAGCTTCCATGAATAGAATCTCCAGACTCTAACTAAAGTGAACTTCGAGTCCTCCAGATTGAGACACAAAACTATATGATCATAAAGCCTGTTGAAACATTTCCCTCCACCCCCACCACTCCAGCCTCCATTCATCATCATAGAGAGCTCTTCCTACAGATTCCTAAATCCACAAGTAACATGACCATTTTAAGCTCAAGGCTAACTTGGGATCTAATATTTTCCTTTACTTTTTTTAAAAGAATATGTTATTTCCCAAATGATATTCGAAATGAATAAGACTTTAAGTGGCTTGAGCTTAATTCTATTTGACTTGTCTCGATAATTTTTTTCAGAACATTTTTAGCTCGATCATCTTCATTACATTGGAAGATAACTGATCTCCCAATTGCACAAAACCCAGGGTCGGGGTGGAGATCAAGAATAATTTCTGCTGGTTTTTAGTATGTTTTCTCCCCACAAGGCATTCGTGAGAAAAACACTGTAAACTCTTCAGACTCTTCTATGTCAGGGAGGAGACCTGTTCCCTTACTATCACCACATCTCTGCTCTAGTCACTTATCTGAACTGACAGAGTGACAGCAAAATTGAAGGTTAAAATAATTTTAGTAAGAGCTTATTACATTTCACCAAAGAATAAGAAATTTAACACTAGGATTTCATTAATTATTTATATAGAGTAGAGTAAGCTAATCTCAGTTAAGAAGTCAATTAATTAATTGTGTCACTGAACACAAGCTAGGAACGGAAAAGATATGGAGAAAAATGACATAGTCCTTGGCCTTGTGGAAGTATAATCAGGTATGTTATGAGGCTGGCAAGAACAAAGTGAAAGTTTGGGAATAGCATGAGAAGTGAGAAGGAAAAAAAGACAGAATTCTGAGGAAGCATTATTTATGAAGAAACCAATAATGGGGTCGTCCTTATTTGGGGTTTTTAAGGAAATTCCTCTAAGCTTATCCCACTTAGGGCCACTCAATACCATACAATGGTAAAAGTCTGGGCTAGAACTCAGAAATCCTGGACAATCACCTTGGCTCCATTGGGAACTGGCTCTTTGCCCTTGGAAAAAATTCCTTACTCTGCTTGACCATCTTTGCGAGTTGCTATGGAGGTCAAGTGAGAAGACCTGAGGGCACAATCCTTCCCATCCTGTTCTTCAGTCTGATTTTTTATGTTGGCTCCTTCCCTGTGGATCAGAGGAAGAGTGGCTGTACTAAATTTCTACTGCCTCCTTCAAACTCCAGGTGCACAATTAGCAGCCTGAATATTTCCCATCAGATCTGTTGTCATACTTGTCTGCTGTTGCTTATTTAAATGGTAGTTTTCACTGCTAGACAGTAAGCTCAGTCAGGGAACGAACATCCCCCTCTTTGTCCTTACAGCCTGATCCATCGCAGGTACGTCATAAGAATGTGTTGGCTGCCTAGGTGAATGGATAAATGGAATGAATGGTGGAAGATATTTTAGGGACACTCATTCTTAGACAGTGTTTTCTGCAGGAGACCACCACCATAATAGCAGGAGGGTGGCCCTCATTCTTGTCTGAGGCACTTTATGCTCAAACGGCTGATTGAAGCTGGGGAAAGCATGAAGTCCGAGAGAGACAGAAGGAAAAATTGATCATTTCTGTACCCAGTGCTGCATTCATAATTTCATGCAATCTTTGCGATAACCCAGGAGCTAGGTATTAGCTCATTTTTATCGCTGAGAAAATCAAAGCCTGGAGAAGTTAAACAATTTGCACAAACTCACATGACAGTGATCCACAAGATTTGACATCAGGGTTTTGCCCTATACGTCTCTTTCCCAAACTATGTAACTGAGATACAAAAGATAAACTGATGTTTAATGCAATGTTATTTATCACTTTCTCCTGGCAGTAGAGGGGCCACAATCCTTGCTGATTACATTTCAGCAGATGTGGTTGACTGCCTACTTAAAGCAATTTATTATGTTTTCTTTTTTCCTCTCCTGTCTCTCCCCTTTCTCTGTCTGATAGTACTGTTAGCTGGGATAATTAATTAGCTAGGATAGCAAATTAATAATGCATTAAAGGTTGTGAGAATTTCTACAGAAAATAAATCCACTTAACTTTGCTTCACATGATTTCCGAACTGACTAGATCACAGAATTTTTTAAATGAAGCATTTACTAATATTTCAAAAGACACTAGTCCATCCTAGAAATTTTTTTTCAGATATTGATCAACATAATGTTTAGTTAATGACAACGAAATTGTCTTTTAAGTTTAAATACCAAAACCTGAATTGTTTTTGCATAGCATTGCAAAAAAAGAAAAACAAAAAAAGAAAAAAAGAAAAGAAAACCCTTTGCTCTTAAGTAGACAGTTTGACCCTGGTCGACAGGAAGAGCAAAGGTACATATGCTTGACACATAAAGTGTTTATTTTCATTTCTCTTCTCAGCTCTATTTATCTGGAGAAAAAAGTGGAGAAACTGTTCAGAAGAGGGACCAATGACCTCTCCAGGACCCCTTGTCACCTTACTGAACAAAGATGGAGCTACTGCCTTCTCTTAGTCTACCCACCACCCCTCTTCCTCATCATGAAGGACTCATTATGTCCAAGCAGGTGCATAGTTAGTTCCTCAGGCAGATGAGCAGACGTCAGGGGGATACCAACAGCTACCGCGGAAATGGTCTGTGAAGCTCCTCCATGGAGACGGCTTACTAGAACTCTTATCTACCCACTTGGGGGAGTCGTGTCATATGAACCAATAGTCAGAAGCTGAGATTGTTGTTCCCGGGGTAGGACATCTCCTTCACCTTCTCTGTCTTCTGGACTCCTTAACTTGAAAGTAGGATGGCATATATCATCACAGACTGTTTTTCTCTGGGCACTAACCCAGCCCAATCGATGCTTAACAAATGTAACTAATGCACTTTTATTTTGAGTCACCAGCTAAGCAAATCACTTTCCACATTACAATTTTCACACACACCAATTCCTACTCCTAAACAATACTTCGATAGGCATTCATTCCGAAACTGGAAGGGGAATCATTGCAAAATCTTCTGGGTAAGAAAAAGTGGAGTGGGGTCTGGGAGAGGTCTCTGTGATGGGTCAGTCCCAGGGTGGAAGGTCCACAACCACAGGAATTTCTATGATATAAACAGAGGATGGTTGTCATTTTATTTAGCTGAAGTGCAACCCAAAAGGGACACTGTAGACTGTAAACAGATCTTTAATAGTTAAAAAAAAATATGCTCCCAGTACTCCATCCGAAGACTTGTTTTCCAGCATGTTCTTTCCTCGCAGCCATAAGGAAAAAAATTCTAGATCTTATGATCTATGAATTTCATGTAGTTGAAACCCTGACTGAAGCCATCCATTTGATTTGCAGTCATAAGCTTATTGGAAGTCAGCCGCTCAAATGGGTGAACACCTCGAAACTCAGATGCACAACTGTTTGCAATCAGGCAAGTTTCTCTGTATTCATATGTATCATGTGACCAAAGCCATTTAATTCAGAAAAAGAATACTGTATAATCCCATTGTATCAGTATAGATTCTCCATTTATTATCACACTACTACCTTGGTGAGGCGGGGCCTAAGGGAGAAATAGTCACTGATAAAAATGGCACCTTTTTTATGAACAAGAAACTAGCAAACATATTCTCAACGTTGCTCTTTGCTTTGCTATGGAGCAAGAGTGGGAAAGTTATAGTTCTTTTTTTTTATTTTTTGGAAAGGAATTTGTACGTGATGAATCAGCCTGTTACCAAAGTTTCATAGAAGTTTTGGATGGAATGCAGGGAAATTCTGATAGGATGTGATTTTTTTTTTTTTTAACTTACCAGTAGTGTTACTTTACTTTTCTGGCAAACTTAACTTCATTTATATAGAGACCTGCCAAATGCTACTCTTTTATGGGACTTAAGACGGTTACATCAATGCCTCGATGACTATAACACCCTTTGCACCTGCTTCACTGCCTTTTTTATGTCTTCCTGTTGTATTCAAGCCACTCTCACAGATAGCACTTTTCTTGGGTACTCTTCTGCAAAGAGCCCCGAACACCATCTTTCGGATATCTCTTTTTCTTTAAATCTTTTGAAAATCTTAACTACAGTTTTTTCAATAATGGGAAATGATTATAGCTGGCATGTTTTACAATGTTTTTATGATTGATAACGCCTCAAGTTCATGAGTTTATCTTACCTTATTTGCAATGACTTCTTAATGGAAAGTATTTTGCTGAGCTAAGAATATCCCAAGCAGAGCAGAAAAATAAACCCATCAAATACCCTGTCACTAAAAAGATGATAACAGATGTTTCTCATCCATGGAGAGCTCTGGGGAGGCAGGCTGAAGGGTTTCCCATGTTTCCCAGATGCTGCGTGATACGTCTGGGTTCCCAGGATTCGTCCATGTGAGAACCCATTGAGATTTGCAGATAGGAATTCCCCAGCTGAGAGACTCGGAGTAGGGGAATAGGGCTAATCAGGGAAAGGGGGATTCTAATATATCCATGGGATGTTCAGTGTTTGAATTTAGTTCACTCTTTCTACATTTTCAGAGCGACCAGGAAAGGAGCCAGAAGAGTTCCATCAGTTGCTCCTAATTTTCTCTTTTCTTTAAAACCTTCCTAATTATTTTAGAAATGGTAAGAAAGAGAAAAAATATCTGAGAGAACAAGGGGATGATATCCAACGTCAAGAAGCTGAATTACTCAGAAATCTCAGCCTTTCTTACCAATGTTACGTCTCTATCCAGTTTCAATGGTTATGATATCTGTATGCAAGCAGATTGCAAACACAGATACGAAAATGTTGACTTCTCAGTTGTTCACTGTGCTTATGTTGGTGTGTTATTACTCCTTGGGTGAACGTCCCCATATATATGAAGAGATGACATTATTGAGTCTTATTATGTAGGCCTCTGTTCTAAATGCTTTATATATGAATTAAACCATTTAACCCTCACAAGAGTTCTATGAGATAGACACTATTAATTTTTCCCTTACACAACTGAGGAATTTAGGATATAGAGGTTAAGCTACTTATCCACTCATGTAACTAATAAACGGAAGCATCAAATTTTGAAACCAAGCAGTCTAATCTCAGAGGCAGGGCTCTGAAGCTCTGTGCTGTCCTGCCTAATTCTGGATTGATAATACACCTTCATGGATTATGTTTTCTGTGATATCGAGTCAAAATAGAAATACATTACTTGCAAGTACAAAAAGCCGAGAATGACTTTCCCAAGACCTAGATTCTCTCTGCCACAGGTGGATTCAGTCATTTTAACTGAATAGCAACACTTTTCTAAATCCCAGATTCATCATCTGTGAAGCCGGAGTGAGGGAAGAGACGTTCACGTATTGTGGAACATCTAGAGAACTTTGTATGCTGATGTTTATCCATAAACACCTTTTAATTACCACGTGGAGACCACAGCTGTAACTCACCAATGCAGCAGGGGAATGGTATATATGAGGCCTGCTGTTATTTTTGGTTCAGCCTTTTACATCATCACCTGCGAAAAATTAAAAAAATAGAAAATGAGTATTAAAACCCATTACGTCATTCTTCAAGGAAATTTGTATCATTGATGTAATCTAAAAAGAACTCTCTCAAACACAAGGTTGCCATAGAGACTACATCCTCCAAATAACCACCTCTCAGCTACTGCTGTCAAGAGCTGTGATTTTGGATTTATCTCATTTGAGGGTCTTGGTTAAAATCCAAAGAACAACTGAGAAATATTATTCTCTTGTGGAAGTACTTCTAATTGCCTTCCTTGGAGCACTTTACAACCAGGTCTATAAAAATCTGCTCTGTTAGTTACAGCACATGTGATAGTATAATTTTTCTATTCAGTGGTCCCCACCTGATGTTGAAGTTGTTAGAAGAAAAGAATAGCACGACGAAATTATGGATATGGTTCTATGAACCCACAGTCAAAATAATTCACAAAACCCACACATGCAAAAGGGAAATATTCTTTTTCTTTTCTTTTCTTTTTTAATATTTTTTGGATGGAAAAAAACTTTACTTATTTATTTATTAAATATAATTTATTGTCGAGTTAGCTAACATACAGTGTATACAGTGTGCTCTTGGCTTCAGGAGTATTTTCCCATGATTTGTCACTTACATACAGCACTCAGTGCTCATCCCAACAAGTGCCCTCCTCAATGCCCATCAACCCTCAGTTCGTTCTCTGTATTTAAGACTCTCTCATGGTTTTCCTCCCTCTCTGTTTGAAGCCATTTTCACCCTTCTCCCCCCCCCCCCCGCATGGTTTTCTGTTAGGTTTCTCAAATTCCACATATGAGTGAAAACATATATCTTTCTTTGCCTGACTTATTTCACTTAACATAATACTCTTCAGTTCCACCCACGTTGTTGCAAATAGCAGGATTTCATTCTTTCTCATTGCCAAGTAGTATTCCATTGTATATATAAACCACATCTTCTTTATGCATTCATCAGTTGTTGGACATTTAGGCTTTTTCCATAATTTGGCTATTGTTGATAGTACTGCTGTAAACACTGGGGTACATGTGCAAAAAGACAACTTTTCTTAACTGAGCTCATGAACCCCATTTCTGATCCTTCACAGAATAATTAACATAATTAATTATTAATTTTTTGAATGTCTTAGTTCAATCCAGTGCTTTCTGTATAAATTCAGGATTGCTATCTCAGGTGCAGTCCAATTCAAAGCTTTCCCTTATTTTTCCCTTACATTTTCCCTATTCCTTTTCTTCCACTTGACCGCAATCGTCAGTTCTCAAGACAAAGCAGAGGGGAAGAGAAGGGAGTCTCGTGTGAGTAGGCAGCAATTTCTTCATGACTGGCCATACTGGTATACTGAAGGTGGGATTCAATTTCCACTCTGGTCCACTTCTCGTTGTGGATGAGGATGGGTGCTTTCCTGGCTATGTTGACAAGCTATTTCAGTTTTGACAAGGCATTCTCAACCTTGTGGATTCTTCTCAGACTTTTCCATTGTGAAACTGGTAATACTCTCCACACCTGCTTGGGAGACCTACCCTCTTCTGCCCATGTTCCAGGGCCTGCAACCCAAGGCTTTTCTGTCAGCTAATATACACTTCCCTTGTTGTCAAGTTGGCACTCCGAATCTCCTCTATTCCACTCGTGGGATGTAGGTACTGGAGGTGTTACTAGATGAACCATGCCGTCTTCTCTTTTTTACTTTCTCTTATGTCCCAGAGTCCCAGGACACATCTGCTGGGCTCTCTCTCATCATGCTCCATCTGTGGAGAAAAGTCTTAGCCTCTTCTACCTTGTGGGTCCTTCCAACTTGAAGAGGCTATCAGTTAGGTGTTCCCCCACAGCCTTCCTACCTGGGAGTCCCATCTTCCAAAAGTCTCCTTCCTTTACAAGTAAAATTTTCTTCCTCTAACTCAGAGTTACATATACTTTAAAGGTATTTTTAAAGTTTATTTATTTATTTGGGATAGAGAGTGTGCATATCTATTTGAGATAGAAAGTGGGAAGGGACAGAGAGAGACAGGGGGAGAGAGAGAGAGAGAGAGAATTCCAGGTAGGCTTCTCACTGTCAGCACAGAGCCCAACATGGGGCTTGAACTCATGAACCATGAGATTATGATCTGAGCTGGAACCAAGAGCTGGATGCTTAACTGACTGAACACCCCACAGATACTTCATCAGGGGCAGGGAATGACAGAAAGTTATGGGATGGAGGGAGGAGGAATGTGAAGAACCAGCTCTCCTGGTTTGTCAGAGCCTCCTTATTTCTCTCCAGAATCCATCAAATTGATGAGAGCTAAAAAAGGAAACACTATTTGGTATTTGAAATTATCAGACTGCCATGTGAGAATGTTTCCTACCACATGGAGGAAGCTCTGCTAGTGTAACGTTCTTGGTCTCTCTTGCCTTCTTATCTACTGGTCTGTAGGGAAGGAGGAGAGACTGCCTTATGGGTAAGTTAAGGAAAAGCAAAGTGGGTTCATACTCAGCTCACTTCGCCCTTCTTCTTTTCCTTGGAGGTAACCTGCTTACAGAGAACAAGGGTTACCTTTTGTTTCCTGCCTGCTCCCAGAGGGGGAGGTTGTAGTTGTCCAGAATTTTCTGTATCTGGTTGAGGATGACTGCCTTAATTCTGGGCTTAGTATTGATAAGTCCACTTCCGCAAGTATATTAGCCACTGCATCCGTATCAGTTTTATCAGTAATAAAAGCCATCTTTTGCCATCTCATTCCCTTATTCTTACCTGTTAATTCGTTCAGACCTTGGTCAATGAAGAGATTTACTATTGGCTCTAAATTTAATAAATATTTTATATATCATCCTGTCACTCTGTTAAATGGTCTTCTCCCTAGTTCTGCCCTCCGCCCGCCTCCAAATCTGACCAAGAGTGTGAAGAGTTTAGGTACAATTCTGCCTGTGCCACCTACAAACAATGTAACCCCCACCCACTTATCTCCTCTCGGCACCCAGGCTGCTTCTTCTAAAGACCATTTACAGCTAGACAGATTTCCAAGGGCATCCAATTCAGGAGCTTTTGTTTCCTTATGGATGTATTTCCTCATCTTTTAGAGACTGGGATGTGAGTTTATAGTGTTCCAACATCACGTATCTCAGCCAGAAACCAGGAAGAGAAAAAAAAAAAATGAGTAAGTTGTCTGAGGACTCTATCCAAATTCTTGCTGCATCTTGGAAACCTAAATACTCTCCCTCTTTCTTAGTTAGTCCTAGTCAGAGGACAGAAGAGGTTTTATACAAAAAATACAGCCAGAGGATTTGGGTCACCGTGAACGAAAAGCCTGTGTAGGTGTGCTGAGCAATGCTGTGCCCAGATTTGTGTTGAGGGGGGATCCATGTCTCTTTCCTAAAAGACATGCACAAATTAATCACCAGGACAGAGGGAAAAAAAAGTAGTTAGAATGTTCTGGATAAAAAGAAACTTGAAAGAGACCAGGAAAATTTGTTATTCAGAAATTATCTTTAAGAATAACTTTAAGTAGGGGTGCCTGGGTGGCCCAATCGGTTGAGTGTCTGACTTCGGCTCAAGTCATGATCTCAGGTTCACTAGTTCAAGCCTCTTGTTGGGCTCTGTGCTGACAGTTCCGAGCCTGGAGCCTGCTTCAGATTCTGTCTCTCCCTCTCTCTCTGCCTCTCCCCATGAGCATACTCGTGCGTGCACCCATGCTCTCTCTCTCTCTCTCAAAAAAATTTAAGAAAAGAATAACTCTAGAGACATATTCTTTTTTTTTTTTTTTTTTTTTTTTTTTTAAAATGTTTATTTATTTCCGAGAGACACAGAGGCACAGCATGAACAGGGGAAGGGCAGAGAGAGAAGGAGACACAGAATCGGAAGCAGGCTCCAGGCTCCGAGCCGTCAGCACAGAGCCCGACGCGGGGCTCGAACTCACAGACCGTGCGATCATGACCTGAGCTGAAGTCGGCTGCCCAACCGACTGAGCCACCCAGGCGCCCCTAGAGACATATTCTAATACTGTGTCAGGTACCTAATTTCCTTAGAATAAGTTATGCAAATGGCCTCAAGAGTTCTTTAACAGTCAGGCTAGTCTGGACAATGAATTATTTGGTCAGCAGTTTAATTTCTGCTTTAGGTAAATATACTTAACTGAACCGGTCTATTCTATTTTTTCTTTTAATTTTTAATTTTATTTGAGAGAGTGAGAGAGAGTGTGCACACAAGCGGGGCAGAGGGGCAGAGGAGGAGAGAGACGAAGGGAGAGAGAGAATCTGGAGCAGGCTCCATCCTCAGCACAGAGCCTGACCCAGGGTTCAATCCCACGGCCTTGGGATCATGACCTGAGCCAAAATCAAGAGTTGGACGCCCAGCAGACTGAGCCGCCCAGGCGCTCCAGCCTACTCTGCTTCCATGTATTTATTTTTATACAAGTAATCTGAGTTAAAATATTTAAATAGAAAATTAGAAAATATAAATTAGAAAGCAAGCATCATCTTTATCATCCTTCCCTACTGTCACTGTATAACTATTATTTATACTCTGTTCAACTTTGTTACTGACTTTATGTGTAGACACATACACATATCCACATGAATATGTGTAAACACACACATGCACATAAAGTTACTTCTGTACCTTAAAAGTACTGTCCTACCATCTGCTCTTTCACTTAACAGTATTGAAACCACTTTTAATATTTCATTCTGATTTATATCATTACTTTAATAGCTACATTGTTTCCTTTCTTGAATGTACCATAATTTATTTGACCAATAATTAATGGGCATTTCGATTGTTTCTAATTTTAAGTGGAATGAAGAACGCTGAGTCAAAACCTTTTTATGCATAAATACTTCTCTAATTCATTATTTGAGTTAAATTCTTAGAAGTAGAACTAATGGATGGAAGAGAAGGCATATTTTTATAGCTTTTCATACCTGTTGCCAAACTGCCCTCCAGAGAGATTGTACTAATTGCTAGTTTTAACAGGAGAATTTGAGGGCAGTCGTTTCTTCCAAGCCTTGCCCAAACTGGATTCTCTCCTCATTTTGAATGCCTTCCACTCTGAAACATCCCTTCTTTAACTAGTCTTTAGACAAAATCCAGCTAGTGACCACTACAATCTAAATTCTAACTCAGGGAACTGGGGATGCTTGGCTGGTTCAATTCATAGAGCATGCGACTCGACCTCAGTGTCATGAGTTTGAGCACAGAGCCTACCTAACTCATGGAACTAACAAAGCATGCCATAAGAATGGTTTTGGAAGAATTAAAAAATGAACGAATATCCAAATTTGTATCCAAATCTCTTGGATTAATTTTCTCTTACAAAAAATCCTTTCCAGCTAAACTCCCAGCAGGAAATTCTGTTTTAGATTACAGGAATACTCCGAATTGGGGTTGTTGATCAAGATATTAGTTCCGTAGGCTAAAGGAAAGCAAAACAAAGCTAATGAACCTACGTAGTTCACAAGCTACGTGGCGACTTCTAGTGAAGGGCTTATATTTGTTTGAATACCACGCATAAAATTCGTGATTGGAAATAAATTAGTTATGAATTCATGCATCAATATTGAGGAGGGAGATTCGGCCTTGGAATTGGGACATCTTTATTTCTACATCACTGATTCAAAAGACAAAATGGCCTTTGACATCCTATCAATGCAGGTAGATTTAAAGTACCATTAAGATGTGCTTATTGTTAATCCAGTGCCAAGATACCAGCGGCAGGATTTGGACGCTGATCCACCCATGTACGTAACTGGCTGATAGTTACGTGATACGGTTAAAAGTTGAGAGAGATATTTGAAACTTACTTTTCCTGGAAGATAAGGATTAAAAAAAAGAAGAAGAAGAAGAAGCGTGTTCTCAGGTTTCTATTTAAAATGTGTTAACCTTATCAAAACATGCAATTTGATCATTCGCACCTGTCAAATCTATGCCACACTGTTCCAACATCAGAAAAGGTGACTTTTCACACATGCCAAGCTTTTAACAAATCACTTCATTGCAATAATGTCTTTGTTTTCAGATTTGATGCAGCATGGTATAGACTCTTATGAAGACAGACATCATAAATGGTCACACCTGATTATTCTCTATTTCTTTCCATAACGTAAATGACCCAAAATCATCATAGCAGAAATATCCACAGAAGAGGCTGGGAGGGAGGCATGCCATGCTGGAAACGCCTACCTGGCCACGTCAGAGGACAGTTTACAATTCGAAAAACAGTGACGTGATCCCTGCTAGCAAGTCCGTATGTGAGAAAATAACTCATTAGTTTCCCTTTGCAAACAGCATAAGGAACCTCCTCTCTGGCTCTCAGGGTTTAAAGGAAAACACACAATGGGGATGCAGTGACTTGTCAGCTAAAGTACATGTTTTCACTTTTCAAATCATTAGTCATAGTGATGGAGAGAGCTTGGATTGTTCAGGCACGTAGGTCATCTGGCTTCCCCTCCCTGCTCCTCCTGACAATTACAAAGCCGGGAGCCCTCTGCTCCCCCAATGCTGGCTGGATGGGGTCTGGTTACTGCCTATTATTAGTTCCCCTGCCTCATGGACCCTTGTTCACTTGATTTCTGATGATCCTGCCAGACTTGAATGTTAAAGAAATTCCCATGTTCAGAACTGTTGCTCCAATGAGGACAGGATGATCAGAAATAGATCTGGCAAGGAAAACAAATCACCTAAAATCACTCCTGACTTTATTTCTGGACACTACTTTCACTGCAGCTATGAAGGAAGATTCTGCATTTCTGCCCCTCTCTGGGGGTAGATGGATTACTAAAATGGCCCCGGTTGTTCACATCTCCCAGTATCCACGTCCATGGCGTCTTCTTTTCAATAAGTAGAACTGAGATGGGATAAAACACTCAAGTGAGGGTTTGTATATCAAAAGTGGGAGGGTAAATTCTCTGAGAGAGAATTTTAGAAGGAGACTAATAAAGCTCTAAAGGAAATGTGCCATGAAGAAGAAAGATGAATTTAAAAGCAGTTTTGGTCTTGTCACTCCCATGCTCGCAAATTTTCCATAGCTCCACCATCTTTGATGGGTTTGGAGGTTGGTGGAGGGGGCTGCTATGAATTACAGGAATGGTAGAAGAGTCTGGAATAGGCTAGTGGGGAACTGAAATTTAGATTCAACTAAAATCAAATATGTGTTCCCAACAGGAAACATTCCCTTGTAGTAATTCTGTGACATGGGCACAACTATCTGGTTGTACAGGATAGGAACCTTGTGAATGGGCCAAGCAATTTGCCCTTGGTCATCCTGCTCATTAGCAACAGTGTGGTGATCTGAATTTGGTGTTCCGATTCCAAGGGCTTCTTAATTTTATGACACCTGAGTTGTATTGTAGCTTTGATGAGTTACTACATTCTTGCCGGGGTGTCATTGAGTCATTGAGATAGGCTGCACACTAGGTACCGTGGATGGTAACGACCGTGTTACAGGGTAGGAGCAGGCCTGTGCCTGGCCTCACTCTTGTATAATGGAAAGAGAATGTACTCAGGATTAAAAACAAAAACAAACAAACAAACAAAAACCCACTGGGGCTTGAGTCCTGGTTCTGTGTCTTGCCTTCTATTTGATATTTCCCCCAAATAATGTTGCTGGTAAAATAGAGACGATCCCTTTGTTCTAGAACTCTTGGTGTAGTGCAAAAGCCAAATGAGATCATGAAAATTAAATAAGGTAGTAACTAATAAAGCAGTGCACCTAAGTTAATTGAATGTTTCCTAGTGTTTTCCTTTGTCTGCTCCTATTCTATGAAGCTCTCTTGAACTTCTCTCCCAGTCTCACATTTACCAACCCCAGATAATACCAACCACTGTTCGTTATTGCCTTTGTTGTAGCCAGTACCTATTTGAATCATGACACCTAAAAACCTTGATCTTGATTATATATGGGGGAGGGGATGGAGTCAATTGATTCCTGTGCCCTCGGCACTTAGTGCAAAGCTTGGAAAATAACACATATTTAATAAATATTGTAGAGCAAATACATGAATGTGTACAATGTAAAGTATACTATTATTATACTATTATTTTGTATTGCTCTGTTGAAGCTTTCAAAGAAAAGATAGGAATGGGTCTCTGGAAATCTGATATAATTTTTTTTAAGTTTTACTTATTTATTTTGAGAGACAGAGCATGAGCAGGGGAGGGGCAGAGACAGGGAGAGAGGAAAGCCCAAGCAGACTCTGTGCTGGTAGCACTGAGCCCGATGTGGGGCTTGAACTCATGAACCATGAGGTCATGACCCTAGCCAAAATCAAGAGTCAGATGCTTAATGGACTGAGCCACCCAGGTGCCCCTAAATATGATATAAATTTTAAAATAAAAAAAACTACCTTTCACATAAATCGAACACTTCTCTTTTTTTTTAATTTTTTAAAAGTTTATTTATTTTTGAGAGAGAGAGAAAGAGCACGTGAACAGGAGAGGGGCAGAGAGAGAGGGAGACACAGAATCTGAAGTAGGCTCCAGGCTCTGAGCTGTCAGCACAGAGCCTGACGCCGGGTTTGAACCCACAAACACGAGATCATGACCTGAGCCAAAGTCGAACGCTTAACCGACTGACCCATCCAGGTGTCCCTCAATTGAGCACTTCTAATGCACACAGATCTTACATTTTAAGGAGTACTTAAGTTGCAATGTAATCCTTTCAAATATTTTTGTATATCTGAAGAAAATTTTCAGTATTAATTAAACTGAGAGACTTACCCCAAAATAAAAAAGGCACTCCAAATGAGTACTTTCTTAAGCATGGATGTCGGGCATAATCACTCTGTGAAATAGTTTAAAAGTTGGCTAATGATATTTCTAAACATTAGCTATTTCTTTTTTAAAGAGGTGATATTTGAAGATCCAGATTAGAGGCTGTGAAAGCAAATATTTCAATTATTTGAAGCAGAAAAAGAGCAATTTTGATAGAACATGGCAACTGGAAACTGCCCCCTTTCCTTGGTGTGGTGGCAAGCTTAAGTGTCCAGAATTCAGCGGTTCAGGGCATCAGTTGTAGCACGTTCCTCAAGGGTTATGATTGATGAAGATAAACTACAACAGAGTTGCCACTTGTGGGTAAAACTTGTCAACTTTCCAAAAGTGACTGTTGGAAAACTGCCCAGGGCAGCAGCGGGCTCTGGCAACTCTTCAGTTCCGGCTGGGGCCACAGCCTCAAAAGCTTGCATAGTAATTAAAAATTATGATTCTGTTTTCCTCTGGAATATACTCCTGAGATATACACCTTGAGCGACTCTATCTGAGGTCTATGACTGGTTATTCCCATCCTGCCCTTGGGAATCTAGAAGAGTCTGGAGCACGGGCAGCCTCCTGCAATGAATGGGCCTTGTTATCTCACTGGAGAGAGACAGGCCCTGTTATGTCCTCCCATCTCTAGGTTGCTGGTTGAAAGAAGTTGGGGAGCAGTAGGGAACGCACAAGTGACTAGTCCTGAGTTTGCCTCTTTTCAGAAACGGAGATGGCTTGCCTACAGGTAGGTGCACAGGACTGTGGAGAGAGCCAGATTTGGGTTCAAATCCCAGTTCTGCTATCTCTAGCTGGGTGGGCTTCACTGAACTCTTATAAGGATCCATGTCCTCATGTATGAAATAAGCAGCACAGATTCTGACCACTTAGAGAAGTACCGTGGGAATTAAGTATGGTATTATTCTAAGTAAAGCTCTTAGCTCAGTGTCTACCACCCAGAAAGTACAAGTGAAAAAGCAGAATTGAGGAAGAAGGGGGACCTTGAGGTAAATGAGGCACTTGTGTCCTGGGCACGGGGCATCCCCCTAGCACACGCTGTCAGCCACAACAACACGCTCACGGTGGATGCCACCTTGGGCATCCTCAAACATAATCAAGGAGGCTTGTTCGTCCCCAAACTGCAAAGAATGTCTGGGGGAGGCAGTGCAGGGAGGGACTGGACAGCCGGTGATTTCGATACTAAGCAGAATTCGACCAGGAAGCATTTTGCGAATCCAGAGAAGTTAATTTCTGGGCCTGAGTTCCCACTTCTATCAAATGAAGAGTATGCAGGAGTCGAATGGTTTTCAGATTGTATGTTTTGGAGCTTTCAGATTGGGTGGCGGTCCCCTGTGGCAGGAAGGGGAGCGAGGAAACAGAGTCCATGGTTCCTTGCACTTCATAGGACAGCAAGATGAGACAGCTTCACTCTGGTCTCCTCTAAGTGTTGGCAATTCCCATAATGCATCTTTGAAAAATGAATCCTATCCTTTAAACAACGTTTGAACAGCACTACACTAATCACTTTTTTTCTACTCGGAAAAAAAAAAGAATCTTTAATCAGAACCAACTATATAATTTGTGAGGCCCAGTTCAAAATGAAAATGTGAAATACCTTGTTCAAGAAAAAGTATAAAGTTTTTCCCATGTCTTTTGCAGCCATTCTCTCTCTCTCTCTCTCTCTCTCTCTCTCTCTCTCTCTCTCTCTTTTTCTGATGGTGGTTTTAACTTTCTATTTAAGCATATGGTCCCTTGGGCACAGAGACATTTGAAGGTGAGTCAGACCCTCTCAGGCACTCAGGTCCCACCCTCCTACTCAGCACACGGAGCAGGTACACCTGATCTCATCCCTTGCCGCACTGACACCCAGGCCCTGGGATGGAGGTTGGCAGTGATTGCTGAGTGGAGGAGGAGACAGGTGGCCAAGACAGTATCCTGGGAAGGCAGGAAGGTAGAGGGAGGCTGTTTGCTTGGGGGCTGAGGCTGCGAGCCCCTGGCTCATGCTGCACTGTCCTGTCCAACTTTACCTACAAAACTCCAACTCAAAGGTGGGATTCTTAAGAATTTCAGGATGGTGTCCTCAGCACATCAAATCTCATGGATGGGCCGTCTGAGTGTGGGGTCTGGTGCAAATGCACAGGTTGCATATCCAAGGAGTTGCCCTTGGCTTTCATACTGATAAATTGAATAACTGAAAATTAAATCTCAAATGAATTGTTCTCATCTAGTGATTTGAGTCAATTTTTACAAATGACTAGACTATAGACACAGACATCCTGGGTTTTCTGAATACCAGTTAAGTGTTACCAGTTGTGAAGAAACCAAAACAAAATAAAACAAAAGCTTCCACCAAAAAAGAAAATGCCCAACTATTAATGATAAGAACAACTACTCTTGTTGGAAAAACCACTTAAAGTGCTCATTAAGATTAATATGACCACCAACGCCCACCTTCTGGATTCTGTGATTCTTTTTGGTTCTTCCTACAGAAGTTTTATCCCTTTCACTTCTTTCTTCAAAATTGTCTCAGCTGATTCCCTCATACTGTTTTCCCATTCTCTTGCAGGTTTTTGCTAGCTGGCTACCTTCTTACCAGCCTGTTTTTCTTCCTAGTTCTTTTCCCTGAAAGAAACAGCCTGAAACCTAGGTTCTCTCACTGTGCCCTGACCCATCCTTTCCCAGGAACACAGAGCAATGTAACTTGCTTTTGATCTATTGTTCACTTGTCCCTCATTAATCTCCTGGTTGATAGGCCAACCATTACAGTCACATTTGCCAATGTATACATTTACCTCGAACGCTCAAGAAAGAAGGAAACCCCACAAGCCTGAAATACAAATACAGACATTATTGCAGAGGACGCTGTTTTTCAAAACACGGCTTTGTCCAACCAATGTGCACGCAACAGCTCAGATGTGAGGACTAGTTATCTCCAAATAGGCTTATCAACCCTGTCCAAATGGGAATAGACATTTAAAACTATTCAGACCTGGCTCTTATTCTAGATATGTCGGATAAACAAATCCTGCTCAAACCAGTTCCAACTCAATCCCGGCCGCAAGATTAAAGCCTAGATCGCTCACGTGTCCCACTGTCTGTATTACTAACAGGCTTTCATCAGAGTCTATGCACATTTAAGTTGTTTTTGAATGGTCTGTTCTACACTTTCATATTGGTTCCACACCATTTGACCCAACTGTAGACAGATCCATTTGTTGATAAATATGCTGGTTTTTACATATAGGCTTTCATATATATGCATATAAAATGAAAATCAAATGCAGTTCTTTTATTTTTTGTTTCTATATTTTATATGAATTTGATTTAAAAACTTTTCAATAAGGCAATGTAGATATTAATAGAGTTTTTATTGAGCTGCTTTGAAAAAAGTATGAACATTTATGTAATTTTATTTATTTATTTACTTACTTATTGAGAGAGAGAGAGAGAGAGTGAGAGAGTGTGAGCAGGGGAGGGACAGAGAGAGAGAATCGTAAGCAGGATCCACGCTTGACGTGGAGCTCCATCTCACGACCATGAGATCATGAGCCGAAATCAAGAGCTGGACACTTAACCAACAGAGCCACCCAGGTGCCCCTGAACATTTATGTAATTTAAAATTGATACATCAAGTGATTCATATAAATATGCAGAGCAAATGACCATTCTTTTTTTAATTTTTTTAAGGTTTAATGTTTATTTATTTTTGAGAGAGAGAGAGAGAGCAGGGGAGGGGTAGAGAGAGAAGGAGACACAAAATCAGAATCAGGCTTCAGGCTCTGAACTGTCAGCACAGAGCCCAACATGGGGCTCGCACTCACAAGAACTGTGAGATGATGACCTAGGCCAAAGTCAGATGCTTAACTGACTGAGCCACCCAGGCATCCCACAAATGGCCATTCTTTATCAGGATTTGTTTTGCATTATTTGAATTTTTATATGTAACAATGTTTCCAGAAATATATCCCATTCATAATATAAGACGGCTTTATGTCTGTGTATTTTCAAAAGGAGCCTTTACTTACTACTGAAAAGCAAAGAGAATTTTAATACATGTTTTTCATAGTACTTACACTGGATCGGGAAGAAAAGAGACATGATTAAGATTATATGAATGCAGTCAGACACTCTAACAGAAATTTCCTTTCATTTCATAATAATAAACATATATTTTCACAAGAAAATACATGCTTGGTTTCTAAAACATAAAGGTTAGCAATATCTGGACACTTGCCAAATTATGAAAAATTACAGGCTTTTCTCTGAAAATAAGCACCAATCCCCAACGATGCTGTCAGGGTGTTTTCATGCGTTGGAAATATGAAGATCAGACCTTGAGAAACTCAAGCACCTTAGCCTCTCCCTACAGCAATTAGTCTGAAAAGCATTTCGGAAGACCCACGGCCTGTGAGAAGGCAGATGTAATTTCACTCCTCACTTTGAGTGTTTTACCTGTGTGTGGATGACTGAATATGTCATAGTTTATAAACTGCTACATCTCACACACAATTAAACAAGGAAATTGGCTTCTGCTGTGTTTGAAAAGAGATTTGTGGCTGCCTACCTCTAACTCATTGGAAGAATCTCTAACCTCTCCCTTCTCTTTGTGCTGCATGGATGAGCATACGTAGGTCCAGCATATGGGGAACTCTATCTTAGATGTAAAGAGGAAAAACTGGCAAGGCTACTCTAATACATACAAGGAGGTATGATGCAGGGATTAAGAGTGTGGACTTCGGGGCGCCTGGGTGGCTCAGTCCGTTAAGCGGCCAACTTTGGTTCAGGTCATGACCTCATGGTTCGTGGGTTTGAGCCCTGCGTCAAGTTCTGTGCTGACAGCTCAGAGCCTGGAGCCTCCTTCGGATTCTGGGTCTCCCCCTCTCTCTCTGCCCTTCTCCTGCTCACATTCTGTCTCTATCTCTCAAAAATAAATATTAAAAAAAAAAAAAAAGAGTGTGGACTTTGGTACCGCACATGTTTTGTGTTCAACCCTGACTCTCTCTTGTACCTGTGGGACAGCAAACATTACTTCTCTAGGCTTCAGTGTCCTCATCTGTAAAATGGAGTAATAATAATACTGCCTCACAGGGATCTCATTAGCGTTAAGAGGACGGGACATGGCAAATGGTAAGCCTATAGCTAACAGCAAGCATGCTTTTTAATGTTGTTTACTCTTTTCCTTTTTATCTGATCTTAATTGATTAAGCACAAAGCATCTCTCAAAAGGCATAAGAAAGTTGCTTGTCAGTTGTTCTTACTCTAGCTCTTAATTGCCCAGAATAATCTTTATGTGCAACTTTACACAAACTCCTTTCTTTGGCTTCTAAGTGCTTCCTGTAATTGGCAGCATGTACCAGGAAGCAATGAATAAATATTTTGCAAAAGGGTAGAAATGGTAGGATTTTCGACGAGTGTTTCTAATTGTAGATGCAGAAGTGTAAATCATAACTTTTGTGTGCATTTCATGAAAATTGAAGGTATATATTTAAAAGAACAAATACATAAGAAAAAAACAATTTTCTTTCCTTATTATCCTACAGTTCTGCATTTACCTTTTTATTTCCACGTCTTATGTCCTTAATAATTCCCTTATATTACAGAGGTTGGAGAAATGTATTTTGCAAGTACTCACATACAGTTAGTTAGCCATCAAAATCATGTTCATCTTTGAGACTATGAACCTTGTAACTAAAAATGCAATTCATCCAGCGTTACACAATGTAGACAAACTTGAACACACTTTGTATCAGTCAGGATTCAGCTGAAGGAGGAAGGAAGCGTTTTCATTTTTTCATTATTTTAAGCAGTGAAGGATGTAATCATGGGAACAGTTAATATGCACTGAGTACCTCCTGTGTCCTGGGCTCTGCTCCCAGTGTGCTGTGTATAGGCACTGAAGTAGTCCTCACGACAGCCCTAGCAGTAAATGATTTCCTCATTTTTTACAGAAGAAAAACCTGACGTTCAGAGAGTTGCCCAAAATAACACAGCTACTGATCAGCTGAGCCAGGACTTCAACCCGAATAGTCTGTTCCCAGAGTGTACATGCCAAACTACTATGCTCTGCTCTATGGAGAATAAGGTCCTTCGAGATATTTTCCAAATTCCTGAAAGGGCCGGAGAAGCTGTACCTCCGAGATGGACTTCTAGGGTAACCCTGCGGAACCGACTTGCCAAGGAGATGGCCAGCTCCAGTGCGGGCGGGAGCCGGAGAGCGGGAGATGAAGGCTGCCTTCAGGATGACACCGCTCTGTGTCAAGAGACAAGGAACCACTTCTAGAACTGTTATCTCCAGGACAATCCTGTGTCTGCTGCATTGCACAAGCGGGATGAGTGTCTCCCATCCCGCCGCCGCTCTCCATACTTCATTCCATTTGGAATCCAGTTCCACTGCCAGTCACTGCACCCAATTGGCAAAACTTAAATCACATCTGGAACCCAGCTTTGCAGACTCTGAGCCTGGAAAACACACCCAAGGAGGATGGAAAAGATGTTAAGCAAGCCAATCTCAAGTATCATGCAAACACTTTAATAGAAGAATTTCTCCTTAGCTTCAGCATTTTCTCACTGTTCATGCGGAGGATTGCTTCAAGGAAAACAATGCGAAAGCTTGTCAAACAGAAAGAGGGAAATTTTCTATGTGATTGAAATAAGATGTTTTGTTTCTAGTTACCTTTCTTTTAGATTTCATTAAAAAATTTTTTAATATTTATTTTTGAGAGACAGAGAGACAGAGAGTGAGAGGAAGGAGGGAGACACAGACTTCGAAGCAGACTGTCAGCACACAACCCGATGTGGGGCTCAAACTCACGAACCTTGAGATCATGACCTGAGCTGAAGTCAGACGCTCGCCGACTGAGCCACCCAGGTGCCCCCAATCTAGTTACCTTTCTTTTAAAGTTTCAGTGGCAGAAAACGGATAAAGACCCTTCAGTCTTGCTGAAAGGGATAGTTTATACTTTCAGAGAAGATAACCGGTGATGGTAGTGGGGGGAAGGATATCACACCAATGCATTTTAGTTTTTCTTTCTCAAAATGGGTGTGAGAGTCCGTCTGGCCAATGAAAATACAATGGGAGCGAGTGGGAAGTGAGCTTATCTAACGTTTGGATGTGAGGCAGGTTTTGTAACTTCAAGCAAAAGCGGCTCTCTCAAATGATCCTTTTCAGTTCAGTGTTTCTCCTCACATCAGGATATAGTCCTTTCCTACACAGGGAAGGCAAAATAACCTTTTCTAGGCTCCCTCTTCTGCACATGTTCCTTTCAACACACCATTTATATTTGACTTCATTCTCACCCTCAAAGAGCCATGTGTTTGATTATGAGTTCTGAATGGTAAGAAAGTCTTTTTAATCAGAGGCATCGTTTCTGGAGCAAAGTGGAACGTTCTTTCTGACTCTCGCACACACCCCCTTGCCCCTGGTGCCCCAGGGATGCACGGTCTCAGGGAACAGGCAGCTAAACTTGTGAATCTAGAAGGAAGCAGAAGAGACGACACAGGACATGGAGGTGGTTGTCCCAGGAGATGCCCAGATCCTGCCAAGTCTCCTCATGAGGCTCAGCACTCAGCTCCTTGCTCCGCCCCGGAGGTGGGGCTGGCTGGCCGGACACCAGTTCCCGTCTCTCGTCCACATGCCTCTTCCTGGTACCACCAAGCTTCGCTTTCTCCAGTTCAGCGATACAGGAGAAGGCCTCCCTTTGGCTTGGGCTCATCTCAAGAATCCTTACGATTTTATTTTATTTTGTTCTTGAAGTAATCTCTACACCTAACATGGGGCTCGACCTCAGAATCCCGAGATCAAGAGTCACACGCTCTACCGACTGAGTCAGCCAGGTGCCCCTCCAGAACCCTTAGGAATATCTCCTCTACGGTATCCTGAACACTTCCTAAACTGCCTATGTCCCAAACTTAGTTTGTGGTTTTCTAATACTCATAGCCTTGTGGTGACAGAGGGTCCACTCTAGATCTGGCTGCATAACCAGAAGCCCAAGAATCCTCGACACCCTCTCTCACTTAGCCCAGAGTCCACGCCAAGTCCTGTGGGTGTCACACCTCCTGCTTCTCTCCTCTATTTGCATCTTCCTTCTCAATCTCTGACACAACAGCATTCCGAGCTACACTTATCTCCCGCTTCCACTTCAGTAGCAGAGTCCTAACTGGTTCACTGCCTGCTCTCTACTCACCTCCGTCCGAAATCTATCCCTCACCCGCTAGCCAGGGCGGGCTTTCCAAACAGTATAAATCTGACCAATTATCTCCTTTGCCTTAAAACCATCAATAGTGTCTTCCCATTGTTCTTAGGGAAATGGGGAGGATTTGGCTTTCGGTAAAACTGAAACAATCACATGTGGTTGGACTAGGCACCACCTAGCGTCACCTAGATCCCATCCCATTGCTCAAGTCACTGAGCCTCACTAGCCACAGAGACTTCCTTCCGTTTTTTTATGCTTCCTATACTCACCCATAACACAGGGTCTTGACACATCTTGTTTCACATGCCTGGAACCTTCTTCACTCCCACTTGACTCAATTTTCTTTGATCCTCCCCCGGATGTCAATCCTATTTCCTTAGAGAAGCCGCCGGGAAGGCCATTCCTTACGATGTGTGCTCACAGCACTGTGGTTCTCTCCATGAAAGACCTTATCAGAGTTGGACCCTCATGTTTGCTTGTGTGATTATTTAACTAATATTCCTGTCCACTAGACATTTATCCTCCTGAGGGGAAGGACTAGTCCTTCCCTAGGGCTGGTGCTGTTTTGGAGACATAACAAGAATTCAATAGATTGTTTTGAATGAATGAATGTTAAAATAGACTCTTGGAAATGTGCAGGGTTAAATTTTATATTTCTCACGCCTCCCAGACTCTGCCGTAACAGCAAGTGCCGGATCTAACATTGTCCCCAGAAAATAGAGCAGATTCCAGTGCTTTTTGTCATCACTCTCCCACTTGTTTGAGAGAATTTAGAAGATGTGCAATGACCAATCACAAAGACTATGTTATAATAATAGGAACAAATGGTCCAGCTGTCCTTTGGTGATGTCTGTGCAATGCCAAAAGTCTGCATGAAAACATAAAATTTTAGCTCTCTATAAAGTTCTAAGTTTTGAACTATTGGATATTATGGAGACACTTATTGCCTGGGCTTTGCAAATTACATGAGCACAATATTCTCCAATATTTGTGAACGTTTCTCTTGCCTAAAATGGTTAGCGATCCTTTAGGGACTGACTTTTCTTTTCTTTTTTTTTTAGTTTTTTAAATTACATTTATTTATTTTCGAGAGACAGAGTGAGACAGAGCGTGAGATGAGGAGGGGTAGAGAGAGAAGGAGACACAGAGTCTGAAGCAGGCATCAGGCTCTGAGCTGACAGCTCAGGGGCTTGAACCCACGAACCATGAGATCATGACCTAAGCCCAAGTTGGACACTTAACCGACTGAGCTACCCAGGTGCCCCAGCTACTGACTTTTGATTTGCCCAGTGATTCTGAGACTATAGATTTAGTACACATTTTACATGCTGGGTTTTGGCTTTAAATTGAATTCTCACAATAGCCCTACAAAATGCTGTTCCTATCTTGCAAATGAGAAATTTGGGGATCAAGATGATACAGACAGCAAAAGTCATGGCTAGTATTGCATTTAAGTATGCTTTGTTCCAAGCCTTATGTCCGTTTCATTTGCTTAATACCACATATCACCTCTAACTTACTTTTCAGGGAAGAGAGGAAAAGAAAATAGAGGCAAATAGTTAAAACTCAAGAGAGTGAGATATTCTCTCCCCCTCCCCCCAACCCCAGCCTGGTGCATTTTCTGGCTCAGAGAATTCATGGAACCTGTGGTTTGTTGTCCAATATTTTCTTAATCATCAGGCCAGACCTTCCAAAAGGGCAGGGAACCATCACTATCTTGAGCAAAAGGAGCCCTCCTCAGTCAGCACCAAGAATATCAAAGTATTTCCTCTGAAGCTCCCTGGAGCGAGTTATGAGAATATCTCAGTTACAAGCGGATTGCCGTCTCGCTTTTTCTCGGAACTTCTCCTTTAAATGAGTGCTATCCAAGAAGAAATCTGGGAGACCCTTAAAAGTATGGACTAAGCTTCTTTTCTGAGAATGATTTCCTGAGCACGCCACTGTCTTCCAAGAGAAGGCACCACACAGTCAGGAAACCCAGGTTTTAGCCACAGCGCTGCTGATCACTTTTGATTAGCAGGACATCAGACTCTGTCTAGTCAGACTCCTTTAAGTTACAAGGGAGGGGAGTGAGTTTCAGGGGAGAAGCTATTCCCAAGCTCACACAGCAAGTCCTATTGTTACCACCAAGTCCTTTTTAGCACTTAAATGTTTTCCTCCGCAAATAGTTGGCAGGAAATACAGTCTTAGCTTCCCACTTACTCTGACCACCTTTCCCCAACAAGCAGACCGCTGTAGTCCACAAAATATGCTTTCTCTTAAAAAATTTTTTTTTGAATTTTTATTTTAGAGAGAGAGAGCGTGTGTGTGCGTGTGCATGTAAGTGGGGAAGAGACAGGTGGGGGAGAGAGAGAGAGAGATAGAGAGAGAGAGAGAGAGAGAGAATCACAAGCAGTCTCCAACCACACTCAGCATAGAGCTGATGCAGGGCTCGATCCCACAACCCTGGGATCATGACTTGAGACAAATTCAAGAGTCAGACACTCAACCAACTGAGCCACCCAGGTGCCCCAAAATGTGTTTCCGTTACTTTCAGTTTCCAAGGTCTTCTTTTACGAAGGACTAAATTTATGATGGAAAATAAGCTATACCAGACTTCTGGGTTACTTATATTGTTAAAAAACCAAGTGTCCAATAGGATGTACCTGTGTAACAGAATCAGTCCAACAGGGGCCAAGTTGACCCACTGGCAATTTTTATGACAAATGTCTCATTTTTCACCTTTCTCTAGACCCCAGAAAATATGTTTTAATAACATTTGCAAGTTTGGCCACACCAGAGGCCAAGAGAAGCTGCAATTTTGACTCCTTTGGCAAAAAGCTCCCACTAAGACCTAGCGACCTGCTTCCAGCTCTCCAGAGGGCCCTCTTCTCCTGACTTTAATGTATCGGCCTCCTGTGTACAACAGCTTGGAAACATTACAGATGCATCCCGCCAGGAAGGTGTCCCGAAGACACGTTCCAGCTTTAGATGACAGTGACAAAGGATCCTGAGTGCACCACCTGCAAAACTCCACTTCTTAAGTGGGAGTCAAAGTTCAGACCCTCCCGCGTTCTGCTGGTGGGTCCGATTGCAAAATTACAACTTCACGAAGTCCAAGCGCAAGTGTGGGGACTGTAGTAACTGCTCAGTGTGATGCCATGCTATGAATTCATTTACACAAAGGCCAAAACTCTATCTATTTGCAGAGTGGCACTTTTATCTATAGGAGTGGTTCTGAACAGAAATGATTGTAACCTTTTGGGGACATTTGGAAAAGCTCACAGATATTTCTGGTCCTCACACCTGGGGATAACGGTGCTACTGGTATTTAGGGGATGGAGGCCAGGGATGCTGCTGAGCATTGTACGACGCATGGGACTGCCTCCTACGACAAAGACTTGTCTGGCTCACTATGTCCACATGGCTAGCATTGAGAAACCTGCTACAGAATTAACCAGACAGACCAGATTTCATCCCAGTCAGAAGGCTTATGGTGAAGTCCTTGTGCAAGAAGTATCAATGTGAACAAGTTGTTTTTTTAATCAGTTTTCCTCAGTTTCCTCATCTGTAAAATGGGAATAACAATGCATGTACCCCCAGCACATGGAACGCTCCCTAAGAAATGTTATCAGTTATAATTATCGATCCAAACTGCTTTTCCCCGTTTTGCTCTTATTGCTTACTGGCAACAAAAAAATGTGTCCTTTGATCCCATGTTAAGTAAGTTTTAGATACTTCATCTCGTGATCTCATACCAATTCTTTGAGTTAGATCTTAGAAAAGGAAGCGAGGTAGAAAGATACTAAATGACTCACCCTAATCTGCAGAATTAATAAGTGGTAGAGTCAGGGTTTGAACACATTTGTACAGTGAATCTTCATCTCTTATTCGTTCTAACAGCATACGTAGGCCCCGTATTTCTCAGGTTGCCTTCCGCCAGAGACAATTTGCATCGACTGGTATGTTTGTTTCTCTCGCTGGTCTGTGAGATGTTGTGTTCTGTCACGTGTGCTTCCCTGTGCTTTGTGTGTCATATCTTGCAGGATCACAGCATCCTGGGAGACGGCACAGGGTCCGGACATTCAAAATCCTGGCTCTTTCTCTTCTGATCAAAGATAGAAATAACAATTATGTAACTGGATTTACATATTGGAAAGGGTGCTCCGGTAGCACCGAATGGCTCGTACTAAAAGACAAGACAGACCGAGTCCAAAGGAAAGGGCTGTCACGGACAAGTGGTATCCATGCCAGCAAAGGTCATTGGTTAAGCAAGATGCCACCAAATCTCTTGGATGTCACGTGTGAATGACTACTGCATGCTTTAGCTGCACATTTGTCATTTCTTTTATATTGGAAACAATTGACTTAATTACAGTGTCCTTCCTGTTTTCTTAAGACTAATGCTAAACCTTCTGCCTCACCATGAGGAGGAAAAAGAAAAGCCAGAAGCTAGAAGAAAACTTTTGCAAATCATATATCTAATAAAAAACTTCTATCCAAGATATTTTTTAAAACTTTTAAAACACTATTTTATATAACCTTGTTGGGGCGCCAGGGTGGCTCATTCGGTTGAGCATCCGACTTCAACTCAGGTCATGACCTCGCGGTTCGTGGGTTTGAGCCCCGCTTCGGGTTCTATGCTGACAGCTCAGAGCCTGGAGCCTGCTTTGGATTGCGTGTTTCCCTCTCTCTCTGCCCCTCCCCTGCTCCCGTCCTGCTGTTCTCTCTCTCGAGAATAAATAAGCATTATAAATAAATAAATAAATAAATAAATAAAAATAATATTTTATATAACCTTGTAAAAACTGTAAAACAGTAATAAAAAATACAACTCTAATAATAAACAACCCCCCAAAATGGGCAGAAGAGTTGAACAGAAACTTTACCATGGATAGTCAGATGGAAATAAGCACCTGTAAAGATATTCACCATCGTTAGTTATTAGAGAAATGCACATTAAAATTTTTTTTAATGTTTATTATTTATTTTTGAGAGAGAGAGATTGGGAGAGAGGGAGACACAGAATCTGAAGCAGGCTCTAAACACTGTGTTTATGGGAATGTAAAATGGTACAATCACTTTGGAAAAGAGTTCGACAATTTCCTAAAAACTCACCATATATCTCCCATACGATCCAGCTTTTCCGGTCCTGGGAATTTACCGAAAGGAAATAAAAGCATATGTCCATACAAAGACACTTACACGAGTGGACATAACAGTATATTTTGTTATAATGTAAACCTGGAAACAATCCAAGTGCCCATCAACAAGTGAATAAGAACACAAATCCTGGTATACGTATGCCGTGGAATCCGGCTCCACAATAAAAATGAATGGACTCCTTACATACACAACAACACGGGTGAACCTCAGAATAATTAGAAAGAAGTAAGACCCCTTCACCCCCCAAAAAGAGAGTTCATACCATATAAGTCTATTTCTGTAAAAATAGAAAATGCCAACAAATCTGTAGTGACAAAAGGCAAATCAGGGATTCCTGGGGAGAAGAAAGAGGTAGGGATTATAAAAGGACACAAGGAATTTTGGGAAGCGTTGGGTATGTTTCTGATCTCGATTGTGGTGATAAGCTCATGGGTGCATACATTTGTCAAAATTTATCAAGCTGTACATTTGAAATATGTGTAGTTTAATGTATGCTAGTATACGTCAATAAAGCAGTTAAAAAGAAATCTGTACTTGTCAGCTATTAAATTATAACTGTCATACATACGAACGTTATTAATGTAACATGTACCAACAGGTAGGTTGCCTACATGATATGTAAAATGAGTCACTTTTTTTCCCTTCAGTTTTTTAAAAGATGAAACTTTTCTGAGCCAAATTTTTCATAAAAGAGACTTCGATGTCTCTTGCAATACTATTGGCAAAGATGGTTGATGCACATCTGTTGGATTTAACTTGACATCTTGTTGAAATCTGTTTTTATATCTCAGGACTAACATAAAATTCAGGCATTTTCTTGTTTATTTTAATCAGATGCAAAAAGGCTGGAGATTGAGTCATGGCGGAGCTTCGCGAAGGAGGAACCAGCAACATACAGCAGCGATGCGCGTCTGTGGGTCAGCGGCAGGTACCCTCCCACCTCCCAGTGTCGCAGTAGCAGCACGTATTGCTGAGGTAAAAGATACTAATTCTTTATGAAAGATGTTATCGAACAGCAATGTGAATTAACTGAGCCTGGTTTTAAAGTTGATTTATTTGTTTATTTTAGAGACAGAGAGAGTGAGGGGGAGAGGGGCAAAGACAAAAGGGAGAGAGAATCGCAAGCTGGTTCTGCATTGCCAGCACAGAGCCCAACGACACTGGGCTTGAACTCATGAACCACGTGATCATAACCTGAGCTGAAACCAAGAGTTGGATGCTTAACTGACTGAGTCACCAAGGTGCCCCTAACTGAGACTATTTTCGACATGATTAGAATGATCACATCAATATCCAATAGATGGGGTAAACACTCCGGATTTGCAAAACATGAAAATATGATTAAGAAAAAAATATACAAAAGATTTTCTTAATTTAACTAGTACCAATAATATATATTTCCTTATATATATTACTAATTCTATTATATTGTTATATTAAACACTATACTAATATATAACACCAATATCAGTTCACATCATGAATATCAATAATGATGTTACTCATGCAGAATAATAATATAATAGGTTTATTACATCATATAACTATTTACATAACTATTATATACCTTAATCTATACATTAATTATTGATGTTAGTAAATACAAAGATTAATTATCATGTTAACTATATGGTAATGAGGACGATTATAGTAATAACAGTTATCCTTCTATCATTACTAGTTACAGGGTCTTATTATCCCTTTCATCTTATAAATGAGATACCATGGTTCGGAAAGATTATTAACTCTTCCCAAGGACACAGTTAGTAAGTGGTGGTGTTGGGATACAGACCCAAGTAGGTCTGATTCTAGAGCCCACACCCAATCTTCGATATGGATATAATGTGTCTCTTTGTCATCTCGTATGAATTTCAGGACATTTAAATATGCCAAATACTAAGGAAAAATTTAAAAGTAATGCAGCATGCTAATGCCAAGTACTTCATTTTTTACCTTGATCAGTGGAGGAAATTGAGTTTCATATTTGTCAGGGAAGGTGATATTAGCTGTTGAATACATAATCTCGAGGGCACAATAAACGCTTAGTTTTCACTCCCATTATAGACCAGATGATGCTGGGTCCAGGTCAGTCGGAGATGTGGGATTCTGGCATTCAGGGGTCCTCTTATCTCTTGGGTCTTTAGATTGTCCCCTGTATACTCTGCATCCGGTTGGCCAATGACCGAAGGAAGAGAACATAGAGGATCACCTGGGCATTTTTATAGACCTGACCCAGATGGGACCTTTATCACTCCTGCCCATGGCTTCACCTGACTTCAAGGCAGATGGGGATTATGGCTTATGTTTCTAGAAAGAAAACGAAACAGGACTCGGTGACCCTACAGCAATGTCTCTGCCACGAGTTCCTGTTGTATTTTCACATAGAATGGATTAAAGGGCAAGCGGCTGATGTCAAGAAGGACTAGAGCAGTGAGTTTCAAAGTGTGCTCTGAGTATCACTGAATCGGAACCCCTGGGGCCAGAATGGTAATGTGCACTTTCTAATTAACATCCTGTGTGACTCTCCATGCCCACTGAAGATGGAGAACCACTGACCGAGGAGCTATCAAAACCTGTGTCAGCAAGAACACGGCTAAGGAATGAAGTTGTCCACGCTAATCAAGAACATTTAGGTCACTATAAATTATTCCCACCCCAAATGACTGTCAGTTAAGGCAATTGTCGTGCATCTGTCTCCGTTTGGAGTGTCTGCTAGGTCACAACTTCAGAGTTCAGAGTAGGATGAGATAAGAGAAGTGACTAGAGCCAAAAATTTAAGGAGGCTCTCTGTTTAAGTTCATGTGACTGCAGAATCAGCATATGAAACATAAGAACCTTGCAGGAACCAAGAGTGAAAGCCCTCTTAAATTTTGTGGCCTGGGTAATGCATGTCTCTCTTCATATCCACTCCAATTCACCTGACTCTGCTCCTAATTCTTATCTTTGGTTTAGGGAATCACTCCTTCATGCGTGTGTCATGTATTAATTTAACACATATCTATTTGTGTATCTGCCTATCATCTGTCTCTATCATCTCTCTGTCATCTATCTATCTATCTATCTATCAACAACCAATGTGGTCTGGAACTGTATACAAGTTTAAAGTTGTATCACATGTGTCTTTTTTATAAGTTCCTGTGGCTCTATTTATAATATCATTTGAAGGTAACGGGCAAATATCTTTGGAGAATCTTCTAGGCACCATAAAATCTCTAGGGTGGTGAAAGGGTCAGACAAAAACACAAATAAGTATATAGATTAATCAAATAATTATAAAAAGCGCGAAATACTAAGTGTTTGATGCTGAGATACAAAATAAGGGATGCTATCTAGTTTAGGTAGTGTGGTCATAAAAGACTTTTTTTGAGAAGTTTGATACATGTAAGTGGAGACCTAAAGCATGAGAAAGTAAAAAAATGGATGAAAAGCATGGACAAGAATGTCCAGAGAGTAAGACATGTATATCTTAAGTCACAGAGGTGGAGATCTGGGCAAGTCTGAGGGGCCTAAATGGGACCAGTGTGCCTAGAACTTGGTAAGCAAAGCTCAAAGTCGCAACGGTATGGTTAGAGTGTATGGAGAGAGAGGCAGATCATGAAGGCCTTTGAAGATCATTGCCAGGTCTTTCAGTTTTATGTCAGATGCAAAGGAAAATTACAGAAAGGCGTTAAGCCAGAGAGTGGTGTGATGCAATTTATTGTTCAAAGAAGAGCAGTTCTTTTGCCCATCGACAAGTTAGTGACTCAGCTTCCCTAAACTTGTTCTTAGGAATTTTTGAAGAACTTTGGTTCTCACGCCCACACAAGCTTTTCCTCTTTAGGTTACCTCAGTTAGAATATCCATGGCACAGGAGTCCTGCATGAGCCAGTCCTGAGATTCTGACATGTGTATGAGAGGAGTCAGGTTCCCCTGGTGTCTATGGGTTGATTCCCCTGGTGTCTATGGGTTGATTCCCCTGGTGTCTATGGGTTGATTCCCTGGGGGAAGGCCTAAAAAGATATGGCCTAGGGGTCAATGATTCTGGTTAGAGATAGAGCATGAGCTCATTGGGTTTGGAAGAGGACGGAATGACTCCTGTTCCCTGGCTCACCCCCTGCACCACGTAGCCCGTGCGGGGAGCAGGGACAGCGAGAGCTGAATCGACTGTTTCAAGGAAGCTCACTGTGTAGCACAGAGGCACGACCAATGCTCAACTGCCCCAGGCCTGGATGACAGAATGTACAGCGGGAAGACGCAGAAGCAGATCGAAGTTTCGCCATGTTGGAATTCTACATGGTCAAGGAGCACCACTTTAAGGAAATGAATGCAAATCATCAGCTCAAAGTAAGAATAAGGTGAATATGTATAAGAAAAGGAGCCACAGCAAGTTACAATATGTAAAAAGTCGACGAACACTATAATCCTTACTTAAAAAATCCACAAAACTGGTATTTTTGTTAACTGGCTGACACCTCTGCAATTCTTTTTTCCTACGTTTCTTGGCTACATACTCTTTGATCACCACCTATTCATAGACATTTTTGCGGGTTTTACAATAGAATAGAAGGATAGCTCAGTCTTTGCTCTATTACGACTGATCAAACTTTCCTTTTTATTATCAATAACTTGCATAAAACATGCAACTATAGTCCTAAACATACTCATCCTTTGTAGCATCTTTCGGAATTATGCCCTTACAAACACAAATTATGACAAGCTCCACTGCGTATGATTTACACGTACAAGACAAAAAACCATATGGAGCATTTATAATTATGTTACATTATCGAGTTTGTTTTCGACAGAAGAAGTTTTCCATTTTCTCTAGGCTTTGATGAAACCCAAATCCTCTCCCTGCAATTTTACACATTTGAAAAATGGTAGAATTTTCCAGAAATGGCCCCTGGGTCATATATTTCAAACTTGTTTCTTTCCCCCCACCCCAGCCATAGAATTCTAGTTCTACATGCCAGGCGACCCGTTAATATCACATTAAATCATCTGGCCTGGAACTCTGTATCACAACGCTGTGCCAGCACATGGGGCAGAAGTATTTCTAGAAGCCATTTCTATACTGGGTGGCTAGAAATATATTAATTACAACACAGAATTAACCACAAACCACATGCATCTGTTCTACTCAAGCTAAAGAGTCCTCCAATTTAACTTTCCTCTTAGCTAGATCCCCCAATTACCCCTAGCCATTCCAAGGCCACTAGACACAGGGCTATATGTGACAGGGGGGTAGAAAAAAGAGACAGCAGCCTTCACTGATTGCAGTTTAAATATATGCTGTGAATATTATAAAATAAAGAATCATGGGAACCCCTTGCTTTGCTAGGACCCCTTACAGTATCCCAGAGGATATCTGCCTCCGGGTGGAGGGGAAGGTATTTGCTCTCTTTCTACATAAAATAGATGATTTTTCTAGTCCTGAGAAGTCTTAAGCAAAACATCATTTTGGAATCTCCAGAATGTCACAACTTTGGGTGAGTTGGGAAATAGTATTCTCGATATAGTTAGTAATATTTCTCAGAAGTCACAAACGACAGACAGCATGATATACCACGCTACGGTGGTGACTTCACTGGCAGGGCACCTTCGCGTGGATGAGGAGTGTGGGCTGGAGGACGGTGGCGGCTGCCATGGAAAGAAGAAGTCATGAGAAGATTATATGCAGGGATGAGGCTCCCTCTGGGGAGCTTTTCCAGAAGTTATCGGGGAGCAGGCCTTCGTCTTGAACTATGAAATATATGTTATTTCTATTACTATAATATCACTAAGTTTACATGGGATTGAAGAGTGCCTACTTCATTTCCAATCGCAGAGCAAGTCTGCACCATGTACCAAATGGGTTTAGAAAATGATGAGTGCCAGGCTATCTCATACACATCACTGATATAATATTTGCTGTCACCCAGATTCTATGCTCTGAATCCAACCATCTCCTAGGAGACAAGTAGACAGCTGTCCAACATTGGCCAAATATCAAACTTAGACCTAAACAAAAGGTGAGCAGCGGTAGACTCATATATGACACAGTCCTCATTCCCAGACCTCAAAACTACAAGAACTGCTGCCCGAAGCAATTTTGTAGGGGGAGCATCTAGAGCAATTTTGTGGCCAAGTGTGTCTTGTCTGCATATCCTGGAAAACAGACTAAGCACAGCCCTTACCCTAAGAACCCTCTCTTTTCTATTCTCTCGTCACCCACCAATAAGACTTGGTTCTGGCCAACCCTCTGTTCTTAATGTGCAATTTATTTCATTCCTTGAAAATGATGCTTCCCAAATTGTATTCCGATCAGATTTGCGTGCGTTGCCCTATTGTCATTTACCAATCTTTCCACTCCAACACCAGCCATTCTGTCACAGATAGCCCTGTTGTCTTTAGCCATTTCACTGGACTAAAAATCAAATGCCAACTGAAATATACACAGAAAGTACCTCCCCGCTGGCCCCAGGAACACTCACAGAGAATAAGGAGGAAAGTAATGGTGGAAAAAAAGTCACGAGTATTTTTTTCCTTTGGACAGAATTTGGACTCATATTTTCTTTCCCACCAGACTCTTAGTTCGGCATATAATACGGGCCCGTTGTTTTTCCTATTTTATATCATTGATCATCAGGACAACCCTGCTAAATAAGCATTATTATTATACCCATTTCCAATATGCAAAACTCATGCTCCGTGACACTAAGAAAAAAAATGACTTAGCAGGTTAGCAATCGCAGAGCTGGAATTCTAACCTAGCCCCACTGCCCCCAGGGCTCCATACATGCTGCGGCCTCTGGATTTTTCTTCAGAGAGAACTCAGACCTGTTCACTGTTAGGATTGTTTGTTTTTTTGTGTTGGCCAAGGGCAGGAAAACCATTTTAAAGGAATTTCAACTAAAAGGCAAGTATATAAATAAATAAGGTGCTTCCTCCTTCAGAGCCATATAGTGGCAGCACCCAGCTTTGTTCTTTCCCATTCCTTTCAAAAGGACTTTCGAAAGCAGAAGAGACATGTGACATAATAAAAATCGTCTAAAATACATACTTTTAAGCTGCCATTTGTTTCTGAAGGACTTACTGAGTGCTCTCTGCACTTTCAAAAGCCTTACTTCTTACAACCACCCTGTGAAATAAAGATGACCCATGATGCAGAAGAAAGAACTGAGGTTTAAAGGTTAAGTGGTATGTGCAATGTAGGCAGAAAGAGGGTGATAAAGTGAAGGAATGCCCGTCTGTCCCCAAAATGCATTCTTGGAAGGATTACAATACACTTTCTCACATTTGCTGGAGTGATTCATGTATCTTTCACCAGCTTAGAAGTCAAGCATTTCTCTTCTGTGGCCACTTCCGAAGCACTGCCCCATGCACTGTGGCCAGAGATGGCCTGTGGAGCCAGAATGCCCGAGTTTCACTCCTAGAAATACCACTTAGTAAATGTGTGAACTTTGGCACGGCAACTTAATTAATGTCTCTGTCTCAGCTCCTTTGTCTGTAAAATGGATATAGGACTAGTGCCTACATTGTAAGTTATCGTGAGGGTTAATATTTAAATATGTAGAAAGCAATCCAAAGTTGTGTATGATGCCTATAAAGTACTCCGTTCATGTTTGCATAGAAGAATATATGATGCATGGTAAGTACTGTGTCAATATTTGCACAGAAGAATATAGGATCCCTAGTAAGCTCTGGCCTTGCATGTTTGCGCTCACCTCTTCTTGGCATGCCCTATTCTGGCATGGGCCTCAGCAGTGGCTTAGTTTATGTGCAGCCTGACACTACCTACTACAGCAAACCACCTGTCCATCTTCATTTTCTGCCCTGGGCTTTCCCTGACACTGCGGTGTAACTCCCCTAGTGGCACCCACCGGCATCGTATGTGGAGGTGTGAGTGAATCATCTCCCTGTGTGGCAACCTTTGACCAATGCGGAATGAGAAGGGATGAATCAACGCCTACCCCTTCCATCTCTCAGGTGATCATTCAGAGGATCGTTTGTCAGAGGTCTTTGGTGCGTGTGGTGGGTGGGAACTTTGGAGATGGAAATGAATGGAGTCCTTGGGAATAAGTGATCTGAGCTTCGGGGACTTTGTAAAAGGATATTGATTTCCATGCCTGTCATATGAGAGTCCCTTATTCTTGGTGCCAACATGTTTCCCACTCCATCTCATGTAGAACTTGGTGCTAAGTAAGACAGAGCAGCAGAGAAATAAAATCCATTAGATCATATATCCCACAGATGGGATCTTGTTTTCCTTGGCCTAATATGACCTCGGTAATTTGCCTCCGGTAAGAAGTTGATCCTACTCAAGAAATACACTGTGATGCATGAGAAATCAGCAGACATGAGCTTCAAATTCCTGTCTATGTTTAATTAGTTTTATGACCCTAGGAAAGATACTAAACACTTTAGATCCCAACTATCTTCTTACAAAAATGGGAGATATTGATTTTTAGAGTCTTTCCCATAAAATTAAAATTCTGATTTCCAATGCCTTTTGACAGTTACTAACACTAGTTATGAATAATTTGGAGCATCTGATGAAAATATATTTAAGACTGTTAAACATCTTCTAATCTCTCTGACTTGAAATAGAGGTGGTAACACTTTTATTCATGGATTTGCAAATAATTTAATTTAAAAATTTAAAATAGATCTATCATACCTAAAATGTAAAAACAGTCTAGCCATTATTCACATGGTGGGCAGGGAGTAGTTTGAAAAATACTTTGTGTAACAGCATTCCTGTAATTTGATCCTCACAACGTTCTTATAGTATTAATACCATTAATAATCCCCGTCTGGGGAAAAAGGAAGTAAATTCAAAGAGGTCGTGCAATTTCCTTTCAGTTACATGGTAACTAGTTAGTAGACATAACATTTTCCGTTAAGGGTCTAACGTCTTTAAAAACTGATTTTCCACTAGGGCCATACAAAAGAAACAGAAACAAACAATGAAGGTGAGAGATCAAAGTTGTTCAACCACGTAAGTAAGAGAAGAAAAATAGCAATGTGATGGAGACACCTTCTGGTTTGGTAGAAATGTCCTTTCTTCCTGCCTAGATAGTAAAATCTTTGAGGTCACAGGTAAGTGTCTTATGTAAATTTTTGTGTCCTCACTCTGGACTTGCACACAGCAAGTGCTAACTAATTAATCACCAGATAAATGAGTGATTGAATGATCAATTGGGACTGAGAAAGAGGAACAAATTTATTTCCTCTAGGATTCCTCCTTTCACTTGCCGGTCCTGGCGAGGCAAACTGTTTCTCTGCTGTAATAATGCCAAGAATTTACAACATGTGTTATAGAATATTGTGGCTCTGCATTGATAGCCCATGTACTGTATGAAAGGATCTCATGTGTAATCATCTATTTGTCGTGTGCCCCTAGAAGGTGGTAGATATAAAAAAATACATATATGTGTGGAATTAACAAGTGAGTAAAACACGGAAAGAATTTGGAAGAGGGAGAACAAGATGGCAGTTTGGGATTTACTAATGTTGTGGTGTTATTTGAAGCTGGAGAGAGTAGTGGGATTAGAAATGCAGGAACTAGACCCTTGGAGACATTCACAGTTGAGGGCGAGAATGGAGAAAAGAGGTGGAACAGAAGGGCTACTGAAGATCACTTGGGAGTACCAGAAGGATGTGAGGTCATGCGAAGAGAGAAGAAAGTGGCAAATCACCCTCATGGCCTTTCCATTACAAAGAATGTATAGGGCCTCGCATAAAATTTATATCTACCACGGATGCCTAGAGCACCACTATAAGTTGCTATTCAGCATCAGCTTGGGCCACCACCTCAGAGACTCTAAAGCAAGTGAGGCTCTGGAAATATGTAACTTTGAGTCTGGAATTTCTAATCCTTGCTGTGTGGGCTGAGGCAAATTAGCCTGAATGTGTCTCAATTTTGTTTGTAGGGTGGAAACATCACCATCTCACTCATTGGGTTGTTTATGCAATCACTAATAAAACATTATGATAAAGCCCTCTGCAAATATGAAGTGCTATTGAAACGTAGAGAAATACACTGGACATCTTTGTATTCCATCAGACACATCCCGGGAGACATTTCCTTCCTTCCAGAACATGTACACTCAATGAAGTGTCCATCTGGCACGTTAGACCCTGCCAAGAGTGGAAAGGCAAATTATTATAAGGTAAGCAGCTGAGTGCTCGTGTGCAAAGGTGGTAAAAGACTTGTAGCCCTGCCTGCATAAGGGTTAAGAGTAGGGATTAAGATGCCCCAAAACGTGCAATGTACTTGATCTTCTCCCTGGGGAGAATGAAGGCAGGGAAAATTCCTGGCTACCTGGGCCTCTTTGCCTTTCCTCCAAAAACATTACACTTGGCTAATGGAGCTGTAACTTTGTTTTGATTTCCTGAGTGGTCTTGAGTTACCTAATATCTGGCTTGCTTCCCTAAATGGTTGCTTCTTAGATCTCTCCAGTAAAATCATACTTAAACCATTTTCATTAGGAACTGAGTACTACATGATCATAAAGTACCTCATGAAATGCCTTGATTAGCAGAGATCAAAGGCTGAGATTCATTAGTTTTGCTTTCTTTCCCCTCCTACTTTGCGTTTGCGCTAAACTGCGTTAACCTGACTCGCTCAGCTCTCCAGAGTTTGCACAATCTGGAAAAGATAACTTCTACTGAGAAGTCTGGCTTTTCTTTGGAGCACATGGCTTGCAGGTTTTCTGTGGCCCGAGGCATAGTCAACAAGCTGTCTGTTCGTCTATTCCGTGGAGAGCAACAGCCCCTTCTCAGCGAGTAGCACCACGGCGGTTGTTTCTGCAGTGCTCTGAGGGTTGAGAAAGACTTGGATTAACACCATGGCCAAAGGTTATGAGCCAATGAGCCTGGCTTTCTTCACCAAAGTGACTCATTTCAAACTCACTCAAGAGTCAAATTGTTAACCAAACTGTCCCCCATAATGTGGGGGTCAGGGTGTACTCCTTAGTCAGGCACACCTGAGTTTAAATTCTAGCTCCTTCACCTCTTTGAGCTTCGAGTTTCTCACATGTGAATTTGGGATATTAGTGTGACTTCACAGCCCTGTTGTTGAGACTCAAATGAGATAATGTTTACAAAACACCTACCAGAGCCTAGCACATAGAAAACACTCCGTAAGTGGTGACATATATATGAACGCCAATTCAATGCCCCCTTCCAATTCTAGAAGAGGAGAAGGGCTAACGGTGACACGCTAACTATTTTTTGGAAAGTGCTTTCAATTGTTCAGCCACGGCAGCCTCCAAATTGCTTTGGGATTAATAGACCAGTAAGGAACGGAGAATGTTACTTCGGAGTAGCTGTTTGGAGCCAGGCAAACCTCAAACCTTCCCACAAGAACATGGAAGAAGATGTCTACTCTTGGTCTGAGAGCAAGGGACACAGTGGATAATCTGGCTTTCTGCGTTGTGAGGTTGAATGACATTAAATAGAGACAAGGGACACTTTTTTCTAGATATGAAACCTCAGGCAAAATTTGGCCATTTTCCAAATGGAGAAAGCAGACTCTCTGAAATTTTGGTCGAAGTCTCCTTGGACAATGCCAGTTTGTTTTTCTCCAGCTCCGTAGTCTTCCTGAATTTTCTGTATTATCATAGTAGTGTAATTTTTAGAAGCAGCTGTAATTTTTATATGACCGACAATTATCACTGGCAATTAGCAATACTCACTGGGTGTTTACACTCTGCCAGGCGCTATAAAAAGAAAGGCATCTATTTAGACTTTAGCTTAACTCAAGTAATAAAAGCTAACACTGAAGTGCTCCCTCTGGTTCTGTCAGCCTCTGGGTTTTACCACATAGAATGTTTGCATTACCCCTAAGGATTAGGTATGATCCTCATTCCCATATTACACATGAAGAAATTAAACTCAGGGAATTAAATATCTCCCCCAAGGTGTCACAGCGATTCAATACCAAAACTGGGTTCCAACTTGCGTCTCTCTGAATCCAGGGCTCAAGGTATTACCTGCTGTTACCGCTCATGTTTTTTACATAATCCCCCAATTTTTCATTCCAAAAACTGCCGTGCTAAGGGCTGGAATGGGATGAGGGGTTACATAAAACAAATTATTAGCCTGAGGTCCCTTCCTAAAAACAAGGTTCATTTCTCAGGAAATACATGTTAGGTCCTGTGCCGCATCTGTTGTCTCTATTCCACCCCCACCTTACATCAGATTTTGATTCCAAATTCACTGCTGTATATGATTTGCTTGATCTCTCTAGTGCTTATGACCCTGTATATGAGGGAGGCATTTTTATTTTATTGGTTGGTTGGGTAAACTGACACTTTCTGCAATACCTTCACCTGCACTTCCCGCTGCACTGAAGATGCTCGCAGAGAAACTGGATAGGAATCTTACCCTCACTCCTCCAACTCCCTCTTCCTCAGAGGCATACCCAGTGCGGCACAATTGAAGAGACACACTTTGTGGGATACTCCCTATGGGAGACTACAAAGGAGAGAACAAAGCTCACAGGAGTTAATCAATGCTTTTATCCCTGGATTTCAAGACTTTCCCTATAAAGATGTAGTCTTAACGTGGCTTCCATTTATAAAGTGTAAAGTAAAAACATACTTACAAAACACTAAAGATTTCAATTATTAAGGATGGTAAGCTTTTCTGAGCCAATTTTTATATTATATCATAGACAATAGTCGTATTGATTAATATGACCAATAGTCTTTGCAATTTTAAGGACAGGAAGAGAGATTTACTTACCTTTGAAAATTCAGGTTAGGGGGGCCTGGGTGGCTCAGTTGGTTAAGCGTCCGACTTTGGCTCAGGTCATGATCTCACGGTCCGTGAGTTCAAGCCCCATGTAGGGCTCTGTGCTGACAGCTCAGACCCTAGATGCTGCTTCAGATTCTGTGTCTCCCTCTCTCTGCCCCTATCCCACTGTGCTCCATCTCTCTCTCTCTCTCTCTCTCTCAAAAATAAACATTAAAAAAAGAAAATTCAGGTTTTATGTTATAGTGTCTAGCACATAGAGGCCACTGATTGAATGAGTACATGAGTGGAGTTCATCAGTGCATAACTTGGCCATCTTAAGAATTACTATGATGGCTATCTTTATGTGTCGATTCAATTGGGCCATGAAGTGCCCAGATATATAAACATTATTTTGTGTATATTTGTGAAGGTGTTTCTGGATGAGGTTAACATTTGAGTCAGCTTTACTCCCCAAGTGGGTGGGCCATTTGAATTGGAGGCAATTCACTGGAGGCCCAAATAGAAGAAAAAAGGCTGAGTAAGAATTTTCTCTCTCTTCTTGACAACATTCAAGCAATAGACATGGTTCTTCTCCTGTAATTCAAGTAATAGGAGCTAACACTCATACTCACACTCGGCCTAGAATTTCAGCACTGGCTCCCTTGGATCTCAAACTCTTGAAATGATACTAACAGATACTAACAGCTCACTTGGGTCTGGACTTAGCAGTCCCCATAATCACATGAGCAGTCCTTAGTAACAAACCCATCTCTCTGTCTTCTTTTGTCTCTCTGTTTCTTCTCTCTCTATATATACACACAATATATATGCACACGCATATATGGTTGACCTTTGAGTAACATGGGTTTGAACTTCACAGATCCACTTATGTGTGGATTTAAAAAAAAAAAGTTGAAAACAAAAGCCACGAGGCATTTATTTATAATTGCCCCCTGCCCCAAGTTTCCACAGGATCGAATCAGAGCCAGCTGGCCCAGAGATCCCACCTGCTGTCTTCAGAGTACCCGAGGAAGCCAGATGAGGCTTTCAGCAGCCTCCAGGGCCAGGGCCAGGCAGGGCTGCCCTGTGCGCAGGATGGAGCGGTCTCGTGGGCAATCTTCATTGAAAAACTCCAAGTTCTCTGGGATCCAGAGCTTCTGGTCTTGGGCTCTTCCTGGGCTGGAAAGGACGCTTTCCCCAGTGGCACCCCAGCCGGCGTCCTCAGGGGCCAGGCCTTCCTGTGTGTTGGCAGGTGCCATTGGCCACTGGTCGGGGTTCGCCTCAGGCATAAGGGGCACTGTACTCTACCTCCCGTGGGCCTGCCTTGTGCCTGCTGCTGCAGATCCAGGCCACTGCTGCAGAACACTGTGTTCCTGGGGCCAGCTGCTTCCACTGTCCCTGCCCTGTGGGCCACCTACAGGCAGGTGTTGTTTCTTCCCCCGATAAATGCATACACACTATTGTAAATGTATTTTCTCTTCATTGTCCTTTTCTTAATAACATTTCTTTTCTCTGCTTACTTTATTGGAAGTACAGAGTATAATACACATAACATACATAAATGTGTCAATCCACTGTTTATGCTATTGTAATGCTTCCAGTCAATGGTAAGTGAGTTATTAGGAGTTAAGTTTTTAAGGGGTCAAAAATTATACACAGATTTGGTGTCCCTAACCTCTGTATTTTTTAAGGGACAACTGTATACCGTGTAGGATAGTTAACTATCATCACCACGCTGTACATTAGATTTCCAGAACTTATTCATCTTATAACTGGAATTTTGTACTCTTTGACCAACATCTCATTTACTCTTCCTCGCAGCCTCTACTGACCACCATCCTACCCTCTGCTTCTATGAGTTTTAGTCTTTCAGATTTTTCGCTTAAGTGGTATCAGGTAGCATTTATCTTTCTGTGCCTCGCTTATTTCACTTAGCGTATGACCTCCAAGTTCATCCATGTAGTTGCAAATGACAGAATTTTCATACAGTCCACCAATCCCACTTCTGGCTATATATCTGAAGGAACCGAAATCAGGATCTTGAAAGATATCTGCTCTCCCGTGTTCACTGCAGCACTGTTCACACTTGCCAAGACGTGGAATCAACCTAAACGTCCATTTATGAAAGAATCCATTAAAGAATGTGGTATATACATTACGTGGAATATTACTCAGCATTGAAAAAGTTTCCTTTCGGGGCGCCTGGGTGGCTCAGTCAGTCGAGCGTCTGACTTCGGCTCAGGTCATGATCTCGCAGTCTGTGAGTTCGAGCCCCACGTTGGGCTCTGTGCTGATAGCTCAGAGTCTGGAACCTGCTTCACATTCTGTGTCTCCCTCTCTCTCTGCTCCTCCCCCACTCATGCTCTGTCTCTCTCTGTCTCAAAAATAAATAAACAAGAAAAAAGAAAGAAAAAGTTTCCTTTCCAAATGGAAATTAATTTTTTTTTAACTGTGTTGTTCAATGTTTGAATAAGGTAACAAGGTAAATTGTTAAGCCCAGTGTCTGACATTTAGTAAACACGGAGAAAGAATTAGTTAGACTTCATCGTAATGCTAGTAGGGATTGTCTTTGGAACTGCTCCCAGCTTTTCTCCAAACATGATTCTACCAGTCTGGAGAGGCGCAATCATGGAACTTGTACTGTCTCAGCGCAGAGCTCAGGAACTAATCCCAGAGAGCTGCGTATGAACATACCTAACATAAATATACATACATATACACACACACATAAGAAACCATGGTGGATGTTCAAAAGGCAATGTAACAGAGTGGTTAAGGTTCGGCTCTAGAGTCAGATAATCAGGATCCATATTCTAATAGGTATGTTATTTTCTACAAATTGCTTAATGTTTCTATGTCTCGTTGTCCTTACCTGTGAATACAAAGAATATTAGTATCTACTTCATAGGATTGTTTTAACAGTAAGAGTTAAAATAGGTTCAGTACTTTGAGCTTTTCTGGCACATAGGAAGAACCAAATTAGTGTTTGTGATTATTATAATGAATGTCTTTTAGAAAGGAAGCAGTAAGGCTTGGAAGAGCCAAGCAACTCACCCTAGATGACACAGCCAAGGAGTGGAAGAATTGAGTCTTGAACCTAATTCCCTCTAGTTCCAAAGCCTGTATTCTTTTCCATTATTTTAGTGTTTGTCAAATTTGAGTGATGGGTAGACTCTTTTTAAAAGAAACAGAAGTTCTGTTTAATATCATTGTTGACTTAAATTATTTTTGTTATAATGCTACTAAGATATATGCAATACTAACCTAGATGTAACTTTTTATGCCTGTAAATCATACAAGCTATGAAATTTAAACACATTTCCTAACTAAATGCAAACAAAAGCTGCAACCCAGTAAAATTCAATTTAGTACCATTTATTTCATGTGATGGAAGTTGTTGTTTTCTTAAAAGTGAAAACACTCACAAAGGAACATGGTACTCGTTGTTAAGATTCAAGCTCTTTTGCGGTCATCATGCCCATACATCTGTGTGCTGTGAGATCAGTCATTTTTTCCACCACTGTTCTCGTTCCAACTACTGGGAAACCATAACATGATGTCATTTGCCCTTCACTTGGCAGAAATGCACCGTTTACATAGTAATTCTGCCTCCATTTCTTTTTTGCTTTAGCCCATGATGAAGTAGAACTACTTGGGTGCAACACATTCAAAACAAAAACACTATTGAATATGGGACAATTATTGGTTGTGAGGTTGCCATCGGATGGTCGAAATATGTGTATGTGCATATTTTTAAATTTCCATTGATATGAAAGTCCCAAATTAAAAATTCTAATGGACCCTGGGAATATGCTCAAAGATCTCCAGAGAACAAAAGATCTTAGTTTCAGAAATTCTGAGCTGCTCTCTGTCGGTCTAACCCCTCTCTCCTCCTGTCTAGAAGGAGCATTCATCTATGCCATAGATGATTTAAAATAATGTTTGAGTCAGGCTAATGTAGAGCTGATTGGAAGGAGGTAAGAAGCAACAGTTTCAAGTTTGCCTACAATGGAAAGTGACAAAGATATTTTTTCTGAGAATGTAGAATCGATGATGTTGGAGGGGGATGATTTTTATTTATGGCTTGCTTTGGGGGCTGAGAAAAAAGGAGTCACAGTCACGGATGACTATTATTTTACTCTTTTTAAAGGGACAATCAATGACTAATGCTTATCTGGCATGTTATCATTTATAAAGGGCTTTCTCCAGCTTGATTATCTCCCATCTTCAACCACACCCAGATGAAGAAATTGCTTAACGCAATCATCATAAATTAGGGAGTTGATATTTAAACCAGGTGTCCTAAAGTCGAACCTCCCTACTTTCCGCGGTACCATGCAACCTCCCGTGAAGAGTAGTTCTACATGCATTCCCTTCTGGACACAAATGGGAGAGAGGGCATCATATATTGTACATTATTCCTGAGTTTATCTCTCTTCAGAGGCAAGCGGCCTGAACTTTCACAAAAGTCATAACAAAATGTTAAGAGCATGGGGGGTCTGGACTTATATTCCATCTTTATCGCTTACCAGCTCTGTGACGATGGAAAAGTTATGTAAACCCTCCAAGTTGCAGTAGCCTCATCTTAAAAATAAGAAGAAGATCATGCCCTTTTTATGGGTTATTTTAATGATTAACCATGAAAATATAATTAAGAGCTTGGCACAATACCTGTGTGTGGCACTAATAATATATAATGTACAATGCTTACTCTTTGTCAGACACTCTTTAAATGCCTTACGTATTAAGTCAATTAATCCTCAGGTAACAACACTTTGAGTTAGATATTAATTTATTGCTATTGAACAGATGGGGAAACGAAAGACAAAGAAATTAAGTGAGTTGTCTACGGTCACACATTTGGAAAGTTTTGGAGGTGGAATCTTAACCCAGACCTCTGGACCTAAAATCTGTGTTCCAGAGTCCATGCTTATTGGCAGGCTCTCCATGTTTGCTAGCTCTTAGTATTGTAACTCGAGAAAGGGATTCTCTTTATTTACTCTCCCATCCAGCCATCTATCTCAGTCTCCATGGCCACTTTTCAGATCTTTTTAAGCTCCTTCCTGCAAAACTGCAGCATCACTCAGATCTTTCACACAATTATAGTCTTAGCTTCGTCTAATCAATTTTCCACATTGTAGCCAGCACCATGTTTAATATAACCATTTCTCCTCCTCATTACAACCTCTCTAAGGTTAATCATCACCCTCAAAATATTGTCATGATATGAGACCTGCTTTCCTTTCCAATCTCATCCCCTTCCACCTCCTCCCATTTGATATTCTAGGAATCCAGACTATCTGTAGTTTCCTGAATATGCCATTCACTCTCACCACACTTGGAAGCATTTTTCCTATGAATCTGACCACATTTCTAAGAATGGCTAAATTCTTCATATCCTTTAAGACTCATTTTAAGCATCCCTCTTCTACAAGAAGTCTTTCCTGATATCCTTACTTGTATTCCTGAGTTCTAGAGGTGATTATATTCACATTTACAAAGCAGGAATGTATTCTAATTCTCAAAACAGACACTCCCAAATACTGGTACTATCAATTACTATGCGGAACTGTGACATCATGGAGGGTTTTATACCAGAGTCACTTCGGGAAAATACTGAATAGCAACTGAGCTAAATATTATCACCAGATTTCCTCCTGGAACGATAGCAGTGTTGAGTGAATCCAGCTTTGGCTGTGTTCATGTATCAAAAAATCTTTGTATAGTGCTTTGTGATCATCAAAGCTCAGAACATGTTTTCCCAAGACCTTCCCACCTTTTATTTTTTCCTCCCACCCCTCATTCCCTAGTTATGAAATTCATGTTTGTCAAGAAAAAAATTGGCTTCTGTATATCTGATTTGTTTGCACTTGACTCATCAAAAATGTTTGTAACGAGCCTTGATGTCCAAAAAGACTCTTGAGCCTCTTTGTAGGTCTTTAAGACATTTTCTTTTTTCCCTGAGAACTGAGAGACTGTTTCTGGGCAAATCAAAGTAAATGGAAACTTCGAATAACTTAAGACTGTTAAAGGGATCAAAATATATGCATGAACATGCCAGCGTGTGCTCTCATGCCCTTAAGTTAAATATCCACGCACAAGGTAGGTTTTCAATTTCTCCCTGAACTTCAGGAAATGGGTTGTTGTGTAGCATGACCCAAGGAACCCTTCTTAAAGTGTTACACAGTTCCCTGGGCCCTACTGGGATTTCTTTGTCCTTGATGTCACTAACATTTTAAAATCAGAAGGTGCCACTTCCCAGAAAGCACTTAATCTAAGGATTTCTTTCAGAATAACCTTTGGCTTACTGCCAGCTAAGGTGGAGCAAGGTCCTCCCTGCCAAATTACCTGGATTCTTGCTTCTGGCTACGCCAGGTAGTCGGGCCCAGTCTGTGGAAGAGCAAGCAAGCCTCAGAGAAGATAATGCAATCCATGTGTCCCAGCATAAATGTCTCTGTTTTTGCCACATGGCCGTAAGTCATTTACTCAAAGGCTTCCAAATTATATTTTAAAAGTTCAACAAATAGTTCATTGTACAGCAGACTTGGGCACTTAATTAGAAACTGCAATACTTTGCTCATTGTATGTAATATTAAATGGCCCTTTTCTTCCATTATCCAAATGTTGTAGGTAATTTATCACGCAAGATGTCTTGTGCAGTACACTATGAAAGTACTGCAGCTATATACAAGTTACACAATTAGGGCCTCGTCTGAGAAAAGGGTTTTCAAGAACACTTCCTTAATAGTTCTTCTTGGTCGCTTACTCTAATCCTTACCAAACCACAGGATGTCCTAACTTTTAAACTCACCACAACAGCAACAAAGCCCCCATCTAGTTACTAAACACTCTTGGAGGCTTCCTTTTTGGAATTCATTTTCAGTTCCCTGCCTTTGCAAGTCACTGGAGGAAAATCATCGGATTGTTTCAAAGCCAGAGAACAGAAACTGAATTCGGTCACCTCTTTGGATGTGTTGACACTGTGACATCCTGATTTATCGTCCCTAAACCCTTTTACCCTCTTGTACCCCTCAGTAACCCTCGGAGAAAGGAAGATACGGCCACATATTCCCTACATATTCTACATATCTGAATGAGAACTAGAAACTTACCTAATGCCAAACAGCTGGATATGTGAATACATCCTGATGTTTCCCTTCTTTATTCCATTTTCAGCCAGATGTTTGGCATCACAGAGACAACACCTAATGTTTCTAAAAAGAGTTTCAAAAATATTATGACTCTTCAGATTGGGAAGATGGGAAAACAAAGAACGAGTACGATATAATTGAAATCTATACAATCATGAAGGATTTAAATAAGTTGGCTCTAACTCATTCATGAGATCTCAGAATACTAGAAACACCCTTTGAAATTTGAGAGACTTTAAGCAACAAACAAAAGGACAAATGAGTTGAGAATAAACATAAGGAACTCATTACCCCAGAGGTAGAGAATGAAGATACACATACTAACTCAAAAATATTTATATATGTTCACAGACGATCAACAGAGTTATTAAAGGCAACAAAAATATTTGGGTACATTACAAAATTTTGGAATTGGTGCCATGGAGCACAATTCTGACTTTTAGTGCACATTCCTTGGAGTAACTGTTTGCGTCCATACACTAGGTTGGTTGAAATCCAGTCTGGCAATTGTTATTTGCATGGTAGCTGCTTATAATTATTTGTCGAATGAATATTAATATGTATAGTACTTTCAAGTACATAAACTCTTACATATGCATTCTCATTTTATCCTTATTATGATGTTTTCTTAGTGAAAAGGAGGAAAATTCCCAAGAGAACTGAGATGGAGGTAGCATGGGGAGAGAATGGTTATGGAAGAGTAATTACAATTTTGAGCTATGGAGTCAGAACTGTCTAGAACCTTGGCTCCACAAGTCACAGTCTTTATCACTTTAGACAAGATGCTTAAACTCTCCAAAGCTTAATTTCCTTGTGGGTAAAATGACAAAAATGAAAAGTCTACCTCATGGGGTTTCTGTGAGGACTAATGAGATATCTCCTATAAAGTATATTGCCCAGTGCCTCGCACATAGGAAATATTCAATAAATACAAGCTATTTTAGAGATAAGAAAATTTATTTACAAAGATATTAAATAGTCTCATTATCCCACAAAACATAGCTTGTTAATTGTAATCCTAAAAGTCAAACAGAATTCTTTGGAATCTGAACCCTCTGTTCTTTCCATGTGCCTGACATAAGCTATTTGGCCAAAGACAAAAGACTGGACTGAGTTGTCTAAGAAGAAAGAAGAAAGAAAGAAATAGCTGGCATTGATTTTGAATGAGCCTCCCCATATGATGACAAATATCAACTCTATGACTCGTTAAGTAGTGTATATTTTACTGGACTTCTGCTGGCTTTATGTTAAAAAAATACCCAGTTTATTTTTGATCGAACAGTCAGCAGTATGTTTGAATCTGTGAGCTTACCAAAATCATCCTGGCAATATTTGCTATATAATAAATAGGTCCTATCTACAGTTTGAAGTAACAACCAATACTTGTGTTTATAGACGATGTCTTAGGGGTAGAAGAGGATTAGACAAAATGATCTGAAGGGAACATTGCAGAAATGCTCCTTAGCATCCATTCCTCCAATGAGGCTCACATTACAGAACAAGTTTAACATGAAAATTAATGTTCTTTCCAAGATGTCTTACAAAATAATCCAACTAGTGTGTTTGGATAATAGAAAAAAAAAAGATCCGTTATAACATCCTTTTTAGTAAAATATAGTCACCAAAAATATTTCGCCCACAATGTGATTTCTAAAAAAGTGTTTATTTAGAGAGAGAGGACAGTGAGGGGCAGAGAGACAGGGACAGAGGATCTGAAGCAGACTCTTGGCTGACAGCAGAGAGCCCAATGTGGGGTTCAAACTCATGAATGGTGAGATCATGATCTGAGCCAAAGACGGATACTTAACCGACTGAGCCACGCAGGTACCCCATCTACAACATGACTATTTGTAATTAAGGGTAGAATGTGTTTAGCCACAGTTGATTTCACATTTCTCTCACTCTAAATACAAGTAAATCAGGTTATTACATAGTTCGGTGCATATCGATCTCAATTTCTCATCTTATTTTCACTAGACCACCTCCTCCTCTACCACCACAACCACCACGTGAAGCGTGCATCTAATGGTAAAAACCGAAAGAATAAACCAAAGGTGGGAATTGTGTCAGTTAATTATTGTAACTACCGCCCCAAAACATTTTGGCTTACACAACAAAATTTATTATTTCTGATAATGCTGTGAGTTGGGCTGAGCAGTTCCAGCCTGAGCCCACTTAGCAGCTCAGCTGGGGATGGGTGGTCAAGATGGCATTACTCACAAGTCCCGTTGTTGGTTCAGTGTCAGCGGGGTGACAGGACACATGTCTCTAATTACCCCACAGCCTCGCCCAGATTTATTCACGTGGTGATGGTTGCAGGATTCCCAAGAGCAGCAAGCAGAAAGTCCTGATAAACAAGTGATTTTCAAGCCTTTATTCATGTCATATTGTTAATTGTCTCATTGGACAAACAATGTCATGAAGGCAAGCTCAGAGAGAAGTGTGGTTAAGTAGACTGATTCGGTGGAATGAGTTGTAAGTTCTCATGGCAAAGACTGTGATATCAAGAGTCATGAAGAGCTGAGATGATATCTCCTCCCTACAACAGACTATGACACTATCCTTCCAGAATTCTCTACAGAAGTTGTTCTGCACTTCACAAAGAACCTTCACAATCATTCTTTATTTCATCCTCTCAAAAATTTTGGAGGGAAGATCAGTGATAAAGATAGGCACTTAAGTTCTAATCTTTAAACAAATTAGTTGTGTGACTTTGGTCTAGCCACTTAATACCTCATTATTAGATAGAATTAGAATAGCTTCTGGGTCATGACATTGCTCGGAGAATTAAAGCAGATGATTTTGTGTAAATTATTTAGCACGAGCTCAAATTATTAGCTTTTAAGTGTTCTTTACACATTTAAAAATACTCTCTGAGCACTTACCACATTCCTTTGAATCAGTACAGAATATTTCTAAGGATTTGTTAAGGTGACATTATTGAGCCAAATTATCTATACTTTACTCTAGCTTTTTTCTCTTTCATTTTTTTTTTAGTGTAGTTGGCACAGAATGTTACATTACTAGTTTCGACTTGAGGCAAATTACTTAGCATTTTGGGTTCTATGTTTTTTTCCTCACTTGTGAAAAAAAAACATAAAAATAAGCTACCTAGTATGATTGCATATAAATACCTAGAGAAATGTCTGGCATGTTGTAAATATGCAACAAATAATGGTGATTATTATGGCAGGACATTGGATTGGCACTAATATCTATATTGATATCGATATGTATCGCTATGTAGCTACAGATAAAAATATTCATTAAACATGTCACTATGTATATTGCTTTCTATTTGAAGAGTAAGATATTGAAAAAGTTAACACATCAATAAATAATAATTGCAAGTCATGATGAGTATCGTGATAGATGATATTATGAAGAGTAACATAGAGATGAACTTCTGATCTTGGGATGGAGACAGGTTTCTCCAGTGAAGTAATATTTAAGCTAAGAATTCAACAATCCAGGAAATTTGAGATTTTTCAGAAAAGAAAAATTAAAGTCGGAGAGATAAAGCAACTTGCTCGAGGATGTACAAAGGAGAAATGGATAAGCTTGGAAGTTTCTCTGCAATAATACAACTGCTCCAAACCGTATTGGCCCTGGGGACAAATGTTGCCGAACGCTGAGCAAGCTTGATAACATCTCACTCCTCCCGTTTGCCTTATTTAGCTTATGGAAACTTTCACCGGAAGACTGAAAAAACCTTAACTGTGGCTTTTGAAATTAAAAGGTAATGATTCTGTGCTTTGTTGTGGTCCATAATCCTGCTATGTAAAATTTTAAAATATTCTTCATACTAAAGGGCAAGTCTTTTCACAATGCATAAAATTGTAAGTAACAGCTATATACTAGTCTATCTTATCAGAGACACAATTTACATCAAAAGACACAAATAGGAATTAAGAAAGTAAGTGGAAATAAATATATCATGCAAATAGTAAGCATAAGAAGTGGCTATATTAGTATCAGATAAGATATATTTTAAGGCAAAGAGTATTCTCAAAGTAAAATACAGACATTCCTAATGATGATAAAGTAGGTTAATCAGGGGCACCTGGGGGGCTCAGTTGGCTGAGTGTCTGACTCTTGATTTTGGCTCAGGTCATGATCTCACGGCTCGTGGGATTGAGCCCTGTTCCGGATGGAGAGTCTCTCTCTCTTTCCCTCTGCCCCTCTCCCTTGCCCATGTGGTTTCTCTCTCTCAAAAAAAAAAAAAAAAAAATTAAAAAGTGCACAAAAAAAGAAAGTCAGTTAATCAGAGACTGTAAATGTGGGTGTTAAATACCAAAGTTTCAACACAGACACAAAGGGAGGGGAGACAATCCTACCATCAAAGTAAAAGATTTTATTACCCCTCTATCAACAATTGAGAAAATAATGGAATGAAAAGGAAATCAGAAAAGATAGAGATAAAATGAGCATAACAACATTAATGTGTCCCTAACTGATAATTATGCAAGAGTAAATTCAAAAACTGACAAATACACATTTTTTTCACTTGTTCATGGTGTACTCACCAAGATCTAAAAAAAGATGCTTCAAAATGATATTTCAAAAATGGTACTGTGCAAGGCCATGACTCAAGTCTCAATTTAAAAAATAATTAATAGCACACTTTCTTTACATATGAAACTAAATTAAAAATTATGGATAATAACACATCCAGGAAATAATACCAAACATGTGAATAGTATAAGATCCACTACCAGAAAAGAAATCACATATAACTCCAGTCTAATCATGAGGAAAACATCAGACCAATCCCAACTGTATGAGACATTCTATAAAATACCTGACCTGTACTCCTCAGAACTGTCCAGGTTATCAAAACAAGGACAGTCAGAAACCAGCATAGCAAATAGGATCCCAGGGAGATAGGATAACTAAATGTATTGTAATATCCTGTGGGACCTGCAACAGAAAAAAAGATATTTTGTAAAAGCTAAGGAGGTGTGAATAAAGTATGGACTTTCTGTCCTGAGGGGTGCCTGGGAGTCTCAGTCAGTTAAGTGTCCTGCTTCAGCTCAGGTCACAATCTCTGTTTGTGGGTTCGAGCCCCACATCAGGCTCTATGCTGACAGCTCAGACCCTGGAGCCTGCTTTGGATTCTGTGTCTCCCTCTCTCTCTCTGCCCCTCCCCCACTCAGGCTGTCTCTCTCTCTCTCTCTTAAGAATAAATAAACATTTAAAAAAAATAAAAAAAACTATCCCCAAAATGATTCTTTCATTGTACCAAATTTACTGACTAATGGAGATATCGACAGGGAATTCTTTGTACTATCTTCTCAATTTTTCTGTAAATCAAAAATGTTTCCAGAATTTAAATTTTTTAAAAAAACAAAATGAGAAAATATTTTTATTTTTAAAAAAATTTTAAATGTTTATTTATTTTTGAGAGAGAGAGAGAGAGAGAGCATGCAAGTAAGGGGAGGCACAGAGAAAGAAGGAGACATAGAATCCGAAATAGGCTCCAGGCTCCAAGCTGTCAGCACAAAGCCCCACATGGGGCTCGAACCCATGAACTGTGAGATCCGAAGTTGGCCGCCCAACCAATTCAGCCGCCCAGGAGCCCTGAGAAAATATTTTTAAATAATAATGAAAACAGGTATCAAAACCTGAGGGAAACAGCAATGCAGTGCTCAGAAAGAAACGGATAGCTTTACATGCTTCTAGTAAAAAGGAAAAAAAAGAGAACTAAACCCAAAGACTTAGAATTGTACCTTAAGAAAGTAGGAAAGAAAGAGAAGAGTAACCCCAAAATAAGAAGAATGAAGGAAATTAGAATGAGAACAGCAGAAATCGATGGAAAAGAAAACATGTAAATAGAGAAAATGAACAATGTCAGCTCAACTCTCATACCTTGTTGGTGGGAATATAAAATGGTACAACCACTGGGAAAAAAATCTAGCTGTTTTCCAGTAGTGTAAAGTATACACCTACTCTATGACCTCAGCTGTTAGTCAAGAAAAGTGAAAATAAATATTCACAAAAAAGACTTGCACAAAAATGTTCATAGTGACTTTAGTTATTACAGCCCCATACTGGAAACAACTTAATTGCCCATCAATAGGCTAATGAATATATACAATCGATAATAAAAAGGAATGAGTTCCCAATACGCACAAAGTATATTTCCATATATTACCTCCTACGTTCCCCATAGCCTGTGACGTATCGTTATTCCCCTTATTCTACATGTGAGGAAACTGAGGCACAGAGATGAAAATGTGCCCAAAGTCATGGAGCTAGTGAAGGATAGATCCAGGACTCAAATACTGAAGTGGTGATAAATGCTTTGTTCTTAAGCAATATGTTATGCATCCCGTGTTCAACTAAAACAATCAAAACCTTGGAGTGATGTGTAGCACAAAAAGCTTTTCTGGGAACACTGTGCTAAAATACCTTCATCTGCACATTGTTCCTAAGCAAGCACAGATGTAGGGTGATAATGATTGTGTAGCCTAGGGTCTTACTTGCTCCTGGAGGCACAGACCTATTCAGACAAGAAAAGGCTTAAGAAAGATTGGAATATTGCCAGTTCTAACATGGCTGCTACAACTCCCAGACAGAGTAGGGGAAGAATGTGTCCTGCCAAATTGTTAGATGAGAAATCAGGAGATACAGGTTCTCGTAATGATTTTGCTACAAGGTAGCTGAGAACTAAGGTAGGTCACGTTACCCTCTCTCAATTTCATCAATTGATTAAGGCGGCAGAACTTGGTGAGCTTTGCCTTTCCGTTAAATTAGATTTTATGCCTCTCTTCCTAGTAGATGAAATCCTAGTTCCCCTTTCTCATTGTTACTGCTCATCTCTAATGATTGATTCAAAATTAACTAGCATCTATAAGAACATAATTTACATAGAAGAAAAAGTTATTTGCAATTCAATGTTTAAGAAGACTTTCTCCTATTTGGAGGATTTTTTTTAAGTTTATTTATTTATTTTGAGAGAGAGAGCCTCTCTCTGCTTTAAGTTGCAAGGGCTGGGGGACACCAGATGAACTTTGGCTTTATTAATATCACATATACAATGAGGTCGACTTGTCTAAAGCCGTAAGATACACTATCAACTCAGCAAGTATAATCTCCACTCGTAGCATCACATTTTCCAGACTTAAAAAAATAATTTAAATTTTAAAATAAAAGGAATGAGAAATGGAAACCTGGATATCCCTCTACTATTTCAAATTCAAGTAGGAAATTTAGTTTATAGGTGGGTTCAAGAGAGGACTCCTAGCTTCATTGCACTATTTAAAAGATTTAACTCATCTCCCCTCTTCTATTGCAATTTGTTCTTCTGTTACAGTGCTTATCTTTGTGGAAGTCCTATGGGACACCCCTCCCGGTCATGCTTCTTCCTTCTTTTCCTCCCTCACTCCCTCTCCTTTTCCTCTTTCTCAACTGCAGTTTGAACCTTTGAAAGGCAGACCTGGTGTTCGGTTCCTTATTTTGTGTCCTGCCACTTAGCATAGATTCTGTCACGTGATAGGTGTTCGATCACTGCTCATTTGAATTGATCATTATAAATAAACTTCTTGCAGCTGGTATGGACCAGTGCCTTTTCCATTGGAAGCTCTTCCTGACAAACACACGGAGCATGGGGAAATGAGAACAGAGTAAGTAATCTAACCTAAAAGGTTGTGAAGCTCCATGACACACCCAGAATGCAACAGTCCAAATATGAATTCAGTCCTTGGCTTATTTTTCTTTGTTGGCTTCAACACTGACCTTGAGTCATGGGCCAGACTGTGATACAAACAGGACAGTTTTTTTGTTGTTCTTGCACTTACTTTTGGTTTTCTGCTCTAAAATCCAGAAAGGCTTTATTAATGGTTCCTTAAGAATAAAAATAAAAATAAGAATAAAAATTAAAAAAATAAGAATAATGGGGTAGTATGGTAAAAAATTAAAACAAATACATAAGTACATAAATGAACAATAGTACTTAAAAAACCAAAATGCTCCAGGGACTTAACAGACTCTTCAAAGAGCGTCAGTGAATCCCACATTCTGATGTCCATACTCTTACCCTGAGATTTACACAGCGCAAAAGGACAATGTCGTGATGCGAATTAGAGGATTTTAGTATCACTGGCTTAAGGATGAATCAAGAAACTTAAACGTCCTAAAATAGAGTAAAATTTTGCAAAGTATACATACAAACACACATGCATAAATATTTATCCCTACTCTATTCAGTGGTAGTAGTCATAGGTATTAGTAAGAACTATTAGTATAATAATAAAACTACATATTGGCCACAAATTGTCTGTCAGGCATTGTATGCAAGCTAGTATATTATCTTATTTAAACTTCAAATACATTTATGAGATAGAAAATTGAGTCTTTTTTTAATGTTTATTTATTTTTGACAGGCAGAGAGAGACAGAGAGTGAATGGGGAAGAGGCAGAGACAGAGGGAGACACAGAATCTGAAGCAGGTTCCAGGCTCTGAGCTGCCAGCTCAGAGCCCCATGTGGGGCTCAAACCCATGAACCACGAGATCATGACCTGAGCAGAAGTTGGATGCTCAACTGACTGAGCCACCCAGGCGCCCCAGAAAATTGAGTTTTAAGGACATCAAATAAATTGTCAAAGTTGTGCACATATTAAGTAGTAGGGTCAATATTCAAACCCAGAAAGTCCAACTTCAGGGCCATCGTGTTCACTAGAATGTATTTAGTATATTTAGTAGATACAATAACATCTTACCCACAGAAGTATAAAATCCAATGTAAATTTAGGAAATTCCCTCTATACGTGAATTGTAATTATTTCTTATTTTTTAACAACAAACTGGATGGACATTAAAACACGGGGCCTCATGTGTTTCTTACATAAATAAGCTTGGTGGATGGCAGTCAAAACCTGCAGCAACCTTGATTTTAGTACGTGGGGAAGTAGCCTCTCTGGCCCATGCTCAAATCCCCATGCTTCCTCTCCCTCTCCCCCATGAACTTTTCACATAAAAATATTTCACCTAGGCTTAAATCCGGAGCCTCATCAAGACTTAAGAAAATGTCAACACTGAAAGATTATAATAAACAATAAAAAGGAAATCGTACTAAACTGGAAAACTAAAATTAATATTCAGGCAAAACCTAACAGCTTTATATCAAGCTTTTCTACCTAAAAGTTTTAGGATTATCATAAAATCTCTTAAACATCTGTAGGTTCCTAAAGAGTGTCTTCAAATGTAGGACGTGTATACTCGGTGAATGTTTAAAATGCTCCATTGGGTTGAAAGAAGAAAATACTAGAACTTGGGCTTGTATTTATTTGTAAACAGAAGTCACTTATTTTACAAATATTTAAAGCATAGACGGACAAGGGGGTCGTCACTCAGGTCACCTAGCAGATGGTCATATACGACTCAAGAGATGTTGAGAGGAAAGAGTGGAAGTCCCCAAATGTGAAGGGATTGGCAATGGAGCTTTCATTCATTTTTCTCTTTTTTAGTGCATTGCAATACTTTGTACTTTACTTTTATCCACTTAAGTGAATTTATAAATTACATCAAGTAGTTTTAAAAAATCGAATGCTAACGGAATGAGTAAATGGCTTAAAATGTTCCTATTAAGAAATCTAAAATTGAAGACAATATTAAAAATGTAAGCACAGCAGAATGCAAGAACATGGACAAAGAAGACAGCCTGTTCTTCATAAAGAACAGGCTTTATGTCACCCACACCATGAAATAAAAATAAGATGCTAACCTGAATATTTAAAATTATTAGGGAGACGCTGCCAACTATGGATTTGTATCCATTTCGATTAATTACGCAGCCCCTCTTGAGGGCGTATTGTGCCTCGATCGTTTGTAAGTCGATAGTTTGTAAGTCAGTAGCAGTCTGATGCCATCGTTACTAAGATGCAACTCTTCGATTCTTCTAAGCGTGCTTTCGGATATTTGGTACTAAAAGAAGTGCTTTTCAAACTTTTCTCTCAAGGGAAAATAAATGCTTAGGAACCACTTTTGAGATTCTTTAATAGCAAAATACTGAAATCATTAGAGAACCAGTTATTACTCCTGCTGCAGAGAATGGCCTGCCGGAAGTTATCGACAACAACAGGGTCAAAAGGTACAGTACATTCCCTTGTCAGGCTGAAGAGTTTTAAGGGTCACACCACACAAAAATATCTTTTTGAAATTCTCTTCTCCTCTCCTAGACATCTTTATGAAGTAACTTTTTCAGCAACCACAAGCCCTTAAAGCCAGTTTTGAAATAAATTAAATTTAGAACCAGGTGTTTGAATTTCTGTAATAGGGTGTATGAAATCAATATTTTATAATTATTAAACTTATTAATTTGTCTTGATCTCACTAAATTAACCAAACACACTGATTATAACAATAGTGAATTCTGTTTTCATGGAAACAATGCTAGGTGTTCATTCCTTTATGGTTTCTGGACACACACAAAGATCTCATTTCCCAGCCTTCCTCACTGTAAGATCGGGGTCACGTGACTGGATTCTGGTCAATGACATAGAAGTTGAAGAGTTGTGTGCTAACTTCGGAGCCTGGCCCTTAAAACTTCTTGTGCAATCTTTTAGAATTTACTTCCCTTTTGTAAAGGGACTATGGAGGCCACATGTTACCACACTGCAATATGGACTCGGCCTGAAGTTATGTGAGAGAAAATTACCAAGGAAAGGATACTGACATTGGACTCTCATGTGAGCAAGAA